>OX346259.1:11830700-14315700 GCA_947049275.1 Epinotia bilunana | reverse complement strand
ATATAGGCTGATTTATTATTTATAGTATTATTATTATTTATTATAGGAAATCTGACTTAAGGATTCACTCAAAAGCACTGTAGTTTTCCACGTTGCTAAAAACATAAATATTATTAAAGCATATCCAGGCTGCACCGACATAAATCGTCCCAAACAACATCTAATGTTATTTAAAATTACAGCATTCCCAGTAAATCGCATCGACTTTAACAAAGCCGCATAAAGCATACATACATTTGAAATATTGGTAATGCAATGTTAACGAGATCGCGCTTATGTAAAGATGTATTACTCGTATTTTGCATTTAATAAGGACCGTACATAGCGAGCGCGTGGCCAAAGGCGGGAGATGGATCCGCAGATAGGTGGTATGACTCCTCGATGCCTCGAGTATGAAATTATTGGAAAACACCATTCGTGCACGATGCATCTGCCTCAGAAGAAGACGGCTAATGCTCCTCGCGAACGGTCCGAGCCGAGTAGGTTTTAAAGATAAATCTGCGCGATAGGAGAAAGACTTAACTTAGTTCTGTGTTCCTTGCATATAGAAGATCCTATCGGATGCAACTGAAATGCACAGTTCGCGAGGAACTTTTGCCATCTCGAGCGACAGTTTTTTGTTCGTTTTCCGATCAGCGCGATTGTTTTGGAAATTTAATTAGATAGACCAAGGTTCGCATGGGGGAAATGGCGAGCAACACAACAATTCTGGTATAAATTCGAGTATATTTAGTCGATAAATAAGTATAAATTACCAACGTTTGAGGCTGTGGAAGTGGTCGACGTGGGCGCAAGTGTCGAGGCCCGGGGCCGGGGCGGGCCGCGGCACCTGTATCGTCCATTTGAATATTCCTCCCAAACCGATATTTCATGTGATCGAGCTCGTCTGTAATTAAGGCTGGATTATAATTCTCAGAGTTAATGTTCACGCCTAGGCGTTAGCCGCTGTGGTGCCGTTCGCCGACACATTTGGAAGATTCATCGAGCCAAAACCGATACCTACTCGTTTTGATAGCTTTTTAAATGCACACAGAATTATACATATATTAACTGTGTCAACTAAACATATTAAAGCTGATTCACGGCGATTTCTCCATCAAATCTATAAAAAAAACCGGCCATTTGCGTGTCGGGCCACACGCAGTGTAGGGTTCCGTAGTTGCCAGTCTGGCTTTGTTACATTTACATCCAGCAACGCAACGGCAACCCCAGGATTTCGCTAGGCAACTCATGTGCGAATTATCAATCTATATATTATCTAACGAGTAATAATGATCAATCATCATTATCAAATAACAGATAAGGGTATACATTTCTTCAAGGGATCTCCGCCTATCAGCTCGGGTCGCCCCCGTAAACCGATATATCACAAATTTCATCGAAATCGTTGGACCCGTTTTCGAAAACGTGATTACAAATTTTTCTAGTTTATAATAGTATATGGGAGTTAATATTTGGCAGTGGTAAGGCAAGGAACCTTCTGTGCTCGAGTCTATCTCGCACTTGACCAAATTATTGTAGCGTGTATCTGTGAAATCTAAAATTTTGAGAATTCTGGTAGCTACAGTACCTACTTGAAACATAGGAACCTGCTACCCTCACATCATTTCCCTTGCCTATCCCATTTAATTGGGGTGCAGCATGTGACTTTAATACCTTCTGCACTAAAATAAGCAAATAAATTGATGACAACAAGAATACATAAAGGTGTTCTTCCATATTTTTTTATACTACAAAGGTGGCAACCATGTTTAGGGTCTACCTGATGGCAAGCAGACACCATCACCTACTTAAGGATGTTTGTCAACCCTTTATTGATTTGAGGATTTGTAGTTTTGACAGCTATGGGGAGACAAATGCAGGTCCCAAACTCTCAACACAGCGCACCGTACCTCCAGGAACACAACATCAAATACCCATAAAGCAAGTAGTGTTGTAGTTGGTATAGCAAATAACTGAAACCGTACGATAGTATCGTGGAGATGTAAATACGCGGTCCAGCGCCGAGCAGCGCCATCGGCCCGCTACAGGCTCGTCGCGCGCATACAATAAACATGCTCATAAATAAATAAATAAGGCCGAATTTAATAACAAGCCCGGACCTAAGTAATGGCCGCCAGAAGGCAGTGTTACATATATTATAAGTTTGGAATTTTATAACTTTTACGCACATTTCTTAGCGTTGTATTAAAACGTTTAAACACTATAATTTGGGAGGACGGGTCGTACCGATGGACTTTTTTTAGAAAATCAATGATCGATCTGGCTTAGTCATGTTCACTTAAAGAATCGATTATTATTAATTGTTCGTTATTACAGACCTTAGCTTTGAATTGCCAAAAAAATAATAACGTGTTGTTATATCGTTGTCATTCTAAATATTAATTATTTATAGTAACAAATATTTCGAACCTGTTAAAAAATACAAGTTACCAGTTATAATATACGTATAATATATGATTTAAATAGAGTAACTTAAAAAAAAATCGCTCGTAAAATTGAATTTGTTTATTAATATAAATATACACCTAAGACAATCATGATGATCATCGTTATTCGATTAAGCAGCTTAAAAGTTCCTCTAAACAAATATATCAGTATATTGTTAAACAATTAAATATGATTGTGACACCTCGAATGGACTCGAGTTTATTACAAATGTTATTTAGCGAGAAATGACATGCCACGTCACCAGCGTAGGTAATTAATGGTTATTACCGATTAACGTGAAGTCATTCGAGCTAAATCAGGCATAAGAAAAAGCGACAATGCTGTTTATTGAACCGGAGATGGACTTGAAATTGTAGTTAGAGATGCCTTGCCACGTCGACGTGGCGATATCGACGCCGACGGTGCGACTTCGGCCAAATAAAAACAACTTTCAGTTATTCCCATACAAGCAATTAAGTTTAGTTTTCACCACATGTATGGCCTGTTTACAACGTGTTTTACTGGCGACAACTTTTAAACTGTTTTAAACAACCTGCCAAATACGAGGCTTGTGACGTGTCTTAAATAATTAAACGTTTCTGTTAAAGACGGAACAATAAAAAGCGTCGTGTGGTCGCGGGCGGAAAATTCTTTTAATTTGCAAGCCTGTACGTTGGAGTGTAAATCACGTGTGTCTTGTTTGTCGGCACTAACAAAGTAGATTTGAATAAAAAAATACATTACACATGGGTTGCGTTGCGCTGCGCTTGCGTTTGCTAGGATGCCTTCACGAGCGGCGCGCCGGCGCTGACCACCGCGGTATGTTCCGCTTACGTTTGCAGAATTAGTACTTACGCACAATTTCAGTGCAGTTTTTATTTGACACAAAAGGAAAAAAAAAATTTTTTTCAAAGTATGCGACATGTGATATCATAATGCTACGTTAAAAATTGGTCTTATCCTCATAGGTAACTCACTGGGACTTACGTTAGCATCATTGCTTAATATTTATTTACCTTTCCTGCTTTCAATGCTTGAGAAACCCAGCATTTTGATTAGTCCAAAACTACAGCCGGGGTGCTTTATGCCTATAATTATATATTGACTTCTTATCAAGAAATTAAGCTCCAATGCCCTCCATTTCCGGCAACAAAGATCTTTATCCTGGAGACTCCTTATGTTTTTCTCCGTCCATATGACCAACATGTGACACGGAGTAGTAAGTAGGTATGCCCTTGCCCGTATAAATATCTATATATAACTGACCTCAGAATGTTTCTCAAACATCTTGCAGATTCAACCTCTAACTAACAATCTCCACAATACCTACACACACACACACACTCCCAATTCATTATATTCTTTTGGTTGAAAATCAAGTACAACATCAGCATATCCTAGAAACGGGCAAAGACTGCAGTGGAGCGATCCGTCTTGCTGCGTTTTTCAAAGGCATACCACTTGCGGGCATGTCGCCGGTGAGGACTTTATCCGTCGAGCATGTCTTTGGCGCGCGCACCGCGATCTAGATCCCCCGGCGCCGCGGCACGATGCTATCGCAAAACGTCCGCGACAATTCACACCTTTGGTACTACAACGCCGCAATCTACTATAGACCCCATTGTCAGATACGACCTTGTTCTCGGAAGGTGCGAATTGTTAAGGCCGACACCGCGCCGGCGCGCAACTACGCGAATTATTCCCGACTATTCCCGATTACTCCCGACGTCTCTGTGCCGCAATCACCGATGACATACCAATTTCTGGTGCGATTAATCGCGAGTTGATCACGCGTACACAAATCTGCGTGATTCGCAATCCCGCTTATTTGCAGATTGTTTGTGCTCCTAGCGGCAGTTTGCGAGCTATCGGAGATGCTGGATCTAGCCATCAGAGATGTAAGCTCTCCCGCTTTTAAGGAGTACAAACGTTACGTCGCTGTAACGCGTTCCTTGTATAGATGTAACATTGTTTGCGTAATTTTAATTAGATTATCTGTAAAAAATGTTATCTATAGACTCCTTGTTGTAGTATTAAATACGAGTTGTAATTCTTAAACTTTAAATTCAGGCGAAAATGTCTAAATGCCTCAAGCGGAGCACGAGCCCACGACGCACCCTCGCTACTGATGAGATAAACCTCAAAGTATCGATTTATACTTTATACAATACAATATTTTTATTGAGTCATTTGCAAACTAGGTAGTAGTTTTTTTCCTCCCCCTTTAAGTACTCCACTTTACACATCGGTATTCGGTAGCCAAATATTTTAAACCAATTAAAGTAAACTTGACATACCGGTATGACAAATCAATTTCAACAGTAAAGCCTTCCTTGGCTCGTTTGCGTGTGGAAGCAAAGCAGAGCGAGCGTGCCAACTCTGCACAGACAACTATCAGATGCCGCGCGCGTGAGGGCACGCCCGCTCCACGTTCCTAGAACATCCGTAACTTAACACTATTTACATTAACGACCTTAAGTGCTCATGATAAGCGCTACAATAGAGTGGCGGGAGAATTTGGAATAAAATAGGATATGAACGCGTTTCCACGTCGGTTGACAGGACGTGCGTTACATCTTCCCCGAACTTTGACATCTACTCGTACGGAGCACATTCTTAAGTGATGTCGCATGTGAAAAGGAATTTTGAGGTCTCACAGAGTTGTAGCTACGAGTGGTTTAGTCAGTCATTGAAGAGTTTGAACACGTGATTTGTGAAAAAGACCTGACTGTTTTTTTACAAATAAGTATGTACCTATTTTATTAACCTATGTCAGTCCCACACTACTTTAACAAACAACAGAGAAAAACGACACCTCACATTGCAACAATCTGAAAAATTAAACATAGTAAATTTAATACAAACATAAACACTTAGGTAGGTAGGTACCTAGAGAAGTTAGCTCGTGTTTTCTATTTACATATAAACTGAACAAAGTTTTCTCTGCCGAAGCCTTTACGACAATGACAATAATATTGCATATTGCATACCTGACTTGTGAAAATAGTAGATTGTATTACTAGTGAGCTAAATGGTATATTGTAACGAGGGTGACTGATTGAATCCAGAACAAAGGGAGATTCTAACGTGGAATCCTGGATCCCGAGGTATAAATAATTTTGCTACCACGTAATGCACTCTTCTTTTCACTTCATGATAATTAAAAACACGATAATTACAGTATATATTTAATTAAAAAGATACAAATATTATTGGACGGCCGAAGGGATTGGTATTTTTCAATGATCAAGCATTTATAATATTCATCCTGAACGACAAATGACCTTATCCGTTTTAGTGTTAATATCAACCTTTACTAGTTATGAGACAAATAATTATGAGTCCGAATATTTTTGTATATGATCAACAGTAATTTTGAATAACCAGCGACCACCATAGAACAAGGTTTAATATAAGTAGGTAGTTCAAAAGGATGGCTTTGTCATACAGACATAGCAAAACTACCTATAAGGATTCCTAGAGAATAGTTTGACTACGGAACCTTCAAAAAGAGCAAACCATTACTACTGAATGGATCTAAATCTATCGGTAGATAATTTGATCACTGTTACGGCGAGAAAACTGTGATGTGGCGCCTTGTTTAAAAAAGTGTATACTTATATTGAAAAATCTGCAGACAAGCCTTCCTTTTGATTTTGATTTGAGGCCATCAGATAGTCTTTTCAGAATGGCTATTAATTTAGCGTACCTAAGTAGGTATTTAGAATGTTGTTGTTCATGCTGACTCTCACTTTAAGCGTGGAATATAATACCTACTCCAAACAGTGCAAAGAGTAGAAGGCTGCTTATTACGTCGAATAGTTCTTGGAAACGATATTCCGCCTTTTACTATTCTTCCAGGCGGGGTCTTTAGGCGTTCAAATATTTTGCTTTGCTTTTTGCTGGCAGTACATTGTTAATGACGTTTTTTGCTTCCATTTTAACAAACTCCGATGTTAACTTATAATTTTCACTTGAACTAGATAAATAAATCATTGTAAATATTAGTTTATTAAAAATATCGGACAAAAAAAAGTTTTGCTCTCTATAAACGGGCTAATAAATACTTTTTCACACCTTTCGTTCGGAAAAATAAGTTTTGCTCCACGACCAGAGGGATCAAAATACTACTTTTCTGTTCAAGCTACTTTTTAAATTTATTCATTGGCATATAGAATGTGCCAATAGAACACAGATCAGATCAGAAAATAATCGACTGTAATTTTATCGTAATCGGTTAAAAACGATCATGTTTCAAGTTTTAACTTTAACAATGTTATTTGAAAATTTATGTATTTTCGTAATATTTAATTTTTTTAAATAAAAATAAAAATGTTAAAACTTGTTAAGTAATTTTAACAGCATCTTTTTTAAATTTCTTCATAGGCGGTGTGAAAAATAGTATGTGTCACTCGGTAGCAAAATTATCTTCGTCTCGGGCGTTAACACTTGTATCGCTCACTACGCTCAGGATCCTACGTTAGAATTCCTCGCTACGCTCAGGATTCAATTGTAGGATCCCTCGCTACGTTCAGGATTCAATACACCGCCCTCGCCGTAAATATACTATTTTGCTCCCTTGTGACACAAATAACTATTGTTTTTTCAAATAGAAGGAGCGATACAACTTTTACACTACAGCTGCAGGTGAGATACGTTCAATATTACTCGTAAATATTAACCTCCTGCAGATAAACCGATTTCTTGGAGTGACTTATGGAAAAACGGACTTTCTGTTCAGTTTTCTAATTTTCTTACTAAAATGATTAGGTAACTATACCATTATTTGCTTGCTCCACAATTAGAAATCATTGAGTTGAGTTAGTAAGAAAGTGATCATCATCATCTATTTAAGAGCTAGGCTCTTGTCGGTGGAGTAACCGCCACTGATTTTTGCCCACTCTAACCTCTTCACATTCTCTTTTATTTGGCTGGTGTAAGTATGTCTGGGCCTTCCTCTACCTCTCCTTATTTCGATCTTGCCCTCCAAGGAAGTGTTAAGTGGGTTAAATACAGACAAAATAGTTTAAGTAGGTACAAAGTCGAACTTATCACTGTAAGGGATCACATCCAGTTAACCTTTGAGCAATTGAGATTTGAAAGTCATACTTACTGATTTTTTGCTTATTATGTTTTTCTTTTTCGCTTACGTTCTCGTCAAAATAGACATTTGAGTAATACCTACTCGTGTACACTACTAGTGCAAATACTAGGTAACCTTCGAGGATACTTTAAACCATTTTTCAGAACATAGGTAGGTACTTTATATATTTCTAAGTAGGTATACACACCTAAATAATAGCCTGCGTCAGATAACTGTGGACCAAAGGTCCTAAGAGAAAAGTTTTCGCAAAATGCGATATTTTATGCAAGTTATTTCCGAAAAGGAGAAGACCTCATGCATCAACATAAAATACTGTATTTATTTCGTAATTTTCTTCACATGACGCCGGTTATGTACGGGCTTCAGGACGATTTTACAGGTTTAGAATTGATTTTTTACCTAAAAAGGTTCCTCGAGATGTAATTTCATAAGATTAAAATTAATAATTACAATACAAAGTCAAAGCTGCCGAGAAAAACCGTCACGCGCGGCAGAGCCCGCCGGGCGTGCTGAAATCCGCGCATTCCCTTTTTTCGTCGCGCGCACAACACTGATCCGACGATCGCCTACACAGATGCCAGATTCGACAATCGGTCGCATTTGATACCGACCCCTATTGTATCTGCTTTGGTTCTTATAAATGTTTTTGATATTCGTTCGCGCCAGAATTCATATGCGGTAGCTTCACTCTTTCTCAGCAGGGATTTATTTACGCTGAGATGTTAACCAATATGGCTAAAATGATATTTTACCAGTAAGTATTTAATGAAATCCCGATTAATTTGATAATCTAAAATGTGATAACAATTTGTCCTTTGATACATACAAACATAATTATAAGTGCGAATAAGAATACCAGAGATATGAGAAAATGTATTTTCGTATATTTGACACCTCGTATGCTTGTTAGCTAAGTGTTATATATGTTATGAAAACCCAGTTTCGCACCTAAATATTAAACAAAGTAAGTTAGGTTCCATTCAACCAGAAACACACGCCTTCAGCACACCATTTGCTTTAAATCACTTGAGAAAGTTTCTAAGGTGGATGTCATAGTGCGCCGCATCTCCGGACGGAGATGCGGAGCTCGTTGTATGCAAGTACCTCAGTTTGTATATAAATTCCGTGTGGCACGACACACTGCACCGCACCTCCGTCCGGCGAAATTTGTATGCAGCTCCGCACCTCCGTCCGGAGATGCGGCGCAGTGTGACATCCGCCTAGTAGTAGTAGTAGTAGTAGTGGTAAAAAATGGAAAATACTGCAAGATAAATTCAGCCAGTAATCAAACCCATTTCTACGCTGCACCCAGCTACCGCCCGGCCGCATGCGAACCGAATATGAATAAATTGCATAAATATTTATCGGCACGCATTATACCGCACCACCGGCGTCTAGAGACCAAAACGACGACGGACACAAATACAAATACAACATTCCGCGGCGACATAATTGTTTTTGCAGATCGGCCCGGCACGCAGCGCCGGCGCACGGCTAGTGCCAGTTTTGAGACGCTATTATTCAACGTGGATGCCTGTCTATTGTGGGAAACATGTGAGGATAAACATTGTTAAATATACAACATACCTACAAGTAGGAGTATTTTATAGTAAGCTTTATAGAATAGCTTTCAATAAACTTTTGACAAATAAACTCAACTACGATACTACAACTACGGTATTTGACTGGCACTTAAATCAGCATATTTTATGAAACACCATACCAATAAACGTTCTATTAATATGAAGTCTGTAGAGAAATTCAGAGAAGTTTTGTCACAGTTTTTTATGGTTAAACGGCGATCTTTTTGTTTTGTTAAAAATGATTGATTAAAATATGTTAGGCGCAAGCTTAATTATCGCTGTCCCAAACACACATCTACTATCCTAATGGATGATTTCCGAGATAAAAAACTGTCCTATATCCTTCCAAGGGTCTCAAATTATTTGTACGAAAAATTTAATCTAAATCCGTCCAGGCATTAAGCGTGAAAGGTAACAGTGCGATGAGATCGTTACTTAGTTTAAATTGCTAAATCTAAATCGAAAACTCCGTTTTTACAAATATAAATATCTCAAGAATCATCAACGTTTCTGCTTAAATTGTATATTTTTTACAATGAATTAAATACTTTTTTATGTCTAAGCTGCGTTACTGGATTTTTTTGCCTAAATCATTCCAGTAGTTTTACTCACGTTAGTCCGGGCTACCTGTGTAGTTTTTAAAGCAAAATTATCTTATAATAAAAGACTATCAAACTTTCCATCTCTATTCCCAGTCCCCATGTGTTATAGAATAAGTTATTTTGATTAACTATAATAAACTTTCTAAGTTAACAAAATAATCCGCAGGTTAAATCAAACATTACCTACTTTTCAGTTCTGGGAACGTCGTAGTTCTAACCTAACATAACCTACATCCTACATTTCTGGTAGCTGTTCGGTTCTGTAAGGGTCGTGGTTCTAACTTTGCCTAAACTACTTTTCTGCAAGCAGTTGGATTATATGAATGACCGAAGAATTCCCTTACTTCAAAAATTACTTGTTCCTCATACATAGTTCTAAACCCTTTTAACCTCCTTAGAGGATGAATTTTAAGAAACGCTGTATATGGTTTTCTTGTATTTAACCGAAGTTACAGTTCCTTTACTTTTAAATTGTCTTGTTTTCCCCGTACAAACTTTGAACTTTCTAAAATATAATAAATTAAATTTGTTTTCTAGTTTTTAAACAAACAGTCACAATCCGAAGTTATAAAGCTCTTACTTTAAGAATGTCTTGCTCTTTATACAACCTTCGAACCCCCTTTTATCCTTCTTAGGGGATGAATTAAAAGAAAAACGCTGAAATCATTTTCTTAGCTTTAACTAGTCTAAAACTTAGTAAAAAAAATTTTACTTTAAAAATGTCTGGTTCTATACGAACTTCGAACCCCCTTTTAACACTATTAGGGGATGAATGACAAAAAAATTCGCTTTGTAGTCTTTTAATAAACAGTCTAAGACCAAAGTTAAAAATCTTACTTTAAATAAAACTTTTCTCTCCATACATACTGTGAACACCCTTTAACCCCTATAGGGGATGGATTTTTAAAAACTCTGAAATCAGTTTTGTAGTCTTCTTACATACAGGCTAAGACCGAAGTGACAAATCTCTTACTATAATATTTTCTTGCTCTCCATATAAACCTTGAGTTCCTTGAATTCCGCTTTAACCCTCTTAGGGGTGAAAACGTTTTGTTTCTAATAATAAGATTTTTTTTTACAAATGTTCAAATCTCTAGCTAAAAAAAAAGTTTCTCTCATACAAACCTTGCACCCCTTTTTGACCGCCTTAGGGGTTTAAAGTAGTTTATTTTTACTTTAATTAGTAATCTCTCTACAAAGTTGCTCTTGCTCAAAGTAAAAGCTTTCACATACAAACTTTGCACCCCTATTTAACCCCCTTAGGGATAGAAATTCCAAAAATCCCGTCTTATCCCTTGCCTACGTCATAAACGGAAGTTCTGGTGTAAATTTCAAGTTTCTAGTCCCAGTAGTTTCGGCTGTGCGTTGATGATCCGAGCCGCAGGTGAGGGTTGTAAATATACGGTAGAGGGCTTTCTTTTTTACTGCCCGTGGTGAGTACACAATTTTACGTCTTCACTTAGCCACAATGCGAGTTTTACCGTACGCGCAGCGCGCGGTAAAACTCACATTATATGGACAGGTGTGACGTAAATAAATTTATCATGTCATGTCTGTTTTAAGGCCGCATATTTTATAGCTTAGGTATTAGTGTTTCATTCTTACATTACTTCAAATAAAATCGTCAATATGTTAGCTGTGACCAATCATATCATCGAATCAATGTTCATTGGACTATCGAGATGCCATCCATTAGTCGGAATAAGTATGTGTTCACGCTGCGTAATATTTGAATAGACCACATGAAAGTTTCAAACCAATGCATGTTCTCAGAACCTCAGACAATATTCACTAACTGACTTTATGGCCAGAGGAATCAACATTGTGTATAGTAGAGTCGCAACAAACTACGATCACATATGGAGCTCGATGTCTTGTCAAGCAATTTCGCAATATAGAATCACAGATCTTGTTCGAGCATTGCAATTGTAAATCATAAGGCTTGCTGGTCTATCCGTCGTCCGTCCCCAGTTCCGCTCGGCGTCCTGCTGTTTACGACAAGCCACGAATTTACGAGCCCCCAGCCTTCCCATGCCTTTCTTCGCATTATTTTAACAAAATATCGTGATTTATGTAAAACTCGCTGTGCGCTTTTGTTTGAAGCCAGCGAGCGTGGCTGGAAAGACCTATGCGGTTATTGAAACAGAAATTGTACTGAAATTATCCTTGAAATATAAGTAAACGATGGATTATGTGATGGATTTACTTGAGATATTCATCATTTTGAACTCTTCTGGTCAGTTATTCTCTGTTTGCGATAAAGGAAACCAATATCACAATACAATTTTTTACAACAAGTTGAAATATGCCAGGATGGCCCTATCAACATTCGAAACCCGCGAACGCCTCGCGCCGGGAATCCGCGCGCATATCCATAATTCGCGAGATCCGCCACGTCCAAACTTGCACGACGCGAGCACGAATAAATATTCCTTTTATTCCAATTTGTCAGCTAAGCCACTCTCAGCAGCGAGTTATCTTCGTATCCAACGGTAAGCTCCCGCCACAACAATACGGCTGTATCGTTAAAAAACGTGGTCGAATACAGCATTTATCATCGGTGATTAAATACCATTGTTTCGTATCGGCAGTCAGGGGACCCCGGCGTCGTGGTCGTTTTGCGTCGACCATGTCTGCATTGTAGCTGCGCGGAGACAATAAGTCTGTTAAATTGGCCCCCTATACTCGTTATATTATGTGCCAGCACAGTTTGTATTTATGCCTGTGCGCAAGCCCGTGCCGTGCCGACGCGTGCTCGTGCTTGCTTGCCTTTGTCTTGTAAATTCTTGGGAGGAGAAGTTTTCATTGAATTTGGAATCATGATTTGTACTAATCAAACAATAGAAGACATGTTTTGATTTATCTTTTAGTTGTATACTTAGTAATTTATGCTGGTCTGTTTGGTTCTGTGAACATTTTGTTTGCCCGGGCCGTTGAGCACAACTATCACCGTATAAAAGTAGATACACCAGCTCATATATGACTACATACATGACATTGATATCTATTAAAGAAGATAATACATACTATTACCTCATTCAAATGTTATCGTTGTCTCAATCTACATATATGACACATAAATTATCACTAAAACGTAGGTGCTATAGTACCTATTTAAGTCACATAGTATGTATTACGGTGCGAATGTAATTGATTGAATTTTAAAAGGATGCACTTAAAGTATTCTAGTACTGTATTTAGATTAAGATCAGAAGCAAAACCGATGCTTACTGCGGCGGTCTAGAAACACGACCATTGCTATAAGAAGTAGTAATTGAAATGCACTTAGTAGTTTAAGAAGCTAACATTGTATTCCAAAAGGGTGTTAAGAAAAAGGGTTGCATTTACATAATATGCAAGTGTCAAGCTATGCTAGTGAGCATTTTGCGGCGCGCACTGGCATCGCGGTCTGCGGGTGCCCCGCTTTCCCAGTTTTTCCGCAGATAGGTCGCGACAACGTCAAAGCCAACACGTCTCTCTTATACCAATAATACATATTTATTAACACTTAACTAAAAACTTGAAAGGCTTTAAATAGCATCGGTGCAACAGCACTAAAACCATAATGAATAGAGTTTCTTTCGCGCATGAATCAGCGCATAAATCCTTTGCTTATCTTAACGACGTCAAATTCTAAGCCGAGAAAACTTCTTTCAGACCGGCGCACATTAATTATAGTGAAATCAAACGTATGAGAAAATATGTCATAAATTATGATGAACTGCGGCTTTAAATCAATCAATAATAAAAATATGAACGTCTGTCATAACTGAGTCCCAATTAGGAGCTCGTGCGGTTCATCTCGATGTTCGTAATTAATTTTAATAAATTAATTACGAATTATGAACTAAACCGAGAGATCATGCCGTATAGAGCGGGACTTGCAAAAAGGGGTATGCTGGAGTTGGTAATAAAAATGTAGTTCAGACAAATATGTAAGTGCCAGCGGGGAGAAAAACACGGCTCGCTCGAGCGTCGTATTAACATGGTTAATTAATTTATTAATTAGCATCAATTAATCGTAATGCAGCGGTGGCGGTGATGCGCCCTCGATGCGCGCCGATAGTTTTTCCGGAGAAGGTTAGTTTTTAGACGGCAATTAGCATGCTGTTGGCGCATTACTGGAACCCATTGCAGGGACGGCGCAGGCGCCGGCCGGATGCTTCGTTATTAAATGTTGAAACCATATAGACGCTAGCAATTCTAACTACAGAAGCGACGTACAAAAGCACAACTGGGGTAAAATATTTTTGTAGTAGTATCTAAGATGTTCATAAATAAATGCTGAGTGTAAAAATATATGGCGTTTTTTGATATTTTTAAGTTGCTTGTCCCCTGGAAAGGATACACGAGACGACGCGAGAAGTTGCTTACCTACTGTCAATAGGTAGGTAGGTAACCAGGTAATAAAACAAATGACTATCGCCAACAGTTTGAAAAATCTCGTATCGCGGCGTTGGTAAACCTTAATTAGTCTAGATATAAGTAAGTGTTATTAACCTAAAAATATAAACTGTCTATTAAAGGCAGCTGCCCTATAGACGTAACTACCAAAGAAACGGCACCAAAGAAAAAAAACTGAAACACTTCATCAACAACCCTGACTTAAGAAAGCTGTTAAAATGATGTATGATTGACTTAGTATGTAATTTCTGTACCTAGTAGAGAAGCTAACGCTAACGATAGTTACTTATCTACTTAGTACTATCCATTATTACAGCAGTAGTTAGCGGTGAAGTGGAAGGGAAAGAAAGGTGCAGGTAATAGAACTTTTAATTGTCTTCTAAAACAAAAACCAGTGCAAAAAAAAAATCGGCCAAGTGCGAGTCGGACTCGCGTCGCAAGGGTTCCGTACATCACAAGATTTTAAACATTTTTTTTAACTAACGGAGCGTTTTTGACGTTTCATAAAAATAAGCTGATTTGTTTTTTGTCAAATACCGTATTAAGTCCGACTCACGCTTGACTGCACATTTCTAATAGGTTTTCCTGTCATCTGTAGGTAAAGAACTATTTTGTGTATTTTTTTCAAAATTTTAGACTCAGTAGTTTCGGAATGAAGGGGGGAATGGTCCTTTTTTGGCTATTTTCTTAAATAATTTCTAAAATAATTATTTTAAAATTACAAAAAAAAAAAATTTTAGATGCACACAATGAGTTCTTTCATTTGATATGTAACACGATAGTATATGCAAATCTTTATTTTTTAATTTTCTCATTTCCCCCCATAAGTGGCCCCCATGTTTAAAATTTATTTGTTTGCGTAACATGTTCCTCTTCGGGTCACAAACTTACATATGTGTACCAAATTTCAACGTAATTGGTTCAGTAGTTTCGGAGAAAATAGGCTGTGAAGGACGGACAGACAGACGCACGAGTAATCCTATAAGCGTGCCGTTTTTTCCTTTTGAGGTACGGAACCCTAAAAAACCAAGTAGATAGTAGATACCTATAATAAGGGCAAGTGATCTGTTGAAAGAATTTTATTATGGGTTTGTTTCACGCTATTTTAATTATATAGACAAGTAGATAGTATAAAATAGTGCCGTTATTCATCTGAATAATTATGAACCTGAAAACGGAAATGATCATAGTGGATATCAATCGGACCAAATTATTAATTCGGTCCGGTATCAAAGGGGAGATATCACTGATACGTTCACAGTTTGGTATTAACTCAACACTTTATCACAACTTGAGAAAATGTTTAACGAGGGTTTAGATAGACACCTTTGTGGTTTAGTAAGTGCCTCTGTAAAATTATAGATCTATACAACTTCCATCCTAGGTCTCCTGAAAGAGTAACCGTGGCAATCTTGCGCCTTGGCCACGACTTTGGTCTTAAGCGACCTGCGGCAGCGGTTTTTCTAATTCATTGCGCGTGATCCCAACTAACCACAGTGCGTTGCCTGTCTCGACCGCGCAATGAACAGATAAAACGCTGCCGCAAGTCGTGGCCAAGGCCTTAGTGGGGGTGAAGTGTTTCTGAGTCCGGTACAGGGCGGGGCGGAAGAATCGCAAGAACAGAGAACACAGTCATGAGGCTGAACCTAATTTCTAACAACACGATGGTAGAACTAGCTATACGGTAGGACATCCTAGCCTATGACGCCTGTATCCTAATATGATGTTTTAATTATACTGACCGATGGTATCGAATGGTCGCGACCCCCTGGCATTGAAGATCGTCAACACCAAATCACAGTTTACACAGGATGTTTTCAATGACAGACATTTGGCTAGCCTGAAAGTGCGTTGGTGTCACGAAACGAAAACCACGAATACCTATATTCCATTCATGAATTCACCTAATGCCAGGCTAGGTGAGCGAAACCCAAGTTTCTGATCACTTTAACTTGTCAACAAAAAATGTTCACCCGGATGCCATCACCGTATAAAATCACTAACCGACTTGGAAATATTCGCGCCCGAATGATGCGTCGGTCGGAGTGGACATTGACAAATAAAGAGCTGTCAACACTGTCGGACGGAGCTAGTGGCCCGTTATTAATAACCAGATTGTGAGATGCTTATTTATTCATGCTACCTGTGTTAGACGGCAAACGTTCCGATGATGATTATCGATTGAGAGTTTTGGAAATGTGTAATTAGATACCAATTTTTTAGAGTTCCGTAGCTATAAATAAAGTTTGTACATCCGATGGAATTAATTACAGTAAATTTTATCTCTTAACTCACTTATCATATAAACATTCGAATATCTAATATGCTTTGTTAGGTCATAGAAATATATGCGCTTTCTTAAAATATTCAATGCTTCTTGTTGGTTGACGCAACACGTCCAAGTGAAAATCAACAATGTAGGTACCTAACTTTATTTATTTGCTGGCCCGTCTCCGCCCGCCACAGCTCGCGTCAACGCCAAACTCCACAAGGTCGCATTTTTTATTGCATTTTTACAGTCGATTAGCATAAAATCTTGCGCGTCTTGCCATTTCATTTTTATTGTGTTAGGTACTTTATGTCTCGCGTTATAAATATTGGCAGTTTCATCCTCGCGGGTATCTCGCGATTAGGGCCCCTCACCGTTTCGTAGATTCATTTATGGATCGTATACTTGCTTTACCAGCGCTCCGTTCTAGATAACGGTATATTGATGGCTTTTAGATTAGGCTTTCGGCAGGAGAGCGTAATAAGGCGGTGGATGATCAATAAAATTAGCGCGCACAATGTCCGCGCCGCAGCCGGTCGTAAGTGCCTATTAGCTGCTCGGTTTATTCTCGCTGCCGGAATGCTCGGATGTCAATCGCACGTTTAATAGAATGGTGCCCCATAAAGTTTGGAGGTTATTGTGGTGTGAGTGACCACTCATCTGGCTACCGTCGCGTATCAGATTCGGTAGCCGAGGCTCTATCTCGACCATTACCTTATCGTCACTTATCGATGGCCCGTACGTTCCGAAGCGAACGTCCCCGACGTATCTGTCGATGTTTAAATATGATAGATAATCATGATGCTTTTATAGCCGGGCCCCAAAAAACAAACATTGCCCGTCTATCTGAATGATCTGTGTTGGGCTCCGTAACTTGAGGTTAGAATTCTAATACTTCAAATAAAAAACATGGCATCGTTAAAGAAATTCTTTGCATGTTCTTGTTTGAGATATGGACACTCTGGAATCGATTGAAATAGGTACGTTTGTGGCTTCTGAAAAACACAGAAGATAAAACGATGTAATTTACCATTCATGAACATTGTTTTTCGTCGACAGTAACATCTACTTATTTTGAGGGCGAATTCAATAGGTAATCACCATTTTTTACTATCTATGAAGTGAATGCGAATAAAAGCGTCTTAAATCCTATGAACAGTTTTAAATTTATATGTAGTGTCGAAGCGGAGAGGGATTTATTTATATCGTCCGCGATCGAATAGTAATTTGTCTATCACTGGTTGATACAACTTCAATTCAATACTGTCACTTGATCGACGTTGGAAAAGCAACTTTAGAGAGGTGACTTGAAAATTGATCAAATCTGGTATAGATTATTGAGCAAGTAATTGAGGCAGATATGCATCTTACCGGCATTTTAAATACGTTTTTAATTATAATTGTCAGCTAATTATCATGCATTGGATCAGTAATGGGCGGCGAGTGTCGCGGCGGCGGGGGGCGGGCGCTACCGGGGCGGCGGGAGCCGCGGGGGGCGCTCCCACGGTCCCCACAACACACGAGGAATGTCTCTTTTTTCATACTAAATTTTTTTTTTCAAAATATACGGAAGTCCAGGAAATTATAAAGCAGTAACTTATTAGGAAAAAACAAAAGAATCGTGGAACGGTGACATTTCAGAAAAGTTATGATGCTGTTAAACATGTTCGTAGAACAAAAGGTTCATTGTGTTTTGTGCTCAATGATTTAACATTATTAATTTAATAAATAATCTTGCGTTGAGGCCGAGTTCGTTTTTGTGCTTCCAATAGCAAATGCATACAATTGAAATGCGTAGAGGTGGTTCCCAGAATCGTGTGCCCTAAGCCTCGGGAGTAACGAGCCCGGGAGACGGGTCATCACTCATGGCTTTTCACTTATAATGATGTTAAAAATGTTACCTAACAGCCGTTCGTGTCCACCCATTGTACCACTGCTCAATACCCAAACAAAAAAAAGAGACATTTAAAAAATGACTCCCAATTTATTTCAAGTATAAAAAGTCACATTTCCCATGACACCAGCCTGGGCGATCTGCCCGTTGCCGGCCGAGCGCCATCCTTCTTTATTATATTTATTTTCTTACTCGTTTTTTATTTGAATCACTTTGACATTTTGGAGTCGGGTCACTTATTAAATTAGCCTTTGTATTTAAATGAACAATTAATTATTATGTGATGTGCCCCTGGGCTTCTGTTTCGTGATAAGGTTGTGCTGCATGGTTGTATGGATGTATATGTTTAGGAAATTAGGTAGGTATAATACTTATGCACGTGGAAGGTGTTAATTCTCTTAATCATAATGGTGTGCTGCCATTAGGTTCAGCATTTTAATACGTATCAATTTCTTAAATGTAGTAATTCTGCCCATCCTAATAGTGGTGCAGGACCGATCACTTTGGTACTCTTTGGGGGAGGCCTTAGGGTTAGCAGTGGATATCTTCCAGCTGATATGATGATGATGATCTTAATAGTGTACTTACTGTAGATGTTTGATCTTTAAGCGGGCTGGTCATACAAAAAACACAAAAAGCAAGCTTCTTTATTTAAATTTAAATTGCAGATTGAGTACATAAGCTGTGATATAAACAAATTGTATGGTCATTCTACTGCAATCCTTAGTGAGAGTCGTTGTATCATATTAAAGGATAAAATCTTTCTTAAGAAAACTGTATAAAATCCAATCACTGAAGTCCGAGTATTCTTCCAAAGTAGTCATCGACCCCATGCCTATAAATTAACTGTGGGTCTACCCTGTGATAAATAAGAAATAACATAAAGTTAATAGTTTGGTTGTGAAAACGATCGATTCCAAATGATCATACCAAAAATATTAAACAGCACACGTTTTGGAGCTTTGACGTCTGATATCATATAAAGTTTTATTATATGTTGTTATGAAAACAATAGGTACATATTCTCCAATCCATCTAACCTAACAGCAAAAACAAGATAAACGTAAACCTTAATTTTAATGAATAGCACAGCACAGCTTTAACTCACAAAAAAGCCACGTATCAAAATCAAAGTGCTCAGTCACTCAGATCAGTTCCCATGACCGATCCCTCAATAGCACAACAATATAAAGCATCGGGACAAACAGGTAAGTAACTGATGTCCGACATTAATCCTAATGTAGCAACCTACTGGTTAAACGACGTTTAATCTAAACAAAAATATTTCAATGCGCCCAATAAAACTATGAAGCGGAGAAAAAACCTCGGCCGAGTGGGGTACGGTGCTCGTAAGGCATTCGACGAGTATGACTTCTGAGAAGCAGTGCCCGGGCACTGTCATATCACGACTGTAGGGCTGTACGTCGGCGGTGTCGATGAAACCATAGACTACGATATACATATGCACCTACACATTAGGGGACATCTTACACAAATCGTTCTAGCCCCATAGTAAGCTCAATAGGGCTTGTGTTATAGGCACTAAACGACGATATAGTTAATAGATATAAATACTTAAATATATAGAAAGCACCCAAGGCTCAGAAACAAATAATCACATACATGTTTGCCCTTACTAGAACCCCCTTTTTTATGTGGGGAAATGCCTTTACGCATCCCGCCCGGCCGGGGAAGCCAGGGCAGGTATGTCGGACTCCCGGAAACCGCCCGGACTACCGACTAAAACCCCACAGTGTTCCATCTCGTCACCACGATGCCGAGTTACGGGCACGCCGAAGCACTCTTCCGCGACTTACTAGAACCCCCAGCCTCATGGCCAGGCTTACTACGCAGACCCACTAGGCTAAACAGGTTGTCAAACTATCGTATCTAATTTAAGTTTATTAGAGGTACATGATAACCAACGAATTGGTTTTTATTGCTAATCATGTTCTCGATGTGCCTTGCCGGAAGACCAGCCAGCTCCTATTTCATCAATGTGTCATGTGTGTGTGTGTGTGTTGTGTGTGTTGTGTGTGTGTGTGTGTGTGTGTGTGTGTGTGTGTGTGTGTGTGTGTGTGTGTGTGTGTGTGTGTGTGTGTGTGTGTGTGTGTGTGTGTGTGTGTGTCAATTTGTGTGACGTTTGTTGGCGACCATGATTACAAGTAAGTGTCGACACAGAAAGGCAGTTTGTCTCTACCTTTCTGTGTCGACACTTACTTGTAATCATGGTCGCCAACGAACGTCGTTAATTGGCGACTTAGAAATGTTACGACGAAGTATCAATACCAGGTGAAGAGCGCGATAACTTGACTAGATTGTAAGTTTTGTGAGTCAGTGTCTCATGTTTCATTGGATTACCAGTATGGGTATCAGAAGATTGTATATGTCACAAGGAGTAGTTTGTCCCAAAACAAACATCGACAAGTCATCGTCGCCATCGTCCCTAGTCCCGCGCGCGCGCACGACAGATGATCAGTCATGCGCCAGATGCTGCGCGATAAGCGCGCGGTAGCCGTTCATTAATCTACCCGTTCCCCCCCTACCCCCGCCACTCACCAATTAACCTGACACAACGATACGTACACAGATTCGAGGAATCTCCGGGACCGCTTATCCGAAACTATTTTGTTGGGATTAACTGATCGGTAGTTAATATGCGTTAGATAATATAAATGTAGGTACAGGTAACCGTGCAGACATAGAATATCCGTATATTACCTACTACTACTACAACATACCAATCACTGTGTCTGTAATAAACATAACAATTATAATATAGTACCTATCCTAAAAAAAAACCGGGCGTAGGGTTCCGTACAAACTTTCATACACTATATATAATTTAGAGTATATTATATACCCGTCACGACCCTGCATTATTTTGAACCAATTTCGATAATTCTTTTTTTATTTGAAAGAAGGTACTTTCAGAATACTTTCATACAAATTTAAAGAATGAATATCAAACACAAAAGTGTTGATTTACAATCTTAGTTTAAAAATGATTTATTGTAAAATAATAAAAAAACGCTATAGGTTAAATTATAAATTTCCGGTGATATTTACGTCCATCTCAATCATATATATTTATTTCAAACTTTTCGCATAGTAAACTTCGGATATAAAAGGGGGGGAATGGTATTTTTTTCAACAATTTCCTTTATTAATCAAAAGTTTACCACTGTAGAATAACTGTTTTAAAATGTCCAAATCTAGCCCTAGCCTAGCCTAGGAGTCCGTTGCATGCATGACGTCGGTATAGTAGCTTTCCTTGCATCATCTCATGCGGCGTCAGATCTTGTCACTAGAATCCTTTCTTTTGATGGTGGCAATATCTGTATTACGTTTTTACAGGAAGCTCGGTCCGAATGGTCATCTCGTTTTGCTGGAGTTGTATGGCCGGATAATCCCTCGTCACAAAGGTTGTGGGACGATATTTTGTGTCGAGATATACACAATAGTCTGCTGCATAACGCTGTTGGAAGTGACGTGGCCCGGCTGAAAGCTGTCACGGAACCTGAGTCCGGTGCATGGTTGCATGCTTTGCCGTCGCCAGAATTAGGGACTTCATTGGACAACGACACGTTGCGGAACTAAGGTTTGCGAGCCACACCGGTGTCGATGTGGGGTGATGGTCGAGACAGATGGACACCACGGCCTAAGTTGCGTGCGATGTGCCGCCAGGATACCCAGGCATTGCGCTATCAATGAGTTGATAAGGCGCGCTTTAGTCTCGGCGAACGTGCCATGTGTTATGGAACCCCATGGCCTGAGCCGTACGGACGGTAAGAGGCCGGACGGTCTTACGCTGGTTCCATGGGCAAAGGGTCGTAGTTTGCTTTGGGATGCTACGTGTGTGAGTACTTTTGCTCCTACTCACCTCGCCCACACGGTTAGGAAGGCGGGTGCAGCGGCTGAAAATGCGTCTAAATGTAAGCACGATAAATACGCCAATCTTGAACCGGTGTATGATTTTGTCCCGGTTGCTGTCAAGACAGCTGGGCCGTGGTTTACCGAGGCCAAGAAGTTCATCAAAGACATAGGGCGGCGCTTGAGAGAAAGGGGCTGCGACCCTCGCTCTGGTTCTTACCTGCAATGGTCCAACGAATATCACTGGCCATTCAGCTTGGTAATGCAGCCGGTATTTTTGTGATGATGTGTGTGATGTGAGATGTTCAAAATATATATTTAAATTTTCCAGGTTCCATACACGTGGATTAACTTTCTTTAAAACTATTCCAAATTTCAAAAGGATAGCATTAGTTATTCCTGAGATATTTATCTTTGTGACAGACAGAGGGATAGAGTCGCACCATAAGGGTTCCGTTTTGTATACAAGTGTATCTCATGTAAGTTAATTTTTGTAAATTCTTTATGAGATAATAAATCTTAATCCATATTTTACCTTATTGGTCCGGAACCCTAATGATAGCTGGCAGATTTGACTGCCCGATTTTGATGCACTAGGTTCAGCAAATTAAAATGGCATGCAAATATGTCAAATAAGATATAATATCACATCACATACCTAATCTTCTAACAGAGATCTACAAAATAGTTTAAGAAATGTATTTAAATACAGAATGCAAATAATTTTATCAATTTATTATTACAAATGCAAAATACCAACTAATTTTGCAGTTTGTATTTTAAATGCTAAATAGGTATTTTCAAAATACAAATACCTTTCGTCCAATTCAATTCTCTTTTTTTTTTCACTTTTTAACTATACCAGGGGGGCTAGTACGGTAAGTTTTATGTCGGACATAAAGCATTCGTCCCATTCTGGCAAATATGCGAGTGCAAGAGGGACGAATGCTTTACGTCGGACAAACATCTTAGTGTTCTAGGGGGGCAGTTGTCCGATAATCATCACAAATTTTTCTTCTGTGAGGTTTCATTATCATCCCACCATATGAAAAAGTATCTCTACTGGTGCTGAGCTTGGTAAGGATGTGTTGTATTTTAGAAATACTTTTTTAGGGTTCCGTAGTCAACAAGGAACCCTAATAGTTTCGCCATGTCCGTCCGCATGTCTCTCACAAAAAAGTACATATAATGAATGGAAAATGAAAACTATCACGGTTAAGTTGGCATAACTAGTTACCGAGTAATAGTCACACTACTACTACAGCTGCAGCTACGACAGCCAACTACGGACCCTACACTGCGCGTGGCCCGACACGCACTTGGCCGGTTTTTTATTGTAGGATAAGCGTTTAGTATTGCCAGACTTGTGCACTCATCCTTTAAATAATGTAGATAGGTCCACAGGTATAATAAAAATAATTAATCTCTAGCGGTCAAATTCGCGAATACAAGCATCAATCGTTCATTTAATTTTGTTTGACTGGTAATGTTGGCTAAACTTAATCACAAATTATTTGTGTATTTTAAAAATGCAAAATACATCTCGGAAGGTATTTCATATAAAATACAAAATGGTTTTTTATTAAAAGGTATTTAAATGCTAAATACAAAATAGGTATTTTGTATCTACATTTTAAATACAAGTATTTCAAATAAATCGCATCTCTGTCTACTAACATATGTACACATAACACAACTAATAATTGTCACTTAACATATCATATGGGTCTATTCTATGGCCTCAAATCAAGATATTCTACTTATTCTATTCTTTTAATTCTTCAGGCCCCTATTTCACCAACTTGACAATTGTCACCTGACAACGACAATTCTCCGTACATTGCTGGATCCACAAGTAACCTAATAGCAACCACCTTAACTAATAGAACAAGGAATGTACGGCGAATTATCAAGTTGGTGAAATAGGGACCTGGTCCGTACTCCACCAACTCGGCAATTGTCACCTGACAATGATAATTCTACGTACTACGAGTCAACAAATAAAGGCCGTTACAAACACTTAAGTACCTGGTCTACCTATTGTAGAAGTTAATAAACCTGCGGATATTCTCTTATCCATATACTTGTACTATAGAAGTGGTATAGAAGGTCAGATTGGCAGTCGCTTCGTCATAAATAGTGGCTCCGCCAATTCATGGGATTTAACGAGCCCTTCGGGACCTAGCGTTTTAGAAGAGGAGGATTTATTTAAGTACAATACTATCTGACACTAGTCTTTGTGGAGCCGATAAGGCGTGCCAGATATGTTTGGTTTGAGACGTACTGAATAGAATGCGATTTGTAAAATAAATATAAGAGCTGGCCATTCCGACGTTTAAACGTAACGAGATCTTATAAAATGTCGAATTTTATTATGATTTTAACCAGACTACTCAAAACTCCGTGTCGCGGTGTGATGTTAACGATTATTTGACTGGTTTAAATAAAAGTATTTAAGCGGATCGACTTATATTATGCAGATTGTTCGTTTTGAGTCAAAGGTGCGGATTGCGCGGGGCTCTCGAAGTGGTCCAGTAGCGACCATTACGCGAGCGACGCCCGGCCGTTACCTCCCGAGGATTTATCAATCAAAAGCTGAGTTTATGAGTCTTGTCGAGCTAATGCAGTAAAAGCAGTAAAGGCTGTTTGTTTTAAAAGGAATTAATTCGAGCCATAATTGGGGGAAGCGCCGCGGGCGGCCGGTGACACTGTTTGCCGACTGACTACCGAAACTATTAATACGATTCGTAGATAGGGTTTTATGAGGTCTGAGCTGAGATTTATTGGGCGTTAAATTGACTGGATATTGAGTGGTATTAGATGTTTTATCGGGCTTCTTGTTCGCGTAAAACTGCTATCAGAAGATTGTTTTGCTACTGCTGTAATTATGTTTCCCGTTTACGGGACAGCGGTGTCCCGGATCTTTGGGAGGCGTGCGCGTGGAGCCGACGCGTAGGTACCAATCAAGTCCACATATGAATGTATTATTAATGTTGTCTATGCGAGTAATATTAAAATAACTCGTTGTGAACTTACGTACGAACAAACATCTTTATTTTAAACGTGTCATGTGTATTATTTCTGAACATAGTGCCAAAAGTGTTGTCAGATTTTGTAGTGAATTTTTGTTTCTTGTTATTTTCCTATGGTACTCCAAACGCCCCGTGCATAAGTTTACTCCATTCTGCTCTATCTGGAGCAGCGCTAGCCTCAATTCAGCTCTACCAAACGGCTTTTATGTTAGTCCGTATTTCACTCTCTTTGCATGCTGTATAAACAGTAGGACATGTTGCACTTAAATAACTATACCTAAGACCACATTTATATGTGTGTACACATGTTCAGCAATGTAATACATTTTCTTTTTAAGAATAAGAAGAATAAGAATAAGAATAATGTGCGGACGAGACTCAATGACGAACTATTGGTAGCTGCCATTGAAAGCAGTGCTCGCAAAGTCAATGCTCCCCGCCGCAAAGAGTGCCCATTGTATATAGCAACTTCCATTTCCTAATTATCTTTGAGGGCCTGATATTTGATTTGGTCTCAATGTGTAATCTTATCTATTAACTTGGGAGACAAGTCATTCGTTACGTTGTGATCCTTATTAATAGGTATATTATATGGTAGATTAGACGTTTATTGGTTGAAGCAACTTCGCTACGAAATCATAACTAAACCAATTTGTAGATCAGATAAACTAAAACGGAAAATTAGTGAAGATTTCTTGACTAGGGAAACTTCAAAACCAGATTCCACGTGACACCACCTTTAGAGAATTTAAAAAATGCCCAGATGAAAAAGTCATGTTAACATTAAATCCAATCTCACGTCACGAGCGGACCTGCCTACATTTAATTTAGACAATTTACCGTTTCCGCGTCGTGCCTTACCGCTGCCGTTCGTGGAAATCGTAAACGCAGCGTCCGCGCAAGATATCATCCCACTTCCCACTGTTACTTCCACAATTACGTGCTTTTCTTGAACTACTGTTCAATATTGAACTTAGTTTCGGGCCGCACATGGTTGCTATTTTCATTATTTAGTCAAGTAAGATACGTGGTTGTGAAAGATAACAGCAGACTTTCTACATACCCGTACATTCGGCAATGGAAAGATGTTTTATTCATAAAGACGGTAATGTTCGTTGCGAATCCGCGATGTCGTACAACTATGATAAATTCAGCGACGATTTATAAACTTTGGCGAATTTCTGGTGGTTGCATTGCAAAAGCTTTAGCAGGTAAGGTACATAAATTTATTTATTATTTTCAGTACAGTTGCGAAGAATTAACCCGCATCTCTGACATAGAGAATTCT
Organism: Epinotia bilunana; assembly: GCA_947049275.1. Classification (NCBI taxonomy): domain Eukaryota; kingdom Metazoa; phylum Arthropoda; class Insecta; order Lepidoptera; family Tortricidae; genus Epinotia; species Epinotia bilunana. Next base: position 14,289,221 of record OX346259.1, on the reverse strand, counting down.
AGAGGGTGCATGCTAAGAAACTGTTAGAGCCTAAAATTGTCTTGCCTCCTTGCCTGCAATATTTCAGGGACAACTGAAAATGATTTATTGTTTTAGTTTATATCGATTCGCCTCTACTTTGTGAATTTTCGCATTGTACCTGGTGTTTAATAGTATGTATCTAAGCTCAGACGTTACGGGACGTTGATTTATCGATGCTTTTATTGTTTATTTAATGAAACTAAACTTCTACTCTGTGATACTGATAAATAAACTAAGAGTAAACTACGAGTAATACCGACAGCAACATACGGCGTACCGTATGCCACTGCCAAAAGGTTTACCAAAGCTCAGTAAATTAGGTACCTACGTTCCTTTTTAACTACGCAGAGCGTTCACACATAATTGGATAGGTACCATTGAACCACTAGCTCATTCAGACACCACCAGAAATCAATACAAACGACTTAAACGTTCCTTTGCCACGTGATTACTATTACGCCTCATAACCAAATGAGAAACAAAGTAAAGTCACCGTAGATTCAGAGCCCTTACTACCATTTTACAATGGAGTGACCCTCGACCACGGACAGCTTATTAATACGCACTCGGTCAAAAGTTAACCGGGCTTAAGTCGCTCGCATCGCCCACGAAGATTCATCACAATCGTCATTATTCACACACAAATTATGTAATTTCAATAAATGGAGCTTATTGAATAGTGATGAGCGTCGGTAGGCCTCCGTAGACTCCCCGTCGCGCGCCTCGCACTGCCACGCTGTTGCCCTCCACTAACGGCACACTTCCTGACTACACTCTGTCCACTGCTTCTCCATCAAAGCTTTAGGAACAGCCTTAGCTTACGTGGCTGCGGTGAAAAGCGTAAATTTTAAAAAGATATCCGATTCACGTTTCATATTTCAATGGTAGTTAACTCTCCCAATAAGCACTTAGATCCTCATTGTGGGTGTTGCGTCTAAAATAAATGTGTTTTGTTTGAATAAATCGACCGGGTGCCGGCAGAGGTCGCGGCGGGTGTTAATGAATGCCCGCCTTATGTACCTACTGACTAATATAAACGATGAGATGGACTACACTCACAATACGGGTTAATGATACCCATATTAATAAGAAATACTCATTATTAAAATAGGTTTTTCGCCATTTAGTTGCACTAGGCTTACGAAATTAAAATGGCTTCACATGAGAATAACAATAACGAACTGAATCATCATTATTAATCTTCTACAACCATAATAAAGTTAGACTACCAATATCTATCTACAATTTAGAGTGCAGCCAGGAGTATGCTAAAATAAATATAAGGGTGCATACTAAGTATGTATCATAACGCAAAAAAATAATCATTCTGTTCTCACTACGTGCCATGACTCATGACCGTGGCCAACTTGGTTAAGGTTGTTTTTGTTTTTTTCCTTTGGCTTTATTAATACTCTGAATACTTGGCTATGCTATAGGAGCCTTGGGCAGGAGCACTAATAGGTACTTGAACAAGTGAATTCCAAGGATCTAGATGTTGTTCAGCAGGTGGGAATTTCCTTGCGTTTAAAACGCTCGATTCTAGAGTAGGTACTCGTATGCTCAGCACGGCAATCACGCGACGGCGCGCGAGCTCTCTCGATTTTTCTCGCACTATCCGTCTCTCTCTTATTAGTACACTTAGAACAAGAGGTATAGTGCGAGAAAAATCGAGAGTATGTCGCGGCCATCCCATAATAGACGTGCAGGAGTTAATTAAGGTAGGTACGACACATCGCATAAACTTAGACCAATCTAAATTCAGCACCGGTACCTACTGTTTTGCGATTTAACAAAAGTTTACTCTGAACATATCTTTTAACAATATCTGCTGACGAAAAGTTAGACGCCGTCAAAATGATGAATTTTCACCTAGATACGTATCTGTCAGTGCCGGAGCGCCCATACAAACCGATCCCCACCGGCTTCCCTAAAATTTCTTTTTAGACACGTTTATATATACTCTAAACCAAAGAATATCTGTAAACTTTTCACTAATATCTCCGTCATATTCATGAAATGTTGAAGGTCACATTAGTTTATGTAAGTATCTCTGAAAGATAGACGTGCAGTCGTGCACAAGGCCGTATCTAGGGAGTTCATTTTAGAGCGATAGTAAATAATCTTAAAAAAATCCGTCAACCAACAATGATAAATGACTATCGCTTCAGACCTGCTGCTACGTGCGGTTTGTGTCCTTTGTAACATAATTGAATTTTGCCTAATACTCCAATATTCTAGATCTCAAAATTACTAACTGTCAAAATACCTAAATACAAGAATGCGCCTATCCAACTAATTTTACATACCCTCTGAATGCTGCGCTTGTAGTTCTCTGAAACAGCAGATATAATACAAATATATTATTTTTCGCTGGCCGCTCTAATAGTAATAACTTATTGAACTGTCCTATGACGTTACTCCTAAGCTCCTAACCTGACGCTGGCGAAGAGTTTAAGGTTAAATATTAACCAACTCAAGTTGCAACTGCCTCAAGGAATCCATTGAATTCCTCCGCGCGGGCAGCGTATCGATCACCGCTGTACGCGGAGTGTAAACGTCAACAAAACGTCTCGGGCCCAGCCATCACACTTATCAAAACAGTACAAAACGCGGGTTGTTATCGATAGGGATCGCCGCAACAAGCCTCTAAATCCGTTTTTTGTGGGTTGACATCGCGCTAATAATACTCATGAGAAAAATGCGCGCCGAACCCCCGTCATCCTCCTTTTGTTTTTAATTTCTACCTCAGTGGCACCGATTTAATTGGGCTCAACTCGAGCGAGCGCACCTCCGTATTTCACCTCGGCTCGCTTCATTTGAATATTTAAAGCATTTCGGGTCCCCGTCGTATTATTTTCTTTATTTACACATATTTATATATTTATTTCAGCCCTGGCGTCATTTATTTGGTGACGTGACTTACCGATGTCGCGTCCTTCCCAGTATCGACATAGTTAACGCGGTGAATTCTCTGGCGTTCCATTTAAAAGTTTGAAGTTCCCCGTAGTTTTTCCTTTTGTCGCGCCGGGCGCGGGGGCGCGGGGGTGCGAGGGCGCGGCGCGGGCCGCCCGCGTGTGGCGCGCAGCTCTTCGTTGTTTTCTCGTTCTCGCCAGCCTTTATCTTCAACAAGATTGCTCGTTTTTAAATGAAGTTATATCGTCCCGATTGAACATCGGGCCAAGAAGGCGAGGCGAATTTTTAATTAGTTTCCAAAGATAGAGAATTCTAAGGAGGAATGCGGGAGCCGTGTTGCGAGAGTACGCCGATTTCTTAATTGAGACGTAAACATAGCGTTTCGAACAGCGAAAGGCGATTTGTTGAATACGAGGAGATTAATTATGAATGGAAGTCTTAAATCGACGGCTGGTGCAAGCGGCTAAGTTGCGCGTATTCGCTAATGAAGAGAATTAATGAACGCCATTTTTCGTAGTGCCATATCGAAGAATCGCGTGACGCCGACAAGCGCGCGCGTCACTTGCCACTGCCGGCGATTATTTCATTAGCATGATACTTTCATTGCAAAAGAGGACAAAAAGCTTGGGTAATGGCTTACCTTCGCTGAATAAAATTACTTTAAAGACATAATATGTGCAATACGTGTATTTAAATGATATAACGCGAAAGGGAGGAAACAACAAAGTATTTAAGTGACAGAAACTATTACTGGGCAGGCACTAATGCAACAATATTGAACCCGATGTTGTCGGGTTCCCGTTTGATAAATTCACGGCAGACCTTGGCTGCGTCGTCCATGAGCCCTTCCGGAGTAGTGGGTCCGTGGTCGATAGGGAAAGACTTGCGTCCGTCCAACTCGTACAGATGCCCGTCTTTGTGAATAAACGTGACAAAGTGGTAGTTGACCGGCTCCCCAGTATCCTCCGCCTCGTTGTTGGAGCTGCGAACTAACTCCTTATATGCCTCCAGGATTGCGGTAGAACTCTCTAAAAGCTGTCCTTTGGCCGCGGAATCCAAGCCTGCGGCGTCGTTAATGTAGCTCTTCAAGAGTCCGTCGCCGAGTTGTATTTTGTTGACGTTGTTAGCGATACTGTGCACCAGAGCAATGGTCCCGCACACGTTGCTTAGGACTTGTTTGAGGTGGAACACGTCTTTGGGAGGTTCTTTTTTCGTGGAGCGCAATTCGGTTTCTTCTTTAGTGCGGTGCTGTTCGTACGCGTCCGACAGCGGGAACAGCAGAACCACAGCCAGGACCGGCCGCGGGACCCAGCCTAAGGCCTCGTCTTCCAACCCTATGACATCCACCATACGCCAATTTTCGGGTACTCCTAACTTTTGCAAGTACTTGTTCATGGTATCGGGGTTAGACTCCATTGGCAGTGCCAGTTCCATTTTAAACAAATATAGATTTTAATTTCAGCAATTAGAAAAATACTTTGTCAATGTGACAGCACAGATTGATGTTTTATGTTTTGTTTAAATGTCACGTTCACGTTTTGTTTAGTAAATTCAAAAAGGTTCCGTAACATATACCAAGAATAATACCTATATAGGTATTACAAGCGCTCTAGTACATGCACCTATGATACTCAGGACCGGCTATAGGTACGTGATGCCACAACGAGGGACGGAAAAGCTCCTTGCAGCTAAATTAAGAACTGGTTAAAATGGCTGATGACTTGCCATAATCAACCTACTCAAGTTGGACGGGTAATGGTGTATGTGTCACAACTTCTTACTAAATCGGTTGTGGCAAATAAAAAAGTGGAACTATGAGAAGGACAACGAATGATATTTCCCTTTCTGTCACACTTATCCAGATTTGTATGCTGTGCTCGCTCGCACGTGGTATTATTATTACCATAGGTTGTCCATGGCTCTAGTACACAGATAACCTCCAATAGATAGAGCCTATAAGCGATTTAGTTCGATGCAAAGGTCACCACAGTTCGCGAACTCCCCCGCACCTACCGCGGTAGGTGCGGGTTGCGGGGAGGTCGGTAACGGCGCTGTGATTGGCTGTTTCGAAAATAGCGCGCTTTGTCACATAATGGCGCCAGAAGAGTAGTGATGGGACGTTAACGGTTTTTAGCGGAGCCGCAATTAATTGTTAGTAGAATATTTTACATGGCGTAGGTACCTTTAACATGGTTTAAATTTTTGAACGGCTGTCACTGTTATATTATTATCTTATCATGTTTCGTTCTTAGAATATTTTGATCACCGCGTAACATAAAAAAGGTATGTTATAATCCCGTCGAGTAGTCATATAAAATAGTTATTTCTAGGCATTTTACAACATTTACTGCATTATCGTGTTTATGTCGGACAAGAAGCCTTCGTCTCGTTCGTATTTACATACTTACTAGAAAAGAACGAATGGATGTTTATTCGACATTAACGCGAATGTGCTAGCTAGGCTAATGTATGATATTTTAAGATTGGTATAGGTATGGAAGACATATAAAAACGATGTCATTAAAAATAGATATAGGTATGTTTTCTATGTGATCAAAATAATGTGGATGATGATAATCCTCACCATCATTTAAGAGGGCGTTAACGTGCTCACTAGCGCCACTGGTAAATAATTGTGATTACTTCAATTTAACGATAGATATTTAAAAAAGCAAGCCACTACACATAGTATTTTGTATTTAAGCTACATCACTAACCACTTCCGACATCCGTCACACGTCGTCGAAGTCCAGCATCAGGGCCATCTCGTGACACTAGTCCTAATTGCTCACAAAGACGATTCGAAAAACTTCAATCGCCGTCTTCGAAGTCCAGCATTAATAGGGCCTGCTCGTGGCACTAGTAGTACGTATATTGCCGCGTCCAGACGTCCGAGCGCGGCGGACGAGGGGTGACATGAGCGGTAAGAATTCATAAGAAAGTGGGAGATAGGGATAGAATTTTGCAGGTTGGCAGTCGCCAAATGCGTGCCTACATGGCTTCTATTTACGCGGGCCGATATCAGGCGGCAGACTGCAGGCCGCCGATATCTGGCGCCGTCTTATACTTACACGTTAAAGGAAAAAAACTGATCAAAGTATTATTTCATACGATTCTGTAATATTGTAACTTCAATTTCATTCTATATTATATCATAAATAAAGATATTTCCTTTATGATTATATGTATACTACATAGCAATAGGTAACTTCGGCACTACATAATATTCTACAATACTCTAAATTACCCAATAAATAAAATAAAACTACATAATAATGCTAATATTTACACGGTTCAACTAACGTATTAAATTACGGGCACATGTTTCGAACTCTTCGGGAGTTCTTCTTCAGGATGAGTGTTTACGCGGCGGTGTCGCTTGAATCAACAACAACTACATGCCCGTAGTGACACTTAATATTTGAGTTCATACGTGTAATTATTAGCATTGTTTCAACATGTCTCACGAAATTTAAATCCGATTATCTAATACATAATATCCACACACTAACAAAGAACTTCCAGTAGGTACAAGAATAATATATTCTGTTAATTAGCTCTGGAAGCTATACAACAGAGTGAGATAGTAATTTACTACGTCTCCCTCTACTTCATAGCTAAGACGGTTGCAGTCCGCCACGCCGCCTTCTTGATGCAGTCGAATATATTATCTATGTTATGACTCCAGAGAGGTTTTTTAACAAAATAATTATGACAATGCAATGGCAACGATATAAATATAATCTTTAGTGAATTTTCGCATTAAAACCGTACACGAAAGCAAGGGTGAATTAACATATTGTTTCCTTAAATGAATCTGAATCGGTAAAAATTCGAAAGCATCACTAGCCCATCACTAGAGTGTCATGTGCTTTCGTGAGAGAGGAACAGTATATTGTCATTTACATTTGATGAGAAGGGACACGCATACTTTACTACTTCTTATGGACCAGTGTAAAATGAACTCCGCGTGACAGAATGAAATTTACATTTATGTGATTAATAATAATATAATATCAGTGCAAAAACATATATGCGTGGTGACCGCACGTCGCCCTATAGGCTCTATCTATTGGAGGTTATCTGTGCTCTAGTATAATACAAAAACTTAGGTCACTTTGACCCACATGAGAACCACACATAGCAATGTCACATCAAAACAGTAACAACGAGAGTAGTTTACCTAAAACTATCCCTGTTCAAATGCATAAAAACGCGGTGGACAGTAGAGTAATTCGCAAAGGCCAAAATTACCCTCCAGTGTCAAAATACCCCGCATTTTCTTGTATTTGCCTCTAACTACTAAAGCATTTAACACAATTTTATTGAGTAAGTATAGTCATACTTATATCATCAAAGTAGTAAGCGCGGGACTGGTGCTTGTTTCGGTTTCCTTGGCGCTACTTGATTGGATGTGAACAATTACATTCAATATATGTTACCTTATCTGTTGTTAATGGTAGAAATGCACTCATTTTGCTGTTGGTCGCTATAATAATAGAGTTGGTCGCTTTTAATTTATAAGTGTTACATATCATTTCTTTAGTTGTGGCACTCGAGGTCTGTTACTTTTTTAATGTTTGTAATATATATTTTAAAGATACTGATGTGACTGTCTGTTGCCTAAATAAAGATAAAAAATTGACATCCGTTTTGTATATCTTGGTATCAGTACAAACGCCAACACAGTTAACTGACCATCCTGTATTTATATAGAACCTTATTACGATGCACATAAAGTGCACGGATGGTCAGTTAGCTGTGTTGCCGATGGTACTCCAAACGTATCCATTTTGATTTCTAGCAGCATTTGCACCTAACGCATAGGTTAGGCGATGTATGTACTCTGTTACAAAAATATTACCTAGGTTACCTGTAGGTAGACATAGGAAAAAATGTGGATAAGTGTTACTCGGTCCACGTTAGGTATTCTAGGCAGACTTACCATTTTTAATAGGTATTAACTGTGTGATATTTAACGCCGTGGTTAACATACACAAAGGCAATAAAAAGGCACTTACGTACAGCGGAACAAGTGTGGATGGTCACGCTGTGGCGTCCACCTATAAAATAGTAATAAAACTAATGAATTCAGATTCTTTCCGATTTTTTTATGGCCGAGCAATGATTCTTCTTACACGAACTGAAAACATCATTCCGAGAAAACAAATAAAACATGGCGGCATAATTTGTCTCCATTAGAATAAAATGCGCGATGCGCTGTCATAAATTTTAAATCTTAGTGCTGGTCCCCAACATTTGAAATCAGCTCGCTTATCAAGGTGGATTTGGAGTATATTAATCACAGTAATTACCACTCAGTTGGGTCTCTTTAAAAACGAGTTATGAAACCTGTTATGCCTAGGATATTCTTACAGAAATAAGAGGAACAGCTGCCAGTCATTCAACCAAAGACTTTATTGTATCTACAAACGATGGGCTAGGCAATCAAAACCGATACAAAATGTAGGTGCACATTTAGTAGCAGACTTACCTACCTGCATCATTAAATTTGAGTAAAGTTTAAAGTACTCAAACACAAAATTGTGGTGTTCTCATGGAACACGACTTATCTGTAACTCTCCTGCCTAGTACCTATAAGATCTTCTGCTTATTTAAGAGCTAAGCTTTTGTCGGGTAGCTCAAGTAGGCCCTCAGAAGGCTACTCCAATCCCAGGCAACCTCTTTGACATCTTGATACGACCTAACATCTTTCTTGAGCTGCTCGATGTAGTTCTTCTCTCTCGTATCTTTCCTTCAATTATATTGAGTATGAACTTGTCATGCCGTATGAGGTGCCCTATCATCTTCCCTCATCTATTTTCTAAGTTTCTTATTAACTGCCTGGTTTGCCTCACTCTATTCAGCACTTTTTCATTGGTTACCCTCTCCAGCAAATTTTCTCCATTCGTTCCCAACACATCTCGAACGCTATACCCGGACCTGTAAGATATTTTAATCATATTCAGCCGGCTGCAAGTTACTACAGGACAACATTGTATCTGACACAATTATCCATTTCCATTGATAACCGTACGACGATCGGGAAGATCACACGGATCATAGCAGATAGCAAAGTGATGCGATCTTATCACTGTATTGACACCCGGTATAATTGTTATTAATTGCAAGATGCAGGTGGTTTTTGCCCCTCACGTGCTGCGGCAGTTTGTTTATGAACTATTGAGTTTTTATATATTCATAGGTTATTATTACGTGTTGAACTGCTCCATTGAAGTGCTGCTGCTGATTCCAATGCCTAACGATGTCTCAAAAGTATTTTTATATCTTTTAAAACTGATAACCAATGATCGTAACTTTTGTAGCATTTTTGGTGCAGCGTAGTGTTGTTAACGGAATTGTTACAGACGATATCAATCAAAATTGTTAATTAAGCTTATTATTATACGTTATTAACGCTAATTAAGCATTAAGATTGAAATTCTTTATACCAATTCCGTTAACACTACGCTGCACCAAAAATGCTACAAAAGTTACGATCACTGCTGATGACAGTAACTGCAGCCGATATGCTTCTACATAAATTAGAAGTTATCACGGCGATAGCCTACGATAGGGGCATAGGTGGTTGAAACTTCTGACCCTAGTTCTGATGCTCTGATAAATAGTACCTACTCGTAGTCACTGAACAGTAGGAAATATATAAAAACAGTTATTGGAAACGTTGCTATTTAATGAGGACGGAAGTACGTAAGTATAATAATTCTTGAATATCTCAAGTGCAAAAAGCTTTCAAATAATGTTCCGCTTATGAAATATGAAATACCTATAGGCGAATCAAGAACAAAACCCTACCTAACACAACTCTTCTTCAGACAAAAGAGTAAAAGCATGCAGAGTAATTAGGTAGGTAACCAAATCGCGCATTATAGCGCGCTCCATATAACCTCTCCATGTTAACCTTTAAACAAATAAGTATAACCTGCACGTAACTTTCGATTACATTACACCATGTTGTAACACCAGGTCACAGCATCTCTCTCATTAAGGCGTCAAATTTTGTCAAACAACGTCCATTAGGCCGGCCGGGGCGGGCCCGGCGGTAATAGTCACGTAAGAACAAAGGTCTGCAGATGACTTACTTAAGTATACATCCAGTCTCCACTTAAAGATCTTGTAAAGAAAATTATAATGTTTGAGTAGCATGTGAGTAGCCATTTACCTTTTTCTGCAATTATAGCTATCGACGTTTTAAAACCTGTTATTGGATAGGCTTACATTGTAGGTATCTAATTAATAGCCCTTGGAGAAGCTCGTGGACCGTGAATAAATTGTTTTTTGGCTAGATTCTTGTGTTCAAATGATCTATGTTTTGAATCAATGTTAATCGGCAGAGCCCGGATTTTTCACGGCAAAACAAAGCACTATCGTGATCTAGCCAGTGATAAAAAATATTTTATCGGTATCGATAATTGTGTAGTAGAAGAAAAAACATCACCAAATAAAATAAATATTTAATAAAAAAACTGCGTGAAGTTTGTATGAAATTATATATTAGAAACAAATGCAATTTCTTATTCCTAATCCACGTCAGAACACAGCAACACATGGCATTTTATTTGTGTAATAGTGATTGGCTGTATAAATGGGTCAATGAGGAGCAGACACCAGAAACACTTTTTAGTTGGCTCAAATACCTTATGGCGTTTTCGGAAGAAAAATACACTTCTAGTTCTTTATTTAAAAATATAAAAAGGTTGTTTTGCACACTGTAAATTGTCAATAATGTAAAAATATATCGGCATGTTATTGTTGTACCTTATACCTAATAATACTCGATATCAATAAAATAATGTTTTCAACACAATTGCTCGTAACGTACCTCTTATTGTGTCGCTTTTAGGCTCATAATCCTGGATATTAAACACGCGTGTTTTATAACATTACGACACTTGTGTGTTATGTTTATATCCCGATTTATTTTATTTATTTATTTATTTTTATAGATTAAGTCAGGTTGGCACCTTGTAGCAAGATGTGTGCATGCACACCGTGCATTCTTAAATTAACCGAGTTGTACAGAATGTACAGCTTTTTTTTTAATTCTCGGCAAATGGATTCTTACTCGACTAAACAAATTAAATCCTTTTTATTAAATAATTGACTATTTCTTTTTGGATATGATATAGAAACGTTTAATTTAGTAAAACTATTCACTTTTGATAACATCTTAACATTAATTAATAAAGATAATATTTTAAAACAAAAATATTTATTTAATTTTGTATCGGCTGTTTAGAGATTTCATCTAATGCGCGCGCACTGCGCAAACTTCACGAAAAAAAACTGTTGCGTGCCATTTTAGGTTATTTCACAGATATTTGTAAACATTGTCAATGCGTGTTTGGTTATTAACAAAAATGTTGACTCGTGGTGACTAGAAAAGTGATAAAAAGAATGGACGCCACTGGAAATTCTTGGCGATGTACACAACTTGTGAGTAAAAACCTGGTGCCATAAATAAGTAAAGAAAATAACTTGGCAGGCCTATAAAATTTTCATCTTATGAAAAGGATTTTTTCCTCGCAAAATGTGTTGAAAATCGTCGTATGAAACGCGTGAGCTTTGATAATTACATCCTCGGCTCTCTTATCACGCGAGCCGCCTCTGATGTAATTATCAACATACCTCACTTGTATCACAATGTACTATTCTATCACTGGCTAGATTACGATGGTGTTTGTTTTGCCGTGAAAAATCCGGGCTCTGGTAGTTTACATTGGAAATGTTTACCATAATTATTTTATTTAATCGTATGGCTAGTCAATTCGACCAAAACAGAACAGAGGGTATTTCAAGATTAGTTTAATCAAATTTGATGTTTAAACTCTGATAAACCCTGGTACCTGTTTGGTAGAATCCGGCCTAAGAGCGTGGCTGATCAGGCGTTCAAGAGGAGCGGTGTCGAGTTTTGATGGCCAATTGTTTACTTTACTAAGATTAGAAGTCGATCTACGTACAAATAATTTTGCTCATCAACAAAACCTGCATACTCCTACAGTCGTACCTACTTTAAAATCGCTAGTAATTTAAAGGCAGCGAATCGAGACATGTGTTTCCAACGTAGCCGTCGGAACCTTCAATTACGAGCGCACTTAATCGAAACCCTGAATTATTTTAGACCGTATTACGTATGTGATAGAGTCGACTTTAAAACTAACATTTAAATCAATTTAACGCTTTACTGTTTTGGAAGAGTAATGTCCAACGCCACTTATTATTTAGAAATCTGCTTCATAAATACAGTAATCGATCCGCACGCGACGCCTTGATGCCTCTTTGCCGGACACCTTACTCTCAATTGAATGTGTTCGAATTTTAATAACTGAAGCATCTGCTTTTTATAACTGAGGCATCGCAGTAAGGTTGTTGAATTTTATCATCATATTTACTGACAACTTATTTACTTATACGTAAAAATAGTAGGTTGTTGTACGATGGTATTTTTATTAATTAATTTCCATTATTTCGAAAATTCCGTACAAGTTTATATATCTTATTCATTCAAAGTTCAAGTGGCTCATCTAACAGCTTTCCCCACGAACAAGGAATCCCTGAACAACTCCTTTTAAAAAAATCTGCGCGTATAATTTCCTTGCCAGCAGATTCGCGGAGTCTCCAAGTTAGATCTTTTCAAAACTACGTTCTCTCCGTTACTCCGTTAACGAGCCTAGTGTAACACTTACACAATATGTCCCTCAACTTACCCCATGTACACTCCAGAGCATCAGGTAAATGTAATAATAATAATATAAACTACCAGACAAGCCTTACAATGTTTCAATAACCAGGTTTAAAATCAAACAACATGTACGATCCATTCTATATATTTATTCCGATCGTTTGAATTAAAAATGGCTACATGTCTTCACTATTTAATAATTTCCATTTAATTTAAGACTAAGCTTTGTACTTAACATTGCATTGGCCTCCACTAAACACTAGTTTTAGGAATTATTTCATTCAGATTTCCCACCAATCATAAAACGGTGAAGTGCAAGTACAGTACAGCCAAAACGAAGTTTTACATTTTAATTATATGTAGTCCTATATAATACTGATTGCAACTTTTAAAAGTCTGCCATTTATATTTATTTCGTTCATTGTGAATTAACCTCTGGCCATCAACCATATAAGAAAAATTGACAATTCAAATTGAATTAACTAGTCTTATGTATAGTCGACGATATGTAAACATTTTACTCCTTATTACAAAGGCTTAAGGTGGAAAAGGGAAAACATATATTTGATATCGACTGTACATTATACAATAGGCAATAGAATAAGTGGCTTGTTTTGTTTTAAAGCCCAGCAAAACAAATGCAATGGTATAAATTACATTGAAGAGGTGGTGGATGCCTTTTTATGGTCCTTTCGGCGGCTAGAGATTAAAAAAAATATGTTTATCAATATGACTAAATGGTGCTGTGCTACCTTAATTCTCATAGTCAATGTTAATGGAAAATGTGTATGGAAAAAAAATGCCATATAAAACAAATGTAAATTTGACCGCTTCAAGTACGAAGCGTTCAAATAAATAGATTTCTTGATTCAATTATAATTTAACAATAATAGGAGATCGTTGTCGTATAAAGTGCAAAATTGAATAAGTGCTACCAAAATTGTCAGTACGAAAAATGTAGTATTGTAACGAACAGCCCGAAGAAGTCGTAACCCGTGGAAGACCATAGCATTATCGCGGAAGAATTAAATTGTGTAAGTACTAAATATGAAATCCAAAGAATATATTTTTTAAGATTACAAAAATAGCCAACTTAATTTTTGGTTCATTTACGAATTAGGTTAAATGGAATAATGATAATAGTCTATCCTAATGAGATAATAATATTAAAGGAATACAATAATCACGACTCGCGTACCAACTATCGATAATATCAATCAAATTCATCCCAAATAAGGTAACTTAGTCACTATTAAATTAAATAAAAGCTTGTAAAATGTTAAGCTTACAAACGCGAATAAAATAGAAATAGCCTAGGTACATTTTGTATAATCTGCCGGAGCGTATCGGGCAAAAGAGAAATAATATAACTTATTAGATCCTCTTATAAATAATAAGAAATCCAAATCTAGCTAGAAGTATACCTACTTATCAAAAGGTACAAAGGACCTAGTATGAAAAAAAAGTTCGATGAATTTTCTTGAAAAAAAAAACTATTTTGCGTATTTAAGTTAGTGTATATTCAAAAATAGTAAAGGGGCAAGAATTTCGTACGTGTAGTTTTGAAAAAAAAAAATGGAAAATTGATCTAGAGTTGAGCTCCATATTAAAATTTATGGGGAAAAAAGTTAAAATGGTCTGATTAGAATGCAAACAATGAATGTTATAAAATAGTTAATTCCAACAACTTTTCAAAATAACATACCAAAAAACGTTTTCGTTCATAAGTGCCGTAAATTGTATTTTCCTGAAGAAAGTTTATGTTTTTTTTTTTCAAATGTTTTTTTCAGGAAAATTCATCGAGCTTTTTTCCATAGGTACTAGGACACAGGTGTCCTTTATTCAATGTAAATATTTGCAATGGATACGCAAGTGCGCACAATATGCCCGACTTCACTTCTCATATAATTATATAAAGATACGGAAACATATAGCAGCACCACCTTGACAACTCTGACATGATCTGTTGACCTTTAAAATAATACAGATGTCATTTTAAGTTTGTCGACATTAACAAATGAACGAAACCCACGATATGAGGCTTAGTGTGTACAGAGAAACACATGGGTTAATGAAGATGTTCGCTCGCTTAGTCAGTGCAAGCTGTTTTAGCTTATACATACGATTAGGTGGTTCCGGTGGTCAACTTCTAATTCAATATATTGAACCAAAGAAACAAACGTATTTTTTCTAGTTTAGGAACTGTCTATTCTACGTTACTGAATACGCAATAGTGTCCATCGCTTACCAACTACACCAACATGCATGTACTAACCGATTGTATGAGTTAAAAGTGTATAACATATGAATAAACATGTATATTGTTCGTTGAAAACGCGAACTTAAGGGCTAGGTCTTAAGTATAAGTTAAAAAAACTACAGTATCGAATAGAAACGTATAAAAATATCACGTTATCGTGGAAAACTGTTAAAAGGGTTAGAAAGTGTTGTTCGCTTCACATTAGAATACGTCGGTTCACATAAATATTAGGTACAGTATCAAGAATGCGATTGTAAAAATGCGTAAAAGCCCAGTCTCAAAGAGAAATTACGAACAGTTTGTAAAACGTTAGAGATCTAAACTTAAAGCCCATAATTTCTTGACAAATATATTTGTCTACAAACAAATCACTTTAAAATTTTGGAATACGCCATTTCAAGTTTATAATACATTACAACATTAAGAATGTCAAAAGTTCTTATAAAAATCCTTAAAAGAGTGAGAAAAACATGTAAAACTAATTAAAAAGTTGCACCATTCAGAGGTCTATTAATTGCGGGCTTTTCATACGTCCCAAAAGTAAGAAAAAAAGACGTTACACATTAACTAGCACTACACACACTAGGTTTTAACTTTGTGCAACATACTAAGTAAGGTTATTCAGAATTGATGGGACGTATCGTAATTTGGGTCACTTTACTTGCTGACAACGGTGTTGCATTGCACCAACAAGTACCGCTTCATAAGAATGTGTATAACCATATTGCTTCCGGGTTTCCTAATAGTGTCATTGTAAGAAGTTGTATTACTAATTTTAATATGCCAGTATATCGGCATGTTAATTACCACATTGCTTTATCATCAGCCATAGTAAAGTATGTACTAATTATCTTGTTGAGCAACGGCTTAAGAAAATTAAATATTCATGTGGAATACAACCCGAACTTTCCATACAAACGATTGCCGGACTATATTGTTTAAATAATTACAAAACCATGTTATAATAATTTTGTGTTTAGCATTATACAAATTCGTCGTTAATGACGACCACTCAATGTAATTTGGGACTCAAATGCCGCCTGAGAAATGTCACTAGTCGTTTCCATAAGGCGTAATAAGAAGGGACTGGTCGAAAGATTCGTTGAACAGAATATTGGTTCCGTTTGTTCTTTGAGAGGGGTGCGTCCAGTATGCCAGAAGTCCATTGGTTCGAATTGTGGTAGGTGTCCGAAAAACTTTGTATGGAAAGTTCACGATGTCCCTCCACCTTATAATTGATTAATATCTGATTCAAATGTCACAGAGTAAAACGTCACTTACAATTAAATTGATTTCGAGTAAATAATTTCATTCAAATTATCACATACAAAACGACATTAATATGTAACTTTACACCGTGAAACCCGCCAGTATAGTCTCGTGTCGAGTTGTCTCTGGAATACTGTTACTGGTTTTATATGTATTTTTGTCACATAGTATAGTCAATTTTAAAACCATTATATAGCTAACGAAGAGCGTTAGCCAACATCAAATGTATTTGAAAGGTTTCACGGTTTATATATATAATTATAGGTACTATAATCATACGACAAAATTAAAAAAAATACATGTTCTCTAATAAAATAAAAATATTAAAAATAGCATTTGCGCATAATATATATTCAGCAAAAAACGCTCCTAAATAATTACATAAACAATTCCCGTTACAAATCTCCACGTAACTAATCTTATTTTAAAACACTAATAAATTCTCAGAGCTGCTTTTAATCGTGAAATAATACCGGCTAAATTGTTTACTACACATTGGTGTACACGAAAAAAGTGTGTATTCGAGTCTGCTATGCATCTGAGGTTGTTATTTTATTATGTATCACGTGTTATATGGCCCCGGTTAAAAACTAAATTTACCATTAAGAAACGATAAAATGTCACAAATCACACTTTGCAATTACACCTCTAAAATGAATGATATGCACGCCTAATTAAATAATACGTATAATAATATTATATTCCTAGCGAATTCGATATTACCTAATATAAAAGGAATTTCCCATAATACAAGCTTAAAGTTACTATTTGTTGTAAATGACGGAGTAAACTTTTAAATAGGCAATGACGCGCGTCCCAAAAACATTGCTGTTTATTTATTTGTAGGCGATAAAGATTCTAATGAATTATACGGGAAGCAACTTTGAACTTTAAAGTCGATGTCACATGATCTAATTTACAATAGTTTGGCAGGATTCTTATAAAATAAAGCTTTTGCTTGCGCACTAGCGTTTAAGAAAGCACTATTTAAACTCGATTATTTTTAAATGAATGAATACTTTTCTGTCCCGAATATTCATTTGGCTTACCTTACCTTAGCAGTTGGTTTCGCCGTTTTCGTGGTGGCCCGAGTCGAAGCTGCTGAGATGGCCGAGGCCCTTGGGCGGTATGGGCGGCGGGGTCTCGCCCTCGTCCACTCGCAGGGGTTCCGACATCATTGAGATTATTTCCTCGTAGCGCAACGATTCCACCGTCAAGTCGAAATCTGAAACTGAAGAGGTTTGTTAGTTACACATACGTGATTGTTGGTATTCGGCGGTTATACCCAAAAATTAGGGTTTGCGATGAAAATAAATTTTATTTAGGTTCGATTTTTTAACATTATGTCAGATCTAATATCAGTAACTCACATCATCCTTAGGCAATGTCAACTGAAATAAAACTTGCAATTATAAAACCGACTCATTACAGAAACCCGGTAGAAAAGGGAACATGATTCGAAGACGTGAAAAATACGCTCCACCGCGAAGACCGGAGTATTCGCGTATTATACAGAAGAAGGTTCAGGTTTGGTGGGGTATCTAGTGATGTCGTTCATGGACACAATCTCAAGTTTCCGAGTTGTATGGGCATTGTTCACTTATCCACCCGCTTATTACCCGTATTCCCGAGAACGGCGAATCTATGCTTACTTAGACGTTTGACGACCGGTTAGCCTAGTGGGTTGGGGTAGTGACGCTGCCTACGAAGCTGAACGTCCTGGGTTCGACTCCCGGTAAGGGCAAGTATTTGTGTGATGAGCATGAATATTTGTTTCAGAGTCATGGAAGTTTTCTATGTATTTAAGTATTTTTACGTCACACCTGGCCATAATGCGAGTTTTACTGCACGCTGCGCGTACAGTAAAACTCACATTGTGGCCAGATGAAGACGCACAAACAACTGCGATCTGGGCCATTCACGAATTCCCCGCCCTAGGTACGTAATGTACTAATATATATTATTATTCTATTATTCGTCTAGTACCCATAACACAAGCCTTCTTGAGCTTACTATGGGACTAGGTCAGTTTGTGTAAGATTGTCTCCTAATATTTATTTAGACATACGTTGGCTATGCGACCCAAAGTGACTCTTGGCCTCCGACACGAGTGCGCCACTCTTGTCGGTTCTGCGCTAGTTCATGCCAATTGGCAATTTTGAGTTCACAAATGGTTCTATCATGTCGCACCAGCGACGCCCAGGAAGCCCAAGAGAGACGACTGTGGGGCGTCCTAGGTAAGCTCTCAACACCTTCCGACGTTTCTCCATGATCTGTTGGCGAGTAACTGACCGTGATGTCGGCGGTGGTCGTCGGTGTTGGTGTAGCTGTGGTCGACGCTGACGCCGGAGTCGCGCGCGTCGTCGGCGCGGCGCTCGTCGTCGCGCGCGCGCCGCGGCACCGCCGGCGGCGCTTCCGCCCACGAGCGCGCCGAACCTACACATACACCGAAATATAGAGTGCCGCAATAACCCACCGGCGCCACCCGCATCCACACTACCGCGACCTTTGCCCTCATCTTTCTATACTGTTTTATTTGGATTCAAATATTGTTGCCCTATAATCCGCGTGCACTATATCGACTCCTTTTAACTCAGGCAAAAATTCGTCGCCGTCCGGCTCGCTCGCGCGCCCTGAGTCGCTGCAAACAACAAGTTACAGAATAGCGGGGCTGGTACCTGAGACGCGCGGCGGCAGCGGCGGCGCGTCGCCGGGCTCGCTCCACGAGGCGCAGCTGTGGCGGCGCGGCTCCACGTCGCCGCCGTCCGGCTCACTCGCGCGCCCTGAGTCGCTGCAAACAACAAGTTACAGAATAGCGGGGCTGGTACCTGAGACGCGCGGCGGCAGCGGCGGCGCGTCGCCGGGCTCGCTCCACGAGGCGCAGCTGTGGCGGCGCGGCTCCACGTCGCCGCCGTCCGGCTCACTCGCGCGCCCTGAGTCGCTGCAAACAACAAGTTACAGAATAGCGGGGCTGGTACCTGAGACGCGCGGCGGCAGCGGCGGCGCGTCGCCGGGCTCGCTCCACGAGGCGCAGCTGTGGCGGCGCGGCTCCACGTCGCCGCCGTCCGGCTCACTCGCGCGCCCTGAGTCGCTGCAAACAACAAGTTACAGAATAGCGGGGCTGGTACCTGAGACGCGCGGCGGCAGCGGCGGCGCGTCGCCGGGCTCGCTCCACGAGGCGCAGCTGTGGCGGCGCGGCTCCACGTCGCCGCCGTCCGGCTCACTCGCGCGCCCTGAGTCGCTGCAAACAACAAGTTACAGAATAGCGGGGCTGGTACCTGAGACGCGCGGCGGCAGCGGCGGCGCGTCGCCGGGCTCGCTCCACGAGGCGCAGCTGTGGCGGCGCGGCTCCACGTCGCCGCCGTCCGGCTCACTCGCGCGCCCTGAGTCGCTGCAAACAACAAGTTACAGAATAGCGGGGCTGGTACCTGAGACGCGCGGCGGCAGCGGCGGCGCGTCGCCGGGCTCGCTCCACGAGGCGCAGCTGTGGCGGCGCGGCTCCACGTCGCCGCCGTCCGGCTCACTCGCGCGCCCTGAGTCGCTGCAAACAACAAGTTACAGAATAGCGGGGCTGGTACCTGAGACGCGTGGCGGCAGCGGCGGCGCGTCGCCGGGCTCGCTCCACGAGGCGCAGCTGTGGCGGCGCGGCTCCACGTCGCCGCCGTCCGGCTCACTCGCGCGCCCTGAGTCGCTGCAAACAACAAGTTACAGAATAGCGGGGCTGGTACCTGAGACGCGCGGCGGCAGCGGCGGCGCGTCGCCGGGCTCGCTCCACGAGGCGCAGCTGTGGCGGCGCGGCTCCACGTCGCCGCCGTCCGGCTCACTCGCGCGCCCTGAGTCGCTGCAAACAACAAGTTACAGAATAGCGGGGCTGGTACCTGAGACGCGCGGCGGCAGCGGCGGCGCGTCGCCGGGCTCGCTCCACGAGGCGCAGCTGTGGCGGCGCGGCTCCACGTCGCCGCCGTCCGGCTCACTCGCGCGCCCTGAGTCGCTGCAAACAACAAGTTACAGAATAGCGGGGCTGGTACCTGAGACGCGCGGCGGCAGCGGCGGCGCGTCGCCGGGCTCGCTCCACGAGGCGCAGCTGTGGCGGCGCGGCTCCACGTCGCCGCCGTCCGGCTCACTCGCGCGCCCTGAGTCGCTGCAAACAACAAGTTACAGAATAGCGGGGCTGGTACCTGAGACGCGCGGCGGCAGCGGCGGCGCGTCGCCGGGCTCGCTCCACGAGGCGCAGCTGTGGCGGCGCGGCTCCACGTCGCCGCCGTCCGGCTCACTCGCGCGCCCTGAGTCGCTGCAAACAACAAGTTACAGAATAGCGGGGCTGGTACCTGAGACGCGCGGCGGCAGCGGCGGCGCGTCGCCGGGCTCGCTCCACGAGGCGCAGCTGTGGCGGCGCGGCTCCACGTCGCCGCCGTCCGGCTCACTCGCGCGCCCTGAGTCGCTGCAAACAACAAGTTACAGAATAGCGGGGCTGGTACCTGAGACGCGCGGCGGCAGCGGCGGCGCGTCGCCGGGCTCGCTCCACGAGGCGCAGCTGTGGCGGCGCGGCTCCACGTCGCCGCCGTCCGGCTCACTCGCGCGCCCTGAGTCGCTGCAAACAACAAGTTACAGAATAGCGGGGCTGGTACCTGAGACGCGCGGCGGCAGCGGCGGCGCGTCGCCGGGCTCGCTCCACGAGGCGCAGCTGTGGCGGCGCGGCTCCACGTCGCCGCCGTCCGGCTCACTCGCGCGCCCTGAGTCGCTGCAAACAACAAGTTACAGAATAGCGGGGCTGGTACCTGAGACGCGCGGCGGCAGCGGCGGCGCGTCGCCGGGCTCGCTCCACGAGGCGCAGCTGTGGCGGCGCGGCTCCACGTCGCCGCCGTCCGGCTCACTCGCGCGCCCTGAGTCGCTGCAAACAACAAGTTACAGAATAGCGGGGCTGGTACCTGAGACGCGCGGCGGCAGCGGCGGCGCGTCGCCGGGCTCGCTCCACGAGGCGCGGCTGTGGCGGCGCGGCTCCACGTCGCCGCCGTCCGGCTCACTCGCGCGCCCTGAGTCGCTGCAAACAACACCACATTTTTCTTATCTTACGCCGGTTGTACACACTCGTCGCGACACCCCGAGACAGACCAAGAACGAGTGTGTACATGATGCTCTCTCCTTGTCTCGCCCGTTCGAATCTCGCCTCGGTACGGTACGGCTCGGTCGCGCGTCTATTTTTGCGGCTGAGTCAAAGGGTTGTTCTGCTGATCAAATGACGCACGACGAGTGTGTACATGGTGTGCCCTCGTCGAGAGCTTCTCGCCCGAGACTGAGTGTGTACAGCCGGCAACAAGTACAGCATATAATTTAGTCGATCTTATTCTTTTTCTAAGTCGATCCCTCCTGACTCAGGATCGTGACCGCATGCTATAGCCCTTCATGCAGTTCGGTTTCGGCGGCCTGTTAATAATTTAAATCTAACCTCCGATTCGTATTAATAAACCTCCCGGAAAAAAATCCCCGCCACCCCGCATACTCTCCATCATTGACCCACGCAGAGAATGAACTTGCATACTGTATGTAGTACCTAGGACAGTGGTACATACCGATAGCAGTCAACGTGCCGGGTGGGACTCCTGGGGTCGCCGGACTTGGGCCGCGAGGGCAGTGGCGGCGCGGACTTCACCATGGAGTCTTCCGCCTCGCGCGCCTCGCTCGGCAGGCTCGTAGACATGATGCTCTCCGCGCGCTGCTCGTTGTTGTCCTCCAGAGAGTACTAAAACATATAGTACATTACAGTAGTACCGCAAATATAAGTTAGAACGATGTACCGGCGCTGAGAGCATTTTTTGAAAACATCTTAACCAATCATAAGGCAGCGCGTTTGCGCGGGTGAAATCTTCAACGCCCATTGGCCGAAATATTGCGCGCGACGCCGGCAGCTCGGGCGCCCGCGTTTATGTCTGGCGCCATGAGCGGGAAAGCGACGAAACGAGTTCACCTGTCATTGCATATTGCACCTTACGTATAGTGCAACATACGTTGCGCTGCTACAAATACAAGTTGGTGAAATAGTTAGGGGACAGGGCGTGTCACGTTACGACGGAGACGACGAGGACTTCCAAAGGTTTGAAAGCGTGGGGAACAGGTATGAAAGCTAAAGAAAATAAACTTATTTTCTTTCTTTCTTTCTTTCTAACTACTAAAGGAAAACAGAAGATATGGGTCGGGGTTTTTATTTCCTACTTTTGACAGGATTGTAAGTTATCTACCAGGAGTTCATATTAGCATAAAATTATTACAACCTTAGACTAAAAGTATACAACCTATACTTCATGGCGGCGCGGTAGACAATATTGACGTATCTTTATATGAGAGATTGACAAAAAGTAAACAACATTTTAATGCTTATGTGAAATAAACAGATAAAAAAAATAAGGAAACCTAAATAATTGTGAAAATATGATTAAATACAGCCCAAAATAACAGAAAACAAGTAAGGAAGGGTGTGCCTAAACCGCACGTTAACATTGCCAGCGCGCAGAAATGTATTGGTCAAACTTTAGCGTTACAGACGGAACCAAGGGACCGCAGCTGGATTAATATCGCAACGCCTAGGAAAACGGCATACGAGCAAGGGTGAGGTGTTGCACGCGCAAATATTGTCTTTGGGAGCAGTGCCTACGCGCGCGGACGACCACAGCAAGCATCAGTGAACAGGTAAACGCTACAGGCGTGCGCTTACGCATAGGCATACCTAATAATTGCACGTTGCTCGGTAAATCATAATCAGAGCCCGGAAAATCCATAGCAAAACAAAAGACTGTCGCATTCAAACTAGTGTTAGAAACATTTTTTATCGACATCGATAGTTGTGTAAAACTGCGTACGAATCAGAGCAGCCTCGGGTTGAGGCACGCACGGCTCACCTATTTCGCTCAAATTCGTAAGCGCTCACGCGCCGCGCGCGGCGCCGGCCAGAGGCGGTCTTGTGACCGTGCTCAAAGGCGCCTCAGTGTGCGTGCCTCGCGTAATTTGGACGTGTACCCGAGCGTGCCGCGGACAGAGCGACACGTTCCGACTTGTTTGTGGGCCAGGCGCGTATGAATTTAAGCAAGTGGATTAGCCGTGCATGTGTAATCGAGTTTGTTCGTAAATTTATGAATACAATTCGGTGAAATATGATAAACGCAGCCGCGGCTGTCATCGTGTCCGACGCCATTTTGAACGGCGCACAAAGTCGGCTCGCCGCAAGCACGCTGCCTCGCCCGCGCATGTTTATGTGCACCAAATTGGCTCGTGAGCAGCTCGCCGCGCGGGACGAGCATGCCTCAGGCTGAGCCGCTCAAATTCGTACGCAGCTTATTATGACAAAAAAACGGCCCACCAAATGAAATAAAAATTTAATCCAAAATTTCACATAGGTCTGTATAATAATACAGATACAGCTGCAATTTCTTCCTCGAAATCCACGTCAGTACACACAGCAGCACATGACATCTTATTGGGTTTGTTATAGTGATAGGAGTAGATAATCATTAATTTTTTAACATTTTCTTGATTACCCCTTTGTCACCCGACTACGGCCAAGCCAAAAGGGAAGGGTTATTACTTATTACTTAATATGAAATATAAGTAACGTTGATAATATAAGTTACGTTGCGCTTTAGATGGAATAACACATATAAAACAAACCCTTAACTTACCACTTCTTTTGCGTTTGGCGTGAATGATTAGATTATAAAATAATGTACCTACCTAAACATATCGGTTTGTTTTTTTTTAAACAAAACTTACTCGATATCGATAAAAACAAGTTTCTAACACTAGTTTGATTGCGACAGTCTTTTATTTTGCTATGGATTTTCCGGGCTCTGATCATAATAATGCAAGTTGTCACGCACAACATCGAGCGAATTACTTACGATAGGCTTATTATAAAGATGTCCATCTTCGTAGTAGTTGTCGTTCTGTTGTATACTCTGCGATCGCTTGTCCAACTGCGGCACCGGTGGTAAAGGCGTGCTGAAATAAAAATATTTGTGTAAAAAGCACTCCTATGCTACACTTTCAAATGTATTTTTTTTAAAGTGAAACCTTACTTGACAATGCTTTCTGACATCTGCCGTCTCGCCCTAGCCAAACCGGGTCCAAGGTTTTGCCTCAATTGATTGAATCTTTCCACAAGGCGCCTGAAAAGTAGATGTAATAGCAATATTATTATGAAAACTTTATAAAGTATAAATTTAAACTATTCTATAAGTAATTATATAACCGGAAAAATATAACACTTTCAGAATATTATTGAATGACAAAAAAAAAAAAATTAAAACTACTATCATTTTCGGACGATTCAAACGCCGCCATTTTGGCGCGCTCATTTTGTGACGTCACCGTGCACTTAGAATAAATAAACAACGAAGTGTTTGATTCACAGTTTTAGTAAAAGTGAGTTATTAAAGCTTGTAAGATCAACTTATTGTAACGGAAGAGCACACAAAAACTTATTATAAATATTTTATTGCCCTTATTTATGAAAATAACACTAAAACTGCACCTGACATGATATATTTTCATATGCCCAAAGAAGCAATATATAAGGAAAGAGGGGTTTAAGTCGATGAGGAGATATAATGTATCGTGTTTGAGTAGTTTATATTGTTATGAACATCATTTTGAAGTGATTATTAAATATGATTGTACCTAAAATCTTTTTTATTAGGACTGCCGAACAATATAAACAATAACCTAACCTAAAATTTATATACTTATTTATAAAACTATTCTGATTCCCATTTTTTTAGTTATTAATGTTACAACAAATTATGATTTTTGTTGATCAACAGCTGACTACGAGTGTTGATTTTGATTACGAAACGTTTTAGCTAAGTTTCTATGTTTGCACTGTTGATCGAAGTTGAAAGAATTTAATCCTTTCTACTGAGTGTCCTACACAAATTTGTTTTATTTATAAGCCTTGACGAAAACAACATAGTTTGTTATGTTTATAAAGATGTTCTCACCATGTAACATTCCTAATACCAACATATCTTTGATTAGGTATATAATGAACATATGTACTAGTTTTTTATTCCACTTATTTAAGAAAGATACCTACGAGGTACGTACTTAGTCATCATGAACACATCAATTTCAGGCAGATTATCCGACTTTGCCTTGACAAAACCGCTTCCAGTCATTGTGGCGAGTCTTTTTTCACAAGGAGTCACTGCTTTCAGTTAATAATTCCCAAAAAATGATTGTTTATCATAAACAACGCCAAAACAATGCGAATAACTTTCAATAATCATACAAACGACCTGTTAACAGTAGACACCGAGTGCACGGTGACGTCACGATTCGCTCGGCCAATAGCGTTGCGTTTTGAAAATTTGCGAGGGAATTTGAAAAATACTACTTTAAAATAATTAAGTTTGTTAATAGAAACATGATCATTTGTAAAAATAATCATGTGAATATATTTATTAAGCAATAAAGATTACTAATGATTTGTTTTGGCCATTTGTGAATCACAAGCATATTCCCTATTGGATCAGTGAGGGGAAATCCAAACTTGGTACAAGAGGTAGAGGGGTTCATTTGGAAACTACGACGATTTTTAAGAATAAAGAAAAACTACATTAAATAATTGCTCACTCTATATCAATTGTCAAACTACTGGAAATGTAGCACTATCGTGTTTAAGCATACTTACATTGAATCACAGCAAACGGTTCATAATACCACGTATTATTATTTTATTATGTAGGACAACATTCACCTGTGCAACGGTTTAACATCCTCCGGCGCCAATCGTCCATGCAGAGACAACCCCGCATCAACCACAGCGAGCTGCGAGGCAACCAGCCTCCTCAACTTGGTTGCCGCGGCCGCCTCCCTCTGAGTCGCGTTCCTCGCAAACTCAGCTGTGAGGAACGCCTGTTCGTATTTAGTGATGCCCCCTTGGACGTTGGCGTCGATGGTGCCTTGCAGTCGCATGGAGAACGGGTTGATGTTGCGCGATGGGTCGGCGGTGTATTGGGATATTAGCCCGCGGAGTTCTCGTTCTGTTGATTCCATGGTTTCGCAGGCGAACTGAAAAATTATTGACCTAAATAGTGATGGGGTTTCTTTTAAGCGTTCCATACCAAATTGAAATGGTGTGGCGATTACTCCATCGAGAACCTCCTAAACCCCTCCTAAACTAGCGAAATGAAACATGAATGAAACTTCGATTTCAGTCTATCAGTCCATCTGTTACAGGCTTTTTTTGAGATGCTCTCGAGTTGCTATATTATATATTTCATGTTTTACTTACTTCAACAGGTGGAATTTCTTCAACAGATCTCGTTACAACTTCTGACCACCTCAAAATGCCTGGAAGTGTGTTTTCGGTAACCAATGTAGTTCTTTCAATCCAGAGACTCTGCAAATGAAAATAAATCTGGTTAGGATACTCTCATTATTTAACGTCTATTCTATAGTGTTGAGGCCCCACTGCCGCCGCGTCGCTACAGGCTTCACGTTGCATATCGGGATGTCTGTAGGACGGTGGCACGAGGTACCTTGAACTCGTTGTCCTTGTCGATGGGCGGCTTGTGCAGCGGGCGGTCGCACAGGAAGGTGTTGACGTCGTTGCACGCGTAGAAGCGCCGCGCCTGCTCCGGCGCGCCCAGGCCCCACTGCCGCCGCGCCGCTACAGGCTTCACGTTGCATATCGGGATGTCTGTAGGACGGTGGCACGAGGTACCTTGAACTCGTTGTCCTTGTCGATGGGCGGCTTGTGCAGCGGGCGGTCGCACAGGAAGGTGTTGACGTCGTTGCACGCGTAGAAGCGCCGCGCCTGCTCCGGCGCGCCCAGGCCCCACTGCCGCCGCGCCGCTACAGGCTTCACGTTGCATATCGGGATGTCTGTAGGACGGTGGCACGAGGTACCTTGAACTCGTTGTCCTTGTCGATGGGCGGCTTGTGCAGCGGGCGGTCGCACAGGAAGGTGTTGACGTCGTTGCACGCGTAGAAGCGCCGCGCCTGCTCCGGCGCGCCCAGGCCCCACTGCCGCCGCGCCGCTACAGGCTTCACGTTGCATATCGGGATGTCTGTAGGACGGTGGCACGAGGTACCTTGAACTCGTTGTCCTTGTCGATGGGCGGCTTGTGCAGCGGGCGGTCGCACAGGAAGGTGTTGACGTCGTTGCACGCGTAGAAGCGCCGCGCCTGCTCCGGCGCGCCCAGGCCCCACTGCCGCCGCGCCGCTACAGGCTTCACGTTGCATATCGGGATGTCTGTAGGACGGTGGCACGAGGTACCTTGAACTCGTTGTCCTTGTCGATGGGCGGCTTGTGCAGCGGGCGGTCGCACAGGAAGGTGTTGACGTCGTTGCACGCGTAGAAGCGCCGCGCCTGCTCCGGCGCGCCCAGGCCCCACTGCCGCCGCGCCGCTACAGGCTTCACGTTGCATATCGGGATGTCTGTAGGACGGTGGCACGAGGTACCTTGAACTCGTTGTCCTTGTCGATGGGCGGCTTGTGCAGCGGGCGGTCGCACAGGAAGGTGTTGACGTCGTTGCACGCGTAGAAGCGCCGCGCCTGCTCCGGCGCGCCCAGGCCCCACTGCCGCCGCGCCGCTACAGGCTTCACGTTGCATATCGGGATGTCTGTAGGACGGTGGCACGAGGTACCTTGAACTCGTTGTCCTTGTCGATGGGCGGCTTGTGCAGCGGGCGGTCGCACAGGAAGGTGTTGACGTCGTTGCACGCGTAGAAGCGCCGCGCCTGCTCCGGCGCGCCCAGGCCCCACTGCCGCCGCGCCGCTACAGGCTTCACGTTGCATATCGGGATGTCTGTAGGACGGTGGCACGAGGTACCTTGAACTCGTTGTCCTTGTCGATGGGCGGCTTGTGCAGCGGGCGGTCGCACAGGAAGGTGTTGACGTCGTTGCACGCGTAGAAGCGCCGCGCCTGCTCCGGCGCGCCCAGGCCCCACTGCCGCCGCGCCGCTACAGGCTTCACGTTGCATATCGGGATGTCTGTAGGACGGTGGCACGAGGTACCTTGAACTCGTTGTCCTTGTCGATGGGCGGCTTGTGCAGCGGGCGGTCGCACAGGAAGGTGTTGACGTCGTTGCACGCGTAGAAGCGCCGCGCCTGCTCCGGCGCGCCCAGGCCCCACTGCCGCCGCGCCGCTACAGGCTTCACGTTGCATATCGGGATGTCTGTAGGACGGTGGCACGAGGTACCTTGAACTCGTTGTCCTTGTCAATGGGCGGCTTGTGCAGCGGGCGGTCGCACAGGAAGGTGTTGACGTCGTTGCACGCGTAGAAGCGCCGCGCCTGCTCCGGCGCGCCCAGGCCCCACTGCCGCCGCGCCGCTACAGGCTTCACGTTGCATATCGGGATGTCTGTAGGACGGTGGCACGAGGTACCTTGAACTCGTTGTCCTTGTCGATGGGCGGCTTGTGCAGCGGGCGGTCGCACAGGAAGGTGTTGACGTCGTTGCACGCGTAGAAGCGCCGCGCCTGCTCCGGCGCGCCCAGGCCCCACTGCCGCCGCGCCGCTACAGGCTTCACGTTGCATATCGGGATGTCTGTAGGACGGTGGCACGAGGTACCTTGAACTCGTTGTCCTTGTCGATGGGCGGCTTGTGCAGCGGGCGGTCGCACAGGAAGGTGTTGACGTCGTTGCACGCGTAGAAGCGCCGCGCCTGCTCCGGCGCGCCCAGGCCCCACTGCCGCCGCGCCGCTACAGGCTTCACGTTGCATATCGGGATGTCTGTAGGACGGTGGCACGAGGTACCTTGAACTCGTTGTCCTTGTCGATGGGCGGCTTGTGCAGCGGGCGGTCGCACAGGAAGGTGTTGACGTCGTTGCACGCGTAGAAGCGCCGCGCCTGCTCCGGCGCGCCCAGGCCCCACTGCCGCCGCGCCGCTACAGGCTTCACGTTGCATATCGGGATGTCTGTAGGACGGTGGCACGAGGTACCTTGAACTCGTTGTCCTTGTCGATGGGCGGCTTGTGCAGCGGGCGGTCGCACAGGAAGGTGTTGACGTCGTTGCACGCGTAGAAGCGCCGCGCCTGCTCCGGCGCGCCCAGGCCCCACTGCCGCCGCGCCGCTACAGGCTTCACGTTGCATATCGGGATGTCTGTAGGACGGTGGCACGAGGTACCTTGAACTCGTTGTCCTTGTCGATGGGCGGCTTGTGCAGCGGGCGGTCGCACAGGAAGGTGTTGACGTCGTTGCACGCGTAGAAGCGCCGCGCCTGCTCCGGCGCGCCCAGGCCCCACTGCCGCCGCGCCGCTACAGGCTTCACGTTGCATATCGGGATGTCTGTAGGACGGTGGCACGAGGTACCTTGAACTCGTTGTCCTTGTCGATGGGCGGCTTGTGCAGCGGGCGGTCGCACAGGAAGGTGTTGACGTCGTTGCACGCGTAGAAGCGCCGCGCCTGCTCCGGCGCGCCCAGGCCCCACTGCCGCCGCGCCGCTACAGGCTTCACGTTGCATATCGGGATGTCTGTAGGACGGTGGCACGAGGTACCTTGAACTCGTTGTCCTTGTCGATGGGCGGCTTGTGCAGCGGGCGGTCGCACAGGAAGGTGTTGACGTCGTTGCACGCGTAGAAGCGCCGCGCCTGCTCCGGCGCGCCCAGGCCCCACTGCCGCCGCGCCGCTACAGGCTTCACGTTGCATATCGGGATGTCTGTAGGACGGTGGCACGAGGTACCTTGAACTCGTTGTCCTTGTCGATGGGCGGCTTGTGCAGCGGGCGGTCGCACAGGAAGGTGTTGACGTCGTTGCACGCGTAGAAGCGCCGCGCCTGCTCCGGCGCGCCCAGGCCCCACTGCCGCCGCGCCGCTACAGGCTTCACGTTGCATATCGGGATGTCTGTAGGACGGTGGCACGAGGTACCTTGAACTCGCTGTCCTTGTCGATGGGCGGCTTGTGCAGCGGGCGGTCGCACAGGAAGGTGTTGACGTCGTTGCACGCGTAGAAGCGCCGCGCCTGCTCCGGCGCGCCCAGGCCCCACTGCCGCCGCGCCGCTACAGGCTTCACGTTGCATATCGGGATGTCTGTAGGACGGTGGCACGAGGTACCTTGAACTCGTTGTCCTTGTCGATGGGCGGCTTGTGCAGCGGGCGGTCGCACAGGAAAGTGTTGACGTCGTTGCACGCGTAGAAGCGCCGCGCCTGCTCCGGCGCGCCCAGGCCCCACTGCCGCCGCGCCGCTACAGGCTTCACGTTGCATATCGGGATGTCTGTAGGACGGTGGCACGAGGTACCTTGAACTCGTTGTCCTTGTCGATGGGCGGCTTGTGCAGCGGGCGGTCGCACAGGAAGGTGTTGACGTCGTTGCACGCGTAGAAGCGCCGCGCCTGCTCCGGCGCGCCCAGGCCCCACTGCCGCCGCGCCGCTACAGGCTTCACGTTGCATATCGGGATGTCTGTAGGACGGTGGCACGAGGTACCTTGAACTCGTTGTCCTTGTCGATGGGCGGCTTGTGCAGCGGGCGGTCGCACAGGAAGGTGTTGACGTCGTTGCACGCGTAGAAGCGCCGCGCCTGCTCCGGCGCGCCCAGGCCCCACTGCCGCCGCGCCGCTACAGGCTTCACGTTGCATATCGGGATGTCTGTAGGACGGTGGCACGAGGTACCTTGAACTCGTTGTCCTTGTCGATGGGCGGCTTGTGCAGCGGGCGGTCGCACAGGAAGGTGTTGACGTCGTTGCACGCGTAGAAGCGCCGCGCCTGCTCCGGCGCGCCCAGGCCCCACTGCCGCCGCGCCGCTACAGGCTTCACGTTGCATATCGGGATGTCTGTAGGACGGTGGCACGAGGTACCTTGAACTCGTTGTCCTTGTCGATGGGCGGCTTGTGCAGCGGGCGGTCGCACAGGAAGGTGTTGACGTCGTTGCACGCGTAGAAGCGCCGCGCCTGCTCCGGCGCGCCCAGGCCCCACTGCCGCCGCGCCGCTACAGGCTTCACGTTGCATATCGGGATGTCTGTAGGACGGTGGCACGAGGTACCTTGAACTCGTTGTCCTTGTCGATGGGCGGCTTGTGCAGCGGGCGGTCGCACA
Organism: Epinotia bilunana; assembly: GCA_947049275.1. NCBI lineage: Eukaryota > Metazoa > Arthropoda > Insecta > Lepidoptera > Tortricidae > Epinotia > Epinotia bilunana. The sequence continues at coordinate 14,258,033 of OX346259.1, read as the reverse complement.
GGAAGGTGTTGACGTCGTTGCACGCGTAGAAGCGCCGCGCCTGCTCCGGCGCGCCCAGGCCCCACTGCCGCCGCGCCGCTACAGGCTTCACGTTGCATATCGGGATGTCTGTAGGACGGTGGCACGAGGTACCTTGAACTCGTTGTCCTTGTCGATGGGCGGCTTGTGCAGCGGGCGGTCGCACAGGAAGGTGTTGACGTCGTTGCACGCGTAGAAGCGCCGCGCCTGCTCCGGCGCGCCCAGGCCCCACTGCCGCCGCGCCGCTACAGGCTTCACGTTGCATATCGGGATGTCTGTAGGACGGTGGCACGAGGTACCTTGAACTCGTTGTCCTTGTCGATGGGCGGCTTGTGCAGCGGGCGGTCGCACAGGAAGGTGTTGACGTCGTTGCACGCGTAGAAGCGCCGCGCCTGCTCCGGCGCGCCCAGGCCCCACTGCCGCCGCGCCGCTACAGGCTTCACGTTGCATATCGGGATGTCTGTAGGACGGTGGCACGAGGTACCTTGAACTCGTTGTCCTTGTCGATGGGCGGCTTGTGCAGCGGGCGGTCGCACAGGAAGGTGTTGACGTCGTTGCACGCGTAGAAGCGCCGCGCCTGCTCCGGCGCGCCCAGGCCCCACTGCCGCCGCGCCGCTACAGGCTTCACGTTGCATATCGGGATGTCTGTAGGACGGTGGCACGAGGTACCTTGAACTCGTTGTCCTTGTCGATGGGCGGCTTGTGCAGCGGGCGGTCGCACAGGAAGGTGTTGACGTCGTTGCACGCGTAGAAGCGCCGCGCCTGCTCCGGCGCGCCCAGGCCCCACTGCCGCCGCGCCGCTACAGGCTTCACGTTGCATATCTGAATGTCTGTAGGACGGTGGCACGAGTATCACATATTTGGTTATCCTGCTAATAGCAGACGCAAGAAGTTTCACGCCTATGTGACATTCACCTGCAGACACACATGGTAGTGGGCTAGTCGTGGACTTACACTGTGAATCGTTGGCGATTATAGAGTCGTCTGGCGGGGTGTTCCGCATCATGATGTGGGCGGCGACGTACTCGGACTGCAGACGCTGTGTAAACGCGCCGATGCGCTCGTAGTCGTAGCCGCGGTACACGAACTGCTTGTTCTGGGAGAAAAACATTTAATTACAACAGTAGTCACCCGTATTAACATTTGATACGAACAAGCGTGCAAAGCATATCTGACACGTCTTAAGATTTTAGCCACAAATTTGAGCGGCGGCGGTAGCGGTACGCCGAACGTGTGAGCTGCATCTCGCATCTCGCTTTCATCCATAATGCTCAGCTGCTCTGTCGCCATGGCTGCAAGTCATGGCCGAGTAGGAGAAGTAGGAGTTTAGAAATAAAACTGTGTATGATATTTTTGTTCAATACCGAAATTGGTTTTCAACATCCGCCATTTTTATTTTTCGAGATATGTCTATAAGTCATCATCTAGATCGGTCCGACCGGCTGGGCAAGGAATCTCAAGGCCAAGACTGTGACACAGCATCCTTTGTACGCGGTATCTTGCCTCCGTGGAAGCAGTGCTGCGTATCCAAGGCGAAAAAAAAACAAATAATTATACATATAATCAAGGTAGGCACTTTATTGTTGCATGAGCCGACAGCGAGGGTGCTTACTGCAAAATTTCCACTGGTGTGTGTTAAACCATAGTTGCAGGTTCTTAAACTACCTATTTAAAAAAACTTGAACAGAAAAGTTCCTGTCACTGTGCTGTGTTAACCATTCACTTACTAGGAAATTCCAACCTTGTTTGCTTTTTTTGCTTCTTTCGTTACCTAAAATAAACATGTTTCATTAAGTAAAACAAACTGACTCACCCTTACAAACAGCGGGCACCCCTTCCCGTAGAACCCGACCCTGAAGTATTCAGGCTCCGGTCGTATCTCCGTCAATATAGAGTCCAGGAAGGTCGCGTGTGTCCGCAGGCAGTGGGCCAGGCGCGCGTAGTCGCACAACTTCTGTTCGTACAAGGTGGCTAGCTCGCGGAGTAATGGCAGACCTTTTTCCCAGCACTGAAAAATACGTGAGCACGGTATAGAGGAATTTCTCGTGAACCAAACCGCCTGTAATCGTAAGCGGTGTCCGTTAAAGTCGGAATGGATGGAAAGGTTGAAGTTTCTATGGAATGTCAGCTGCCGGCGCCACATTTAACGTTGATCGGCCAGAGGCTCTAGTATAAGTTTTACCGAAACAAAACGTTACGATCGCGTTTGCGTTTTATCCTCAATTTGTATGGCATTTGACAGCTAAACGCAAACGCGGTCGTAACGTTTTGTTTTGGTAAAACTTATACTAGAGCCTCTGTAATCGTAAGTCAGTGCAACCCGCGCTTAGTATACGTCGATGAGGCGAGTGCGAGGCCAGGAATTGTACCTACAGTTGAGGAAATAAAATTTTCATCGATGAATCAAAAAACTGATACCTGTTTATTCATTATCAATGTGTTTAAATCGGATTTCGTTAACCTTTCCATTTTAACAATGAAATAACTACTTTGATGTATTACCCCCTAAATGTTATTCATAGGTGTAATTTGAATACAAGGTGAAGGATTCAAAATAATTTTAACAGCTTGTTCCTGACCATGTTTAGAAAATAAAACGTATATATAAAAGTAAGCTGGGTTCGGCTCTGATTTTCGTCATACATTACAAAAGTTACCAAAAAATGTAATGTACAAAAAAAAACAAATATATCTTGGATCCCTTCCGAGCACCTTCTTTAAAAAACCGTAGATGTTTGCTCAAGGAAAGAAGTGTCAATTCGCACTTTAAACGAAATTCCAGCAAGTCGCCATAATATCACCTTTGCAAAAGTCACAAAGATTTACCTTTCCGCGGTCGAAGTACTGTAACACCTGATTGTAAAGAGCTTCTTTTCGTTTCCATTCCGGTGTCTCCGGGTATTCGGGATCGACTCCCACTTGATCGCTTTCCCAACTCAATGTTTCCGCGTACAACTGCAAAAATAAAATGCCTATTACTTTGCTTCTGGCAATCGATACAATGGTGAACGTGGGCCGAATGCCTTTGCACAGCCACGTGAAGGAAACCTTGACATAAAACCGAACCTTACTCTACTCGAAAAATATTACAAAAGAGGTTAGCTTACATGGAGAGTTCAACGTAGAAAGAAATGCCAGGAACAAGAATCAATCCAAAAACGAGCCGAATCCAAGAACTGGCAAATCAGTTCGTCATTGTCCTCCTAGCTTTTTTACGGTTGCACCCCAAGATTTGGCGTAGGCACTAGTTTTACGAAAGCGACTATTACCCCTGCAACCACCAACATTTGACGTCCAAGGAAAACTAGACCTAGTTGCGATTAGACCGGTTTTCTCACGATGTTTTCCTTCACTGAAAAAATCTAGGACATATCATTGGCAAGCAGCTATCTTACCAGGAGAGTGCACCCGGCTTCGACGAAGTTGTCCGACGCGATATGCAGGTCGTGCAGCTTGTACACGTAGCGTAAGTACATTTCTTTGCGGTCGATCTCGTTCTTGTAGAAGCTCTGTAACAAATACGTTTATTGGGTTAATCTTACAGAAAACGCATGCAATAGTAAGGATTCTCATTATCACTACCAGTAATATTATACATGTTGAGACTTAAACAAATCACTTAGTTATTGGGTGAACATATAAATGGCATTCAGCTCTACGATCCAGTTACAGTACGATTACTGTTAGTTAACCACTGACAGATGGATTGCCTTCATTTAATTTTCAACTTTAATTTCATACAGATAAAGCATTTTACAGAATACTGTTACCCACATTTACCGATTTAGTAATAACTATTTTATTTGTATAAGATTAAAGTTGAAATTTAAATGAAAGCAATCCATCTGTCAGTGGTTAACTAACAGTAATCGTACTGTACGAGTGGTTTTAGAGGGTGTTCTAAAATCATCGTGCAGTTTTCTCAGTCAATATAGTGGGTTAAATCCAAAAGGTCGTGCCGCACTCCTCATTGCATACTAGGAGTGTGACGAATCATCGTGCGTAGTGTAATGTGGGAAGTGTGTGTGTGTGTGTGTGTGGTTTCTGAAGGTTACTCAAGTTCTTTCCTGGCTGGAGCAGCGCGCCACCATAACGGAAATAGGCCGCACTGGCAGGATCGCCATGTAATGTGGGCGTTAATAAAACAACCGTTTAGTATGCGATTAGGATGTATTCTCCTAAATATAGTTACACAATGTGTATACTAATGTACTATGAGAGTGTGTGCGTGTCGCATAGCGTACACTACTGCAGTAGATTGGACGAAGTATCGTCATCATTATGACCGATTTCGATCACGGCGACTGGAGAAAAGGAGAAACACTCGCTAATAAGAGTCTCTCGGGCGATTGACATAGATATATAGATAGATAGATAAAAACTTTATTAGTACCCACAATATACATGGCATAAAAAATAACAGGAGAACATGCAATTTAAGAACTAACATAATAAAACAGCAAATATAAACTACAAGTAAGTACAATAAGGGAGCCATGTGTCGTGGCAAGGAAAAGGGCGCTGACACGGCATAATGATGCGGCAGGAGCCACATCGCTGATATTCTGCCAGGACCCTCCCTAAAATTCACAACCAGTGCAATGCTATGTGTGTGTGAGTGCGCGCGCGCTTGCGTGTGTGTGTGCGTATGAATACATGTCATGTGTGTGTGTGCGTATGGATGCTGTAAGAATGTGACTTATTAGTGTTCCAGAAAGGCCTATTTATCCTATTATTTATTTATTAATACAATTCTCTTTGAGAAAGCAGAGTTTAAGGATTCTGTTTTTTTTAATGATTGTTCACGTGCGGTGAACATACGTACGCATCATCAGCATCAAGATTTGGGACAAGAAACTGCACAGTAGCACAGAGCGCGGGCAAAGTGCGATAGCTGTTTAGTTGAATTTAAAAAATACATATAAGAAAAGGAATATTTGTATTCACGCACACACATGTATAATTTGGTATAAATATGATGTTAACTGTAAATAAACTCTATTTGAGTTTGGACATCGCTGTATCATTCATCGACCAGGGTATATTCCTTCACTGTGGCGAAGACACCTTAGCCTTAATCAGCTGCAAGAGTCTGTGCAGTTGGCAGTGAATATCCAACCTATTACCCTTATCCTTCCAACCTTCCGTCTGTAACCCGTAGGTCTCATGGTGCAGACATCCTTCTTATTTATATATGTATATGTTAAATCTATGATAGGGCTACGGAATTAGGGTGTTAGGGTTGTGTAGGGCTGTAGGAGGTAGGATTGATAGACCATAGCTCTCCCATAGATTATCTAAGTAAATTCCCCTAAGGATTTTACAATGATGCCTTCGATGTGTAGTTAAAAATTATTCTTGTTATTTATTTCTCGAATTGGTGGCGGTATATTATTCCAACATTTGGTGGCATAGCTTATCTTTGCAAATGAAATACTTCATCTAAACATATACAGCACTCACAAGCAGGTTGACGGTGGCGGCCATCCTCTTGTCCCGGTGCTCGGCGCCCTGCATGACGGCGCGGTAGTCCAGCAACCTCTCCAGCAAGCGCGTCACGCAGCCGACGAACGCCGCGCCGGCCTCGCGCCAACCCTCGGTTGACACTCGCTCCATAAGTCTACAAATGTAAATTAGTGTAATTAGTTTGTCCCTATCTGTCACTGACATTTGTGAGTAAATGTTTTTAGGAGTAGCTAGACTATTTCCCCAAACGCGTTAGTTCCGCGTAGCACCGTTTCCAGTCGCAATTTTCCCCACTTTATTTTTCTTAGTCGGTTTAATTCATATACGCAAGTATTGACGAACGGATTGTTTTCTAGTCGCGTTTTCCCCAACAGATAATTTTTCTAGACGATAAGGATCATATTATCCCGTATTGATAGACTGATTGTTCTCCAGTCGCGTTAGTTACTAGGTATTTGTTATTTTTTTCAATCACACGAATAATGCCATATGCGCAAAACAAAACATATTCAAAACTGTTTTTCAGCTTGCAGTGTAACCATTGAACACCAACGTGTTCAATGTACTATTGATATTGTTACAATAAGAATTGATTTAATTTCAATCATATAACACTAAACATAAATGATACTCACACAGAACTCAGATGCTCCCTGTAGTGCATTAATGTGGCATGCGCAATAACAATAAATATTTTATAACAGTTATAAGAGATCGTTTATAATAAAGTGGTAAAAAATATTTAACAAATAACATTCATAACCCAAAACTTAGACTTCGAAGAGTATGAATTTGACAATTAAAGGGAATCCAGTATATACCACACATCAGTTCTAAAGGATTTCACGATGAGCAGTAAATACACGTCGTGTCAGTTTTCCATACAAGGCCGAACTCCAAAACGAATCGATAGATTTCACCGTCAGGCCAGCGTTAGCGTGATCTCTATCAAGGATCTCACCCCCTCCGCCGTGATGGCTGTGTGTGTGATGGCCAGAGGCTCTAGTATGTTTTACCGAAACAAAACGTTACGACCGCGTTCGCGTTTAGCTGTCAAATCCCATACAAATTGAGGGTAAAACGCAAACGCGATCGTAAAGTTTTGTTTCGGTAAACATATACTAGAGCCTCAGGTGTACGTATACTCACACGCAGTCGAACAGCCGGCGGTAGTGGTCGTCCGCCTTGTTGTCGGCCACGAGCGAGTCGAGCTTGTCGACGAGCGCGGCCTCGGTGCGCCGCGCCGAGCCCGTGGCGGCGCGCTCGGCCGCCATCAGCGACACCAGCGCGCCCAGCGCGGCGCGCCGCAGCTCGCCCACCAGCGTGATCTCCAGGAGGGCGCCCACTGCGCCTGGCACTAGGTGGAGTTGGGCCGGACCTGCATGATAACGACGGGCTAACAATTGGTTTGATTGTGACACAATTATTAGAGGGCAGGTATGAGGCGAAAGGGAAATGTAGAATATATATATAGGGATAATTTTGAGGCTAAAAGCTTTTTTCGCAAAACTCAACGCGCGAGATCGGCATCAGCCCGCTCGACTGACTCCATATAGCCCGACCACAGCTGAGAACAGTGTGTAGTGAACACATATACTCACCGAGGCGGCTCCACACGGCGAGCACCTGCAGGCCGGCGGCGGCGCGCATGCGCGGGCGGTCGGGCCCGCGCCCCGCCCAGCGCTCCGGCGTCAGCGCGCTCGACGTCACCAGAGCCACTCCCAGCTCCATATAGCCCGACCAGAGCTGAGAACAGTATGTACTGAACACATATACTCACCGAGGCGGCTCCACACGGCGAGCACCTGCAGGCCGGCGGCGGCGCGCATGCGCGCGCGGGCGGTCGGGCCCGCGCCCCGCCCAGCGCTCCGGCGTCAGCGCGCTCGACGTCACCAGAGCCACTCCCAGCTCCATATAGCCCGACCAGAGCTGAGAACAGTATGTACTGAACACATATACTCACCGAGGCGGCTCCACACGGCGAGCACCTGCAGGCCGGCGGCGGCGCGCACGCGCGGGCGGTCGGGCCCGCGCCCCGCCCAGCGCTCCGGCGTCAGCGCGCTCGACGTCACCAGAGCCACTCCCAGCTCCATATAGCCCGACCAGAGCTGAGAACAGTATGTACTGAACACATATACTCACCGAGGCGGCTCCACACGGCGAGCACCTGCAGGCCGGCGGCGGCGCGCATGCGCGGGCGGTCGGGCCCGCGCCCCGCCCAGCGCTCCGGCGTCAGCGCGCTCGACGTCACCAGAGCCACTCCCAGCTCCATATAGCCCGACCACAGCTGAGAACAGTGTGTAGTGAACACATATACTCACCGAGGCGGCTCCACACGGCGAGCACCTGCAGGCCGGCGGCGGCGCGCATGCGCGGGCGGTCGGGCCCGCGCCCCGCCCAGCGCTCCGGCGTCAGCGCGCTCGACGTCACCAGAGCCACTCCCAGCTCCATATAGCCCGACCACAGCTGAGAACAGTGTGTAGTGAACACATATACTCACCGAGGCGGCTCCACACGGCGAGCACCTGCAGGCCGGCGGCGGCGCGCATGCGCGGGCGGTCGGGCCCGCGCCCCGCCCAGCGCTCCGGCGTCAGCGCGCTCGACGTCACCAGAGCCACTCCCAGCTCCATATAGCCCGACCACAGCTGAGAACAGTGTGTAGTGAACACATATACTCACCGAGGCGGCTCCACACGGCGAGCACCTGCAGGCCGGCGGCGGCGCGCATGCGCGGGCGGTCGGGCCCGCGCCCCGCCCAGCGCTCCGGCGTCAGCGCGCTCGACGTCACCAGAGCCACTCCCAGCTCCATATAGCCCGACCACAGCTGAGAACAGTGTGTAGTGAACACATATACTCACCGAGCATATTTAAGCCCAAATTGTAGTACATTCAGTTTTATCATTACGCTAGACCAGCTCGATGGTACCATATTATTCAATTGTCATCCAAACTATACCTTATACCAAATTTCAGCTCTATCTGATAACGGCAAATGGCAAAAATTGAATTGCAAATTTTTACGGACAACTTACTTGTTTACTATGTATGTACATACGAACAGCGCTAGTTAAATAAAAGCTTGTAAAAACAAAAGTCAAGACAGAGTGTGAGTGAAGTGAAGACACACGATTATGGACGGCTTATTTGCTCAGTATATTAGAGGTAGTAGTTTTATTTATTCTGTGGTGAGAACACTGTGAGACAGAATTCGCTTAATGCACTATTACGCTACGTAGCGGACGTGGCGCTAGCAATATCTCCTGCCAGCATCTGCCGATGATGCCTCGTAGAGAGGCGACACCCGTATTGGGGTTTTGTCATTATTGGTGGTTGTTTGCTGTAATTATTCGCATGTTTATGCATGCTAAAAATACGCAAATAGGTGCATTCTCGTCGTCGCTAATAGACCTGCACGTTTTTAGCGGAATAGGAATACTTATTTGTTAAGGAAGGCTGCAAAGTTGTTGTTTGGCGCAAGTGCTTGCATTAAAAGCCGAGCTAGCGAAGAATTGTAAGATTGAACCATGAGCGAAGCGAATGATTCAAAAGTACAATCCTGACCATAGCGAGGCTTTCAAGGCAAGAGACGCGAAACACTTTGCTGCCGAGCGAAACACACCACTTTTCACCTCACAACCGCGAGAAAAATTATAAATGTAATGAAAATTATTTGGTATTTATACAAATTTTCAATAAAGGTTTGTTTAAATCTCATCAAGTCATCATAATCAAAGCATTTTTTATTAAACATTTTTGCATCTTTAAATAGCCTCCACACTTAGGTACATTAAAAAGTATTAAGTATTGTTGGGTACTCACGGATAAACTGAAGGTTTACTTGTACTTGGACTCTCGTCTTCCTGGTTTAGCAAAGGTTGATCTTGCTCATACAGCTCATACTGAGATTTTATTTCTTTTGAATATTCCTGTTATTCAGAGTTCCGTCATTTCATTGGCAGTCAGGTAGAGGTCAACTTCTTGAAGCCTCATAAACCTACAGTCTAATAATGCGGCGGCAACACCAGCCTTACTGGCTGGGAAGCGTGTGTCAAGTTTAATCATCATATTTCTTTTAAAGATATCATTATAAGCGTCTCGCCGTCGTCAATTGAATTACGCACCTTTTATTTCGGCTTAAAAGATGAGAGCAAGATTGATTGTGCTTGATTTTGATAAAATTTCAACAGTTTGACGGAACTCGCTCAGAAAATTGCATAAATCCTCTAACAAATTCCATTCCGCTGGGGTAATTTTGAGATCATCTTGCCCAATCCTACTTAAAATGTTATTTATTAGGTTCCTATTACAACAATGCGCCATACTTTCGAGCATTTTTAACACACTGTGCCATCACGTTGGAGTCGAGCAAGGTTTTAACTGTAGATATATTCCGGATCTCACGGCGCGAAATTCAAACTAGTGGCGGCGGCGCGCTGTCACCTAATAGCGGCGGTGCGCCGCGGCGGCGCGCATGTCTGACATGGACTTCCGCAAAGTAACTGATTCAAACAATTATTTAAAAAAACAATTCATTTACTGTGTTTTAAATTTTAATTAAATGTGTTTAACCATTTATTTTAGTTTGTTCAGTGCCTTTTACTTCATTCGTGACACATCACAGTCAATTTCGAGATTAAAAATGCCTATTGGTTTATCGATCCGTCCAAAAATATTTATGTTAATTTTGACGATCTCTCATCACAGTAGGTGTGATGAGTATTTTTACATATTTATTTATTTATGAATATAGGAAGATCATCAGCTTAAACAGCAGTAGCTTAAAACAGATCCAGAGTGTGAGCTAATAACAGATTCTCACCGATAGCGTAATAATTATATAAAAAATAAGTAAGCAAAAGCCCAACAAAAACACAGCGCTTTTTCATCTTGGTGCTGGAACATAATTAAGTACTTAGGCCCTGGGCAACCAAGCTCGGCTCGGTTGAAAACATCGAAGAAAACGAATTATCTCAGATATGATCGTTTTTTCGACCCCATAAACCCCTATATTCCAAATTTCATCGAAATCGTTAAAGCCGTTTTCGAGAACGTGAATGCAAATATTTATACAAACATTGTTCGTTTAATAGTATAGGATTTCTAAATAGACTAATACAAAGAGTTGCGTAAACTATTTCGCTACTTCTGCCGAAAAAAATATGTGTGTCATATGTGTCCATTACATTCCATCCAAAAACAAACTAAGTAGATGTCATTTGACGACCGCTTTAGCCTAGTTGGTGTGTGACCCTGCCTACGAAGCAAGAGGTCCTGGGTTCGAATCCCGGTAAGGGCATTTATTTGTGTGATGAGCACTGAATATTTGTTCCAGAGTCATGGATGTTTTCTATGTATTTAAGTATTTATTTATCTATATAAGTATGTTTATCGTCGTCTAGTACCCATAGTACAAGCATTGCTTAGTTTGGGACTAGGTCGATTTGTGTGAGACTGTCCGAAAATATTTATTTATAATTTATTATTTATTATTTGTATTTTTGGCACATTTGAACTTACCTGCGAATCAAACTGGGGAGGCTCGTCGCCTAAGAACCTCTCTAATAGAGGTTTAGCCAAATCTTGCAACGCGGAAAGAAGAACTTTGCAACTTTGTACTCGCAACACCATCCAGTCGGCTGGGAAAACCTGCGAGAAAAAGTAGATAAAATAGGTATATGATCATGTTTTCTAAATAGGTACCTACATAAATTACCAAGTTTAATATCCCAACCACCGAAATAATTTGTGTGAATTTGCCCTTGCACACCTTACTCATATCACATATTGACAAAATACAGATCTCTCGCTGTCAACCCACGTCTTTCGTCACGTCCTCAGAACTCAGGCGACCTTCCTTAAATAAAATACCCTTTTTCATAAAACTTAAAATGCCTCTGCTAAATAAAATGTCCTTTGTCCATTTCTTACGAACACAAATCTCAAAGTGACAGATAAAGACAAACGAATTTTAACGGCATTTTAGTTAAAACATGCTTGTAGAACGTTTATGAATACGGCCACTAGAGTGTTGGGCGAAGATGACTGTCCTATATGTGGACTATATGGAGGTGCCTTCCCCTGAATCGAGCAAGGTGATATTCCCAACTTTACTAGAAACATTTCTGATATTAGTGTCGTCAGTGTCTGGACGTTAGTGCGACTGGCCCTTACGCGACACCTCTTTTTCCCGAGAACGACACGTATACAATGTACTCACATCCTGTTCGATAAGGTGTCGGAACACCAAGAACGCCCGCATGAGGAAGTCCTTGAGCGGCTTGCGGTCGTGCGGGTGCGGCGCGAGGTGGCTCCACAGGCGCTGGTAGTGCGCCGGCTTGAGTAGCTCCATGGCGCCGAGCAGACCCGCTACCATTGAACCCTACGATATTCATTAGGTACAGTTAAGCGGTTCAAATATCTGACATGGCCTAATATATTTATGCGCGCTGTTGTAGCAGATATTAATGATGGTGACTGTACTTATGAAGTTACAATTAAGTTAGGGTTTTTGGAGTGCGAGTAAAAAAGAGAAAAAAATCTGCGACAGAAAAACAAAGACTGGGTAAGTGGGTAAACTTGTAACAAACTGATGTACAGATGATAATTTTTAATTGTTTGTCATGAATAAATGTTTTGAATTGCATAAAAGTGATACAATTCTTCTATTTACACTTTACAAAATCATCGAATAAAGGCTGCTTGAGAATCAGATTGACATAAACACCAAGCAAACAATCTTATATAATTTATAAACTAAAGCAAAAAATCCCTTCAAGTATTCACTAGTAAATCCAGCTTGTTCACGTAGAGAACCTCCAATGTACGGAACTCAGTTCACGCGAGTCTACCGCCCCATCGCGGTCCTTCTTCTCCAACCTCGTGCCAAATAAAGGAAGCTACTAACCAGTACAGGCGAGTTCCCTCCAATCAAATGCAGTACAGTCTCCACAAGCACATCCAGCGTGTTCAGACACAACACATCAACGTCCGGATCCAGTTCGTCCGGGTCTACCGCCTCATCCGGGTCCTCCTTCTTCCACAACAGTGAGACGAGTTCGCCGAGCATTTCTGCGCATTGGGAGAGCTCGTCACGCCGCGCGAGGTGGACGCGGAGGTGGTGGCACGCGGTTGTTAGGACTATGTTGCGTGCCTCTGCAATAAAAAAAAATGAGTAGAGCGTTTTGCAGACTTTCTTTGGACATATCGAAAAGATACATTTATGGAACGACATGCAGTGCAGGGAGCAGTTGAGGGCAGAAGAGCGTGCAGCCGATTACCTATGCATTCAATCGACAATCAAAGGCGCTTCAGAGACTTCAGAGACACCTGTGAGAGGGCAAGCCATGAATCATCAAGTTTTAAGACCACGATTTGGAGCGGCGACTGCGATCTACTACTAGCGATGCGCCATACGCTGGAGCGAGATCGGAACGAGCGGCGACTGTAGCGATGCGCCATACGCTGAGCGAGATCGGAACGAGCGGCGACTGGAGCGAAGCGCCATACGCTGGAGCGAAATCGGAACGACCGGCAACTGTAGCGATGCGCCATACGCTGGAGCGAGATCGGAACGATCGGCGACTGGAGCGAAGCGCCATACGCTGGAGCGAGATCGCAACGAGCGGCGACTGTAGCGATGCGCCATACGCTGGAGCGAGATCGGAACGGGCCTCTCGCTTCCGAGTATGGTGCAACGCTGCTTGATGTCACTCAAATACAAGATCAAGAAAAAGACCTACCTATCGTATAATTTAAGAACACGGTTCATATACAAATTGTAGGAACGTACCAGGATCCTCTCCCAGTGGCCCCTTGAGTATCTCCTGCGCGGCGGCGAGACGCGCCCTGGCGAGCGCGGGCGGCGCGCCGGCGGGCGGCGCGTCCAGCACGGCGGCCGACACGCGCGCCGCCTCCGCCGGCCCCAGCGCCATGCCCACCTCCTTAGCCACGCTGGCCCAGGACGACATTAACGTACCAGGATCCTCTCCCAGTGGCCCCTTGAGTATCTCCTGCGCGGCGGCGAGGCGCGCCCTGGCGAGCGCGGGCGGCGCGCCGGCGGGCGGCGCGTCCAGCACGGCGGCCGACACGCGCGCCGCCTCCGCCGGCCCCAGCGCCATGCCCACCTCCTTAGCCACGCTGGCCCAGGACGACATTAACGTACCAGGATCCTCTCCCAGTGGCCCCTTGAGTATCTCCTGCGCGGCGGCGAGACGCGCCCTGGCGAGCGCGGGCGGCGCGCCGGCGGGCGGCGCGTCCAGCACGGCGGCCGACACGCGCGCCGCCTCCGCCGGCCCCAGCGCCATGCCCACCTCCTTAGCCACGCTGGCCCAGGACGACATTAACGTACCAGGATCCTCTCCCAGTGGCCCCTTGAGTATCTCCTGCGCGGCGGCGAGGCGCGCCCTGGCGAGCGCGGGCGGCGCGCCGGCGGGCGGCGCGTCCAGCACGGCGGCCGACACGCGCGCCGCCTCCGCCGGCCCCAGCGCCATGCCCACCTCCTTAGCCACGCTGGCCCAGGACGACATTAACGTACCAGGATCCTCTCCCAGTGGCCCCTTGAGTATCTCCTGCGCGGCGGCGAGGCGCGCCCTGGCGAGCGCGGGCGGCGCGCCGGCGGGCGGCGCGTCCAGCACGGCGGCCGACACGCGCGCCGCCTCCGCCGGCCCCAGCGCCATGCCCACCTCCTTAGCCACGCTGGCCCAGGACGACATTAACGCGACCTGTAATGTAAGCTGTCGTGTTGATCGAACTCAGTTTCAGTCGTTGGTACCTTAGATAATTATCTATTTGGAGATATACAGGGTGTTTGCGAAGACAAAATTCTTGCATCTTAAATTTTTTTTTGAGGGTTAATATAAAAATAAGTAGAGATTACTTTACTTGCAAATAATTTTGACTTTGATAGAGCCGTACAACATTACACATTACAATAAAATAAAAAAATAGGCTCTACCATTTCCTATTTTTTTTTATTCAAGTTGAAACGCGTTAGCATATAGCAAATTTCTAAATTATTTTAAAAGAATACAAAAAAAATATCAGTGGACACAACATTTTTTTGGAGGCCGGAAAAGATAGCTAATGACCCAACCTACCTGCTGTTTTAATTTGGCAAACGATGGAGCAAACACCCTGTATAACTTAACTTAACTTTAGAAGTGAAAACTTCTTTTTCACGCTACTGTTCGGAAATGTGGCAATAGATGGTCTAAAACCAGGCTGGAAAGTAGGCAATAGCTGTAGCACCTGATCCACCACTACTAAAATGTTTCATTGCAGTAGTGGTTGTTATTGTTAGACAGTTTGAACAGCGATGCCCCAACCACAGCTGTAATGTTATTACAGTACAGATTTTTGTAAGGTTATGAGTTTAAATTTGGAACAGCTGTCAAAACTCATATGGGTCTCTATTCTAGTATTCATAGATATTAAAACAGTTATCGATGCGAAACGTCAATTCAGTATGTTTTTTTTTAATATAAACCGCACGATATTTGATATCGAGTGACATGACAATAGGGACTACATTCGTTTGTCTATGATTTAAAAAACACTCTTGACGTAGGATCGAATTGCCGCTATTACTGTTGTTATTTCTTTGTTGGTTTTTTGTTGTTACGAAAGTAGAATTGTGAAAAGTTGTTTGTAACTCACATTTTAGTTGAAAATATGAGCAGTAATGACTCCGACAACGATATGCACACTCCGCCGGATATCGTAAATGAGCGTTTCTCAAAAAAAATGCCACTACATTTTTTCGGAGATTTTTTGCAACTTTCATGTTATTTCTACTCAAAATCACGATGTCTTTCCATCCCAATAGGAGAAAAAAAGTGTCCCAAAATGTCCATACATTTTTGCACTTTCCTATTGTGTTACCACCATACAAAGTATAAGGTAAATGGTAACACAATAGGAAAAATATCTTTGGGACAGTTTTTTTTTCTACCAGGGTCGAAAGTGCTCCTTATTCTGAGTGGAAACAGTTAACAAAAAATTCATAGGAGTACAATTAATAATAGTGACATTTTCTTTGAGAAACGCTCAAATGCAGCCACGATTGCAACAAAGATATTTTACAGGTAGCACTATAGTAGCCAATGCAGGTCATTTCCCTACGGCTTCTGAACCCATCTTAGAGTACTTATGATATGTGTGTAGATAAAGTAGTGTATGAAACTGTACATAATTTGGCCTTAAAACACTCGTGTGATCCTAACCTATTATGAACACGTGTTTTAAGGCCTCTGATTATGTATCACTTGCATAAACTACTATTACTACATATGTATATCTTTGTAAAACCTAGCGCTAGCACGATGAGATCAGTGCGTGATGACGTCATCAGGCACTGATCTCATTGCGCTCGAGTGAACAGCTGGAACGCGCCGTTATTGGATGACCTAGTCCAAATTGTTTATTCCTGTATAGGAGCCAAATGGTCTCTGTGAGTTAAATTAATTAAATAAAATTTAATTTAATTAAATAAACGTTTATTTCAGGGCATGGCCCATGCAACGCCGCTCTCACATCTCCCCGGAAACTATTTTCATACTGGCCACCCGTAGCTCGCGCGAACAATCGTCGAGAACGCACAGCTAATCGGAATACGGCGCCGAGCGATCGAAAGCACAGGGCTGGTTCCTGGACTTCGGCGCCCGCTGCCCACTCAGCGCAGTGCTGGACTGACTGTGCCGTATTGGCCGTACCGACAACGGATCCTATCACATAATCTAAGGTTTAGTACCTGTGCGGGAGCCAAATGGTCTCTATGAGGGTGCTGAGCGAGCGCTTTAAGCGCATGCAATGCCGCTCTCACATCCCTTCGGAAACTATCTTCATACTGGCCGCCTGTAGCTCGCGCGAACAATCGCCGAGAACGGACCGCTAGTCGAAATACAGCACCGAGCGAGCGGAGGCACTTGCGGATCGGTTCCTGGCCTTCGGCGCCCGCTGCCCACTCGGCGCAGTGCTGCACTGATGACAGCAGGCCTCTGTAAGGGAAACGATTCACGTCTGTTCAATTAAGTCAGGTGACTGAAAATCCCATTGCGAAAAACGCATTGTGCATTAGCAGTAGATTGACTTTCGACATAGCCTTAGTTGCACCACAAAGATATGACACGCGGTCGTGCGAACTATAGAAATGTTTAATTCGTGTCTTGTGCGGTCACGGCTCATGGCTCGACTTAGAGGCGGTGGGCATTATGTGTGAGCGAGAGACCGAAGTGTGGCATTTTTAAACTCGTGGCCGAGCCTTGACATTTACAATATGTAAACTGAGCCAAATAAAACTTCACAGTATACACAAGGCGGTTAAAAAAAAAGCGTTTACTTTTACATCAATACATTTATATATGCCTACACAACATGTTTGAAGGATTTTACGATTTTGTTTATCGGGTAACTAGTAATGTTTACTTACTTGTACACTAAGGCAGCCGAAAAGTGTTCCTCAATGTAAACATCCAAGACGGGTTTGAAATGCTGAAACCGGCTCTCGTCCAACAGACTGCAGATCGAAACCAGCACCAAAAACACTGTTCCTGAGTGTGGTGTACTGAAAATGGAGACATATTCGTCCAATTAGGTAAATTATTAAATTCTATGTTTTACTGCTAATAAAATAGCACATAAATGTTCTCTCAACATCAGCAAACAAAAGCCGCTTCGCAGGGCCATAAATCCCACAGACGCGTCACTTTAGGTACGCAACTTTTCGCCCTCTGACTCGCCATCGTTTCTATGAGCGAGCCACACTACGTTTTCCAAGGCGCTGTCTCCTCTCCACAACATGCTAGCGATAGCGGCAACCCACTTCAACCTAATTTGATAAATGAAATCTACCTGATGAACGCGCGTACAGCGCATCAAGCACTTCCCGCAGAAACTTGAAGTGCACCTATTGGGGCTATGGACAGTTGCCCCACCATCCACTGTCCACCATGCGAGCTACCTGTTCCCGTCCTCGGTGGAGAACAAGGCGAACAGCGCGTCCAGCACGTCGCGCAGGAACTTGAAGTGCACCTATTGGGGCTACGGACAGTTGCCCCACCATCCACTGTCCACCATGCGAGCTACCTGTTCCCGTCCTCGGTGGAGAACAAGGCGAACAGCGCGTCCAGCACGTCGCGCAGGAACTTGAAGTGCACCTATTGGGGCTACGGACAGTTGCCCCACCATCCACTGTCCACCATGCGAGCTACCTGTTCCCGTCCTCGGTGGAGAACAAGGCGAACAGCGCGTCCAGCACGTCGCGCAGGAACTTGAAGTGCCCCTATTGGGGCTACGGACAGTTGCCCCACCATCCACTGTCCACCATGCGATCTACCTGTTCCCGTCCTCGGTGGAGAACAAGGCGAACAGCGCGTCCAGCACGTCGCGCAGGAACTTGAAGTGCACCTATTGGGGCTACGGACAGTTGCCCCACCATCCACTGTCCACCATGCGATCTACCTGTTCCCGTCCTCGGTGGAGAACAAGGCGAACAGCGCGTCCAGCACGTCGCGCAGGAACTTGATGAGCTCCTCGCAGCTGAGCCCGTCGCCGAGCCGCAGCACGCGCAGCAGCGTCTCCTGCACCTTCTCCGGCCGGGCGCGCCATTGCAGTAGAGCCAGGAGGTCCTCTGTGAAGTTTTCATCGTTAATGCTCGTAAACGTTCATCAACCTTATTATAGCTAAAATGCGGTTAAAATTCTTTTGACATTTATTTGTTTTCGTGTGGACACATTTTATTGAAGTTTCGCGAAGCTGTTTCAATTTTGCATGTAACACTGAGGGCGCTTGGCCAATAACGAATAGCCATTTGACGTATTTTGCCTTGACGTTGACACTTGTAAAATTGTAACCTTAAGATTCGTGGAATGAGCTACTGGTAACATTTTGGACATTTTTGGCCACAAGTACAGACATGGATATCCAAAGATTATGTGGAATTTCGTATGCTTTCCTTATGATCGTCTATAATCTTAATCATTTAATTCGGATACTTGTCCATAAAATACTTTTCAACACAATTGCTCGTAACGTACCTCTTATTGTGTCGCTTTTAGGCTCATAATCCTGGATATTAAACACGCGTGTTTTATAACATTACGACACTTGTGTGTTATGTTTATATCCCGATTAAGTCACGTTGCCACCTTGCAGCAAGATGTATGCATGCACACGGTGCATTCTTAAATTAACCGGGTTGTACAGAATATACTGTTTTTTTTTTAATTTTCGGCAAATGGATTCTTACGCAACTAAAACAAATTAAATCCTACTTGTTAATTAATTGACTATTTATTTTTGGATATGATATAGAAACGTTTAATTTAGTAAAACTATTCACTTTTGATAACATTTTACATGAATTAATAAAGATAACATTTAAAAAAGAAAATATTTATTTTATTTTGTATTGGCTGTTTAGAGATTTCATCTAAGTATGGCACATGCGCGCCCACTGCGCGAACTTCACGAAAAAAAAACTGTTGCGCGCCATTATAGGCAATTTCACAGCACGTTTCACAGATATTTGTAAACATTGCTATTATTGCTAATGCGTTATTAACAAAAATATTGACTCGTGGCGACTATAGAAAAGTGATAAAAACGCCACTGGAAATTCTTGGCGATGTATACAAAATGTGAGTAAAAAGCTGTTGCCATTAATAAGTAAAGACAACTTGGCAGGCCTATACAATTTTCATCTTAAGAAAAGGATTTTTTCCTCGCTAAATGTGTTGAAAAACGTCGTATGAAACGCGTGAGCTTTGATAATTACATCCTCGGCTCTCTTATCACGCTCACCTGCGGCTCGCGTGATAATTCTGCCTCTGATGTAATTATCAACATACCTCACTTGTATCACAATGTACTATAATGATTTACCTATGTCCAGCAGGCTATGCTTTTAGTGGTAGCCGTACAAGCCCTATTTCTTTGAAAAACCGCAAATCGATGTACACTTTAGCCATTTGGCACACACATACTAGAGGTCAAAACAAAATTTTTGACCCGCAGTTCCTAAAAAAAATTCCCTTAGGGGGGGAGTGCTGACATTTTTTTTTGTATGAAAAAAAAAATCAGAAACCTATCGTGTGTAGTATCATATGAAGGGGCTTTTTAAGGCGATTCTAAAAATATACCACATCCCTACATTTCAGCCATATTTTTTTAATTAAAACAAAAATAATTTTCGAAACATACCAAGTTTGGGCTCCTCCAGACAGGATATGGCTGTTTTTTTTTATACAATATACCGCAAATGATACTTTATATCCTCATATCTAACCTCAAAAAAGCAATTTTGAAAATAATTTCATTAAGTATTTTTTTTTAATTTTTCAATATTATAAAGTGACACAGTTCTACTTCAATACCTATTTTACGTGACTTATGGAACTGTACTGCAGATACGGTACATATTATTCATAAAATGGTACGTAGTATCCATATATCCAACGGGAAATACCTCTTTAACCCTTTAACTGCGTCTTTTCATCAGTTAGTATAGTTTTTGTGGTAGGTACTGACTTAAAAAGTGGCTGAGAGTTGAATGAAAGATGTTTATTCCTGCCTTTTTTAATTTTTTAAATATATTTTCCTGCTCTCTTTATATCTTTTCCTCTCTGTCTTCTATATACGTTTTGCTGCAAATAAAAAAGCAGTATGTATAAATGAATTCACTTATCTACATAAAAGGCGTAAATTGAGAAAATAATAGCGCACCTCGCGTTATGGCAATCTTTGCAGGCTGGGGTGCAAGGGAGCATCGGTTGGTGTCGCATCCAATTTTGCATCCACACCTATCAAGCTCCTTAACTGCATGCCATATACAGTCTAATTCCGTCCAATTAGGCTCTAATGAAAGGTCAGGTCTTCTCTTCCATCCCCACTGTTCTGGAGATGGTCGGGTTGATACGTGACTTTCTAGTGCACGCCCCCATATTTCTCCAGCCTGATATTGTGGCCTTTTTATATGCTGAAGGAGGGCAACGGCAGTAGGAGTTATTAAAGAGAGGGTCTTATCACCGGTGACAAACATTTGGCGTCGAGCTTCATTCACTTGTGTCAAATTGCACCGAGGATTATACAATTTGTTGGTGAACATCTCCAGTGATATGACATGTTCGTCGGTAATCTCTAACACAAGCATGTAAACGCTGCAGTGAATGCAGGGTCCTTCCACCTTATCACTTAGATAACACAAATTATAAACAAAACAGAACAGTTCAATAGAACAGAGTAGTACACAGAGTTCGTGTCTCTGTAATATTGAAAAAATATTCATATAAAATAAAAATAAAAAACTAAATGAAATTATTTTAAAAATTGCTTTCTTGGGGTTAGATATCAAGATATAACGTATCATTTATGATATACTGTACAAAACAAATTAGTTGGGTATATCGTATCTGAAGGTGTCCAACCTTGATATTTTGTGTCAAGAACTAAACAAACGAACAAACTATACCAACTGATGAAAAGGCGCAGTTAAAGGGTTAAAGAGATATTTCCCGTTAGATATATGGATACTACGTATCATTTTAGGATTAATATGTACCGTATCTGCAGTACAGTTCCATAAGTTACGTAAAATAGGTATTGAAGTAGAACTGTGTCACTTTATAATATTTAAAAATTAAAAAAAAATACTTAATGTAATTATTTTCAAAATTGCTTTTTTAAGGTTAGATATGAGGATATATAGTATCATTTGCGGTATATTGTATAAAAAAAAAAACAACCATATCGCGTCTGGAGGAGCCCAAACTTGGTATGTTTCGAAAATTATTTTTGTTTTAATTAAAAAAATATGGCTGAAATGTAGGGATTTGGTATATTTTTAGAATCGCCTCAAAAAGCCCTTTCATATGATACTACACACGATAGGTTTCTGTTTTTTTTTTCCATACTAAAAAAAATGTCTCAGCACTCCCAAGGGAATTTTTTTTAGGAACTGCGGGTCAAAAAATTTGTTTTGGCCTCTAGTATGCGTGTGCCAAACGGCTAAACTATACATCGATTTGCGGTTTTTTTTATCGTACGGCTTACACTATTTCGGCTGATAGGATGATTTATACATTTCATTGACCGTCCCAGATCTAGGAAGATACGATAAGATAAGATAAACTTTATTGGTAGCATACTGATACACGTCAAATACAAATTGTACAATCATCATCATCATCTATTTAAGAGCTAGGCTCTTGTCGGTGGAGTAACCGCCACTGATTTTTGTCCTCTGCTAGCCTCTTCACGTCTTCATATGACTCGACAGCCTCTTTCTCTTTTATTTGGCTGGTGTAAGTATGTCTGGGCCTTTCTCTACCTCTTCTTCCTTCGCTCTTGCCCTCCAAGATGTTTAAAAAGAAGCTGTCGTGCCGTATTAGAAGTCCGATCATTTTGCCTCTTCTATTTTTTATTGTTTTTAGCAAGCATTGGTTCTCTCCTACCATCGTCAGAACCTCTTCGTTTGTCTTCCTTTCTGTCCAGCTTATTCTTTCCATCCTCCGCCAGCACCACATTTCGAAGGCTTCGAGCCTTTCTCTGTCCTTTTGCGTCAGCGTCCACGTCTCACTCCCGTACAATGCAATACTCTAGATACTCCAGATAGATTTGTACAATACACATACAAATTCCACATTACAGAGTAGGTACTTATTTCGTTCGAAATATACACAGCATATAGTAATGTTAGTTATTCTGAATAACATAGAATAGGTAAATTAAACAAATTATTACATAGTCAGTGGCAATTCCATAATTTCGTTAAAAGTATAAAAGGTTTTTGTGAGTAGCCATGACTCCACATTACTTTTAAATGATTGGTGAGATGGTACATCTCTTATGTTTTCTAGGAGGCCGGTTGTATATCGCAGGGCCTGTGACGTACACAGACTGCTCTGTCTGACCTTGTGAGTTTGTGAAGCGGTGCAACTAGACGGTCTTGGTGTGCGTTGCTTCGTAAGTTATGTGCGGTCACTATGCCTTTGAGTTTCAATTTATATATATTTGTGTGGGTAAAGGTTGCAATTTGAAGGATTACCAAGCCTGGTAGTGTTAGAATGCGTAGGTTTTTGAAGTGGTGGCGGACTGATTCGTCACTGCGGATACCTACGATGCCTCGCAATACGCGCTTCTGCATTCGAAAGTCACGGTCACAATCCTGTGCTCGTCCCCATAGCTCAGTGACGTATTATAGTATCAAATAAATGGTGGCGAAACATGATCTGACCGCGTTTCTGCTGGCCGTCGATGCAAGGCGTCGCAGTGCGTAGCATGCTCGACCTAGTTGTGCACACACACCGTCGATGTGTTCCCGCTAAGACAACGAGCTGTCTAGCACAAATCCGAGGAGTTTGGTGGTCACAACTTCAAACAATATCTACACACAAGTGCCTCAACATGTCGCATGCAGACCAATATAAATTAAGTGTTCGCGAACAGGGAATCGTACTTGAACGACTTTCATCGTGCAAAAAGGCGCAGTATTTAAATGCGCCCTTCTGCCAGAATCGGGGAATCGTACTCGATTCCCCGATTCTTCGCGAACACTTAATTAATATTGGTCTGCATGCGACCCCCATGCCAGGTAAGTATGATTTCACAACATTGTAATTTCAAAGCGCGAAGTACAAATCGCCTCGGACGTAACAGCGACCTCTTTGTCGCTAGAGGTCGCTGTTACGTCCGAGGCGACCGACCGCGACCGCGACCGATGTTGTCACTAAATTGTTTAGATATTCTGTTTTACTGCGTGTATTCTATTAATGTTTGTTTCAACTCACATGAAACTGTGCATTTATACTTCTATGATAATGGCATACAAACATTATATTCGACTAGTGAGCCATTGAAAATTCAACTACTTACCATTCTGTGTCAGTTTCGTAGAACATAATAGCGTGCTGATGGTACAATTTTCTTTGGAACTTCTTTGGAATGAAACCACTACACCGTTAGCAGTACTACGGGCAGTGTCAGTGCTACAGGAAGGAAGTGAGAGGTAGCTTGCTGTCGCTAGTCTGAAACAATGAGGTACATATTTGTTGGTTATTTTCTTCATACCTCACTTGACAACACTGAGAGTAATGTAAAATATGTTTACATCGACTATAAAATATCCCATTCGCTGTTTTTCTTTTTCAGGGCTTTTGCGAGATCAAAGCATTCATGATTATTATTTCAGCAGTACTTCAGCAGTTACTTCAAACGTCACAATTTAGGACTAGATGGCGCTAGTAGTATCTTTATGGTCATTTGTATTATTTCCTCAACAAAGAAATTATAAATGTATACCATTTACGTACACGAATGTTTATAAATCTAGAAGTTATTCTGTGAAACTCCTCTATGCTTAGTAACAACTTAGAAAAGTTGAAAAACCCCCGACATTTTCATTTCAAAGTCCAATATCTCAAAAACGGCTAAACAGATTTTCATGAAACATGGCTAAGAACACTCGGGCTCACAACAGCTGTCGAATAAAAAAAACCGCATTCAAATCGGTCCATCCGTTTGGGGGCTACGATACCACAGACAGATACACAGAAACACAGACACGTTAAACTTATAACACTCCTCTCTTTGCGTCGGGGGTTAAAAAAGTAAGATAAAACATTGAAAGTTTGACCTGGTGGAACATAGATGTCGCTAGTAGGGTTCAAACTGACTTCCTCGAGGCATATATTTTTGAATTGGTCTTTCATTCAATTTTTAAATTTTGTACATGACAAGCGTTGAAATAATTTAAAACATTTTATAAACAGCAACACTTCTTTAGAACAAAGAATTGTTAGCTTACTAAAGTGAAAACCTGCTTCTTCTTTTTGTCTCGCCACTAGGTTGCAATCACTTCATTCAACAACATCTAACGTTGCCATTTTCGTAGTCAAGTTCAAAGACATGTATACACTTTTGCACCTTATTCAATTGTAAGCTGTATTGTGAGTTATGTATTTATTTGGTTTTTGAAATATAGTTTACGATTAATCTTTTATGCATATATATTAATGAAATGATTGATCCACAGGTAGCATGGAGCCGCAACCTAAATGCGAGACGAACTTATAGATTGGTTGTCAGTTTCTTTTGACGGTAGGTGTCCTCATAGTGAAGTGATAATGTAAGTTCAAGTAGCACTTTCTGTATGCCCGTTCCACCCACAATATTTTGCATGTATTGAGGGCACAGATATAATATAACATATAATCTTTACTCTCTAGTCGCTAGGGATGGCATAACTGCCAATGGCTTCTCCACGGGAGATGTATATGATCATGTGAAGTGAAGGAAAATATGCCGGAAAGTAGAGTTAGGGCTTCGAACTAGTTGCCGAGGGTGCAATCTAGATTAATGCTGAAATGAGGGAGAGAAAGAGAGACAACTGTTTATACTTCCTGATCCTGGGGTATCTACGAAGTTTCGAACCATTTGCAAAGGTAATCAATCGTATTGGAGTCATAGCAGAAAGTATTCTTACTTAGATGGGTCGTCACATTTGTAAACGTAGAGCTCGTGAGCGCCATCTCTGAGCGTCGCGCCGCTCGGCTCCATCAGTCGGGCGAAAGAGAACCCGAATAGCTTCCGTTCGTTTTTGTCTCGTGCTGAAATGAATACAAATATAGTTTATTAACTGTCTAAGAACAGTGCTATTAGTTACACTCTGTAACAACGATTAAAATGTCAGGAGCATTACATTCAGGTAGAAACGCGCCCGATTTGTTGTTGAGAAGAAAGGTAAACCGCATCCAAGATTTTAATGCGTTTCTAGTTCGCGGATCGCTGGGACTCCGCCCTCATGCGTCGATGGACACAGCTCCATGTCCTCGCAACACTTAGTTAAGTGACTTAAATAAAAATTCTCGCTAACTATACATTAAGATTTTATTGTATAATACTAACACATATGGGTGCAAGCCTGAAACAAATTATTTGAATATAATTGAATTGAAACAATGCCCGGCCTCTGATCGCTAGTCGCTCTCAATAGTGCGCTATCGTGACTATACGTATTAAAACCAAACATCAGCGATTCATAGAAAGTTTTATATGTTTCGTAAGCCGTTTTTATAATTGTGCATAATGATACAATATAGTGCTAACTTAGCACATCGGACTATAGGGAGATGCTGTTGAGACACAGCACTCATGCTCGCGTTCTGTACACAATCACAGGTGATACAAAGTGGCTGTCGCGAAACCTGCCTGTACCTCTATCACAGTTGCGTATTCGAGCGACTGAGAGGGATATACATGTACGAACGAAATAGTAATTGTCAGTAACAGCCTAGAACACTCACTGGAGCAGTGCCGGAACTCGATGCGCACGTGCGCGAGCGTGAAGGTCTCGAGCGGCACCGTGAGCCGCAGCTGCTCGGCCCAGGCGGGGCTGTTGTTGTGGTACAGCACCAGCGACTCGTACAGCGTCGCCCCGCTGCCGCTGGCGCCCCATACGCAGTCCTGGGGGAAATAGAACTGCCATTAGCAAACTAGACCCTCTAACAGCCCGCCCACGACTTAGACTCCGACACGAATTCATTGCGTGTGATCGCAACTAATCACAGTGCGTTGCGCGTCTCGACCGCGCAATGAACAGAGGCTCTAGTATAAGTTTTACCGAAACAAAACTTTACGATCGCGTTTGCGTTTTACCTTCAATTTGTATGGGATTTGACAGCTATTTTAGCATTATGAAGTCAGGGAACCCTCGTTAAAATGCAAATACTATACCAAATTGCGCAAAACAGTGAAAAATGTGAGACACGGCGGTTGGAAATGTGACGTGACGGTCAAAATCTTAACCAGGCTCTCATTCGCCAAGTCTAATGTTCAATGAGGAAATGTTACTTATTGTTTTACTCACACTAATAGCTTGTCCAGTGTTATCATGAACTGTGACCGTCGCCAGCACATTCTTGGCGGTACTCTTCCCGCCCCTCTCGAACTCTGCCTTCTCCAGGGTGAGGTAGAGGTCGTTCCGGACGTCACCAGGCATGATGACGTCAGGGAACCCTCGTTTGGCGGTCACTGTCGCGCCCGAGGCCACGGCTTCGTTGATGCTGCCAGCGTTGGTTAACAGCCGGAGCGCTACTACAATGCCTGAAATAGTATGTAAGATGAAGAGTGATTCAGAAAATATATATTTCTAAGAGTGTAAGTAGTTTAGAGTAAGTGTTTTTAAACAGAATAGGATTTCTGTCACCCCCACCCCCCACGGGTATGCTTTCAGAATCCCTGAATGAAAAGTGTGAATTTAAAATGACCTTTGCCATTTTCAAACTACGACGAAACAAGGGCCAGGTAATTAAAATACGACCTGGATTAGACTTTTGTAATAAAGCGTCTTTTGGCTAAAACAAAATAAGTTTCTGTCAAAAAAAAATTTGCGGTAATACTTTTTTGCTGGCTGTATTTTTTTCACACAGTGATTAACTACTCTTTGAGAGGATTCTAATGCGCCCAAACAGGGTGGGTTCATTGTGCGTTGAGTAGTTCCTTTGGCCACCTTCCGCCTCCGTCATTAGACCTGCTTTATGGTCCCATAATATTGCATGCTCATCAGGCTTACCACATGTCAACTTGATTGAATTTCTACTCCGTAAGCCCACTACCAATACACCTACTTCTCATGACAACATGATAAAATGCATGGCAGCAGGTCGAGAAAGTTGTGCTGAGTAATTTTTTTTTATCTGGCTGAAAGTTTGAAAATCCTTAGGTAGGTATATTTACGTGATGTGACAACAGTACGAGACATCATTTAGCCCTTTAATCGTAGAGAGAGTAAACCTAAGTTTGTCAGTCCTGAAATGGCCGGAAGTACTTGGCAGACGGCGTCCGAGTTTCGAACTTTTTTCTTGCTCGGCACATTTAATCGTGTTGTCATTGAGACGTAGGTGTATTGGGAGTGGGCTTACGGATAAATGAGGAAGTAAGCAAAATTAAATATTGTTTTTTTATTATTATTATTTAGAAACACAAACAGTCATAATAAACATGTTACGTATAAAAATATAAAAGAATGAATACGTAAAAGATTTTTTTTTTAAATTAATTAGAAAACAAACGGTTGTTTACAGGATTATATTAGCTTATAAGATATACGATTAAACCTATCATTCCATTAAATATAGGTACAGGCAAAAAGTATTTTACATGTGTCGAAACAGAGTGAGTAAGTATACCGGCATGCCTATTTCGCAGTTATGCAAGTTGTTTCATATTATAAATATTATATTATAATAATACGTACCATAATTGGGCTGGCCAGGTAAAACGTTACATTTATTAGTCTGCTTTCGAATCAGCATATCATGTAGTTGATGGAAGTCTTTTTCTTCGCTTTGGTATACCTGTAATCAGAAACATTCGCATTACGTATCCAGTTCTTGTTTACACAGACTTGTATTGAAAGAAAAAAATATTTACAACGGCGTAGCGATTCATTCATTTGTCGATTTTAATAATATTTATACGCTAATGACTACAGCCTCATTCGAGTGTATTCATTGACCTAGGAAGAATCCTACAATTAATGAAGAACTCATCATCATATCAGCCAAAAGACGTCCACAGCTGGACATGGGCCTTCCCCAAAGAGTACCACAATGACCGGTCCTGCGCCACCCGCGTCCAGCGGACTCTCGCGACCTTTACCAGGTCATCAGTCCACCTAGTGGTCTGCCCACGCGTTGATGCACTGATTTGTATTCATAAAAACGCAACTCGTCAATTAAACTGAACTCTTGAAGAGTGAGCGACCTGAATTGGAGACTAGCAATCGGTCCAATTATAATAGTAGGATCGCAGTCGTTAAGGAAATTAAGAAGTTCAAGGGCCGCCTGTGAGTTTCTAAGTATGAAGTCGCCCAATAATTTGAAAAAGCGTTAGTCTTTGTTCCTCCACAGCCGCCCCTTCAAGTACAGTTACCTTTTCCCCCTTATAGGAATCTGTCATAGGGCTGGTGGCACCACCACCTTCGTTAAACTTTTCTGCTTAGTAAACATTGACCACCTTCAAAGTTCTTACCTACCAATAAAATTGTCGTGAACATACTACATTAAGGTGGGCGCAAGAAGTACGTAGACAGAAGGGAACTGAATCTTGAAATGGCGTAATTAGAAGACCGGAAGGGATTGAAATATTCGTCGCCACCAGCGGACCCACGGTAGCTCAGTTGGCAAGAGTGATTGACGGATCCCAGAGGTCGTGGGTTCAAATGCCGCTCGTGGCGAATAACTTTTCTATTTTCCACTTTGATCGAAATTTGGAATTTAGTTAGTGAACGTTTTCTGCTCAGTAAACATTTAATGGTATTCCACTTGTCCACGATCTTTGTCCAACGTGCATTTTACCAAAAATATTGGGTGACTTCATCAAATTTACTAGAAAAACTGACATTTGATCTAATATTACGAATGACATTTCATTCAAAATAGCTAAGCAAATAGTATAAAACCTTGAACCAAGACATTGATGGACAAGTGGAATACCAGCACATGTTTACTAAGCAGAAACATCCGCTAACAAAATTCCACTTTTCCATCAAAATAAATAAATAAATAAAAAGTGGAATAGCACCCTAAAGCAGGGGTCAGCAACCTTTTAGCAACCAAAAGCCACATAGGAGCTAACAAAAATGACGCGGGTCGCACTTTTTATTATTTGTGACTTTATCAGGCAATTCCAAAATTCTGAAATCAACGACCTCTACATACAAAACAGCCAGGGAGGCTCGCGGGCTGCAAGCGAGTGTCTCGCGGGGCGCCCGTTACCGACCCTTGCCCTAAAGTATACCTTGAACGTGTACTCCTTCTCGGCGGGCGCCTGGCCGGGCTGGCGCAGCAGGTCGTGCAGCGGCAGCGCGCCGGCGCCGAGCGGGCGCCGCGCCTCGGGCCCGCGCCGCTCGCCTCCCGCGCCCGCGCCCGCGCCCGCCCAGCGGCCCACGCGCACCACCCACGCCACCAGCCACAGCTCGCGGGACAGGTCTGTTGTCGACAGTATACCTTGAACGTGTACTCCTTCTCGGCGGGCGCCTGGCCGGGCTGGCGCAGCAGGTCGTGCAGCGGCAGCGCGCCGGCGCCGAGCGGGCGCCGCGCCTCGGGCCCGCGCCGCTCGCCTCCCGCGCCCGCGCCCGCGCCCGCCCAGCGGCCCACGCGCACCACCCACGCCACCAGCCACAGCTCGCGGGACAGGTCTGTTGTCGACAGTATACCTTGAACGTGTACTCCTTCTCGGCGGGCGCCTGGCCGGGCTGGCGCAGCAGGTCGTGCAGCGGCAGCGCGCCGGCGCCGAGCGGGCGCCGCGCCTCGGGCCCGCGCCGCTCGCCTCCCGCGCCCGCGCCCGCGCCCGCCCAGCGGCCCACGCGCACCACCCACGCCACCAGCCACAGCTCGCGGGACAGGTCTGTTGTCGACAGTATACCTTGAACGTGTACTCCTTCTCGGCGGGCGCCTGGCCGGGCTGGCGCAGCAGGTCGTGCAGCGGCAGCGCGCCGGCGCCGAGCGGGCGCCGCGCCTCGGGCCCGCGCCGCTCGCCTCCCGCGCCCGCGCCCGCGCCCGCCCAGCGGCCCACGCGCACCACCCACGCCACCAGCCACAGCTCGCGGGACAGGTCTGTTGTCGACAGTATACCTTGAACGTGTACTCCTTCTCGGCGGGCGCCTGGCCGGGCTGGCGCAGCAGGTCGTGCAGCGGCAGCGCGCCGGCGCCGAGCGGGCGCCGCGCCTCGGGCCCGCGCCGCTCGCCTCCCGCG
Organism: Epinotia bilunana; assembly: GCA_947049275.1. Classification (NCBI taxonomy): domain Eukaryota; kingdom Metazoa; phylum Arthropoda; class Insecta; order Lepidoptera; family Tortricidae; genus Epinotia; species Epinotia bilunana. The sequence continues at coordinate 14,227,802 of OX346259.1, read as the reverse complement.
CCCGCGCCCGCGCCCGCCCAGCGGCCCACGCGCACCACCCACGCCACCAGCCACAGCTCGCGGGACAGGTCTGTTGTCGACAGTATACCTTGAACGTGTACTCCTTCTCGGCGGGCGCCTGGCCGGGCTGGCGCAGCAGGTCGTGCAGCGGCAGCGCGCCGGCGCCGAGCGGGCGCCGCGCCTCGGGCCCGCGCCGCTCGCCTCCCGCGCCCGCGCCCGCGCCCGCCCAGCGGCCCACGCGCACCACCCACGCCACCAGCCACAGCTCGCGGGACAGGTCTGTTGTCGACAGTATACCTTGAACGTGTACTCCTTCTCGGCGGGCGCCTGGCCGGGCTGGCGCAGCAGGTCGTGCAGCGGCAGCGCGCCGGCGCCGAGCGGGCGCCGCGCCTCGGGCCCGCGCCGCTCGCCTCCCGCGCCCGCGCCCGCGCCCGCCCAGCGGCCCACGCGCACCACCCACGCCACCAGCCACAGCTCGCGGGACAGGTCTGTTGTCGACAGTATACCTTGAACGTGTACTCCTTCTCGGCGGGCGCCTGGCCGGGCTGGCGCAGCAGGTCGTGCAGCGGCAGCGCGCCGGCGCCGAGCGGGCGCCGCGCCTCGGGCCCGCGCCGCTCGCCTCCCGCGCCCGCGCCCGCGCCCGCCCAGCGGCCCACGCGCACCACCCACGCCACCAGCCACAGCTCGCGGGACAGGTCTGTTGTCGACAGTATACCTTGAACGTGTACTCCTTCTCGGCGGGCGCCTGGCCGGGCTGGCGCAGCAGGTCGTGCAGCGGCAGCGCGCCGGCGCCGAGCGGGCGCCGCGCCTCGGGCCCGCGCCGCTCGCCTCCCGCGCCCGCGCCCGCGCCCGCCCAGCGGCCCACGCGCACCACCCACGCCACCAGCCACAGCTCGCGGGACAGGTCTGTTGTCGACAGTATACCTTGAACGTGTACTCCTTCTCGGCGGGCGCCTGGCCGGGCTGGCGCAGCAGGTCGTGCAGCGGCAGCGCGCCGGCGCCGAGCGGGCGCCGCGCCTCGGGCCCGCGCCGCTCGCCTCCCGCGCCCGCGCCCGCGCCCGCCCAGCGGCCCACGCGCACCACCCACGCCACCAGCCACAGCTCGCGGGACAGGTCTGTTGTCGACAGTATACCTTGAACGTGTACTCCTTCTCGGCGGGCGCCTGGCCGGGCTGGCGCAGCAGGTCGTGCAGCGGCAGCGCGCCGGCGCCGAGCGGGCGCCGCGCCTCGGGCCCGCGCCGCTCGCCTCCCGCGCCCGCGCCCGCGCCCGCCCAGCGGCCCACGCGCACCACCCACGCCACCAGCCACAGCTCGCGGGACAGGTCTGTTGTCGACAGTATACCTTGAACGTGTACTCCTTCTCGGCGGGCGCCTGGCCGGGCTGGCGCAGCAGGTCGTGCAGCGGCAGCGCGCCGGCGCCGAGCGGGCGCCGCGCCTCGGGCCCGCGCCGCTCGCCTCCCGCGCCCGCGCCCGCGCCCGCCCAGCGGCCCACGCGCACCACCCACGCCACCAGCCACAGCTCGCGGGACAGGTCTGTTGTCGACAGTATACCTTGAACGTGTACTCCTTCTCGGCGGGCGCCTGGCCGGGCTGGCGCAGCAGGTCGTGCAGCGGCAGCGCGCCGGCGCCGAGCGGGCGCCGCGCCTCGGGCCCGCGCCGCTCGCCTCCCGCGCCCGCGCCCGCGCCCGCCCAGCGGCCCACGCGCACCACCCACGCCACCAGCCACAGCTCGCGGGACAGGTCTGTTGTCGACAGTATACCTTGAACGTGTACTCCTTCTCGGCGGGCGCCTGGCCGGGCTGGCGCAGCAGGTCGTGCAGCGGCAGCGCGCCGGCGCCGAGCGGGCGCCGCGCCTCGGGCCCGCGCCGCTCGCCTCCCGCGCCCGCGCCCGCGCCCGCCCAGCGGCCCACGCGCACCACCCACGCCACCAGCCACAGCTCGCGGGACAGGTCTGTTGTCGACAGTATACCTTGAACGTGTACTCCTTCTCGGCGGGCGCCTGGCCGGGCTGGCGCAGCAGGTCGTGCAGCGGCAGCGCGCCGGCGCCGAGCGGGCGCCGCGCCTCGGGCCCGCGCCGCTCGCCTCCCGCGCCCGCGCCCGCGCCCGCCCAGCGGCCCACGCGCACCACCCACGCCACCAGCCACAGCTCGCGGGACAGGTCTGTTGTCGACAGTATACCTTGAACGTGTACTCCTTCTCGGCGGGCGCCTGGCCGGGCTGGCGCAGCAGGTCGTGCAGCGGCAGCGCGCCGGCGCCGAGCGGGCGCCGCGCCTCGGGCCCGCGCCGCTCGCCTCCCGCGCCCGCGCCCGCGCCCGCCCAGCGGCCCACGCGCACCACCCACGCCACCAGCCACAGCTCGCGGGACAGGTCTGTTGTCGACAGTATACCTTGAACGTGTACTCCTTCTCGGCGGGCGCCTGGCCGGGCTGGCGCAGCAGGTCGTGCAGCGGCAGCGCGCCGGCGCCGAGCGGGCGCCGCGCCTCGGGCCCGCGCCGCTCGCCTCCCGCGCCCGCGCCCGCGCCCGCCCAGCGGCCCACGCGCACCACCCACGCCACCAGCCACAGCTCGCGGGACAGGTCTGTTGTCGACAGTATACCTTGAACGTGTACTCCTTCTCGGCGGGCGCCTGGCCGGGCTGGCGCAGCAGGTCGTGCAGCGGCAGCGCGCCGGCGCCGAGCGGGCGCCGCGCCTCGGGCCCGCGCCGCTCGCCTCCCGCGCCCGCGCCCGCGCCCGCCCAGCGGCCCACGCGCACCACCCACGCCACCAGCCACAGCTCGCGGGACAGGTCTGTTGTCGACAGGTCCTGGGGATTTCAAGGGAATTAACACTATTCCATTGAAATGCCCACCTTTGGTGTGCCGGAATGTGGATCCACGGAATTCCGTTATACGCCGGAACGCGGATCCGCGCTCAAACAACCCCACTCGATTCTTTCGTTTCTATAGTTTTTATAGGAATACCTAGCATCGAGAATAGAGAACGCGGATCCCGTCGGCACACAACCACATTATAACTCCAGCAGCCGCGGCATAAAAGGTTAAGGAAAACATCGTGAGGAAACCGGTCTAATCCCAATAAGGTCTAATTTTCCCTCTGGTTTGGAAGTCATGGCAGTTGCTTTCGTAAAACTAGTAAATATGCCAAATCCTGGGGATTAGATGTCAAAGCGAACCCCGGGCTCCTTTGGGGCACAACCGGGAATAACACTACGAAGATGATGATGAGTGTTAAGACGATCCCTCGATTCTTGTCTAGTAATAGACTTTTTTTGTGTTTTGCGCACGAGAGATAGATATGCTCTTTTGAAATCTTTTGGAAGTATAACCTGATAGTTATCTGTTTTAGTTTAATTAAAACTATGGAATTAAATCACTCGGCTCTTGTTCACGTCGTTTGACGATGAGCAAACGATGTTAAAGCATGTCAGAAATAATACTCGGTCAAGGAGGACATTTTTATCAGTTCAGTTATCGTATCCCTTAAAACTTTACAATTGTACAAGGCAAGAAAATAATTGAATTGTAGGAAAAATATTGTATCACAAAAGGTACATTCTATAGCAAAATTTACAAACTTGTAATACTTATGTCAATTCCAATCAATCATACAAACCAATCAATAACTTCTTGAAACTTATAGAAGATATTTTAGTATTGTGTTATTGTAACAACAATGAAACAATATTAAACTTCATTGTATTATCCTCAATTTAATACAGTCTTTAAGATGTTACTCCCGTTTCACGTCTATGACTGGGTAAGTTACTAAGAAATGACAATGGGTTTTGTACCTTAACCGCATGCATTCTTGCTGATGCATTATTTTAAAGTACTTTTCATAAAGCCAAACTACCAAACACACCAACAACAACCAACTACCTACTAAACTAAAATTATATTTCGTTATCGTCGGTTAGTTATATTCGGTTATATTTTGCCAGGATTAGTTCAACGAAAGAATTCGCACGTACGATCCGTATACTTACTGCAAATAAGGTGCTATTCGCGTGTAGTCTATCCACATAATTTGAGAATCCGTCCCTGGCTATTCTAACCCTGAACCTCTCTGACAAAGGCTGGTTTCTCCTAGCGTCATGTAGCCAGAGCAATAGTTCAGCTTCGTCGCCTCCGGCCGTGTGGCCAAAGTCTCTCATGCTGCACATTAGGTGATGGCTCTGGACTGTTGTGGTGCCGTTGGTTACGCTTGTGTTTGTGAGGGTACCGGAGTTGAAACTGCTGCCGGAGCCGCCGGCGCGGCGAAGTGTTCCACGCCACTGTAAATAATGATTATATTTCATATTTAGGTTGCATGTTTTGGGTGGGATTAGGGCTCGACCTCGGTCAGTAGGCGTAGATATTGGTGGCCGATGCTGACAGTCGGCGAATTTTGCGGGCCAAAAAAAGGCCAAGCGATGACCTTCGACCGAGCAGTCAGAAATCCAGACCCTTAAGGCTGATCAGTAATTAGTGTGAGCTAATTGCTGCAACTTTCGACCCTTACGATTCAATTAAGAAAAACTTGCCAGGCAAGTATAAAATTTAGGCACCTATGTAATCCAATGGTATTAAAAAAGTGGGTAGATATTATTTGTTTGTAACTTTTATGATGTGCAAACTTATTTGGGCAGCTATACTCACGCAAACTTGGTTCGTCAACAACAGATGCGTACATACTCATTGTTTCCACGAGTAGTACGCATCCGTTGTGTTGTGTCCGTTGCACATGTACTTACAATGTACATGTACCTACCGATGAATACCCAAGTAGTTTGCCGAGACAAAAACAAGTCTGAACAAAGATGTATGTTGGTGATAAAGGCTTGGCCACATAGGGTGCGCGACGAAAGCGGGACGTCTGCGCGACGCGACCGCTAATATACGGTAGGTTAGCGACGCCACACAGGCTGCACAGTCAGCATTGCACGCAACGTTAGCGCTGCGCGACGCGCAGTCAGTCGTCAGTGACATCTGAAAGCGGCGCGAGCGAATATGGATTCTTTACAAATAAGGATTGCCAAAATGACATTTTGAAGTATCTGGTTTGAATTATAGAGTTAAACCAAAACAGTGATATTTGTAAGTACTAACGCCAGAAGGTAAGCTGGTAGGTACCTACATATTGAGCTGCAGCTACCTATAACCGGGGGCACCGAGGCCAAAATCAACCAGCCTCACGAGTTACTCTTCAGTTCGGGCGCGCCTGCCTCAGAAAGTTGATCCTGGCCTTACTTTAACTACTAACCAAACAAGAACACAGTGCCTAAACTTGCGGTCTGTGGGCGAGTTACACTGTGAAAGCGTACAGCACCCTTCGGGTCCAATTCAATAACGTATTTAGAGCAGTGTTGAGGCTGCCTCGTTACTGCAGTGCGTCGGGCATGTTCGCGGAGGCGCGCGTGGCGTGCTTCCACGCGAGCATGCGCGCGCGCAGTGCTGCGCTCGTGCGCAGAGTGCGTGCCAGCCCAAATACCGTTCTATCTATGATAGCCGACAAAGTAGATTGCCCATACAGGTACATCCGGCATTATTGTGACAGACATGTCCAAGCAAGATAAATCGGATGAGTAGGTACCTATTTTATTTATGTGAAATTTTATTTTATTTTATTTGTCAATATTGTATTAAGTTTTTTATTTTAAAATTTTAGTAGGTATTTGTATGGATTTAAAAAACGTATTACGAGTTTTATGTTACTAAATGATTTGATTTGATTTAAACTATGAATTACCTAATACTACCGTACAGCTACATTATATGTCATAGGTAAATACATAGTAGGCAAAATGACCGCATGCCTAGGTACAAGAGCGACCGCAGTTCGAGCACAGCCGGCCCCTGTGTCACCGCCGCCACCGTTTAGTTGGTATTCTCCACCTACCAAGCTTGTTACCGAAGCATCGTTTTTTTAATTGCCATTTGACTCTGCGCGCGATGCTAGCGGGTTTCCGCGATGCGGACGGAACGCGCGTACAATACAATACAAGTACTTTTTATTACATAGCTCAATTTGTGAAAACAATACAGAACAACATCAAATAACAAGTAGAGGTAAACATCAGGCTCGGTAAAGAGCGATCACTTCCAGACAACCTTTGGGCGACGCCCACGTCGCGGGCGGGTCGTGGTGTGGCCAAGCCTTAGTCCATTTGCCAATTGAAATCCTTCGTATATAAGTCATTACGCTTTCAGGACAGTTCACTCGTCTGACGGATAAGAAGCATTATTTTGGATACATGCTATCGAAGGCAAAGGTAATATATTTTCGAAGTGCAGACAGACGTGTCTTAGGTATCTATGAGCTGCCTTGACTGTTACTCAGATATACCCACATGCATAAGAAATTAAGTAGGTAGTTATGGAGACATCCATAAAAACTCAATTAAAAAAACCGTTGATTCTTATGTTCAGTTTAAATCTGAACCAGCTTGGAGAGGATTTGTACCTACGGGTTCTTCTCTTGTCTAAAAATTATAGGTGAATTAACAATAGGTACCTACTAGGCACAAACCAAGTACGGTTAAAATTATTCGAATAGAACGACAACTTACAAACACCTAACGAACGAACTACCTAATTACAATTGTAACCTTCTTGCTTGGACAGTACGGTCGTTATTTGATCGGCTTTTGTTACATATGCCTATTTCAAATAATTCCAAGTACCTACTTACTACTACCAATAGTAAGAATAGGTAATGTAAGTGATTATATATTGATTTAAACTTTCACGATTCTCACACATTACACGAGACCCGTGACCATGGATGTTGCAACATATCCGAAACGTCGGGAGACCTCATTGAGGTAAATAAATAATTTAATTATACGCGATTAAGTCCCGTTCAGTATAAATAATGTAAGTGATTATATCCTTACTAATATTATAAATGCGTAAGTGTGTATGTTTGTCCTTCTTTCACGTCGCAACGAATCGTCGTATTGATGTGATTTTTTGTATGGAGATAGTTTAGAAGCTGGACAGTGACATAGGCTACTTTTTTCAGCGGGAAAACATCTAATTCCCACGGGAAAATTTAATATGTTACATTTGCCTATAACCACGCGGGCGAAACCGCGGGCATCAGCTAGTATTATATACATACCGCAGCAGCGCGCTCTGCACTTTCCACGTGTACTCGGTACAATTCCACCAGGCTCATGTCCTCGGGTTCCACCGCCGCCGCCCCGCGCCGCGGCACCAGCTCCAGACCCAGTTTCCTTAACAAATAAAACGAACAATGTAACCACAGCACGGCTATCATGCGACGGCGCGCGAGGCTATCCGTCTCTTTCTTATTAGAACACTTAGAACAAGAGATAAAGTGCGAGAAAAATCGAGAGTATGTCGTGGCCGTCACGTGATAGACGTGCTGATTTGTGTTGCCCATGAATAGGTGTGTATAGGCTAGTAGTCTGCATTTGCTGACTTGTTGAGAATGTCATGCCTGTCTTCTAGATACTGCCAAAATGAAGATTAAAAATATGTATATATATAGGTACTTCAGAATTCCTGTATTTATGGACCTATTACGATTTATTTGGCGTAGCGTGCACCGCTCCTTGATTAGATATTTGTAAATGAGACTGGTGTCAAAACAGCTTAAGGCATCTATGTCAAGTGAACATCTGCAACTTCGAAGTTAAATATCCGTCGCCGATACTTTATTTATTTGAAGATGAGAACTCGGGTGGTTGTCGATTGGCGACCACGTACCGGAGGGCACAGCATGGGTAGACCCCCACAAGGTGGACGGATAACCAAGTAAACGTTGCTGGAGTCCGCTGGATACGGGTAGCGCAGGACCGGCCATTGTGGCACTATTTGGGGGAGGCCTATGTTCAGCAGTGGATGTCTTTTGGCTGATATGATGATGATGGTGTTGATGATGAACTCGGGCTACTCCAAATAAGAGCGAGACATTTCGTTGTACCCTGCCTCTTCTGCTAACTACCATTTGATACAACTTTAAGTCCATAGCTAAACCATGTATACGCATCGAGGGACGCATTGGGTTTCCGTCTTTTTTCGAGTTTCATTTTAGTACAGGAAACAGAACAGACAAACCGATAACTAATGATCAATGTCGAAGTAAGCACCTAAAGAGAGATAAGGGACATTCAATCAGTTTTGGTATACCTTACTTATGTTAGGTACTGTTTTCTATGCAATTGGTCTAAATTACACACTACACTTACGGTCTACACTTTTCTATTTACCTACATAATACTACGTGTTATTTCCTCGAGATGCAGACGTGTCATCTGTGGCTGACTCTCGTCGTGGCCTGGGTAAGCCCAAACGCCTTACTTAATGCAGGAAAAAGCAGGTAATAGTACTTCAAGTACACTCTTACAGTTGCCGTTAGCCTTATGCAAAAAGGCTAACCTCGAAAGGAAGCTACGAAACGCAATCATTTCAAAACATGTAGTTCATTTTGCGATAACTCCATCGAGTCGCTTAGCTCGTGTAAAGAAACGTTATGCGTTGAATTTAAATTCGTATAAATGTAGCTCCGCTACTACGGACAGCACTCAAATACCAAATTGATATGCAAAAGCAGCGGTCGTATCGAAATTCTTTGTATAAAAAAACCGCAATGTAACCTGTCTACGAAAAGGCTGTGAGAGAATAATGAATCACTCGACAAAGTCTCGAAGAATTATTAAACCGGATACCGCTTTAGGTTGGGCCAATAAAAAGAAAAGGTTAATATTTAAACACCACGTTAGGCTATCTTGTCATGCATGATTAAATGTATCGTGAATATTGACATTTCAGCCCAATTAGTGTACAGAGAAAAATAATGACGTTATCGTAGTACACGACGTTTGCTAGCCATTTACCAAAATTAGCGATGAGTCCATTTACGATATACATCCATGTTTGTACTGAACTTGTTTTATAATCAAATTGATGGGTTAGGCGGAGTCACTTCGCTACCGTCAAAGCGTAGGTACAAGTAAAAAAGTGCACATATTAAAAATATTACATTGTTTTTTCAAGTTATATACTTCATAGGTCTCGTGGATTTGTTAAACAGCGTATCTGTAAATAAGGGAGCGCATATATAAATAAGGGAAAATTCTTCTTAGATGACTAAAAGAAGTACGTGACATTCCCCATGCCTATTCCTTTTTGCAAATCACTGCAAAATTATTTCGCGCTCAGTCATGAGACTACATCCATATACGGATTTCGCTGCCATGGCAGAACAATAAGACAAAATATGGACATGTAGTCCGTAATGCAGTTTTTGGTGTCACATAATCATGTTTTACTAAATAATAGTCCGATTTGTAATGTGTTTGAGGTATATTTAGCATAAGTATTTTTAGAATGTAGTTATTAGCACTGTAGTGCGGTATCTGATTCCCGTAATTAGAGTTCCGTAGCCAAATGACAATAAACGGAACCCTTATGGATTCGTCATGTCTGTCTGTCAGCCTGTCCGTCCGTATGTCACAGCCACTTTTTTCCGAAACTATAAGAACTATACTGTTGAAATTGGTAAGTAGATGTATTTCTGTGAACCGCATTAATATTTTCACACAAAAATAGAAAAAAAAATACATTTTGGAGCATGCAAACTGCAAACTTCCACCGAAAATTGGTTAGAACATAGACATAGACATAGACATATTTATTCAGTAAACAATACAAGATTGTGTTTGAATTTCTTACAGCTAACAATATAATATCTTATATCTAATAACTAATAACTACACTCTAATATCTAATAACTACACATTCTACTAACTCTCTATCAAATATTTCGTCAACACTATAAAAGCACCGAAAAACACAAAAATTGCTTTAATTTTTCCTTAAAACTATTATATTTTACGATGCCTTTTAGCTCTACAGGAAGTTTATTAAACAACTTGACAGTCTGGTTCCTAAAACATTGCTTTTCTATAGTAGTCATCGGGCAAAAAATTGTTTTCATATTTCTGTTGCGCGTTTGTACACGAATCTCCTGTTCTTCATATGATTCGAACCTTTTTTTATGTTTAACAAATTCAGTGAGCAATATAAGAACGTATAAACTAGGCACCGTCAGAATCCTTAATGTCTGAAAGTATTCTCTGCAAGACACCCATTGCGGGATTCTAAACATTATTCTTATGGCTCTTTTTTGTGCGATAAGAGCTCTGCTAATATTATATTTAAAGCTATTACCCCAAAACATGATGCTGTAGCGCAGTTTGGACTCGATTAAGGCATAATACACAACTTTTAATTGTTCTATGCCAATTTCGTCCCTAAGACTTCTTAAGGCATAGCAGGCTGAGTTGACTGAGTTCTCAATAGCGTATAGCTCCTGAATCCAATTTAGCTTTGAGTCTAGACGTATACCGAGGAATTTTACATTATCGACTATGCCTATGCAGGTACCGTTCACAGTTACATGGAGACTGTCTGTTTTCTTAGCGTTTTGTTTAAACAGCATTATTTGAGTTTTGCCCTCGTTTAGACTCAGATTGTTACAAGTAAACCATTCGCAAAAAGATGAAAGAGCTATATTTACTACTTGATTTAGTTCTAATATATTATCAGCATGAATTACAGCATTAGTGTCATCAGCAAACATTACCAAATTACAATTAGGTAACACATTAGTAATATAGGTGATAAGATCATTTGTAAATATAATAATAGAAAGAGATCTGTAGTAAGTATTTTTTTAAATACGCGGAACCCTTCCTGGGCGAGTCCGACTCGCACTTGGCCGCTTTTTTTTATTAATCTTCCTGTCCATCCTAGTACAAAAAGACAATGCGCTTAAAAATTGCCAAGTAATTTATTTAAGAAAAACTATTTTAAAGGCCAAATGAGAGGATAATCGGTCACGTAACCGCCGTTGAAGTTCGAGCTTTCAATCAATTGGTTGGCACACCGATCATTCCTAAACAGTTCCATGCTGAAACAAATCCTATCACACAGGACTTACAGTTCATTATAGATGGCAATGTGAAAACTTTGAAGAGGATGGTGAAACAGGCGAATACGAATCTTAAACCTTTCACATTTAAACTAACATTTGAGTAGACCCTTTAATGGATCCCGGTGTTTTATGTGAAATCGTAGAATTATTAAATCTGATTTCGAGAAAGGATGTTAAATGGTCATTTTATGCAAACCAATTTACTTTAAATTAGCCGCAACCTTGCGAAGACACTGAGAATGAACACTAATTGATGTAATCAAGATTCATTAATTATGTAATAAAGGCGACAATAAACGAAGTCACGCGCTTGTTCTCCCATAAAAAGCTTGCAGCAAAAACGGCGGATCGCTCCTTTCCGTTGTCAGATTACAGAATCTGGTCAATGACCTAATGCAAAAACGAACTGGTAATAAACGAGCCTATATTTCATGTATTGGAATAAGTAAATCAGCAAGAACATGGAATTTCCATGAAGACTGGACGCTGGTGATAGGGGCAAATATTTGCTAATTATGCGCCCCACTAACTCTGCCCGCGGAGCGGACTTCATGCAAATACGATCGGAGCCTTTCCATGGTCTAGACACGCCAAAGTAGACCTGTTTCTGGGGCCATATTTAGCCGTCAACTTAGAAGTATCGAATTATATTATAATGATGCAACATCTCAGACGATTGAATTCTATGAAGTGATTGCTTGGCAAAACAGGAAAAAGCTTGCAATCAATTCATTTTAATAAGTACCCGATGCGGGAAGAAACGAGTAGCAAAAATACCTTTACGTCACACCTGGCCATAATGCGAGTTTTACTGCACGCTGGGCGTACGGTAAAACTCGCATTGTGGCCAGGTGAAGGCGTAAAATTGTGTACTCACCACGGGCGGTAATTCGTAAAGCCCCAGATTCACCGCCACAGGTACGTAATGTACTATTTTAGATAGGTATATACGTCAGTAGAGGCACATCAGCAAAAATGTGAAAACCAACTGAGAATTATCATTAGATTATTTGTAGATCTTCTGTAAATACGGCCACGTTTACTCATTACAATCTATTAATTAACTTGGACTTTTCGTATGTAAGCATTTGTATACCTATTAGTAAGGTGTCCTTTAAAATCTGCAAACCATTTTTCAGCCACTTGCCGGTCTTCAACCACCAAACTGATCTCTGATGATGATGGAGACAGAAGGTGGACGGAATAGCAAATCCTACTACACAAAATAAAAGCCATTGTGTTTTGCTCATTGGGATCCTCTTAACGAAGTAGTTTTGTTGACTGTGCAAAAAAGGTACAGTCGGTAATAAACACTTGTACCAAAAGTTATATTTTCTACAGAAACTTATTTATTAGAATAGTTACTATTTTATCCCGTGCTATCGTGGCATGGGACCGATCAGTGTGCAACGGAAAGGTCGCCAAACCAGTTAGTCAAGCGACACTGGGAGATGTCTGGCAGAGCTATGCCATAAGCTTCTTGCCACCCAATCTAAGTAGTATAATACCTATATCAAGATGTTCGACTACTAAGCATCGTCAGCATGGGGTTAGGGGCATCATAGCATTAGACGAAGGCAATAAGCCAGGAGCCAGGTGACAAAAAAAAGTCAAGTCAAAGTTTAGTCAAGGAGTCCGCTGGTTGCGGGTGGCGCAGGATCGGCCATTGTGGCACTCTTTGGGGGAGGTCTATGTCCAGCAGTGGACGTCTTTTGGCTGATATGGTGATGATGATGATTAAGTTACCTTGATTTGATGGTGATAAGGATTTGATCAGTAAATGTGGCGATTACTGATACGGTATGTTATGTTATGACCAATTTCCAGTTAATATATGTAGATGAGGTGTCGCTATAATCGTCATTAAATCAACTTTACGACTTTTCGTAGACAAGGCGACTACTACCTATATACACTTCATTTGTGATTGGGATCTCTTAACTCTGTTTTTTTAAATATATATACTCTAAAAAGATTTTATTTAACGAAATAAGCGTTGAAGTTTGTGTATACAATATTTGTTTCGCCGATGACACGGTCCATGCAGATATTTTAGCCAAAATATCCAAATCTTGCCTGTCCAGTTTTCAAAACCCTGTTAGGTACTTTATTTGTCTAGATTGTATTGTTTAGAGCATAATCCGCCTTGCCAGAAGAATAAGTGGATCGTTCTTAAAGGAATTTGTAACACTCGCTCACAAAGGGACAAGGTGAGCAAGGCGCACTTAGTTCATCGAGTTTTCAGTGATAAAATACGATGGTTGGAGCCTATAATCGTCTCAAGTCAACTATAATGAAGTCTTGTAGTGTGAAATAAATAAATCTTAATATAATCTATAATAAATCAAGATGTATAAAATAAATGCAATTTATCGCTGATTATGATTCTATTAACGTTTTAGAGAAATAAACAATTCGTTTTTCTTATACCTGTTCGGAATAAAATGTACCTACATGTGACATTTCAGTAGGCAAAATAGTGCATGGGGATTGATCACATCATGGTAAAGAAATGTGCACTTGTGACGTCGTCAAGAACAGTAAAAGCCTTCTGAGATAAAAGGTCGCAGTTTTATGTGACCGTTCAGAAACTTCTTCTTATATTATAACTTGAACACGGGTCGGATGTATATCCAATGACATGGTCCCAAATATTCGAGCATTAATCATTAAAGGGCTATTGGCGCAACTGAATGATCACCTACACATCGTAAGTATTAGGTTGGCCAAAACAATGATTGTTTACTATTTTAGTAGTAAGTTAGTTAGTATTAAGTTTTTTAGTAGGTTCATTGAAGTAAGAATAATTATTTATCATCTAGATTAAGAATTATTATAGTTACGTTCATTTTATTTCGTATGTAGCTTATTTACGATACGTTTTTTTTTATGTACCTACGGTAACATCTTTATCAATAAACGAACAACCATAATAATAAGCATCTAGCACGTAAGATAAGAAGTCAAATGGCTCGTTGAGACAATCAATTGCCCAGAGCAATTACAAGCCTTTAAACCGGTATTCATAGACTCATCTAAAAAATGGCATAATGAAACTTCCGACATAATGCTCGTGGAGAAAACGCGAGTACGGTGCGCAGCAACGCGGCCCAACGCTCGACAGAACTGGTTCACTAAGAGCTACTGACTACTGTTCACTCGGTTTGGTTTCAGACAGAGCACGAGCGATGGGAGCGCGAGGCGTGAGCGACAAGGATAGACAGTATAGCTGCGCATACGCAAGTTCGGTAGTGAAAAGGCAGGAGGCCGGCGGACCGATTGCACTGATCCCCCAGTCAGTGTCTCGACCCGCGTGCAGCTGGTGTGCGAGCCAGCCGCACAGACCCGTTTTACTTAACAAATTTAAAATCGTTCCATTATGAAATACCACGAATCCAATAAACCAGTGCTCAATTAATATGAGAACGTGCTATTTAAATTACATGTGAGACCGTATCTGAGTGTTGTGGATACAGACTAAACGTGAAATTGTAAGTTTTGAGAAACCGGAGGTGGCGCTAGAAAAATAACTGTTAGGTTTAAAACAGGTAAGTTGTGTCACAAAAGCTTGGTTTTAGGGACAGATCGAGACACGTAGCTCCTGTCTTCGATGCGAGGAATGCAGTTTGACAGCATAATGGACATATGCGGGAACAAAAGCCTTGTGCATAGTCATCCCTCGTCTTTTTTTTCGCTCGCTTTCTCGTGTTTGAGGAATGTTGTACAGTAAGTAATATGGGACTGATACAAGTGTTTATCAGATGATAGATATTATGATGCGAAATGGAGAAAATCTGACGTGTCAGGATGAAATTTCTCGCAGGTAGCGGCGCTGTCCCCATTTACCTGTGCGGCGAGCGAAGGGGAAGGGACGCAACTCCCTTTACCGGGAATATTTGTTTCTATACAATAGACAAAGCAGCTCTGGCTCTAAAGTAATGAATGTGTGAACAACACCTTAGGCGACTCCATATTTTAGGGTTATTGTTCTCATAAAAAGGGTGGTTGGATACGAAACTAACTTCTCACGACGACGATAATCAAATAATCGCCCACATGATTTGAAACAGGTAGACACTTGTATTTGAGGCAGCACGTGAATTGTCACGGTCCACGGATCTTTATTGAAGATGTTCCGGCCAAGGACAGGCTAAATAACACAAACTGGTCAATGTTCAGTACCTGCCGCATTCACGGCCGACCCGGATATAGGCCATTAAGATTTGTTGAATTTCGTATGCAACGATGAAATAGAGAAGACTCACTCGGCATCTATCTACCTACATACCTACACAAAACACATACTTTGCCACATAAAAGTTTAGTTTGTACCTATCTCTAAAAGTAGGTTCTATTTGTTGTTCTCAATTAGAGCCCATTAAAAGATTTGATTATCTTTGTTTCAAGGGTATATAGTCATTTTATACGACAGTTTTATGTCAAGGCAAATAAAACCGACATCTCCATCCAAGACTCTCGTACGAATATTGGTATAGTAGGTACTTGAGTCTTATCCCTACTCAATTAGCATTTGGAAGCTAAATATAATAGTTTTCAAAAACCTGCATTTTAAATAGTAACATTTAAATTTCAAATGTCAACCAGTGGCGTGGAATTCGTTTCCCACCACACGGTGTGCGAGATTCTCACCGTTCTGGACAAAGGCATCTTTAACAGGTCACAGTCATTGGACTCTTGTCACGGAGCTTGCACCACGCTACCTGCATAACCAATGATTCCGGCGCCTGGTGATACCTCTCGTTAAATTTTTAACAACCATTTTGCCCACCAATTCGCGATTTAGTATTCAATCCAGTAACTTGCGTGGTATTTTCTCGTCGTTTCGTGGCTGGGTAAGTGCGGGTCTCATCGATAATGCTCTAAGTGAGCCGATAAGACTGAACAGGCTCATTTCGTACGCAACACACGCGATATCAATTAACCCGCATGTCCACAATGCGTGCGTTTGTTTGTACCCAACCTCAGGCTTCTTTGACCTTAACTTGATAATAACAATTATCATTTCATGATGTTTGTTAAATCTTGGTTGGTAAATATAGTTTATTATACGTATTTTTTTTATATAAGTGGTTAATATGAAGCATTATACTTAGATGTGGTTTATGATTGAATAGCCACCCAATCTCCTTGTATGACACTCAAGCTTCAACGGGCTATCGCAACCGCAGCGTACTTATATCGTTTCCGTATAGCTCCATATACGTAAGCCTATGACGAAAAACAGGCGTATTCCATGCGTAACATCCAACGGATGGATGTATTAGAATCGATATCGGTTTGGCTAATCTCATTACACATGACTATGATAAGCACTTAATGTCCAGTAAGGAGTTCCCGTGTGATACTGTACGCACGTGATTTTTCTACGAGGTAAACAATGAAGGAGTAACCGGAACAAGCCGTACGCAGACAACACAGTTAATTATATCCGACGTCACTGCCTGCGACCCCAACCGAGCGACAGCGGCATATTGCCACTGCCATTCAAAAATAGTTGGGAATAAAAACGTACAAAGCCGAGATATTTTTAAAAGCGTGATCTGGATCGGAGTTACGCATGCGTTTCATCAGAATTGTCACTTCTCCATTCACTTGGAACGCGCAAATCTGCAGGTTGCTCAATAATTTCAACCGACCTCGTCGTTCCTGTCATTAGTCACGCTTTTACCGCTCTCTTATTAAGCCTGCAGCTTAAATAGCCCGTTATTGTCCGAAGGGGTATCGATATTGTGTTTTGTCGGCGAGTGACTCCGAGATTATTTTCCCACGTACGGGTTGTCCATATTGTGTGAGACTGTAGACGTGTGATGCTCAGTCGGACGCTCTCATCTGCCGCAATTAGTGTCCATTCAGCGGCGAGTCGACGCGTGCCGGCGCTCTCGTATAAGCACAGCAGCTGATTACTTTAACTGGTTATCATTTTGTTAAGTCAGCAAGAAGTATGTGGGTTGCTTGCTGTAGGTACCTACTCCAAGGATATTACTTCTTATTTAAATACGCACAAAGTCAATATTATCGGTATTTATTATTAATGATGATAATGATGATAATAGTACCTACTTATCGCAAAATGCTGCAGTGCGCTGCGAACGAGGGATAGTTAAGATTAATGAGCATCGGTAAGGAGTAAATGTAATAAGTATATTACGAGCGACAAAGCAGGTTCAGGGATGGATCCCACCGCCAGCGACTGCGCCTGTGCCTGTCATAAACGGTGGAATGTTCCCGTACCCCGCGCCCGCGCTGCGCCCGCCCTGTGGCCCTATTATCGGTCACTGCGTTAGCAAACAATGTTCATTTGGAACATGTCACTCCGTCAATATATTCAGAGATATTTTCTCGAAGAACTCTTGAAGAAGTTATCTGTACTGTACAAAATAACCGCGGAATTCAGTCTTGTCTCTGGTTTTTTATGGTTGGACTGACTCACTGCTGCCGACTGTGAAGAATTTCCCAAAACTAATCGATTGGCAGATCGCGCCGTGCGAATCAGGCAACGTTTGTCGCCGCGCAAACTGGTTTCCGCGTAAAATTCGCGTTGCCACGCGGTGCATCAGCACAGGGTCAGGGGAGTAGGGAGGGATGAGGGGGAGGGGGCGGTTGGAAACGCAGGAGGCGCATGAGCAGCGGCCGGTCGACGACCCGCCGCATGCCCTGCGCCGGCGCAACATTCGCCTCTACCGCGGACTATTCTAACACGAATACGACCAAGACGTTGGCGAATTCTTGACAGGAACACCAATCACTTTTGTAGTGGCTTCAATCAATTTAATAGGAGAGTGGCTCCAAGAACCTTAAAATGTTCATTAAAAAGTATAATGAAACTTCCCGACAGCTCTAAATTACATACAACTCTTTTAATTGAGTACCCAAAAACTCTAAAAGCAAGGTCGCTCAATGTGTCAAAGTTATACCAGATGATTGTTTACTACCTGTTACACTGTAATAATATTTAATCATTGAAAACCTGATATTTAATTCGGTATTAAGAAGTAAAAGACAAGTAGATAATGATTAATGAATGATATTCAATTCCAATTGTCCATTAGCCTATGCCCCCTTGTAAACGACCTAAATAGCATAAAGTACTGGGCTGGACATGCGATAGCGCAGGAAGATGGCATGCCAAGGTTGGAACCATTAGGGACAAATTGTCTCATAGACGTATTCATTTATACGCTTATCTCGGTAGTAAGGCAAGAAGACGTAACGGGCGATTCGGAGTCTAAATAAGTAATGATCGAAATGATGATGGTTAAGGTGTTCGGGCCGAAAATATTAGTTTATAAAAAGCGATAGACCCCGAGCGCCTAATGCGAAGCGTGGGCGAGAGGTAGCCGCATCGTTAAATAATGCTGAGAGGTCATTGATTGGGAGGAGGCGGCCTTAGAAGCTGCACCTATGTGCGCTCAGACAACTACATTCACACTGTAACTTACGATTTCTAATAGACTTTTGTTTTTCATGCCTAAATCATTTCAACAATAGACTAACTTTTGTTCCTGTGAATGTAAGATCACGCTAACAATATTTTATGTCGAACGAGAGTACAGCTGTTTAACACATTGATCCGAATCATATCGGACGTAGTAAAATTTACCGTTTAAAGTTCTAATTTAGTATGGGTAGCGCATGGCACTTGTCACGATGCTATAGCCGCGTGGATTTATTTATAGTCCCCTTTACTACTTTGTTTGTTTGTATGATTGGGAGCAGTCTTTTATTTTTCATGTTAGATATATGTTTTATTAACTTGTTTCAGATAATACAAGATGGCGGTGTTTGGTATGGTCTCCGCGGTGGCGGGCTTCGTCAAAGTCCGCTACTTGATCGACAAAGCCGTGATAGACAACATGGTGTTCAGGATGCACTATCGCATCACATCCGCCATGCTGTTCCTGTTTTGTATCCTCGTTACGGCCAATAATCTAATTGGTAAGTTGCATCATATTCACACGTTAATAGGACCGTTGCACCTTTGATTTTGTTGACGATGGTATCTATTTTAGCAAACACGCACGAATACGTTTTGTAGTGATTTAAAATGACACAGTAACCTCAATGAGACATCGAGAAACAATATAACAGTTACATTTTAACCCACACCTACGACCCGACACCGCAAATGTAAAATAAACACCAAAGGGAAGACGTGAAAGTTGAAACGTCACATGCTTCAGCAATATTACTTTCGCAACATGAACCAGATATACAGTGAAAGTAATCAATATTCCTTAACACCACCGCCATATAAACGCATATTTATTGACCTAATGAACTAGACATATAACAAAGAATCCGCTCATGAAAGATAACGTTCGTCGCTGTAACATCATGAGTCATTTTCAGGTCATCGTTCAGTAGTGCTACGAAAACGTAGTACGTAACAGTTACCCAAATTGACACGTCATCGACAAATCGCTTGTACAAACAAAACATCGCCGTCGAATGTAGGCAGGTACATGTTCGAGGCACTGAAGCGAATCGGGTCACTGAACTGCATCTAGTTAAGGATTTGTCGTGCACCTTCTCAGGTAGCAAGTGCCATTGTTTTGAATTACCGAATCATTCCGTGACATTGTAGCACCTAACTGCGGAAACTAGAGATCCATACCAATATTTTAATGCGAAAGTGTGTCTGTCTGTCTGGTAGGTACCTCTTCACGCTTAAACCGCTTAAATTTGGTATGGAGATAGTTTGCACCCTGGGGAAAGACATAAGGTAGTTTTTAACCCGCAAATTATCCCCTAAGGAGGTGAAATGGTGGGGCAAAGTTTGTATGGAGATATGATATAAACGAGTTCCACGCGGACGGAGTCGCGGGCAGAAGCTATACTTGACGCCGTATATAGATTCCAAAAAAATAACCTTTAAATTTCCATTAAAATTTAAAAAAAAAACCAACACTGGCAAACTTACAGTCTTCCAAATGATGGACGTAGCTAAAAACTAGTTTAGTCATCAATAAATACCCTATAGCTACTTAAGCTACGTGAATTATTGTACTTAATACTAGTTGCCTCAATTATGAAACTATTCGCCTCATTAGTGTTACTAAGATGGTCTTGTTTGTTAATGGCAATCAAAAGTAGTCTTGTAAAAACCTAGGCACTGTAATTACCAGTTGTAAGTACAGTAACGTACGAGTAGGTTAGAGTAGGACAAACCCCTAACCTAAAACAAACATAAATAATCGATGGTTCCTTAGAAAGTACCAGAATACAAGCTCTATCAAGGTGACCAGTAATAATTAACGTCTTATTTATTTATTTTACGGAGAACCAACAGCTTTAGAATGACTATGACTCATATATAGATACAAAGAGCCAGAGCCAACCAGCTTTGCGGCACAAAACATTCAAACTCATCAAAACGATGAGTCTATTAATTTGTATCTAAGCAAATTCGATTATTAGTAAATTTACATTCCGACAAATTCGTGCCAAAGTTACGCAGCCGTCTCTGTCTCTCACGTTCAAGTGGATCTATCGGTTAGCTACTAGTAATTAGAGGTTCATCTCGAGTGAACGGGGATCCCGCGTCAAGTGGAGTGGCCACTAAGGCGGGAACACGAGTATACTGTTTATGTTCGCGTTATCGCATGCCCCTCGTTCTGATTGCCGCCGATGTAAACCGATTCGGTAATAGCCACTTACCAAATACATATTGTAATTGAATGAATACAGATATATTTTGTTATTAACAAGATATAATTCCTAATATAGTTATAATCTTTTCCGCTTTGCCTTAAGGTTTGACTGGTAGAGAATGCCATATGGCATTAAGTCCGCCTTTTGTATGATAAGTTTTCTTTTGTGCAATAAATTTAAAATAAATAAATTAATAATTAGACCATAGGGTCTATCTATTCAATCAAAAGTAGTTAAGTAGATTTAAGTGTTAGTGTTAAGTTTTATTTTATACGTACTATTTACTGTTGTCATTGTAAATTGGTTTCCCAAATAAATATATCTCTAACAGTAAAAAAAAAACAAAAGTTGTATAATATTTTTCAATAAGTAATCTGAAATAGTTGGTTACTATTTGGGCTAGACGCTAGTCAATAATTACTTACCTTATTTATTTTGCATGCACAAATTGCATGAATTAGCCGTGTAATTTAGAATGATAACAGACTCGCCATTCGTAATTTGTAGTGTGTCTCTAAGTGGCTGTTAATTAAACCCAGCTTCTCGAATTGACTTCACTCGCTGTAAGATTAAGTACTTAGTAACGCTTCTTGCGAGTCCCGATCAAGACATCTTACTTTCGGAGGTTATTAGATTAACTTATTGCTTGCTTTGCCTGCGGCTCCACCCGCATGCAACTATTTAATTGCACACCCATAGTTTTAACCCGCACTCTAGCGCATTAAGATATCTTCCATAATATCCTTCTCTGAAACTTAAACTATCTCCAGACCAAATTTTATCTAAATCTATTCAGCCTACCTACCTATCAAACAAACAATAACGAATAACTAAGAAAAGTTCAAAAACCCCCGACATTCTTTGCAAAGTTCAATATCTCAAAACCGGTTGAACCGATTTTGTTGAAACGTAGCTAAGAACCACCTCGATCACATCAGCTTTCGGATAAATAATAACCGCATTATAATCGGTCCATTCGTTCACGAGTTACGATGCCACAGACAAGCACACAAACACTTCAAACTTATCCCTTCTTTTACGCCGGGGGTAAAAAAGGCAGACATTTGCATTCATTATATCAATATGAATTGCATTAACCAACTTGTGCAACATGAGACGGAATTTATCACATTCTAAAATACAGTATCTGGTTTCTTTTAAAGGTAATTCTGCATTTAATACCTGAACTCGAACGCCACTACACGGTTAGCAACAGCGTGTTTAGAATACTTAGTCCTTACAAGATAGCAAACGCAGTTCGTGATCGCAGTCCATAACACGATCAGGTATACACGTGCACATTTGTGCTCCAGGTGTTAATAATCTAAACAAGAGATATCACAAGCGTCAACCGTTGGTAGGTCGCCGAGATGGCTGGTCAAATTGCTTATTTAGGAATCTGAGACGGCCTCAGTAGCGTTGATTAGTGAACTGATGGACCCAAAAAAATACTACCTACTTTTCGCAACTGCAAGTATGCTTTCACCATATTTTTTTCCTTTATATACGGAAAGGTAAAATACTGGGTTTTTATATTTTACATTCTTACACACATACATAATTACTGACAGAATTTATTGGTATTGAAAACGTACATTCAGTGTAAATGTGTACCAAATAATAAATAACAAGACGATTCTGAATGAGGCTTTCATCAAAAAATGGCAGATGTTGCCACTTCGGACGTTAAAACAAACATATTGTCCATTGTTAACACATAACCTGGATTAATCAAGCACAAGGTAGCAATATTTTACATATTCGAAGATTTACAATAAGAATAATCAACCAACGAAGTCTCAAGAACTCTAAAGCACGGGCAAGATTTCCCTGCTCATTTGAATATACACTCGCGGACAAAGAATACGGGTTGGTAAAATACCGTCATATTTCCTAAAATAGTGCAAGGTTGTAGTTTTGATTAATCCTGTCATGATCTTTATTTAATTTTACATCTAAACTGCTAAAATAACAGTATAAAATATAACGTTACCAGGTTTAAATTGGACTCGTAAAAACCCATGAAAAAAAACAACGTTAACGGAGCGAGATATCGCAAAAATCGTGATTTTTGGATATTGATATTTTTATGATAGGATCCAGGAAATTGCTAATACAGTTGGGTACTGTACCTAAAAAATAGCATATTATGTAAATAAAACAAGTGTTAAATATTTTAAAAAATCTATTGCAGTTATTTAATTTAGGGTGACCCGAAATATTTGACCGCGAGTGTATGTACACATAAAACTTTGCAAAGTTCCACATACGATGTACTGTTTAGTCATGGGTTTTTAAACGGTGTATAAGAATAATGTCTTACGTTTTCCCCGCGCTTATGACGCAGACTGTACTGCAGATTTCTTTAAAGATTTATTAAGCGTATGAAATTCTTCAAGAGTACCATTCGTTTCCCAAGGGATGCCAGTCAGTTCGCTTAGCAAGAAATCCGCATTCAGACATGTATCTGTTAGCCAGCTTGTTTTATTAATACCTATAGGGCATATGGCAATGACAGTACAAGTAAAATTCCGCCCCCTTCCGTTGTTGTTTTGGTACAATAGACAGCAATTGTATGTTGATTTTTTGTTGAATTTAAATTCGTGTGCCGAAAGTTTGTTGTCTATTTGTCTACCATCCATCTAATTGCATTAATATTAGAAAAGTAGTGACACTTTTTTAACAGCCTATTCCGATAGGAGCGGTTACTCACAGCGAATTTTTGGAATGATGTACATTAAAAACGCGCGTTTCACGACTGTTTCGCGACACTGGCCATAGATCAACCTGTCATAGTCAGCTGTATGGATTATGTATTGCATTTGTATCGCTGCAAAAACTCGCCGTGTGTATTGACGGCATCTGTACCTACATATAGGTTTACGAAGTCGTCAATAAATTTCATACGTTGCAAAGTTCTCCATGACCCAGTAACAACTCGCCTGCAGCTGTGCTGCCTGCGAGCGGTCACCTACGGCGATTAAAGCCCTTATCTCGCGTTTTATATACACAGACGATGCAATTACCATAACAAGTATAACCTGAATCGATAGCACACTCGTGTATTGAAGGGATGGTAAATATTGAGCACATTGTTATGTAGGGCGTTTTTTACTGTTGCGATGCGTTGTAGCCAAGCCTAGAAATCTTGAGTTACAGATCATGCAATCCTAAGGATCGTGTATGGTGAATGTAGAGGTATAAAGATTGAATGGCCTAAGGAGTTCCTGCTATAAGACAGGTTTAAGGTATTAAGACAAGTCGTAGTCGTGGCCCTATGACACGATCACGCTCGAGTATTTCGAAACTGTCGATCATACTTCTTAGTACTATTACTTTAGTAATTAACAGAATGTTCATTATTCCGCTATGATTGAACTTCAGAAAAAATATGATGACTACATTTCTTAGAATCAATGTCTAACATTATTGCATTCTCGGTATCACCAATGCGTATTTAGTTTCTATTCCATATTTTAAATCTACTTAAGACAGACATTAAATTCTTATATAATAACAGTTACATTTTTACAGTTATTTTTACCATCAAAATGGTACACTAAACATACTTACATATACCATAACTAACGCCACGTTATCTGTACTTTAAGATTGTAGATTAATTTTATATACCTGCCACGAGCCATAGTTCTTGCAATATCTAAGCGGTGAAAAAAACTCCTAATGATTGTAAGCTTAACTCCATTCAGCGTAACACCGAAGTCGAGCTCGCTCGGATAATAAATAGCGAGCGTTGATGATAAATGCTCTAAGTAATGCCCTAAATGCTCGTTATTGCTCAATCAACGCGGCTAGTCAGTCAAATTCACACCTAGGGTATTATTAGTGAGTCATGTAATGTCGGGCTAAGACAATGTTTGGAATGTCTGTTGAAGATGTTGTTTTCCTTGTTTTTACGGGATTACATCTTATGTATTGCTTAGGGCCTGTGCAGACTGCGTTTATTAAGCGCGCCGTCTGCATAGGCCCTTACGCACAAGACCGTTTTTAATGTAAGTAGTCGGGGAATAGACTCACAATTTCAGTTACCTACGGAGTTAGAGGAAAAAGGCAAGACAGGTTAAATAGCGGCGTTACTACTTCAAAGACAACTTTCTGTAGATTGCGTTCCTAACAAAAAAAAGTAGATATCACCGTAAGTTGCCAATCACTGTATACGTGTGTGTGTAATGTGTATACACGAATGAACGCTGGGCAAATCTAGAAATCACACTAAAGCTTAACGATTAGGAAGTTGATACACAATATTTTGTCTGTATTTATTGATCAGAAACTCAAACGCTTCGTCTTAATTGCGGGAAACAAAAGTATATCAATCGTATACAAACAAAATAACATCAACATGACCGTACTACCGATATTACTAGCCGAATGCTCATAAATATTTTTATGTGATTAGGTAATGGCCAAGACTATCGCTCGCCGGAGGGCACAGCGAAGAACCCACATGTTGCACACATTTATCATACTCGATGTGGCATTTAACTTTAACACACAGCTTGACACCATTCTCAGAAAACTGACACGGGATACGTATTTCCAATAAACTGTGTGCAAGTGTAACTGGTTACCTCGCGTTTTAAAGAGCTAGTTGTTTCAAACTGTCTGTAATTGTAAGTTAAGTCCATTAAAATTGTGATTGAATGGGAAATTTTCTATAGGATGATAGAGTACCTTGGCACATCGCAATAAATATCTTCAATGCAACCCTTCCTCGAGTGACATATAGTTAGGCACCTAATCATTGAAAAACACCTTTATATTCGTAGGTACAATTGTCGGGCGTAACATCTAAGTTAACTTGTACCGGTAGGCGTATATTCCACTCTTTAAGAGTGGTTATTGTTAGTTTAAAGCATGAGCATTGGCCGACTGGACATCAACGTTTGTATTTATAAATTTACGTGCATTCTATATATAAGCATGGTAACCCCTGGCGGGCAAGGTGATCGAGTCACGGGCGCAATTGTGTCGGCAGGGGCAGCTGCAGCCATTACAATATTAGTACCATCCGCTAGTGCAATGTCGAGGCCGAGGGATAAAATAATTGCAAACACTACCTATGCAATAAAATAACAAATGAAGAACTAGCCAATTTTTGCATCGAAATTGTAGCTGTGGAGTCGGATAGCGCAGAACGCGGGGCAATAACCAAAATTGCATGTAAATTGTAACATATTAATTTTTTTCACCCGTGAAGATTGAACGATTTACTACTCATTTATATGTCTACTGCATCTAATATAAGTAGTATTAGTTGTATTGTAAGAAATTCTTAAGAAATAAAAGACGTTTCATCGTAATCGTACAATTGCAATCTTAATATAGACTTAACGATTGCATTTATTTGTACCTATTCACAGGCTTCTATTAATATTCTATGATGATGCCATAGTTTTTGTCTTTCGAGTTTACATGATTAGTAAACTGCTAGTCATAAAAGGAACTACTTTTAGAGAATTCTTTGTGCCGCTGAGCAACGGATTGGTTATGTGTATTCTTCCTGTCCATAATAAGTAAGAACTCATTTAAAATTAGAGATTTAGTTCACAGCTACGTATCTACCTGCGTACCCATAAAAGGTTGACCGTGCTTTTATATTTTCTATGCCATTGTCGAGACACGAAATGCAGATGTTGAATGTACTTCCTTTTTGGTCCGACTGGCCCGTTTGTCTAGTGGCTTCGACCCTGAGCATTCGTCGTGTCTAGGTGACCTTTCTGAACTGGCATAACTGGTGCTAACGTGAGCGTCTTATGATGTGATATGACCCACATTATGTAATCAACTAATCATAATTAATGTCATTGCAAGTCACATTGTCTGATACAAGGTATATTGGTATATATGTACGTATATATTATGTCAAATAGATTGATATCATTGAAGGCGGTCACCAATTACAGCTACTAATAATCTACATAATCTATTTAAATGTTAAATAATTATATGCCGGGAATAATTATTCTAGCCGAACGCGCCAGGGAGACGTAAAACTTGCATAATAATGACACTACACGGATTATACCTACTGATAAACAAAGGTGTAGATACCATTAACATTTTCCTCTGACTTCGGTGGCAAATACCTGCGATCTCTCTTACCGCCACAGATATTCAATGTAGGTACTAATAATTCATTGTTTATTTCAGGTGACCCGATATCATGTATCACCGAGGGCTCGATACCCCAGCACGTGATAAACAACTTCTGTTGGATCACATACACGTTCACACTTCCATACAACCCAGCGGCCGAATCCGCTCATCCCGGTTTCTCGCACCTTGGCAACGAGAACGAGTTTGAAGAGAAACGCATACATTCGTACTATCAGTGGGTGCCGTTCATGCTATTCTTCCAGGTAAGATTGTTTACCTTTCGACCAACAACTGCGGCGATTGTCAGTTGCTGGGCAGATGGTTTTAATCCATTTAATTTAGCGTGTTTACGGCAAAAAAAACGTATTATGAACGAGCCATTATGGCTACGCTAAATCTTAAGACTATGAATTACATATTGATAAAGTCTATGACAGCCACTTCTCAAGTTGTCAGGCGTTAGCTCAAGGTGATTGCACTATACAGGTTTGAAACAAATATAAGTAGTTTGTCTTGTGGAACTAGCTAGAGTAACACATGAAAATTTAACTCTTTGCTCGATTCGTTATGATGAAGATAAGTCTAAACAATTTCAAATGTATGTAAATACGTCTATGCATATGGAGAAAACAACGTCAATTATAATGTAATGAATAAACATTTAAATACGCGCTGACATAAGTTCAATGTCGAATTACTCACAAAGGGGCCCTTCCCATATTTGCGTTTGATGTCGTAAAAAGATAAAACTTGCTATTTGACAACTAACTACGATTACGAATATTTAAGTGGACTAATCTTAAATCGTGTGATATGTGAAATAGCAAATGTTTGCATTTGAACGCGGTGTGCGATTCTATGATAATATGATCGTCATCATAGTCTGCATAAAATAAGTCCCCTCGTTGGGCTGGACAGGGCATCCACTAGGGATAAGGCTGTATAAGACATGGTTAGCTTCATATACAACTTTCAATTTCGTTGCAGATGCTAAACAAATTTCCCCAAGACGTATTTCATTCTTTTAAGCTACCGCAAAAATCTAATTTGAATCTGTTCCATGCAACTCGTTTGAGAGTTAGTACTCGCTTGAACCGCTCGTCTACTGGCACATATCGCTTATCCATATGTTTTTCTATTCCAGGGTCTCCTGTTCTACATCCCCCACTGGATCTGGAAGAACTGGGAGGAGGGCAAAGTGCGCATGATCTCCGACGGCATCCGTGGGACGGTGGCCAACATCTCCGATGACAGGAACAAGAGACAGGTAAACAATATGATTCATCTTAGGACAAACAAGCCACAATCTACAGACAAATTCCTTTAGAACAATATGAAAATATGGAGAAGGAAAAGCGATTTATTTTTGCGTATTCAACTATTTATAAATTAGCTATAGCTTAACTATGGAGGTAGCGTCTTAGTGACATCCAACTTCATACTACTCAATCGTTTCGTTTTGATGTTATGAAAAGTAAGATACTGTCAGACTCTTTTCTTATTACACAACAGAATAATTATTATTCTATAGTAACTACAGTAGTAATATTTGTTTATTAAAATAATTGTACGAGTATTAAACAAATATTTACCACTATACAACAAATGAAAATACAGAAGTGACTTTTGATTTTTAGGCATTAGCTTGTAGAAATAAGTCAATTAAGTAACGAACACTCGTTAGTAGGAAACTATTGTTGAAGATATAATATACAAAATAACTGATGGCTACAATTAATTAAATTGTATTTTATTTTATTACGCAACTGGCGCCACGTGTAAACATATTAAATTTCAAGAAATTGTATCAAATCATACCTACTGCTTTTCCCGCAGTTTGTCTTAGTTTGACATTGTTATCTGTATCATGATTTAATCACACCATCATCAAGATTAATGGCATTAATCAACACGAACAATGCGACCCGACTTTATTATTTAGATTTGGCATTGTCATCGCGTATTCAAAGCCACCAAACGCTTTCCCAAGCGAAGAGAACCAAGAACTAATTCGTTATTGTTTTAGCGATAATGAACTGACATTGACCTGTTTTAAAACATTATTGTTATCAATAATATGCTAACGTAAAAATGTTAAACAAATAATTATCTACTTTCAGAACCGACTCGTCGTTTACCTTTTAGACACATTGAACATGCACAACACCTATTCTTTCGGATATTTCTTCTGTGAAGCCTTGAACTTTATCAATGTTGTAAGTATGGACCTTTCGCTTAACAAGTAGGGTATAATAGGTCTCTGAAGGTGCTGCCCATTTTAATACTTTGTACATTAAATGAAATAAGGACCGCTTTGTGCCTTATTGTAGAGATACAAGTGGTCCATGTATCAATTGCCTTGTCTGTACCTAAATAGCATTGAATAGACGTGCCCCAAATTGTGAACAAACTAATTTATTGTGATAGTTTGCGTATCATCAAATCAATAATGTATTAAAGTAACATGTGAGAGTAGAGCTATCCTTACATGAAAACCTTGAAAGCACATGGGATAGATAGACTAAAAGAATGTTTATGTTATTTTCAGGTTGGCAATATCTTTTTCCTAGACAGGTTCCTTAACGGTGCCTTCTTGACCTACGGCACTGACGTAGTCAAGTTTTCAAACATGAACCAGGAGCAGAGGACAGATCCTATGGTGAGAAAAATGAAAACCGCTACCTACCTAGTACATTTTCAGGAACTGAATGCGAAGTTATAAAAACAGTAAATTAGAATCCAATTTTTCTTAACATACTGTTAGGTACAGTCAAGTGCAAAAATACGTATCGATTACATCCTCTCATAAAAGTACCAAAACCTTAATCCGCTGACATAAGAGTTATGGGACATATGAGTAAGTTGTATGCACCCATATTTTTACACTTGACTGTACTCAAATTTTGACTTTGCATTCTATTTTCTAATAAAGCAATAACACGTAATTATACGCGATCAACTCGATAGCTGTTTCATTATTATTGTTTTTATTTACTTTTTATTAGTATTCTCCTTCATTCCCTTGATTAATATTGTTTGTATTACTTCCAGATTGAAGTCTTCCCCAGATTGACAAAGTGCACATTCCACAAATATGGTCCCTCTGGTTCGGTTCAGAAACACGACTCACTATGCGTTCTTGCCTTGAACATTCTCAACGAGAAGATATTCATCTTCCTTTGGTTCTGGTAAGTACGATTGCGACCGCACACAGCAGAAAATGCGTCGTAGATTCCTTCCTACGCATTGCACACATTGATACAAGCCAAAATTGCCCATTTCACGGATTGCTGAATATAAAAGAGGTACCTATTAACACTTCATTACGTGTGTTACAGGTTCATCATCCTATCGGTGGTGTCGGGGCTGGCTCTAGTATATTCCGCGGCTGTGATCCTGCTGCCCAGCACCCGTGAGCAGATTCTCAAGCGTCGCTTCCGCTTCGGAACGCCAAAGGGAGTCGAGGCTCTTGTTAGGAAGACACAGGCAAGTGTCTTCAGATAACTTTTCTTTTTCTTGAGCTAAGGCGCTTTGATTTCTTATCAAATGATAATAAAACAAGTACCGCATACGTTAAAGACTAGCTTATGCAACTAGCACTATCTTATACTATATATATCTTCATATAAACTGCTAATAACAGTAAAAAATATAACGTTACCAGGTTTAAATCGGACTCGTAAAAACCCATGAAACAAAACAACGTTAACGGAGCGAGATATCGCAAAAATCGTGATTTTTGGATATCGATATTTTTATGATAGGATCCAGGAAATTGTTAATACAGTTGGATATTGTAAAGAATAGCATATTATGTAAATAAAACAAGTATTCAATATTTTTAAAAACCTATTGCAGTTATTTAATAAAGGGTGACCTGTATTCTTTGCCCGCGAGTGTATATTACCCGCAAAAAGAAGCTAAAGCTTCTTTTGCGTACATATTGTTTTATGTATTTTCCGGATAATCTTATGTATGTATGACTGCACTACCTTTACAAGTATCTGCCTGTCTACCTCGTTATATTACGTATAGTATATGTTGGTGTCATTTAAGTTAGCCAATAAGACCCTAATATCTTACCATATGATTTTATTACCAATTTGTTATTCCTTAACAGGTGGGCGATTTCCTGCTTCTGCACTTGCTCGGCCAAAACATGTCGATGCGGGTATTCGGCGAGGTCCTGGACGAGTTATCTCGAAGACTGCACCTCGGCTCCAACCCACCTTCGGCCCCATCCACCATAGAGATGGCCCCCATATACCCGAACATAGACAAGTTCTCCAAGGAAACAGAGACGTAAGCGACATCTCTTTAAAGTAGTACACAATTTTGTCCAGTAGTCATTTGATATTTGGCATAGTGCCTCTGTTAGACTATCGAAATAACGGGCAATGAAAGATAATTTTATCTTAATTCTTGGTAAAGAGGCATTCGAAGGAAATGTGTATTACTTTATATAGTAACGTACGGGGATTTATATCCCCGGGTATTCCAGTTAACGAAAATAGACGGTTCATGACATTCCTTTTTATTAGACTAGAAAAGTAAACGAAAACGTTGACTATACGCATGCTAAGAACTAAGCCTGGGTTTGCCTTTTTTCTAAGCTTAAGCTTTAACTTTGGGTCTCAATCAAATAAATTAGTGTAAAATATTTTTTCAAAATTGTACGTTGATATTTTGTGAATAAAATAGTTAATAAATTGAATTTTATAGTGTGAACGGATAGGTAGATGTAACGAGTGATCTAATTGTTATGATATTTTAATTGGTGTGAGACTGTCGAGTAAAAGTCGATGATATGTTTGCCTGTTTTGTGAACTAGCACGGTGAAACTATCGAAATCATTAGAAATTACTAGTAGTAGATAGAAACTGCATTTTCGTTAGTAAACGAAGCAGTTTGTTAACTTTTTATCTAAGGAAAAAAACTCAGTTAAAATTACTTTGCTAACATAATACGATAACTCGCACGGATGGCTTCTTACAGGGTGGTTTAGACGGACATTGTGAGAGATATTATTCTAGTTCAAATATTATAATAAAAGTAACTCCTTTATAGTTTTAAAATGAGCATCTGAAGACTTGTTCTGGGATGCATAGTGGTACATCTAAATGTACATACTTTTATCTCAATACTTTTTAAGCTGACTAGTAATCCTGTATTTTAAATCGAATAATGACGTCACTATAGACTTAAATTGACACATAAAAGACGAATACACATATCACCGCATGAAATGTTAGAATTTTACTTTTTACTAGTAATAGGTACAAATTAAAAACTTAAGTGGTAGGATTTCGGTGCAAATTTTAAGGTACTAAATGCTAAGTGAATATTTTTGTACTCATATGTAAGTTACTCGAAATATTGTGCCATTGTAACAAATCCTTGTTATGCATGTTTGGATGAAATTGAACACCAGATTTGCATTTCCTGATTTCCTACAATACTGTGTACGTTTTCCCTTTCAATGTCTCGAATGTTTTATGCAAATTATATACTTAGTTGTAGTTAATATTATTTTCAGTCATTTTAGCCATATTCTTAAGAGTAAGATATAAATCATTTTGATAGAAACTTCTCGCATCTCCATTTTATTTTCCATATTGGATAAAGAATAGAATAAGTAGTAAGACCTTACTATTTCAGTTGAAGCAGTATGCCTGTGACATTAACTAGGTATTTTATTTTATTTTACTACATAAACAATATTTTGTTTTTATTTCTTATATAATATGGTGAATACCTGTAGCCGATCATTACGTACAATTATGTAAGAAAGACTGCTACTGTGAAACTGTATGCACATTTTCACGTAGTTTCTATGTAATTTGGTTATATTTTCTTTCAAATAAACGAATTAAAAGTTATCAACATATTTTATTTCGTACCAAACCCAATACACCACCACCGAGTTTTTTTTACAAAGTACTGGCTGAAAAGAAACATTATTCAGCTACAGGACGAAGCCGGAGCCCAAAATTATTTATGGAAGTTGGCATGTGACAGTTCCACCATCTTTTACTCTAACTTGAGGTAGTAAATGGCGCATTACGTCCTTCACGGAAGAGCTTCAACGAGAGCCAAGGACTATCATCTGACGGCTCAGCCACTTCTTCAAGCGACAGAGGTGGGTTGGAACGAGAGATCAGAACGCGGCATCTCGCTCGCACGTATGGCACACTGCGCACAGCACGGCTAGCATGCGACGGCGCGCGAGCTCTCTCGATTTTTCTTGCACTATCCGTCTCTTCCTTATTAGAACACTTAGAACAAGAGATATAGTGCGATAAAAATCGAGAGTATGTCGCGGCCGTCGCATGCTAGACGCGCTGAGCCTTGAGAGCCAGCCAAGTGCCGCCATTAAACTAGCGCATTTATCAATAAGTAGTTGCAGTAAACCCGTCACGGACTGACCTGTTTGATAACGTTCCGTGGAACTCGAGCTTAATCTCATCAAACAGATACGAACAGTGTCTGGTTTCTCAATTTACAGTAGAGTAGTAGGCGCCGCAAAGGTTACGGAACAGGACAAATTGCAAACCATCTCTAACCATATGTAGTTGGTTATTTAAACTAAAGGTATTTTTTTTATTTAATGCTTCGAGGCGGATTCGAACGGGCGACCATAATTTTTAATACATTAAAATGATATTATGGAAGAGTGGGTCCTCCTGATACAGGTGTATGGTTACTTAAAAGGAGGTCCCAACCTTACGCGTTATAAACCTGTATTGTTAAACCTAATAAAATATTTTAATTTTCATAAAGTACCTTGGACACAACTATTCCTAAGGCGAAAGCGAGATTGTCGCGATGAGCCACGTCTGCGATGAACAACAAAAATATAACAAAAGTCGAATGGTGCCACTGGCAAGCGTCCGCTAACATCTCGCAAACACAATTTGCGTCGAGTCACCGTATCTTTTTTCTATGGATGGGTTGCACCAATCCATCTGTACAATACGCGCCACATAAGTTTGCGTCTGTGAAGTTGACAACTCTGCGTCGCTAGTAGTAGCTATCATCACAGACGCAAACTTATGTGGCGCGCATTGTAATCGCAAGCGCTGTTCGTTAAAATCTGAATGTATGGAAAGTTTGACAAGTTTCTATGGAATGACAGCCGCCAGCGCCATATTTAACGTTGATCGGCCTGTAAGTTTGTCCATTTCCCCCTAAGTATAGAGTATGAATCACTTACCGGTTCCCCCAGTCGAGTTTAGCGACGAGTTTCAGCCGCAACGCTCTTGTCTGGTCCTGGGTTAGGGTGCCGGCTAGCAGCGCTCGTCGGCCGCTGAGGAGTTCCCTCATGACCTTCGCGACGGCGCTGAACCGGTAGGTTTCGCGTTCCTGTAGAATCGTCAATAGTGTTATTTTTTATACAAAGAATGGCACTGGACCGAAACAAGAGGCGGAGAAGAGGGGATGCTTTCGTCCAGCCATGGGATACAACATGGGTGATTCAAGAAAAGTTAAGTTGATATTGAACTTGGTGTATCGATGACCTGGAGTAATTTTATGTCAGAAGATAGTTTAGTCCTACTAGTGTAGAAGATTTACTGTCTTATTTTCTTTTATAGATCATTTTGATAGAAGTATCTGCTTTTGGAGCTAGGAGAAAGTCTTGCTAGCTCTTCAGGCAAAACTAAAGAAATGAACATTGCCTTTTTAAGAATCCTCGGAACAGTGTTGTGTAGCGCCATCTAGATAGGCTCACAGTAACTTTCATAGAATTATGCAAGCTAATGATCTGAGAACTACATTTCTGTTCAGTTACAATTCGTGACTCATACTAGAACAAAGAAACAGAATAACTTAAAATGACTAATTATGATTGAGAAAAAACAGTAAGTTGCCATTATGTCATTTTATAGGTGCCGAACCTACTATAAAATATCATAATGGCAACTTACTATTGTTTTTTCATTTATAGGATAAGAGTATAGTCATCATACCATATCTATATGCATGCAATATACTTTCCACTGTGAGGCATAGTCTTTCACATATGGATAAAGGGGAATAGGATTCAAATCCTGACTTGTTCAGTGCGGATTGGGGACTTCACATGTGTATGTGAAGTCTCCAATCCGCCATCCGCCGCAAATGCTTATGTAGGCAGTACCTGCTTATAGCTATTATAACGTGACCATGAAGTCGCATTAATGTTAACTATAGTCAGCCCCTAAGGCCACATACTGTAAAGTTTCTTATCCACCGATATAATGGTAGTTAGACTTTAATATGGGTTGCAAATTACCGGTACATTTACAGATGGGTGACAGTAAATAATAGTTTGCTATCTTATTTTGTCGGACCACTTAGTATTTATGCTGCTGTGTCAATAAGCTTGCTGAAGCAAATTAAGACAGCAGGATACGTTCTTTTTGTCAACCTAATTAGGTGGCAAATCTTTATAAGTTTTTGTAAATACAAGTAGCGGCGCGCGATCATTTACGAGGGCCAACCCGGAACAAAACATTTATAAGAATTTAAATAGAGCATATAACTATAGGCTTGCCTAAAAATAAATTTTAGGCAAGCTGATATGCATCGGCTTATATGGGCGGCTCCACCACTGGTAAATACCATCTTCTCTACAAATAATATACATATAATCAATTCACAACTAATCATCTTTAGTAACGCTTTTTCCAATTCGATGGCCAATCGTTATGAGTTAAATACCCCCTCTTCTCTACGAATAATATATAGTATTCAAAGCTAATCTAATAGTAACACTGATTGCGTCATCATAATTATGTGGCTATGTAAAACGTATCTTTGAAAATCAACTCTAACCGTCGCGGTATGTTTCAGAAGAACAGATGTCATGAACTAATGAGCTGCTTACTAGAATATGCAAATAGTATTTAGCATGTCATATCTTTTTCATCTTTGTCAGTCATAATCACATGCTAAAGTCATGAATGAATATGTATTTAAAGAGGCTTAGTTGACAGTTTCGGTGTCGTGTTGAAGAATTGCAAATCTACACAGTGCACAAAAAAAAGTATAGCCGAATGTATGTATTTTTGGTGAGGTAGGGCACAACGAAATATCATCCCGCTCGAATTTGTAGCAGCCCAACTGGGAAAGTACCTCCGCCTTGCAGAAGACCACAGCCATAATAACACTACTACTTGCTCTGTAGTAGTGTTGTGTTCCTGGAGGTGAGCAAGGTCACCAGAGCTTCCGAGGATGCGTTGTGTTGAGCGCGAGGGAATATGTTCCTTCAGCTGTCAACACGGCGAATCCTCAAACATATCAAGGGTCGGCAACGCCCGTGTTACTCGGAGTTGCATACGTCTATAGGCTGCGGTGTCCGCTTACCATCAGGCGGGCCGTACGGTTGCCCCCGTCGTTGTATTAAAAAATGTATGTATAACCTAATGATGACCTTGATTGTCATATTTATGCCATAAACAACACGAGAGTGTAATGATGTGCGTGAAGGTTGTTGAAAGATCAAATGAACATACAATGATATTATTTTAGTTATAACGTAAAATTTAATACATACATACAAACATACATTCACGCCTTTATCCCTAAAGGGGGTAGGCAGAGCACATGAAACTTGTGTTCCAGTGCTGTGTGTGTTTAGCATCAATTTGGGTATAAAAGATCGACAAAAAGTGATATCGTAGTGACAGGTTGCTAGCCCATCGCCCACAAAACACTTCAACCCTGTACCCTTAGTCGACTCTTACGACACCCACAGGAAGAAAGGGGGTGGTGCTATTCTTACCCACCACACTGGGTAAGATTTAATATATTTAGTAAAAAAACTGTACATAAGGAGGTAACAAAAGACAATTGTAATTTCGCGCCAAAATGCGAGTGGTTGATGAGTATGATGAGTAGGTAATGCTGAGACGTGAGGGACGTATCATTTGTGTTGGATGCTAGTGGCTCAAAGGGTTAAATGTTGTGATAACCTTAGGAGCCAAAGGCCAAGTTCAAGGAGAATAAGATAAAAGAGCATTTTTAATATACTTTCTACAGAGAAAGTATATCAAAAGATATAAGTACTTTGAATTTTCCTATTTTACTACTGGAATTTTCAGAGATTTTGTATTCATGAACTTTATGTTTTTTTTTGATAATTAAGGTTCTGTTTTACTTCTAATAAATCATGGGATCGCATAGGTATATACATATTAAACTTATTGCATGTTCACATTTAATTAGTGAATAAAAGCTCGTGAAACTCACTTTATCAGTCACCAGTCTTCACTCTAAATTGCGATTGTTGCGCGTCAGTCTCACTAACATCATGATTTAGATTCAGATTCAAATTCAGATTCATTTATTGCTGGTTGAAAATTGACATTATATTTTACAAATTTTCTTTGTATATAAATAAAATGCATTCACAGAAAGCTCGTCAGGTACATACAATAAAGTTACAATAATTTCTAATAATTATTATTAACAAGGACAGACAGAAATACCAATTTAAAACAATATTGATCGTAGTAATGTCAAAAAAAAAAGGTCAGAAACTAGAAAAATAAAAATATACGTATCTAGGGTCTCCTAGCATAATGTCGGGATGTCAAAACATATCAATTTCATGTCAAATAAATGAATAAAAATACATATATGTCAAACGTGCAAGAAATATAAAAACGGAAAATTACAGTAATAATCTGACTCTGACTTTAAGTATCATAATCCTAGATTATGATACTTAAAGTTAAAAAACCAAAAAAGTAATAATATATTTATTAATTTTAAATAGCATCAAAAATAAATTGTCTAATATTGTTTTTGTTCGGTAAATTCCTTTACTGAATATAGCGACTTTGACAGTAAAAAGTCTTTCAATCGGTGTCCAAAACCACCGTCCGTTGATTCATTTCTGAGACTGGCGGGTAGTCTTTCGTAAAAAGCGGGGCCTATTACGCGCGGTGACTTGTCGAGGAGCGCGAGCCGCTGCGGCACGAGCTGTAATCGCCCCGTCTGACGAGTGATTCTACCGGGCATATTCACTTTTTTAAATAAGTGTATATTTTTACGTGTGAACATTATTACTTCATATACGTAAAGTCAATAATGGGTCAACATATTATATTCTTCATCATGAATATCATGATTCATGACCGAAATGTCATGAAAGACAAGTGAACCCTTTGAATGCCAAGAACGAATAAGTGTTGCGTGTTATTCTGCCCACGGCGCCAAGAATACCTATAGGTTCATGCTTTGAACTAAGGTTCATATTTGCTCTCTCATGAAAAAGTAGTCTGCGTACCGCGTGACACTTTCGGAAGTAAAGAATGGCGTTCAAAGGTTGTAAATAGTACAACCTCACTTCTATTTCAGGACTATCTCAATGCACTTAATTTAGCTTATTGAGAAAGAAACTTTGAATATTCAGTGTAATTTTTTTATCGGACTAGTCCCCGTACATGTGTCCCTTTATTTTACCGCCAAACTATTTCTTACCACATAAAGTTTCTTCCAAAGCCTCGCCCATTCCCTCAGTACCACAGCAATCTCCCGCACAAGCGGGTCGTCCTTCAGCTCCGCTATAGCCGTGGGCCCGGAGCCCTTGACAGTGCAGGGCCGTACGGACACCACGCAGAGGGGAAAGATACCCCATGCCGACCTGTCCTTTGTGCTGAAGCCACGGCACCATCCTGGAAATTTATTCGAGAAGATGGGTTAATGGAATTGCTATACCATTTAAAAATAAAATTACATACATAGAAAGTAACTTCAATCTCGTTTGAGTAAGATGTTTATTTATTTAAGACAAAGAATATATGATTAGGTACATAAAAATATCTGCTACACAGGCTTCGTCAATTGCGTACAAAAACACCTCCCCCTAAGCACTTATTTAACAATGATAGAATCCGCAACAGGCTTCCTCAACAATACGTAATAACTTAAACTAACAAAAAGGCCCGCCCCGGATTGGATTACGTTGACTTCTTAAACTTTTAGTTTAACTTTGGAATGCAAAATTATTGAAATGTTTTAACCCTTTTCCAGGCATAGGAGTTATATGGAGCACATACGGCTTGTCAAACATGTATCGTAATGTCAATAAATAAAACTGACATTTGATATAAATTTTTCAACTGCCGGCCTGGATACAAATGAATCAAATATTTGAGATTTATTTTGTCAATCATCGAGAAAAATACTGCAAGCCTGTAAATATTTCCGTATATGGATATTTAATCACTAATTCCACCATCTTTCTAAGTGTTTGCTTATAGAGTTCTTTGTGTGTTTGACAGCGCAAGTAAACATGCTTTATCACTTTCTCGTTACTATTTACTTACTCCCAATTAAATGTGTTGGGTAGTTAAAACACAGCATGGCTAGCGCACAAGTGTGCGACAAACGAGAAACCGCGTCGCAAATAAATACTATAAGTAATAGGTAGTTTGTCGCGCCTTTTCACGCGCTGCGTGGAATTGTGTTGGCCTTGCTGAGATGAATAATTACCTGAGTGTTCCTCTAGTATCTGCACAGTCTCTCCAATCTCCAAAGGTAAGCCAGACCGGACATCTCCCTTCCAGTTGTAAACGGCTGCAATAATAGATACAACTTACAAAAGTTGAAAAACCCTCGACATTTTCATTTCAAATTCCAATATCTCAAAAACGGCTGAACAGATTTTCATAAAACATGGCTAAGAACACTCGGGATCACATCACCTTTCGAATAAAAAAACCGCATTCAAATCGGTCCATCCGTTTGGGAGCTACGATACCACAGACAGTTACACAGATACACAGACACGTTAAACTTATAACACCCCTCTCTTTGCGTCGGGGGTTAAAAAAGGTGATAAACATGTAAGATAATTTTGGTATTAATTACAGAATTAGAAAAATTTACTCCTGATCACGAATTAAGAATCATCGTGTATATATCCACTCGCCTGTGGGGTGCCCAGATCGGGCTTTTCAGCTTGGAATCTTAAATTGGTTGAAAAGCCTGATCTGGGCGCCCTACAGACGAATGGTTATAATAAGGGTTTTTGTAACATCCTAAAATTATAGTCATCCTATAATTGTTTAAAATAAATACCAGTGACATACTATTACGGAGTTCAAATATTTATACAAACTGTCATTGGTGGTGCACTAAGTATCTATACTTATTT
The DNA here is from genome assembly GCA_947049275.1 of Epinotia bilunana. Taxonomy (NCBI): domain Eukaryota; kingdom Metazoa; phylum Arthropoda; class Insecta; order Lepidoptera; family Tortricidae; genus Epinotia; species Epinotia bilunana. Next base: position 14,187,922 of record OX346259.1, on the reverse strand, counting down.
GGATTACTTCCATTAACTATAGATATCAAGGGGCTTCAAAGTACTATCACCCAAAAACCGCTAGGCAAGCAACACTTGATGGGGAGAAGGGTGGTAGGCTTACGCCCACGAAATTGCGCGAATAGCGGCGCGGCAAGCGTTTTATATGTGCATTGCATGGCCGAGACGCGCAACGCACTGTAGTTAGTTGGGATCACATGCAATGAATTATAAACACCGCTGCCGCTGCCGCGCAAAGACGTGGCCAGGCCGTTAAAGAGAAAAACAATAATTAAAAAAAAAAATGCATCAAATTCACTACCCAAAGGTTGTCTGTGGGAATAGCTGGTTGCCATTATATCACTTATTGTTGTGTATAAGACATCCGTCACTCTCGCACTTGCATACTTGTCGGAACGTGACGGATCTCATACCCATGATCAAATGGCAACCGTGCTACACCCTCTGGAAGAGATCGCTTTTTAGTGATAAGACCGCCTTTTGTTAACAATTGAGTAAGTAAGTGTAATCAAGTTTTTTTTTCTTTTACATTATGGTGAGCAATGAAGAGCATTTGTATTGTATTGTAAAGATCAAGAAACTATAATTTACTTTAAAAACAAAGTTTTAACCGACTTCAATTTAGTACTCCGCCAAGCCACGAGAACATTTCTTTTCCAATTTACCTCATGAACTGATTTCCGAGAGCAAATGCGTTGATTATTATAGAAAAAAACCCAATCGCTGTATGTGACCCGATAATATTTGAGGACTTCCGTCAATTTCACAAGGATCACCCTTGGCACTTTATTAGTTGCTATTTCAACGGAATCTTATCAGAATTTGTGATATACTTTTGTACTTTTAAGTACATAATTGAGGAATTCCATAAGTCATCTGTGGTCTTCATCATCAATTCCACTCCACCAATTTATGATTTCCAGATGTAAATACACGAGTTATAATAGAATATACCAAAATCACTACACGCGTGCCTAATATAATTGAGGAGTTCCCTCAATTCCTCATGGATCCCATCATCCAATTGAATTTTCAAAAAAATGGGACCCACCTGGAAGCATATACTTACAAACAAAAAAAAAAATTATGAATCGGCTCATCAATGACAGAGTTCTGAGGTAACAAACATTGAAATAAAAAAATAAAAAAAAAACCGAATTGAGAACCTCCTCCTTTTTTTTGAAGTCGGTTAAAAATGGAAGCAAATGGGACTTATGATGAGAGGAAAAGACAAATGGAATCACACTAGGAAAATTATTTTGCTCCAATTCCTCCATCTAGTTGTATGGTAGATTAGTGCAAATTATATTTCATCAACCATACCCTCGAGACGTACAGAGTAAAAAAAAGTACAATGACGGTAAAGAGATGGATGGACGTAGTTTCCAAGGAGCTGGAAAAACCAGGACATGACATAAATAATGTTGGAGGAGGCTTTTGCCAAATACAAACTGACAATCAACTCCAGTATTATAAAGAGTAACTGATAATGCATAAAAGAGAGGGACATAACATTTACGACGAACACTTTTTGAAAAATTTAATTAATCTAATATCAAAGGCTTCTATCACTTTAACTTTACAAATATTAGTGGGTTGCACCTTCAGGAAGCTGTGCAACACAACCAACAAACTGAATACTGTTTAGATTTGATTGTATTGCAAAATATATAATGGCAAATTGTGACTATGAAAATTAAAATGATGTATGAAAAACATACACAATTCAACATTAGGTATTAAGTACTAATATTAAACATGAATTATCTAGTCACAAGAATCCCATCAAATTAAAACACCTGGTGACGTGAAATTAATACATTTGCACAAATTATTTTCTGTAACAGAGAATTCTCTCTCTCACAAAACAAATTATATAACTTAAAAACAAGTTACTAAGTTCAATATTAGTTAAAAGCTACAGAAGTGTTTTGCAGGTCTGAATTGGAGTTCAATGCCCTGATATAAAAATAAATTTGCGCGCTCTGTATGAAAGATTATGGATTTTTCAATGTAAACAGGACATCACTCAAGGATCAATTAAAATTAATTGTAATAACTTGTTCTAACCATTGTCACACAACTTAGGACTAAATGTCAACAACTAAGAGACCACATCTCATCTATTTGTATGAACATGAATAATACACATTTATATTTTTTTCGTTTCCGCTGCAATTCCGGACAGGATGTATTATATTGCCGACTGAATACATAAAAGGTTTGTCTTACCAACTGCTAATTTAGGAGATTTAGTCGGCACCCACATCCTGTGCCGTCACAATATTTATCTAACTAGATACTCGAAATTCACAATAACATCGTACACAGATTGTTGTTTGATCAGAATAATAAAACAAATAAATTATTTCTGTGCTTCACAGAAAGACAATCGAATCGACTAATTTACATTTGACAAGTGAAGTGTCTTCAGTTCATTGTGTTGCTATATATATGTATATAATAAAACGGTGTCTTTACCAACATCTCAAACAGCGCTTAAAGAACGCTACGACAACCTTAAGTTACGTATACACCAGGATATCGGGGGCTAGTACGCTAAGTTTTATGTCGGACATAATATGCGAGTGCAAGAGGGACGAATGCTTTATGTGGGACATAAAACCTAGTGTGCTAGGGGGGATGGAACCGTTTTTATTATTATTATGTATGGAAATTTGATTCTAAAACCTCTTCTTCTTTTTCTTTTTATGACGTTTGGCCAACTATCAGGGGATAGCGGGTAAAGAGAGGGCAGATGAGCTGGCTAGGCAGGGAGCGGGAAGGGAGTTTGTAGGCCCAGAACCGGTCCTTCCTTTCTCGGCTCAAGTCACAAAGGGGTTCATAGAAAGACTAAAAGAACAAGAAGGGGAAAGAGAATGGAGGGAAGCATCTGGATGTAGACAGACAAAGATGATGATAGGAGGTATGGATCACAAAAGAACCAGGTATCTGCTGAAACTGGGTAAGAGCAATCTGAGAATGTTGACAGGTATCATAACCGGTCATAATACTCTAAATAGACACTTAAAGATAATAGGTATTAGAAATGATGCTTCCTGCCCACACTGTGGGGAGGAAGAAACTAGTAAGCATGTACTAGCGGAATGTGTCATGTACGCGGCACGGCGGTTTAGAGTATTCGGTAGAGATGTGTTAGAGGAGAGGGAACTGAGGGATGTCAACCTTAAAGATGTCGTTTTCTGCAGGAACACGAGAAAAATGGAAGAATGTGATGTGGGAACGCTGCCGGAACAGTAAGCTTAAGCTCCAATCTTAGGGAATGGGGCTGAATGAACGCGACGAACGATCGACTACCCGCCTGCTTCCGGCCAGGCGTCCCTTCACAAAATCGACATCAACATCTGGCCAACTATGTCGGCTCAATTTTGCCAGTATCAAGTCTAACGAGAGCTGCGGCGCTACCACGAAAATTGACTCTCGGAGTTCGTATATCTCTGTCTCTGTCACTCTAATACCATAACATAAATTATAAGTGCGATATAGACCTCCGTCTAGACGCTCGTATATCTCCATATACGAGCTTCGAGATTCAATTTTCGTGGTTATAGCTCTATAGAGAAGTAAGTACCTACTGCCAAAATATTCGTGATGAATCTCTTTCGTTCAAAAGAGGCACAGAGCCTAGCATGATATATTATTGTTTTTATATTGCACAGAATCGCGACCTCTTTCAGCCACCCCACTTTTATACAATTATGCAAAAAATAAAATTTCTACGTTACTAAAAAGTGGGTCAAATTACATTGAAAATTGTTATTCTAGTATCCAACAACTTGTTGGTAAAAATAAAAAATGCATACTTATCAAACTACACTAAGCCAGATCACCAGCACCGCGCAATATTTTTTATAAAAATATGATTTATTTTTAAAAACCGCTGGCGCACCCTTAACTGTACATATAACATACATACACATACATGAACGAAGTTCATTTTCTTTTCTTCTTCTTCTTCTTTTTTTAATGGCGTACTGGCCAACTATGTCGGCTCAAATTTGGCAGAATCAAGTGGCAAGAGAGCTGCTCATGTCCTGCGAACAAACGGACAACACAAACACATAACGACTACCAAACACCATTGTTAAAAAAAATAACTACAGATTAAAAATTAATTGTAAGAGGTAAGCAACACAAACAGGGAGTTAAAAAGTTTAAAGTTTAATGTTATTCTTTTCTACGAACTTGGCAAGTAAACGGAACACTTTTTTATTTTCTGTTAAACAGATTAAAGAGGCTACATTCGAAGGGAGCGGGACATTTAATTTTGGCAGCATAGAGTAGAGATTAAAGTAGGGGGAATTACGTGGGCAGTTGAAAAATATATGACCTATGACTTGAAAAGCAGTAAGGCAGCTTATGTTGCAGTATTTAATTTATTTTTTGTATACGTATATAATAAGCTCACAGCATTGACAGACATCTATTCTTGAAGTAACTTGTCAAACATAAACCAAAGACAACACCCACCCTCAAGAATAAATCCATTATTTTAACATTACATTAAATAAGAATCTATTAACTCATTTTAAACAACTCTACTTGAGTTTAACTAAATTAACAAAATGTGTAACGTTATAAAATTTAAACATTATTCATCATATATAGTTTCTACTCAGACATATAACATCTATAGAAATAGATTTTCATAACGTTACATTAACATAAAACATAATAGAAAACATCCGCATATTTTGATTGCTGGACTGTCCCACCCCCAATCAAAAAATATTTTAACAATAAATATAAATAGGTATCTAAACCAACCCTAAAAGACCTCTCAACTTTTCAAAACTTTGTCGAGACAAAGGTTTAGTCAATATATCTGCTAACTGTACACTCGTATGAACATACTGAATGTTGACAATACCTTGAGTAATCTTTTCATTTATAACTCTCATGGGGTTGCGCACACTTTGCACAGCGAGGACGGGACCGGCAATGAGCCTTAACATGGCGAAATCTACAGCACTTGAAACATTGAATTGTGAGGAAATTGTAGGGTTCAACCTCCACAGAACAATTGAATAAAAATACCCTAGGCGGCAGCGCCTGACCGTCAAAAGTAACCACTACTTTTTCTGAAGGGACCCATTGAATGGCTCCATCACTAGAATCTCTTTGTTTATAGTTGATGCGACGCGCCTTTATAACTTTGCCAAAGCCATGGGGAGACAAGAAGAGAGAAGGAAGCTCTTCATTTGAGAAATCTTTGGGAATGTCTTTGACAAAACCGGTCCGAGTGATGTGAAATGATGGAATGAACGTCTTGAGATCCTCCGAGGGAGGGGATGAGAGAAAGTTGTTTGCCAACTGTGCAGTTTTAAACTCCACCGAGAGTCTGTTCTGACCCACTTTCTTAACTCCACCTTCTTTAATTCCCACAATACCTTTGTTGTGAAGAAGCTGACCAAACTTGATTTGGTTGAGGTAGGACTCCTGAGATTCCTTAGTTACATGGACAACAAAAGGGCCCAAATCCGTAGACAAATATTCATTTCTGTGGGGAGCGGGGGTTATTAGAGTTGTAGATGGTTGTTGAGATTGAGAAGGCTCTTGAGACAGAGGGACGGACTCTTGGGTCTCAGGTATAAACTCTTGAGTCAAATGGGAAGGCTTTAGGGACTTAGGGTCATCCTTTGCCGTAAGGGCAGGTTCTGTGAACATAAGGTTGGAGTCTTTGGTCGCACTAGGGCTACACTGGTTTTGCAAGACATCCTGGGACACATCAGGGGAGAAATTCGAGTCAGCGCGGGGAATTTTAGTCGGAGTAGCCAGATCCGTAGGGCTAGGACTGTCGTCTTGGGAATCTAGTACATTGCGATCTCTCTTAAGGCTCGAAGTTTCCGAAACATTCGTAATCTCCACATGTAACCCGGGAGATGGTGGATTAACAACAATTGGGAGAGTCCCCGGGTCCGTCCCAGGGTCAAAAATGTTGTTGGACGACATAATTCGTCCAACAACAGGTACTTGCCACCTCACATGAAAGTAATTGCCACTTCCTCCGCGTTCGTTCACTTACCAAGATTTAGGAGGACAAACAGTGGCACAACAACAACGACACAGAACAAATAAACACAAATTCAGTGAGAAATATAACAAAAAACACTGTAATTATAATTTTCTTTGCGCTCGACAACGTGCTCGCACAGCGGCCGGAAGCGAAAGCGGAAGCGGAAGCGGTTTTCGTTTCGCAGTAGGCGCTCTGCTTGCTGCTGCTGCTCTTGTCTGATGGCGTTTGTTAACTTGGTGTGTATGCGACTTTGCGCATTGTATTTACTGTCACCCGTCACTGTCACTGTCAGACTGTCAGTGTCAGTCAGTGAGGCAAGCAAGGCATTGTCGTTTGACTCGTTTGTAATTTGACTATTTTGTGAATTGTGTACTTTGTGTTTCTGTTTGGTTTCCAATTTCCATAATTTGAATAGTCCATAATTTATAAATAGATTATGTCTGACGATTTCATACCTTTCAATCAGAGTACGCCTGTGCAGGGTAAATGGCAAGACAGGAGACAAAATCGAAGTCAACCGAGACATCAAAATAACAGATACCAAAACAGTAACAGAAGAGGGAATGGGCACAACAACAGATGGGGCAACAATTCTCAAAGAAATAGCAGCTTTGGTGTAAGTTAACGGTGCCAATGTTTTTTTAATTTACCCTGTGATTTGTGCACGCTAGGTACTACAAAATGTTACGGCACCTCCTGGCCTGGATTTACCGCTCCCGTAGCTGTCTTACCATTCCCTATTGCTGCGGTGCAATCTGAGGATGTCCATGACATGCCATATTGTAAAATGCATGTCTGCAATGCCGAGATCTCTGCATCAGACTGAACAGAAAATTGCATAATTTATTTTAGCATCTATTTCGGTCATCCATGTCGCACTGAACAAGTCCTTATAGTAAAGTTGATGTCAATGCCAAGCAATAAGGCGCACAAGTGTAAACATATATTTCATGACTTTACAAACAACCTGTTGTCAATGTTAGTGGCAATGCTGCTTTTTTTTTTTGGTTGAACGCGGTTTGCGTATTGTCACTGACACTGCTTTTGTTGTAAGAGGTGCTGTTGCCTTATACCGTTAAATTAGCAGTACCACTACATCAACAATCAATAATCACACTGATTTTCTGTTACAGAGTGACAGTAGTAACATGAGTTTTGGCAGAGACAAGAACAATATTGATGCATATCTACACCCTTCAATGCTGCAGGACCCTTGGGAACACCTACGGCAAGCTAGTCAATAAGTTAAATATTCTGTATATCCTCTTTTATGATTATGTTTAATATATATATGTTAGAGGGAAGTCCATGTTAATTAATAAAAACCAGCAAGTCAATCATTTGCACTATATTTGGCAGACGTCAAGCGTCAGACCAAGAGTGCCAGGCTGATCGGTGTCACAGCCTTTTATAAGGCACTGGTAACAACACCTGCATTGACACCTGCACTTTGAGTCGAACGACCATAGTAACAAGTAATAACTAAATTAGTGGGTAGTTGATACTAAATTAGTGGGAAGTTGATAAAATGTATATAAATCAATCTGATTTATTATAATATTTAATACAACATTCAAATCATCATAAATCTACAATTATACGGTAAAATCAAAAACAAATATTTAATGTTTATGAAAAGGTGCTAACATATATGTCTTTTAAAACAATATTCCAAATAAATGTCGAAACACTGTTGAAGAGGATGATATAAAAACAATAATCAGTTTTGGCACTTTATACAGAAAAATACAAAAAGTCCCTAAATTAAATATTTATTTATTAAATAGACACTTTTCGTTCACAAAAATATTCCATGATTGTTTAATTTTACATATTATCATTGTCATTTTTGGCAATTTTTTTGCAGTGTTGAGTGTTATCATGGCCATCCATGTCCAATTCTGCACTGACTGTTGTTAACATTAGTAACACTACATTAAATTTAATACATTTGCAAGTGTTCTTATTATGGCACTGAAAAAAAAATAGATGGTCGTCACATATTAACAATCATGAGAAAAGAAAAAAAAGAAGGAGAGGGCACTCCATACTTCATTTAGCTAATGCAAGCTGTCTAGCCTACTTAGGTAAGATGCAGAAAAAAATAAGTTGCTGTCAAAAATTTCATTTTTGGTACAAGCTTTTATTGCCGACTGTACTTTTCTGTATACCGTCATCAACTACTCATAGAGACGATTCTAACGAGCCCAAACTCAAAGGGGTTATGTGGTTTTATTACGGAGTCCTCTGGCCACCTTCCAGCTCCATCATCAGATCAGCTCCACGTCATCATAATACTGCATTGTCACGCGATTTGCATATTCGTGCAAAATTTCAACTCAATCGGAAACCGGTAAGTGGATCAAATTTACCTTGCAAGATTTGATTACAGACAGACAGACAGACAACGGGACAGGTGAAACTAAATAAAAGCTTGTAAAAACAAATCAAATGTAATTTATATTCTAAATTAGGCAACAATGGCAACATGGGCCCATCAAATACCTTAAAACTAACATACATCCGAAAATTATATGTAGCTGCGAAAATGTACTAGCTAGTAACTCGACTACGATAAACGTGATCCGGGAAGACTTGTTCATGAATGCGCCCATAGGACAGCATTATACTCAAATCATTGCTTTGTAATGTGCATGATTTTTTTAAATAAGTTACCAAAAAGTTTAAAGCAGCTGCCATTTCATAAATTTAAAAAGAAGTTAATGCATGTACTTGCTGAAAAACAGTATTACAGTGTATAGGACTTTCTATCGCAAAATGTAATGTTAGCATAGAACTTAACCAAATTTTGCACACTAGTATTAAATATACATTATAGCAGAATAAGCAACCTATTGTCTATTTACCACCTAAGGACACTGATCTACTTAGCCAGCCACGAAATAGAGCACCAGCTACGTCACAGTGCATGAAGGGCACACGGAAAGAACATGTCTAGTCACTTTTTAATTACATTTTTATCTCAACGTATAGAGCTGGTTAGCTGTTATGAACTACGTCGTATTGTGACATTCTACTCTCATTAAAAAAAAAGTGACTATACATGTTCTTTACGTGTACCCTTCATATACAGCGTAATTTCAAGGGGAATTTCCCCCTGCTGTTGGATGACAAGGTTTTTTCCATCAGGTGGATCGTAGGCTTATTTGCCACCATCGTGGTATAAAAACAATTTGGGCGACGTAAGTCAACCGATCGCTATTTCACTGAACTGACAACTGTCACCTGACTATGACTATTCAGCGTACAGTCAGCAGCAAAAGTACCTAAGCGGGTCAAGTGATCAAAATGACCTATACACGACTCTAATGCCAAGAGGATAAGAACTGCCTAGATCATATTGAGCGTGTTATTTTGCGTAGCTACTGCTGCTGCTGACTGTACATTGCTCGGTTTATATGGTAATAATAAATAAATAAATAAAATAAAAAATAACATGAACGTCGAACGTTGCGCCTATACCATAAACTGAGCAACAATTCAGAGCAGGAGTTGGACATACCTACACCATGACAGCTTACACCGATACAGGACGAATGTTTTTTTTAATATTAAGTGCCTGTGTTTGTTGTTGCCGCTGTTGGTGATTCTTAATAATAGAAAAATAAATAAATATGTAACGATGCTGTCCAGCGACCGCCTACACTGCTCGAGCCAGCACTGGCCATCCGAGAAACGTCACGTTCCTGAGCTGGCTAGTGCTGACCCTGCAAGGGGGTTTGTACGTACGAGGCCACGATTCACTGCAGCTGTAGATGGTGAATGGGGCCTCGTGTAGCCGTATAGAGATCAATAGCAGTTACGAATCTATGGAATCTTAAATTGAACAGTTAGTCGCATTTTGGTATACACTTTTTGGTTTCCCATTCTCTATATAGGCCAGGGTTGCACCAGCATATGCATTCGGTGCTGGCGTGCCACGTGGCACTGTAGAAGGTCCGAGGTGGGCAGGAGGGCTCCAGTCCGCAGCCGGGGCCGCCTGGGTGGTACTCGTCTGGTGGGCAGTGCACGGGAACTGGAAGAAACAGTGCTATAGCAGGGGATGTTGAGGAATATATTGACCTCACAATTAGAAATAAAAAAACTGCTTGACCCCTTTTTACCCCTAAAACTGCCTCTTTAGTTTGGGCTTACTCCTTTTTGACTTTATTTATGTTTTTAGGGCGCAAATTCCTATATCTATACCGAATTTCAGCTCCCTATGTCAAACGATCTTTGAGAAAACTGGCTGTGACGGATGACACCGAGTGATCGCATATAAGTGTTCCGTTGGAACAATTTTGGCACGGAACACGAAATGTGCAAAATGTACCGGTACCTACTTCAAAGTTTGCAAATATTTCTTTTTATACTCGTAATGTTTGAATTAAGATTTCGTACACAAAACTTAAATCACATACTTTTACTATGGAGCTCCCAACTCAACATTTCATAACTGTTGTGACAACTAAAATGAAATGGACCAATCACGTGGCGCCTTTAATAAAAATAAATCAGCCTATACTGAACTATAATGTATTTGACCAATAGGACGCCGTTATGAGAAAGTCAAAAGGTAAATAGACATCAACGCACAAAAATAAAAAGCCGTTGATTGCACTTCGTTTTCGATACATAAATACTAAGTTTGTTTAATTAGTTCAGTTGACTCGTAGAAAAAGTATTGTATACAATAGTTATATAATTATCTTTTTAAGTCTCGTACCTTAATTAGGCCACTCAGCAACCTTAGTGGCATAAACGCGGTACTCGACTGAAAAAGCATACATTATATAACGATTGCATAAAATACTATTTCACTATCAGGATCCTTACGTTACAACAAAGTATATAGTAACATAAGTATCAACACGTAAAGTCACCTTCATTGATTCCTATCAATGTGTAGGTATTGGCCGTTTTCAGTAGGGTTAAATGTAACTTTTGTAGTGCAACTACCTAATTTTCAAAAAAAGATGATTATGCCTATTATTTGTAATAGGTAAGTGATCAAGAGCCGATCGAAAACTGGGTTTCGAAGCTGTATTGAGGAGGCAGCCAAGAAAAACATTGAGATGAGGAAGAGTGGTGGCTAAGGCGTAAGAGGGCAGACCACTGGCTCGATAATCAGACCACTGGCTCGATAATCAGACCACTGGCTCGATAATCAGACCACTGGCTCGGTAATCAGACCACTGGCTCGATAATCAGACCACTGGCTCGATAATCAGACCACTGGCTCGGTAATCAGACCACTGGCTCGATAATCAGACCACGGGCTCGAAAATCAGACCACTGGCTCGGTAATCAGACCAAGTTGCAGTAGTAAAATCCTGGAAAGATTGGCGGCGTAAAATCATGATGAATTTACAGGTATTGTTAACCGACTTCAAAAAAAAGGAGGAGGTTCACAATTCGATTGTATTTTTTTTTTTTATAATTTTTTTTCTCAATGTTTGTTACCTCAGAACTCCGTCATTGATGAGCCGATTCGTAAATTTTTTTTTTGTTTGTAAGTATATGCTACCAGGTGGGTCCCATTTTTTTCAAAAATTCAATTGGATGATGGGATCCATGAGGAATTGAGGGAACTCCTCAATTATATTGGGCACGCGTGTAGTGATTTTGGTATTTTCTATTATAACTCGTGTATCTACACCCGGAAATCATAAATTTGGTGGACTGGAATTGATGATGAAGACCACAGATGACTTATGGAATTCCTCAATTATGTACTTAAAAGTACAAAAGTGTATCACAGATTCTGATAAGATTCCGTTGAAATAGCAACTAATGAAGTGCCAAGGTTCAACGGTTGAAATGTTTTTCAATCTATAGATCCTACCTACGACTAGCTGCGAGCTCCTTTAAAAGGCTACGCGACCCCTATGGGGGTCCCGACCCACAGTTTGAAAAACACAGCATTAACCGATGTACTCGTACCTACTGCAGTGATAAATAAAACATATAATTCACTCACAATACACGATTCCATCCTCGCCTCATCTTTAAAGGTAAAACAAAAAAAAAAATACGCGTCCCCATCAAAGACTTTCTGACGTGTATTCGAAGTAGGTACACGTTTGAACGAGCTCATTATCCGCGGTATCCAGAAGCGCACTACCAGTAAAATCCGGTTTAAAGTACTTTATATACTATACGTACATTTGCCGTATACTTGCAAGACGAGTTTTGTTTAGAATCTCCGTTCGGCATTAGGTACGATGCTAAATATCTCGACGCCGTGATTCGTAGAAGGTACCAAAGTAGTACCTACTCAGCGTAATCAAAGGTCAAGTTTCGTTAGGCGTGACGGGTGAGGCGAGGCGCATTAGCGCGTTCCGAATAACAGCCCTCGGGGAAATCCATCCGCTTCCTACATATTTGCGTCGAGTTATTTTACTGTTGTTATCTAACCAGCTCGTGATTATCCGCCTAAGTGAAAGGAAAATTGTACCTACTTACAGAAATTACCAGACCCTGTTGCTGGTCACGTTTTAAAATAGACGCCAGATTTGGAAGTAATTCTATCCATTATCAAGCAATGAAACCTAAATGTTGACTGGTACTGGTACAGAATCCGTAGAACTATTATATAATTTGTGACAGAATGTCTTATGGCATTAATTTCCCCTTTTGTACCTTTATCTAACATGGTACGGTGCAATAAAGTTAATAATAAATAAATAACACCTAGCTACCTACCTATCCATCGTGGAAATGATGTTCTCGGAAAGCTACTTAGGTCGGGGAAATCCATTCGCTTCCTACATACTTATTTGCGTCGAGTTATTTTACTGGCTATGATCTAACCAGCTCGTGACCATTGTATTATAGGCAGCCGGTTTGTTTTACAAATTAGGCAGGTACCTACTTATACTAATTGGAGAAAAAAAAACTTCGAGTTGCTAAATGCTTGCGCCATGTGGCCACTTTTGTGAGACAACCTTATTAGGGACATGTTTCGTATACAGGGATAAGTATCTATAACATTTTTGGTATTCCTTACGAAAAATAAAACAAGTTTGTCTGTCGCAGGGCTGTCTCTTTTGAACCGTACTGTCATATGTATAAATTGTCAGTATTTGCATTAATATTTTATTATTGACGCTTAAATAACAAAAACTAAATATAGTTAAGTAAGCCGACACGTGTTGTTTTCTCGGATTTACGTATATATGGTGCAGAGCCCTTGTGTAAGTCCGACTCTCACTTCAACGATTTATAAATTTCATTTCAATATAACAAATTGGTAATAAATAAACAACATCAACAAACAAATATCGCCCTAGGGCGTTAAAGTAATTACTATACCCTATCCATATATCCATTTTGAAACATATTTTGACTTAGGTTCTTATTAATAATTTAACGCACGGATGCTGAATTTAATTTTAAAAACTAACGTCAATAAACGGGCACTCAACCAAAAAGGTTTCCGAATAAAATACCCATTAAATTACCCATGTACACACCTTCGCTTGTAGATTCTGCCGGTGCTGCTAAAACTGCAGACCACAGGCCACAAACCACGAACACAAATACACATCTCATCGTTACAAACAAGTGAATGACGATCCTCTCAACATCCTATTCAATAAGTACGATACTTATTAGTACCGACCATGTATAGTTTTGAGATTCATGCGTCTTCTAGCGCTCTTACTACCTTGAAAATAAAGTCTAGTTTGGATTACATATGCGTGGCCGGTTCATGAATATTATAATAAGCGTCAGGCAAATGAGTAATCACAGTATGACGCTATTTGCAGATGAGGTTATCGAAATTAACGATTAATTTGGATTGGAGCATACAGACTGATGGCTGGGTTATCTGATTAGTTTAATGGGTTACTCCGCAATGTCAACCTTGGGGGGAGGGGAACTTTTTTAACTCTAACTCTTTTTCACACACGTTTGGCTCAGTTTTAGTGTAGGTGAGAGAGACTACACCATCGATGTCGACCACGAACAATGTTATGGTTCAAAGTCGATACTAATAGGTAGGTACGTCAGTTCAGTAGGTCTTAGTCTCTGTAATAGATCCCCAGACCGTCATCAAAACATAACGAGTACATATATAGGATAGAGGAAGTAGCAGTACCTAAGCAAAGAAAGTGGTCTACTCTTCGACTTTATTATTTGTATAGGTACTAACTTGGTCCTAAGGATCTAAACTACTAAGGGAGCATGGTTGAAGTGTGTTGTGGGCGATGGGCTAGCAATCTATCACTGCGATATCACATTTAGTCGATCTTTTGTACCCACATTTATGCTAAAAGTGGCGCTGGAACATTACGATTCATGTGCTCTGCCTATCCCTTTTGAGAATAAAGGTGTATGAATTATGTATGTATGTAAGGATCTAAAGTGGTAAACGCACCTATGCTGTAGAATACCATCCTATCTCATTAGATTTACCTATCTCGGACCTCACATGTTACTGTTAGCAGTTTCACTAAATAGCTTTGTATTTTTAAATGAGATTTCAGCATAATCCGAAATACCTATATGTGGGACTACGTTTATGCAACGCCATCTAGTGGGAACTGTTGTAAATTGGCATCATATTTTAAAGTGGCGCAGCGATTTATGATTATTGAGCGCTTTTGAAACAAGCGTACAAAGTTAAAACAAATCTAACCCGGCTACGGTAATGAAACTGAAAAAAAGGTTTTTTTTTTATAGAAAAGGTAAAACACAGGCTATGTCCCGCGGAGCATAAATTTCGAATCGATTGCCACGTCATTTATCAATTTTTGACTTTCGAGCTCTCGAATTAAAAAGCGAGCGGTAGAAAATATTCGCACACGAACATTTGTCACTATTATTTTCGCAACCCAGTAATATCTATTTTTGAAATCATCACTCCAAAGCTAGTGATTGGCGCTTTTGTTGTATGAAAAATTCGTTTCATAACAGAAAAAAAAACAAAAGTAAGTAAGTAGTGAGTAATAGTAAACGAAACGCTTATTTTCTCGTCAATAGACAACGATCCTGGTTTTCAACCACAAAGTTCGGCAAGAAATTAAATACAATCGTACACCAGCCAATCACTTGGGATCGAATCAATATATTTTATTTAAATATATCTTCTAAAATAATACTCAGTCCAAAATTAAATAGGTATGTACAAGAGAAGTGTCAAAATTTTCTACCGATAGAATTGAATACGAGTGGTCAATACCACTCGTTTTTCAATTTACTATCGCTCGTATTTCAAAAATAGCATTTCATCGTTTTGACCGTTTTCGAGTGGAAGAGTCGAGCGCTCGAAAGTCAAAAATCGGTCCCCAGTATCTTAAACGCTACGGTGGAACATACGTAATTATAAAAACATAGACGGCTAAACTCATATCCCTTCCTTTTGGCTCTGCCGTATATCATCTTCATCATATCAGCCGAAAGATATCCACTGCTGGACATAGGCCTCCCCCAAAGAGTGCCAAAGTGACCGGTCCTGCGCCACCCGCATCCAGCGGACTCCCGCAACCTTTACCAGGTCATCAGTACACCTTGTGGGGTGGGGTACCCACGCCGCGCCTTCCGGTACATGGTCGCCACTCGAGATCCTTTCCGCGCCAACGGCCATCGCTTCTAGGTGCTATGTGCCCCGCCCACTGGTTCTGCTGCGGATAGCCTCATTTCTGATGCGATCACGACCGGGACCGACCGGGAGTCTCTGCGTGATAGTAGGTAGGTACTCAAGCAAAAAGTAAGCCGAACTGCTGTCTAGAAAAGCAACGTGAAACAATGATTTAGTAGGTATTACAGTATATATGTAACATTTCACCATAGTATTAGAGATGTGCACAGTGTTCAACATTACTGAAACTTCGATAGACTGACAGCAAAGTTTGACGATACGGGTCCTAAGCAAACCAAAGTTGCGTTGAATTTGTCAACTCGGGATTGTGTGTTTAACATTCGAGCACTCAACGTAAGTAGGTATGGGCGTGTATAGCAATTTCTAAGGCGTTTATTTGGATTACGTTTTGAACAGCTTTTAACCCTTTCGCGTTGCGTGGCGCCTCCGTGGCGCTACATATATTCGTACGCTCGGGCGTGAATTGGGAAGTGTCGCGTTTTTTGAAACTTTATTCTGGTTAGATTAGGAAACATTAAGGACTGATTTTTTAGATAAGCATGTGATGTGATTCTTGCTTATGTGATTGTTTGTCTGAATTAATCGATATGTCGCACTGGAATAGTATAATCCCTCGTTTTACATAACAGCTAGCTTTTTCACAAAACAGCGCTATTTTGTAATACGGCGGGTTGACGATTAGGCGAATTGAATAACGCTGAATGAAAATCCGCTAGAATGTGTTCGGCGCTAATCGTTCTTCAATACTACTATTCTAGCGGTGATGTAATACAGCGGGTCATTATCCGCTGCTTTGGTTTTTTTTAATTCCCATTTATAATAGTCGCGGCGCTATCTGACATAACAACAACAATGGCGTCGAATACAGAAAGTTCGTCACTAAAATGTACCTACAATTAACAATTATTCAAACAAAGAAAACGCGATAAATATGTATTTACTTACAAGTGACTTTAAAATTGACCTTTTCACGTGCAATCAAACAATTCCTATGAACCTCAATGTAGAACAGTAAAGAAGCCATGGACAAAAGAACGAGTTTCAGAGTTTATAATGCAACTTAAAACGTCAAAAATGGCTATGGATTCTGGTGTTCGGTGGAATTCAAGACAATATTAGCGGGATTGTCATTACGATACGGTTTACAATAGGTATAGCGGCAATCCACGGTATTACATTACAGCCAGCTGTATTACAATATAGCGGCAATCCGCATAAATTACATTCCAGCTAGCTGTTTTACAAAACAGGCCCGTTTTGTATTGCGGTGGGTGGATGATTAGCGGGATTGTCAAAGGCCTCCGTTAGGTACGACGACGCGAGGAGTGTTAGGCAGAACTGCGAACCTAAAACATGTTCGGTTCTGGCGGTGCTTCACCGGCCGCTACCGCCGCAAGCTCGCTTCGCTCGCTCGCTTTGCGCGCTGTAGAGTCGCAGTTCTGCCTAACACTCCTCCTTGCTTCGCTCGTCGTCGTACATAACGGAGGCCTTTGACAATCCACATCCAGCGTATTTTTATTCAGCGGTATTCAATCCGCCTGATCGTACCCGCTGTATTAGAAAACAACGCTGTTTTATGAAACACCTAGCTGTTATGTAAAACGGCGACACGACTGCTTAACTATTTATCTATAAAAAAAGCCATGATCAATAAATTATTTTACAGCACAATGGTATTGTACCTCTAAACTCTCACTTAATTAAATATCAATCTATCTATTATATATATTGTCGTCTAGTACCCATAACACAAGCCTTACTGAGCTTACTATGGGACTAGGTCGATTTGTGTAAGATTGTCCCCTTATATTTATTTATAAATAAAACTTCACTAAGTTAGGTATTCATCGTTACCAAAAAAGCCATTCCCGAAGAGTGTTGCATTGCATCTCTTTTTCTCGTGTGCGGGAGGCATAATAAGCGTGTCCCTCAGAGCAGACCGTAATTTTCGGGAATCGACTCTAATCAAGGCATCCCCTTAAGTCACTCGATGCACTCCCCGCAGACAGGACAACGATTAATGAAAAAGTTATCAGTCGATAGCACAGTAGTTTTACCACTTGCAGGTATTCCTCACAGGCGGTATTTATGTAGTGTGGGGAGGTAGATTGGTCCATGATTAAGCATCCAAGAGAACTGTGGACCAGTGAAAACGGCTCCCCGCATGACATATTGTGCTATGACATACGTTTTTGAAATCTCCCGGACACCGCACGCGTTCCTATCGACCAATAAAAATGCGTAGCGTAACAGCACGCTACGGTGGCGCAATTAAAGATTTTAATGATAACAAGATGTCGTGTCAAACGTGCGTAACGTGTCAAAAAAAGAAGCGGGTTGTGTCGGAGATACAACCGTTAATTAAGTTTAAGTGGATACTTCTTTGTTGGCTATGGAACCCTAATAAAATAACAAACAATGATTTGAAATCAGATTAGGCTTCACTACAAAAAGTTATTCCGGAAGTACATTTTGACCCCTATACAAGAACGCGAGCAAATAAGTATCCACTTCAAAAAACCGGCCAAGCCTGCTATTATGGTGTACGTACCCGTAAAATATATATCTCAACTAAGTCACTAAAATCTGTATAAGTACAGATAAATCGGTATATATGGGAACATTATCTGACGTAGCTCATTTGACTCGTGATACATTGAAAATGGCGGTCATTTCAGCATTATTTTCATGTCCGCCACATAAACTTAAATAACATTTTGTGATTAACAACTAATGCCAAATAAAGAAGGATTAAAACATGTAACAAACAATTATTTTAAATCAGATTAGGGGCTTCTCTACAAAAAGTTATTCCGGAAGTCACGTGATACATTTTGAACTGTACCCCTGTACAAGAACGCGAGCAAAGAAGTATCCACTTCAAAAACCAGACATGTACGAGTCGGACTCGGCCACCGAGTGTTCACGTTCCGGGTACAAATGTGTAGTTTTTGATTTATCCCTGTACTTATAGTATAAAACAATATATTATTTACCAAATTGCATAGTTCTAGGTCATCGGAAAGTACCATATAAATTATGATTCCCTTGAGAGTGTCGAAATATACGTCTTTTGCGGCATAAGAGGTTGTATCTTTTTTATGTTAACCTAGAAGTTTGATTTTTTTTAAGCTTACTCAGGGAATTATATGGTTTTAATTTCCTCTCGATACTCCACGCGTTCCCGAGATAAATTGACAGACAGAAGACGGCCAACGAAGTGATCCTATAAGTCTTTGTTAGGTTAAACGAGGTTCCTACTGCGTCTATGGGTACCCACTACCTAGTTTAGTCTGTACTCTAGTTGGCCGGGTGCATTGACTCCGTGCCAAACAGCAAATGGGTTATCGTACCTACTTTTTCTCAGTATCTGGTAAATTGAATACACGAATTGGATGTAGGTATCAAAGTCTATTCAATAGTGTATGATGAGTTTCTCTTTCTGGACAGTGGGCGTAGCATGGTTGCCATTTTATCACTTATCGTTGTGGTAAAGACGCCCATCACGCTCTGACAAGTATGCGAGTGCGAGAGTGATGGATGCCTTATCCACAACGATAAGTGATAAAATGGCAACCGTGCTACGCCCGCAGGTGTCAACATACTTATTTACTAGCGGCTCTGTGAGCTTAAAGATCGCGAACCAGTCTTTTTTTAAAACTAAATTGACCAAAAATTATCAATATATTCTATGTAATAATTGATCATGGTCACAAAATTTCACGAGAATCGGTTGAAACGCGTCCTGCAGAAGAAACAGCCGGATAGCGGGACATTCGGACATACGAACGAGTTTTGGACCAAGTTGAAGCACAGAACTTCGCTTCGGTTTCTCGTTCGATTAAACGGGAATAAAAATAAACTTCTTCTTTAGGGTTCCGTACCCAAAGGGTAAAACGGGATCCTATTACTAAGACTCCGCTGTCCGTCCGTCTGTCTGTCTGTCTGTCTGTCCGTCTGTCACCAGCCTGTATCTCATGAACCGTGATAGTTAGACAATTGAAATATTCACAGATGATGTATTTCTGTTGCCGCTATAACAACAAATACTATAAAACGGAAGAAAATAAATATTCAAGGGGGCTCCCATACAACAAACTTGATTTTTTGTCGTTTTTATGATGGTACGGAACCCTTCGTGCGCGAGTCCGATTCGCACTTGTCTTCTCTTAAATATATAAAAGAAGAAACTGACTGAATGACTGACGTATCAACGCACAGCCCAAACAGCTGGTTCTAGAGATTCCAAATTTGGCATGCAGGTTTCTTATAAGGTCTAGGGGAGCACTAAGGAAGGGTTTTTCAAAATTCACCCCCTAAGGGGGTGAAATGGGGTCAAAAGTTTGTATGGGGAAAACATTATTTTTTGAACTAGAGACTTGAAACTTTGTAGGAAGATTACTTATTAAGATAGAAAAAAAGTACTTACAGCATTTTAGAAAATTCCACCCCTAAGGGGGTAAAATAGGGATGCAAAGTTTGTTTCAGAAACTACTGGGACTAGAAACTTGAAATTTACACCAGAACTTCCTTTTATGACGTAGGCAAGGGATAAGACGGGATTTTTGGAAATTCTACACCTAAGGGGGTTAAATAGGGGTGCAAAGTTTGTATGAGGGAACTTTATTTGTTGAGCTCGAAACTTGAAACTGTAGAGAAATTACTTATTAGAATACAAAATAGTCAGTGTTTTAGAAAATTCCACCCTTAAGGGGGTTAAATAGGGGTGCAAAGTTTGTATCCGAAACTACTGGGACTAGAAACTTGAAATTTACACCACAACTTTATTTTATGACGTAGGCAAGGGATAAGACAAGATTTTTGCAAATTCTATCCCTAAGGGGGTTAAATAGGGGTGCAAAGTTTGTATTAGGGAAACTTTTCCTTTTGAGCTAGAAACTTATAACTTTGTAGAAAGATTACTTATTAGAATACAAAAAAGTACTTTCAGCGTTTTTGAAAATTCTACCCCTAGGGGTTAAATAGGGGTGCAATGTTTGTATGGGGAAATCATTATTTTTAGAACTAGAGGCTTGAAACTTTCTAGAAAGATTACTTATTAGAATACAAAAAGTAATTTCTGCGTTTTAGAAAATTCCATCCCTAAGAAGGTTAAAAAAGGATGCAAGGTTAGGATGAGATACACTTTTTTTAGCTAGAGACTTCGCAACGTTATCGAAGATTAATTATTGCAATAAAAAACACTCAGCGTTTTAGAAAATTGTATCCCTAAGGGCGTTAAAATGGGTTGCAAGGTTAGGATGAGAAACATTTTAAAGACGTGTATAGACTTATAGGTAGGTAAATACGAAAGTGGTTTTTAACAAATTAACTTATAATAGGGTAGATAGTTTCCTCATGTTAAATGGATAACGAAATGTTGCTAAATGGATAGTAAACCATCAAATTATTGTAATAATGTATAAATGACAAAAAAAAAAAAAAAACAACAAAAGATATGGACATCCAAACTTTAGAAAGAAAATGCATTTTTTTTCATTGTCCCAGAGTAAATTAAAAGCTACCAATAGAACGCTTACGATATTATAGAAACAAAATTGTACAACAGCTATGGACCCAAACAGCAATTTACTTGATTTTCCATACAACGATTAGTACAAATAGCAACTGTGACGTCACAATCGAATGTAGCATTTCGGCTGCCGCCAGCGAGGTCAATCTGAATCAAATTTATGGGTATTTATGTTCTGTAATTGTAGTTGCTCCCATATAAACTTTTGTTCCTCTCTAAATATTTGTTCGAATGGCATTGAAAAAAATCTTAGGAAACAAGGCTATAGCAATGTCTGGGCCACAAATTTGACTTGTGTGGAGATATTTTGGTATTTTAATATTATCATGAACATAAACTAGCTTTTATTCCAGAGGACAGATTCTCATTTATCATGATAGCAAAATTTAATAAAAAAAATAGGTACCTACATACGTACATACATTCACGCCTTTATTCCCGAAAGGGGTAGGGAGAGCACATGAAACTTATGTTCCAGCGCCACTTTTAGCATAAATGTGGGTATAAAAGATTGACAAAATTGATACTGCAGTGATAGGTTGTTAGCCCATCGCCCACAACACACTTCAACCCTGCTCCCTTAGACGAATTTTACGAGACCCACGGGAAGAAAGGGGGGGATGAAATTCTAACCCGACACCACACGGGCATAAAAATAATAGTAAATAAAAAATAATTTACCATAACGGGTTTTGACGAAGGGTTAATTCATAACGGAAGTAAGTAGTAAGTAGGCCGTTGCCGGCGTAACAATTCAACAACTATTGCAAAATTACACTTACTACGCGGGCGAAGCCGCGGGCAAAAGCTAGTTTATTTATAAAACATAGCCAAACATTTCGCATGATTTCAATGTTGTTCACGCGCTCGTTCCGTCTGACACGTTAGCTCGGCGGGTGAAAGCGAGCGCGGGAAACACAACAAAATTAAATGTGTTCACATTGCGTAGTATATTTGTTCCGTTCCGTTCCGGTGACTCATACGACATCCGCCTTATTAAATCAATGGAAGAGAGGAAAGCCAGGGTGCAAAGCGCGTCGAAAGATTCGGAACCGAATGCAAATGATGACTAAAGCATAGTTCATATAGAACTGGCACGCGGTTGTCACAAAATAAAAAATATTTAGACGTCACAAATAAAAAAAAGACGATCGCAATTTATCGTCCATATTTTGAAGTCTTATTGGTAAAAGTTCGCCTCGGATAAGTCTAAGCATTTTGAAATTGTTGGCGATGGAAGTTGAAAGACGAAAATTGATAGTGGACAAATACTTAGAAAATCCCTCTTGGTCCGGGTCAAAGATCGCTAAGTCGTTAAATTTACCAAAAACCACGGTGTGTCGGGTCTTAAAAAAATACAAGGATTTCTTGTCTTTCGATAGAAAGCCCCAACTCAACCGGAGATCTGGCACTAAGGACAAGAACTTGGAGAAAAAGATGCTTAGGGCAATAACACAAAATCCAGGTATGTCGGATTATGATCTATCTCGCAAACTCAAAAAGAGCCGCAGTACTCTAAGACGTATTCGGCTCCGAGCCGGGTATAAGAGCTATAAAGCCATAAAAACACCAAACCGAACTATGAAACAAAATAAAACGGCAAAAACACGTGCTCGTCTCTTATACGACCGCATTCTGACAAAATTCAAAGGCTGTCTCTTATTAGATGATGAAACTTATGTCAAGCTAGATTTTAATCAACTACCGGGTACCAAGTTTTACATGGCCAAAGCAAGGGGGAATGTCGATGAAAAATATAAGTTTGTAAAACTTGAAAAATTTGCCAAGAAACATATGATATGGCAAGGGATCTGCAGTTGCGGCCTTAAGACCAATACTTTTATTACTTCATCAACGATGACATCCGAGGTTTACATGAAGGAGTGCTTACAAAAACGCCTTTTGCCATTTATTAAAAAGCACAAGGGCCCAGTAAAATTTTGGCCTGATCTGGCTAGCTGCCACTACTCGAAAAGGGTTTTGGAGTGGTATGCTTCTAATAATGTCGATTTTATACCCCGATCAATGAACCCTCCAAACTGTCCTGACTTCCGCCTAATCGAGAACTACTGGGCAATAATGAAAGGTAAATTGC
This sequence comes from Epinotia bilunana, assembly GCA_947049275.1. Classification (NCBI taxonomy): domain Eukaryota; kingdom Metazoa; phylum Arthropoda; class Insecta; order Lepidoptera; family Tortricidae; genus Epinotia; species Epinotia bilunana. The sequence continues at coordinate 14,164,650 of OX346259.1, read as the reverse complement.
ATAAAACTGGGAAAACAGTGCAGGATATCAATTTTCTGCGTTCTTCGTGGAATCAACAGGCTAAGAAAGTAGAAAAAAGCCTTGTCCAGAAAATGATGAGCTCAATCAAGAAAAAAGTCCGCGATTTCGCACGAAACCCTAATAAATGTATATAATATTTATAAATGATGTTAAATAAATAAATATTATTCTATTTTTATCGCTTAAAAGCTACGTGTTTTCATTTACTTAAAAAAGCTTCGACTTCGATTGCGTACCATTTCTTTATGAACTATGTTTTAGAAGGTTCGTAAGGAACAGGCTGCCTTAAGTTATAATCTAAGGAGATCCTAAGTTTTCTAGAAATCAGATTTTCTGACATAATCATCATGGTAAATATCTATTCTGATGTATACAAACTCATGCTCAGGATCATATTTGATTTCTCTTTGTTATAAAATAAAGTTGCTTACGAACGTTTATCTTTTATAAATCGTGGGCGATGAAATAGCTAATTGTTCAAAGCATATTGTACTTCCCTGTATACGTGCGGCTTATGGAGGTACTATACGCAACGGGCGCACGGAGCCCTCCGGGTCCAATATAATAACGCGTTCCGGGTGCTGGTGGGGCTGCCCCGCGTCTGTAGCGCATCAGGGATGTTCGCAGAAGCACGTGTAGACTGTTTCTATGCGACTATGCGCAAGCGCTGCACATCCCTGGTGTGCCGGGCGCGGGTCAGCCCCAACCCCATCCTGCGGTTGATAGCGGACAGGCTAGATTGTCCGTAAGTACATGAGGCACTGTTGCGAAAGGCATGTTTTCAACAGTGCATATTTTGTATAAAATAATAATAATAATAATATTTTTTCTTCATATGTGCCTAGTCTAATCTTAAGTAACATGTAATTTTCTGTATGAGTCTGGGTTACTTGAAATAAATGTTTTCATTCATTTAAATACATTTGACCAAAATCCAAAGTTACAATTTTGATGGAGAGCCAAAGTCCGAGGACCCACTGTGCATAGGTACGTACATGTGTGCGTGTGCGGTGCGCGAGCCTCAATCGTTGTGATGGCTCCTCTACATGATGGCCCATCCTAATGGCCCACTAGGATGGGCCAGCGTGTAGAGAGGGTAGTGGTGTCAGATGGCTTATGGCGCGGCGATGTCTTTCTCCGTCTAACGCATAGTTGCGTCCTGTACGATGGGTCGTGATGGCCCACTGTATAGAGCAGGCTTAAGAGTAGCGCTAAAAACCTAAACTTCGCGCGGCGCGACTCCGAAGCCAGCCCTTAAGAGTCCGCAGTAAGCTCGGCCGAATTTCACCTTCCCATACAAACGGAGTTTCGTTCTCATTTTAAAACTACGTGTTGGATTGTGACGAAACTTTGCACATACAATAACATGAGGTATATCTTTGGCTGTAATTAGTTTATATGGTTCCAATTTATAAAACAAACGAAATACAGCAAAAACATTTTGTATGAAGTATCTGAAGCTACCTAAACTAATTACAGACCTGGATATACCACATGTCATTGTACATGCAAAGTTTCGTTACAATCCAACACGTAGTTTTAAAATGAGAGCGTAACTACGTTTGTATGGAGAATCGAGCTTACTGCGGACTCTTAAGGACCACGTATTGATTCGAAAGAAGTCGAAAAATATTCGACCTCAAAGGCGTTTCATTCATCTTTTATTTATACATCATCATCAGCCGAGAGATATCCACTGCTGGTCATAGGCCTCCCCCAAAGAGTGCCAAAGTGACCGGTTCTGCGCCACCCGCACCCAGCGGACTGCCGCGAACCCAAATTATCGATGCCTTAAAATAAAATACATAGATTTAGGTAGCTAGGTAATACACTGTGCGGTAAATCACAACACGATGTCAAACAACCATCGTACTTTTAAGGCTACTATTCTTTAACACCAACCCATTGGCGGGGCTCGTACATCTAATTTTAGAACTTTCCACCCCTTTGAGACACCGGGGAATAATGAAACACCTCAGCCGATCGATTTGATTTATTATCCATACATATACATATACAGCTTAGTACGTTGTGGTAGTATGGGTCTACACGCAACGATAATAGTTGTTATGCAGCGTGCTGCGTATCGTCAGTATAACGCAACAATTGCTGCGCAGCGCTCTACCGCTGCGCAGCAAAATCGGTGACATATGGATGACCCAAATCGGAGGGACTTACGTTGCGCAGTGGGCGTAGCATGGTTGCCATTTTATCACTTATCGTTGTGGTAAAGACGCCCATTACGCTCTGACAAGTATGCGAGTGCGAGAGTGACGGATGCCTTATCCACAACGATAAGTGATAAAATGACTGCTGTTGTGTGTGTGGACCCAGTGTTATGTATGTGTTCATCAACTAGTAAAATGTTACATTAGGTTCTGAATTTCGAACAGAGATAGGATCCTGGGACCAAATGATATGACGTTCTTGTCATTGTCATTACCTGTCAAATTTACTATGGTTGCGGGGGAGGCTCGGGGTTTTTTTTTTTACTGATAATTAAAGCAATTCGTGCAAAATTATTCCCTAACCGTGACGGGATTCGGGCGATTGTTCTTAAAACTTGTGCTCCTAAATTGTCTCCTGTCTTGACATGCCTGTTTCTTCTTTCCCTGAAAACGGGTCTAGTGCCTGAGTCGTGGAAGTTTGTTAGTGTGCAGGTTGTGCCCAAAACGGGTAGTCGTGCTGACCCTACCAACATTCGGCCTATCGCGATCACCTCCATACTCTGTAAGATTATGAAACGTGTATTGAACAACAAGCTCCTGGCATATCTGGAAGGTAATAATCTCCTTACCTTAGTGACCGGCAGTTCGGATTTCGCCGAAACAGGTCGACTGGGTCGACCTTCTCATTTATGCCACTCACCTTTGGGGCGAAGCTGGTGAGAGACACAGTCAGGCAATCGCCGCGTCTTTTGACATTTCTTAGGCATTTGATAGGGTTTGGCACGACAGTCTTATTGGCAAGCATACCGCGTATGGGATTTCCTCTGGTCTGTGCTCTTGGATCGCCAATTTCCAGAGAAATCGATTTATTCGTGTGGTCGTTCATGGGTGCTCCTCTGATCTTTCGGCTATTAATGCCGGGGTCCCTCAGGGTACGGTTCTTTCCACGACTTTTTTCCTGCTGCATATTAACGATCTGCTTAAGCCCGGAATGTTTGGGTATGCAGATACAGCTCAGGTTTGCTCGTACATGGAATATTGCTACCACCTATGGGACGGTTCCGCCAAGTATCAGTTAGCGGCCTTGGATTCAGTTGATTGCTGAGCTCACAGACTATTTGGGTACATTTTGGAGAGTGTGTGCAGGAACTCCCGCACCTACCACCAACTGTGGTGACCTTTGAATGGAACTAAATCACTTATAGGCTCTATCTATTGGAGGTTATCTGTGTCCATCACCGAACGACCTGGCATGGGAAGCGAATGCATTTTATTTTATTTTAATACCACGTCGGTGGTAAACAAGCTTACGGCCCACCTGATGGTAAGTGATTACCGTAGGCTATGGACGCTTGAAACTCTAGGGGTGTAACATGCGCGTTGCTGACCCTTTAAGATTTTATACACTGCTTTTTTGAAGAACCGCATACTGTAGTCCCTTGGGAAAACCTCGGCAAGGAGCTCATTCCACAACCGGAGCGTCCGTCCGAGGGAGGAAATTTCTCTGAAACCGTACAGTACGCGACCATTTAGGTTCCAGGGTGTGAGGATGAATGCCCTGCCGACGGTGAACGGTGCGGTGGTATAAAGCAGCCGTAGGCTGATGCCTACTGAGAACTGTGCTCGACGATCATGTCGAACAGTTCTTTGGAGCACAACCCGTTATACAAGCGATAGAACACGCACAAGGAGGCGAAGTCTCTCCTTAGACTCATCGGTTCGATATCACTTGTAAGTTTGGGATCGTCCACGATTCGCATAGCGCGTCTTTGTGAGTCTTAGTGAGCTTCATCTTAGGCTCTGTCGTCGCTTACCATCAGGTGAGACTAGTCAATCCTGGACGGTCTTTTATAAAAAAAAACATTGACAGTTTGGTACTTATACCTGTTTAACTAATTTAACTTTTTATAAAACTGCATTTGGTATCAAGCACATTAGGTGTTTTGCAGTCCCTATTTGTGACTCTTTTCTTCATACGGGTCATGAGCAATAAGATAAGGCGAGAGAGAGAATAGAATGTCTCGCTCTATCTATAGGTTACGTCACGTATGCAGTCCGCCGCGCTCGGACGTTTAGTCGTGCCTTAAATAGTTTGTATTTATATTTTTTATCTCTGTCAATGTCAAAGCAGCTCATAAAAATAACCATGCCGCCAAACTAAACAATATTTTCGCCGTGGAATTAATTATTCGTTGTGGGTATATATACCCACATATTATCACACAAAGTGAAATGTGAAGTGTGTAGCCATGCTACCCCTCAAACCATTCTCCCTCACTTCGTTCTTGAAATTAATGGTTAATTTCAAGAACGAAATTCGTGTTAATATTTCGTGTTACTATGACCATGCTATGGCCTATTTTAGGACAAGAAAACAGTACATTAAATAAAATTCTAAAAATACTTGCCAAGTAAGAAGCCATGTTCAAACAAAATAATTACTTCATTACTCGTAGCTTAGATCCCATTATGCCGAATGACCACAAGCTAAATTGAAATTTCCCCATCAAAGAACGATGTCAGCATTGCATAACCGTAATACCCCGGAACCAGGCAAATTGCTTGCTTGCCTGACAACTGCGATTAAACAGTAGGTACTACCTATTTAGCCTAACAACAACTTGGAAAAAGTTTAAGAATACATAATAACTTTGGTTATTTCAGGAGTCATAAATCTCAAATTATGTCGCTCAGCTCAACTACATTATTTATGAGAGTAGGTATGTCGTTTGTGTGGGTGTATTGTTGATAAGTTGAATACAAATCATTAATTATATAGGTAGTTCTATGTGAGTACTTATTGTGAGTATTAATGACTGACTATTAAAACAAGAGGACGCAGGAGGCCATTACAACTTCTTGATTCGTTTGACTCTTTTCAATATACTTATGTATTTATCGATTAACAAATTCACAATTCACTACCCCACGACTGGCGATCGACCTGTTTGTACAAATTACCTACTTAGCTATTTAAAAAATAATATATGAATTTTATCTTTGTTTTCGGAAAAAACTTATTTCAAATAGAAATTATTTATTTCAGTATTTTACCATATCTTGTTAGTAACCATTAAAAGTTATAGGTATATTAAAACAAATATTTATTATCATTAGTTTGTTAGTTAACCAACAATTGCTTACAAATATTTTATTATTATTGACCTACGTTAGTGCTACCAAATATTTGAGAACTAAGGTAATAAAATGCTTCATGGATTCATTATAGATTTAGTACCCACCCATTATAGAATTGGAAGCCTGTTGAGTTTGTAGGTATAATTTCGTCTAATGCTGAAGCATCCTGCATGTGAACAAGATTGATTTAAAATATGAACCTAACCTCAACTATAAAATACAGAGTACCTAATATCGCAATCAAAGCTGATTTCAATCTAGCACAATAAATTAAGCGGTATACCGCCGAGTTAATTTTTAAGCAATCAGTTTTGTAACAATCAGTTGTCTAGTAATGTAAAACATAATGCTTTAGTAGAGAGGAATTACGTTATAGCATTGACGGCTGTTACACGTATGCATGTTAGTTGTCGATCGATATTTTATTAACAACACAATTGACTAGTCAATCGATCGACTGTGTCATCAAGATAACGAATGGTACAGACCTTGCTTGGAGTGTTCAATTATATAAGTAACAAATGGTGTTGCTAACTGCCTTTTTAGGGTTCCGTAGGCAACAAGAAACCCTTATAGCTTCGCTATGTCTGTCTGTCCGTGTGAGGCTTAGCTCAGTGCCCCTTACTACTAGAAAGCTGTAATTTGGTATGGGTATGTTTATATCAATCACACAGATGAAATGGTAGAATTAAATCTTAAAAAAAAATGTGTACTTCCACTACGCCTAAAGCGGGGATGTAACTTTTTTTGACCTCCGGACCATGGTATGGTGTATTTTTGGGTAGCTTTAACGTTTATAAGAATCATTATTCAACACAGTGATCCGTTTGCGTGACCTTTCAGTCCTAATTTTGCTTAAAAATGTATTTGGAAAGGCCAACTTTCATACGGCAACCGCACCATTTAGTTGGCGCGCGCGTGTCGATGTAACAAAGACAGACAGGCAACTAAGGAACCCTTCACTTGGCCGGTTTTTATCTTAATTCATCGAGCAAGGTTTTATGATACAATTATGAATCAAGTAGGTATTTGTGATATTTTTATACCTCGATAATATCAAGCAATTAATACAAGCCCAAAATCCTAATACTTTTTACTTAAGGCAATAGCAGGCATTTTTTGATATCTGATAGCATCAGATATAGGAAATGATTTTTTCCTCGCCCCTTTTCCCTGCTCTGCCCATATATATTTTCTATAGAATTGTGGCAAAAGGTTTACTCCTGTTAAATAAATTGTACGATCAAATAAAGTCCCTGAAATTAAATCTAAGATTCGTGAGCTCAAGTTAATACGCTACGGATTGCTACGAATGGACGCTTATACTTAGCTACGAGAAGTTAGAAAACATTTTAGAGCTCTGAAATTCAGAAGTATTGATGAATGTTAAAGAAAAGATCACTATCTATACTAGTATTATATAAGTGGAAAAGTCTGTGACAATCTCACAATCCTTTTTAGCTTTGCAAGTTTATATATTTTAAGTAATGTCAGAAACCGCTTGTCCGATTTCAAAAATTCTGTGACCTGCGTTTAGAATGGACTTTCTGAATGGTTATCAAAAAAAATCAATCAAAAATCATTTATTCAGTAACAAACTATTTAACAATACATAGGCTGGTGCCTCTTTTTAAGTATTAATAATACCTGTATTAAGAGACACCGCTCCTCCACTGTGGTAACTAACGTATGTCATGATATGCGTCAATGATACTCGAGATATGCTTCAAGACTGTTTATTCAGTAATTATTCATGTGAGGGTGGATGTGCATTTACCAACTACCGACATCTTTCCTCTTCAAACAAAATTAATAAACTAATACAATTAGCGTAGCTGTTGACTAACCAATTACATTTCTTAGCAAGTTTTAACTATAATTAACGATATATTCTTGCAGTATATTTATACATAATAGCATGCATTATACATGTCTCAATTAAATGCTTAAACAGATCTATGCTTTTTTATTTGTGTCATAGATTGCAGCAGTCTTGTTTATTGTAGTTATATTTAATAATAATTAGTAGTTATAAACTTTTATGAACTAAACATGCGCTATATCTTAATTACATACTTAACAATATTTTTTATTTATTTATTGCGAAGATCTGACGTAACATTTATGTACTTATAATCATAACAATACTATAAGTATTTACTTATAACATGACCATGAACATATTTGTTAATATGTACCTACTGCATATTTTCTATATTCATGTTTTTCAATATGTAAATATTACGCTTCTTTATATTTTATTAATGTAATATAGGGATCAAAGTATTTTTTATATTATTTTCCTAATTGAAATTGTATTTTAATTGCATACATTTTAGGTACTAATTTTATATTTAACATAACATGCCTTTTCAAATCGAAAGTATTCATATATCATGCATAATTTCACCATTCTAGTGTCTTATTATTTAGGTACATACTTTTTATTTTATTTTTATCTTTTAAACAAATTAACTTGTGCACTTAAGTATATGTAGATACAGGTATCCAGCAGATAGTGTCGGTAGATTCATTTCAGTTCCAGTTTTCCCAATTGCCCCATCTACTGGGAGGTATCACTATCCTGCCGGAACGAGTTGTTACATAAGAATCAGTTCGGTTGGTATTCACATTAACTTGAAGTGACTCGGGAGCCGGAGTTGACGCGGCCCGCGCAGGCGTCGGTTGCACGTGATCGAACTCGATGTGATGTCTATTCCTAACAACTTTATTACCATTTTGCGTAAAAATTTCATATGAGCGATTTCTTAAGATTTTATTAACTTTACCGTTTTTCCAAATACCTTTTTTTTCATGTTTTATTTTTACCATTTGACCTACTTTTAGAGGTGACAATTGTTTTGCGTCCTTGTCGTAATATCGTTTAAACGTATTTTGCCGATTAATTAACTGATTTCTAATGCTTTTGTTTACTGTCAAGTCTAGCGCTGTTTCACGTAATGGCAAAATACTACGTAACTTTCTATTTTGAAGTATCTCGGCTGGTGATGGTAAACATTCATTGATTGGAGTGTTTTGATATTCTAGTAATGCTAGACGGTAATCGGTTGAAGTGTACGTGCATTTCTTAATCATGTTTTTAACAATCTGGACACTACGTTCTGCCTGCCCGTTAGACTGCGAGTAGTGGGGAGAAGAACGTATATGATTGAAATGCCAATCTTTTGCAAAATTACTGAATTCACGTGACACGAATTGTGGCCCTCCGTCCGACATAACTATCTCAGGGATACCGTGACTGCAGAACATGCTTTTTAACACATCTATGATCGTATGTGACAATGTGCTGTGAAGTTCACGTACTTCGATGAACTTGCTGTAGTAGTCAACAACTAACAAATAATTTTTACGATGGCTATGAAATAAATCTATACCTACTTTAGACCACGACCTCTTGGGGACTTCATGCGGAATTAATTTTTCTTTTGTGTTGTTTTTTCTGTACGTTAAACATGCCTGACAATTAGAAATAAAGTTTTTTAATTGATTATTTATTTCCGGCCAAAACAACAACTCTCGCGCTCTTAACATACATTTTTCAATACCCAAGTGAGCATAATGTATTTTATGAAGCATGTCACCGCGTAATCTTCTAGGTATAATTATCCTACATCCTTTCCATAATAACCCATTTCCTTCTGTTAAATCTTCTCTGTATTGCCAGTACGGCTTTGCTATGTCTTCTACCTCTTTTTTTTCTTCTGGCCTTCCTTTTCTTATGTATTTTCGCAACAGCTGCATCTCGCTATCCCGATCGGTTTCTTTCTGTAAAGTTAGATAGTGCGTATCTGTCAACTCGTTGTATGTGCACACGGTGCGTATCGCTTCCGTGAGGTCGTCGTGCAGGTCGTGCGGCGCGTGCGCTGCGGCCGGCTCGTAGGCGCGTGACAACGCATCCGCGATATGCAGCTGCTTTCCCGGTTTGTACACCAACTTGAAAGTGTAGGGTTGAAGCCTTAACAGCATACGCTGTAACCTTGGCGGGGCATCCACAATCGGTTTCTTTATTATGTTGATTAGCGGCTTATGATCAGTTTCAATGGTTATATCAGTGCGCCCATAAATATAGCCGTAAATTTTTTCACACGCGTGTACACATGCGTACAACTCCTTCTCTATTTGGGCGTATCTCTGTTCCGTGTTTGTGAGCGCCTTCGACGCATAACATACAGGTAAGCTGTTTTGTAAAAGTACGCAACCCAAACCACTTTTGCTTGCATCAACGGATAAAGCTATGGGTCTACTCATGCTATAATACTGCAACACTGGTTTTTCTGACAAACATTTTTTAATTATATTCCATGTATTTTCATGTCGTTCCGTCCAATGCCATTCTATGTCCTTTTTTAATAATTCTCTGAGTGGTTGGGTTTTATCAGATAAGTTAGGTATGAAATTACCCACGTAGGTTGTTAAGCCCAGTAATCGTTCTATGTCTTTACTGTTTTTTGGCCTCGGCATGTTGATAATGGCCGAGATGTGACTATCATCTGGATATAATCCTTTCCTTGTTATTCTATGCCCTAAATATTTAATTTCCTCAAGACCAAACTTGCATTTACCAAAATTTAGTTTCAAATTAATTTTACGACATCTTTCCAATACCTGTCTTAGTCTATCGTCGTGCTCTGATTTCGTTTTGGCATAAAGTAAAATATCGTCTACATACATACAAACTCCTTCAATGTCGTCAAAATTTTCGTATATTTTACGGTGAAAAACTTCACATGCAGACGAAATTCCGTATGGCATACGCAAAAATTTATACCTACCGAAAGGTGTATTAAAGGTACATAAATCACTATTCTCTAGTTTTACCTGCCAAAAACCATTAGTAGCATCCAACGTACTGAAATACTGTGCTCCCGACAAATTCGAAACTATCCCGTCTAATGTAGGCAACCTGAAATGTTCTCTCTTTATGGCTAGATTCAGCTCTTTTGGATCTAAGCATATCCTCAAATCTCCATTGGGTTTTTTAACAATAGTGATACTATTGACCCAATCCGTAGGGCCCTCGACCTTTGCTATTATCCCAAGTGTCTCCATTTCCTCGAGTTTTTTCTTTACTTGTTCGCGCAACGGTATTGGCACTTTCCTTGGGGCATGCACGACTGGCTTGCTGTCATGATGCAACCTAAGCTTGTAACTACCTGGCAAACAACCTATACCCTGAAAAACATCTCGATAGTCATCAATGAATGCCGGTTTTATCTTGTCAGTTTCGGTAACTGAAAATACTCGTTTAATTAAGTGTAATTTTTTACAATCATGTCGTCCTAAAATAGGTGTGGATGTCACATCAGCTACTTTGAATTCTAAAAAATATACATTATCTTTATAACCTACTTTCAAGTGACATTTCCCTAAGACATTTATTTTTGTTCCCGAGTAACCGTGCAACCGAGTACTAGTAGGTATCAAGTGGTCTTTATTTAAACCCACTTGAGGTAAGTATTTCATTGGCAAAACGTTAACGTCGGCTCCCGCATCAATTTTAAATCTCAATTTCGTATTATTAATATTTAAATCAATCGACCATTCATCTATCTCATTATTAAGACAATAAATTACCTGCTGATCGGATTCCTCTATTTGGTACACGCCACACATGCGTGAAAAGTGGTTCATGCGCGAACAACGTAAACATTGCCTCCCATATGCGGGACAAGTATTTTTATCATGGCTCATACCGCATTTATTACAACTACGACTATTGTGGTTATACGCGTTGAACGTCGCACCGCGGTCGCCGCCGCCGCTCACGGCAGCTGCCGAGCGCGCCGTCGCGGTCGAGTTCCGTGCACGCCAGCCACTCGCCGACGACGCCATGCCCCTGCTCCCAGCGCGCGCGCCGCGCCCGGCTCCGCGGCCGCCGCGCGATGCCAACGCCGACGCCGAGAACCTTCCTCCGCCGCGACCGTTATATGAGCCGTAACCACCTTGCTGATATACTCGCCAGACATTATTATCGTCACCGTTGTCTTGTAAATTATCATGTACTTTAGTTATTTTATGCACTGATAGCTCTCGAGATTCTTGGACTATCTTTTCCGCATACACTTTGGACACAATGGCGGCGCGACATATTTCCATAGCCTGTTCTAAGGTCAAGTCTGCTTCGCGTAATAACCTTTCTCGGATAGCTTTGCACGTAATGCCACATATCAAACGGTCTTTGATCAAGGAATCACACAGACTTCCAAACTCACATGCACTTGATAGCTTCTTTAAATCAAATACATATTGTTCAATGGTTTCGTTTTCCGCCTGATTTCGTGTAAAAAAACGATGTCTCTCCACTGTTAGATTTTTCTTTTGTTCAAAATATTTTTTAAACTCATCTAAAACTTCTTTTACTGTACCACACTTCACATTGATTTGTTCATACAATTCTCTGCATTGTTCACCCACTATATGTAACAATATATTTATTTGTATGGCCGCTGATTTTTTTGAGAGTTCACACGCGTCAAAATATATTTGAAACCCTTTACTCCACTTGTTCCAACTGTCACTCAAACTACCGGTCGTAACGTTTAATAAACTTTGATCATAACAAAAAGGTGACGGCGGCGTCAGCACCGATTCCATATTTATACAGATATGTTGACTTTTAAGCACGTTCCCCGTCAAGTACTGTTCTTTAACTTTCACACTGTAATTTAACTATTCAATTAAATACCGGCTGCGCCATGTCATGATATGCGTCAATGATACTCGAGATATGCTTCAAGACTGTTTATTCAGTAATTATTCATATGAGGGTGGATGTGCATTTACCAACTACCGACATCCATAAGACTGTGATGCATGTTGCCTTCTTGCATATGCACTGCGCATGGACGGAACGGAAACAACTTTAGATTTCCTTCGTCTTCTGCATGTTGTGTCTGGTATATAAGTAGTGGTTTTGGGTTTCCTTATGATTAGGTTTAATAGATATATTTTGCGTACAGACAGGGGGTCGCAAGTCTTATATAGTTGAATCGTAGGAAATTTAAATGGCTTTGAGTACATAACCTTAAGCAACGATCTTTGTGGTGTGTTATAGGCTACTTTTTATCTATAGATATAAATGCCTATGTCCTGACTGACTCACTCACTCACTCACTCATCAACGCACAGCCGAAACTACTGGGACTGGAAACTTGAAATTTACACCAGAACTTCGTTTTATGACGTAGGCAAGGGATAAGACGGGATTTTTGGAAATTCCACCCTTAAGGGGGTTAAATAGGGGTGCAATGTTTGTATGGGGAAAACATTATTTTTTGAACTGGAGACTTGAAACTTTGTAGAAAGATTACTTATTAAGATAAAAAAAAAGTACTTTCAGCGTTTTAGAAAATTCCACCCTTAAAGGGGTTAAATAGGGGTGCAATGTTTGTGTGGGGGAAATATTATTTTTTGAACTAGAGACTTGAAACTTTGTAGAAAATTTACTTATTAAAAAAAATACTTTCTGCGTTGTAGAAAATTCCACCCCTGGCAATGGGTTAAATAGGGGTACAAAGTTTGTATGGTGGGAACTTTTCCTTTTGAGCTAGAAACTTGAAACTTTGTAGACAGGTTAGAGATTTAGTTACCTATTTGAATACAAAAAAAGAACATTTAGCGTTTTGGAAAAATGCACCCCTAAGGGGGTAAAAGGGGGTGAAAAGTTTGTATGGAGATCAAGAAAATTTTAAAGTGAGAGATTTGTAACTTAGGTCTTAGCCTGTATGCTAAAAGACTGCAAAACAATTTTCAGCGTTTTTTATTTATCTCCTAAGAGGGTTAAAAGTGGGTTCGAAATTTGTATAGAGAGCAAGACATTTTTGAAGTAAGAGATTTGTAACTTCGGTTTTAGACTGTTTCTTTGAAGACTAGAAAAAATATTGGGTGTCGAACGAGGTTCACCCCTAAAGGGGCTAAAATGAGTTGGAAATTTATACGGGAAACAAGACAATTTTAAAATAAGGGAACTGTAACTTCGGTCTAGGACTAGAAAACAAAGTACTGCGTTTTTTATATTCTATCTAAGGTTGAGATTAAAAGGAGTTGAAAGTTTGGAGAACAGGTACTTTTTGTAGTAAGAGAATTCTTCGGTCAGACATATTATATACTATTTGGTAAGTCATTAATACAGAATACATAATCCTACTGCTCGCAGAAGCAGTTCTAACTAAGAACTGCAATGCTCACAAACCGAAAAGAAGGTAATGTTAGATTAAAAATGCGGATCATTTTGTTAATTTAAGAAGTTAGTCATCATCAATCAATTAATTATAAAAGGCTAATCAAAATAATTTATTCTCTAACTCCGTTAAACAGATGGAAAGTTCTACGTCTTTTGGCATATGATAATTTTACTCTCAAAACTATACAGGGGGCCCGGACTATTGTAATTAAAACTACAAAACGGAATCAGGCAAAAAAGATCAGTAGGTAATGTAGCATAGTAGATATTAAAAAAACCTTTAATACATTATGAAAAACAAAACAAGTAGTTAGAAACGTGTTAATACTTAAAATATCTATATTTTTAAAAACGGTCGTTTCAATGTAGGTTTAGCAATTTAAACCTTTTACGCCTAAACCCAGAACGGAATTAGATGAACATTAGCATAGAGATAATTTGAAACCCTTGGAAGGATTTAGGATAGTTTTTATCTCGAAATTCATCCCTTAAGATGGTAGAAGTTTGTTTGGGACGGAAAGCGTAAGCCTAAAATAATTTATAGCAATATTTTTTCTCAAGTTCTACGCGGACGAAGTCGCGGGCAACAGCTAGTTTACAATACGCGGGCTGCTAGTGTGTTGCTGTTACCCATCACATTCGACTACAGAAGTTTGATATTAAATTATGTATGACATTGAAAAAGAAAACACAGTGACAGCGTAAAAGGTTGATTATCTGATATTTTTTGATTAAAATTGGAATGTGGCATGAATACGAAGGCTTCGATCTTCTAGTACTGGATGACGGCTTTAGAATCTATGGATCGATCAGAGACTACGTATCGCACCCCAATGTCAAGGATTATCGGATGTTTATGCCATTACTGTTCTTCCTATTCGCGATTCTGCACAATATGAATTCCACACAGCTGACTTTTATCATATGATGAAGATTGTGAAGAATTAATGACTGTGAAGAATAACGCATGTGATAAAATTCAGCTGCGTGGAATTCATATTGTGCAGAATCGCGAATAGGAAGAAACAAAATTGTGAAGAAATAATGACTGTGAAGAATAACGCATGTGATAATATTTAGCTGTGTGGAATTCATATTGTGCAGAATCGCTAATAGGAAGAAACAAGATTGTGAAGAGAAGTTGTTCATATTAAGAAGGTTTATGGATCTACGACATAAACGAGTTCCACGCGGACACAGTCGGGGGCAAAGGCTAGTTATGATATTAAATTGGCCTGAGAAAGTTAAGTATCTGATCGATCGTCAGCTCTAGATGATGTGCACTGTTTTTAAACCTCCGGTAGTTGTCTCCGAGTGAACAACAAACAGCCTTCAGCAATGATTTTGAATTAAAAACGTCGAACACATGCTGTATTCCCACCTACACTCAATAGCAGAGAAAACAGGTACACGTTGTATAGAAATTCAAAAAAGTGTGTACACGTTTTTGTGCTCATGTGTGTGGTTTCCACCCACTATAGTCCGGGCATGAAATCGTTTCGCCGCGTCGCGATGAGACGGTGGAAATAAATATAATTTTGGGAATTGCCCCAATCAATCCGGTCGGTCCACGACGGGCCACGCCATTTCCAAATTAAGGACTTTGTCGTATTAGTCGGATTCTTCGTGATGTTTGTTTATTTTAGTGGTTGGAATCAGTAAATGTTATATAGTCCTGTGCTGTGATCTATTTTAAAAGTGTGAATTTTTAGTTTTCCTTGTCAAAACTGCGAATATGTTGACCGCCCTATATATTAAGTAGGTACTAAGTAAATATACTAAAATTATAGTCGAATTCTTTTTTCTAATCGTGGGAGTACACAGTGACGGTAATATCACAAAAACACTTTAGTTTCATCACCGTTAAGTGTGGTGGTCGTTAAATTTTAATCAAATGGTGTATGCATACATAGAATCACTATAATAATTGTAACTGTTTCTTCGCTAATAATCATTCAAACACAATGTACATTGTTCAATGAATAAATGACTTATGACTTATGACTTATGACTTATGACCAAATGTGAATTTAAGCAATTTTTTTTCGTACCTAATAATGAAATTTTATCATATTTTAATGTTGCGATCCATTAGCGTCCTTAAGTAAATACTTTAATGGGATATGAAAGCTTTCATAAAAGAGCTTATAATCTCGACCAACTTTATGTTACTTAACCAAAACTTCTATTAGACTTAACGCTCATCCCGACACGTTAGGCCGCGTTCCGCGTTAATGGACAAGTGAAGCGTTTAGCGGCGTGTCAGGAGTAACAAAAACCATATGGCATTGCTTAGATGCGTGACTTAAGGCGTGAGGGTTTCCATACGCGTCTGACAGCTCGCGTATCATACCCCGCACGCGTCGCCTGTCCATAGACAAGGAATTTGCGCCGGGTGTGAGTTGTAGTCTCGACTACGGACTGACGAAATGCTACAAGGTCGAAGATCGTTAGCTCGACCAATCAAATTTCAAATAAATATAATCGTTGCGTCGAAAACAAGACAAACTATTGAGCGTATAAAACCGAATGAAGATTCGACCACACCGCTGCTCAAAATACGCTAACGCATCGTAAAACGCAGCAAAATGTATGAAGAATACATGACGCATACGACACGTCAACGCGTATACGCAGCGTTAAGCACCGGTGTGGTCGCTCCCTCAGGGCATTCGATTGTTATTTAAGAGGAAACACCAAGGTTGAGATAATTGAGAAACGCCAACCTCAAGCCTCCCCCCGCAGAGCGCGATAGAGACAACTGAAACTAGAACCGAAAATACGTATTAAAAGTACATAAAATCAACGTTTCGTAGCCCCCTGATTTCTTCTCCAAAACTTGACCTATTTATCTATTCTTTTTATTAAAATCAAAGAAATGCTTTGGCCGTGCTCATATATTTTCCTTTTTTTTAATAAGCTAATCAAAATTGTTTTCTGGATGTTTGAACACAGCGGAAAATCTGGCATTTTTTAGGTTATTAGAGGTTAATATCTCTTTTAACAATAAATATGTAAAAAAGGAAAACATAGGAACATGTCAATAGTAGCCATAGATTCATGTAAAAAAAAAATTGTTCTACTGCCATTATCCAGGGAGAAGACAGGGGACTACGTTTCTATGGAAAAACGGCCGTTGTGTTTCCTCTACTGGTTTCCGCTACATACGAGGAAAACCGCGGGATCCCGTAGCGAAATCGTGCTGGAATCGTGACCCTGGAACCAAATGTCATACATGTGCATGTCTGCTGAGTGGGCATTTGACCTGGAGCTGTCATGCTTTTCGCAAGACTACATCCCTTGATGAAATTCTTTATGCGCTTGACATGAATGGATAGAGTAGAGACCGGGACAGAAAGCGTCGTTGATACTCGACATGTCGTCCCTACAATTATGTAGGTACTTGGTTCTGTAAATGTTATACCTACGTATTACTTTTATATATAGTGATTGTTATTGTAGCTGCTGTCCTAGGCCATAAGATAATAAACAATTGCGAGAAATAAGACATTTTGTTATAAACTAATATTTTGCATTGTTTGTGAGAAAAACACAATTTTATTGAACTACTTCTACCAAACCCACAGGCCTTTTTATGCTTGATACCCCAAGTTACGAAATCTTAAGCTGCTGTTGGGTTTGATTCCCCAATCTTTATCAGTTTTATCACCAAGTAAAGGATGACTCACGCTAGAACGGGACGTGTCCGGCCCGGGCCGTTTTCTCAGAAAAACGACGGCGTTTTCGCGCGGCCCAAGCCCGGCCGGGCCACGCCCGAGGCTCGGAAGCGGCTCGGTGTCGGCACGGCCCGGTCGCTCATATGTAACACCAACGTTTGACGGCCGTTCTACCTACATCCGAGGCTCGGACGACGCTCGGTCCTGGCCCGGCCCGGACACGGCCCGTTGGACTTAGGGTTTGCAAGATCCGCCAATATTTCGGATCCGGATATTTCGGATATTTAAATCGAACGGATCCGGATATCCGGATTTTTCGGATAAAACGGATCCATGAGTTTTAAAAAAAAAATTATTTAGAAACAAACAGTCGCATAAACAAATATATAAGGGGTACACATAGAATACCAACAGACATAATGCTAAAGACCTGGAGGTTCATTAATATTTAATATTGTGTTAACAAAAAAAAGAAAGAATATTAACCATGCAACTAAAAATTAATGTAGACATTTTGTTTTTTTGGTATAAACTAGGAATTGCAAGGCCAAACTAAGAAAACACTAAAAACGGTTATAACACCGTATTTATATACCTGAAAGATTTTAAATAGATACGCATTCCCGAGGTCATAAGGGGTATAAAACTTTATTTTGTTTCAACTTACGACTACAAACTAACTAGCCAAGTTAGTTTAGTCACTGTAAGCTGTCACTTGAATAACTACAACCAGGTCGCGTTAACTCCGTACCTGGTGGTCGTACATACATTTAAATGAGTTCTATGAGTTCTATGTATACAGTTAATTCGATAGGCTTGTAAAAGAAATTGACATGAAGACTTGGACGCCTTACTCAGTAATCGATTGAAAGAAGAGCCAACACGGAAATCTTTAAAATCAAGGGAAGAGGTGTTTGTTTAGCAAGGGACATTCCATTAGGCTAATAGGACTAGGTATGTCTAGATATGGCAAAAACGGTGAACTATATATAGCGCACTGCTCTTATTTTACATGATCAATATAAGTCGACCATAATACTAAAAAAATATTACAATTATAAAACGTAGGTATTGTTGCTGCATTTACTTTTTACTTCATGTGTCATATCAAAGACTACAATGTGTCAAATATACTTCTTAAATATTTATTTAGGTACATCTAAACTAAGTCTTTAGTAAGTAGGTAGGTACTATCGACAACACAGCTAACTGACCATCGGTGCACCTTAAATACATTGTAATAAGGTTCTATATAAACACAGGATGGTCAGGTAACAGTGTTGTTGTTTGTACATATAGTCTAAGTAATATTGGATTTATATGATTACTTAGTGCCTACGGTGGATTAGTGCATTTAAACCAACGCCAACTTTCAACATCAAATTCCGCAATGTTGTAAATAATAAATTAAAAACAAAAATAATCTGATCTGGGATGAAGAAGTGGCGAATAAAAACAGAGATTGAGAATGATCTACATTATATGATTCCGTTTTTAGCGTGGACTCGGTACAAACTTCATTTTGTAGCGGTATTTTCGGTTTCCATGGTTGTATTTTAAGGATCCGTAATATCCGAAAAATCCGGATCCAGGAGCTTGTCAGATCCGGATCTGAAATTTGGCGGATATCCGGATCTTTCGGATATCCGAATATCCGGATTACAAACCCTAGTTGGACTACAAGAACGCTCCGCTGTTCAGCAGCCCGGTCCCGGCTCGTGCTCGGCCCGGGCGGCTCGGACATATACGACAAAAATACGGTGTCATATATGAATATGTGAAATATGGGAGTCCAACTAACCTTGCACTTAATCGGTTTACATTATTTGATGTTGAGCTCATAAAAAAATAGTTTAGCACAAAGGTTTATTACAATGATATACAGTCAGAATTTTAAGGGCTATTGTACATTATACGATATTTTCTTACGAAGCATCTTATTAAGACGAAATATGATGTCTGTTTGCTCTAATAGGTATCTACCTACTTAAAATAGATAATGCCTGGGCAACCGAGCTCAGTTCGGGTGAAAATATGGCGAAAACGAATTTTCTCAGACATGAGACCTAGCTAACTCGATTTCTCGCCCCCGAAAACCCCCCATTCAAAATGTAAACGAAATCGTTAGAGCCGTTTTCGAGAACGTGATTGCAAATATATATTGCTCGTTTAATATTATATTTCCGTTGTTTTAGCAAACACCATTCACGGTTAAATATTATTTAATTATGAGTGACTAGCTTCTGTCTGACTTACTTCGTCCGTTTGAAACTCTTTTATAAAGTAGCTGCATCCAAAATTTGTCCCCATTTCTCTTTCTATAAAACTAAGCTATGTTCTTCAAAAGGATTCAATCTATCACCATACCACGTTCATCTCAAACGTTTCTGCGATTTAAGCGTGATAGGGTAACACACAGACAGACATATTGGCAGAGCTTTCGCGTTTATAATACCTGTTATAGTAAGGACTTTAATAAGGAATATGCAGAAGTAGCTACTGGTTGTCCGACTGTATATACACAATACAATAATAAAACAGGACAAGGTATACAGTTTTTTTATTTGTACAAATCTTGGAAAATCACATGGGTTTACATGGTTATGTATAAACACACAACTAATACCTAGTTTTGCTTTGCTATTTACAAAAACGTGCCCATATTGTTACATTAGTTTTCGTACTAACAAACTGATTTCGCCTTGCTCATAGCGTGCCTAAGATTAGGCAGATTTAAGTAAGTGGCTTCATACGAGATGTGTGAAAAAATAGATTTCCATCTTCGTAGAATGATCAGATAAGATTTATTAAACGTTACGCTAAAGAATGAATGAATTCTCTAGGATAACATCGGGATAACCGCATAGCTGCCAAAAAAGATACCTAATGACTGATAAGCTACGTAGACGACGTAGATGCAGATAAGTATGTGTGTAGTGTGTTTATTAAATTCGTACGGTGCGTTCAGAAAAATAGATGATTTCCGATTTCCGCTTTTGGTAGTCTGATTATCAATATTATCATGCATGTGAACTAACCTTAACCTCGGTTACCGAATAAGTAACATTACTTAGAAATCGTAACCAACCTAAAACCTCGTAGCCTGACTAACCTTATCCGGATAAAAGCGGCAGCTGGCTTGTCTATGCCCGTGACTAGATATCAAAGTCAAATATCATGAATCGATTGCACCTGACTTTGACAGCTGTCATCCAATATTCCGTTGAAATAAAAAAGAACACCAATATTTTTATTTATAACATTGAATAATGAAGTATATAAGTATAGTAGGTAAACTTATTGAGTAGATGATTGGCTGCAATTGGTCGCCCGCTGACGGAGAAGTCATTTTCTTTCCGCCGTGCTATGTTGAAGTCCGTACGCTGACAGAGAAGTGATGGCATCCGATTGGCCATCTTCTTCCCGCCATGCCACGTGTGATGAAGCTGGAACGAAGACCAGCTCGTTCGGACGACTCCAGCTAGTAGCCTGTTGTGGCTACTTATTGTATCATCTAGACCGGCTCGCCTTGGTCGTACATGTAACAAGAAATAAAACGTCCAATTTCCCGCCATGCCACGTGTGATGAAGCTGGAACGAAGACCAGCTCGTTCGGACGACTCCAGCTAGTAGCCTGTTGTGGCTACTTATTGTATCATCTAGACCGGCTCGCCTTGCTCGTACATGTAACAAGAAATAAAACGTCCAACTACAGGAGAAAGAAAATTACCACAAGCTATCAGTAAATACAGTTACAAAATAAAGTTTAATTTGATGAATTAAATCATTGCACCGCTCTTTCTTTTTTTAATTTTACAAGCTTTTATTTAGTTTCACCTGTCCCGTTGTCTGTCTGTCTGTCTGTCTGTAATCAAATCTTGCAAGTTAAATTTGATCCACGTCCCGGTTGAAATTTTGCACGATTAAGCAAATCGCGTGACAATGCAATATTATGATGACGTGGAGCTGATCTGATGATGGAGCTGGAAGGTGGCCATAGGAACTCCGTAATAAAACCACATAACCCCATCGAGTTTGGGCTCGTTAGAATCGTCTCAATTATTAGTTCGGTATACAGAAAAGTACAGTCGGCAATAAGAGCTTGTACCAAAAATGAACATTATGACATAAACTTATTTAGTAGATACTTTTCACAATCATAACTCCATATAGCAGGACTACGCGATAAGCTATAAAAAAAAGATAAAACTGCCAGATTTAAATAACCCTAAGTGAATGAATATCTTACCATATCAGCTATACAAGGTGTAACAAAAATGGGGTATGAATCGATCAAGGGCTCAACACACAGGTATCGTGTTCTGATAAGGTTCTCTAGTGGCGACCACGTACCGGAAAGCGCAGCGTGGGTAGACCCCCCACAAGGTGGACTGATAACCTGGTAAAAGTCGCGGGAGTCCGCTGGATGCGGGTGGCGCAGGACCGGTCATTGTGGCAGTCTTTGGGGGAGGCCTACTATGTCCAGCAGAGAACGTCTTTCGGCTGATATGACAATGATGATGATAAATGATATGATGATGATGAAGGTATTTAAGTAGCACATTTTAAGCAGGAGCAGCCTAACTGGGAAAGTACCCCCACTTTACAGAAGACTAAAGCTATAATGACTCCATTACTTGCTCAGTAAGTATGTGGTGTATGTTCCTGGTGACGAGTAAAGTCGCCAGAGCTCCCGAGGAGTGTTGTTGTGAGATTGAGAGCGCGTTTGTCTCCAGCTGTCAACACAACGAATCCTCAAATCTATAAAGGGTCGGCAGCGACTCTTCAGGGCTTTTATTCGCTAAGCGTTAAAGCGGCTCACCCCGCCGGTCGCCCGTTAGGAAACTAAACCTCTACCTACGCTTGGTTACTACGCATCGCGGTATCAAGATATATTTGTGGGTGAGCGTCGAGGTGAGCATAAAACAAGTTACAGAATAGGGGGGCTGGACTCGTAAGCATCCACAGACCACGGTATATGCTTATCATCACTCATCAGGCAGACCGATTATTGTTTTCCACTGTCCTAGTATTAAAAAACCCGGCCAAGTGCGAGTCGGCCTCGCGCACGAAGGGTTCCGTACCATTATCTATAAAAACGGCCAAAAAAAACACTTGCTGTATCTAAATGTTTTTAGTATTTGTTGTTTTAGCGGCAACAGAAATACATCATCTGTGAAAATTTCAACTGACTAACTATCACGGTTCATGAGATACAGCCTGGCGACAGACGGACAGACAGACAGACAGACGGACGGACAGCGGAGTATTAGTAATACGGTTCCGTTTTACCCTTTGGGTACGGAACCCGGCATCGTCTCAACCTATCAACACAACGAATCCTCAAATCAATAAAGGATCAACCACGCGCTTGTGATTCATCTGGAATCGCACGCGTCCATAAGCTACCGTATGCCTGTTTGCCACCCACTTAGTATAAAATAACTTCCAAAGCTATCATCTCTCTCGGCAAACGTTAAAACCATGTAACAGACGGACGGAGCCTGAGTAGAATCCAAATAGAACCCGAAAAAGACAAAATGAGAACTTCCTCCTCAGGTAAATGGTTCCGGATATTACCCCCTACATACAAACTTTCAACCTTACAAAGCTACAATCTCACAGAGGAAAAACCTGTTTATTAGCGACCCGCTCCGGCTTCGCACTATATCGCTACTATATTATTACATATAAACCTTCCTCTTGAATCACAATATCTATTAAAATAAAACCGCATCAATATCCGTTGCGTAGTTTTTAAGATCAAAGCATACATAGGGACGGACAGCGGAGTCTTAGTAATAGGGTCCCGCGTTTTACCCTTTGGGTACGGAACCCGGCATCGTCTCAACTCTAACATATCAACACAACGAATCCTCAAATCAATAAAGGGTCCGCGACGCGCTTTTCATCTGG
Organism: Epinotia bilunana; assembly: GCA_947049275.1. Taxonomy (NCBI): domain Eukaryota; kingdom Metazoa; phylum Arthropoda; class Insecta; order Lepidoptera; family Tortricidae; genus Epinotia; species Epinotia bilunana. Next base: position 14,141,527 of record OX346259.1, on the reverse strand, counting down.
AATCGCACGCGTCCATAGGCTACAGTGTATTTACCATCAGACTGACCGTATGCCTGTTTGCTACCCGCTTAGTGTAAAAAAACTTCCGAAGCTATAATCTCTCTCGGCATATCATCAAACGTTAAAACCAAATAAGTAACAGACGGACGGAGCCTAAGTAGTTTGGGTACAGAACCCGAAAAAGACCAAATGAGAACTTCCTCCTCGGGTACATGGTTCCGGATATTACCCCCTACATACAAACATTCAACCTTACAAATTTACTATCTCCCAGACAGGAGAAAACCTCTTTATTTTATTACTAGCTGCCCGGCCCGGCTTCGCACGGTTAGTTTTCCGTTTTCCCGTAGAAATTATAACTTCACCTCAAGCAAGCATCACCTCCGAGCGATTGATTTTATCTACCAAACACTTATAAATATTATCATCGTCAACTTATATGTATTAGTACCTAAACGTCCTATTAGTCCTATACTATAGGGCAAAGATATGCTATTGTGGATGAGAATAGGCTAAGGAACAAACTGGCCCAGAGTGCGGCTTGGGCACTTTTTGTACACCTTTGAACATCTTCACAAATGTTGTACCTAAGTACCTGTGCAAGTTTCGTCACGATTTCCCTTCAACGAAAACTATCGATATGCCCACTCACACTGGCGAGTCGACCGTCGCGCACGCCTCCCAAAGGTCCGAAGCACCATTGCGTCGCGAGTCACATTATGTTTCACAAAATTTCAACGCGTTTGCTGCACAGTTACACAAACAACATAGGATCTGCCCATCTGACCGTTCACAAACACAGACACCATAGCCTATGGATACTTGCAACTTAAATTAGGTATGTAGTATATATAACAAGCGTGTTCTCAACCCTTCATTGAGACTTCTGATTATGCTTAGTCGATTCGCGGCGTCAGGATATATTTGTGAGTGAGCTTAAAATAAGAAACAGATTAGCGGGGCTGTAGAAAAATGCACACACACTCGCATAGCACATACCTACTCAGATTTTATTGGATAATTTATTCGATATTGCTTACCTTAAACAAAGAGCTAGTCGATGCTCGGTGGATATAGGTTTCTGGAACCTTGTAATTTTCTTTTCCAAACAGTGTTTAACTTTTTATGGATACTCGTAGCACGGAAAGAATCTTGTGTCATGTGAAAGTAATCATAAAATTTGTCATCATAGCTCCAAAGATCTTTACATACAATTTTGAATTCTCCTCTTTCTTCACGGGAACGCCAAAGCGGATGCATGCCAAATTGTCTTGAAGAACATGGTGCCAAATCTTCTTCTTCGTCTTGAATTGTTGCAATATTACATCAAAAACAGACACTCGCGACATTTTATTATTTTTAATAGAAATGTATTGAAGATTACGTATTTATAAGATTTGTATTATTATAAAATCATGTTGCAAAGGGATTGTGTTGCAGTACTCAAATAAATTGCAATAACAATGTCAATGTCTTTGTTAATGACAAGCGGCCCGGTCGCGGCCCGGTCGCGGCCCGGTCGCTGCCCGTCGTGATTGACACGCAACGCTCGTAAGCGGCCCGTCGTCGGCCCGGTGTCGGCCCGGCGTCGGCCCGGTGCGAGCTCGGTGACATGTCGTTTGCATAATGTACCGGCCCGGTGACCGAGCAGCGGACGGGGCTCGGCTCGGTGCAGGCTCGGACACGGCCCGGTGGCAAAATGTGACAAGCAAATAAGCTCGTTGACGGCTCGTCACGATTACGGCCCGGGCCCGTCACGTCCCGTTCTAGCGTGAGTCATCCTTAACGCGTTTTAGTCTTTTCATTTGACATTTAAAATCATACCGCTCTATTAAAAGCACGACAGCCTTTGTAAATTTGACTAAAATATAATTAAGTTAAGTGTTAATTTCGTACAAAATAGATCACTCGTGATTGTGGCCATGGGGCGGGTGATGGATGCAGCGTCTGAAAGTTTCGGGCTAACGATTTTGTCTTTTTACTGCAGAGGTCGTTGAAATTCCATTAATCTGAGTAGAAAACTGACGGGGCGATCTCAAAGAGGGTCCCTAAAGTCGGTTCCACGCGTGGTTATCCTCCGGTCTCTGAGACCGTCCGTAAATGAAGCGTATTAGGACTAAACACATTGACTCCCGTCCTTTTGATAATTATGCTCTTAACGATAATTAGGATTATAAACACTCGCGTGAATTTTGAGGAGCAAGCTCGATGCTTAGGCGGGAGCAGATTTTTAAATTCAGTTCTTCGTAGTACTTATGTGTAAAATATTGCTGAAAAATTAGAGCTTTAGGTTTTCAAGAAACAAAAATCTATTAACCTTTCGTATGCCTTGTGCGGGATCCATCCAGAACGGTTCGAATTTGCAACTTGATCTTCAAGGTCATCATTTGATTGCTTTTTTTTGACATCGGTATACGAGAGAATTTCGATCAAAGTGGAAAATTGAACAATTATTACATTTTCCACTTTGATCGATTTTTAATATTTTGTTAGCGGACGTTTCTGCTTAGTTAGTAAACTTTTACTGTTAAATATCTATTATCTAGGTATACTGTAGTGTTGTTTGACTTGATGTTTACAACTTAATACCTACACCTAGCAGTAAGCGCGTGATTCAACGAGCGTTCCAACCAACGTCAGCCCCCTGGTCGCTTTATTGTCAATGTACCGGCAAACTCGCATGGCACGTTCAGGTATGTTTAACAAGTCCAGGACTACATAAAAGTATTTGGGAAAAGGGATCCAAATCGTTTCAACGCTCGTAGAATCCCCCAAACGCCATCCGATTTCTCGGAACTATCACATTCGTGATATCATAATGGTAGGTATGCGAAGTGTTGTGTGCACTTTTTCTGATACGTTAGGCTCGGTGATTGTGGAAAAGTGGATGCGAGCGTGCAACGCGTCCCTGCATATCATTTGATTATCAATATGTCAAGACAGATAAACCTCCGGTACAAATAACTGAACCGTAGGTAAGTCATTTTAACATCTAATCTGACATGCCACTTCAGTGTAATCCGTGACATTTAGTCCTGCATTGAAATGTATACCGGGAAGTTTATCGCCGGACAGGCAATTAATAGGTCGTCTGCCTTCGTCTCGGGTGCACCGACGGTCTAGCGACCGGAAGCGGCTCGCACCAAATAGCGGCATCGATCGCCAAAAAACTAACCCACATACGCACTGGCAGCGTAGCCGGAATTATTAATCGCAAAGGGAGTAGGAGGGTGGTGTTAGAGGGCGGTGGCGGCTGGCGCGCACGCGCGGGCGGCCCGCGGGCACTCCGCGAGGAAGGCTCGCGCGCTCCGCCCGCGTCCCGGCCGCGATGCGCGAGTCCCCGGGCCCGCGGCCGCGCCGGCACCCGCCGCGCTAACAGCACCCATGCAGTGGCGAAAACTTACCAGGTTGAAGTCTTCGCCGGGCGGACAGTCGCGCGCTCGGAGGATGCTGTGCTGCGGCCGACGGAAGGTATGCGATACGATCGATAGCGCGCGCCGAAACCGTCGCCCCTCCCGGCCCGGACGCCGCCGCTTCTACCCGTTCGACGACCCCTGATATCGCTTCTAGCTCGTGGATCCTCCCGATCCACGGTTCTTGGCATCATGTCCCGATGTGCTGGAGAAGCGACAAATTCAATTGCCATGCTATCATCCAAGTTTTTGTTGTCCACAAGTTCAAATAGAATCCAAAGATATGGTGGTAGTACGGCCGGATGGGTCACGTGAACGTGGTGCATGGTAGTAAATCGATCAAGTTCCATGCCTCTGCGGGCTACGATTAGTATATGTGCTTTTCTAGTAATATAAACTCGTAGATATAACAGCATAGAAACAGACAAATTGCATTGAAAAACGCCGAAAATAAGGTTTTTAATTGCATTTATAGCACCAGTGGAAGGTTTTAGTATGTGTTTAAGTCATCATTTGATAGAAAATCAAAATTTTGAAAACTGTTAGTGTTGATTCGATAATGGGGTGTAAGTAGGTTATTTCGGAATTTGTAGCATCCTTCGCCATCTTGTCTCAGACTTGCCATATAAGACAAAAAAAGACGTGTTAATTACTTCGTTTTAAAAACTGAAATAAATGATATGTTAGATAAAACGAATCAAACGACACGCTCCGTCAAAAAAAGCTTGGGATAGAGAAAGATAAGAGTATGTAGTAGATCATTTATTTTAACTAAGGTTTTATTACTTTTAATATTAATTTGAGAACAAATCCCGTTACTAATATTATATAGTACGATTACTACGCGCATTTAATGACAATATGACTTAATTAAACAGAATCTTTCCATTGCGGACAGTGAATTTTGTAGCCTATTTTGACCTAGGATTATATGGTCAATTGCTGTTCATCAAAATTGGCAACGCGTTGTGCCTTTCTAGTTGAAGTTTAATTAATAATATATTTGGGATGGTTTAACGGGCCGGTTAATATTTAGTACCTAGTTTAGTTTATTTGTTCACATAATAAGTTGGCGGCAGCTGTCATCCCATAGATAGCTGTCAAATTTCGTATTCTAACGGACGCAGATAACTTACGATTATCGACGGTTTGAAACAACCGTTCTAAGGAACTACTTCAGGAAAAATATGGTTTTGAAAAACATTAATTTATAATACCTAGCGTTTTTTTTTTGTTGATTTCATTTTAAAATGTTATTCTAACATGATTTATTCAAGAATCCGACAAACTTTCCACCCGGAAGTAATTATGTAGATTTAAATGAAGCATGCATTGTCGATTTTTGTAAGATTTACCTATCTTGAATATTATAGAGCCAATGTAAATGAACCAAAATAAAGACAAAACTATTTTTTTATATTTTTTCTGGGTTTTCAGAAACTAGTTAATTTATAATTTTTTGATGTCTGAAATTTTGACAGATGTGGTCGCTTTTCCATACAAGTTGTCAGTTCACTAAACATCCTAAGGGGCGGGTTGCACCAACTTACGATTACAGACCGATCAACGTTAAATATGGCGCCGGCAGCTGTCACTCCATAGAAAATGGTCGAACTTTGCATACAAACAGATTTTAACGAACACCGCTTACGTCACAGATAGGATTGGTGCAATCCACCCTTAATCTAAACGCCGAAAAAATATTTAGTTATGAAGAAGGCGTGGTTTTATTTTTGACATATGATGCGCTGGCGTAGAACTACTTACCAAGGCCGCAATCCCAAGTCTGACCAACAGATAAAGTAGGGATACCTACGTGTACTAATAGCAGGTTGCACCAATTTACGATTACACATTGATCAACGTTAAATATAGCGTTGGTAGCTGTCATTCCTTAGAAACTTGTCAAACTTCCCACTCATTGGGATTTTAACGAACACAGCTTACGATTGCAGACGGTTTGATGATTGGATTCTATTTTAGATTGATTGGATGTGGTGACAGCTGTTGCTGTAGGTACAACATACGTCATCTTTTGCGTTTCGAGGTTATAAATTGTCCGGTGTCACCGTACATAAGCACCTGAAATAGATACAGATGTTGTACGGATAGTACCGAATTTTCTTCGGGTCTTTTCATCGGGCAAACTCGGAAACACGACTAGACTGCTGATGATGGACAAATTTATGTCCATACATCCATACTAATCCTACTAATATTATAAATGCGAAAGTTTAGATGTTTGGATGTTTGGATGTTTGTTACTCAATCACGCTTAAACGGCTGAACCGATTTGAATGAAATTTTGCACGAAGATAGTTTATAGCCTGGATTAAAATATAGGATAGTTTTTATCCTGGGTCCACGCGGACGAAGTCGCGGGCGGAAGCTAGTAATATTATAAATGAGAAAGTGTGTCTGTCTGTCTGTTACCTCTTCAGGCTTAAACCGCTGAACCGATTTGGATGAAACTTAGTATATAGATAGTTTGAGTCCTGGGGAAGGACATATGTTAGTTTTTATCCCGGAAATCATCCACCAAGGGGATGAAGTGGTGGGTAAAAGTTTGAGTGGAGCTACGATATAAACGAGTTCCACGCGGACGGAGTCGCGGGCAGAAGCTAGTACCTAATAAACTTTATTAGTGTCAAATGTCAGAATGAACACTGGTTGTATTTTGATATATAGTATCCAGAAAAAAAGGTTCTTATGTCCTTGTCCAAGACTAAAATTTTCTCTAGGAGAAATCAAATAGACTGAAGGGCAAAAGCATATTAAAAAACCACCAGGTATATAGCACCAGACAGGCCGTATGCTAGTTTACCACCGTCGCTGTGTAAAAAAAAATATATTGAACTTGTTTGCCACTCGTACAACGCGCTAACTAAAAGTAGATTTCACGCCTTTGAGGCCCATTTGCATCAGAATAACCATAACATTAGGTTACCCGATAAAAATATCATTAGTGTAGAGTGCACGAGTGGTCAGTAAAAATAGACCGTATTATCCATTGATAGTCAGCTTTGTGCTCTAAAATGGAACAGGGAGGGCGGGGCTTCGACCGTCTTCGTGAGGCATAACGAGGTGTTTATGAGCCAATATGGTTCAATAAACAAACATAAGTAAAAAACTACACAAAGCTTGCTATGGGGACTTTGTACTACAATAGATAATCAATTAATCATGCAGTGGGGCCCGATTCGAGATGATAAATGTTACATCGGCGGCATGCCATAGGGATATATCCTTCATGTCTGTTTATGAAGATCAAAAGGACACAATAACGATATCCCATAGATGTCGTCTTCTTTCAATAAAGATAAACGGAATTGCTTCTTTGATAAGATAATAGACTATTGTTGCATTGTTTAGTAAAATTTTTAGTCTTTTTTGATAAATGATTTTCAGCTAAAATACTGACTGTAACTGAAACCAGTTTATGCAGTTTTAATACCTTCGTTTAAATTAAAGAATTCCAATAGTATTGGAAGAAAAGGAAATCTATTTTCTCATCTAGGTATTTAATTTCCAATAGAACAAAGAACGACATGTATTTATTATTTTAGCTCAAATAAGATTTCAAGCTATTAAGCTATATAAGCTTGCTTGTCGGTATTTCAGCTTCGCACATAGTTGTCGAGGTGACACAAAATACGCAACAGGAACGCAGAAATGATTACGATAATATTCATTTCCAGTTCAGTGGTACTTGTTAAAGTATTGGACGAGAAATACATATTTTAAGGTCCATCGAGACGGATTTTATTATTGATGTGTCACAAAAATATTTAACCCCCGACGCAAATAGAGGGGTGGTATAAGTTTGACGTGTCTGTGTGTGTGTCTGTGGCATCGTAACTCCTAAACGAATCGACCGATTTTAATACGATTTGATGGTTCTTAGGGTAGGGAGTAACATGGTCGTTGCCGACCCTTGACATGTTTGAGGATTCCGTGTGTTGACAGCTGAAGGAACAAATTCCCTCGCTCTCAACACAACGCATCCTCGGGAGCTCTGGCGACCTTGCTCACCTCCAGGAACACAACACTACTACAGAGCAAGTAGTAGTGTTATTATGGCATTGGTCTTCTGCAAGGCACTTCCCCAGTTGGGCTGCACCAAATTCACCTACTATTATCAGTTCGCAACCAATTTTTAATAGTAATGTGTGAGGGCTGTCTGTCATACTTTAAATACCTTCGTATTGGTGGAAATAAATGTATGTCCTGTATTCGAAGTGACAGCAAACTTATACCGCGTAATTAACTGAAATTTTCAACGCATCAAAAAGCGTTCCGCATCTCTACTTTCTGCCTAAACGAAATTACGAAATTACAATATTCGCTCCGCCGTATAAACTTCCTGTAGTGGCTTTGTTGGCACATAGTTGCCTGTAATTTGGGTCTAGCATTGTTGACATAACTAGCGAGGATACAAGTTACCAAATTGAGTGAAGTTTGCCACCGCAGACCCTGTTATAATGGTCGGCCTAATGTGACTGATTACAATCACGGATTCTTGATTTACCCGCAACAGTTTGATTGTGCAAACACAATTAGAAGAGATTTTAAGTCTGTGACGTTGACGGTGAAAGATTATATGAAAACCGATAAGTGTTCCGGAAATTACCCCTCCCTTACCTACATATAGTGGGTGTGTAACGATGTGTATAAAAATAAATAATATATTTTCATTCAGTATAATATACCATTTGATATAAGTTCAAAGTATATAATCGCTCAAAGTATATATTCATTATTTTTTATAACTATTCGTCTGGTATAACACTTATTGATTATAACCAATATAACCATGGCAACGATCTCACCATCGGAGGTACTTTATTTATCCACGGAGAACATCACAAGTACACCTGGAACTCACCCGATGGAGTAACCAAGAACCAAATTGACCACGTTGCCATCAGCTCCAAGTGGCGCTCATCGCTGCTCGATGTTCGCAACCGCCCTGGCGCGGATATCGACAGTGATCACCACCTAGTCGTAGCCGAAATGCGGCTGAAAGTAGCCGTAGCTCGGACGGCTAACGCGACCACCAAGTTAGGCAAACGGTTTGAGGTGAACAGACTAAGGGATCCAGATATAGGCGATGCCTTCAGACTAGAGCTGCGAAATTGCTTCTCCGCCCTTGAGACGGACTCTGCTATTTCTGTCAACGCGGAGTGGAACCACATCAAAATGGCTTTCGTAGAGACCAGCTCCGTCGTTCTTGGACATATAACACATACACGCGAAGACTGGATGTCACAGAGAACCTGGAACCTCATTGAAGAAAGGCGCGTTCTCCATCTTCACCTCCTGGCAACCAACGATGCGGCGGTGCGTGAAGACCTGAGGCTGCAGTATAGACAGATACGCAGGAAAATCTACCGCAGTACCCGCCACGATCGGTGAGTATGGGCGGATAGTGTGGCGGATTGAGCCCAACATGCTGCTGACTCCGGTAATCTCAGGGAGATGTACATGGTGACTAAGACCTTAGCCGGGAACCGGAACCAGAGGAATAAGAAGCCTTTAAAAGACAAAGCAAGCCAACTAATCGTGACATCGGAGGGGCAGCTTCAACGCTGGCTTGGAGGAGATCTTCCGAGTCCCAAACAACCCCGTTACTACAACACCTGCTGTCAGCCTGCCCGCACAAAGCCTCGACATTGACGTGTCTCCCACTACTGGAGAGGTTGCAGCTTTTCCTAACACTCGTCCTCGCTTCGCTCGTCGTCGTACAGTCACGAGCTTTAATTTGGGACCCACCTAAGGCTGAATATCGTGGAGCAAACTTAAGCTATTTAGAGCTAATATTTTAACGCAATGTCAATGTCATAATGTTTACCATCGACAACATTACGTTTCTATGGGCAACCGTGCAATTACGTCAACTGGAGCGAGGGCAAACGATCATTTCCGATGTTTTCCCATTAATTGTTACTTGGGTAAGGGGGTTTTTGGTCCTGTCTTCAATCTGTTTTCTTCACTGACACTGACACGATATATGTTCGTAATTAGAAAACTGCAGTGATAGCGTTTTGCAAAGAGGTTATTATTTCAAGAGTAGATTTGATAAGACATTATATGTCATAACTAATGTCAACACTATAAAACTAAAGTTTCGACCTTATTGCATTATGAATGGTCTAACAATATTTAATGGAAATGGGTCCCAAATTAAAGCTCGTGACTGTACCTACACCGACCTGCCTTGGGGTCTACCAAAAAGTATAATGCTAACTGTACATTAGAAGAAATTAACATTATGTCATATAGGAAATATTTCTTATACAAGTATTTCCTGTCATGCATCAGACTTAAAGTAAGTGATTACATCAAATGATCATTATCATCATATCAGCCCAAATAAAGACGTCCGCTGGACTGCTGTTTTTAAAATCATTATATAAAATTATAATTATGTTATATGTAAATATGTTAGTGTTGTTATAAGACTCAAGAATTATATCAAATGAGAGTTATTGCGACTAATATTACTAAAAAAAAATATAGGCATCGTTACGCACCCACATATAATCCTCCCTGTGGTATCCGAAGGCGGCGACCCTTACAATTGTCAACCAAGTAACAAACTTACATTCCACAAATATGCTGTTGTCCACGTTAATCCCCTAGCCTGATCCCCCAGGGGAAAAAACGGTTAGGTTGTTAGTTGAACTGCGACCCTACAGCGCGCGAGCCGAGCGAGCGAAGCAAGCGTGACGCGGCAGCGTCCGGCGAAGCGCTATAACCGAACATTACTATTTTTTCCTAGTTGAATATAAAACCCGTGTGGTATCGGGTTAGAATTTCACCACCCCCTTTCTTCCCGTGGGTGTCGTAAAAGTCGACTAAGGGAGCAGGGCTAAAGTGTGTTGTGGGCGATGGGCTAGCAACCTATCACTGCAATATCGCATTTTGTCGATCTTTTATACCCACAGTTATGCTAAAAGTGGCGCTGGAACATAAGTTTCATGTGCTCTGCCTACCCCTTTTGGGAATAAAGGCGTGAATGTATGTATGTATGTAATAATTGCCGCTAATTCCCCTGGGTGATCGGGGTCAGGTGATGATTAACGTGGATAACGTGACAAATATAATATAAGAAACATATGTACTGTTAATTCAAATGTTTTCTGAAATATTCGAATTTGAAACTATTAATGTACTAATCTCTATATTGTCGCCTCATCATGGCCGACACAACAAGGATAACTTGCATCATATTCATTTACTAACATACTTACATATACAAACAGCTATTGCAAGTAAGTGTAAATGCTTGTAAAATACCTCAAATAATTTCATACCTCAGAACGATATTACTCAGCCCCAAGTTAGGGAATAGAACTGCATAAACACATAATTACAATACGATTACTGTTAGTTAAGACCTGACAGATGGATTGCCTTCATTTAATTTTCAACTTTAATCTTATACAAATAAAATAGTTATTACTAAATCGGTAGATGTGGGTAACAGTATTCTGAAAAATGCTTAATCTATATGAAATTAAAGTTGAAAATTAAATGAAGGCAATCCATCTGTCAGGTCTTAACTAACAGTAATCGTACTGTACGTCTATACATATGTACGTCTATGTACTATAACAGTACATACTATACAGATATGATGCTCGTAAACCGGCTCCCAATTCTAAGTTGCGAGATATTTCATGAATGGCCGAACAATAACGGAATACGGTGCTATATAATATATTCATATAATGCACTTTCCGAGTCTATTATACTCCGCCCGCAGCATCCATCGCACACTCGTTAGACGGCTATTATTGTGCACATTAACGTGCGACCACGTTAAATGTTACGTATTTTTAGCGGCGTGTTTGGGTTGCTTTTAAAGTGACAGTTTGGTTATGTGAGTGTTTCTGTATTTATAGTAAGTGAAGTTATTTATAGCGACCCCAACACGTATATACGTTTTAAATTGCCAATTGTTATATTTACACATAATCGTCCATTGTTGAGTTTACGCGGTTCCGATAGTTCCGATGTAGACCGTAATTTAGGCCATGTCTATTTAACTATTATATTAACTATATACTTTCTTAGAGCTACGCCGTAGGCCGTAGCAGCTTAAATTTTTACTCGCCAACTGCTAAGAACCGATCCCTGGTTTACCCTGTATGTAGCCAAAAGCGACTACGGTGTAGGCGCCCGCTAGGCGGGTTCCTGGCAGTGAAAGTGTTAATATGTAGCGAAAAGCGCCCGTAACACTCCGCGTGAACTGGGTTGGATCGATTGATCCGTACTCGATGACTTTTTGCTTCATATATCAAATCTGCTACATTTCCATAGTGTTGCATCTCTGTTTCTCGTGCGCGAAAGACATAAACATATTTTCTCTTGAACGGAGGCGTGTTTTAATACGAGAATCAAAGCAGTGTCTTAAACAGAAACTATGTCAAACAGTCTCTGTGACAGACCGAGGGGATTCCATGTTTTAAGTAGGTTTGCTTCTTCATAACGTTAGTAAATTGTGCTATGTATGGTTCAGTACAGCTCTTTTATCACCTCTTAGCGAACGGAAGTGCCAAATTATGATAGTGTTAACCCGATAATGTGCACTTTTGCGATGACGTCAACGCTGCCTTAAAAACTGGCGAGTTTGGCTTCTAATATCTACAGTGGGTGGATGCCTGAAGTTTTTGTGTGATAACAACAAAAATACTAACTTTGATGTATAATGAACGTTTAAGCGTATGTATGTATGTGGACAATAGTTCAACAATAATTCTATCTCACGGGCTGCATTATAAACAGCTTGATGAATTTTAACATACATACGAGGTGTCGTCAGATTCTGCGCAGTGCAGCTATTTTTGGTGAGGTAGGGCACAGCGAAATGTCATACCGCTCAAATTTGGAACAGCCCAACTGGGGAAGCACCTCTGCCTTGCTTCTCCTATGACCACAGCCATAATAACTCTACTACTTGCTCTGTAGTAGTGATGTGTTCCTGGTGGTGAGCAAGGTCGCCAGAGCTCCCGAGGATGCGTTGTGTTGAGAGCGAGGGAATTTGTTCCTTATAATTTGTTCCATATCAAGGGTCGGCAACGCCCATGTTACTCCTTTGGAGTTGCATCCGTCTATAGGCTGCGGTGTTCGCTTACCATCAGGCGGGCCGTACGCTTCTTTGCCACCGTCGTTGTATACTTAAAAATAAAAAAAGTCCGCGGTCTGGACGCCAGCGGGGAGCGGGTCGACGAGCGTGCGCTCATAGATTATACTCGATCAAATGTATAAACTGCCGCCTATCGCTTCCCACTGACGTACACTCCGAAATAAAATGACATAAACTATAATATTAAAATAAAAATTAGGTTTTTTTAAAATATTTAATGTTTTTTTATATTTGGAGACGATGAAATATACAAAAATGTATGAGTTCATTGTTGTCAATAAAATCTGAGGTAATTTTGTAAGGCAACCTACCTACGGACGTAACAGGTGCGTGGAACTGTGTGATGGGAGCCATGTGGCTGGCATAAGTACAAATACAGAACTTGATTACTTTAGTTCCCACTTGCGTTATTATAATTACTCAAGACCTCATGTGATTTGTGTTTATTTGAATATCACGTTGGTAACAAAACAAACAAACGTATGGCCCACCTGAAGGTGTATCACCTTTATACAGCCTGAGGCTGTGAAGACTCCTTTGTTCCACCAGACTTTTAGAACCACGGAACACAATCTGTAAAGATAAACAAATAAACACTAAGACGAAACTAGAAAAAACAGAACACAGACTTAGTCAATTACAGTCTTGTTTAATTTTCAAAACAAAAATCTATTATAAAGCTTTTTGGCATTAAACGAAAGGCTTTAAAATTCTTTTGTCTTGAATTTTGACAAAAGCTTTCGTCTGAAAACCTGATGTTTCAGTTTTCTTTGTGATTTATTTCAAACAATGTGGTCCATTAGAATAACTCATTGTGGGAGATTATTATATACTAAAGGAGAGTTAAAACGTTTTTTTGTACCGAAAAGATACCGATTAAACACCGGTTCGAGCCTGTTTACAATGCTACGTGGCGTTTCGTTGTAGGCGCACTAATGTAATATGAAAGGAAACTTAATTTTATTAATAAGTCCGACCCACTCTTACATAGTTGATTATGCGTGAGTGGGAACATCACGCACTGATAGACATATTCAATATTTTGTTATGTATTGAAATGATTGTCGCACACTGCACCTGAAATTGGATTCGGGGCATGCGTTCCGCATTAAACGTTGTTATAATCACCTGCATATATGTAAATTAAAATTATTTAAAAAGGAGCCGCTCTCGATTCGGTTAATCCGTTTGGGAGCAACAATGCCATAGACAGTCACAAATGCACATGTTAAACATATAACAACCACGTATGCGTCGGGAGTTCAACATTATAAAACAATGTCTGTGGTATGTGAACAAGTTGCCAATTGTCGATCAATAATGACTGGTAGTTTTGTTTTCATTGGTATGACCTATACTCGACGGCTGCGTGTATTCACACGATGTCATCAAGGCAACACAAATATAAACTTTTTAATACCATGATGGCACATATGTAGATTAATATCAATCTTAACACATTCACCGCCAAGAATCGAGACGCTCGTAGCCGATCCCGTGGTTTTCCTCATATGCGGCGGAAAGCAACTACGGCTTAGGCGTAAAAAAGTTAATATTATAACTCATTCTATTGTTCATTTGACTATTACGTTCGAGGGTTATCAAAAGACGCCGGTCTCACAAATCGACTTATAATTGCGAGAATTCCCATGTCTGCGTAAAAGAGTTTTAGATCAGAACGATGATAACGAAGCAGGTAATTGATTTCTAACCAGTAGGTACAGAAGTTTTTTTCAATTAGTTTATGCAGCTATAAATACACGATACTTTTTTTTTTTTCTATTTATTATTTAGGGACTTAAATCAGTTACATGATTATGCCAGCCCCATTGTGCCTTATACTAGTATTCTTACAAGTCTACTTATGGGATATTCATGTACCGTTTGAAAAAATCTGTAACATATAAAAAAATCTCTTTAGCTTCTTCTGAGGTCGGTACAGATAAGATGCTCTGAAAAGCACCTATATCTAATCTATTTACCTTCAGGGTAGTTAGTAACGACTGTCTATCGCTTTCATTCCGTGCACATTCCGTCAAAATAAATACACGATACTTAGTGATTACTTTAAAAGCCGAGATTAATTGTTGTGCGGGTTGTTTCAAACATTCGGTAATAATCGATTGTAAATAACATTCGTTAAATTCGCGTTGTATGGGGAGTTTGACAGTTCTGTTTGGGCCGGCGCCATATTGTCAAATGTGGTCGATGCAACCAGCCCTTACTTGCTACGGCGTAGCACTTCTACTACTGGACGCCATATGCGCCTACGAGCGTCTCAAATTCATCAAAAGCAATGTTTTTCAAACTGTGGGTCGGGCGTTCTAAAAAGGGTCGCGGCTACTCATATTTTTAAAATTAAAGTGCTGTAAGTATTATGAACAGCGTAGGGTGGGGTCGCGAAATATTGTAGTCTATACTAAGGGGGTCGCAGCATGAAAAAGATTGAAAAACACTGATCAAAAGGATATAATATTTGCATGTAATTCTAATTATACTATCATCAAGCCAGCATTCATGGATGGAATAGTTATAAAAATAATGTTATCTGTGGATAGGAACCCTGCCTGCGAAGGTCTTGGGTTCAAATCCCGATAAGGGAAAATATACATAAAAATATATAAATATTTAGCGATTAACAAGAATAGTTCTTTTCTGACTTGAATATTTTTTACGTTTTTAAGGATTTATATCTATTCTTAATGTTTCCTCGTCTAGTATCTGTAATACAAGCGTTATCAAGCTTCATAGGGCCAGTTAAAATTGTGAAAGATTGACAATATTTAAACAACAAGTTAACACAATAATTATGGTTAACTAATAGTAAAAAAATCGGGCTCTTTTTATCCGCTGCGCTATAGTCAAGTAATTTTATGAGTTAAGATACTACGACATTTAAAAGTCGCTTTCAAAAGATCAGGACTTAAGCGCGCTACTTTAACTTCCACGCTGTTCCAAGACAACTTCCTCAAAAGGATATCCCCCGATATGCTTTGCAATCGAGAAATCGGGTTACAGGCGTCATAAACGTGACTCTTAAAGATATAATCGTAAAAATTCTATCAATACCATTTGGCACTGAGCGAGTATGGATCGACACCTCTATTTATTGCGTGCTCTGTCGCTTCTCTTCCGATCAGATAAAGTTTGAATTCGTTTGATTTTAATGCAAGTGTCCCGTGCCCCAGTTGCAAGTCCAGTCGCTCCGGGTCTCGACGTTCTAGAGTGCTTGAGAGTTCGAGTTGGCGCCAAATTTTAGGTCTCGGCGCTTCTCATTAGGCACTGCTCAAAGGAGACAGACGTGAACGCAGATGGGAGGAGGGCGGTGGTATGGGAATGAGTGCAGAGGCTGAATTCTCGAATGCGTTGTTGACCTATTGAAATGATATGTGAATCAACTTGGTGTATGTGTTCCGTCTTGCGTACCCGTTTTATTTAAAACTTAACAATTCTATATTACTTATCTAAAATTTGTTTTGTCCCCTTACAAACAGATATCGAAACACAACACAAAACGAATATTAGCTCTCTACAGTAACTGATTGCGCCCCGCCCGTTGCCACTTAAGTCTGCTCACTTTCTGAGCTATGTCGGCGACCCTGGTTCGACAAAAGTTACTAACCAAAGATACTTACATTCATTCAATTCTATTTTTATAATAAACTAGCTTCTGCCGGCGACTCCGTCCGCGTGGAACGAGTTTATATCGTAGCTCCATACAAACTTTCACCCCCCATTTTAGGGAAGTGGGGGGTTAGAAAGAGACAAAAAGTAGCCTATGTCACTCTCCATCCCTTCAGATATCTCCACTTAAAAAATCACGTCAATTCGTCGCTCCTGTTTGCCGTGAAAGACGGACAAACAAACACACACATACACTTTCCCATTTATAATATTAGTATGGATTACCTGATGAAATTTTGGCTCTGCCCTTTCCAGCTCTTAAAATTTACTTGAAAAAAAATTGATGTTGAAGGCGTTATTACAGGGTTGAGGACTATCTAAACTAACAGAAATGCATGGCCCAAACCAGAGCCCAAAATAGCTTAATTATTCATACAGCTTAATCGGACATGTGTTCTTGTAGAACAACGCATTACCTATGATGAGTTTTTTTCTTTGTATTCATTGACTTATTTTAAGTAGGTTCAGAACTATCATTGTAATAAGCTTTTTTTGGCAAAAAGTTACTGACTGATGAGTTTGTTTCGGCGTTTCTTTTTAACTTAACAGTGGTCTTCTTTTTCAGAAACGTTGGTAGTATTTTGACCTGTAAAAGTGCCATTACGGCGTACTTGCAGAATAAAAATAATTCATTCATTTATTGTATTTTAAATAAGTGGGAAGCCTCCACTCATGGTCAGTTTACGCTACATGACAGAAAATCCACGGCAACGCACGCAGCACTACAAAAATTATGGCACTTTGGCCCAGTTTTATAAATATGCGTATGCGTTAGACTAAATAACAGATCAAATTTTAGTAACATTTTTGACATACCTATCCGACATAAGGTCCAACGGATCTTCATAGAACCGAGTGAATGTGTTAAGTATCTGCGTTAACGCTTGGTTAGTTGTACCGAGGATTTTGCAATCGCTCAGAACTCACGTCTCGCTGGCGTCAGAGCGTGAGCCTCGTTTTGTTTCCCGGCTCTTTGTCTGGACAGTACTCGTCGGGAGCGATGCACGTGTCACTTAGTGATATTAGCATCCACGGGGAATATAGTGCAGCGATACAGTCTTACGGCTTCAATTGTTTACACCTCGCACTTGTGTGCATTTAGGATCGGTTGTTCCAGAGCGTCAGTAATCCTATATTTATGTCCGTTATAGTCTAATTGTATGGAATGTTTGACAGTCCGCGCCATATTTAATGTTTACTGGCCTGTAAACTGTGCATTATTTTTTATTAACCGGTACTTAATCTCGTTTAGTGAACTTATTTATTTATCTCTCTGAGTCTCCGTTTAGTAAAAAAAATGTGTGAGGCTCGTGAAAAATATCATATATAAATGAATATAAGTACCTTAAAGTGTGATTGATGCAACTTGCCCTTAATGTTTGACGAACACTTAATTTTGTTACAAGAATACGATATCCAAAGGTTTAATTGAATCTATAGGAGTTTAAAGGGCGCGCGCGGGTGCCAGCATGGGCAAGGCCCCCGCTATTCCGCCTCCTCGTCCTATTGGGTCGGTTGCGTATTCAATGATCTTCCTCGGATCTCAGGTGAAAATAAATGCCAGTTAGAGTTGGGATAGGTGTAATAAAACATACTCAAATCTGAATATAAATAATATGTTCAGGACTACAAAAGCGTTCGTAGACAAAAACTCTGTGTCACACTTGACAGAAAGAAATCAAGACATCTCTGTTTAATATTTCCAACCAGCCTAGCCTGTTGTGCAACAAGGTTGCCACAAATCTATCAATAGTGTTTTAGGTGTAAGCGAAACATGTATTTGGGACAAGTTAATAATCATAAAATAAAGATATGACGGGGTTACAGGTATTAGTGTTAAATCTTATTATTAGTTTTAACACTTCCACTGCCAAGAATCGCTACGTGCAACGCTCGTAGCCGATCCCGTGGTTTTCCTCGTATGTAGCGAAAAGCGACTACGGCGTAGGCGCCCACTAGGCGGGTTCCTGGCGGTGAAAGTGTTAAAGTATCCCAAACCTATTACCCGACATAAATTCTGTAAGTTATAGGAAACCATTCAAGCTAAATACCATATTTTGCTATACTGGTACGTCCAAGGAACCACAACTAATTGCTACAATTTCTCCGTAAAATATATGATTCGTACTGCAGCTGCATTTCAGGCTGTTTAGAAACTACAGCACTGTGGGCAAAACTATAAATAAGTTTCACAAGAAACCTACCAGGTTGAACAGAAAGTTAATTAGGTTCTGCAGAACTTGTTCAACCGCCAAGTTATATGTAACTGAACAAGGCACAGGAACCCTTATGATCGAGCAACCACTATGATTGAGTACTAGCATTGATTTGCATAGACCGAGGTAGTTCAACGTTAGCAGGCCAACAAACCATTATTATGCAATATTATAAAAAAAACCTTTTTTGTGTATTTTATGTTTGTATTTTAGTTATATTAGTTCCTTTTTATTATTTTATTTGTTTTTAGATTGTATCGCTTGTATGTCATTTGTACATCTGTCGGTGTTACTCACCGTGCTCTCACCGAATGGAGCCCGCGGAAGACCAGGGGACCGATTTTTGACTTTCGAGCGCTCGACTCTTTCACTCGAAAACTGACAAATATTATGAAATGCTATTTTGAAATGACGATAGAAAATTTAAAAACGTGCGGTATTGACCACTCGTATTCAATTCTATCGGTAGAAAGTAAGGGCCTGTGATTATGACACTACAATAGCATTTACTTTTATTTAATTTTCGAGCGCTCGAAAGTCAAAAATCGGCCCCCAGCGCTGGCTGTAACACGCCGAGCTGGGTCCATTTCGTGACAAAGCCTAATGTGTTTTTTAGAGTTCCGTAGTCGACTAGGAACCCTTATAGTTTCGCTTTGTCTGTCCGTCCGTTCGCGGATAATCTCAGTAACCGTTAGCACTAGAAAGCTGAAATTTGGTACTAATATGTATATCAATCACGCCGACCAAGTGGTAAAATAAAAAGTGAAATAGTCTACTCAATAGTTCGCGCGCACTAGTTTACTTAATATGCCGATAGATGTCGCTGTACGCGGAACGCTCACATTGTACATGGCGCTGCTAAGATTTTTCCTGATTTAATGGGGTCGGAGCAGGTGCGCCCATACATTAGGTCAAAAATTTGTCGTGCCCGAATTGTCTTAGTTGTCTCTGGTCGTTCGTTGTCTAATAATAAAATTGTTCGCCAAGTATTGCTTGTATTGTGGTGGCACTACTCGTGGAAGGACTCAAATAGACAGCATTTTTTCGAACTTGCCATGTGTAGTTGGAGTCTATAACTATTTCTTTAGTTATCACCGTCCTTTCTGGGCCCGTTTTTAGGGTTTTAGGGTTTTGTACGTAATATGTCAACTCAATGTAACAAATAGCCCATTTTTTTAACACTTAAGTGGGGACACTTACTGTGACGGACGAAAAACTACGGAACCCTACACTGAGCGTGGCCCGACACGCTCTTGGCCGGTTTTTTGTATTTAGATTGTATCGCTTGTATGTCATTTGTACATCTGTCGGTGTTACTCACCGTGCTCTCACCGAATGGAGCC
This sequence comes from Epinotia bilunana, assembly GCA_947049275.1. Lineage (NCBI taxonomy): Eukaryota > Metazoa > Arthropoda > Insecta > Lepidoptera > Tortricidae > Epinotia > Epinotia bilunana. The sequence goes on along the minus strand of OX346259.1, from coordinate 14,121,720 downwards.
TTTCGTGACAAAGAAAAATGTGTTTTTTTAATCTGTTTTTGTCATGAATAAATGTTTGAGTTTGAGTTTGATTTGCGTCTTAGTGGTGTATTCATCTTAACTAATTAGCCTAGTTTAAATCGAGATGCAGCATAGCGCATGCATAACTTAGTATGCACTATAGAGCTTAGAGAACGTAGGCACTTCTTATGATCGTTGTTACTTATAGGCATTAAGGTAAGTGTGCCTAGGAATGTTTGGCACCTGATTCTAATTTGACATCCCGTTTGTCAACTCTATTTCATTAAAATACGAAGTGACGACACATGTGGCAGTTTTGAACGATGTGGCATTTACCTTATACGTGGTAAAACCTGCTTAAGCAACGTACAGTCAGCTTCATATAGTTAGTAGCAGCCAAGGTAGTCAAATATTTGGGTACACGTCTTTAATACTGTAAGAATAAGGGCGTGTTACGAAATATTTGGCTACTCTGGCTGCTGACGCTGACGCTGGCTGACCCTTAAATAGAGTATTGTATTCTGACGTAGTTTTAAACATTGTTTGTGAGCCTTTACTTTTAATTATAGAATAAGTTATACTTTATCCATCAGACATAATATATTTGATAAAATTAATGATATGCATTATGTCTAAAAGCATTTCATTTAATTATAAACATACTAGCTTCCGCCCGAGACTTCGTTCGCGTGGACCCGGGGTAAAACTATCCTATATTTTAATCCAGGCTATAAACTATCTTCGTGCAAAATTTCATTCAAATCGGTTCAGCCGTTTAAGCGTGATTGAGTAACAAACATCCAAACATCTAAACTTTCGCATTTATAATATTAGTAGGACATTTATAATATTAGGAAATACGATGAGCCTCTACTAGTAAGTGCGGGATAAATAGTCTGAAAATCTGATCAACGATCAAAACCCAGTGATTTTCACACCATTAAATCTGTCGCCGACCGCGCGTAAGGCAAAAGTAGGCGTGAGAAGTCTGGCGCCATTCACAACGCCGTTCGCACGCCTGAAGAGAACCAGTTTAAGTATCTTCTTCGATCACGCGGAGTTGTTACGGATCTCTGGGTCAAGATATACTGAGAGCGAGTATTGAGGTGAGTCGAGACTGGTTGTGAATAGCCTCGATTGGGCGGGGTGGCCTTAATGAACTGTGACGTCATTAAGGCCCTACGACGTGACGTGATCTTTATTACAAAGCCGTGAACACTGTTTCACGTTGAATGATCTAAAAGCTATAGACAAGCTTTTTAGATGTTTAGAGTTTTCTCGTCAGTTGTAGGTGGTTAAGGTACGGTTTTTGTTATGCGAAACTTGTCTTGTCACTACTATATATAGTTAATTGTATGGTAAATTGATAATAACTATTGTGAAGAATTGCGAATAGGAGGAAATGCTATTGTATACAATCTAGTACAGTGTACATGTTTATTCATAATGAATACGGCCAATATGAATGTACTTAAGTATAATATATCATCTACGCCGCTGCTTACCAATGCGTATTCGGGTATGTTCACGTACAAAATTGTTGTTGTCTTTGTAATTGTTTATTTAATGGATCCGCCTGTAGTACGTCATGGTAGGATTATATAAAAAAACCGGCCAAGTGCGGGTCGGACTCGCGCACCGAGTGTTCCGTACAAACCTGTAGGTATATCAGATTTTGATTATAAAAAAAAAAAACATTTAATTCGGATATCTTAGACCCATAAGAATACAATATAACAAAATCAAAATTAGAATTAAAATTAAATCAATATTGAATAGGAACATGTTTGACAATAAAAAGAAATAAATTAAGAAATAAATTACCAATTAATTATATTATTAATTATTATTATTATATGATGTAACTAAAAATTTACGGTTTTCGCCATTTTTCCTTTATCTGTGCTATAAGACGTTGCTTTATACCAAATTTCAAGATTCTGAGTTCACGGGAAGTACCCTGTAGGTTTTGATTCCCTTGCGACTTACGAAAATTTGCGAAAATTTGCGGCATAAACGGCTGTATCTTTTGATTGCGTTCGCGTAGAAGTTTGATTTTTTCACAGCTCCAAGGGACAGTAGACCTGAGTATTTGGTATACATTTTAGCTGAATACCTCCACGCGTTCCTGAGAAAAAGGGTCTTGACAGACGGACGGACGGACAACAAAGTGATCCTATAAGGGTTCCGTTTTTCCTTTTGAGGTACGGAACCCTAAAAATGATCAAAAAGTAGGCACTCATGTGAACAGTAGACGAAATGAGCATATATAAATAATTTCATTCCAGGAATAACAAATATAAGAACGCGCATACATGTATTTTTCGGGATATTCTAATTTACCGCCCACGGTGCCATATTTTTTCAACGAGTGGCTAGGATAAGTATGCTCCAGATTTGTAGAGTAAACGCTTTTAAAGAATGCATAATGTTGACATTTATATGAGAATTTCTTTAGAGATCTCAATTTATGTATAGTATAGGAACTGGTCGAGTTTTGACAATGACAATTTAATGGTTTCCGTGATTAGGTAGTACTGTTTATTTAAAAGTAATAATTTAAGTTTTGTGTATTTTCGTAGATAGAGGACTTAATAGACGGAGGCCTAGTGAACAGAACATTGAGTTGAGTTATTACTAGAGTAGTTCTTCCATATTTTACAGTAGTTCGTTCACCTTTAAGGCTATTCGACTGTGGAACTCTCTCCCTCTTCATATAAGACAAGCTAAATCTATCGGCAACTTCAAATCTCTTCTTAAAGAACATTATTTGTCTTTCCCCTAACCCTGATTGTCTTACTATTATTATTATTGGCTGACTGTTTATGTATTATATATTTTTATTTGTGTTATTTGTATATATGTATGATTGTGTATGTATGTTTATATATAGAGCTATTTTTATGTACGTGCATTACAATAATTATTTTGATTTTTGGCTTATTATAATCTCTGCACCACCTACTATATAATCTAGTTTTATCTCTTTCTCCGATACCCAAAGGTTGTCTGGAAGAGATCGCTCTTCAGCGATAAGACCGCCTGTTGTCTACCTCTACCTACATGTTATTGTATTGTTTTTCTTTTTAACTGCTTTGTTTGTGTGAGGTGTGCAATAAAGAGTATTTGTATTGTATTGTATTGTATTGTAGAGTAGACATCACCTAGCATAAGTTTGCGCATGTCAACATACTCTCATGAGAGTATCTTGGTTTAGTCTGTGGCGAGCAGTGATGGCGGTCGTTTCGAGTGTAATTTGACTCAGAACTTAAAAAAGTGCCTTCTTTTGCATTGCTCTATTGCACCAACAACAAACACAACAATAGTAAATGTACGGGAATCACTTTTCATCAGCGAATTCACGGTTTTTTTAAATTATAACATGAATTTTTCTGTAATTTATAAGATACGCGCCGATGGCAGCCATTATTTCAAAGATTAAAAACGTAGACCCGCTTTCTTCTAAACTATTTACCAGCACACAAGAGCAAGTCTTTCAGAGCCAGGCAATAGTATGACGCTGTATCTCGTCCCCACTTGTGATACTGTCTATGTTTATATCTTTGCCACTCATGTATGTATGTGTGTGTGGTCCCTCTATATATCCTATTATATATCGGTACAGGAGGTCGAGCTTGATCTTGGTCACCCATAATTGTGATTATTTAATATAACCACACAATCACTTTACATTATTTTAATACATCAATACTGTTCAAGATAAAATGTCTAGTTTAAATGTCTTGATTATCTTAGTCACTAAATCACTAATTAGTCCGCATAACAATTATTACTCGATTTAATTATTCTAACACAAGGACATAACCGAACGTGAGACAGTCCCAAATTGTACGACCCGCATCCTTGCACTTGTTCATGTGCGTCCGTCCTTGCCTCGATGCAACCGGGAACTCACTTCACTCAGCAGGGACAATCTGATTCTGTCAAGCACCACGCCCATACGTGATGCCCATCACGTTAAGTTGAACCTTGAATACTGCTACAGCCGACATATATATTACATTCTAGCGTTTCAGCGTTGAGAAAAGTATTTACATGGTTCGCAATATTCACCGATTGTCTTTTAAGCCTGCAATGCTATTTAACAGTATCCGCGAAACCGTAAGCTTCGTGGCTAATGCCATTAAACAAATGTATATAAGTAGAAACATCATACATAACACATTGATGATCCACATAAAATGTTACCTGATAGGTACTCTTTTACCCCCATAAGCTCCATCCCCTTACGAAATGGCAATAATCTACATTTTATGTGTAAAAGCTCAATGATGATAAATTATACGAGATCAGTACCAACCCTTTTAAACGCTACTATGAAATAATTCTTCTTTGGCAACTGGTTGAGTAATAAGGAAAAAGATTCTTCTTTCACAACTAGTTATGTCTCCTTGAAACTTTCTAATGGCATCGACGTGAAACGTAAGTAAAGTGGCCTTAATGGCAACATTTAGAATATTTAAGGTATTTAGTTTAAGAGACGGTTCGCGTGAAGTGGGTAGGTACTTAAAGAGATCGGAAATCTTAACTATTTATGACTGGGTAGTAACTGTAATTTTGTTTCTGCTGTTTTTTGAAAGAGCGAGCGACGCGAACGAAGTTTCCTGCTTCAGCTTCGGCCAAAATTATTTCAAGTGTCCGTTCTCCTACGATACAGGTCGCACATCTCAACTGATTCTTGTGAAATTTTGTGAGCAGTGAGCTTACCGCGAAACGAAACGAACTACGTTCGTGTATCTCCCTCTCTGTCGCACTTGCTAGTTCAAGCGACAAAGACGGAGATGCGCTAACGAAGTTCGTTTTTTTTTCGCGGTAGCCCCTCAGGTTCCATTATTAAGTATATCGGTTTTTATCAATTCAAATCGGTTAATTTTTTTACAGGTTACAGCGCCACTATTTAATATCTAAGTTTTCTAGAGGCTTTAATCTTATTTCATATAATTATCTATCTTTTACATATGCGTCCCGTTTTACATTATATTTTGTTGTATGAAAGAGGGCGACATCGTCGTTACTCATTCGTTTCTCATTTCAAGTATTTTAGTGGCGCGGGATGGCCTCCCTGGTGAATATTCCTATTTATGGTTGTTGTTACGTTCTGTAACAGTAACTGAAAATTAACTTCCACTAACGAAAAAATAATCCGAATCGCTAAACTTAAGTGGCAGTGGGTGGGGCACATAGCACGTAGAACCGATGGCCGTTGGGGCGGAAAGGTTCTCGAGAGGCGACCACGAACCGGAAGGCGCGGCGTGGGGAGGCCCCCCGCAATGTGGACTGATGACCTGGTAAAGGTTGCTGGAGTCCGCTGGATGCGGGTGGCGCAGGACCGGTCACTTTGGCACTCTTTGGGGGAGGCCTATGTCCAGCAGTGGACGTCTTTCGGCTGATATGATGAACGAAAAAATGCAGTTAAGACCCTTTCATTCCGAATAAAATAAATCACTGTCTTGTATTGAACGCTCATGAACAAGCGCTTACTAACCCGTAGAAATGGCGCCATCTACTATCCCTGTTTTTAACAGAACTAGATCAAACCTTAGGGTGGATGTACATTAATCGCCCGGGAGCTCTACACTTGCTCAGTTAGTTACAGTTACAATGGAAAATTTACCTTGCCAAAAAACGAAGTATCATTAAGTGTACTAGGTATTTCGCATGTTTATTTTCTTTTTGCCTTTAAAACAAATGGGATTATTTCGAGATACGTACGCAAAGTAAGGCAACGATCTGCCTGGGTCTTGTTATATGCAAATAAGAATACGTTCAGAATAAATTAAGTACCTACGGGACAAAAAGCTACCCTTACAGAGTTATACATCTTTCTTGTCATATAACACGGTGTAAGGCAATTTAGTTCACAGATGTTGCCTAAATAGTGTATTACGTACATGTCTTTGCATGTATTTTTCACGAGATTACTCACGAGTCATCGCGAAGGTTATTTTATTGTACAATAATAGTAGGTACTTACCTACCTTTTTACATTCAACTAAATAAATATACCTAATCTAGCACTGACAAATATGTCACAGTTAGGAAGTCTTCTCGACAAGCGTATAGAACTGAACATGAACTGCGGGCGTAGCAGCTTATCGTTGTGGATAAGGCATCCGTCACTCTCGCACTCGCATACTTGTCAGAGCGTGATGCGCGTCTTTACCACAACGATAAGTGATAAAATGGCAACCATGCTACGCCCGCTGAAATTGGTTTTGTATTTGTTTAATTCGAGCAATGGCCGTTACTCGGTCACCGACTACCTAGCCCATGCGCTGGCCGGGAATCGGGGACACCCGACAAAATCGCGAAGGAAACAAAATTTCACTACTTAAACGGAAGTATGTGACTATGCCGAACATTATATTTTGTCGAGTTATATGTCCAGGCGTCGGCTGGTACTGACTGACTGTGAATCATCCTGACGGGCGACACATACATAATGGCCGCTCCACACAATGGGCCATCCTGACCCATCATACAGGACGCGGCTATGCGGTAGAACGAGACATAAATATGTCTTAATCCCTTTAACGCATAGTTGCGTCCTGTATGATGGGTCAGGATGGCCCATTGTGTGGAGCGTCCATAACACCCATTAAATATATGTAGTTAAATGGCGTGTAAGTCACAGTCTCGACTGGACTCACGGAATGCTACACAGGCCAAGATCGTTGACTCAGTATACCTATACTGAGTCAACGATCTTGGCCTGTGTAGCATTCCGTACCTACGTCGTACGTACCTACGAAGAAGCATTCCAACAATCTGTAGTCTTGACCATGAATTACGCCCAATCAAAATACCGTAGGTAACTTTTGAGGTCGACCTTATCTCAATCCTAAGGCGATTCTCCCAATGCACCGCGTCCCGCCGCGGTGCGCGTAGCGACAGATTTTACCATCGTATGCAAAAATCTCAATTTATATAGAAAACACAACTAGTACAGACACTGCCGATGCAGCAATGCGCGTGAATGCGCGTGTAAAAAATCTGCGCACCGCGGCGGGACGCGGTGCAGTGGGAGAATCGCCTAAATTATCTATTCTTAATAATCATTGAAAGAGCGAGCGAAGCATACGTAGTTCACCGTTTCTGCTTGGGCAAAAATGCTTTCGTCGGGCTGTCCGGCAATTTTCCTCTACAGCACGTCAATGATGCGACGGCTGCGACATAAGTGGATGTCACACTGCACCGCATCTCCGGAGGGAGGTGCGGAGCTGCATACAAATTTCGCCGGACGGAGGTGCGGTGCAGTGTGTCGTACCACACGGAATTTATATACAAACTGAGGTACTTGCATACAACGAGCTCCGCATCTCCGTCCGGAGATGCGGCGCAGTGTGACATCCACCATACTCTCAATTTTTCTCGCACTATATCTCTTGCTCTAAGTGTTCTAATAAGAAAGAGACGGATAGTGCGAGAAAAATCGACAGAGCTTGCGCGCTGTCGCATGGTAGCCGCGCAGGTCGCATTTCTACCCCGAATTGTGAAATTTTGCGAGCAGGTTCGATAATTATGTACTTGGATTTTTGACAATTCAGTTTTTGGAAATGAAGACAGTCGCAAGGTCTACAGCTCACAGCTCTAGTCTTATTTAGTCATAAATTATGCATTTATCATTTTATCCACGCGTGACTCACAAGTACCTTGACAAATTAAATAGGCCTCGATAAAATCAGCCCTAACTGTCACTCGCACGAGGCTTCACCTCTCGAAAGAGTGTTATTGATCGCACTTTGGTTCGACTTTGCGAGTCCTTATTTGATCGGGTTTGAGCTGGGTTGATATTAACTTCAACTAAACAAACGAACACTTAATTAGGGGTCGGGACCGTCTGTCTTACTTTAAGCCCTAAAATAAAGTTGAAACCAATGTAGATATGAGCATTTTGAACCAGAAAATTCCAATCCCTATCTAATTAATAAAATACGTTGTCTACATAATTTATAACTGTGAAAAATATCAAGTCAGTTTTTAATTTTATTCAGTAAAAAAAAAACAAAAAGAATAAAACTGAACCACTACATACCATCAAGATCCACAGCGCAGGTTTCGTCATTCCAAAGATAAAGCATCCACCACAGGTTTCGTCAGTAAAATATAGATACAACACGTTTACGTACGTTTTTAATTTGTACTTAGTTATGCCCACTTGAAATTAAACAGGATTCGTCTATTGGTCGGTATTCAACTACTTAACAAAATGTGTCGCCGTAGAATGAGATAAACTAATAAGAGGGATGTCCCTTTTTGTAAATTCAAAGAACCAAAATCAAAGAATAAGTAGTAATTCAATATTTTATGATAAAAAGTGAAAAATATAATTATAGCAGCACACGAATCAAACTCAGAAACGTGTGTTCCTAGGAATAGGTTTTTAGTTTCGTAATTAAAGGATTCCTTTTAAGGACTGGCCAGATGAAGCTAAAAACCGAGACCAGGGCTGTTATTCGCTACGCGCTAATGGCTCACCCCGCCGGTCGCCCGTCAGGAAACTTGACCTCTACCTACGCTTATAGTACGCATTGCTGTGTCAAGATATATTTGTGGGTGAGCGTTGAGATGAGCTTAAAACAAGTTACAGAATAGGGGGGCAGTGGAAGAAGAGTGGGGAGGCCTTTGCCCAGCAGTGGGACACATCAGGCGCTATACCTATAAAGTATACTTAAAATCATAAAAAATATTGTTATATAGGCAATTGAATAAAATTGGTTTACGCCAGCTATTTACTTACTTCTCCAGTGTGCTAGTTAATCTCAATAATGACGTCATCATACCACATACCTACAACATCATCCGCAAATACTAGTACACCACAAATATCAATATGGCGACGTCAACCCGTGAATGACAAGTTAATAATGGTTGCCGCTCCGCTGTCGCCGTCTAGACGTTAGCCTTGGCGTCCATATTGCACCATTACCAGGCTGACTGTACTCTGCAGTATTACAATAATCCTATTTCTTAGGAGTTCTTTCATGAAGGGGATTGCATTTTAAATTACTTTGATGTAGTAATATTTTGTTTCGGTCTGCGAAGACAGGATCGTCGGATTAGAATCCATATCTTTTTTTATGGTTTGTATTGTTTTTGTATATGAGTAATACTATCGTCGCACCTTTGTTTCTATCGAAAATTAACAAACAATGTATATTTTTAATAATCAAGATTATTAATTTTCGTTTTTATATGACTGGAGCAGGTAGAAAAACAATTTGTAGTCGCTTTGATTAAATGTTAAGAAAACAATTTATTTCATGCAAAATAGGCTATAATAAGTAGGGTTTAGAGCCATTTCTAATGCACGTGGTCAAACGTTATACCGACTGAGCACAATATAAATTTGTTCTGTCAAATAGCATTGTGCCAACGACTCCCATGCTCATCTAAATGCTCATTACTTTCAAAAACCTACTACTCTTTAAAGAGTAAAAATAAGATCGATAAGTAATACCTACAACTTTTTGTTTTCTAATATGTAGGTACCTAAGTGTCCCCCTTCTTATTTGCTACGCCCAACAGGGTACATGATGTGATACCTTATATTCTTTTAACACCACCTGTATAACCATTTTCCCAAAATCCGAAAATCAAAGTCCTGACTGACTTAAATCAACGCCCAGCCCAAACCGTTGAACCTAGAAAACTGTTTTTTTCACAATAGGTAATTTATATAACGCAAGAAGGGATTTTTTTTAATTCAAGGGTTTAAAAAGGCGGTTGAAAGTTTGTATGGGGATGGAGTAAAATTTTAAGTGAGAGACTTGAAACTTTGTGTATGAACACCTTATTACAATAGAACAAAAAATAATTTTAGGGTTTTGGAAAAACCTACCCCTAAGTGGGTTAAATATGGTAAAGTTTGTATGGGGTAACTCTTTTTTTTAACTACAAAATTAAAACTTAATGTAAAGATTCGTTACCAGAACACAAAACAAAACCTTTTGACGTTATGGAAAAATACTCCCGTAAGGGGTTAATTATAATTCTACTAATATTATAAATGCGAAACTTTGGATGTTTGGATGTTTAGATGTTTCTGACTCAATCACGCTTAAACGGCTCAACAGATTTGGATGACATTTTGAACGAAGATATGTAGTTTAAAGCCTGGATTAAGATATAGGATAGATTTTATACCGGGTCCACGCAGACGACGTCGTGGGCGGAAGCTAGTAATATTATAAATGCAAAAGGTGTGTCTGTCTGAACCGATTTATATAACACTAGCTTCTGCCCGCGACTCCGTCCGCGTGGACCTCCTTTATATCGCAGCTCTACACAAACTTCCACCCCCCATTTTAGGGAAATCGGGGGTTAGAAAGAGACAAGAAATAGCCTATGTCACTCTCCATCCCTTCAACTATCTCCACTTAAATCACGTCAATTCGTCGCTCCGTTTTGCCGTGAAAGACAGACAAACAAACACACACATACACTTTCCCATTTATAATATTAGTATGGATTTGGTATACTTAGCGATAAATTGAGTGCCGGATAGTTTTTATCCCAGAAACCATCCCCTGAGGGGATGTAATGGGGGATGAAAGTTTGTATGGAGCTACGATACAAACGAGTTCCACGCGGACGGAGTCGCGGGCAGAAGGTAGTTGAGTATAATGTATAATATACAAACTAAGGCAACCCACCGTCTGCAATCATAAGCGGTGTTGGTTAAAATCTGAATGTATGGAATGTTTGACTTTATATCGTGTGACAGCTACCGGCGCCATATTTAAAGTTAATCGGTCTGTAATCATATCAAGGTACCACAATCTGTCAAGTTGCGACTACTACATTTCGGGGCTTCCGGCTTGACCAGGGCCTTATATGGGAGGCGCAAATCAGTTCAGTATGCGGGAAACTAAGCAAGGCATGTTTTGCGATCTCAGGCTAATCTGCTTGGGTCACTCGAAATGCGCAATAGTTATTTGTGTCACAAGGGAGCAAAATAAAATATTTACGGCGAGGGCGGTGTATAGAACCCTAAGCGTAGTGAGGGATACAAGTGTTAACGCCCGAGACGAAGATAATTTTGCTACCGAGTGACACATACTATTTTTCACACCGACTATGAAGAATGAAAAAAAACTTGCTGTCAAAATGACCTAACAAGGTTTAACATTTTTCATAATTTTTATCACATAAAAATCATAAATTTTCATATAACGTACCTAGTTAAAGTTAAAACTTGAAATATGTTCGTTTTTAATCGATTACGATGAAATTACAATCGATTATGATCTGTGTTCAATTGGCACGTTGCGTAAATGCCTCATGCCAATGAATACATAAAATAAAAATTAATTGAACAATAAAATAGCATTTTGACCCCTCTCGTCGTGGAGTAAAACTTACTTTTCTGAATGAAAGGTGTGAAAAAATGTATAAAAATTCCGCATAAGCTCACCAAGATAGCAAACACAATCCACGTCGCGGGTCCTATCTTTTCTAATAACTTGCCAGACAGCATCGCGGAAGCTAACAGTCTTCCGTCCTTAAAAGCTATATTTAAAAAATGCCTTATTGAGCAACGTTTTTATAATATTAATGGTTTCGTTTCTCAAGCAGTCGAAACTATAATGTTTTCGGGCATACCTTAAAAAACATATCAGTTGCTTAAATCGGTTCAGTAAAAGTTCACCATGTCCATTGATTAGTCGGCTGGTTGTAAATGTCAATTTTGTATACTATCACCTACTTAACTAAAGGTCATGTTACTTGGAGGTCGACTGACAATCACTGTGATTATGCCTTAATAGCTACTCGTTAAATTCCGAATCACAGTTTCATAGATACATAACAAGTATCTACAGTTAAAGTCAACGGCAGAACTAGCTAAATTACTTAGTCCTTATTCTTTTGAAAATGGAGTAACTGGCAGATCTTTTGCGTAGGAACTTTTGTTGCTGACCATTCAAGTATCTTTAGTGATATTGGTAGGATGTAATAACAGGTGTATGAACGAATTGGGATGAACTATGTAGGTTAGGGTCTGCAAAAGAACCCTGTCGGAAATGATTAATGGGACATCGGATTATTGCAAGGTTTAATTAAAACAGGATTTCCTTTTGCCAATTTATGTTTCAAATGCTAAGAATAGTTGGATGCAGTACGATCACGATATAACTTAGACAGAGATTGTTCAAATTGAGTGAAATACTTGAATAATTTCTAAGGCGATTAAAAGTTAAAAGCGGATGTTTTAAACGGTACGAGTATACTGATGTTCTGATTTAGTTTAAAATTTAAGTACTTGCCCTCATTTTTATGCTTGGAATGAGATCATAATCGGGGCTGGCAATTTTACAGATATAAAATTTGATTTATTAAACCATCTGGGCCGGTTTGGGTAATAGCGTTTCCTTACGTAGATAATTATTTAGTAGCAATTTGCAGAATGACAGAGGAAAAGTTTGGTAGTAAGCGACGATGAATTGTGATTTTGTAACATTAGGGGTGACATCGTCATAAGTGACTAGGTAGTCATAACTGTTAAAAACTCTTTCCCAAATAATAAAGATCAAATCAATTGATTTTTAATACCAAGATCCTCAATCCTTGTCCTTTATTCAGAAGTTCTGTCCATTCGTCGGAATATTTGTTATTTTGATATTCATGTAACGAAGCTTTGGTCATAAAACGGCTACTATTTATTAATTTATAAGGCATAGACGTGGTGGCTCTTATTACCTATTCCACCTGATTATTGGTTTTAAAATCAGAAAAAATATAAAGCGCTAGAACTTTCCTAGATATTTAGAGACGTAGATTGCTCAAGCATAGACACATATTAGCGAGTCTAGTTATATAGAATATTCTGAAAAAATCCGTTACCAACGTATAATTTTGAAGGAAGGAGTAGGCGTCGAAGTAATTATTTTTGTATGATCGAAACAACAGGTTGCAGAGACCGCAATGTCTTCTACATCACAGACTATGATATGCATATTCACATGTAAATCGCCTCGGAATAACAATACACATCCCTTCATTATAGCCGTCCGATACGCTAATGAAGATCATTATCGTTTTTCTACACTACTATGCACCCTTGAGTGCAGCGAAGGTTGCTGTGGTGCATTGACACCGAACAACCGACCAAATCTAGTCTCCCCAGATGTAAGCGCTTGTAAAACTGGCGGGAATCTTTTTGATTTAGCTAGGTTATAAGTGGGGGGGTAGTACTAAGCAACAGGTGTTGGTGGTGCGCGTTACGTAAGGCCACCGGCGCGCGCATTCCATTGAGGCGGTAGTACGGCGCTATCGATTAGGAGTACGGACCATGCCCATCGACCCGGCAGCCGGTGTATGCCGCCCTGAAGCGTCTTGCTCAGTCTTGGATTAGTTTGTATTTAATGTTTTTAACCCTTGAAAGTAGTTCGATTCGTCTTCGCGTTTGTCTCTAAAACATGTTATGACATGATTTCGCCGTATCTTTATTGTGACTGCGTAAGTTGGTTTTACATGCCCTCTGCTTTATAGAATTTATAGTACAGCACATTAACTGCCCTAGCACCTTTCAGTTGGTACGCTTGTCGTCTGGACCGCCGACCGCGTGGGGCGCACGAGGCGCGGGGTGGCACGACTTCCGTTACGATACTTACAGTTGACATAAGCTCTATTAAACCAAAATCGAGTATCATTTCGATACGGATTTTCAATTGTACGTCAGCTGTAAGCAAAACTGAAAGCCTAGCTTTTCAGTAATTACACCTAGCCATAGCCATTAGCCTAATTATCTGAATAAAAGCAGCAAGAAGCACTTTTTAATTTTTCTCCGTTATTGCATGCCCTTTCAAGCTTAACGGGAAGTTAATTTTTATTCAAGATCATTTATAAGGATACTTGCTTATAAAACCCCTTTGTGTAGGGTTTCTCAAGAAGAGTCCATTGAAGTCTTCCGCAGGAAGACGCACTCAGAAAATATTTCTTATTTAATTTCCTTTGATGTTTTCGCGGTATATTTGACTTCCGAGTGCGAGTTTGCAATGTTATTTCGGAGCTGACCGGGTGGAAATTTTCACAGTACACTACAAGGAAAGTAGCTTTTTTACTAATGGTTCTATTTTAAGTAAACAAGGCCCTTTTTCATGTTTACTAGTAGTGACAAGCAGGGGCGTATTTTGAAATTTGGCGCCCCGGGCCAATAAGTTTCGCCGTAACTGAATGGCGCCAAAACCAAAGAAAATGCAATCGGCCAGGGCCCGGATGGCCCTAGGGTAAATACGCCCCTGGTTACAAGGAAATAAAAATAGTACCTAATTCGTGATGAACATTTACTCGTAAAGTAATCCTCGTAATTCCTTTGTTTAATTAATTAACACTGGTGTCCTATGAATTAAAATACATCACATTGACACTCAAAGGAAAGGCAACACATAAATATTTTTTCATCTCTCATACTCGGAAAGTAGGTAATATCTAAACAGCGGGTTGAAAAAATAAAAAAGCGATGGCAGAAACCTTGTACAGGTTTCTGCCACAGTTTCAGAAAATTGTATTGATTTTTGAAACTGGTTGATCATGCGTTATGTTTTAAAATATGGATTATAAATTAATTGTTGTATGACAATTATTGCTATTTGAAGTTATTTAAATATTTTTTAAGTGTTTGTACGTTTAATGTAACCACTTCAGAACCGATTTTAAAAAAAAAAACTGGCAAAAACCTATACTGCGACACTTCCATAAAATGCGTTGCTTTTTGAAGCTTGTTGATAAGTATAATGGTTTTAATTCTTTATTACTATGTGGTATATATAAATACATTTAATAATGTAATTTTGCATCCAAAAAACAATTAAAATTAGTTTTTCGATATAACCGCTTCGAAAGGGCGTCCAGGAAATGGGCCACACACAAACATTATTGAAATCTGTCAAAAGTTCCTGCCCAAATGGTCAACAACACAAACGCTTTTAAAGTGGGTTAATAGGATCTGACTGATTCAGAAAATATTTAAGTTTTTGGTGTTCATTTCATTTCCTCGTATTCGAAATGAAAAGTAGTGTTTAACTCGGGGAAAGCCACCCTTTTCAGCCTCGAACTATTGGCGCTCACTTCGTTCGAGTGCCAACATATCTCGTCAGGAATGGGTGGCTTTCATCCCTCGGTTAACAATCTAAGGTCTATTACTTTCGAAGAGCAGCAATCCATTACAACAATGGTATTTCCAATACGGGCATTTTTGATTATTAGATACTTATGTAGATTATACGAGTAGAGCTTCTCTACCTTTTTAACCGACTTAAAAAAAAGGAGGTGTTTCGGCTGTATTTTTTTTTTTTTCAATATTTGTTACCTCAGAACTCCGTCATTGATGAGCCGATTCGTATTTTTTTTAATTATTTGTAAGTATATGCTTCCAGGTGGGTCCCATTTTTTCAAAAATTCAATTGGATGATGGGATCCATGAGGAATTGAGGGAACTCCTCAATTATATTAGGCACGCGTGTAGTGATTTTGGTATTTTCTATTATAACTCGTGTATTTACACCCAGAAATCATAAATTTGGTGGAGTGGAATTGATGATGAAGACCACAGATGACTTATGAAATTCCTCAATTATGTACATAAAAGTACAAAAGTATATCACAGATTCTGATAAGATTCCGTTGAAATAGCAACTAATGAAGTGCCAAAGGTGATCCTTGTGGAATCGACGGAAGTCCTCAGATATTATCGGCCCACATACAGCGATTGGGTTTTTTTCTCTAATAATCAACGCATTTGCTCTCGGAAATCAGTTCATGTGGTAAATTGGAAAAGAAATGTGGAAATGTTCTCGTGGCTTGGCGGAGTACTAAATTGAAGTCGGTTAAAACTTTGTTTTTAAAGTAAATTATTCTGAAGTTATATGTGTAGCGAGTAGGTATATTACCAATTTTAATGGCCTGACTCTCTGACGAAAAGCCTTTGCACGGTAATTGTATTCCGAATATAGACTCCATTTAGGCGTAACGTAATTTACACGCGGGTAGGTGCTGGAGGGAATATGGAGAATAAAATCGAATTATACTGTTGGATAAAAGTAAGCGAGCGAATTTTTAGTGTCAGACAGGATTAGGTAAAGCAATATTCTGTGCTTTCTTTGTACTAAATGTATGGAATTTTCCATCGAGTCGAATGCCAAGCGTGGTTGCTACGGAACATTCCCGCGACCTAGCGGATCGCTAGCTATATAGAATGGTCTAACGATCATTTCTGTTATTTCCTTCGAGCCGTAGGAAGGGCTGGACTGTTTGTACCTGCGAGTGCGAATTCATGGATTCTATTGACGTGAAGCGAAAGCGGATTCAGTTCTTTAAATAAATTACATATTTTTCCAGGAAGTGTTGTTATCGTCATGTTATTTTCCATTAAAAGTACGATGTAATGTTGACGTTAAGTAGATTAAGTCTCTCTAAATCTTGTCTTTGAATGAACTTAAAAAAGTTACGAAGTATGTTTTAACAATTTAGTAGGTAGCAGTCTTAATTGCCAAATGGGCAGTATCCGGTTTTGTTGGTCTCTAATGATCAATATTGCAAATCATGCAAATGCTGAGTAAGTTAATATGTACTTACACTTACTTTTAAATACTTCTATAATCTATTACGTACCTACCTACGTTTATACAAATATATATGATGAGAATTGTACCTATTTACGAATATACGTTTCAAGTATCACTATTACAATTCACCATTTCAGAGTGCATTTCCCGATTGCAATCTATGTCGGAGATATAGCGTGACGAACAACAGTACCCTGTGTTCCAATTGCTGTGACGTCCTGGTAACAATAAAACTGTGTTTTAATCAGGACAGCGGGCTTATTCGAATGTGTGTCTTTCCGCACCGCAGTAAGTCTTAATTTAGAATGAGCGGTGACGGTCTAATGTGCTGTTTCAGAACGCACATGTGGCTGTTCATTACACGGGGAGGGTCACGTAATTGCTTTGTAAATAGAAAAGGTTGAATAAGTCCAGTCCAACGTACAAGTCATGGAACGGATTTTTGTTGTCTGTTTTCCGTTACGTGCACAGTGGGGGCGGTTCTGGCGAAATTAATCTACAATTTAAATATACGTAGCAATTGGTGGTATGATTTTAATTAATTAATTGCGTTCGTAAACAATAAATATTCATGTTACTCCAAATTATTCTATAAAGGCCGTAATTAAATGTAGATATCTTTATTGATTTAACCCCGACCTTTGCTGTGCCGACCACAAATGGGGCTTAATTTCACGATATGAACCAACAATGGTGAACTGTCTATAGTACGGGTTAGCCACGAGACTATTCACGTTGTGGGATAGTCTAGTCACCTCTGCGGTGGTCGGAGGCTTGCAACTGCAGTACAGTGACCTCGTGTGTACGCGACCGGGGCGGGGATCTGGGTCAGGGCCCAGCCCCCCTCACCCCGCTCCGATCGACCGCCAAATTCCTAACGCATTCGCGGAGAAACAAAATGCTCTCGAGTCGAAGGAACGGATTATGGGCCATAAAATCCTGAACGTAAATAAATGCGAAAGTAGGCCGTGCGTTGAATTATTTAAAATAACGGCTCCATTTTTAAACATGTCACGATTGCGTCTTCCGGAGTTTTTCCAGCTACCGTACTATATCTTAGACAATGATGAGCTCATTCCCAGAGTTCCGTTCTTCAACCGGAAGAATGCATCCTTATAATAATCATTCATAGTAACTAGCAGAGTGAAAGTTCAAGTTAAGCATCTCATTTTTTACCTAAGGAAATTGTTAAAATATTAAATGAATTCGTTTCGTCCCTGTCAATGTTGCTCCCTTATTTCCGTAGCTACGTCGTAGTAAAAATCATTTTTATACACTATTAACCATTAATCTTAGTATGTCCAAGAAATTGACACAGTTTAAATATGCAGCATAGTTCTTATTACCTTTTTGAACATACACATATTGATAATCACGGAATCCTTAAAAAGTTTTCATGCACCCGGCACGCCGAGCCGAGTTAATCTTACTAATTAGAACTTTTTCGCTTTGACACGGCATTATTAAGTGGGAAAGTTCTGTATTGTATATGAATATAGGTATAGGTAAGTACATTTATTTATAATTGAGGGTTGCCAGCGCGTTTCTTAACATAAAGAGACAGTCATGTCTAATAACATGTAAACAGCTTCGAACTTATGCCTGGGGAATACAATTGAAAATAGTATAGGTATTTTTAGACTTGACCGTTGAAGCTTAGGTGCCTACGATTACTCCCACTAAGTATGCTTTTTTTCATAATGAATCAGTTTTTAGACGGATCCAAGGTCTGTATGGGAGATACTACAATTATGGCACAACGAAATGCGAAAAAGAGAGTTAAAATCAGAAATCAATGGCAACCGCAAAATTGGCTCACACTAATATACACAGAATGATGACGTCACCAGTTCTTATCTGTATTAGCAGTGCAAAAATAATTAAATTACTAGTTAGACCCTGCATGATATACTGCATTTAAGTAATTTGCTATTGAAGCAAATAAGAATCCCAGTGGCAACTTTTCATTTACTCTCGGACGACCGAACTTGAATGAATCTTCGAAGTTTCATATCAAAACTGAATACTCTACACTTTATGTGATTAAATGCTAGAGATTAACTAACTTAATTTAAAAATTGCTGCTTCCAATAGTAGTTTAAAATTCTTATGATAGTATTTCCATCAATATACACATACATATACAACATGTATGCCCATAGGGCATATTAATTAATTTATGTCCCTTAAACGGATAGTTACGAATAGTAACAAAACCGACAGTCAATGTCAATCCCATATGTTTAGTAACAAAACCAACAGGTTAGACGTGACTTAAACATCGCTTTAACTAACCTTAACCTGCCATTTTTTTTGAAACTCCCCCTATACAAGCATAAGTAGATGCCGCACAGTCTTCACCCTCTTGGCAAATCAATTTGCGAGATATTCCACCAGGAGCATATGGTTGTGAGTTGTGGTCACCCTGCCAAATAGGTCATCATGTAAAAGCATCGTGTTCGTCACTTCTACATGAACATAAATCCATTCCAAGAGAAAGCAACTCATTAATAAATATCTCTTTGTTTTCTATGTACCCTACCTTTTCAAATATAATACATGCAATGTTCATACTGTCCATAGAGCGCACCATTTACTTATTTTAACTGGTACACCAAATATCAGATCTAGTAATACGTTCAGCTATTTAATTACAAAAATTAAGAAACGATAATAATTTGTTCGTAATAATAAATGAGGCAGAGATAGTAGATTTCCACTTACTACGATTCTGACAAATCGCTCTTGTTTCGTTCACTTAAATATTCTTCATACATGCTTGTTAATTGTTACTTATTTATTAATATCCTTCTCAATATCGCATCGCATCTCGTATCTCATCCAGTTACTTGATGGAGACTCAAACAGAACATTTTCAATCAAATCCTTGTTTGTGACAGTCAAGAGTCTGTGTAGGTTAATGAATTACAAGCGTGAAAAGGTCTCTGTCAGTCTTTATTACATTGACGTAAGATTCAATTTTACTTTATTCAAGGTTGTCAATACATCTGTACATAAAAATACCTACATTTTGTAATCTTCAGTGCCTTTAAGTTACTCTGAGGCGTTATAATGACAGGATTTAAATAAATTCTTATCTGCTGGATACCATACGTACCTTCTCCGTTGACTCGCCGATCCGAAATTAATCTTAACCTCCGATACAAAAGCGCGCCGTTCTCTTGGTTTTGTCAAAATGGAATCCTGCTAATATTATAAATGCGAGACCGATTTGGATGACATCTTGCACGAAGATAGTTTATAACCTGGATTAAAATAAAGGATAGTTTTTATCCCGGGTCCACGCAGACGAAATCGCGGGCGGAAGCTAGTAAGAAATAAATCTGAAACAAATTATATTTTTGGATGGTCGAACAAACTATTTGTCTTGACACTAACGTTAGTATTATTTTACGAAATCATATTGGTCATACATAGTTTTGTATGAAGTCCAGTAACTTTTTAAACGCTCTATAGGACAATTCAGCTGTAATTTATCCATTTACAATTGACATTTAGATTTACCTAACGTGCGTGCCACGAACGTACGAGTATGATGCGTTGCGTGATCGACCTGCTGGTGTCCAGATAACGTTTTCGTATCTAAGTGTACGTACACCGATCATCTAATAATAGCTCTCGTTCATAAAGCTAAGTTGAAAACCGGTTTGATAAAAAAAATGAAACCCCATTCTAATAAGGTTTGATTTTGTCCGCAGGAGAACGGCCGCGCGGCGCCTGACCTGACGGCGTCGCCGGGCCGCGCGCCGTCCGGGCCGCCGCAGCCGCCGCGCGCCAACCATGCGCCGCCCTGTGTGCTGCAGCCCGACTTTAGAAAGGTAACTTATTTGACTCAAATTAAAATAAGGGAGCAAAGTACTCTACATCTTAATACCAACACCATGAACAAAACACAAAAAGTACGTTTCTTGTTATAGGAACGATCTAAGTTTAAAATTATGACTCTGGAGGTCAATCTGTCTCTACAAATCGCGTCTCGTAATAATGTGTTACGCGCTCACGCTTAGTGACGTGCCGTTCCCAGGAATATTCCCATACAAGGGAACAAACGGGAATATTGAAATTGTGTATGTTTATATATCTTGCTATTAGGGATTTCATGATAACTTGGGCCCTTGATTTTTTTACCAAGACATTAACCAGTGTAATTTACTCGCAAAAGTAAATTCCCAATGTTCCCGGGAATATTCCCCGGAACAATGGGAATATTCCCGCGAACAATGGGAATATTCCCAGTTATTGGGAATATTCCCCCAGCAGAAGAAAACAAATTTTACAAAAGTACTTCTGAAACGAACAAAAACGATACAAAGTTAATAAAAAAACCACATCAAAATATTATACGAATACAAAATATGAAAATATTTACATATCAAATGGTTATTGAGATAAAAAGTCAGAATTAGTGCAATAATGCAGTTTTTGGCGAATGGCACTTTATTTGTCGGGGCACTATTAATTTTATTTACTTTTATTACACCTTTAATTTTCCTAATTTGTATTTCAATATTCCCCTGTTTGGGGAATATGCCCGGGAACAAGGGAATATTCCCGGGAAATTCCCACACGGGAATATTCCCGTTCCCGGGAATATCCCCCGGCACATCACTACACGCTACAATTGTATCATCATACAGAAAGGCGAAGTATCGAGTCAATTTGTATCTTGGGATGTAGACCGTGACGTTTTTATTCAGTCTCTACACACGTGGTGTTTCTTTCGTATTTTTCTATTCTAAGTAGGAACAAAATATCATACACTAACACACATAATACATACATGTAATAGTTTTTATTGAAACAGATCGAAAGAGTTATAATCTGATCATAAATATTATTTTTTGGTTCTTCCAAAAAATTTGACGCATAAATTCAACAGAATAGTGTCTAGCAGACCCCGACTAGAATAAAGCTCTAAGCACCGTTTCAGCTTTTAAAATGTGCTTTCAGACTATAATTTAAAAGTGCAAATTACTGTAGAGATTTATGTTGCGCAGCATTGCACCTGAGCGTGTAGTTGCTATCCCTGAATTAGTTAGACACGTTTTGTTACTTGCAAAGTTTACGCGTAAAGCTGCTATAAATTTTTTGATGTATAAATCTGCATTGTGTTGGTTTTTTCACTGGAAAAGTTAAAGTAAATACTTTCGTAGCCCTGAGGCCAATCGCTAAAAGGGCGATTGCTTGACGTATAAAGCGGTCCCCCAATACCTATGTATATTATTCATATTTATATTAAAATAACGGTTACCACTAGCTACTAAGACAAAACCCCAGCAGGCGAATTCTTTGTTGGTAACTATTTGTCACTAAAAGACGGAGAAACCACGGCATCAGCTACGCGCGTATTCTTACGAAAAAGTTGATAGTTAAATGAATCAACACATTCTTGGCAGTCAATGTGTTAACCCATTCAGGGCCGGTACATACGAGGAAAACCACGGGATCGGCTACGAGCGTAGCGCGTAGCAATTCTGGGCAATGAATGTGTTAAGTGGACTAAATTTTAAAACGGAATACTTGCTGACGTAAACATCTCTGCTACGAGGCTTTGCTACGTCGTAGCACCCTCTACACCTCTACGACTTCGTAACATAATGCGATTATAAAGCCCGCTCCTCACATTTCAGGTGTCAGGGGTTAGCAATGAAATATTCAGGCAGATTGAGATGGTCGAGAATGATCACGACGCGACCACGGCCGCGGCGCTCGAGGTTGGTATTTTACAAGTATTCAATTAGTTCCAAATGCCACGGACTCTATTTAAGAGTCAATTGACGACCGCTTTAGCCTAGTTGGTACCTACTATAAAGTTGGAGGTCCTGGGTTCAAATCCCGGTAAGGGCATATGTTTGTGTGGTGAGCACGAATATTAGTTCCGGAGTCATGGATGTTTTCTATGAATATAAGTATTTATTTATCCATATAAGTATGTATATCGTCGTCTAGTACCCATAGTACAAGCTTTGCTTAGTTTGGGACTAGGGTGATTTGTGTAGGATTATCCTCACAAATTTATTTAATTTGAGATATACATTTCGCATCCCAATTTTGCACCTGGTGTCCACAGCGGCTAACGTTTCAGAATAAGCACAAAATATATTGATACATAATTCGATTAGAATGCTGAATGTAAACCTTAGATTGACTCCCTGTAATTAAATCTACCAAGAACGACCCATGCGTCGGGATTTAGAGCAAAATTATATAATAAGAAGCAAGATTATTGTACATACGACAACACTGTTAACTGACCATCCTGTGTTTATATAGAACCTTATTACAATGCACTTAAGGTGCACCGATGGTCAGTTAGCTGTGTTGTCGATAGTATGTCTATTGCTAAAACCCGAAGGTGGCCATTAATTTAAACATGTAACAAGTCACCTTGACGAAAATGAATTTCTGTTAAGGAAACTGGTTTAAACTATTCTCCTTAATATGTATTTAAGATTTAATTTTAAGTCAAAGCGCAATTTTATGTTACGTCCAAGTTGATTTTTTAATAATCGCTTGAAAATAAGAAGTAGGTAAGTGCGGAAACTTAATTATAATATTTTAATAATTTCGGATATTAAAATATAGGTCACGTTCATGGACAAGCAGAGAGTAGAGCAGTGCATAGCACACATTATCAAATGATTTCACATCATCATAGGTAATATTACGTTAATGAATAACTGTTTAGGCGTGAGCGATTTCACTCGTACTACACTGACAGTCTCCGTCGCACGCCTATAAGCATGTAAGCAAGTAAAATAAAGATGTTCATCATTTTTCCCAAATTCTGTTACAGGCGGTGGAGCGCCGCGGTGAGATGATCGTTCGAATATTAGAAATAAGGCAAGTTGGCCGGAACAATATTGATGCCGCCAAGAAATTCTTCTCATTACAGGTAAACTTGTGTATTTTTTTTAATGATGCTGAAAACTAAGACGATAGAACGTGGAAATTAACTAACTCAACATAAATAGTACTACTTATGCATTAGCATTTTGGGTGACACAATGTAAACAAGATTATTACCTATACGCTTTTTGAGAGCCCGTAAGGACCCCGTTGGTGCTTTATTTCTCTTTATTATATATTTACGGTCGGTTTGCAGCTAGCTAGGGTTAATCTGAGATTATTCGTCAGAATTGTATGGGCTAATCACGGAGTAAACTCTATTTTTATTAGGTCAAATTGACACTTAAACTTTTAAGACATAACATCTTTAACCGACCCTTTCTGTCAAATACCGAATGACAATTATCTCGATTATGGAAACGTAAACGTTATGTAAGTAGTGTTATTCTTACACATCTTCAATCTTTGCCCACCTTGATTAAAGCAGATTTTCCTTACACGTTCGTTCAGAGACTATAACCTAAAAACATCACCCTCCATTGACCCGATTACCCGACTCGTAACCTAGCACAGAACCCCGAGAAAGAACGCTACTCTAGTGAACCTTATTGTTCCCGACGGTGCCCTAGATACCGGGAATGTGACTCCACTGCGAACGCAATCTAGACCGGCTGCTATTCACAACTTCACCTTACCTCTCACCCCTAGTATCTTGACGCTGGGACTCGTGATAACAGCGTGTAAGCGAAGGTCTGATTTAAACTGGTTATACTGGCGTGAGGTGAAGTTGTAGTGAATAGCCTGGCGTTGTCGAGGTACTCGCTTTTCTGCGGCGCCGTCTGTGGCTGATTGTACGCCTATTTGAATGATGCTGAAAACTAAGACGATAGAACGTGGAAATTAACTAACTCAACATAAATAGTACTACTTATGCATTAGCATTTTGGGTGACACAATGTAAACAAGATTATTACCTATACGCTTTTTGAGAGCCCGTAAGGACCCCGTTGGTGCTTTATTTCTCTTTATTATATATTTACGGTCGGTTTGCAGCTAGCTAGGGTTAATCTGAGATTATTCGTCAGAATTGTATGGGCTAATCACGGAGTAAACTCTATTTTTATTAGGTCAAATTGACACTTAAACTTTTAAGACATAACATCTTTAACCGACCCTTTCTGTCAAATACCGAATGACAATTATCTCGATTATGGAAACGTAAACGTTATGTAAGTAGTGTTATTCTTACACATCTTCAATCTTTGCCCACCTTGATTAAAGCAGATTTTCCTAACACGTTCGTTCAGAGACTATAACCTAAAAACATCACCCTCCATTGACCCGATTACCCGACTCGTAACCTAGCACAGAACCCCGAGAAAGAACGCTACTCTAGTGAACCTTATTGTTCCCGACGGTGCCCTAGATACCGGGAATGTGACTCCACTGCGAACGCAATCTAGACCGGCTGCTATTCACAACTTCACCTTACCTCTCACCCCTAGTATCTTGACGCTGGGACTCGTGATAACAGCGTGTAAGCGAAGGTCTGATTTAAACTGGTTATACTGGCGTGAGGTGAAGTTGTAGTGAATAGCCTGGCGTTGTCGAGGTACTCGCTTTTCTGCGGCGCCGTCTGTGGCTGATTGTACGCCTATTTGAATGCGAGAGATAGATTGGGGGCTCGATTGTATAGATGAATCCAATGATAGATTGAATTGGAAGTTTAGGTTTATTCTAGTCTTTATTCTGGTTTAAGGGAGCTATTTAAGAACGAATGATTAAACATTATTTTTATTATAATAAGTATCGGACACAAGTTAAATAAATCTTTAGTTACGCACGTAAATCTACTTATTCAACAAAAGTAGGTATGCCTTAAGCATTGCTCCTAACTTTGTCGACGCTGACTTTTGCCAAAGTCAACGCATCATATTACGTTATACAATTATTTAGTTTTCATAAGTTGTATAATATCGTTATTGAAAGTTATAAGTACTTTTCTAGATAACGGTACATTGAATGCAATAAACTTATTAGAACTTACTTAAGTTGATAAATAACAAGCAGACATCTTGTATTAATTTCGTTGAAGTGTGGTTGGTCTATACAATTGCAATCATAATGCTCATTTATAGTCGATCTTGTCAATATTAATCATATTATCATTGCAACTGAAACAAAATGTCTACACCAGACTAGCTAGCAAGATTGCTTTTATGTCTAATATACGCTACGCTCGGTACACGTTTCCCTGTTATTTATTTTTTAAATCGTATTCAATGGTTTGTTATTCCGTGATCGTACCCTTTACTTGTAAGCACGCTTGCCGATTTGATTGAAAGCATTTTAGTACGAACGCTAGCCGGCCAGTTCCTTGAACATGACTAGACCAACCCTCAATGAAATCGATGCGGAATATACCTAATCAGGATTATTCTGCTTCAACGAATTTGATTAATTTCATCAAATAGTGTATATTACCACTATTCAAAATTAACCAATAGTGTTCCTCGTATACAGGACGCCCGCCACATAGTTCAACTAGTGGAAATCGTCAAGCGGCCAGGCCAAACCTTGGGTCTATATATACGAGAAGGCGACGGAGGCGCGCGGACAGACGGCGTGTTCATATCCCGAATAGCTCTCGAGTCGGCCGTGTACAACAGCGGCTGCCTCAAGGTCGGGGATGAGATTCTCGCAGTGAACCTCGTGGATGTGAGGAGGATGTCGCTGGATGACGTGGTCATCATCATGTCGATACCGCGGCGGCTGCTGCTCTGTACGAGGCAGAGGAAAGGTAAGCAAATAACACATAGGAGTACCTGTGCGCTGCGTTGAAAACAATACACGCAAGAGCTAAAATAACGGGTCCATATGAAGTGCTTAAAAGTGTAGTCAAAAAGTCAATGCTACACTAAGTACCAAGAACCTACCTACTTCTCCGCACCCTTACTCTTTCGGTCACATATTAAACTAATGTTATGTATTACGCATTGTCATCTTCTACGCGTGACACAATTTCACCGACGATGGTTCATTTTGTTTGACGTTAGCTACACTTATTTATTAACAAGAAGCATATAAGAAGTATCGTGATGAATTGGAAAATGTGAAATTTTGTGATGAACTGTTTGCATTTAAATCTATTAATACTTAAAATAATTCTACTAGGTACTATTTAAAATTTTATTTAAACATCCTTGGACCAATAACTCGAATTAAGCGAAATTATCTTGGGCCAAAGTTTTCTCTTGGTTCGAGAGAATCATCTTCAGTCTTTTTCATTCGAGATTGACGATCTTCCTAATTTATTTCTTGTTTCAAGTTATATTATGCATACGGTGCGTGATATCCCACTCCTTTCAACAGGTAAATCGGGTCCAGGTTCGCCGTCTCTGCCTCGCTCGGAGCACAAGCCGCCCCCGGTTGTGGTCCTCAAGAGGGACTGCCGGGACGACGATGAAAGAGAACGGGACAGGGACAGAGATCGAGTGGATGGGCTGTACTCGCAGTAAGTGTTAAATATTTTGGAGATATCATGATGAACAAGTTTCTGCAAAAATTTCATTTTGGTACAAGCTTTTATTGCCGACTGTACTTTTCTGTATACCATCACCAACTACTCATTGAGACGATTCTAACGAGCCCAAACTCGAAGGGGTTATGGGGTTTTATTACGGAGTTCCTATGGCCACATTCCAGCTCCATCATCAGATCCAGCTCCACGTCATCATAATATTGCATTGTCACGCGATTTGCATATTCGTGCAAAATTTCAACTCAATCGGAAACCGGGAATTGGATCAAATTTAACCTGCAAGATTTGATTACAGACAGACAGACAGACAACGGGACAGGTGAAAGTAAATAAAAACTTGTAAAAGAGGTTTGGTTTTTACTCTGGTACCCTCTTAACGAGTACGATAGGCAAAAAAGTTCATACAAAAAAAATCTCAACCATGCGATGTCGCTATGTGTCTATTTTCGAAGTTGCACTACAGTACGATTACTGTTAGTTAAGACCTGACAGATGGATTGCCTTCATTTAATTTTCAACTTTAATTTCATATAGATAAAGCATTTTTCAGAATACTGTTACCCACATCTACCGATTTAGTAATAACTATTTTATTTGTATAAGATTAAAGTTGAAAATTAAATGAAGGCAATCCATCTGTCAGGTCTTAACTAACAGTAATCGTACTGTACCTACAATTTGTTTGTTTTGCCCAATGTTGACCACCCACACCACCACACTACTCACATTTTTTATACAACGACGGTGGCAAACAAGCGTAGCCTGATGCATTATTGTACTAATCGTTGTATGGAAAATCAAGTAAATAGCTGTTTCGGTCGCAAAATACTCTAAACGTGTCTAAACGCAGTATTTCGCGACCGAAACAGCAATTACTTCCATAGCTGTCTTACAAATATGTTTATATAAAAGCGTAACGATTGTTGCTTTAAATTTACACTTGGACAAAAAAAATGCATATTTTTCTAAACTTTCAAGGTCCATATCTTTTTACGGTGTTAATTATATTTTGTAATTTAAACTTTATTACAGTAATTTGATGGTTTACTATCCATTAAGCAACACTATGTTATCATTTGTAACATGAAGCAACTATCGTATGCAGGTCGTACAGCCACGGCACGCTGCGCTCGGCGGCGGGCCCGGGCGGCGGCGTGCGGCCGGTGGGCGACGGCCGCGAGGAGCGCAGCCGCCTGCAGCTGGGCGCACTCTCGCCCGACTCCAACGCACTGGACATGTATTACAACTCGCGCCCGCCTTCTGACCATTCCACGTGGAGGTAAATAGTACATTGCTCACCTTGGGCGGTCAAGATCATGTACATTAGACACTTCCCACACCCTCTTAACAAAACTGATTCTATCCGTTTTCTTGGGGTAGAACTAGATCCATGTTTAAAATGGTATGATCACGTTAATTATGTTGTAAAAAGACTTGGAAGTGCATGTTGTACTCTCAAATCAATGGCTAAAGTAGGCGATAAGCTAACATTAAGAACTATTTATTACTCCTATGTCGAAAGTATCATCCGATATGGAATTGAAGTTTGGGGCAATAGTTCATATGTGAATAAAGTTTTGTTAATGCAGAAGAAATGTTTAAGGTTTATTGAGGGTTACTTCCCTGAAACACATAGACACCTATTTATAAAAAACAACATTTACACTGTTACTGAATTATACCTGTATCAGGTTTGTCTTCATGTATATAAAAATCAAAACCTCTACGAATTAACGAAATATTGTGAAAGATATCCCTTACGCCGTAACTTAGACCTCTTACTGCCTCAGTCAAATTTTGCTCATTTTAAGAAAAGCTTCAACTTTATAGCCATAAAAATTTATAATCATCTCGAAATTGACATAAAGAACTCTAGCAGCATAAGGGAATTTAGTGGAAAGTTAAAATCATACCTAATACCTTTCTATAACTTGGACGAATACTTTGGTAAGATATTTGATTGATACTTGTACTCAATTTAATTTTTGTTACCAATAATCATCAACTATTGTAATTTCCTTATTATTATATCTTATTATTTCTATTCTTTGACATGTTTATACCGATTTAATGCAATTGTAATGTATATTTAAACGGACTTTATTATAGTATTATTTACCTGACATTCACAATTATCCTAAATGTAATCCTATTTCGTATATTTTTCTAAGTTACCTATTAGTCTGTTGTGTTTTACTGTCGAATTGTCAATTCTATTATTGTTGTTATTTGTTGTTTATTTTGTTTATTATGTATTACTGCATGGACGTGTCCTTTAACGCAATAAATAATGAATACTGAATACTGAATACTGAATACATTTGATTATGCTACTAAGCAGATATAGTTAGAAAGCAAAGGTTTGACAATGTTCTATACATTTGAGGTATTAATGCGCTCTGTTTACAGCTCGGTCACTCATTTGTTTTATTCTCTCGTCGCTCAGTGACTAGTAAAACACCTAAATTACACGTGAATATAATATTGAGTTTTTGATAAATTTCTAACGTTGCGAGGTTTTATTTTCCATTCCACGCCCTTTGTACTATGCGCCCGCGCTTAGCGGGCGCTCTGTTCGTAGGAGCATTCCTCTACTTAACGGGAAACCACGGCATCGGCTACGATTGAAGCGCTACAAATTCGTTGGCAGTGAATGTGTGAAGTGATAAATTTATCAGAACCCTGAAACAAAAATGAAAAAGATACCTGCTCACCTAAGATGCTCAGAAAAAAAAAATTGTTAAATAGGTGTGAATAATACCTAGTTATTTATGCTACAAGTGTGGAAAGTATGTATAATTCGACACAAATCGGAAATCATCTTTACGCGCGTGTATCATACAACGTGATACTATGCCTTGTGTGAGGAAATAATAAATGTTGAAATGTCAGTTTAAAAAAGATAGGTTAAAATTGAAGAACCTAGGTAGATTGTCAGCTACCTACCTACTTATCTGGAACTGCATTCAACAACTTCTCCACATCTTTTGCTGTCAAGCTTATTCACTTAAAAGTTAAAACCATTGTTTTACACTGGCATTGTTGGTTTTGGAACACAATTAATTTTGAGTAACTCAATATATTCCATAACAAAAAAGACGCTGCACCGTCGTAGTTCTAAGAAACATACTGACACTATTGAAACGCAATAAATCATTATTATTATTGATTAGTCACTGTCACTCTACATTTTTAACATATTTACATAAAATAACTCCGAAGTAAACAACAATCACAACAATGGCGGGCTTTTTAGTTTTAAATACATGCGCGGTCGCCATACTGTCGTATCGCAAAAGGCATAAGAAATATATGCGTTCAGCCAAACACATTAAGTGAATATTTAAAATTAATTAATTTACTGACCAAATTAAAAATTTAAAAATATTAATAAATAATTCTATACTTACTTACATTATTAATATTTATGTACCTTTTATATTAAAGAAAAAGAGTAAGTAGTTGAAATATTTGTAACTTTCCTCAAGTAAGTAATAAAAACTCTTTGCGTAGGGCTGACGACAAACTTAAAAATAAAATAAAAAATTAAAAGTAAAAAGCACTAGTGCGAAAAAGTGGCACTTTCCGCACGATTTGGGTGCTTAGAAAACGCTCTTTTGTAATAGTACGTTACTTACCAAGAGCTGTAAAAGAAAGAAAGCCCGAAATCGCAGGTATTTGTGCCCTGCGGAGGCGAGTGTTGTAGATAAGTGATAGAGGGCTTTCTTTTTTACTGCCCGTGGTGAGTACACAATTTTAAGTCTTCACCTGGCCATAATGCGAGTTTTACCGTACGCGCTGCGTGGTAAAACTCACATTCTGGCCAGGTGTGACGTAAACTATTTTTTAATACAGTTCCTCAAAAAGTGCTAGTTTACGTAGCTGTTTAGCGTGCGGAAAGTTGGTTTTCGCGAACTATTGCTTTTCACTTTTCTCTCTCAATAAGAAAAAACTGTATTAAAAAACGTCGTTCGATACACGTGCGGAAATGTCATTCTTCACTCATCCCGAGTCTTGCCACTCGCCTATGGCTCGTGGCAAGATATCTCGGTGCTCGTGACGTAATGACATACTTTCCGCACTAGCATCCAAAAGTACTATTTTACCTCTGTTTGTGGTGTCTTAGGCAAATACTAATCACAGTCCTGTATACAAGTATAGGTAAAATTTATGTTAACAGGCTCAATTATGTTTGTCTGTCTGCAGTTACCGCCCGCCACCACCGGTAATCACGGAACAGCCCAAATCCCAGGCAACACACTTCGTGCCCTACGAGCGATCCTACCCTAACACCTTGGAAAGTCTCGCTGAGAAGGTGCATTCTTTCTACCCATCTGAGAGTGGAAGGTAAAATAATGTTAATCACTCTTCTTCTATTCAATGGAAGATTGGCCTTGCAAAGGGTGGAGAGGAAAATGTTTTGATTTATAAATGTTGGGTATGAGGAAACACAAGTTTCTGACTCTGGGCCATATGTGCGTTAGCCACCATCTTCATTTCTCATACCCGGGGAATGTAAATCAAAACATTCTCCTCTCCAAGTTTTGCAAAGTAACATAGGCAGCCCAGCTAGGCATCTCCCCACAGAGTTGCCTAACTGAGCTTTCTGTCCATTACTTAACAGACTCATACTTACCTCTAGTTCTAACCTTTAATTGTTTTTTTTTTTCAGTTCTCGATATAACTCAAGAGTTCCAAGATCCGGTTCCGAACAACAATTACCGAGAGCTGAGACGCACTCTGATTTTGGTCGACATTCCCTGCTAAGATCTAGCTTAAAAGCATCTACCGCTACTGGTGGTAAGCCCCTATACATTTTATCATAAAGTTTTTAGAATTACTGGCTGGCAGCAAACGTCATTAAATTGTAAACATTGTTTCAGCTGCAAGTTTGTCAAGATATAACCAAAGATACGGAGTCGGAATAGGAGCGCCTGGACTGCCAGGCAGTGGTGTAACCGGTAGCGGTTTGACCAGCTCCGGTTACGGAGGCCCAGGGCTTCCATCTGGTCTGTCCACCACTGGCCTCAGCGGACTAACGGGGTCAAGCTTAGTCGGATCTGGCCTAACGAGTTCAGGTCTTGGTGGAGGCTTGACGGGATCTGGTCTAGGCACCCTTGGAGGGACTTATGGAACCACTGGATTAGGACTACCCTCGTATAGTACGAAGTTTGGAACGAGTAGGAGAAATCGAAGTTTGGATTATTCGTCGGACACGGAAGCTACCGCTCCTACTAGAACGCCTTATTACTCTGGACTGAGTGGATATCGGAGCAGCACGCTGGGAAGAGATATTAGTTCGAAGTTCAACTCGTTACCAAGGGATGTTAGAAACACGGGTCAGAGGTAAGATTACTGATTGTCATACAATATTAATTGTTGAGTAAGCAAATGAGCCTAAAGGATTAATAGTTTCTCACTTATGCGTATCTTTCTTTACCAGGTTAGGGCTGTCGAGGCGAGCAGGAAGCGTACTTCAGGATGAACCAGAGCCATTGTCTTCGCGTTTAGATCTACGTTCTTCCAGAGGTAATATATGTCGAAACATCACAATATAACCAACGGTTCCTGTACGTCATGGATAATTTTGCAAAATTATGTAAAAAAAGGCAGGTTCACATTTTTATGCTACGAAAAACACGCTAGGATGATATAATTTAAAACCTAAAGGACTTGTTTCCAGCTCACAAGTCACTGTATCTAGAAAAGCAGCTCCATTAAAATAAGGTTTTCTGAAATAAGGTGCAATCAGCGTGAAGGCACCAGGTCAAAGCTTTTGTTTTTAAAAACCATTACTTAAAGCCTGACCTGTATGATGTGGGGGTCGGTATTTCATTTTAACATTGTCATACAAATCGAATAACACCACCCTCATTACAAACTTGATATATTTCGCGACTTAGCCCTCCTATCTCACTCGCACTGTGTAAATTTGATAGAGGACGGTAAATTTTCATGTCTCGTGCTAGTCTGCCTCAGACTTGCTTCTTTAGTAGCGACTATAGTACGTAGCCAAGTACAGTATTGTACTGGAGCCTCACATAGGTTTACCGTCTTCGACAGTGTTCACCTCGGACGAATACCGCGCGTGGCTGTCCCGAGCACCGTCAACCAGCGCGCTGTACGAGTCCCTGCGCCCGAGGCTGCCCACGCACTACTCTGCTGAGAACATACACGACGCGCTTAAAAATGTAAGTAGTAACGAACGACACGATCTAATCTCTATACTTAATGAAAGTCAACATTAAACAAAATCAATAGAACAGTTCACTTTGGGAACTAAAATGATGTGCGTACTCGTAAAATACTGATGAAAATGAGTAGTTGCCTCTATTTTCGAATGCGCTATAACGTATACGAAACGAGTTAACTAATTATGATGATCTTATTAATCGTTGTTGTCGTCGCTGAATCTAAACTTGTCTTTGAATCCTAAGTATCGTATAAAGACGTCTTAAGGCGTGTATTCAGATCGACACATTCAAATGCACGAACTGATTTTCTCAGATGGAAAGCGGCAGTCGTTTCGGCTCCTCCCTCGGCCTGGCGAGTCGGCGAGTGGAGCGGCCGCGGCACCTGCCAGCCCGCTCGCTCTCCTCGCAGCAGCTCGGGCCGACGGCAGGCGGGTCCCCGTCGGCGCGCCGTGTGCGCCAGCTGCTAGAACTGGGCTCGAGGTTCAACTGTCCGAACCCGAGTCCAGTGCCCACACCTGGATCAAGACATCATCGACACCTAGATATAAATCCCAATGGTGAGTTTTTCGTTCTTCAATTGTTATTAGCTTGGACGGTTGAAATTATGGCATCGCTCCAAATTTAGGCTCCTAGAAGAACAACTCAACAACAAGAACTCCTGCTTATAACTAACTAACTTTCAAAGAACTGCCAACAACCAACCAGCCAACTGTAGTCTGCGGCAATTGCTTTCCAGAAAAAGGCTGATCACACAACTAGGTAGAGCACACCACTTTGTATATACAATTCAAAATACAAATTCAAAAATTTTTTCGTGACAAACAAAAATAAACGGTACAAATAAAAATACAATAACACACAAGTTTTGTCACGAAATGGACCCAGCTCAGCACGTTGCTAGCTTTGCAGCCAGCGCTGGTCTTGAGCAGGCACTAGGCATACCGGTCCATTCGGTGAAGGCACATGCACTAAAGCCGGAATTACATTACGAAGTTAGTAGCGTGAAATTAATTTCGTGACATTTACTTTTACCAACATTTTCACGTGTAATTTAATATTTTCGTCATGCATGCATTAATCTCATTAATGCAAATCAATTTCGTGCCGTGCGCGATTTTTTGGTAAAATTAGTGTCACGCCACTAATTTCGTAAAGTAATTCCGGCTTAAATGAAATAAGACATTGACAGTAACATAATATACCTATCACAGAAGATAAATTCATAATGATTAATCTCATATTTTATTCCAGAGTTCCTAAAATACAAAGTGGAGAAGCCAGGCTCGGGCGGGCTATCAGCCTCCATGACTGGGCTATCCCGTCTCTCGGGCGGCGTATCAGGAATGCTCTGGGTACACCTCCTGGCGGGTCGGAACCTGCGTCCGGCGCCCACGGGCTCGTCCCCCGGCTCGCCGCCGTCGGGGCCGCTGGCGCTGGCCCAGCCGCCAGTGGCGCCGAGGGACTTGTATTGTGTGCTGGAGTGCGATCGGGTGCATAAAGCGAGGACTGTGGTGAGTTATTTCTTAGTAATTTGGTGCAGATTGCCTTCATATTACTTCTGCTCTGAACCATGCTAGTGCATTCGTTTAGATCCCGCTACCGTTTGATGGCATCATTCAACTGCATCTGTGGTTACACTGTAGAGTACGTCGCCTCCGGGTCAAGGTTATAGGTAAGTGCGTATAGCGTCGCACCTACCTATGATGGACGAGGCTGAGACTTTATGTACAGGGTTTATTTACATAACTATTTACAAATTAATATATGTGTTGCATAAAACATAAAGGATTGATATTTTAAATCGCAAACGGCCGAAGTAGAGCGATGACAGAGCTGTTGACCACGTTGCACGGCAACGGGTCGCTGCTGCGCGCAGGCGCGCGATATTAGCACCGTGGCGGCCGAGCAGGCCGCTACAAGGTATTAGTTTCAAAATCATTAATTATTGGTTTATTTTAGTTGTAGAGTACCTAGTTCGTTCCCGACGGTCTTTGTTTCAGAATTAATTAATTAGTACTTATATGCATACTCGTATATTACACATAGAGCTCCAGTTATTCTATCCTTTATCCTAATATTCACAATGTAGGCAAATAAGGCAGGCACTATATTCAAAGTAAGAACAAATATTTGTGTGATGAGCATGAACACACAGTTGATAACACAAGCCTTATTGAGCTTACTATGCGACTAGGTCAATTTGTGTAAGTGTATTGTCCCCAAATATTTGTTTATTTGTTCATCGATCTCATCAATCACCAGATTGATACATTTGTTAGTTCGGTTTGAGTTTACTATTTCAGAGGCAATGATTACAAATCTATAATTATTTGTCAACAGGTCCGTACCGGGGAGCTACAGTTCGACTGGGACGAGTCGTTTGAACTCGAGCTGGTAGACAACCGGCAGTTGGACGTGTTGGTGTACTCGTGGGATCCCCAGCACCGGCACAAGCTGTGCTATCGCGGCGCTGTAACGTTGCCTGATCTGTTGGCGAGGTCACCGAATCATCAGTTGGCTATTAAGGTATGAACAGATTTTCAGGAAAACACGACTTAAAAAATACTAAAGTCTATTTACTCACCATGTCTATAAAAGCACTATAATTTGTCAGGGACAATTCAGGGCTTGTCCTTGCCGTAAAATTTGAATTCCGGAATTTTATCATTCACATAAAAATTTCATATGAATGTATTGACAAAGTGTTTTCATCTCTTATCCAAAATTCATGTCGTCCAGGGGATAACCCCTGGACGACATCAAAGATCCTGGTACAAAGATCCTTTCCTATCATAAGATAGGAAAGGATCTTTGAACAACTACGATAAGATTTACTGTTACACGATGATAGCTTTTTGTGTACTAGACTGTTTATCGAACACCTGTACTTCTTCTTCATCTTCCACATAATTGCGGTCACAGCTGGACATACCTCCTCTTGCATGGATTCCCAGAATGCGCTGGATGCAACGGTCCTCGACCGGAAAACTAAACAGAACTTTCCCAACAGATGGAGCCCCGTGGCACTCTATACGTGCGCGTACGCCACACGGAGCCGCACGAATTGTTCCGTCGGCGTCCAGCTGCGCCGCGCCTCTCGCCGCCGCCGCTGTTTGGCGCCGAGCTCGACGCGGTGGTAGCGCGGGAGCTGCGGCCGGCGCACGCGCCGCCCGTGCCGCTCATCGTGCGCCGGTGCGTCGACGAGATCGAGCGGAGGGGACTGGATATCATCGGTGAGATATGTAGTTTATGAAGAGGCTTTAAGGTGCCTCGACCTTATTATTAAATAGAAGGATTGACTTCACTCCTCAATTGGCACTTTTTATCTGTAAGTGTAAGAATATGTCAAAGCGCATGGTCCACAAAGAAAAAGAAGAGGCGCAATGTTTGAATCTCGAAAAAGCTTTAAGAATAAATCCCATCATCAGACGTAATTAGCGCAGGCTCCTCATGGACTGGAGAAAATGTAATGTTATTGAATTCTTCGTCTGTCGGTAGCCCGCAGCCCCGCAATGTAATGAAAATGAAATGTAAAAAATAATAATTTTGCAGGCCTTTACCGATTATGCGGTTCAGCTAACAAGAAGCGCATTCTCCGCGAGTCGTTCGAGAGGAACGCACGCGGGGTGGAGCTGGCTCCGGACTCGGTCCCGGACATCAACGTGATCACGGGCCTGCTGAAGGACTATCTGCGAGAGTTGCCGCAGCCGCTGTTCAGCCGGTGCTTGTATCAGATGACCCTCGATGCACTAGGTTAGTTCGGAGACGAATAGGAGTAGGAGAGAATAATACTCCTGTTTAGTTTTTGAGATTGCATGAAATGTTCTATTTGTTCTCCTAATGCCGTGGATCGTGGCATCATATTTTATTTTTGCTGACCAGACTCCCACATAGATTCCTAGCACCCGCCTTATGCATGGACTAGTGCAGATGAAGCTGCAAGAGTGCAGTGATTTGGGTGCTCTATTTAGCGGATTCAATATAATAATGCAACATTAATTATGCAGGAGTGTGTCTACCGGACGACCGAGAAGGCAACGCGCGGCTGATGGCCTCGATAGTAGAATGCTTGCCCCGCGCCGCGCGCGCCACCCTGGTCTTCCTACTCGACCACTTGGCGTTAGTCGTGGCAGCTCAAGACAGAAACAAAATGTCCCCTCAGCATTTAGCGGTGGCTCTGGCGCCTCCGTTAATGCTCCACTCTCAACCGCCTACGGATCTGGATTACCAGAGACCAATTCATGTCCTCCAATGTCTTCTCCAAATATGGCCGGCACCTAAGCGTTCAGGTAATGTCATTTCGCATATTACTTGTTTGTTATGCACTGTAACATTGAACCACACTGTAGATAAATTGATTCGTTGAACATTTACATCAACTACATGCATGCATCAAACCTTTATATCTGAAACTCAAATGCCGAACTAGCACATGTAACACATTCCCTGTCCAGTGCATACAGTTGTAAGTCCATGTATCTGTGGATACATTTTACATGTATTTAAGGGTCTTGACGTTGCCTTTTATATGATGGACGGGGAGAGTGTATAATACCTAAAGAATATTCATTGCTTTACTCAAATTCTGTTCAGAAATTGATGGACTCTAGTTAAGGTAGATTCCTTAACACATTCGGTGCCAGAATCTTTTAACGGTAACGAAATCTTTTGACTGAATGTACCTACTAATTTTTCTTATTTCTTTCCTTTACTCATAGATATGACGTGTACAACCTTCTCTGCACTATTTCTGCCATTTCTGAACTGAAACATAGCTGCACTAATACACAATCAAGTGAACACAATGTGTGCCGGACTAAGCGGTACCTTAACGCATGTATGTTTGTAGACAGTTCGGCGCGGCGAGCCAGCAACCGGGCTGCGTGGAAACAGAGTCAGTGCGTCGCAAGCGGCCTCACTCATCCTCCCCCAAGGTAACTCATACAAATAAACTAAGGCGACTTTGGAACCGACCAAAATTGAACCTCTAGCGCAACCATAGAAGAAAAATTTACAGTGTATGTAATTGGTATAACTGTAATAGGAAAAAGGTAGAGATGGTTTTGTTTTGAAACGATCGAAACAAAACAAATGCAACACTGTTCCAATTTGGAATGGTGTTAATTGAAGTGCTTATATGTAATAATAATAAAAAGAAAATCTTGGTCATATACCAAGCCTTTCTCATGCTCAAAGAAATGTCAAACTTTGTAGTAAGCAAGTACAATCAGCATCAAAAGTAGCCGAACATAATTTTATTTTGTCGCAAATATTAGCTCTTAGTTGTAATGACAATTACTAACTACATATAAGTACCTACAGCGGCAAATTTTAATACTGATCGTACAATACGTTTATTAATATTTTGTCATTTAACTTATTGCACTCTCGTTGTAGAGCACGTAGTCCATAATTCATTCATAAATCAAATTATAGAGGTACATATAACGACACACAACACCGTTGTTACTATTAACAAGCAAATATATCATTATAGTAACCATATTATAATATGCCTATGAAATACAAGTGTTAATTCGTAGCCATAATTACTGGTAACCATAGAAATCCACGTATATTTAAAACAGTAGTTATCGCACATTCATTCAAATTGGACTACATAATGAAAAAAAGGAAGAGTTGTCACGGTGTAAAATACTGCCGCGAATTTACTTTGTAGGTAACAAACCTGCTCGAAATCTTTATGTATAGATTTTTACCCTATTTTTATTGACTGAACTACTGCTTATTTTATGGAACACTTAGAGTTTGATTATTTATTAGGTACATAATCTTAAATGAAGTACACAAGTTTACCGTGGATATAGCACAAACATAAAACCTTTTGCGTGAAAAGTATTTAATTCTATCTACATCATGGCACTATGATACCTGCAAACGGGTGGTGGTTCTGCTATACTTGAGTAGACTTGTACAAAGTATCGCTTGACGACCAAACATCATTTTATAACTAATACTAGTTACAAATGCTCGTATTTCATTTCAAAATCAGTATACTGAGATATTTCAAGAGTAGTGAGAGACTTTCTAGCAGGACGTTGACGTATTAGGGCCCAGGGTACTTAATGGGGCGCCACTTGTAGCCTAATCATTACCCTGGTGGTCCATTGCGTATCAGTTCGAACGTACGTTGGAATGTTGAATTGTATGGGAAAATGACAGTAGAGTTGTCCTAACGCTCGTTCGAAAAGTTCCGCATTTACCCCTCCGGGCACTTGCCCTGTTGACCAACGGAGAACATAGGTGTAGGTAGTAGGAACGCTGGATGTATGACCTATTGCCTAAACCTCCCAGTTTTAAAATACTGGCTTAATATGTAACACTGTACCTGATGCTAGGAATAGTTTTGAATAAATAAAAAGAAAAAAAAGGTAGTGTTCCACATTCAGTACCAAAGATTTCGTAGCGTTACACTCGAAGCCGATAACACGAGAAGCTTCCTATAGGAAAGCATCTAAGAGCAGAGCTGACACTGGAAGTGTAAACTAATGAAGTTTGGTTGTCAAGTGACGTCATGCTTGTTCGGCAGGCCGAGCTCCGCCCTCAGTCAGTCCATATCGGCCTCAAGTGGCAGCATCAGCAGCATCTCCGCCGCCAGCTCTCTCGGCTCGGCCCGCGCCCGACCGCTCGCCGCCCGCACATGTTCGTATTCACACACTAACTAGCGGATCCAACGGTGGCTAAGGGGCCCTAGCCCGATCCCAAAACCAGCTGAGTCCTGACTAAAATCTAACCTCAGCTGGGTCAAATACCCCCCCCCCCCCGTAGTCGGGTCATTTTACGGAAAGTTACTCGATTTTTTTTGTATAAATATGGCTTTACGTCACACCTGGCCATAATGTGAGTTTTACCGTATGCTACGCGTACAGTGAAACTCGCATTACAGCCAGGTGGAAGAACCGAAACTTGTATGAAACATTTTGGACCCTATTTTATCCTAATAAGTTCAAAAGTGCTTTCGATTCTAAGTAGAAAAAACAGATGTTATTGAAATTTAAAAAAAGTGGTGGGAACAACATTCCGTAAAATGGCGCAGTTCTCAGTGGCGTGGCTGTCGGAGTTGACACTACAAATGTGCACTAAAACCGCCTTCCAAAAAAAGGAAAACTAGGTTTGTTCCTTATTACAGATCTTTATTTGACATCATGCCATTGTGCTAAGGTGTGCCATGAAACAATGTTTAATGGTTTTTTACACTGATATAAGACCAAGGCCATGGCTTCTGAGGTGAACCTTTTGGACGTTGTACTGTTCATATGATTTTATCTACTGATAATAACAAAGCTTTATCAATTCTATACGAAAAGAACCAAACTAAAGTTATCTTTCATCAGGAAGGTTAACATTTTATGTTTCACCTATTTCATATATGTATTTCAATGCTTTTGCTTTAAGCTTCTTACAAGCACCTTCACTCTTCCTTATTCGAAATCCATTGGCACAATTAGAGTAACTTATAAAAATATGATTATCTTCTAATGACGGTATACTATGATGACATCAATATTCATCATAGTAGACATTATACTATGATGAATATTGATGGTTAAATGTATTTTCGTATAGGTTCTCTCATCAGTCAGGGTCGGCCAATATCGTCCGCAGTCGCCTCTCCGCGGGCCTCTGCCCGCTCCTCCTCGCTCCCGTCAGGTGACAGTCTCCTCTCCCGGTTCGCCCAGCAGTAGTTCCGGGAGCCACAGCCCAGCGGACACCATAAAACATGGCGGCTCCGTGTCCTCCATCTTGCGTCAGCCCGACCGCGCCTCCTCGCCGCGAGCCTCCCC
Source organism: Epinotia bilunana (assembly GCA_947049275.1). NCBI lineage: Eukaryota > Metazoa > Arthropoda > Insecta > Lepidoptera > Tortricidae > Epinotia > Epinotia bilunana. The sequence continues at coordinate 14,080,724 of OX346259.1, read as the reverse complement.
GAGGAACTCGCCACGGGCCTCGCCCCGAGACTCGCCTCGCACGAGCACGCCCCGGGACAGCACTCCGCGGGATCTGACTCCGCGGGACCTGACGCCGGGACGCGAGCCGGGATCGCGGGACTCCCCGCGGTTCGCTATCCCGGGCACATCGGCGGGGCTGGCGGTGACGCTAAACTCGGGCGCCGGCGGCGGCGCGCTGAGCCCCCGTTACTGCAGTGCCACCAACCCGTTCCTGCAGCAGTACGACGCCGAGGAGGAGGCGGAGGCGTGGCGTGCCGCCGATATCTTCTCCCCTCCCTCATCCACGCACACATAGTGCTCATAGCGAATTGAGATTTTCTAGTCAATTTTTTTATCGAATCGAAAGAGTGCTACGATTCTGCTGTATATTATGTTGTTTAACGAGCGTGGTGCGCGCTCGTAGTGTTTGTTATATATAGAACGAGTTACGATGTATATTATTGTGAGAATGTACACTGACGCGCGAGGCACACGCCTCGCCGGCCGCCGACGCTCCGCCCCGTAGCCTCTATAGTGTTTATCGTATTGTAATGTACATTGTATATAATTATATACGTAAATGTAGGTACGCTCCAGTTTTGTACCCTCGGTCGGATCTACGGCGGGCGGCCCGAGGCGCTACACACATCATCCCACATATCAGAGGCTTGTGCGCGCTCTCGGCGGGGACTCGACGACCATTCCAAATCGAAAGCTATTGGCGACAAGTTCATTTAAACGGCGTCAATAATTAAAGGTGTCCCTCGACGTTGACAGAGCGCACACTCTAGTAGCTCGAGTAGGGAGAGAGTATCATAGAGATCAGACGTACGGACTGTCTTGAGACTGAGACCATATCAGAGTAGGTAGGGGCTGCGAGCCACACGCGGAGACCCCTCGGAGAATGAGCGATCAATTTATAACATAACATAAAATTTTCGCTACATTCAGTTACCCGATGCAGAGTTTAATCATAAAGCCAAAGATAAAAATGGGTAAATACTCAAATATTGACATATAACAATAAAATATAATAAAACAAATAGTGTTAGGAAGACATACATCGCTTTTTCTGCGAGGGAACAGGAGTAATTAAGGTTTGGGGTCGGTCGCAATCTCAAGATCAGAGGCGCTATGTTCAAATTCCGAAATCGCTTTAGTATTTAGAATCAACAACACCCATCGTCAATTTGTATAAGACGGTCGACCGACACATCATGATGTAGCTACAGATTCGGTATTTGAAAATGGAATCTCAGTTCAATTATATAAATGAGCGTCTGCTAGACATATAAGAGTGGGGGAAATCGACCAATGACTGCACTGATCCAGCAATCATCACTGCCATGATTGGTCCATTTTTGATAGAAAGCGTAATATTGTATACACTTGTTTATATGTCTGTCGGAAGCTACATGGTTACCAGACACTTTTGAGCAACACTTCAAGACAAAATTTTGTTGTTGATAACTGTTTTATAAACCATTTGCACAAATAACACGACTGATATGGGACACAAAAACGTTTTGATACTTGTTTTTTTACCTGGCCCTCGTTTATAATGATCGTTACTTTGGAACCTCGCTTATAATAACAATGTAGCTCTTACACGTTCGTCCACGAATTTCAATCGCTAAAGGATGAGGTTTCGTGATCAGGAAACTTGTACGGTTTTTGTACGGATCTTCCAGGGAATGTCACTTTAACGACATTTTAAGTCGTTAGCGATATTGAACTATCTAATAAAATCTATTCAATTACTGTCAATTGCAACCATATTAAAATTCAAATATTGGATAGACTCATCCTCAACATTCTAACTTGAATGATCAGGGTTTCGCGGTGATAGTATTCGGGGAAGATTGTAGTACTAGGATCCAATGCTTAAGGGAAATATTTTAATTGATTTGCCAGTTAAGTACTGTTTACTAGCAGTGCCTATTCGCTTGACAGACTATATAATCGGCCAATAATATTTATAAGACCTTTAGGTTACGTATAATGGAGTGCATGTTTTAGGTACAGATTGTATAGATCTGATAATGTTGAGCTGACAGTCAATATTAAATAAATTTCACCGCTTTGTGCGTAACGTAAAATAATACGTAAAGAAGCCAACCAGAGGCTCTAGTATAAGTTTTACCGAAACAAAACTTTACGATCGCGTTTGCGTTTTACCCTCAATTTGTATGGGATTTGACAGCTAAACGCGAACGCGGTCGTAACGTTTTGTTTCGGTAAAACTTATACTAGAGCCTCAGAATTGCACACTTCCTGTAACAGGCTTCTTTATGAAATGAAAGTAATATGAGATTCGTGCACGGATTAAACTACTACAATAATATTTAATATGGTACGAATAATATACCAATGTTTATCTATCTCTGTATACTGTAGACATGATTGTAAATAACATTAAAGCCGTCATATTTACTCTTTAAACGTCGGTTCAAGTCGTTGGATATTGGACGTGATTTGCATATAATATGTGATGGATATCAACTATTAAAAAAAGTGGTTAAGAATCGTTTAGAATTTTCAATATCGTTCATCAACAGGAAAGTCTACCTGTAATTATTAATACTAAGGGTTCCACGACATTACAATAACTTGTTTTTAATAATACCTTATCCATTACCACAAATACCTGCTAAGTCTAAAAGGAGCCTTAAAACACATGTAGCGTGTTGAAGCTCCAAAATGGACTGTTACAAACAATAGTCAACCGCCAACCATTTTGCAAACATGCATCCAACGTCCACCAACACGCACTGATGAATAATTATACGATAAACGTAGCTTTAACATTTGTGATTGGCTTGAAGTGTGGCTCGACAGGCCGTAGCCGGCCGCCGCGGCGGCAGTAGTGTGTAGTGACTCCGGCGCACAGCTTCAGTCGGCTTCAGGGCGGCGGTCGCTTTGAGAGCAACAGATAACTTTATGATACTAAATAATAGCACAAAAGTCCAACTATACAACTCGTACATAGACGCCGCGCACAGTCATTATATGTGCATTTTTTCCTTGTTTGGCCTGCAGAGCGTCCACATGGCTAGTAATAATTGTCGTGGGACTCTCTGGCGGCTTAAGGGCCGATCTAGCGAGAAAGAAAAAAGCGCATTAGGTATGCGAAAGAACAAATGGTCAACACTTTGCCCGTTAAAGTATGCGTATGAAATGGAAATACCTAATGGTACGTAATTTCATTTGGTTAGTATTTATGTACCTACGTAACATATATGTACGAAAATGGCATTTGGTTTGGTAAAAGAGTACAGGAGCTTTTTATCTGATGTTAAATAAATACGAGTCATAACACTCCTTGCTTTACATAGTTTAACGGTTTTTAGTACAGGCCTTAGTATTGTTAATGATAACTGAGCATAGTTTTAGCACCTAAATAAAAGGTAATATAAATAAATCATTTCAAAGGTTGCGTCAATGGGGTAGGCACTATATTGATTGTTCGAAGCGTTTTCGTGCGAGTAGAGTGGTCTTTCGAGTTTATACGCAGTGCACCTTTTGAGCTATTATTATGTGTCTAATATACTATAGATTAGAATAATTCTTAAAGTGACATTCTTATGCTATCATTCTTTATCAACTGAAAGGAATGGGATTGTTGAATGTTGAAGTCAATTTGTAAAGGGTTGGTATAGCAATACTTTTAACCATAAAATGAAGGACAAAGATATATAGCTCACCTATGATTTCATGAATTAAAAAAATGTATTGGACTAGAAAAAAGAAGTCGTTTAAAGACCGAAGAAACAAAGAATATGTTTTTAATTATATGTACAATAGAAATATAAATCATTTTATGATATCTTCGCTCTGCTCAGGTACAATTCAAAGAAAATAAAAAGTTATAAGTAGTAGTGTAATATTATTTGGGACCGTTGTTAAAGAAAGATGAATGTATTAGCAATGTGGCTATACTCCGTTCACTGCACTCGCGATAACCATCAATCTATCTGATGATTAAATTGTATGGACTAGCTCCCAGTGGCGTGGCGTCAATACATCCGAAGTTACCTAAGTTAATTTGGCTTAGTTTTTCTTCAAGAGCTGGGGATTCTATTCAAGCTAAAGGGAATTGCGTTTAGTGGACGCCCGGCCAATGCTAGCTAATTCCGTACTTATCTACAAATCCTTGATACTTTGAACGGGCTATAGATGTCGGATTGGATATGTGTGATGAAACTCAACGTTAACTCATTAAATCTTTCAATAATATTTATAGAAAGAATTATAAGTCGTTTTTAAATAGTGAAAATTTATTTGTAATATAATAAAATATTTATATCAAACGCATTGTAGATAATCAGTGATTATAATGTCTCTCTTAGCGACGACCGCTGAACGTTTGTGTTGCGGAGCCTCGGCTCCCGATAATATCAGTATTTCGACATTTGGTAAAGTAGCGTTACTACGTGTACTTAACGTAACGAGTAAACGCCGCTCGTATCTGTACCGGGCGGCTGGAACACAGACGAAATAAATAATACGACGTTAAATGACTTTTATTTCCCACTAGCTTCCGTCCGCGACTTCGTCTTCGTGAATCCAGGATAAAAACTACCCTATATTTTAATACAGGCTATAAACTATCTTCGTGCAAAATTTCATCCAAATCGGTTGAGCCGTTTAAGCGTGATTGAGTAAGAAACATCTAAACATCCTAACTTTACAATGTACATATAATATTAGTAGGATTAGGTGATACAACTTATGCAGGCTGAAGTCAGTTCAGATATCCGAACAGCTAGAGATCACAGAAGCACCGCACTCCAGGCGACGGAGCGCAACCATTGGAGACAACTGAATGGCAAAATCAATAAGTTTCTAACAAAAAATCATGTTTGGTACAAGCTTTTATTGCCGACTATAATTTATACCGTCATCAACTGCTCATTTAACGATTCTAACGAGCCGAAACGACGGGGTTACGTCGGTTAAGTACTGAATTCCCATGGTCACCTTCTCATCAGATCAGCTCGACGGTATCATAATATTGAATTGTCATCCAAACTATACTAATAGACAAAATTTCAGCTCGATCGGATAACGGCGAGTGAATGAAAAATGGATTGCTGACGGACCACTTACATACTTATATACATACGAACGGGTTGTAAAAAGAGTCAGGATCGTGGCTCTTTTTGATCTTGTCAACCAGTTGTTTTTTTTAATACAACGACGTTGGCAAACAGGCATACGGCCCGCCTGATGGTAAGCGGACATGGTAGCCTATAGACGCATGTAACTCCAAAGGAGTAACATGGGCGTTGCCGACCCTTGATATGTTTGAGGATTCGCCGTGTTGACAGCTGAAGGAACAAGTTCCCTCGCTCTCAACACAACGCACCCTCGGGAGCTCTGGCGACCTTGCTCACCTCCAGGAACACAACACTGCTACAGAGCAAGTAGTAGTGTTATTATGGCTGTGGTCTTCTGCAAGACAGAAGTGCTTCCCCAGTTGGGCTGCTACAAATTCAAGCGGGATGACATTTCGCTGCGCCCTACCTCAGTCAGGTTAAATTTTAAGAATATGCGAGATCGCCGACCAAAGATGAGAGAGACTGAGATCTAAAAGACCAAGTGAAATTTCGTTTTAACATACCATTGCGAGCTCCACAGATGAGAACCATGTTCAGAAGTCTCAGGAACGGGAACAAGTAAAGACGGGAGACCAAGCCAGAAGGTTTTTTTTGGTAAATAAAGCATCTCACAATTCAAACATGTTAACTATACTTAATCCATGGTCATAAAATTATCTCCATTTAGAAGTCGTTAGCTAACGTCTAGCGAGTGTCTACGGCGTAGTCGCTTTCCGCTACATACGAGGAAAACCACGGGATCGGCTACGAGCGTAGCGAATGTGTAATATTAACGAGGCACCAAATGAACCCTGATATTAGGTACTAGCTTCCGCCCGCGACTTCGTCCGCGTGGACCCGGGATAAAAACTATCCTATATTTTGATCCAGGCTATAAACTATCTTCGTGCAAAATTTCATTCAAATCGGTTCAGCCGTTTAAGCGTGATTGAGTAACAAACATCCAAACATCTAAACTTTCGCATTTATAATATTAGTAGGATTGTTACTCGTACTTAATTCATACCTTGAATTTTATCTTTGAATCGTGCAGGAGAAAACTTAATGAAACAAAAGATGAAAAACCCTTCTTGATTGTTATCCAGGAACTTTCCGTAAAGAAATTGCCTTCATAGGAACAGTGCCATCTACCGAGACAAGTTATAAACCTAAAGGAACTTAGGCACAGCAGCGCTTTCTGCTCGGTTTCGTAAAAATGAACCTGTCAGGAGAAGTTAGATGGCGCCTATTACGGTACCGTTTTCTGCAATACGTAGATACTCTTCGTGAATTTAAAGGTGCCGGTAGACTTCATCATTCACATGTGATAGAACACCGAGTATTCGCCGTTTTAAAAATTGTCGAACGGAACAACGATAATTACAACTTAGAAGTGATTTGAGACAGTTTAAAACGAAATTGCATCAATTTTTAACTGCCAGTGCATACTATTCTATAAATGTTTTTTTATCGCAATCCTTTTAACATTGACTTTTAAATTAAATAATTTATTTTCAATTTTAAGTTACCCATTTTGATTTATTTTATTTATAACTTATTCTCAATTGTACCTAATTTATTTCGAATTTTAATTAATATTGAATTTTAAGTAATGTTGACATATTTATTTTTGGATTGTGATTTATTTTGAACTCTAATTTGTCTTGAAATGTAAATTATTTTCTTGTAATGCATGCTGCATGGTAATTTGTATCTATTTGTGTGCCATGTGGCGAAACATAGAGATTCTATTACAATTTAAGATCTTTACATAATACCTGTGTTTGACAAATAAATAATTTGAGTTTGAGTTTGAGTTTGAAAAGTTGTAAAACCCCCGACATTTTCATTTCAAAGTCCAATATCTCAAAAAAGCCTAAACAGATTTTCATGAAACATACCTAAGAACACTTGGGATCACATCAACTTTCGAATAAAAAAAACCGCATTAAAAAAAAGTCAAAAGTCAAAAACATTTATTCAAAATAAATTCTTCGAGAACACTTTTTGAAGGTCAGGGGTTAAACAATATTATATATTTACAGTCTGCTTCGGTATAACGATGGCCTTTACCCATATGTCTTTATCGTCTAAGTATTCGCTGAGTTTATAATAGGCTCTTTTTTCCAGCGTTTGCTTTACAATTGCCTTAAATTTATTTTCTGTCATAGTCAAAATTTGGTCAGGTAGTTTATTGTAGTAGCGTGTACAGAGACCGACAAACGAATTTGAAACTCTACTTAATCTAGTTGAAACTGCTAATAATTTAAATTTATTCCTAGTATTTCTATCATGAATGTCACAACCTCTTCGAAATAGCGCTTGGTTTTTTCTTACGTACATAATGTTTTCGTAAATATATTGACTTGGCACGGTCATAATTCCAATTTTTTAATCACCTCTCTGAGAGAGTCACGTCCTTTCAAACTGTATATGGCGCGAATTGCTCGCTTTTGTACAACGAAAATGGACTCGATATCAGCTGCTCTGCCATATAGTAACATGCCATAACACATAACACTATGAAAGTAGCTAAAATAAACAAGTCTTGCAGTGGTTACGTCAGTAAGTAGTCTAATCTTTTTTACAGCGTATGCAGCTGAACTCAGTTTTTTTGAGAGAGCTACAATATGAGGTCCCCATTGAAGTCTAGAGTCTATTGTTATCCCCAAAAAAACAGTGTTGTCTATTATTTGTAGCATTTCATTATTGATTTTCAGTCCTGTAATATGATTGTTAACATTTGGTAACTTGAAGTGTATACACTTTGTTTTATTTGCATTTAATACGAGATTGTTGGCAGTAAACCATTCGTGAATCAGTTGAAGGGCATTATTTATGTCGGATACGTCCTGGGCTAATCTATTGACTTTAAAAATGAGTGAAGTGTCATCTGCAAAAATAATTATTCGAGATAGGTGTTCCGCCATAAAAGGTAGGTCGTTGACGTAAACCAAAAAAAGAAGAGGAGCTAATATCGAGCCTTGAGGCACGCCGATTCTAACCTCTGACCCCGCCGACCGAGTCCCATTCACTAGCACCTTTTGAACTCTGCCTGATAAGTATGATTGTAACAAGTCCAGAGCTTTTCCTTTAATTCCGTAGTGATTTAACTTGGTCTGCAAAGTGAGATGATCTACACAGTCGAACGCCTTCGATAAGTCACAGAAAATGGCGACGGCATCCTTCTTTTCCTCCCATGCTTCGAAAACATTCCTGATCAGAGTAATTCCCGCGTCAGTGGTAGACCGACCTCTGGTAAAGCCATATTGCTGAGAATGAAACAGTTTGTTCCTATTGAAATGATTAAGAAGTTGTGTCATTACTACTTTCTCTAATATTTTACTTAACACCGGCAAGACAGAGACCGGTCTATAGTTACCAGGGATTTTGGTATCACCAGCTTTAAAAAATGGAATTATCTTGCTTTCCTTCATCAGGTCGGGAAAAACGCCCTCGTCCAAACACTTATTAAATATAAAAGCCAAGTGAGGTGCCAGTGTGTGTATGACCGCAGTACATACTCTCACTGACATCCCCCACAAGTCTTCAGTAGATTTTACTTTAAGCTGCTTAAAGGTTCTAACGATGATTTCCTGATCTATGTATTCAAATTTAAATTCTGTTTGACATTGACTTACATTATCAGCTAGTAAAGCTTTAGCCTTATAACAAGATGAATTGAGTGCTTCAGTTGTTTTAATAGGAATGTTAGTAAAAAAGGATTCAAATTCTTGAGCTACTTCCAAGTCAGATCTGATCACTCCTCGAGACGTGGTCAATGCAAATTTACTATTTGAATGCTTAATTTTTCCCGATTCTCCTTTAATGATATGCCAAATGGTTATGACTTTATCGTTAGCTGATCTAATCTTGTTGCTAATAAAATTTACTTTCGCGGTCCAACACACTGTTTTAAATATTTTTGAGTACTTTCTGACATGTTCCTGAAAGTTCTCGGTATGAATTAGGCATTTTAGCTCATACAGTTCAAACATTTTTTTTCTGCTTTTACGAATGCCCGCGGTCAAATCGGTCCATCCGATTGGGAGCTACGATACCATAGACAGATACACAGATACATAGACACGTTAAACTTATAACCCTCTCTTTGCGTCGGGGGTTAAAAAGAGCCAAGCATAGAGTCAAAATCACTACAATCATTCTAGCGAACGCTCTAGTAAATGCTGGTCAAAAAATGTATTCTTCACGAAGACATAAGACTTAAGAGTCCGCAGTAAGCTCGGCCGAATTTCACTTTCCCATACAAACGTTTCGTTCTCATTTCAAAACTACTTGTTGGATTGTAACGAAACTTTGCATATACAATGAAACCAGGTATATCTGAGGTATGAGGTGTACTGTCTGTAATTAGTTTATATGGTTCCAGTTTATAAAAAAAACGAAATACAGCAAAAAACATTTACAATATTTTTTTTACTATGGTATCTGAAGCTACATAAACCAATGTCATTGTACATGCAAAGTTTCGCTACAATCCAACACGTACTTTTGAAATGCGAGCGTAACTACGTTTGTATGGAGACAGCTTACTGCGGACTCTTTAACGGTCGCGTAACAAAATTGCTCGGCTCGTCAAAAATCTCGAAGCAAATTTACCGTTTAAGCGTGATTGAGTAACAAACATCCAAACATCCAAACATCTAAACTTTCGCATTTATAATATTAGTAGGATAGGAAGGATATAGGATAGGATAGGATAGGATAGGATGAAATCGCAAATATCACATATCACAGTAGATACTTAGACGCATAATAGCTTTAAAGCAATAAAATACCTATACAATATTCCGATTTGACGCACTCACACAGACACGCGTCGCTACAATAAGCGGACTTTAGCGGTGCATCACAGTCACGTGTGCCGCGCATGTGCTGCGTAGAACTGGTTTTTAGTTAATCGCAGATCTAAAAAGGTCCTAAGAGACTAGTTGAGATATTGCTTTAGCTAATATACTTACTGTGTCTTAATCGAAGTCAATTTTCATACGCTCACTTCGTCGCGCGCTGAGTTTTAGAACACGCCTGTGAAACGCATTATAGTGCGAATATGATACAAAACTGATGAACCAAATTGACTTGATGACTTTAGTCGTTGGGGCCTTCCAACGACTAAAGTATCTCTTTACATATCTCTACGTTTACCGCCAATAGTATCTTATCACGTCTATCATGCGACGGCCGCGACATACTCTCGATTTTTCTCGCACTACCTATGTCTCTTGTTCTAAGTGTTCTAATAAAAAAGGGACGGATAGTGCGAGAAAAATCTAGAGAGCTCGCGCGCCGTCGCATGATAGCCGTGCAGGGCGTTAACGTAATTTATAACAAGCTGCTCGCGCAACTCCGCCCACGTATTGCAAAGGACCCAGGCAAACCCACTGGGTGACATATTGCCTATAACCAAGTCCATTCTGTACGTACATGAAAGGAAGTTTGAAATCAGAGGGGTCGTTTTGAACGCGCGTTAGGTAGATCCAACTGTCATTTTACCATCTAAAATTGACATCAATTTAGATCTACCTAACGTACGTACAGTCAGCATCAAAAGTAACTGCGCAATTGAGGACGTCAAAAGCTCTTCTTCCCTTTTAATAAAGACTTTTGACGTCTTCTTTTGCGCAGTTACTTTTGATGCTGACTATACGTACGTTAGGTAGATCTAACCGTTCGTGACCCTAGCAGCATTTTCGTTGGCATTTCGTTGGGCCAACTCGGTGATCAATGGCCCAACGTGGGGCCAACTTAAAATGCTACTAGGGGATCGACCTGCTGATCAATGCGATTTCAGAGATTATTACATACAAACTTACAAATCTTATCTTTATAATATTATGTAAATAGATAGGTACTTACACAATATTTAATGTAGACATACTAATATTATAGAGAAGTGGTGTTTGTTATTTTTAAATTGCTTTTTATTAGTGTACCTAATAAATCTAATCGAGTATACAATCACACACCTTGAATAGGACCTGTTTCTCGCTCTTATTCTGACACATTTGGCACGCATAGACGCGAGAACTTCTAAACCGATTCCCATCCAATAGGTTAAGCTGAGTATATCCCCAGAACGAGGAAGCACCCCGGGATTACTGCACCAACCGGGATGCTGCTTGACCGATTTAAACGTGTCGGTTCTATACCAGCTTTGTACCCTTTCTCTCGGCTTAGTTGGCCGCATGTCGTGCGCGACGGAATTTCAATGACTTCAGGGTGGATTGTACTGGTAAAGCACAGATGTTTGGTAGGCATATTTTAACAATTTACTTTATATATCTATACTATTTTGACTATTTTTCTATTGAAAAAAAAAATATAAACACACGAACTTATAAGGTCTGTCCACGATAAAAAGTGGTCAGCATTTAATAAAAAAATTAATAAAAAATAAAAGACAACTGACATCTGTCACTGATTGTTAGATAGCGGGAAGAATAAACTATCGTTTAGGGCTATTTGGAGTTTATAAATTCGTAAAATTTATAAAATGTCGTCTAGTCAACTGAACATCCGAAAAAAGATCGTGTACACCTACAACCAAAATATCGGTATATCGCAAGGAAAGTTAGCCAAAAATGAGCAACAAATGAGCAACAGTTCAAAAGAATGTGGGATACGACATGTAAAAAGGTGACTGAAAGTGATGTACAGAGATTGATGGAAAGAGTCCGAAGCAGTCAGGGCATTTTACCAGTGTTAATTTAGGTTGATTAATTTTAAAGAACACTAATAAAACTTTAATTTAAATAGCCCATGAAATTGTTTTTCTTAGTTTTTTTCCTAATTTGTCGTTATAAAACCGACCACTTTTTTTCGTGGACTGGCTTTAGTCTGAGAGCTCTTAGAAAAGTATCTGGGTTCGGGTAAAATAGTTTGTTAGCTTAACACTTTCACTACCAGGAACCCGCCTAGCGGGCGCCTACCCCGTAGTCGCTTTCCGCCACATACGAGGAAAACCACGGGATCGGCTACAAGCGTAGTGCGTAGTAATTCTTGTTTGTGAATATGATAAGAACGTGTAAGAGCAAGCGAAAGAGAAATATATACCCGAATGTTATTCTAAATACTCACGGGCTAGAAAAAAACAGACTAAGAAAATTACTTAACTTAGACTTTTAAAATTAAATTACGTTTATCTCGTTTTGCGATATTGTAACGAATAGGATAAGGATTCATTGTAAATATTATCACAAGTTGTAAACTTTCGATGGTTAAAAAAACATCCGTGTAAAAAAAACACCAATTAGGATCTCTAATTTATTGCCGAAAATTGTATTGCCGATTATCAGTTCACTACCAACTTTTCGTATAATTTCATTTCGCCGAATGATCATGTGTCAACTTATGAAAAGGTTTAGTTTTATTAAATAAAAAAAATTGAATTTAATTGTTGGGAAATTTTCTCAACCTCACGGTTCCCAACTGTATGCTTGGACTTTTTTTTTGTCACTTTTCAAAATGCCACCTTTCGAGTAGCAGAATGGTTCAGTTTGACTAGTTCAGTTTCGTAGTTTAACGCTTACCAAATGTTTTATTTAGTAAGGTTTCATTAGTAACTATGTAACATATTTATAAAGTGGGTAAGCGCAACCGCTCACTTGTTTTTATGACAATGAAGGTACCTAAATGAATCGCATCATTGGAGATGTGTTTACATCATTACTTTTGGACTGTTGCTTGGTGGAATGTATGTATGTATGTATGTGTTTTCTTTAAACAAACACCCACCAATTATTTTAACCTAACGTAAACCTAACCTAACCGCCAGTGTGACGACGTCACCCCGCTACGCGGGGTGCCTATTTCCGCTCTAAGGGACACGAGTGACACGCTAGTCCTAACCTAACCTACAAATAATATTAATAATATTACTAATATTATTAATATTATATTCCACTTAGTAATATTTGTTGTTTTTTTTACTGCACCCTTTTGCGGGTGGCTTCGCCCCCCCATCCCCCCATCCCCCCATCCATCCTTGTAACTTATATACACGTTGAATAAAAGTCTGATTATGTTATGCTGTCTTGTTCTTTGAAGTAAAAAGTTGGCTAATGTAAGAAAAAGGAATTCGGTCAATAGTTGTTTGTCCAACTGAAAGATTTGCCAAATGATAGGTATGCCAAAAAGTTTAAGTTATTATAACAATCGACTACAATAATTCTACCAAATAAAATGTTGTCATACAAAAATTTGCCATTAGTTAGTTGTGAAAGTGAATCATCGGCGAAAAGTTGGTTGACAAGTGAAATTCGGACATAACAAAGTTATCAATTATCTAGGTGTTTATCTTTTCGTCAACAAGAGTTAGTAGGCCCGCACCGCACCCACTTCTGAACTGTGTTTTTTTTTGTATGTAGTTTTTCTTATTTTTTTTATATGACAAACATCTATGACTCTAAATAACACATGAAAATTAATTGATTTTAAATTGATATAGACAATAGTTACCCTAAGTTTATAAACATTTTCTAACCATTTATCCGTTTGATATATTAAGATCATTTATTGCACTTTGAGCACGTTACTCAAACGGCAGCTAGGGTCGTGTAAATGAGGCTTTTAGGCTGAATTACGAGAGCGTGGAATTACGATTTAGAGCAAAGGATAAATTGAAAAAAAAGGAATCCTCGTTTTCGGCAGGAAATTAATCTGGATTATGTGCATTCGCTTTAACTGGTACACTTTTGTGAAATACTTATTGGAATTAAGCCAGTGCTGAATTTAGCGGTGCGGAGACGGTACGGTATCAGTTAGTTCACACCGATTCCACTCCGAAAACTACGGGCGTGTTTCTATATGGTGCTCTCCAAGTAAGTGTCTTTCTAAGTAAAACTTTTCTTTGACTATATCTACAATAACATGCTTAGCAACACTTTAAGAGCCAAGAACCTTAACGGATTCACTACATATCGGAAAACGCATGTTATAGGCTACGCCTATAGTGCGACCAGATGTTGGCATTTATTTTATTGTCATTTCCGAAGCAAGAAGACATTTCTCTCGACATTCTACATTTCAGCATAAATACTCACACTAAAATAAGGTTAGCCATTCCAATGCAATCCCTGAACCGTCACCAAGTCCTAAGTATAAGTTTCACTCGGCGAAGTAGAGCGATACCTAATCCTCTCACCTAAGGAGGATTTCAATACTTCAAACTTGTTCAACGCAGACCAACTCGAAGGCGAGCAGCCTTTAAAGGATACTGAAAATATTTTTCAGTAAACCGAGTATGTTTTGCGTTTCTCGCGGTTACAAGGTTACTGTTTAGAAAATGGGATTGAAGGAATTTCATTTACAAGCTTTACTTTTACTACTAGATTTTTAGATTATTTGGTCCCAACTGAAGTAGCTTAGTAAGTATTTCAACTTTATTCCTTTTTTGTCACCATCACAATGAGTAACGTATTTTATAAGAACTAGTTATGTGACGCAAGTAAAAATGATTCAACTCTTGTAGTACTCTAAGTGAGTGCAAATATGTTGTTGCCTTTACAATGATTTTCCTTTACACGATTACGCATTTGTAGCGTTGTTGGAGAGAAAATGTAGTAATCAAGTGAAAGGATTTGGAACACGGACAAAATCCGAAGTTAATTCGGACCATCATTATTCCGAAATTTCAAAATTCCGAACGTTATATTCTGCTAACCGAAAGGACGCAAAAAAATTAACGGAATATATAAATACATCGTTTTGGTTAGGTTAGTATTTTATAAAAGAAAACTAAAACACATTAAGCGGAACATGGTTTTTGGAATCATAATGTTTCGGACAAAGGTTCTTTGATAGTGTGTGTGAGGATTGGAACGTGTGCTCGATCATCATCATAAAGTTGAATAAACGATATTTATACCTGAAACCCCTGCACTTTACAATTGATTCAGCTAAAAACTACTGACGGAATAATCTTGGGAATCAAATACCGAGATTCAAGGTTTGTCTACGATAAGACGGGGATAATTTTACATAATTATGCTTGTCGAATATAGTGTATACTGCTTTTATGAACAAATTGCTACTGTTTCAGCAAAACTCATCTTGAACTATAATCTATTATCTTATCAAGTTAGCCTTTTCAACGTTTTAGTTTCAAAGCCACGAGAAATCGCATCTTGTTTCATGGTATTTTGAAAAGTTTTCCAATTTAGCAACTGCTATCGTGTCTTGTGAACTAATTTTAAAGTTTATACTTACGACTGTCAGGCTAGTTTGCGACGTCAAATGCCAGTGGACTGCGGTGTTTTCATCAATACTTTATCTTCTTTTTTTAGCGTCGCACTTGCAACTATTCGAAGTACTTACATATATAAATAAGAATATGAATAGATACCTGCCTTAGTTTTTGCGTAATTACCATCGTGAGACTATTCATTGATCATTTTAAACATTGCTTTGCTACTCCCGATTCCTGAGTGCATGTAAAATTGTTATGTAGGTTACCTACTTTACAATTAGTTCTTAGGAATTAGTGTAGCGCTAAATGGTGCGTTTCCCTAATAATTCTACCCGGCTGATCCGATTAAAATTCAACGTCCAAAATGGCGAAATGAACGTTTCGACCTAAATCGAGCCGCGGATTTAAATAAAAAGTTGCCTCGAGAATAAAGGGAATTCGAATGAGACCGGGGGACTCAAAGAAATTACTTTTAGATTTTTTTACCTTTCAAATAGCGAAATTGCAATAAAAGAGTGATATTATTTGGTACTTTTAGATACTTTGTGGCTATAGATTTATTGAGAGTTTCAATACAGTAACGCAGTCGATTATGGCTTTAACTGAAGAAGGTAGATTAGTTTCGTATCTTTTTTAGATTCGTAATATTCGTTTTGAACATTGCCATATTTGTAATAACTCGTTTTATTTTGCCGAATACGTAGTTTCTCACTTTTTTACTTCGTCGGATTCTTAGTGAGTTGGATTCGTAGTGGGTCAGTTTCTTATATTGACGGATTCTGAGTTAGATTTGTAGTAGGTTGGCTTCAGTAGGTAGGATCTCTTGGCAGGTTCGTTATTTAACTAAACGAGCCTTTACCGATTGTCAAATTATATATATATATATATTTGTTTCTCGTAGTGCTATGGGACCCTTGAAGCGCGAGTCCGTGGAAAAGGACTGACCCAACGATAACAAAATAAGAAAATGGAATGCATTAATTGACGTATTTAATGGGTACAAAATATTTTAGAAATGCTCTATTAATGAATGAAAATCACGTGTCAAGGAATTTAGTAAAAAAATCGAAACATCAATCGCTACATTAAAATGTCGTTTTTCCAATGTTCTAAATACTTCACTTATCAAGTGGATGAAATAAGGCTTTGTCGCGTTCTGATTTCATTGAAATTATAATTCCGAACTTCTAATGGTAGCAAAAGGCAGCCCATTTAGCAAATTATACCTTTCGCCAATTAATCCATTTGCCGAAAGGAAGTTCACTTTTATTTAACTTTAAAGAAACTGCACAAATTGAAGTAAATGAAAAAAACGTTTTGGCTAATGAGGACGACTCTCCAGTAAATAGCTTCTTAAATAATGTAATAATGGTTGACAATGTCGCTGGTAATGGCTCGAGCATATATACCAGTGGGAAGGTACGGTACAATAATATGCCTACTATAATTGAATCCATGTTCGAAGACACACAAAAACATCTCAAGACTGGGATCTATAGAGGATCATTTTAATTAAATGTACCTGTCAACCAGCTTAGTCCGTTACGTTGTTATATATAATTGAAGTTATGTTGGACCACGCGCAGTGTAAGATTCCATAGTTGCCTGTAACGTCTTTCTTTGACCTTTGTTACATCGAAACGCGCACGCCTTTTTGCAAACTTGCTCTATGTGTTCTTTCGTTAATGTTATTGGTAAACTATTCGCGTTATAAGCGACAGGGCGGGAGAACGTCTCCTAAGCTCTTCAATCTGTACATCAACGCGCTGGAACTTCGCAGCATTCATGACGGCTGTCATATTTATTTATATTTTTATTGTATGCTTGAATAATATAAGGTAGGCGGACGGTATGGTGCTGCTAAGTCCCTCGCCGGGGGGGCCTCGAGATATTGTTCGAGATTTGTGAGAAATACGCAAGTAAACACGGCCTTAGATAAAACGCCCTTAAAAGCGAGCTTATGGTGTTTAAGTCGGGGACGAAGAGTCAATCAATCAATATTATTTATTTGCCAGAATACAGTAGGTATTTACAGATGTCAATAAGATTTCATAACACAGTGTATTCAGCCCACATGCAGGCATGCAAATGCCTTGAGTTTCATTACATAATAAATCATACAAATAAATCAATTACGAAAAGACAAAATTTCACTACACAATATAAAACACTGTCAAAATAATAATAATCATAATATCCTATTGCTATCGAATAACTCCTTTACACTATAAAAATAATAACTTGTCTTAATCTTATGTCATTTGGTATACGGTTCTATATTTCAATACACTTGTTATAAAAGTTTCTCCTATAGATGTACTTCTTGCATGATGGTCTATACAAGTTGTTCATCAGTCTTACTCTTGTTTCTCTTTGACTGGTATTAAAGTCTTATTTTAAAATATTGTGAATTTGACGTGACAAATACACGCACTTCTCTTATAAGCAAGCAAGGCAAGGTAAAGGCAACAAGGGGTTGCAAGGGAAGGGCAACACGTGCAACTTTCTGAAAAGTGGAATACAGCTATCGTCAATATTTGCGTTACAAATAACCCTAACACATTTTTTCTGAATTTTGAAAACTGTCTACGTCGACAGCGTTACCCCATAAAATCAATCCATATAAGATCCAAGAGAAGATCAAGAGAGAAGACAGTCCGTTGTATGTACCTCCATTATATCTGAACGACACGGTTCCTAAACAAGTTAAATGTGTTAAATATCTGGGTCACCTAGTAACTGAGAATATTGCGCGACGACGCGGATATTGAACTGGAACGTAGGGCGCTGGCAATAAGGGCGAATATGATAGTACATAGGTTCAGAGGTTGTACAGTGCAGGTTAAGATTACATCTCTGTATACTTGCAGCCTGTAGGCTAACTATTCGAAAAAGTCGATCGGCACCCTACGGGTCCAATATAATAACGCCTTCAGGGTGCTGTTGCGTCTGCCGTGCGCCTACAGTGCGTCAGGCATGTTCGCAGACGCTCAAGTAGACGGTTTCCACGGCGCAGTGAGGAGGCGTGCCGCCGCGACGCGCCGCAGAGTGTTCCACAGTACGAACAGTATCCAGAGAGTGATAGTGGACAGACTTGACAGTCGCTATAGTCACTGGGCAAGCCTGCACCGCTCCTTAGCAATTTTTGAGATATTAGAGATGTAAGATAACATAACATACTTACAGTTACAAGTGAATACCTTCCTACTAACCTAACATGGTTTTTTTGTGGTCCGAAAAAACGTATTTTTAATTTTTTTGTTAAGATGTAAATCCCATATACTTTGTTTTATTTTGGTTTCAGAAAAGACAAATCTACTGAAGACGTTGCCATCTATCTTACTAATGAAATATCAGAAATTGTGGATAGCGGGGACAAATCCATCGGGGTCTCTGGATTTACTTAAATAAATGACTATTATTATTATTAGCTGTGGTAAAAAGTTATCCAGAAAAGCTAACAATGCTTGCGAGTAAATTCCATAATGTATGTTTATCGAATAGAATACAATACCGATACTCGTAACAATCGTGGAATAGCGATAGAAAATACCTAAAGGCGGTTTATGAAATTGGGACAAACCGCCGCTCCGTACCGTAACTTCACCCGCGACCCCGCGGGTTAGCCGCTCAATTATTTTCTCTCAGGCCTTTGTGCTGTGTCTCGCAGAAATGTTTTTTTTATCTTCATCGTATTATTTTGCCACTGAACCCTTTATCAATTTAGCTTTGGTAAGTGAAGTTTCAGAAAATGAGGATTGTTACGTGGTTAATTAAATTCTAATTGGATTGCCGCTGCTTGAAGAGACTATCCCCCTTATTCATAAAACTTAAAATGCCTCTGCTAAATAAAATGTGCTTTGTCCCTTTCTTACGAACACAAATGTCAAAGTGACAGATAAGGACAAACGAATTTTAACGGCATTTTAGTTAAAATAGGCTTGTAGAACGTTTATGAATACGGCCGTATGTAATTAAGGGGTTTGGTGAAACCATTGTAGAACTTCAATATGTTTTTAAGACTCTCGTCGAGAGTATGAGTGCTAACTATTTGACAGTCTCTCTTTTTTTGCTTTTCTTGAGGCATGAGGCTTTGTCAGCTTGTTGAGCTGTCAGGCGAGTATGAAAATGCTCACGCTTTTATATAGACACTAGCTGCACTGTAGATGTGGCAAATAATAATCCAGAAAATATAAAAATCTCAACAGGGTACCTGCACTTAACGTGTATGTATTATCCTGTCATTTATCATTACCTATAGAGTACTGAATGTCTGCGTCCATGTATTATCATATCTATAGAACCATAACCCTTAGACCAGCCTGTCAACTTAGACCAGCTTGATGTGACTGGCTCTCCACGAGACGGCTTGACCTTCTTTAGCTGTTCTTGCTATGAAGCACCACACCACACAGGTAAGATCAAGTAACGGTCCGTTCTTCCTAGAAGAATCAATCCATACCTACTATTACCGATAGTACCTATAAGAAACATTCACAGTTCAGTGATTGCTCCGTGGCCCGCCTTTCCTAGAGCGTGCATAATTGAGGCGGATGCGGATTTTTTACATCCATCGGATTCCTTCAGAGATTATGAACTAAATGCATATTATTCATATTTTATGGTCAATGTGAGTCACATATTTCGCATTCCAATTTTTTTTATGGTACCGAGTTGCTGCAATGCGCGTCTTGCTAATAAATATGTTTCTAAAACTCTTGATTGAAAATGGAGCTTAAAGTATACATTCTAAACCTATTATTTCAAAACATTGATTACATCCATTGTATAAATCCGCAAACGTAGAACATTGTTTTTTGCAGTCTTGTTTGCGGGTATGCAACATCTCTGCTGTAGAATCTGTTACTGCGATTCCGTCTGTGCCTTTACAGTTAAATGGAATTTGTGTTGATGAGCTAGAATCGGGTCAACAAGTTTGGCGCCGAGTGTACCAGTCTGATTGAGTACTGCAAATTGATTGAGACAAAGACTGTCCTACAGTTGCAGATAATTTTTCTTCGAGGCAAGGCGTTGTAATCAACGTACGTATAACATTATGTGTTTACTTCATTACAGAGTGGTGTTGGATATGTAGGTAAAAGTAAAAATAAGTAAGTGGCAGTGTATTGTTAGTGGTACTGGATTAAATCCCACCTAATCTGTGAGTAAATATGCACATGTTATACTTATATATTGTATGTATACTATGTATCTCTGCAGATCGATCACGCAACGCATTGTACGCGCGTCAGTTAGATCTAAATGTCACTTTGTCGATAAAAAAATGGCAGTTGAGTTGTCCTAACTACTAGGCTATCCACATCCAAAAGAATTCAAGGTTATCCGGTCTCTGGAAATTATGGAGCGAGCTTGGATTGGTGCCCCCTCCTTTATAGCTTATAAAGGAGGGGGCAAATGCACTAAAATCCCACCATCTGAAAGGGCCCTCATCTGGATAAGATAAGATAAGATATACATCTGGAAGTTTGAGTATGTGCATATTATACAACGTGTAACAAAAATAACGCAAAACCGTTTAAGGGCATAACAGGTATCGCGTTCTGATAAGAAACAACTAAGAGATTTTTTTTTCCGCTTTATTTTTTCTGCATTTGTAGCAGGTCGCCCTAGTCGGCCACCACTCCATACAAATGAAAAAAAATCGCGTCAAATATAATCTCTAAGTTTTTTCTTATCAGAACAAGATACCTGTTATGCCCTTAAACGGTTTTGCGTTATTTTTGTTACACGTTGTATAGGTTTAAAAAAAACTTAAGTGGGAAATAATATTCTCCGGGATAGTGTCAGATTTAATAATTGCAAAAGATTTAGTTATTTTTAGTTACGTTTGAAAATAAGAGCATTTTATATCAATCCACAAACGAGCACTGTAATGCATCAAGGTATCGGCTACCTACAAAATCTCTCGTATACACAGTATTGAATCTTAAGTGTTGTTGATTCAAAATAATGTGAATTTTTTAAGGGTATTTGGATTATCATATTTCTGTGTACCTACTTGTGTGCTCCAAATCCTACTAATACTCGTATTATAAATGCGAAAGTTTGGATGTTTAGATGTTTGGATGTTTGTTACTCAATCACGCTTAAACGGGTCAACCGATTTAGATGAAATTTTGAATGAAGATAGTTTATAACCTGGATTCAAATATAGGATAGTTTTTATCCCGGCTCCACGCAGACGAAGTCGCGTGCGGAAGCTAGTGTTAAATAATATCACTTAAAAATTTAGTTCACTAGCTAGATCAATAATTTCGAGTAGTCACAAGAGATTCAGCCGGCTACCATTATTGTCCATTTCAACTCTCGACCCATTCCCCGATTGACATTTTTGAATCCAGCTGATGATCGGGATCACAGTTTTTTTCGACTACGTAGGCACTGAAAGAACCCCACCCTATAACATTTTATTATATGTAATCGGGTGCGACACTACTAAATAGATACCCTCTACTTTTCCCAAACTACTACCTACATTATACAGTTTGAAATTGCTTTAATGCAATAGGGTGTATTCTGTCCCGACTATGTTGAATATCTAATGATATGACAACAATTTTGGTAGATGGTAATATCAGATGAAGCCGCCGGATGGTGTTGGCGTGCCGGCGATATTACAGACCGGAAATTGAAATTGGGCGGCCACTTGCTTCACCATAATATATTTAACAAAAATATGTTCTCTATACTGCTTCAATATAGATTATCGACGAAGGTTAATGAAATACGCTATTGACTGTCCGCTATTTCGAGCCAGTGTGTCGTTAAATCGAATTTGAAATCTATGGGATAATTGGGCTGTCAACTGTCAGTCAAGTCAGTATAGATTCTTACTGCGCGCATTTAGGTATGGGGAGTAGTTTGACGTGGGATGAACGGAAGCGAGCGACGAATACAAATACAGTACTGCATGCGTACCGCACCGCTTCAGCACAAAATAATACAACTGCGAACATGAAGTACTAGCAGCATGCCAACAAGTAAGGGAAACTGGCGATATTAGTAAACTGTTGGTAAAGTACAAAAAAAAGCGGGACTGACCTGCAGGTCCATCACGTAACGCATTGTACGTACGTACGTTAGGTAGATCTAAATGGCAATTTTTCTATGAAAGTTTGACAGCTGGATCTACCTAACGCGCGTTCAGAACGTTACGTGATTACCCCTCTTAGGCGTAGTAACTCATCGGCAAATCATCTGGGGTCGTGAAAAAGGCCTTTTTCAATGATATTGAAAATAAATTGGTAACAAATTGTAATGAAATTCAAAGCTGCCAAATTAAGGCCCTGAATGTGCACAAATTCAATAAAGTAAATATACCTCCTAATCTCCTTTGTGCAAATGCTACAGGATTTCTTTTATTATGGCGGAATTATCTGCTGTGGATGACTATTTATTAATCACCTTTAGTAGTCTCTACTCCTAAACATTCTGTAGTGTTTTACTGATACATTCTATCTGTATTAAAAACGACTAAATAGGTACGATAACAAACACATAAATATACATATATTTTTAAATTTATTTCACAAGAGCCATTGTTACAAATACATGAATTATTTTCGCCAAACTGCAAAGCAGTTTGTTGGCGAAGACAGCAATCTTTTTATATTTTTTAAACTAACTATGCTATTACTAAGAACTAAATTTGTATATCTATACTTACGTTAAACATCCCCGTGCCTTTCACCGCACCTCCAGATTGCACTACAATCTTAACTCCCAATCCTACTAATATCGTAATGCGATAGTTTAGATGTTTGGATGTTTGTTACTCAATCACGCTTAAACGGCTGAACCGATTTGAATAAAATTTTGCACGAAGATAGTTTATAGCCTGGATAGGATAGTTTTTATCCCGAGTCCATGCAGACGAAGTCGCGGGCGGAAGGTAGTAACAACATAAATGACAGACACTTTAGGGCACGCTCCACTATAGGGCAACGCCATCGCCAGGCACTGGGATATTTACCTTAATTACATGAAGCAAAGATAAACATAAACATTATAGGTATTTTTGCGACTTAACTACTTTCATTTTCTTTAATGAAGGTATCCATCAAACACGCCTTTACTTTAGATTTAAATATATTTTTTGTTTCACTCTCGTTCTCTGATATGATTCTATTATAAATCGCGCGGTATCAGGTACCCTCTTGTTCTTTGTCCGTAATAATTATTAAGTAATCTCGGTTCAACAAACATTTGACGTGACGTTGTTTTTCTAAAATTACAATTATAGATTTTACCTATCTTGTATCTTGGGCATTTATACTGGTCTATAGCTAATAAATATTTAAGTTTAACATGTACAGGTAATACATTACATTTTCTGAACAAGACGTGGTACTTTCCTTTGCAGTTTTGCCTTTTTTTTATCTACAATATTTTTAATTAATCTAAGTTGTAGGTTATATATTCTGTTTAAATATGTTTGGAAAGTGCGCCCGTATGTAACAAGTCCGTAACTTATGACTGAATCTGCCAAAGCATGATACAAAGTGTGTAATGTCGCCTTATTAATTATATGTTTTAAATTATTAAATTTACATAGTATGGCTCTGAGTTTACCACACAAAACATCGACATGAAGTTTCCAGTTAAAGTTACGGTCCACAGTAAGTCCCAGGTACCTATAGCTATTTACGAATTCTAGCGGATTACATACACATAATACTAAATCGTTATGCAGGCATTCATATGTATGTCCAATTATTGCAACACTTTCTCTTGGTGTTGTCATATGTGGAGAGTTTATAAGCATACATTTTGTCTTTGAAACATTGAGAAGAATGCCATTATCGTGAGCCCATTTTAGTAAATTATTAAAATCTGTCTGTAGTTTGTGCTGTATAACGGTGAGGTCCCTGTCGGCGCACACCAGGCACGTGTCGTCTGCGTACATGTACATGGAGCTGTGCTCCACCACGTTACTGATGCTGTTCACATGCATGATGTACCCGACAGGTCCATACACCGACCCGGTCGGCACTCCATACACCACATCCGCTTCCTCTCCCGTCTCCCCATTTACTAAAGTATACAACGTTCTATTTTGTAAGTAGCTCCGAAACCATTGATTCAGCGGACCACGGACCCCACACTCTTGCATAGCAACAAGTAGCACTTCGTGCTCCAGTGTATCGAATGCCTTTTTGAAGTCTAGAAATAAAACTACTATATGCATTCGGTTATCTAGCTTATCGTTTATATCGTCAGCGAACTCCACTAGTGCAGTCGACGTACTCCGCATTTTCCTAAAGCCATACTGGGATTGAGATATAATGTCGTGCTTCTCCAAGAATGCATGGATTCTTTTAGTTATGACTTTTTCCGTTATTTTGTTTACTACAGACAAAATAGCTATAGGGCTATAGTTGGAATAACTCATGTGGCTGCCTTGCTTATATATAGGACGAATAATAGCTTTCTTTAGTTTATCCGGGTAAACCCCATTTTCGGCGCACATATTCACAAACTTCGCCAGAACCGGACTAATTTCTTTTTTTTATATATTTAAGATCTTGTACCCTTATTCCATCACATCCCGGCGATTTACGACAACTTAATGCATCTATAGTTTTTTCAATTTCCGTAACTGAAGCTTTTTGAAAAAGAAGGGATGCGTTTCTTTGCGTTACATATGTTGACCGATCTAAAAATGTATGGTTACAGTGATGTTTTATCTTATCTATTTCTCCTGTAAATGTTTTGGCGAAGTTTGTGCATATATTACGCACGGTATCTGTTTTACCTAGGTACTTTAAAATTACATTATCTAAATTTTCTTTTATACTACCCAACCATCCATTTATTGTTGGCCATATCTTTCTATAATCACCCTTACACTCTAAAATTTCCTTTTTTCTATATTTATTTCTAGCCTTATTTATTAATGCATTAGTTTTATTTTTATGCCGCGTATATTCGAGTCTTAGACTGACACTTTTTGGACAAGCCTTCCATTTTCAAAATAGCTCATCCCTACGATTCATCATAAGCCGAAGTGTATTATTCACCCAAGGTTGTGTGTCACGTTTTTTATGCAGTATATCGATCTTACACATTAACATGTGTAAGATCGATATATAACTATAATGTTATGAAATATGGTATGCATCTTATCGTATAGTAACAACGGACAGTCTAATAAGAGTAACTCATTCCAGTCAACCTCGCTCAATTTCGACCTTATCGCTTTATTATTGTACGCACACAAGTTATTGTTATGTTTTTTCGCATCGCAAACTACAGTTGCTGTCCACAAGGTTCAGCCCCACCATGTAATGGTCGGATATCTTACAAGTGAGCATGTGTGCGGCGGCACGCATGCGGCCGCGCACCCGCACATGATCTATGCAGGACTTAGTTAGCACACCGGCGACCATCTCTTCTCGCGTACACTCGTTGCTAGCGCACTGCAGGCCGCGTCCACACAGGGTGTTTTTGCAACTCTCTACGATGCTACTTGGGACAAGTATGTTTATGTTTGTGTCTCCAAGCACTGCGATTTCATGTTTTTCCGGAACGTTTTTCAACACCGTATCTAGTTCTTCTATAAAAGTTACTTTATTAGTATTCGGTGGCCTGTATATAGCGAACACGTGAATTATTCCATGTTTTTTTTTTTTACTAAAGTTCTTAATTTGACAGTGTATTATTTCCATTGCACTAAGCTGAGGGCTGGTAAATTCCGGACATAAATTGGCTTTCACATACATTAGCAGACCTCCTGCTCCAAAATAAAGATGTTCGTGATCGGCGATCAGATCAAAACTGGTGGGTGCCCTTTGCGTGGCCTAATATTGATTGTCCTAAAATCTTTTGGCCGAACACTTTTGGCATAACTTTGAACAGCATACTTTACATTTAGCATAATGTTTGTTTTTCATAATTGTTGATTGTTATAATTCTTTTTGTACCTAATACTAAATACTGCTAAAACTTATGACGCCTATTCTTATATGACATAAAACATGTCTGGCCTAATACTGGTATTAGCTGAAATTGCAATGCATAAAATATTTAAGTACTAAAATAGGCGCGGATTCAAAAAATCATGAACTACAAATTATACCGTTGTTACGATCATGTGTTGTTTATTTACTGAGGGAGGCTTCGCCCCCCGGGCCCCCATTCATTAGCTGCCCTGAACTCATCTACTATATTATGATCCTAATACAAAAATATAAGAATTTTGGGAACTGAAACTTATGTTAAACCGAAATTATAGTAAAGGCGATTCGATGAACGACTATTCCTATGGACAAATAAAATAATCAAGTAAAATTCGATGAGTTGATTCTCGTGTAAAAGGTAATTCGAGCAAATGTATGAGCGGTCTAACGAAGTTCAATGAATGATTTCTAAGTGATAATAAAATTCTGCGAATAGTGTTAATGGAAACGATATTCGATGAAACTATGTTCGGTAAAATGATGGATTTCCGTCGTATACCCGTCCCTCAGAGCGGAAAATAGTAACTACGTCGACTTGATGGCGGGCCGTAGATACTTATTTCCCGAGAATATGTTTAGGAATTATGTTTTTTTTTTTTCAATTTAAAGTTTTGATTTCCTACACATGTGAGCGTGTTGCATGCATTACTCTAGAATAAGTATTTTTTATTGTAATTTTGCTGTGCCCTAACAGGGTTATGCTGCAAAAAAAAAAGTAGTCCAAGCAGCTTTAATAATAATAAATCAGCCTATATACGTCCCACGGCTGGGCACAGGCCTCCTCTCATGGATGAGAGGGAGGTCCAAGCAGCTTTAGTACATCTAATACTAGAAATTGTGAAGTTATGCACATGTAGTTTTTGATAATTCGATGTTCGACACAATAAATATTATGCACAGCAATAATTAGGACAATTGATATTCTGCGTAACGATTTCAGCGAATACAACAATTATTAGGCCAAACGTTTGTAGGCGAAAAGTTGTTATGCAACACGAAAATCGAACAATGAAAAATTATGCCATCCTATATAGGCCCCAAAACTGGTCGGCCAATGTTGAAGCGGAGATACGACTTCGTGAACTACACTGTTGTCTCCGGCCTTCAGCTGCCGGACGCGGTGCTACATTCGTAGATGGGATATTTACTCGCTCTCAGTTGGTTGAAATTGGATACCCTATACATACTCGTATACGAAACTGCATTAGTTGTTTCAAAGTTATAGTCTGGGTACTGAAAGTTATTTGAAAATGTTTAAATTATCAATCTCGTAAGTATTTTGGTCACACAATTTTAAAAAAGGTAATAATTGTGATTTGCTCTCAAATATTAGCCCGTTGTAGCAATTAGGATGAAACATGAAAGATACAGTAGCTACAGCTACAAAATTTGTTAAAAACAGTTGACTTCAGTTCGATTACCCGCAGTTACGTCCACCCCCAACTCGATGAAACTAATATATCTCTTTGATTGTCCTATCAATTGCGTCTCACTTTACCTCATTGTTAAAATTGAGCAGCTTTAGTTTCAATTTTCTACACAATGGGACCAAACTTTATTCTTCTAAAGGTTCTTGACAAATTCTTGTCTTAAGTTCCTGCAGTGCTTCTTGGAGTTGACATGAACGAGATTGTATCTCGAAAGCCGCTTCGGGTACTTAAGTAATGCACTTAGTATAAGCAAGTCCGTTTACATTATAAATTAGGTTAAAAGGATGGGCGGGAGGAATGGCCATTTTAGTAAATTAACGTAATTCTCTTCGGGTCCCTCCAGTTTGTCAATTTACTGCGCTAGAGGCTGGGTATTTAACAATGCTTTGTTTCTACTGACGAGCTAGGTTAATCTAATCTTTTAAATACGTTTTTCAGAAGTAAATTGTAAATTGAATAAGTAAATTGTAATGAACAAAAACATTTTGAATGTGATTCAGTTTTAGCCAGGGCGATTGTAAATTGCCTGCCGTGTTTATACTTAAAATTCTCCGTATGTAAACACAACAAAGAACAGCCTCCGCAGAAAACCTCTGGACAGAGGTCAGATGGCAGGAGATTAATTGCTTGTTTTATGCGCTTGTTGTGCTATCTACTATTATAAGTATCTTGTTTCTTTTTAATCTGTTCTTAATTTTTTCCTACAAATACCTACGTGCGATTTATACTACATATACATATTAGAATACGCTACACAGACGGGGCATGTCTTTGAATGACGACCGCATAATCAGGTGTGGCTATGTCAAGGGCCCGATGAATTATGTAGGTATGTGGACTCATGTACAAGTTAACAAGCCGCGACACGATCGGCGGTGCTTAACTGGATTTGTTTTTCAAAAAAAAGGAGGAGGTTCTCAATTCGGTTGTATTTTCTTTTTATCATTTTATTTTTCAATTTTTGTTACCTCAGAACTCCGTCATTGATGAGCCGATTCGTAATTTTTTTGTTTCTTTGTAAGTATATGCTTTCAGGTGGATCCCATTTTTTTTTAAATTCAATTGGATGATGGGATCCATGAAGAATTGAGGGAACTCCTCAATGATATTAGGCACGCGTGTAGTGATTTTGGTATTTTCTATTTTAACTCGTGTTTTACATTACACAATTTACACCCGGTAATCATAAATTTGGTGGAGTGGAATTGATGATGAAGACCACAGATGACTTATAGTTTTCCTCAATTCAAAAAATAAAAATAAAATATATAATGAAGGTCTGGTCCGGCCTCGCTGCCGGCTGCTCCCTAGGTTATGTTTTTATAATGATTTTATGTTGTGTATGTATAGTTTTATATTTTACGTTTTATAAAATTATTGTACAAACCTAACTTAAGATGAAATATGAATAAAGAGATAATAATAAAAAAATACAACCGAATTGAGAACCTTCTCCTTTTTTTTGAAGTCGGTTAAAAAGTATATCACAGATTCTGACAAGATTCCGTTGACTAGCAACTAATGAAGTGCCAAAGGTGATCCTTGTGGAATCGATGGAAGTCCGCAAATATTATCGGGTCACATACAGCGATTGGGTTTTTTTCTCTAATAATCAACGCATTTGCTCTCGGAAATCAGTTCATGTGGTAAATTGGAAAAGAAATGTGGAGATGTTCTCGTGGCTGGGCGGAGTACTAAATTGAAGTCGGTTAAAACTTTGTTTTTAAAGTAAATTATTATTTATTTATTTAATCTTTATTGCACAAAATAACAACTTATCGTACAAAAGGCGGACTTAATGCTGTAAACATTCTCTACCAGTCAACCTTTGGGCAAAGCAGACAAATTGTGGGCGGTGCAACTACAGATATACCTAAACACATACATTCACGCCTTTAATCCCAAAAGGGGTAGGCAGAGCACATGAAACTAATGTTCCAGCGCCACTTTTAGCATAAATGTGGGTATAAAAGATCGACAAAATGTGATATTGCAGTGATAGGTTGCTAGCCCATCGCCCACAACACACTTCAACCCTGCTCCCTCAGTCGGCTTTTACGACACCCACGGGAAGACAGGGGGTGGTGAAATTCTAACCCGACACCACACGGGCTTTAAAATTCTAACCCGACACCACACGGGCTTGAAATACCTAAACACACAGTGGATAATATCACTCGTTGTGGTGAACACCGGTCTTATAGTTTAACTATACTACCTAACGTGTCGATCTTCTTTTAACTTTTAGGTTTATGCCCATTTTTATAACGTTTTTGTACAGTAAGTACCTAGTTTCATATTTCATCATCAGGCAGTGTAGGCCATATATACCTAATACTTATATGAATAATTAAAAATCTTAAAATATCTTTCTTGAGAAAATACACCTGAGTAAGTATTAAACTAGACTAATTAGTTTCATTGGGGTTCTAGAAAATATTATTTCCAAACATCATTCCATAATAATACTCATCGCTGACGCATGTGCAGTCAAGCTAGTTGTGTGTTTTTGCTGAAAAATGCATATTTCAGTCATCATTGTTTAATAAATTAATATTCCGCGCCGGAATCCCCAAACAAACAAATGCATGG
The DNA here is from genome assembly GCA_947049275.1 of Epinotia bilunana. Lineage (NCBI taxonomy): Eukaryota > Metazoa > Arthropoda > Insecta > Lepidoptera > Tortricidae > Epinotia > Epinotia bilunana. Next base: position 14,050,417 of record OX346259.1, on the reverse strand, counting down.
ACGCGTTTAATTTGCATTTTGATGTCTAAATAAGTTACGTTGGCATACTAATTTTGCCTTTTGATTTAAATATGATGCTCCCATACAATACACACGCCCTGCGCGTTACGACAGGTTTATTGACGTGGTAATTTAGTTGACATTGAATTAAATATTCTGACAAAAGCCCTCGAAAAAGTCATCATGTTTAATTTGGGGGGAGGAGTGGCTACGTAAAATTTTGTTTGTACTAAGTAACGCTGCTAACGAAATTTTAAATTTAAATTAAAGGAAAAATGTTCCGAGCCGGATTCAAACCAGCGACCACAGGCATTCATGGCCTGTCGCTACTAACCAAAACCAATTGAGCTATCGGAATAATCTGTCTCGGCCACTAAATCATTCAATCGGTTCCTTCTTACATCGCCTTACGGAGGCGTGTAGCGACATCTACAGAAGACTAAGGCTTCTTTACGGCACCAACGTCTCAAATTATATTAAGAAATCGTCAGTAACGATGCGCCACCCAATACTATTTTTTTTTAAATAGTTACCTAACGCTGCGACCGAAATTATAAATTAAAACTAATGGAGAAATTGAAAAATTGTATGCTCCGAGCCGGATTCGAACGCCCGGCCACATACCGTCGCTACTAACCAACTGAGCTATCGGAACAATCTGTGTCGGCCGCTAAATCTTTCAATCAGTACCCTCTTACAACGCCTTATACTTATTATTATTATACTCTTAAAGAGGAAAGTCTTTGAGATCGTAGCATTGCATGTTTGTATATACTTATTTATTATACTCTAGTACACCAAACTATAATCACATACTTTCTTTATAGAGCTCTCAACTCAACTGAAATAAATTATAACTGTTTACAAAACTATAATGAATTTGTCCAATCACGTGGCGCCTTTACTCAATTATAATGAATTTGACCAATAGAACGTCGCCTTTTTCATAAAAGAAAAGACACCAACGAACGTTGAGCCGTTAGGCTTCCCTTCGTTTCAACAGGGCTTAGATGTTCAATAGATACCAACTTTGTAAATTAATTCAGTTGACTTGTAGAAAAAGTATTGTATACAATAGTTACACAATCTCTACCCTCATTTTCCCCCACCATATCCCACCATACCACCATATCCCCCAGAGGAGAACACAAAAAACATAAAACGGACTCCCTGGGTAGTAGGCAAACATACCCCACCTACGCAGCGGCAGCGGCGACAGATCTGACGGTTGCTATCACCAATGAGCGCACGGGCAGACTGCCGCAGCAAGACGCTGAGGAGGTGGAGCGAAAGATCGGGGATGCGATTTTCCAGGCAGCCATCGAAACCGATCTTGACACCATAGCGGAGGCCCCTGCATTTTCGGGTAGACCAAGTGTGGTGGATGGTTACCTGAAACTGTGGTGCCAGGACGCAAAAACCAAACAGTGGCTGATGACTTGGTTGACAACGGCCACACTAGCAAACGGAGACCGTCTCGTCGGAAAGAGGGAGGACGAGATGGTCAGAAAAACTAGATGTGGCATACTCATCCCGTCCATAGAAGACAACCTCACCAAGGTAGGAAGGGTTCTCAATTTCCAGAACTCGTGGGCCGAGGTGAGGAAATGGACCATACACCAAGCCATCCCTCTGAGGACGAGAGGATGCACACTGATGCTGGTGGGCATACCGGAGAGTGTGGTCTCTGCTGTGCTGGAAAGGAACAGGAAACTGAACTACCTGTGTGGGTCAGTCTACATTCGTTTCCAGCATAGTGGGGGGCACCTCAAAGATTCCCCACCAGAAACAAACACAAACCCAGATGAGGATAACACCCAGAGCCCACCCACTGCGATGGAAACCGATGGCGCCGATAACGAACCCGACTCAGACGTGGAAGAAGGCATTTTGCTGGATTCCGAAGACGAAGAGGGGTGCACCAAGGGGATCAGTCTCCTGGACCTAAAGGGGAAGAAGGTGGAGGAGACATCGACCGATGGCTCCTTCGCTCTGTAAGGTCCTTCAGGTTAACCTCCAGCACAGCGAGACTGCAACGGCTCAACTTCGACGGTGGCTGGAGGTTAACAATACATCAATCATCCTGATCCAAGAGCCGTGGGTCAGGAATACACGTATAAACGGCCTCTGCAACACCGGAGGTAAATTAATATACAATACACAAAATAAACCTAGGACGTGTATACATATATCTCGTAACATAATAGCACAACCACTAACTAAATTCTGTTCCAGAGACGTGTGTGCTATAAAACTCCTCAGAACACAAAACTCAAGCATACCGGAGATAGTTCTCGCATCCGTCTATATGGCGGCTGAGGACGAACCCCCTCCTATGGAAATGAACAACCTGCAGCAGCTGGTCGTCTCGGCGGACAGCAACGGTCACCACAACCTATGGGGAATGGAAACAAACAACAAAAGAGGTAACGATATTGTTGAATACCTAATGACTACTAACCTGGACATCCTAAACACAGGAGCAAAACCTACATTTGTCACTCGCAGATGTAACACTATAATTGACATTACTTTAAGCACAGGGCTAGCAGCTCAACACGTATCCAACTGGCATGTGTCGGACGAGCTATCGTGCTCCGACCACAGGTGGATCCGTTATGACCTCACAGCCGACCCAACCAAACCAACACCCAGAAGAAATCCGAGACGCACAGACGTTGAGGCATACAAGGAGATTCTGGTAGGTAAACTAGACAATAACATAAACACACACAGGCCTCACAACACCACAGAAATGGAGGAACAGGTAAACAGACTCACGCAACATATAACAGAGAGTTATGAGAACACATGCCCATTATCGACACCACCAGCCAGTGGCAATAACGCAAACTCTGACTGGTGGGGCTCGGAAATGGAGCGGATGAGAACCAAAATGAGAAGACTACTAAACAGAGCAATAAATACAAAAGCTGAAGATGACTGGGACAAATATAAAACGGTCAAAGCCAATTACAAAAAGAGAATAAGATACAGAAGATCTGCATCATGGCGGAACTTCTGTGACAACATATCCAGTAGCACACAAGCCAACAGAACAAGGAAGATACTAGCCAGCCAACCCAGTCAACTACTAGGCACACTGAGAAGACCAGACAATACCACCACCAGCAATCCATCGGAGACTGAAAGTCTATTGGTGGAAACCCACTTCCCGGGGTGCAAGGTAGTTGACGTACAAACCTGGGCAGACCAGGACGAGAACTTTCATCCAAAAGATAACGAGTGGAAGATAGCAGAACGAATAACAGAGGAAAACAAAACGGCCTGGGCGATAAATAGCTTTGACAACTACAAATCACCAGGTCTAGACGGTATCTACCCTGCCTTACTAAAGTGGGGAGGACATAAGCTGATCGAACATCTATCGAACCTACTATGCAGTTGCATTGCATACAGATACATACCATTAAAATGGAGAGAGGTAAAATTAATATTCTTACCGAAACCGGGGAAGAGTGACTACTCAGACCCAAAATCCTTTAGACCCATAAGCCTAACCTCTTTCATGTTAAAGACCCTGGAGAGACTCTGCGACAGGGACTTAAAAGACACGGCCCTTAAGAACATAAAGATACACCCAAACCAACATACCCTCAGCCAAGGTAAATCGACAGACTCAGCCCTTCATGCTGTAGTAACCAACATAGAAGACGCGCTCGCCAGAAAGAACTCCTGTCTAGGCACCTTCATTGATATAGAGGGTGCGTTCGACAGGACCAACTTTAGCAGCATAAAAAAGCACTAGAAAGACATAAAACCGAACAGCTGCTCATAGAATGGATTATGAACATGCTAAAGAAAAGAATTAAAAACTATCCGAAAACCAAAGCCACCAGGCACTAGTCATAAGAGGATGCCCTCAAGGAGGCGTCCTCTCGCCACTGCTGTGGAACCTGGTAGTAAACGACCTAATAACGAAACTAAACAATAACCGCTTCCTAACGATAGGATATGCGGACGACATAGTTATACTGGTCAGCGGCCTGATCACAAGCACACTATGTGAACTAACACAAACAGCACTGAAAATAATAGAGAAATGGTGCAAGGAGAATGACCTATCGGTAAACCCAAAGAAAACCGACACAATTCTCTTCACAAATAAACGTAAATTGGGTACCTACGAAATGCCAACACTATTTGGCACAAAACTAACACTCTCGAAGGAGGTGAAATATCTAGGTATAACACTAGACGACAAACTAAATTGGAGCAAACACCTAGACAGTAGACTAAACAAAGCAACAGTAGCCTTCTGGCAATGCAGAAGGATGGTGGGGAAGAAATGGGGCCTGGCTCCCCACATCATACTGTGGCTGTACAAAATGGTGATAGTACCAATGATAAGCTATGGTGCCATAGTATGGTGGCCCCGTACCCAAACCACGAGTGCAATTACCAAAATCCAGAAAACACAAAGACTAGCATGTGTGGCGGCTACGGGATGCATGAGAACAACCCCAACAGCAGCACTAGAAATAATGCTAGGACTCCTACCTTTACACATGCACATACAAAAGGAAGCGGCTGCGACGGCAATACGCCTAAAAAACCTCAACCTATGGACAAAACTAAACACACCACACACGAAGATCCACAACAGACTGATCACAAGCCTCCCTATTATGGAGGCTCCAATCGATAAAATACCGAGAACTGCAGTCTTCAAGAAAGACTACGGCATATTACTAACAGAAGACTCGAGGGAGGGGCTAAACCAAACAGACCTCAGAATCTTCACAGATGGTTCGAAAACAAATACGGGAACGGGATGTGGAGTGTTCTCAGAGGACTTAAACATACACATATCCAAACCACTGGGTGAACAAAACACGGTATTCCAGGCTGAATGCGTAGGGATAATTGAAGCCTGCAATGCCATAAAGAGACGACAGGTTGAGAACACAAACATACGGATACTCTCAGACAGTAAATCGGTACTACAAGCACTGAACAGTGATAACATCACATCTAGCTTGATATACGAATGCCACCAAAACTTAACAGAGGTGTGCGCAGACAAAAACAACGTTACCATACAATGGATCAAGGGGCATAGTGGCTCAAGAGGAAACGATGCAGCGGACGAACTGGCCAGGAAAGGCTCAGAAACGGCGGCATACGGACCGGAACCAATCTTACCCCTGCCACAAAGCTACATATACAATCAACTTGACCTATACACCAAAGACCTACACCAGAAATATTGGGAGGATATAGACACATGCAGACAGACCAAAGAGATTCTGTCAAAACGCGACAACAAACTCACAACCGCACTACTGAGGACACACAGAAACCAACTACGCAAGATAGTAGGAATAATAACAGGACATAACACCCTGAACAGACACCTGTACAACATGGGTATCACAGACAGCCCCATGTGCAGAGCCTGCATGGAGGCGGAGGAAACAACCAAACATATTCTACTGGACTGCAAGCAGGTAGAAGTATACAGGAAAAAGCACCTAGGGTCTCCAGACACACTACGGAACGCAGTCAGGAACACAAAGGCACTCACCAACTTTGTAGAGGAGCTGGGGTGGTTAGAGTAGCGCTACCCCACCATTTCACGCAAAATAGGCAAAATGGATGTCGACTTGCGGAAAAAGCCCAGTATAACTAACTAACTAACTAACTAACCCTCATTTTGTAATGATTGGATTGTATAAAATACTATTCAGACACGCGTAAAAAAAACAAAGTACATCATTCATAACATAACTGTTACCTACTCGGGCTATAAATAGCCCAATTTTATTGTACATTCTTTGAATGCTAACAAGAATTGTCTATATTGTTAAATTATCACACATTCCACGCTACAGGACTAAATTCAGAGATGAAAATTCATTCGAGGCGTCAATTGAGACCGAACATTATCTATTGGTAATACGACAACAAACTTGTGCGAGGAAAACCTTCCTTATTAAAGAGTAGGAAGGTGCAGATTAGTTTGTTTTTAGGCCAAGGTGATCGGTGGCTGATTACGGGAACAGGAAAACATTTTCTCGGGAGTAAAAGGGCGTAAGTTATTATAGAGTCTGATGACGCATACGACAGCATTCTTCAGGGATACGAATTTACATTATTCATGATCAGTCGGCTTCGACGCGCAATCAGCTCATGCGATAATACATTTTCGCGGAAGACAAGTTTCAGATACTACGTACCGCTTATGAATATGATTTCCACTCATGTGCTAAATTACCTTACGTTGAAGGAAACCAGAGCTATCGTTAAAATCAAACTGAATATTGACTGCATGCTATTAATTCCAACAAAAATACCTATTGATTAATATTTCAACGGGACCAAAGTTTAATAGAGAGACGGATAGTTTAGTATCTCGTCGCGACACAATCGCGCGCCATCTTGTGCCGCACACGGAAAAAGTTATAAGTGAGAGCGTGCGCGTAGTGCACTCACAAATAGATTGAATAAGTATGAACGAATGTATTTTTCAATCAGTTGCAAAATGGAGGAACGAAGGTGATTTAAAGAACGCTTACCTTGCTAAAATTAAAGATACACTTACCGTGTGGCATGCTGTCTAAACACAGACGCAAACTATTCTCTTAATACAACGTCTATGCATCAAATTGTTATTACGTACTTAGGTTTCCAAATCCTCTTTACGAGCTGTCACTAAAACGTGAATTAATTACTTATGACAAGCTAACGTGCTTCAATGTAACGTAACTATAAGAACTCTAATCAACTAGGTACTAGAATATTCTAGCATCGTCTACCACTGCCATTTGTTACCAACGGTAAACAATTCGGTTGTTGGGTACAAGTTTGTTTCGCATCTAATTGCCGAAGCTTCAACTATGCTTAACTTTGGAAAGATAAGAAATTATTAATAGGGTAAATAAAGAGTCTTATAGCGGTAGCCGCGAGGTGGTAGCAATGACTAAAATTTCCTTCTGAGTTCTGATTTTAATAAAAATGAAATATTTTTTCGACAAAATGCAACTTTTGAAATAAGTTTTTTCTGCCGAGTAGTTATTTTTAATGAGCATCGAATAACTGGTTCTGATAAAGAGGTTCTTATAATACTATCATATTCCCATTTTAACAATCATTTTCAGCTATTGGATAGTAGGATTCTGAGTTTCAGATTGTGTGTGATGAGCACAAGATTGTTTTCTGAGTCCTACATGCTTAATACACGGTGATTTTTAATTCGTGATGAGTAATTTTTTCTTATTCTGTAATTGATATCAGACATGATTCATTCGAAGTTACCTAAAATAAACCTTCTTTTTTCTGAATAACACTGAAGGTAAGTATTACTATTAGTAATAAAAATCATTGTCACCCAAACGGTAGTTTGCGAAAATTTGACGTATGTGTGTTTGACGTATCTACTTAACTTTAAGAAATGTAGGGTCACTAAATATTCAATGGACGTTAGTGTTAACATTATCATTAAATTTAATTAACTAAACAGTGATTTAATTGCACGAGACCTCATCAATTGAAATCCGTTTTGGCTGTTCAGTCAAATCTAACCTACTTCAAGATCTCACATTTTTAAATAACAGCAATTGTTATAGGTATCCAATAAAGCAAAGAAATAGAGTTTAATACTTGTTCATAATGTTATTTTGTTTCTATAAATACATATTTGGATTTTGCATAGAACTTGGCACTAATTGGCATAATTTTTGTATTGAACTTGGCTCTCCTTTTTTACATTTATGTTTTTGGTGGGATACATACCTTACCACACGCTTACAAAAGTAACGTTACATAGTATAATAATGTAAGAGCATCGTTCAAATTCAAATGTAGGAAAACAATAAGACAGCGTGTCGCAAGGAGGGTCGTTCGCTATAATGTCCATATCCTTTGTTACACGTACACTGCTGCAACGGACTCTACCGAGAAGATAGTAGTCACATAAGGTACTGTTACACGCTCTTTAGCGGCACGAAAGCATGCTAGTTTCAAGCAAATAGCATGTTTATCTGGAAAGCTGCTAGTACGTAGCATGCTATTTGCATACATAATAATTGCGCAGGCTCAAACACGTACGGGCGAGGGTGAATTGATAAGTTTTGAGCCTTACCTTTAAAATGAAAATTATACTTTTTATAACAATTATTTTTCTAGTCTCCAAAATCTTTACACTTTTGCCATCTGGCCTATTATCTTGGCCTATATCTGGGTATTTTATAGTAATATTGTACCGATGTGTCAATAACAAAAAATATTATTTAACTAAAATAAAAGGTTATGGGCAATAAAAGTGAATATTAGTGATAAATAAAAAATGGCTGCTACCTCGTACCGAATTTGAGTTATTAAACCAAAAAAACTACGACACGTGGAATGTGCAGGCACAAGCGGTCTTGATAAAGGCAGGTTTGTGGTAATATTTAAAAAATCCAACACTACCCGCGACCGCCACCGATCGAGACGCTACTTCAAAACATGAAGAATATCAACTACTGGCAAGGTTAGAACTACTTTTAATAATTTCTACACAGGAAATTAAAAACTTTAAAAAATGAGAGACAGCAAAAGAAATTTGGCAAAAACTCGAAGATATTTACGAAAGCAAGCGACCTACAAAATTGTAGTCATTGTCACAAGTTAATTGTTGCCAAATTCCAAGAAGGAGACGATTTAAGGGAGCATTTAGATAATCTGACTGATATAGTCGACAAATTAGCAAATATGGACGTGGATATTAATAAAGATCTTTTATCCGCCGATATTATGCAATACTTATTATCATCAGATTTCGATAATTTCCGAATTGCTATTGAATCTAGTGATCATCTGCCTTCACCAGAAGAGCTAAAGATAAAAAATTTAGAAGTAAGAGAAGCTCTTAAATAGACTGAAACAAAAGGTAATTAATGCAACGCAATGTACACTACGAAAAATATCTTTTTCCCGAATCAGAAACAAAACTACTGTCAAATATGTCAAAAACAAGGATACATACAGTCGCGCCTTTATTCCCAAAAGGGGTAGGCAGAGCACATGAAACGTATGTTCCAGCGCCACTTTTAGCATAAATGTGCATATAAAAGATCGACAAATGTGATATTGCAGTGATAGGTTGCTAGTCCATCGCCCACAACACACTTCAACCCCTATCCAAGACAATGACAAGGAAGCATTACTCAAAATTGTCGATACCATAATAATCGCAAAAACAAGGACGGTCTAACGCAGCACAAAACATATGCTTATTTATTTATTTATATAAGTACATCCACATCACATATATTACATCATATATTGCTTAGCAACAGACCCAAATAAAAATACAAATAGGTGTAAAGACAGTGGATGCACATCTCATATGAGTAATAATCAGGATGATTTTTCCTCCCTTAAAAAATATAATGAACACTGCCGATGCCGAGGACAGTACTACAAAAATAGGAAGAGGAAACGCCCAAATTAAAGTTGAAGATATGAATGTAAGACTTGAAGACACATTATATGTGCAAAGGTTAACTAAAAACTTACTGTCAGTTTCAAAAATAACGGAAAAATGAAAAACTGTATTATTCGAAGAATACTGTGCTACTGTCAAAGATATAAAAACGAATAGAATTGAAGTTAAAGCAAAAAAGATAAATGGTTTATCATCATCTCGAAATAGTACACTCAGACTCTGCTGACTTCCTGACTGACAAAATGGCCTTGGCTTTCTTAGGAGGATTTGTAATTTTGACTGAGAATGACTGAGAAAGTCTTCGAGGATCAGCTTTAAACAAGTCCAAACTATCCTGTGACATCTTGTGGTGTGTTCGTTTATTTTCAGCTGAAAGCAACCTAGGGACCCACCTGGCAGACACCTTGTAAAATCCAAGAACGTTGGTGATGACGTTCTGTGCTCATTCATAGAAGATGCCTATTGATTCCGCTTTCTCACTGACCTTCAATTATTTTATTTACATTCTCATCTGTAGTAGCCGTTAATGGGCTGCCACTCCTATTGTTCGTCTTGAATGGCTTCTCTACCACGTTTGAAATCCATGATCCATCTTTTTATGGTGGCATATGATGGAGCGGATTCCCCTTATGTCTGACACACGTCTTTAAATTTTTTCTTTGGTGTAAAACCCTTCTATTCGAAGTACTGATGCTGATTACCGAACTGTGCTAAATTTTATCCATTGTTGAGGAAATCGCAAACCTTGTTTAGTATTTCGATTGCAATTTTTACAATTCTGACAGGAGAAAAACAAATGATAGTGCATAATGATGAAAAAATATGAGCATATAACCTGCCAGCGTTATTTCTTGTTTTTTATTTTATATTCGACCTTAGGCTCAAAACTTTGAAGCAGGGTTCAAGGTAATCTAAGACCACTTCTGCATTTCGGGGTGCGGAGTCGGTGCGGTATTATTAGCTTTCTGTGTCTACTGTTAGACAAGTCAGTACAGATTCGTTACTGCGCTGCTACGTTTAAATAATTAGGCAGCACTCAGCGCAATAAAGGTAATATTGAAAGGACAAGTAAGGAAATCTCAGCGACATCAGTAAGCTCTCGGTACAAAATATTGCATACCGATTCTACCCCGCCAAGTGCAGAAATTATCTAATCTGATAAAATATTCATAATATAAGGTTTTGAATTGGTACTTCAGTTTAATTCATTCAGATTATTAATTTCGGATTATTTAAAGAAATAATTAAATTAGTAAAAGTATGTAACATGGTCCCATACTGTGTAATTACTTAGCGAGGTGCCTACGTCTAGTCCCAGATAGTTAATAAGTGAACCACGGGCTTCTTCAGCCTGTAACCAGGATAACGATAAAATAAAAGGTATATGCTCAGAGTACCATACTATATACTAAAAAAAAAAACGAGTACTACACATACAACACACGTATGTGTCACTGTACGTCAACATGCACGTGGTTTAGTTGGGGTACACGTATAACCGAGCCACTCGCGACACACATCACGCTCACACGCACTAATCATCTTCAAAACGGACCTCGACTCGTCTCAACACTCGTTTTTATTATACCTTGAACTCTGACACATACATACAACTGTGCGTCACCAAAGGTCTTTTGGTTTGCCCGAAGCGAGTTAGTATCAATTCTGAATATCAGCCGCGCTTATATGCTGCAAGTATCCCTTAAACGTACGGCCCATTTGCATGTTGTTATCCACTTTTTGTAACGGTTATACATAAGTTATCTCAAAGGGGATTACTTTTGACCCTTTCCGAGGGTAGTATTCGCTTCATGAATATGAATTACAATACACTTTTGGAGTATTTTTCTTTTCTCAACTATTAGGAATAGAGTATGAAATGAACGCAGCTATTCGAGTATCAATTCCTCCGTCACTAAGCTTCACCCAAATGAAGATTATTCTAAAAGAAATTTAGATCAACGACGCGAAGGAGACAAATTGACTTCCATAAAATATGTATAAAATGAATGTCCCGTGCTCGGAGGCTTTCAGTTTGATGAGCTGTACTGGAGCAGGCTGTTTTATTTTCCACGGTTCAATGTGGCCTTTATGAATTCTAGAAGACCTTAAATCTTGTTGGCCAAAACTTTGTGTCGCTATATGTTACTATTATGATACTTATACAGTAACGAAGTGTATAACAAGTGATATTAAAAGATGGTTAAAGAAACCCAACTGTATTTTTTTATATCACTTCCACGATTAAGAGGAATTTAACATATGTCACACACGTATAACAAGCATTTTGTTAGGCAGCAAAATGTAAGTAGGATTAAAAAAAAAAACAAAAATTAAGAGTTAATCATAAATCCAATATCCAATAATCTCTTTATAGGAGGGAATATCTCTTGTATACAAGCAGTTTACAGTCGAGCTGAGTGTTCCGTCGCAATCATAAGCAATGATCATAGCTGCTTCCCCGCCAGCGGCTCAGTGAACGGAAGTGATACGTAATCGCGGATGCCGCTGCGATGCGTCCTTCCAAAGGCGATATCTGTGCTGTATAGACAGGCTTCACAATCGTAAACACTGGATATCAATAGATCCCAATTACGCTTGGTGGACGTGTGTTCATTGAACAATTTCTATTATATAATACAAGTACATACATACATAAAAAAGTTAGCGTTTCTGGCATCTCCACGATTTGAGAGCACTCCCCTAGCAGCCACAGCCAGCATCGGTATCCTTGGCGTCGACATTTCGAAAGAAGTCCAGTTCCGCGGCCACTTGGAGGGTAAGGCCAAATTAGCCTCGATGAAACTCGGTGTGCTCAACAGATCGAGACAGTATTTCACGCCGGCTCACCGCCGGCTCACAGCTCTATAAGGCGCAGGTCCGTCCACATATGGAATACTGTTGTCATCTGTGGGCAGGGGCTCCTCAGTACCAACTCCTCCCTCTAGACCGCATTCAACGGAGAGCGATTCGAATTGTCGGCTGCCAGCGTGTTTCCGATCGGCTTGACCCCTTAGCACTGCGTAGAGATGTAGCCTCGCTTTGCATTTTCTACCGCATGTACAACGGGGAGTGTTCCGAAGAATTGTTCGGATTAATCCCCGCCGCTTCCTTCCGCCATCGCCCTACGCGACAGCTTTTCCATTCTCACCACGTAGATGGTTGACAGTCCTCAACTGTGCGTTTCTCCCGAAACTTTCTGCCTCGCACAGCTAAACTCTGGAATGAATTGTCGCCTGCGGTATTTCCGGACCGTTACAACCTTCAAGCCTTCAAGAAAAGAGCGTACTCCCATCTTAAAGGCCGGCAACGCACCTACAACTCTTCTGGTGTTGTAAGTGTCCATGGGCGTCGATTATCGCTTACCATCAGGTGATTCGACTGCTCGTTTGCCTCCTATATCATAATATATATACATATATATATATATATATATATATATATATATATATATATATATATATATATATGAAGCAGCAGACCCTGGATTGGTATAATGAATAAGCGTGTAGCAGCAGTGGTAGGCCACTACCATGAGTTATTATATTATATAGTATTTGTACCACTTCTCGAGGAAGTGGTACAGTCAGCATCGTATAGTTAGCAGCAGCTAGAGTAGTTAAATATATCGTAACACACCCTTATTCTTACAGTAATAAAGACGTGTACCGAAATATTTGGCTACTTTGGCTGCTACTAACTATATGATGCTGATTTTGCTTTTCAAATATGGAAAAAACTACATATTGCATTATATTTTAAGTACCTACATAATAAAATAGTAAGGTAAATCCTAAACTCCTAAATTTCATTATTATTTTTTGAACAGAATCGAGAACGTCAAATTTAATTAACTATCTAAACGAGGTACAGATATAAAACTAATTGACGCACTAACAATCGCCGTGTTTCAGGTGCACGCACACATCCAGCCACGCGCAAAGATAAGTTGCAATATCTGTAGCTAAGAAAAACAAAAAACAAGCTATTCCGTTTCAGATGTTCTATGTCAGATGTTCCATGTTTATTCGCAACGACTTTAAACTGCATCCGTGCAATATATGTGGTAAGCAGACATTAAAATTTATACGACTGGTTATAGGTAAACTGCTGCCATCGCACCGTCTCGGATCGAACAAAATTCGCCCGTCAGCGTCTACCACCACGGAGTTATATTGCGTCTAATTTTGTTTAAAATAACTACACATAAATCGTCTGTTTCATGAAAAGTTCGTAAATAAAATCCATTTTTTGGAGATTTCGGAAAACATTTGCCACATGTGCGTCATCAGCATGCTATGCTATTACACAAATTGATATAATATAGCCTAACTAGTATACTATTAAACGAGTTAAGGGCTCTTACGATTTCGATGATAATAATAGAGTCCTTGACCAGTGTCTGATGCTAGTGAAGACATATGGCACTGAAACGTGGTCGTTTTTTTAATCGCGCTAGTTTCTCTGCGTGATCGCATCAGAAATGAAGCTATTCGCAGCAGAACCAAAGTAACCGATATACGCCTCCGAAAAGCTAAACCTAAGGGGCTATGGGCGGGGCACATTGCACGTACAACCAATGGCCGTTAGGGCGGAAAGGTTTCCGAGCGTCGCGCGGCGATCCCGTTACTGGAAGGCGCAGCATGGGTACCCCCACAAGGTGGACTGATGACCTGGTAAAGGTCGCGGTCGCGGTCGCTGGATGCGGGTGGCGCAGGACCGGGTCACTTTGGCACTCTTTGGGGGAGGCCTATGTCCAGCAGTGGACGCCTTTCGGCTGATATGATATGTGATGATTGATTTTTGTCATATCTGTTTTTTTTGTGCTCGACCAAATGTCATAGGGAACCGCGTGCAGTTTTTGGATTTTATGTAGAATCTGAAGTTATTATAACGCAGAGAGAGAAAAAGGTACCTTCAAAATAAAAAAAGTAAATTCAATCTCATAAAAAAACATTCCATGTCAAAAAGAGGCCAAGTCTCGAAACTCTTCCACCGTAAACAGTTGTGAGATATTTCATAGAGCCAAGTCGCAGGCATTCTTATTATTCTTTATTTGCTTGCTAAATAAAATTTTGTGACGTGTCAATCACACATCTTTACTGCATTTATGGATTTTTGCATACCTAAAACTTTGTAGTATTGTGCGACTGAGAAATAATAATAAGAATGCCTGAGACTTGGCTCTATGAAATATCTCACAACTTTTTACGGTGGAAGAGTTTCGAGACTTGGCCTCTTTTTTAAATGGAATGTTTTTTTTATGGGATCTCACTCCTTTTTGTAGGTTATTGTGTTATCAATACATACAAATTATAATGCAGTCGCATTTTTGCCTTTTCATTTTTAGTCCCATTCACTGCAAATGTAACTTTGTAATCTTATATATGTATATAGGATTACAAAGTTATTTATGCAGTGGATTTATCTAGAAAACTCGACCGAAATTGCAAATTATTTGAAGCTTCCCTTGATTTATACACTAAACACTAATTATATTGAAGCTTCTATGTCTGCTAGAAGTGCCTTAGACTTTTGATGATCGGTGAGTCAGTGAGTGGGTGACAAAATTAAGAAACATTGACTAATTATAATTCTTAAACTTCTGGTTCAAATTGAATGAAACTTGAATTTATACAATTTGTTTTGTTTAATTAAATCATAAAATAAAAAGAGTTATATTATCCAAGCTGTGACAAAGAGGAGTCCCTAAAAATCTTGTGAATTTTCTTTAGCACGTACAAAGAATGCCCTCCAGGCCTCCATACAATTTTCGCAGCCCGGAGTGCACTTGTCGTCTTTGCAGAGTGACTCGGTTTGTTAAGCGTTCTTTAGCTTCTGTACTTGAAATATAGGAGTGCGGCTTGATTTAAAAAGTCACACCAATATTTTTATGAGAATAACTACTGTTGCCCGCGATTTCGTCCGCGTAAAACTTGTTATAGTCTAAGATAATTTTTTGCTATTAAATTATTTTAGGCGCAAGCTTAAAAGCTAACTTCTACGATCTTAAGGGATGATTTCCGAGATAAATCTATCCTTATATCCTTCCAAGGGTCTCAAATAATATCTACGCCAAATTAATTCTAAATCCGTTCAGGAATTAAGCGTAAAAGGTAACACAGTGCGATGAGTTCGTTAGTTTAAACTGATGAATCTAAATTGAAATGATGTCCGTTTTACAAGTATTGTCTTAAAAACAAAATATGTAATGCATTCGTAAATTGACCAATCGCATTCATTTGTCTTGGGTAATAAGCAATAGGCTGATATTTTGGGTATTGGATTGGATGCGCAGTTGACAATGCGCATACCGGGTTTTAGGCACGTATTTGGGTATAAATTTGTAAAGAGCTCATCTTCTATGATTTTTCGTTCGCTGCGTCGAACAGAAAGTTTATTGTACCTGTGTAAAGTTTTCCGATCATCCGGTCACTTGCCGGTCGATTGCGTAATATTTCGTATGCCTGCGTTTTTTTATTAATTAACGCAAGCGCCTTATATGTATACTAACCATTGTACAGACAGTACTTAAGTAAGAGTCTCTCTCTGAGTGTGGACTTCCATAAACCCCTCTGGAGTGTAGTCCACACCCCCGCACTCTGTTCCCGCTTCTAATAATATTATTATTGATCTTAATATTTTCCGGGCAAGTGGACACTATCCTCAACCACCAACCACTGCCTGGCAAACCTACCTACCAAACCTAATATGATAAAGAGGTAAAGATTGTGACTGTTTGTGTGGCTTTGTGAGGGTGTAAGAGCTATGTGAGTTTGTATGTAAGATTTAATCTTCGGAACTACACATCCTATTTTTAAAAAACACCAATATATAGAAAGGACCTACGGGGTGGAGAAATGCTATATTTTACCCCGCGGCATCTGGCGTTCTCTCCATACGCGGGCGGAGCCGCGCAGGCAGCTTGTTTGACAAATTCAAGAAATGACTTAGCCTATTTGGAATATCTATATTATGGTAAAAGATAAAGTCGTAATTATTATAGAAGTGAAAGGTTAGACAGATCACCTTCGAAGATTTATTGCCAGCGAAACGATATCGCGTGTTCTACGTGGAATATTCTAAATCCAATTATTTGACGTGCCGCGTGCCTATACATCATTTTCAATTTACTTGAGTGATATTTAATGTCTTTAAGTATTCAGTTTTATAAAACACTTACTTCATTAAATGTGTGATATTGTTCGCAAATTAATTCATATCAACTTTATAAACAATATAAATATTTATACATATTTATTTACATTTTACTTATCTTGAAATGTGAGATATGTTGCCATCTTTATCTAACAACCCGGATCATTCAGGTAGGTACCATCAACCAGCCCCTATACACCCTAGCGGAGGCTGTCTGGAGTGCGTCCCATGACACGGGCAGAAACATCCGCTCGGTGTAGCGTTGTCATTTCATTAAATGTTCGAGACTGCCCCTGTACAGGACGCGTTGGCTATGTGGTAGGTACTTGACTGGTACTTCGTCTCCACGCACACCTCTCATAGGTTCGGAACACCGCATTACCCCGTGAACATGCAAGACATTAATCTTTATTGCACAAAATAAGAACTTATATTACAAAAGTAAGTAAGTAAAGTAATGTGTCTAAATAAAACAATAACTCTGTAAAGAATTTGTTGGGAACAATATATTTTTTAATGGAAATAGGTTCAGCCGCAACAGCCTTGATCCAAAGATAGCACAAAGAAAAATTCGCTAAAAGTTTATGGAAACATTGATTGTGATCGGTAGCTCGGCAAGGGACTCCATACACACACACACACACACACACACAGAGTAAACGTAGTATCGGTTTCAAATATAAAAATCGGTGAAGTGCGAGTCGGTCATGTGCCAACATGAAGGGTTTCTAGTCAAAACTTCAATACGCCAAAAAAGACACGTAGTTTGTGTCAGAGATAGATAATATAGTAATAATATAAAAATGATAATATACATTGAATTAATTGAAACACTCATTGGTACGAGCCGGGGTTCCAAGTTCCAACCCACGACCGCCGTTTGGCAGCAACATCATGCTTAAAGCACTCACTAGGCTGCCGCACCGTTCCTGTCGGAAAACCCCCCTAATTATTAACTTTATTTTATTATTTTGTTGTTATAGCGGCTACGGCAAACACATTCTCTCCAAGTGTCACCTTCAACACCATCCTCCCAGCGTTTTCCAGGTTGCACCCTACAGGGGGCCCGACTCCGCTTTGGCACCTAATTCAAGTGTCTACTTATTATGGTTCAAAAGAAACAGCTTTATGACAGACCTTAGTAAAAGAGTCCCTATCGCACCCTTAAAAGTCTTCATTGTGCAGAATTCTTTATTTTCAACATAACCGAACGAGTAAACGAAGCGATCGAACCGATTCTCGTGAATTTTGTGAGCGGGTTCGTTTTTTTATGAATAACTTTCGAAACTATTTTTTTTATAAAGTATGGCTCGCAAACTCTTCAGCTCACAGAGGAGCCACTAGTTAAGATACTTACTTCAGTGTGTCTACGTGGCGTTGGATCATTTCGTGCACAAAAATATTAACACCCCGTTTTTGTTACACCCTGTATATTATAATTACAAATTCGCAAGTTGATACTCAACCTTATTTTACTATCTGAGTGACAGAAAGCAACTAGTATATGACGCGTGCCTATACAACCGTTAATTCTAAACCACTACAGTTAAAACCTATTTTATCTAACAGAATAATCCTATACCCCCTTATTCATAAAACTTTAAATGCCTTCGCTAAATAAAATGTGCTCTGTCCCTTCCTGACGAAAACAAATGCCAACGTGACAGATAAAGACAAACGAATTTTAACGCCATTTTAGTTAAAATAGGCTTGTAGAACGTTTATGAATACGGCCGTTAGTCTTTAATGGGGATAGTTGAGTAAACATTTCGACGCTAAAAGGTTGTGATTATATTCTCTTTGCCTAAGAGCCTACTGTAATATTGAAACTACCATTGAAGCTGATGTGATTTGCTTTAAAATGTTAAGTGGTTCAATGACTATGAATCTACTGAAACCTGTTTCAAATTATTGCAGCTGATGACATTGGCCGTTTTTTTCCCATAATAACTACAACTTAGAAAAGTTGAAAAACCCCCGGCATTTTCATTTCAAAGTTCAATATCTCTAAACTAACGAGAAATACCTAGAAGGAAGATTATTTGTATTTTCTTAAACAGAAGCGATTTTGTTACTGTGTCTGCCTCACATAATACACGATAACATACACAATATCAGTTAGCAAAATAAGGTAAGGATGAAACGGCTTCCCGTTTCACGACTAATATAATACGTTGTGGGGCAGGACTACTACAATACAGCCCATCGATTGGATATAAATAATTCAGGATACCTCATGTTGAGGCCTGACCAATGAGTTCTCAGCGATTCAAGGTAAGTCTACGCCAAATAAATATCTGGTGATTTAGGCCAGGTATTCTATTGACCTCGTCTACTTGTAACCATGTACCCGCTTCCATTGCTAGTCTATTTGCAAAATTACATTAAACAATATTTTTTATATACTTCAGGTAAGTAAAAACGCGATGGTAAAATGTATACTATGTATGGTAAAAAAAACGTCGGGAAGAAAAATCGTCATAATTGTATGTACTTTGTATTAATATTTCATTGCATAATATGACTGATCAAATTTTGATTATGCCTGAGAGTTTAGGTATTACGCCAGACCGAAGCCGAAGGCTTTTGTCGATGACTTTACGCGAACAGAATAAATACTTTTCAACCAAATAAGTATAAATTACACTAAACGTGATAAAACCACGTCTTATTAGCCATGATACTAGGTAGAGTAGGTAGGAAAGACGTACAATGACCAAACTGAAAAATCTATTCTGCCAATCACAATAAAAGTACAAGGGCCTGTACAGATTGCGTTTTTTTCACGCACCGTCGACGCCCGTTCCTCTACTACCATCTGCTCGGTAGTTAGGGTACGCGCGTCGACGGCGCGTGGAAAAACCGCAGTCTGCATAGGCCCTAACTTACAATATACTACCAAACTATATATTGATAAGAGTAGAAGATTATAAACATTCGTCATTTTAATAGCCATAAAAAGTAAATAACCATAACTAAGCCTGAAAATGTTTGACGATTAAAAACTAGAAATTCAACCTTTAATTTAAACAATTAGTGTCAGCTTCATAAGTGCTTCAAAGTAAGGGTGTCAAAGTCACACACTAGCTTTACAGGTCGCTTCTTCTTTGGACCACGTTAAAAGGCATTGAGCTAAATCATATGCGTATACGAAGGAGTCCAAACTGTAATTTGATGCGAGATTGTAGGCGTTTTATTAACTACTTGTTTTCCAAAGCAAGATCAATAAATGATTCCGTTTATTTATGTTCGGAAGCCTTCGTATTGCAATATTGGTTATTATTTATTCGATAGTATAGTGATTCCTCAAGATTACTAAGAAACATTTAGCGCCTCGTTTTTCCAAGGGATACAGTATCTGCTTACCATTAGCATTTATGTAAAAAAAGTATCATCAAAATCATCATTATCATCATCATATCTGCTGAAAGACATTCACTGCTGGACA
Source organism: Epinotia bilunana (assembly GCA_947049275.1). Taxonomy (NCBI): domain Eukaryota; kingdom Metazoa; phylum Arthropoda; class Insecta; order Lepidoptera; family Tortricidae; genus Epinotia; species Epinotia bilunana. The sequence goes on along the minus strand of OX346259.1, from coordinate 14,030,360 downwards.
TGGGCCAACATAGTACAAACATTTTACCGCTTTTACGTGGCTTGAGCAAGTAACTAATGGCTGAAATTCATTCAATTTGTCGCCTATCGCACCTCCATGAGAGAAATAATCGAGTTGCTTGGAGAGCTCTCGCACTCAAGTGAGTGCTTAGTGCAAAATTATATTATAGGTACTTAACACATACTCGGGAGCACTTAGGTAAAATTAAGGGCTGACCTACAACGTAGTATTACGGAGATGACCGGACACGACTACGTTAAGAGGGCCACTTCCTCATTAGGCGGGGCGGAATGCGTTTTATGTACGGTGTTTTGTACTTTGCCGAATGCTCACTGATGTCGCCTAGATTTCGGTACTCGTCGGTATATTGCGCGAAAGCGGGGCGGTACGGATGCAGTTCTGCATGCACTTCTACCCATCCCAAGTCAATCAGGAAGCATTCGTTGAAAAGCATTTCTAGAAAGTTTTTACATAAATAACACGTCAATTAAGTTTTATGTTACCACGTTTTTCAATAATTTTATATGGACTTTATTTGCTTTTTTTGGTGATCAAGACTTTGTTATCCTTATGCTTTTTTATCTCAAACCAAGGTCGTCAAAACGATATAAAAAAGGAATAATTAAGTTTACTTAATTGTCTGGTACCTAACTAAACTTTTCTACATATGCTCTGAAATGTAGCCGCGCAGTAAAGAATCTGTACTTTTTGGACACTGACAGCTCTGTTTACTGATACCACTGGAAAATGCGGTAGTTACCTTTGAATTAACGCGAGGGGCCGATGTGAAAAGCATGGTAATGTACTACCTATTTGCGAAATTAATAATTAATCAGGAAAAAAATACTTTGTTAACAAACTACACTGGTTGTCTCAGTGTGGCCATACTCCTAATACTTAATATCATCACGATTGAATAATATACGAAAGCTTTTTATTAAAATACAGTTTGTTTTCTTATCTCATTGCATTTATCTCGACGTACATATATTATACGCCCCACAGCTGAGCACAGACTTTAATGAGGAGAAACCTCAGCTTGTGGCATGTAATACTATAGTAAGACCATTTTCGGACCCGTAAATAAAATATTAAAATAGTACGATCACTACCAAATGATTATTGAGATTGCCACTCTTGGTCGCATGAATAGGCCTAACATGTTTTGCATCAGAAACTACCCTGTGTACATGGCAGTCTTTAGCTAATTTCACAATTAAACCTACAATTAACAGTCCTAAATCGATTATATGTATCCTGCCTTGCAGTGCACTCAGAATTACTTTGTCGTGGTATCGCCCCTATATTTTAGCACGAACTGATTAAAAATAACGGAAACTTTTCCCGTAAGTGGAACGTGTTACGTGTCGTACGTGTCGTTAAGTGCTGCATCTAAATGGAATATTCAAGTACAATATGAATTATGTATCAAGGACAAAATTAGTAGGTTTTAAAAACAATGAACTATACATTATAGTAGCGAATCCATAAGGCGTAAGTAGGTCATGCCTTGTTGACTTTGTCAATTTTCAATGTAGTAGGTACGTGTTGGAACACTTTGGGAAAAGAACGCGTACATATCTAGCTTATTACCGTCCTTAACTACTTATTCATTTCTAAAACCTTTTTTTTTACAAATTAATTAATTCAATTATGGCATTATTTTTTATTTTAATTTGTTACCACTTTTTTATGGACTATATTCCTATTTGTGATAATTTAATTAAGGTCCTGTTCTAAACAATATCAAAACAAAACAAATTATTAAGTAAATTGGAAACAATACAGGGAGGTCTATCTATACTTCCCTGTATTGTTTCCAATTTATTTCCGAATCTAGAATGTCATGTCATGTATCAATATAGATGACATGACATTCTGGATTCGGTGAATTCCGCAATGTTCCTCGTTACCTCATATGTGGATCTTAGTCATTAGATTCATGTGTCTCAGCTATGAGTCAAAGCCGAAGGCTCATCATCGCAGGCTCCGTATAATGAAGCCAATTCATCAGTTCTGTTGTCGACGCTTCGTTAGCACCCGAGACTGCCGGCGATGTTTAGTTGAAGGGATAAAGAAGCAACGGAGATGCTGCTACGTAGACATTAAGGCATTCTTAATGAATTAAAAAAATACCTTGTTCATTATAATGTTCTACTAACCTAAAGCGGTATAACAAAGCAGACCGGATATATATCTTTTATATTAGAATATTAGGATAATCTGAAATTGTAACCTTGACGTTAAAAAAAATATTTTGAAACTCAGGCATTCTGTTATCACGGCATTATACAACATTAAGAATGCAAATTAATCTTAAACAAACAATACGAAATTAATGACCTATTTAATTTTATTTGGACAGCCTAAAGCGCAGGACACATTTGTCTGTCGTGTTGTGTTGTGACGCATCAGAACGGTATCGATTTTATATATTTAAAATGGTTGCGTTCACATTTCTCTGGCGACGATGGCATCAGAGAAATGTGAACGTAACCATATTAATTGTATGAATGGTACGTTGTACGTTCTGTGTACGGCGGATTCTATTGTGTATGCAAAGTTTCATGCTCCTCTAGCATGCTATTTCAACATGAGAATCAAACTACGTTTTTTCTCAGCCATTGGAGATGCAAATTAGATTCTAGATCTTTTAGAACCTAATCAAACTGGAAAATGTTGAACCAGCCTAACCTCAACCTACAAAAAATACTAAACTATGTTATAAGTAGGACCCACTCTGCCCCTCCTTTGTATTTCGTGACTATTAAGGAAGGCAAATATGTAGTAGATACCTACCTACCTACCGACGCGCGAATGTAAAACGTAATCATGTTGACAGGCGGTGAACCTAAAATATTTTGAATACTGATGAACGCCCATCGGGATCTTACTACTGAGCTACATTAAGATTTAAGGAAGGTTTCGTACATTACTGCAAATAGCACGATTCTTAAAGTAGTTACAGGAATTTTGCAAGAGATGGTATTAAAATACAATTAAATTCCATGATATAACTAAATTAGCAATTTGAAGAATGAATTTTTAAACCTGTTTTCCTCCTATGCATATCAATATAAGTGTTATCTTTTATGAAATATGAATCAGATTAATATCCCATTCATAAGTAAGTAAGGTATCTATGTAGGATCTTACCTAAAAGTAATCATTTAAAAATATTAAACGCAAATGTAAAAAAAGAGTTGAACAGTGTCCACCCTTCTGTTCAGTATCGCTTCAATAAATGAAAAACCATACTGAAGAAAAATTGTGTAAACTAATCAATTTTATTATTATAAAGAAGAAGAAGATATGTAGTCCAGTGACCAACATGCGATACGATAAATAAATAAATAATTGAGAAGCTGCAGATTACCAAAACGCTATAACAATGTCACGTAACAAGTACTTATAGTAATTACTCGTAATATCCAAGGTTCCTAATTAAGGAGTGAACGAAGGAGACAATAGCCACCGAGTGCAATAAAGAATAATGATTTCGCCGGGAGCGGAAAAATAACAATTTGTCATTGTTCTGCTACATCCAGTCTGGGTGAAGCATTCTTATTCTTTTTTAGACGTGTAATGGGCTCTGGGGTATTTTGTATTCGGAATTATTTTCAAGTAAGTACCTTTACGATAGGGCGTGGTTGTGTTTTGGAAGTAGTAGTTTTGTAAGTAAGGCGTTTTATAATAATTTGTGGAGGTGTTAATGTCACTGTGGCTAGTTAAATAATCTTAATAAATGCTGAATTTGTGAATAAAAAACGTATGTATCTACAAAATATACTTCATTTGCTAAAAGCGAGACTGTTGACGGTTACATCAAATGAGTTGTCACGTTTACGTGAAAGTACGAATTTGCGAACGCAAAAAAATTGGTATAATCGACTACAAAGAGAAAGATTCGGCCAAAGTTACAAAATGTATTATATTACCTACACGACTTTATTGCCTTAACATTAAGGTCGCGTACCAATACACATTTTTGTAACTTTGGCTGTATTGATCACATTGTAGTTGACTGTATTAAAATTGTTTGATATAATTTATTTGTTACGTTTGTGAGGAATACAATAAAGTTAAAAATACCATCAAAATATTGCAATTTTTTACGAATACCTTGTTGTATTACACTTTATTACGTTAAATAATACATCATATATAAAACAATATCATAAAAAGAGGAGGAATTTAATGTTCTATGATGGGTAATCCACAGCCGTCTTCACATACAAATCTTTCTATTCTTCTTCTCGTTCCTCTAATTCTCATAGAGACCGCTCTGTTGATATTTAATTTGATGCCTCGGACACTACTTTGCGTAAGTACCAACATTTCTTAAAGTAGGAATATAAATAAAACCGGCCAAGTGCGTGTCGGGCCACGCGCAGTGTAGGGTTCCGTAATTGCCTGTCTGTCTTAGTTACATCGACGTGCGGTGCGGTTGCGTCGGCCGAATTTGTACGAAAATTCGCCTTTCCAAGTACACATTAAGTTGGTCGACTTTACTCGGTCTCGGTAACGGTACTCATGCCTACTTGTCCGTGATAGTTTTCCTTTTAAATTAATTATATGTACTACTACCACGAATTTTTCACATCCCCAGTAGTAGCCATTTTGCCGTCAGGGATGGGGAGACATGACTCGAACAAAAATGAGGGCTTTAAATCCCAATATCTCGCAAACGAATCGCTGATTTGAAAAATGGTTATAGAAAACCCATAATATTTTTAAACGAGCGATCCAACGATACCCCACACCGTGGGTTTAACGAGAAAAAATCACATCCCCACTTTAGGTGTAGGTACCTTAAAAGAATATTTTTTCATGATTTTATTTTACTGTTTTGTCGGCGTGATTGATTTATATACCCACGCCGAATCACAGTTTTCTAGTAGTAATGGTTACTGAGCTAAGCCGAAGACGGAAGGACGGCCAGACGGACACGGCGAAATTATAAGGGTTCCTTGTTGACTACGGAACCCTAAAAAGTCTCATTGTCATAGGCCTGTTGCGTACAATGCGATGAAAAATGATGATTAATTATAAAGTTCGCGGAACCCGGGAGGCTAATGGCGGTGCCCGAGTTATTAATGTTTGTTGTACTACGTGACGGTAGCATTCACTACAATAATAAAGACTAAATTTGTGCCATTCGTTATGAGACCTTCGTAATTAAACGGACGTAAAAAAATTATAGCCTATAAAAAAGGTGATATAATTTAATTATTATAGCAGGGTACCTACCAAACGAACCTAATTAATAATAATAATGGATTTATGGACATTATATTACACTGCTATCTATGATTATGAATGACCTAGAGACTGCCGTTCCCATAGTCAAACTGTTACTATGGTTTTGTTTTTTGGGCGGGCGTAAGGGCAATTCATAATTTTTAGTATTAAGTAAATTGTACATCATAAAATAAATAAAAAAATAGAATAATAAAAAATTAGAAAAAGTTAACAGCCACCGAGGTAGTTACGATTTCAGGGCCTCTATTCGGCTGAAGTAATTTGCGCCTGTTTCACATTTCAATATGATTCCCGTGTTCGTTCTAACAAGTTAACACGGCGCATGAGGAAGCGACGAACAATAAGACTCACCAGTTCAATTCGTTTTATTACCTAATGTTGTCAATTACTTTTATTACTTAAAAAAATGAAGCTATAGGTTTTCAAAAACGAAGGATAATATTCATCGCGAAGATCTATTCTGTTCTGTGGAAGATGGGTCGGGTGATGGTGTGGGACGCCACCTGCGTTGACACATTGGCCCCATCCCATCTCCACCGAACGTCCTCCAGAGCCGGCGCGGCCGCAGAGGCTGCGGAAAAGGCAAAAGTTAACTTCTTTGTTCCATTCGGCGACGTGACACTTGGTCCGTGGGGTCCCAGCGCCCTCAATCTCTTCAAGGAACTTTCAAAAAAATTAGCCGACACCACCGGGGACCAAAGAGCTGGCGGTTTCCTCGCTCAACGCATTAGTATTGCGACACAGCGGGGAAATGCCGCCAACATCTTCGGCACCATGCCGCGGGGAGACCCTTTATTTTAGTTATTTAAAGAGTAGTGTTTAGTTTTAATGATTAATCGGTTCCTAATCTATACTGTAATTGTATTTATTTTATTAGTATTTTTTGTTTTGAAAATAAATTATTATTAGTTCTGTATACTAATGCAGCAGTTTTATAAATCGGATGGGCTTATTCCGGCCACTACTGCCTTCATACAAACTAACAAAGTCACAAACTCGCATATTTTACGTTTGTATAATATTAGTCAAGATAATAGAAATAAGTCCAATCTGTAAACAGAAATCTCAATAAAAGTCAGAAATTAGTTTTTTAACTATTGCTATTATTTTACTACGCATTTCGCGCAACCTTTTATTTCGGTTCAAGCCATCAACAAAAATGTTAAAAAGTTTGTATACTAAGCAGCAATCAAAATCATCAATTATAATCTGAAAATAATAGCTAAACCGATGATTGATGAGGACGTTTTTATTGTTGTTCCGAACACAAAAGTCATTGTATCGACATTTTTCACGAAAAAGTGGTAGGTATTAACCTGATAAGCATCACTATTGTATTAGATTTGTTTAGCGTCGCTTATTACATACATTCCTAGCCTCCATTAGCCATACAACCTATAGATTAATTAATAGTCTTTTAGGAGCCCGATACCAGTTCAAAAATATAATTCCCAGACATGTCAAAGTGGTGGGATTGTCACTTTTTGTTTATCTTTATAAATCAGAATTACGGAAAAATAACACAACGAAATTAAATACAAAAAACGGTATTTTGGGAATCCCTGTCAATTAAGATAAATGGAACACGGTTGTACGTTTGATGCTATAAATAAAAAATAAACTACGAAAAGAATTGCAGACAAATACCTAAAGATTTCAGTTGTATTTCCAAATTCGGTGTTTCTTTACTCGTCATGTACATGCGAGTTTTCTTTGAGTTTGACGGCCCTCGTCACATGAACAGTCAAGGAGCGTAAAGGGCGCGTATGATTTTCTACCCAGCACACCCACGTCGCACTACTCGCATTTGACAATGTGTGAATGAATATGAACCTAAGGGAACAAAATGAGTCAATTGCGTTATTATATAGCGGCTAGGAACAAAATTAGAGAACTGTAATGTAATTTATTCTAAGTGTGGTATAATAAAAAATAATTAAGATGATCGTGAGGAAATTATGACAAAATTATATATAAGATTGTCATTATTATAAATTTAATGGAAAATTATTACCATTAAATATTTTCTAGACTACGTTTGTAATTTTCTGTTTATTTTCTTTTAATTCCTGTTTTTTTTAACTAACTTCTTTCAGTTAAAACAATAAATATTTATAGTTCAATATTTATTGTTTTAAGCGATATTTTTTTATCATTAAATAGTTTTAATGATAAAAAAATATCGCTGAAACCAGCCACCACCGGCGCCACCTAGACCAGCCCTGCCAGCATTACGCTGAGTTGTGATCATTTCGTATCAAATATAAATGTGTGTGTGTCCACAATTTGATGCAAGGTTGGCCCCGTACCGTTGACGGTAACTTCTGCTATGCACTGTTAAAATTATTCGAGGACTAAGGGAGTCCTGACGCGTATGATGTATATATGAAAATTAGTACGGAACCCTCGGTGCTTGTCAGCCTCGCACTTGACCGGTTTTCGGTATTCTTACTGTTTATGGTATTCCTACTGTTGCAGTACACCTATGTCTACTGAACAAACTCCGAATATTGCGTCTGAAATAAGTAGGGAGCAGTTTGGTCTGGCTTAGTTTTGGTACAGAAATTTGCAAGTATGTTTTTATGAATAAACTTATATGGAGGTCGATCGGCTGGGTCACTGAAAGATCAACGAGTATGAAGATTTTTCTTAAATATTTACTTATGCACATAATTAAAAGTACTATACCTTAATGGAGTTCTATCTAAGGGTTCTAAATGTTTGCGTGTGTCGTAAGTCGTAAGTTAAGTTCAAATACGAGAAACAGTTGGTGAAAATAGAATACTTACAACGAAAACATAACACATAAATGAATGTTAACTACTTTCTTGATTCATTCACAAGAATATATTAGTACACACATGTACAGTTTATACATGTATTAATTTCCAAGAAAGCTCTTGTTTGTTCTGGACGCTGCAGCTTGGCTTTCGCATTCTGTTTGACGACTTGAGGTCAGAAGAGCTCGTGATTCTGTGTATCATTCAATATAAATGCTCCAAAGCTCCAGTTTGTACTGAACATTCCACTGAGCTACGAAAATCCCATACGTTTTGTCACTCAATTAAATACATTTCTAGACACTAGAAAATTGGGAAAATAAACCAAAGAATCTCACAATTCTCATATGTAGGCACTGCCATGGAATTTAATATATTACCTATACACGTGCGTTGTCAAAAAGGGCACGAATAAAACACGATATTGTCACGCTCTTGTCATTAGAGTCATATTCTCAGAAGTTTCTCAGTAGGTACAGTCAGCAGCAGAAGTAGCTTACGCAGAATAACACGCTCAAAATGATCTAGACAGTCCTTGTCCTCTTGGTATTAGACTCGCGTGTATATTATTTTGAGCACTTAACCAGCTTAGCTAGTTTTGCTGCTGCCTGTACATAGAAAATGAAAATATTTTCGATACTGCCAGGACCTACGCAGAATACATATGTAGATACATTTACTATTCATTGCGTAGTTCCAGAACTGAATACCTGTTGTAAAGAATGTCGGAAATGTATGGAAAATAGGGCGGTATCATTAGGGAGGCGTTCGTGCTTCATCCCATACAACATTCCAAGGGTAGGTGCTGGTTATTGAGGCTTTTCAATGGGCACCTTTTAGGTACTCGTAATACCCGGTTCGCGTCATATTTATTACACATCAGGCGGCTTGAGCTCCCCAATCACGAATAAAGCAAAGTTGAGAGTGAATTTTAATATTCATCGGGGATTGTCTGCTTTAAGTAATGATGCAGGCTTCGTAATGATGAGCTACTAAAAACGCTTAAATGGTATGGTAATATAATAATAATAAGTAACGTAACTCAGGGGCGCGGGGGAAAAGGGGGGCCGTTACTTGTCCTTGAATCGCTCGCGTTATTGGTTATCGAGATAGTACGAGTGTTCGGCACTAGGTGCCGTCCGGCGTTAAGGCTCCACATTCGAAATTTTCGTGAAAATGAGTTGTTTTGTAACCGTTTTATACATTATAACGTAACATTTTTGCTCTCGGAAAAAATATATCATAATCTGCAAGATATGCGACGGGTCATAGTTTTCGTAGAAATCCATTTTAACAATAAAAATTAGAGAAAAAGAAATCTAAAGTCACCCCTATTTTTTCACTTGTAACCATTTTACTGCTCCATTTTTTATCAGAATAATATGAAATTTTATAACTTTCTTCATACAATAATGAACAAGGACATCATTTTCTTACTTTCTTAATTTTCTTAAAAATATATCTCGTTTTCTGAAATATTCCGCCAAAGTTCGTACGCCTCCCCGTTTTCGTCTATACGGTCAGTGCGGGACGAGACACGTTGCATGACGGACCTGTGTCAATTTGCGCTGCGCCGAAATTTTTAAATATTTGTGGAAATTGTGGACTATATTTGTTGCATAGAGTGGACAATCCGTTTTGTGATTCGTATAGTAGGTAACTAATAAATATTTGCGTATAGTTTAGTTTTTAGTGACAGATAATTTTGTTGCATAGAGTGGACAATCTATTTCGTGGTTTGTAAAGTAGTAGGTACTATAGACAAGACAGCTGACTGACCATCCGTGCACTTTATGTGCATTGTAATAAGGTTCTTGTATAAATACAGGATGGTCAGTTAACTGTGTTGGCATTTGTACCTAATTAACATTTACGTAGGTATAGTTTAGATTTTGTTTTTAGTTCAAGATGGGAAATAATAATAATAATAATAATACATACATACATACACGCCTTTATCTCTAAAAGGGGCAGAGCACATGAAACCTGTGTCCAGTGCCACTGTTAGCATAAATGTGGGTATAAAAAATCGACAAAATGTGATATAGCAGTGACAGGTTGCTAGCCCATCGCCCACAACACACTTCAACCCCGTTCCCTTAGTCGACTTTTACGACACCCACGGGAAGAAAGGGGTCGGTGCTATTCTAACCCGACACCACACGGGTAATAATAATAATAATATACAGAAGGCGGTACTCCTGGATACTGCGCGGATATTTAGTCAGGAGGTTCCTGTCTCTGACGCCCTGACCACCGGCAGCTTAGGCCCCGCCTCGCTGCCGGCGGTACCCTAGGTTAGGTTTTTATAATGGTTTTATGTTTTGTATATAGTTTTTATATTTTACTTTTTATATAATTATTGTAAAAACCTAGCCTAAGATTGAAGTTGAATAAAGAGAATATTAATATAATAATATTATTAATATAATAATAATAATAAATTCTTTATTTCAGGCCAGTTTGCTCATAGATTGTTAGTAACATACAAACTTACGATACTATAGTTAGTAAGGTCTTAGCTTAGGTCTCACAATTTTTTCAATAATTATTTTGGGTCTTTGGGGTTAAATAAGCGCAGGAGGAAAATACGTAATATCAAGAAATTTTACAAGAGAAGAGGAAAAAGAATACACAAGTAAATACCTATTCTATCAAAGTATCAAATATCTAAACAGTATCAAAATTGGGAAATCGCTAAAAACAGACATTATATTAGTAAATATATTTACAATATCTATTGCCTAGTAACAATATTGTTTTATCTGCTCGTATTAATTACTATCAAGTGTTAATAGAATAAGTTCTAATAAAAATAGTGGGCTTGGCAAATATTGTAAGTACCTACCTATGGGTTGCATGCCAACTCCAAGTTCGATACAGAGTTATTATTTGATATGAAACATAGTATGGTTAACGTACAACTAATCTATAAGTATATATTTACCCGAGGCCGATTTCTGTACAGTCAGCATAATATAGTTAGTAGCAGCCAAGTTAGCCAAATATATCGGAACGTACATTCATCGAAATAGTCTTTGTTACTATAAGTAGGAGTAAGGAATGTGTTACGATATATTTGGCTACTTTGGATGCTACTAACTATCTGATGCTGACTGTACATGCGGTCATCATCAAATCAAGGAAGTAGAACGTAATAAATATACCGAAAATTAGTTTAAAACTTAACAACCTTACACTTACACAAAAGGTAACGGACAGACAGACACACTTTCGCATTTATAATATTAGTATGGAGTATAGATATGGAAGTATAGATAGTATGGATTATATGTCTTTCCCGCTCACGGGACAATGATGTCCCGGACCTTTAGGAGGCGTGCGTGGAGCTCTAAGCCAACACGTAGAGGCCCTTTTGACAATTTAATGAAATGCAAGGAGTACACAGAAACAGCACCCGCTGGGGTGTAAGAGTCTATTGCTAGTTGATGGAATCTAAATAAAACGGGTTATTGGGTGAAAATTATGGACTAGTAGCTGGGCTATTGGATGAAACATCGGACGCCTGCCCAATAAAACTGTTTCACATTTTATCTCTGGCAGACGGTAACTCGCTAACTGCTAGATGGGCCCCTATTAATAGCGACATTAAAAAATGGCCTAAGGGCAACAGTAGGTATGGATTATTATTATTACCTTTATATTTTTTTCGCACTATCCGTGTCTCTCTTATTAGAATATTTAGTAACAGAGGTATAGTGCGAGAAAAATCGAAAGTATGTCGCGGCCGTCTAGTGCTAGGCGTGCTGAGGGCCTACCGCGAAACGAAACCGAACTTCGTTCGTGTATCTCCCTCTCTGTCGCGCTTGCTAGTTCGAGCGACAATGAGAGTTATTCGAACGAATTTCGTTTTCACTAGCACGGCTCTCTTTCCTAATGTTCTAATAAGAGAGAGACCGATAGTGCGAGAAAAATCGAGTGTATGTCACGGCCGTCTCGTGCTAGCCGTGCTGACGGAACTACAGTAATCGTAAGTAAATAGTATTATAATAGTAGAGACATAATTTTTGAACAATCAATTATGTAATTTATGTATGACAAATATCACGTTTCAATTAAGCATGACGAATGTCACCCACCCACGTCCACCCTTGCATTGGCAACGATGCGCGATGACGCGTCTGTAACTTAATCTATGTAACGCTTAATAAACGACGGCGGGTTGTGCGACTTGCGCGGGGAGAGAGTCGAGGCTCCGCCCATACGCTCAAGGACTTTAGCGGGTATACAAGCCTTAAGGGATTTCCCCTTACTAGACACAAAAGCCAGTGAAAGTTTAAAGTGATATCAATCACAGACTTGTAACTTGGAAAGAAAGACTGGGCAAAAGAAAAACTTCTTTTGTTATTATTTAGATGGCACTTCCAATAACTTTTTTTAACATTTCTAGTCCCTTTTTAACCCCCGACGCAAAGAGAGGGGTGTTTTAATTAAGCTTCCCGTGGTTATGTGGTCGCACCGCTAAAAGCGAATAACTCGTACTTTACATTGATTATTTTTGATACCGATATCTTTTCCGCTCACTTATATTCTAACGTATATTATGAGGGTGGCATTTTTAAATAGATTGAATATGAGTTTTCACTTAGGATTGAGGCTCAAGTTGCGGCGTATTTTTTCATTCTTATTTATTTATAATATATGGAAAACCAACAGCGCAAAATATTTAGAGACAAAATAATAAAACCATATAGCCCAATTACAAAACCATAAGCCAATCTTAAACTTAGCGTACATTACGCACAGTAACCAATCGCGTACTATAATAGCAAGCATGGCAGTGGCAATATACAAGTACAGGGTAGTTAATAAATTAGCATAAGTATATAAGCTGTAGTAACCCGAGCCTACACCTGAAGTATCATCCATGAAGAATCTTATCAGTTTAGTTTTTATTGCTTGTATGTCTATATCTAAATTAACTACAACTTTGTTTAAACTCCTGCCCGCTCTGCCCAAAAAACTATTCTTTCTATATTTAGTGGAAGCATGGACATTTTATTACGACGAAAAAAAAATACGGCGGAAACTTCTCGTTACAGGGAGAATTACCTACAAGAAATTTTACCAATTAAATTAATTGTTTTCAAGCCCGTTCTCACGCGACTCAAGCAGCAAGTTCATGTAAATTCATATACTCTCGTTTGCGCCAAGCAAGCTCGCAAGTAAATATAGCGAGTAACAAAATTTATCCGGAACCTTTGATGTCGCCGCCGTCAATGAGCATGTCTGGAGAAATTTGCAAGTGGCTCCAAACGTGAAATGGGACGAAATGAGTTATATAAAGTTACAAATTTCACGTTTCAGCTGATGATTTTTCATATAAATTGGTTTGCTTGCGCCCGTTCGTACTTCAGTGGTTCGCGTTTATTTTTCGTACTTCATTTATTTCCTTATTTGTCTTTTGAGGGTTAAATATTATGTCAGCCTGAAAACTGCCCTCTTTCGATGATTATGATAAAAAGCAACGCACCCCAACCCTATGCTTGTCTATCTATAAAATAGATATTAGTAGTAGATGATTCATTCCCCTGCCTGCAGTGAGCCTGTGACGGACCTTTTGAACATTTTCTTTCGTCCATGATTAGAGCCCTAACCCCGGCACTGAGATATACATGTCTCATAAAAGGATACCTATAGGTATCCTTTTTATTAATTATAAATTGACACAAAGCACATTACATTTATAAACTAAACGTATTGGTACAAAGTGATTTATTACACGCACAGGTTTTCACGAGCCCCGAGCCTGGCAGACAAGGAGGTAGCAATACATTGGAGCGAGATGCGTGAACTTCCTACCCTAAATAGGATGTAAAATGCAATGAAGCGATACGATATAAATATGTCAGATAATAATATAATCACGTATAGCAAGTATATAATATGTAAGTGAGAGAGTCGTTAATTTCTACTACTGTTTTAGTAGAGTGCTGTTAAATTCTATTTCGTAGCTAAAGACGCTTTTAAAATAGATACCGGTCTATTGTAGGCTAGTAAGAGGCTGTGCACGTGAGGAATCCGATCAGGAGACGTGCAACTTTCTGAACAAGGATGTAAGATTCTAAAAAATTGCGTATTTTCGTAAAAGGTTACATATTTTTTACCTATACGTACCTACATACGACCAATAGTCGTCAACGGCTAACTAAATTATTTAGTGACAAGTTTCAGTTATATTTTAATGTTTATTTTTGAGGACTAAGAGGCCTATTATAGTATTTTATGCAATCTTTATAAAATGTATGCTTTTTCAGTTGAGTACCGCTTTAATTAAGGTACGAGACTTAAAAAGCTAATTATATAACTATTGTATACAATACTTTTTCTACGAGTGAACTGAACTAATTAAACAAACTTGGTATCTATTGAAAACGCAGTCCAACCGACGGCTTTTTCTTTTTTGTGCGTTGATCTCTATTTACCTTTTGACTCTCTCATGACGGCGTTATATTGGTCAAATACATTACAGTTCAGTAAAGGCGCCACGTGATTGGTCCATTACATTTTAGTTGTCTCAACAGTTACGAAATATTGAGTTGGGAGCTCCATAATAAAAAGTATGTGATTTAAGTTTTGTGTACGAAGTCTTAATTCAAACATTAAGGTCCAGGAGTATAAAAATATAATTATAGTGTGATGACTTTTAATAATTTGTTGTTATTTTTAATTATTCTGTAGCATTGTGTAGGACAGGTTTAACAATTTGTCGGCATAAACGATTTGAATGTAATTTGTAGCAACACTGCCGCCGGAACTGGATGGGCGGTGACGATTGATGGGTGGATGATGGAGTGAAGTGGCAGTTTAGCGGATATTCTAGAACCGGAGGTAGAACCGTAAGGTTGTTCTTGTGATAAGAATTGTTAAAATTAGTGCTATATAAGGCTTGGTGTAATAAAGGTGATTATTGCAACTACGTAGTTTGATGGATTTATCCTAGATTTATGAAAGGTCAGAAGTGGTAATGATCTGCGAGCCAAACAGGTATGATATTTTAGAAATATTTCTATGTACCTTTTGATTAACCCGTGAAATGTTATGATAATGACTATTGCAATCGTGTTACAATTTCAATTCCATAAATGTAAATGGATGAGTTCTTTTATAAAAAGTTAGTAACTCACAAGTGGTATTAGATCGTTAAACGGGTAACGTATTTTCTTTGTCCTCAACTAAGTTTAAATTTCTAACCGTCGATCAGCAACGATACATTGTTGATTATGTCTCGCCATTCTACAAATTTACGATAAAAGACATGTTTTCTAAAGAATTTACCTATACTTTTCTATTTGTGCACTTATTTATGTGTATAAATATGAAGGAACTCATCAAAACTGATGTTTAGTCAAAACAATAATAATAAAATGTAATCAATAAAAAAATTAATTGTTTGCTTGTTTAAAAATATTTATGTCTATTAATAACATGAAGTACAAGAGTTACATACTTATCTAGTCTACATTCTAGTGTTAGTTTAATAAGCTAATGCGCTCATTTTACACATTTTAATACGCCCATAAAAGCGTTAACACATTTTTTTTTATTTACACTAAATCAGTAGTAGTGTACACTGTAGGTCTGTACAACAACGAATCACATTTATATGCTTGCTTAGAAAAGCTCGCATTTGTTGCATACATGTTGGTATTCAATAGTGTTTACTTACAGCCTAAGTTAATACTAAGTAATAACACGAATAACCTAATACTAATAAATATTACATTATATTGTGATAATAATCATAATACAATACCTTTAATATACTTGGTGTACATTAGGTAAACATGGAATTGGGTGTCAAAACAATAATAATAAAATTTAATCAATCAAAACTTAATTGAAGTAGCTATGAAAGTATATATATTTAATCGTGTATATATGAAAAGATTACAGTGCAGCTGATGTTCGGCATTCTAATTAATACCTGGCACTTAATTCTCATTTCATGTAATCAACCCATCCACTTACATAATCTTAAGTTTTGTTATCGCGTACCATGTAACTGTCCACATATGGGTATAAATTTTATGTTTACTCCGTTCAAGTTTGAATGATTTTAGTGTACGAGTTCAAGTTGGAGTTCGAGTTAGAGTTTGCGTTAGTGTTCGAGTTCGAGTTGGAGTTTGCGTTAGTATTCGAGTTCGAGTTGGAGTTTGAGTTGTAGTTTGAGTAGGAGTTCAAATTTGAGTTAGAATTTGAGTTAGTGTAAGAGTTCGAGTTGGAGTTCGGGTTGGAGTTTGAGTTAGTGTACGAGTTCAAGTTGGAGTTCGAGTGCGATTTTGCATTAGTGTTCGAGTTCGAGTTGGAGTTTGAGTTGGAATTTGAGTTAGTGTACGAGTTCGAGTGCGGGTTGAAGTTTGAGTTGGAGTTTGAGTTAGTGTTCGAGTTCGAGTTGGAGTTTGAGTTGTAGTTTGAGTTGGAGCTGAAGTTTGAGTTGTAGTTTGAGTTAGAGTTCAAGTTTGAGTTGGAATTTGAGTTAGTGTTCGAGTTCGAGTTGCAGTTCGAGTAGGAGTTTGAATGAGAATTCGAATTAGAGTTTGAGTTAGTGTTCGTTTGAGTGATTGAAATTGAAATTCGAGCCGAAGTTCGAGTTTGAGTTCGAGTTGGAGTTCGAGTTCAAGTTGAAGTTCGAGCCGGAGTTTTTGAATTTTGAGTTGGAGTACGAGTTCGAGTTGGAGCTCGCGTTGGAGTTTGAGTTAGGGTACGAGTTCAAGTTGAAGTTCGAGTTGGAGTTTGCGTTAGTGTTCGAGTTGGGGTTCGAGATCGAGTTTGAGGAGTTCGAGTTTGAATTAGAATCCTAGTTGGTTTGAGTTGGTGTTTGAGTTCGAGTTGGAGTTTGGGTTGGATTTCGAGTTGGAGTTTGAGTTGGTGTTCGAATTCGAGTTGGAATTCGAGCCGGAGTTCGAGTTCACTTGTAGTTGGAGTTTGACGTATTAGAGCTGTTCGAGTTGATGTGAGATGTGTTCGAGTTGATGTTGGCGGTGTAAGAATAGATGTTGGAGGTGTTCTTGTTGTTGTTCATACTGTTCGAGTCGAAACTGAGTGAGAATCGAGTCAAGAGTTGTTGAGTTGAAGATAATATATGATACTGATATGAAAGCATTCGAATGTTGCGAATGTATGATCTGACTGGCCATGTGTGCCTTAGCGAGGCTATGTATGTCTCACAGTAACAGCCGGCCATGTGTGCCTACGAGAGGACTATGTACGTTCCAGAACAATCATGGGCCATGTGTGCCCAGGGGAACTATGTGTGTTCCTCAACTAGGCTAAGGGACTATGTACGTTCCAGAACAATTATGGGCCATGTGTAGTAGGAACTATGTGTGTTCCTCGAGTATGCACCATGTGAATCTCAGTGAGGTTACGAATTTGTGTTAATTCATTATTTTCGTCTTCGAGATAATGGAGCATACCGGGAACAACGCTGCACGACGGCAACGATGTCGCAAACGGAAGGAGCGCGATGACAGCCAGACGCGGTTCGTCTCGCCAAGGGACCGCAGGAGAAAACGCGGTCACAAAGCACCACGAGACACCACTACACCGGCCTGGCTGATAGAAGACCTTCCGCCGAAGGAATCTGCGGCCGAGCTGCGGCCTGAGCAAGTGACATCGCAGCCTGAGCCGACGACATCGCATGCTGAGCCGACGTCATCGCACCCTGAGCCGACGACGTCGCAACCGAAGCAGATGACGTCGCAACCCGAGGAAATGACGTCGCAGCCTGAGCCGATGACATCGCAGCCTGAGCCGATGACATCGCAGCCTGAGCCGACGTCGCAGCCCGAGCAGGTGACTCCACAGCCTGCACCAGAACAGCGGACTTCCAGCTTCACTATAGAAGAGGTACTTAAACTTGTATCGTCTCTCCAAGAGAACGAAAAAGGCACACCCAATCGGTTAACCAATAATCACATGAATAATGTCATACCAGAATTTGACCCGTCTAGCAAGGCACAGAATGTAGAGAGTTGGCTTAGAAAGGTTAATGAGTGTTCATGTATTTATGGCTGGGATCAGAAGCAGACCATACATTTTGCTCTTCAAAAGTTGACTGGTCTTGCGAAGAAGTGGTTCGAGGCTTTGCCGTCAGTCAGTTTTAACTGGGACGAGTGGCAGGCAAAGCTTCGAAAAGCATTTCCCAATGAGCAAAATTATGGTCGGCTTCTTGAGGAGATGCTAGCGCGCACGACACGTTATAATGAGAACTTGCGGGATTACTTCTATGATAAACTAACGTTGTTAAATCGATGTGAAATCAAAGGTGAAAAAGCAGTAGACTGCGTTGTTCATGGTATCTTAGACAAATCAATTAGAAACGGCGCGCAAGCATTGAACTGTAGGGAGCCAGAGGATCTTTTAAACTTCCTCATTTCTCAGCGACCTAATGACTTGACTTATAATAGGAAGCGTAATGAGAGTTTCCCAAGTTTTCCGGCCAAACAAATGAGACCCAATCGATTCACAAATTCTGCTCCAACTTACGAGGTAGGCATAACGTGTTTTAATTGCCGCTCACGGGGACATGCCTTTAATAAATGCCCGAATCCCATAATAAAATGTCAAAAATGTTCAAGGGTAGGACACGATTTAGCGACGTGTGGTCTCGTTCCTCTGACTCCCCGACAGACAACTGTTAACAAAAGCGAAGACCGAAAGACTTTGACGATTTCTACTGTTAACGACACTAATGACAAATTCTACAAGAAAGTTGTCGCTAACAATCATGACTTTCTGGCTTACGTAGACTTTGGCAGTGTATGCACCCTGATGCGTGAATCCGAAGCAAGGGAGTTAAACTTGTCGAAATGCCTCAACGAGCTTCCTGCAATTAAAGGCTTTGGGAATTCCTCTGTTATGCCAATCTATAGGAGTTTCATTACGTTAAGACTTGACGAAGTCGAAGCTTGTGTCGAAGTTTTAGTAGTTCATGACGAATTCTTGCGCACTCCCCTTCTAATAGGCCAAGATTTCACTGAGTTACCATGTGTTACCGTCTTGAAGGATTCCGACAAGCTCCTGTTTTACAAAAGCCCCGCTGTCGACCAATTTCCCCGACACGACGGAAGCATAAGACTTAGAAATGTAGGCTGTGCTGAAGTGCAACAGACTGGACTGGTTGAAGTATGTACTGAGGACCCCACGTTCTGTGGTGATATTTACATGGAGGGACATAATTGCGCCGAACCGGGCCGAGAATATCATTTGCACCAGGGCGTTTACCGGATTGAGCAAGGAAAAGGCCAGGTAGTCGTAACTAATTTCCAATCAGATAAGTTGGTAATTTCCCATAATGCGTTTTTGGCCAGAGCAATGCCTTTTATAGAGAGAACAATTTGCAGTGTTAGTCGGATTTCCAAAGACTTGTCCACGATGGAACCATTAGATCGAACACAGATTAAGGTAGGCAAGGGCGTCAGTGATAAGGACTTGGACAGACTCTACAATTTACTACAGTCTTACCGTGACTGTTTCGCCATGAATCTTGGTGAAATAGGACTGGCAAAGGACGTGGAAATGACCATTGATTTAAATGATGATAGGCCTATAGTTTATCGACCGTATCGCCTGTCTTTTTCTGAAAGAGAACAAGTACGTGACATAGTCGAGGATCTATTGCAAAACGATGTAATACAGGAATCCGAGTCCGAATTCGCAAGCCCAATTCTATTGGTAAGGAAAAAGACAGGTGAACAGCGTCTCTGTGTAGACTTCAGGGCGTTAAACAATAAGACTAGAAAGGACTGCTTTCCCCTTCCCCTGATAGACGATCAGTTGAGTAATCTCAGTGGTAATTGTTTCTTTACCTCGTTAGATCTCGCATCGGGATATTATCAAATCCCGGTGGCACAGGAGAGCCGTCGCTATACGGGATTTGTAACGCCGGACGGCCACTATGAATTCAAGCGAATGCCGTTCGGTCTTGCCAATGCTCCAGCAGTCTTTCAAAGACTCATAAATAAAATGCTTGGTGCCAAACGGTTTGATTCGGCGCTGGCGTATTTGGACGACATTCTTGTGCCATCGGAAAGTCTAGAACAGGGGTTTCGCAGACTAGAGGAAATCCTCAAACTATTGCGCGAATATGGTTTGACCCTAAAACTATCGAAATGCAGATTCTTTGATAACGTTATAAAGTATTTGGGTTATGAAATTTCCGTCAATGGGATACGGCCCGATGAAAATAAGATTTTGGCTGTCAAAGAGTTTCCGGTCCCAAAAACTGTTCATGAAGTCCGTCAGTTTTTGGGCTTAACAGGGTATTTTAGGAAATTTGTCAAGGATTTTGGTGAGATGGCGCGACCTCTTACTAATTTGCTAAAAAAGGATGTTCCCTTTCGATGGTCTGACAAAGAATTTAGGGCGTTCTCAATGTTAAGAGACAAACTTATAGAGCGTCCAATTTTGTCTCTATATAATCCCAAGTTAGATACAGAACTTCATACAGACGCCAGTGCTTTAGGTATAGGTGGCATACTATTACAGTGGCAGGAACATCCGCGGAATCTCAAACCGGTAGCCTATTTTAGTAGGCAAACTACGCCCGAGGAAAGACACCTGCATTCCTACGAGTTAGAGACCTTGGCGATTGTCTGTTCCTTGAAGAAGTTTAGGGTGTATCTGTTAGGGACCGACTCCAAGGTAGTCACTGACTGTCATGCTATTATAACCACGCTCACCAAACGTGATCTTGTGCCACGCATTGCCCGATGGTGGCTTCAGATAAGCGAATTCACATTTCATATCGAATATAGACCAGGTGCTCAAATGGCCCACGTCGACGCTTTAAGTCGCAATACTAGATTAACAGACCTTATCGATGACTTGACTGTAACGGTATATAATATCGGTACGGATGATTGGCTTTTAACAATACAAATGACTGACCCGGACATTGTTAGAATAGTCAAGATCTTGAAGCCTGACAACAGCGAGGAATCAAGAGACATAAAGAAAAACTTTGTTGTGAAAGATCATAGACTCTATAGGAGAGTAGACGACAAGTTATGTCTTGTGATACCTCGCAGTGCAAGGTTTCAGATCTGTCGGTCAAATCATGACGACATCGGGCACTTAGGTGAGACGAAAGCGATAGAAAAGATTCAGGCACAGTACTGGTTCCCTAAGTTACGTAAATTTGTTAAAAAGTACATCCGTTCCTGTATTCAATGCGCTTATAATAAGGACAGCGCTAAGAATCAGAAAACTGGCTATTTGTATCCCATTCAAAAGGTTAGCGTTCCGTTCCACACCGTTCACATTGACCACCTGGGTCCGTTCACGAAAAGTAAGAAAGGCAACTCTTACGTTCTTACTGTGGTCGATGGCTTTACCAAATATGTATTTGTAAAATCGGTGAAGGACACAAAAACGAAAAGCACCCTTAAAATTCTGGAAAGTATATTTTACGACTTTTGCTTACCGTCTCGTATCATATCTGATCGAGGGACTTCCTTTACTTCGGGCGATTTTAAGACATTTTGTGACCTTCACGGGATTAAACACGTATTAAACGCAGTCGCGTGTCCCAGAGCAAACGGTCAGGCTGAACGTTTCAACCAGACAATATTGAATTCCGTGAAAAAGCAAAATACTGGTAAAGATGAGCGTGACTGGGACACGTGCTTGGGAAAAATACAGTGGGGTATAAATAATACAATTAATGCTTCAACTGGAAAAACGGCATCGGAGGCTCTGTTTGGTTGTAGGTTTCCAGACAACTTAGCCAATAAACTCGGCATTAATACTAATAACACATCAGAAACCATAGATTCCATTAGGAATGACGTCAGTTCTAGCATAGAGGCCGCTCAGCGGAAGGAAAAGCTACGACATGATTGTCAGCGAGTTCCCGCTGCCGTTTACAGGGAGGGAGACTTAGTTAAGCTTACTAGGACAAATTTTTATAATAAGGGCAGTAGTAGCAAACTTTTATCCAAATTTATTGGACCCTACAAAGTAATTAAAGTTCTCGATAACGATAGGTATAAGATAAGTAATGTTCCTGGGTTTGACAAAAAAAGTAAATCGTTTGAAACTGTCGTTGCCGCGGACCGCATAAGACCCTGGATAAATACTTACCCCTTGCAGCCTACGAGTCAAAAGACCTATAAAGAATCGGAGGACTCGTCTGATTATGACAGTGATGATAATCTTCCGTTGTCTGAACTTCAACGACAGCGTCAAACGATTGACAAAAACTAAAATGACCAAGTGTGATGATTTTTAATAATATTACTAATAAAATAAATTACTAGGGATTGTTCAGTCGTTAAAAGAGTATGTACATAGACATTAGCGTATCATATGGTGTGATTACTACGTTATTAATAATAGAGCCACCTAATCTAACGTTCCTAGTCCTAAGCTTAGAATGTAGGTATGCTCAAATTGTGAGCCTTCTGTACGAGTACTGGGTTATGCACCAGGAGTTGCACTCTTACGGATGGCCGAGTGTGATGACTTTTAATAATTTGTTGTTATTTTTAATTATTCTGTAGCATTGTGTAGGACAGGTTTAACAATTTGTCGGCATAAACGATTTGAATGTAATTTGTAGCAACACTGCCGCCGGAACTGGATGGGCGGTGACGATTGATGGGTGGATGATGGAGTGAAGTGGCAGTTTAGCGGATATTCTAGAACCGGAGGTAGAACCGTAAGGTTGTTCTTGTGATAAGAATTGTTAAAATTAGTGCTATATAAGGCTTGGTGTAATAAAGGTGATTATTGCAACTACGTAGTTTGATGGATTTATCCTAGATTTATGAAAATAGGTAGGTATGATTATTTATAAAATGTATGTCGAGTTAATCTAACACTTACATTTTGCAATCCAATTTGATGTAACAAACCGAAATGCGAAATAAGTGTAACATTAACCTCCTTGTCACATATCCTCACAAATTGCGGTTAAATGAACGTTGAAAAGGATAGCGATGTTGTAATTAATCTGTTAAGAACCAATGAGCTGTGCTGTCACTGATTTGGTTTTGGTTTTGTGGTTTATTTTGGAGGCATGTTGCTTTTCTATATTTCAGATAATTGGATTGTGAAGTCCGTACTTTGTTGACAACGGATGGGAAACCCATTTGGAATTTAAAATAAACCGTTAATCGTTGAAAGCAATGTTGACGGTGAGTGAGTCTGTTAAACCATTAACGAAGTGAATTATAATTTACTTAACCCGTTCATGTGCACAAACGTGCTTAACTATACCTACGCTTAATTGATATATCTCAAGTCAAGGGGTAAGGCGTGGGGCAGCAACATAAATTCGGCATTCTGGAAAATGGATTCGGAAATTCCGGACGTATTCTACACATAATCTACGACCCTACCATACACATACCAGCAGTAGGTAAGTTCCACACGATATTTTTTCTATTCATAAATCTCAATTGCCAGTCTGTGTTCGTATTTTTGAAATGTGTAGGTACTACAGTAACAAAAAATGTATCTGACATTTTATCGTGAATAAAATATATCACCATTTCATTGTCTTTGAGTGTAAAGGTGCTTGCTTTTACGTGAATTAAGTAGTGGATAATGTTTAGGTACCCCATCCATCACAGCTGATATCTACGTTACATCATGAGTATTCGATTATTGTCACAAAGGCGATCTCGCGTGGCTATTATTGTTGTCCAATAGCCATCCTACGTGGCTCGACTGGGGATTGATTTTCATTTTCATTTCATTTATTTCCCATATAGGTATGCTTGGACACACTTATGTCCGTCAACAGTATACAATAAGATTTATTGAAAAGATATACCTATAATAAAAAACTTAACAACTAACAATGGCTGGAAAGGTAAGTAAATAGTGTTTTTAGGGTTCCGTACCTCAAAAGGAAAAAAACGGAACCCTTATAGGATCACTCGTGCGTCTGTCTGTCCGTCCTTCACAGCCTATTTTCTCCGAAACTACTGAACCAATTACGTTGAAATTTGGTACACATATGTAAGTTTGTGACGTAAAGAGAAACATGTAACGCAAACAAATGAATTTTAAACATAGGGGCCACTTTTGGGGGGGAAATGAGAAAATTAAAAAATAAAGTTTTGCATATACTATCGTGTTAGATATCAAATGAAAGAGCTCATTGTGTGCATCTAAAATATATATTTTTTTGTAATTTTAAAATAATCAGTTTAGAAATTATTTAAGAAAATAGCCAAAAAATGACCATTCCCCCCCTTCATTTCCGAAACTACTGAGTCTAAAATTTGGAAAAAAATACACATAATAGTTCTTTACCTACAGATGACAGAAAAACCTATTAGACATGTGCAGTCAAGCGTGAGTCGGAATTAATACGGTATTTGACAAAAATCAAATCAGCTTATTTTTATGAAACGTCAAAAACGCTCCGTTAGTAAAAAAAAATATTTAAAATCTTGTGATGCACGGAACCCTTGCAACGCGAGTCGGACTCGCACTTGGCCGGTTGTTTAGGCGTAAGCGCAGTGTACAGACGTGGTCTGAATTCGTTCATGAGTTCATGACAGCTATATATGGGCGCCTAATACGATGAATAAAGTAATAACACGGAGTCTATTAGGTCACCGCATCCGCATGCGACTGAGTACACTAAGTTAACGGACACTTATCGCCTGGGCACCGGATCGATACCGCCTCAGCGCGAGCGTTCAGTATTATTTGTTTCATACAAATAATACTTTGTACTGATATGAACACTTACCAGCTCCGTAACGACATTGCGGTCGATGCGGCCACCTGAGCGCTGCTGAAGAGATGCCATTCCATGCTTGCGTTAGGTTGACGACAGGTGAGGGGATGAAGTGAGTCGGTACAAGTTGGGTACCGGGGCGTTAGGTGTCCTTTATGGCGGTCCAAGCAGTGTTAAAGTAACATCAATCTACAGCAATCGTAAGCGACAGCAGCAATAAACCTGACCACCTGTCAGTTACGTAATCACCCCACCGCTCGTAACCATAAGCTCGTAGATAGGAAACGGTTGTCCAACAAATTTCCCCCCGGCGTCGTAACTTCAAGCAAGTATCCCAATCTGACGCTACTTCACAAAGGTCATATACGTAGCTTAGCAAGATGAGATACCCAACTCAGTGGCTCCGAGGTGTAAAATTACCTCTGTAGTACTCAATTATTATTACTTTGTTTCTTAACACTTCACGAGAACAGAATGTGCTGTATATTGTGTCGGAAAGAAACCTAATTATACCGACTGGAATTCTGGCAGACTTTGTCCGGTCCACAATGTTGTGTGAATCAATCTTGGTCGTTTTGTTACTTGGTAAAAAGCTCATGGAACATACGAATAGGTACCTTACTACTTTCGACCTTGTTTATGGTTCCGTACCCAAAGGGTAAAAACGGTACCCTATTACTAAGGCTCCGCTGTCCATCCGTCCGTCTGTTACCAGGCTGTATCTCATGAACCGTGATAGTTAGACAGTTGAAATTTTCATAGACGATGTATTTCTGTTGCCGCTATGACAACAAATACTAAAAAACAGAAAAAAAAAACATTTCACTCCCATACAACAAATGTGTTTTTTTCGTTTTTAGGGTTCCGTAGTCAACTAGGAACCCTTATAGTTTCGCCATGTCCGTCTGGCCGTCCGTCCGTCCGTCGCTGTCCGTCCGTCCGTCTTCGGCTCAGCTCAGTAATCATTACTACTAGAAAGCTGTAATTCGGCATGGGTATATTTATAAATCAATCACGCCGACAAAACAAAATAATAAAATCTTGAATATAGTTATTTTTTAGGGTACCTCCTCTACACCTAAAGTGGGGATGTAATTTTTTTTCTCGTTTAACCCATAGTATGGGGTATCGTTGGATAGCTTGTTCAATATTATGGGTTTCTTATGAAGATTTTTCAAATTAGTGATTCGTTTGCCAGATATCGGCTTTAAAGCCCAAATTTTTGTTCGAGTCATGCGTCCCACCCCCTGACGGCTAAATGGCTGCTACTGGGAATGTGGAAAACTATCGCGGCTAAGTAGGCATAACTAGTTACCGAGTAATAGTCGACCAACTTAAAATTTAGGTACTTAGAAAGGCCAACTTTCGTACAAATTCGGCCGACGTAACCATTTAGATGGCGCGCGCGTGGCAAATACGGAACCCTACACTGTGCGTGGCCCGATACGCACTTAACTGATTTTAAAGATAATGGTACGGAAACCTTCGTGCACGAGTCCGACTCGGTTTTTATTTTTTTCCCCCAAATCCTAGGAGTCGATTGGAGAATAATATTACGTATTGACTCGAATATGTCTCGGACGCTTGTCCTTACACGTTAGCTCGGTACGCATAAAAGCGAAGATACCGTCTAAAAAATATCCTGTCAATTCCTTGAATGATGAAATGATTCCATTCCAATGGAATCCCTTTAAACGGACGCTCAAAACTTCGTTTCCCGCCAACACTCACTGCTTATGCCACCGCTTCTCATTGCATATCTATCAATCTTGTGCCTATATTGGATGCGGCATGCATTTAGTATCCTGTATCATATGCCTAAGCCAGAGAACTCAAACCTTGGCATATTGAATCGGAGTTGTTCGTTTTTCCTGGTAGATATGAGAAACGGTAGGTAATAAATACCATGTGGGATTTAATATTATGCATATCCCGTTTGCGTAGGTTTTTATATACCACGTTGTTGGCAAAGAACCTTACGGCCCGGCCCGCCTGATGGTAAATGGTAAGAACCTGCGGAAATATATTACAATTTTATCTTCTTCTTTACGCAGTCTCATGGTATGTTGGCTTGGTGTTTGAGCAAATGTGGGGGGTACATACGAAATAGTCTGCGTCAAAATATTAAGGCTTGTCCCCGTAAAGCATCGTAAAAATGTGTAGGGGACACCTATCTTGCAATCTTCATTTCAAAACCTTGTTTTATGACCCCTCTCTGGTTATGTGCCGTTCTCGAGAAAGTGCGGGAACGTGAGAATGTTGCGGGCATGTTCTCTAGAACATTCTCTCAGGCGGAAATTTCCGAGAAAGTGACCGAAATGTTTAAAATATTCGATTTTTTTCTATTGAGATTTAGATATATTTACTATTTATAGCTATATGTAAAACATTTACGCCCTTATTCATAAAACTTAAAATGCCTCTGCTAAATAAAATGTGCTCTGTCCCATTCTTACGCACACAAATGTCAGAGTGACAGATAAAGACAAACGAACTTTAACGGCGTTTTAGTTAAAATAGGCTTGAAGTACGTTTATGAATACGGCCGTTAATCACCACGGAATATTCTAGGAGAAAATTCTCAATGATCTCGAGAATTTCCCCAGAATGTTCTCGGGAATGTTCTCCGGAGAACTTTCTCCGCGACTATCTGGATCGTGTTAAAGGAGTTTTTATGTTAATAAAAGATAGTATAATATGAAAAAAAAAATTCTCTGTCTCATCTGAGCGTTTTACCGGTTGCATCCTCAGTTCAGTGCTTCGGAGCCCGGGGTCCGCTATAACCTCGAGCCCTATTTTTGTTAATTTTCTCGTGCGGGCGAAGAGGATAGCATATCGAGCTAACATTAACAAGAGAGCAAGACAAAATTTCAGCGGCGGTAAGTTTTGTTTTATTATTACAAATGGGATTGTGTTTGACGTCGTCTATACCTGACCGAAGGCCTTAAATGGATCAAGCTAACCCAGAAAATGCCTGTTCACTCGTGCTATAAAGCTCTTGCTTGTTCCGTAGGCTACACACTGAAGTAGTCAATTAATATAAAATTAACGCCACGGGTTGCACACCTCTGGTTCTGACCGGTAGAACGCTCATGTACAATATCTTGTATCGCCTGCATATCAAACTGTCACTTAGCTATGTAACAACCTATACATCAAAGGGGCTTTCAGCCAGTTATCAGCGTTCGTGCAAATCGACGTCTTTTTCACTTTATTACGCGTTTTCAATACTCAATTACTTGCTCGTAGACTTCCAATTCAATTACCTAAAATCTAAAATAACGATATTGTATGTAGATGTGTACCTACATTATGTTGGCTTAGGTATCGAGTCGTCGGAAAAGTTAAGAACCGAGCGGGTTGCATCTAACACTTTACTGGTTGGTCATCGTCAAATAAGGGCGGCTGTCACCTTATAGAAAACTGACCAAATTCCTATGCATAAGCAAACCAATAACCATGGTATTACAAGATCGTATATATATATTACTAGCTTCCGCCCGCGACTTCGTCCGCGTGGACCCGGGATAAAAACTATCCTATATTTTAATCCAGGCTATAGACTATCTTCGTACAAAATTTCATTCAAATCGGTTCAGCCGTTTAAGCGTGATTGAGTAACAAACATCCAAACATCCAAACATCTAAACTATCGCATTTATAATATTAGTAGGATATCCTACTATAATATAATATCCTACTAATATTATAAATGCGAAAGTTTAGATGTTTGGATGTTTGGATGTTTGTTACTCAATCACGCTTAAACGGCTTGAATGAAACCGATTTGAATGAAATTTTGCACGAATAAAGTTATAGCCTGGTTTAAAATATAGGATAGTTTTTATTCCGGGTCCACGCAGACGAAGTCGCGGGCGGAAGCTAGTAATATTATAAATGCGAAAGTTTAGATGTTTGGATGTTTGTTACTCAATCACGCTTAAACGGCTGAACCGATTTGAATGAAATTTTGCACGAATAAAGTTTATAGCCTGGTTTAAAATATAGGATAGTTTTTATTCCAGGTCCACGCAGACGAAGTCGCGGGCGGAAGCTAGTATTATATATAGGTACCTACAACATGGACGCTGCAATCTTATTCTAAATACTATGTTACCTACTCTTTTTTTAATATAATATTATTATTACCAATTTCAAGGTGTTACATTATTACAGGGCGATGTGTAAGTATGGGTAATACATAGGTTCACGTTCACAAGTTACAATTATTGGATACAATTTAACATATAATTTGAGTTAAAGAACAATCTGTATAACTATGGCTTATCAGATTTATTTAATAATAATATGAATTATTTGATTACATAGGTGTATACTGCTATTTCGAATTAAATTGGTCATCTTTAAAAAAAATCGTCAATAGAGTAATAACATTTCCAGATTAATATTTGTTTTATTGTCCTTATCAGTCGGGTGTAGTTTTCTTCTTGCAGGATGTTTGGCGGTATTTTGTTATATATACGCGCACATGTGCTGTCGGGGCCATTTTTTAAAATTATTATTTATTTATTTTATTCTGTTTTTTAGTATTTGTTGTTATAGCGGCAAAGAAAAACATCATTTGTGTTTTTTTTGTATTATTGAGCGTTTTACGTTTTGTTATCTGTCAAAAGCTACTCAAACACGCTCCAAGCTCAAATTACTTTCCCTACTAGTGGATAAAATGCGTTTTTGCCCACTGTTTTTAAAGGATAAAAGACGAATTTCCGTGGCAGTGAGGGAAAAAGTTACTTAATCATCCCTCGGGATAGTCAATCAATAAAATTAAATATTATGAATACCTACTGTTAGAGGTAGACATATTATTATTAAGTTTTAATCCAGAATTCAAAATAAAGTAAGAGTAAAAACGGAGGCGAACTAAAATCGTTAAAAAAGGCCTCCACCCACCGAACGCGTGTCGTGCGCGGCGCGTGTCGGGCGCTGTTGAAGCGGTATATTCCCACCGCAAGCGGGCGGCGTGTAGCAACGCGGGGGTACGCGGCGGGCCCGCGCGTCATATCTCTCTCACTACCAACACATTTAATATGTATCTCACTATCTCTATCACTCTCAGTAGCGCGGGCCCGCGCTTCACACGCGATGCGCACGACACGCGGCCGCGCTGCTGAGTTGTATCTTTAGCGCCGCGGGCCCGCGTGGGCCCACGTTCGGACCGCGTTCGATGTGTGTTTGAAGTGTGGTTTCAATGCTTTACAACTTGCGCGGGCCCGCGCAGCACACGCGCCGCGCATGACACGCGTTCGGTGGGTGGAGGCATAAACACTGCCAAAGTAGATATTGTACTTGTCAGTGATCTAAACTCGCCTTTAAGTTATTATTTCTTGGGCCACCAATATTAATTATTTCGAAATTAGAATATTAATAACCTGCTACTTTCCCTAAAACCCTTAGACTAATCCATATTTCACCCAAAAAATACATCATAATAAGTTCTCTGGAGTGGGGTCTATAGTTATATTTTCGGTACGTAAATATGCTTAGTTATTAAAATAAATAACTCGGTAAAACGTAAAAGGAAAAACGAAGGTCAATTTCAGGTTGACGGTCAAGTACATTTTCAATCTCGCCCCAACTAGACCTTCCCAATAAATTTCTAATCTTTCCTTGGACCTTTTTCAATAAACGCCCGATCGAACGGAAAATAGGTCAGATGTGAAATTATCTCATAAGGCGATCGTGCCGTGCGCAGTAGCGCGTAGGTAGTAGCCTAAATTAGTGGAGATCCCTTTGCCTTGAGAGAACACCGTTTTAGGCCCGTTTGTTTACCTTGGGCCTAATTCCGGGAACGCGTTTTTGACATATTCTCAACATGTATAATAATATTATTAAAGAGAACGTGTTTGTGAGAATGTTGCTTTGTAAATCTATACGTTTGTTCCAGAGATTATCCACTACATAGTGGATAATCTCTGGAACCGCTTATCCATTCCAAAAACTCTTTCACCTGCGTTTAGAATGTACTTTCTGGGTATACGCAATATTTTAACCCGCGGGTTTGCTTGCGTTCTTTGCAACCCGCTTAATGATAAAATATTTTAACAGTATATAGAATAGAGCTTCAGGATTGACATATGCTATATTTATTCCTGCAGCTTTGCTTGTGTTCTGTGTAATATCTAGACGCGCCGACAGCTAGGTATATACATACAAAATTATGAATCCTCTAAATTCCTCTATCCGGTCTGCTGCGTTAACGCATCTCCATAAATGTGTGAGCTAGAACATTGAGATTGATTGGAATGAGATTAAAATATACTATCACTTGTACTAAGTTACCTTACGCATAAAGGACGAAATAGGCTTGTGACCTTTTAGAGGGGATTTTTTTTTGTATGGGCGCAACTACAAAAAAAAAACCGACCAAGTGCGAGTCGGACTCGCGCACCGAGGGTTCCGCACAAACCTGTAGGTATATAAGTAATAACTTTAAAATTATCAAAATATTTTTATTATATGATGTAACTAAAAATTTACGAGTTTCGCAATTTTTCTTTAATCTGTGCTATAAAACGTTGCTTCGTACCAAATTTCAACATTCTGCGTTCACGGGAAGTACCCTGTTGGTTTTGATTCCCTTGCGAGTTTCGAAAATTTGCGGCATAAACGGCTGTATCTTTTTATTGCGTTGGCTTAGAAGTTTGATTTTTTCACAGCTCTAAGCGACAGAAGACCTTCTGTTCTTCTTCGGTTCTAGTATTTGGTATAAATTTTAGCTTGATACCTCCACGCGTTGCTGAGAAAAAAGGTCTTGACAGACGGATGGACGGACGGACAGACGGACAACAAAGTGATCCTATAAGGGTTCCGTTTTTTTCCTTTTGAGATACGGAATCCTAAAAATAAACTAAAAATTTAGTTAAATATTAATTGACTTAAAACTATGACGTCACACTGCAATTTTTACTAATCGTTGTTTAGAAAATCAAGTAAATTGCTGTTTCGGTCACGAAATACTGCGTCCATAGTTGTCATACGAATTTGTTTGTATAAAAGCGGTTCCATTAGTAGCTTGGACAATAAAAAATGCATATTTTTCTACACTTTCAAGGTCTAGGTATACAAAGTGTAACAAAAATGGGGTATGAACCGATCAAGGGCTTAACAGGTATCGTGTTCTGATAAGAAAAAACAGAAAAAAATATTTTTTGACGCGTTTTTTTTTTATATTTCTTTGGAGCTTGTCGCCCCAGTCGGCCAACGCTCTATGGAGCGTTTTTACCTTAGTATGCTAAGGTAAAAAAAAAGTATGGTATTCATTATATTTCGAAATGTATACTTTATTATAATAATTTGATGGCTATTATGTACTTTTCTCAAACATGCTCGGAAATGTATGCGTTAATATCATGAAATGAAGACATGAAGTTTCTTGTTTAAGGCTCCCTACATTTCTTCTTGGCCTAAGGTTATTGTCCGCTACTCTAACTTTTTAAATTTGCTTACTAATATTAAACTGACAAAGGAAAAATTACATTCTGCCAACCACAACATAAAAAAAATCTATGGTACTATACTTATGTGCGGTTAAACATGGTGCTCGAACGTTTTGTTCAAATGGCATGTTTAAAAAATAAAAAGGCGGCAAATTACCTATTATTTAATTGATTACCTTGTATTTATTTTAATTTAAATATTTCCTCACATCGTTTGAGAAAAGCACTATACAATCCTCGGCCGGAACAGGGATTGCTGGACTCGCTGTATCCGGCTTCGTCTACGACTCGGCCGTCTACTCCAAACTCGTCCAGCAATCCCTTACTTCACGGCCTCTGCAGTAATGTACTATTATTATACAATCCATTTAGCAACTACACTACTCGTAAATTATGATTTTTTACATGACGCAACTACCGTATTGCCATCTCTATGAAGACATAGTTTAATATGAAAATGATATGAAATGAAAATGAAAATGAAAATGAAAATTGGTTTATTTGTTTTGTAAAATTTTGTTTGAAATTATTCCCAAACATCTAATAAAAATCAAATAGACAGACCAATGTTGTTGATAAATATAACACGTAATTTGGCCGTTCGTTCTGTGTACAACTTCATAGCATAGTTCAGGTTATAGGTAGATAAAAAACTTTAATGTTACTTAAAAGCAATCTTATGGCGCAATTTTTGAGCACTTGCGAATTTGGCGAGGTGGAATCCGTATGCGGTAATTTCTACTTTACCGTTTAGAGCATCATTACTGATGCCGCAACGACACCGCACTGCAAATCGTGGAAGGGGCTTAATTCTATGATATCTAGGTCTGCAGTAGCTATAGAATCTGTGCTGATTAACTGATAGTTTCTTACCGCACAAACGTGGCATTAGATGACTTTGCCCGATCTTCAATCGACGATTTTACTTACCGAGATAAACACCTTACCTAAGCGCAAAAAATATGGTGGTTATTCAATATACTGTGAAAATATTTAGTAATTTCATTACCTACTTAGTTATTTATTTAGTTTATACTTCAATTGTAATTAAAATTAATAATAAAGCCATACGAGAAAATATATACTGCGTAGAACGGAACGATGGACTTTCCAGCAAGAGGGGGATTATTGAGCGCTAGTACGTCACATTTTCCAGATAAACAATTTTTTTGACGCGCTTTTTTTACCTTTGTATGGAGCGTTGGCCGACTGGAGCGACGAGCTCCATACAAATCTAAAAAAAAAAACGCGTCAAAAAAAAATTTTGTTCTCTTTATTCTTATCAGAACACGATACCAGTCAAGCCCTTGATCGGTTCATACCCTATTTTTGTTACACCCTGTATAATTGAGATATATTATATAGTTGCCTTAATTTAATTAAATTAAACGTGTAGTTCGAATCGGTCTTGATCGACTACACTCGTATACATATATAACACCGACCGATACAGTGCCAAGTGGCTCAACAATCCCGCTTCGCGACTGTGTACGTTAGGTAGATCTAATCGTTATTTATTGAGTTGTCCTAACGCTTGTTCAAAAAGTTATGCAATTGCCCCTCTGGTCTTCACGTCACTCCTTGACGTGTGGGTGATACATAATTGGCTGACGAAATATTTTTTGCAGAGAACCCTATTTGGGCGCCACAAAAAGTAAAGTTAACACGTTTAAAGGTGCGACCACACCGCTTGCTCAAAATACGCTAAGTGTAAGGCCTGAGTGGACGCTAGAGTCGGGCGTGCGGGAGAGCGGGGCGTGCGGCGTGCATGCCAAACACATGAAACTCATACTGGTGTCCTGAGTAGACGCTGCACAAAGCGGATGCCGAGCGGGCAAGTTTGCGGCCAATGCGGCGTCGAGCGGGGCGTCGCGGACAGATTCAAACCTGCTTGTGATTTGCAGCGGCGATAAGAGCGTGCAGTCATGTCGTGCGAACAAATAATTATTGAAATACAAAATAAACCACCACTTTGACTATCATCCCACAATTTATAGAAAAATAGACTATAAAAATAAAACATGGAAAAAATTAGCAACAAACCTGGATATGGAAGGTAAATTAAAGTATTTATTTTCACTTTTAAACCGTTATAATACTTAGTAATACTTTTTTACAAAGAAATCAAGAATATTATCTGACGTCGATGCCACGGTGAATGCGACCGATTCATACGAGTGGTGAGCGTGCACTGAGGCCACTCGCTGGCCGCTCTATCTCACGCTCGCCCGCCCCGCTGCACGCCCCGCCAAACGCTCCGCTCCGAGCGTCCACTCAGGCCTTACACTAACGCACCGTAAAACGCAGCAAAATGTATGAAGAATAGGTGACGCATACGACACGTCAACGCGTATACGCAGCGTTATGCACCGGTGTGGTCGCTCCCTTATGTTACTATTGGAACCCTGGCCGGTGGGGCGCGGGTAACGAGGCTTGAAGCTGTGATGGGAAAAACTGAGGCATGCGAGTACCTTTAGCTGGAATTGACATCAATGTGAGTTCAAGGGTGTTTCTTTTGGATTGCTTCGATTTTATTTGCCTTCACGTATTTCTTTTTATGTGTTATCAAGAGTACCTACATTTTTAACCTCCGAGAAAGAGGGGTGTTATAAGTTTAACGTGTCTGTCTGTGTATCTGTCTGTGGAATCGTAGCTCCCAACCGGATGAACCGATTTTCGTTTAGTTTTTTTTGTGTCATACTTAGATAATTTTATCCCGTGAAAATGTCGGGGGTTTTTCAATTTTTCTAAGTGGTAGTTATTAACAATCTATTACTGATTTATAATTTGTAAGTGAATGTTTAGGTACAGTCGAGGTCAAAGATATGTTCACACTTTTGCACCTTACTGCCTTGTAATAAGATGCAAAAGTGTAAACGTATCTTTGACCTCGACTGTACAGCAATCCTGAAGTTATTAGGTAGGTAATTAGATTCTAAACTTGGTAATGACCGCACCGCTCTGTGTGGGAATCTAACTTATACTTTTTTAATAACATGACGGCGGCAAACAAACATACGGTAAGCCTGATAGGTAGAAAGCCTATGGACGCTTGCAAGTCCAGAGGAGTCATAAGCGCGCTATCAACCCTCTATTGATTTTGTGTTTATAGAGTAATCATTTCACTAAACTTGCGTTCGACGACAATGATTCAAGCAAAAGTGGTCACGTAAATTAATCGAACGCACATCACGACAATTCAACCGTGATTTTCCTATACAAAAAGTAGCATTTAGATAAACCTCACGCGCGTACAATGCATTACGTGATCGACCTGCCGATGTTGAGATTTATACTTACTACTTATACCTACCGTTCTCGTTACAAAATACCATTATTTATTTGGAAACAGGTAGTACAGGTATAAAGTTGAATTTGAATCAAACGGGCGGTCCGAGAAGACCCGTGTCACCCGCACCCTGACGTAGGCACTGGCCGTTGGAGGTAAGTGCTTTGCTTATCAGTATCGGCCATGACAGCTAGGTATGTAATGAAGGGGTTAGCATAAAGATATTGTATAGGGTACGAGGATAATTAAGGCTGAAAACAGCGCTGGAATTAAATAGCCAAAGTTCACTTAATACATTGTTACATTTCGTTCTGATACTTCTGATACCGGATATCCCTAGGCTATTCGGATGATTCACAGAATTCCCAGTGTCCGGAATGAAGCTGGAATATAGGGAAAACCGTGGTTAGTTGATTAAATCTCAGTTTAAATTATTGTATTTTCATTGCTTCAACGGATTCTCGCATTTAGTTGGTAGATGCAAGGCTTTCGCGTTTTTTGACATATGACCTACCCCTATAGTCAACCATTCCCGATATGCCGTATGCCTCGACTAAATAAAGTGTCCGTCACAGTCAAATATTTTGCCTATTAATTAATAAAGTTCCATATTTTTATGCCACAATTTCAACGTTTCATATAATACGCCGTATTTAAAACCAGAACATTTCATTTCTCTATACTTTTTCTGTATCATGGATTAAAATAGGTAAAAAAAAGGTTACAAGTTTAGAACATTGGTTTTTTATCAATCGTTACATTCATCATCATCATCATCATCATATCAGCCGAAAGACGTCCACTGCTGGACATAGGCCTCCCCCAAAGAGTGCCACAATTACCAGTCCTGCGCCACCCGCATCCAACGGACTCCCGCGACCTTTACCAGGTCAGTCAACCTTATGGGGGTCTACCCACGCTGTGCCTTCCGGTACGTGGTCACCAGTCGAGAACCTTCCCGCCCCAACGGCCCTCAGTTCTACGTGCAATGTGCCTCGCCCACTGCCACTTAAGTTTAGCGATTTCGTTATGTAATAACATTCTATTATGCGAAAAAAGGTATAACCAACATTACGCAGTATCCTCTGATACCTGATAGGTACAGTCAACATCAAAAGTACCTACGCAAACGAAGACGTCAAAAGTCTTTATTAAAAGGGAATAAGAACTTTTGACGTCCTCAATTGCGTAGTTACTTTTGATGTTGACTGTACGTCATACTCGTATAATGCCATAAAAAGTTTGAATCAAAACAATATCGCCGTCGACTCAGGCAGTCTTCCTGCATTACAATAGTAATTGTACCGAGGTTGCGAACTTTGCCTTAAGTTAGGTTTGGCGTGATAAGGGTTACTATTGTTAACATTACTAGGGCAAGTTGGGCGATAAACAAACCATTTTGGTAAACTAGCCCTCCAATTTACTAAGCTCATTTATCGTACACCATCGACGATTTTCGTCAGCTTATTTAATTGGTTTTAATTTGTTGTTTATCAAGTATCTGATATATACATATATGTACCTATGATGTACTTGTAGATTTTAAATACATTCGATGATTTAAAATACTTAGGCAACCGAAGTACAATTTTTTTTAAAGTATCCCATTCGAACTAGTTCGTCATTTTCTAACAAAATTCCTTGACATCCAGTTAGAAATTAGTTTGAAACGCGGTGTGAATGTTTTGGTACACCACACTGTCATCACTCTCACATAATTACAACACACGCCAATCAAGGCACAGTTCGAGTTGGCAAAGTGAAAACTCTCGTAAAATGATAGTGCCCATAAGGCAAAACCTCTGTTCCATGAAGGCGAGCCCTGAGATCGATGGTCGTCGAGGGACGTTCCATCATCGTTTGTTTGCGCATTCATCGTCCCCAAACGTCAAAACTTGAGGGCGAGCCGCTATTTGACGATATTTACCTGGCTACGAATACAATGTATATTGTTACTTGCTGTTTGATGTTTTTTGGTCGCAATCGCTTAAATCAAGCTTTAAAAGTAGGTATAGAGGTATTGAGCATTTGTCATTGCGTATACCTAAGTACTTTCAATTTAATATTATTTGATGGTTAGATAGATCGATAATTTATATATTGGAGTAGGTAGCTAGTTATTTTTTCACAAAAAGCATTTATATATTAATTTTTTTAACAAATCAAGTGTCTATGACTGTTTACAGAATTTACAATTCAACGTCGTTACAATCGTAAAATCTTAATTTGTATATTATTATTTGGTTAGTCCAAATCCTAATTTATATGTTGGTGTAAAATAGAGCAAACTCAAAAATTGAATTTTATAGACTTGCTTACTAAATCTTGACTAAGACATCTAAGTCAAGATTAGTCTTGTAAGTCTATATAAATGTAGCGTTGCATGTTACACATTCGCGATAAAACTAGTTTTCCACATTAAAGTCGTATCTGTAACCATATTACTGAACTAAATTGGCTGCCACAAACTGAACGTAGTTATTTCAATACGTTAGAAAGCTATAGAACATTCTCAATATTAGCTACCGTTAGTGAGCGCTGTTGGGCGCTCGAGTTAGTTATTAGGCCTGAAGTTGGGAACTGGAGCAAACTGCATCTTTGAACATCGCTCAACCGAGCCTTTCAGCTAGGTTTCTGATTTCAGTTTAAATGTAAGAGGTACTTTATTAAAGACTTTCGTGTTTTGCGGTTATCAGTAGGTATCATAACAAAATACATTAAGGGTGAGACCAGACTAGCGTAATTTGTGAGCTGTGAGTCGCATAATTTCGGTCCGCACAAACCGAAATGTCCATCTATGGGCGGACCGAAATTATATGCGACTCACAGCGCGCAAATTAAGCTCGTCTGGCCTCACCCTAAGTCGAATTCCAAAATATGTGCACGGTCAAAGTGATCAAAAATATGTGAAGGACATAAGGTTGCTCAGATTTTTATGAACCTCTGGAAACGTACATGTATTTTTGAAGTCGACTGTACATTATTTATTAATTTAATCAGTTTCTGTTGAATCCATATAAACGTACGGAATTAATAAAAATAAATATACTTACAAACTAGAGGTTAGCACAATTACAATCCATAATTACACTTAACATTAAAACCAAACACAACAAAAAGATATAAAAGTGTCAAAATAGGAAAGAAAATACTACCGTTTGCCCGCGACTTCTCCGCGCCGCACTCGTTAATTAATGCCGTAGCTCCATACATTTCGCCCATCATATCACCCCTTTTGGGGATGTTTTTTGGGATAAAACTATCCTAATATCCTTCCAGAAATTAAAACTATCTCCATACTAAATTTTATCTTAATCGGTTCAGGGGCGACAGACGGACGGACAGGTTACCAGTATATTTATGTTTCCCGGAAGGGTAGGCAGAGGTCACGGATTTTCATACAGTATGCTCGTTTGTTTAAGATACTCTACTCTTGTACCTACTCTTGACCTGACCTTTATAAAAAAAAAAATATATAGTTGGTATATTTTTCTCAAAAATACTTATTTCACTTAGTTTATCTCAAGAAATTGATTTCAAGTGATACATGAAATCTGCGACTTGATCTTTGAATTTGGTGAATACAAGTAAAGAAAATATATCTTTCTTTCTTCTTCTTACAAAATGCTTAATGGAATTGGCTTTTTATTAAATTAGCTTTTTCCTCGTTAATTTGAGTCAGTACTTAAGTCATTCATGGCTATCTCTGCCGAATTTACTTTGGTGTAACCTGTTGAGGGAGCGGAAGGATCACCAAAATATCAGAAAAGCTTGTAATAGGGATTACAAGAATAAAGCCGATGGAATGGGGAAAGTTAGGGGAATAAAAGTTAGGAAATTAGCGCGGATTTCACCCTATAGCCCATTGCGGAGGAACATGGGGTGTGATGTGAACCACAGATTTAAGGGAGGAAAAATGGACTACGCAAGCCTTGATGATTCGCTGTAAACTTATTGATGAGTGCGCGAAGTTTTCCGTTTCAGCTTGGGCAATAAATATTTCGTATGTACGGCTCTCCCATTGTTCTCCTCTACAGATCGCATATCTCAATCGATTCTCGTGTGTGAGCAGGTTCAATAATTATATAGATTTTTCCGTCGCTTCAGTTTATTTTTTTGTCAGACAGGCGATGTCTGCAGGTCACAGAGCCTCTATTGTAGTTATCGTGATTTTATATACCGTTGTCGGTATTTATTTTATTTATTATGTGTATACGTTTGTATCGGCAGTATGTTGTGTTGCGTTCCGTGGGTCACGTACGGTGTTGTCTGAAAATCAGTGCTGTAGGTGTCTGTCTGACACCTCGGCATAATGCTGACAGCGACCGATACACTGCCGCGAAGACACACACATTTTGTGTCAATTGTATTGTATTTCTACTCCCTTTGTCTCTGTGTGTCTTTTTGTGTAGTGAATAAATGTCTTCTTTCTTTCAATAACAAGTGGCTTGATTGGAATGATTGTTCATGGGATTAGGTGGCAAAACCGACAGACTCCGAGCTCCTTTAAGTTACCTACAACAGGGAAGACGATGAGGACGGGAGGATGGTACCGACATAACAAAGATAAATGTTTGAAGCGGAACAATTAATATCTCATGTCGTTATTTTTATTACTGGACTACATACCTACTGTATGGCGCCATACATTTTGCGTAAAATCACGGCAAATATTGTTCCACCAAACATCGATCATATTAACTTGTTAATGTACTTACTATGACTTTTCAATAGACCACGCGGGATCTATTATTTGTGTATCTATGAGCTTCTACAACTTTTTAACAGTTTTGCTAGAAGTCCATCAAAGTCAGCACTTTTGAAATTGTTTTCTTTTGGCATCTTTCTGACTACTTTAACAACAAAGGAGTTGATAAATGAATAGTAGGTACTCAACTCAGATATCAATCTTGTTTCGGAGGTAAAAATTACTCCACATCCTCTAACTTTTCTAAGAAATGAGAAGAAACTAGTTTTTCACTTATCCGCTTCTGAAAGGGCTTGACGACCATTATATACCTACTCTAAAGGCTTCTGAAAAGTCGCCGTAGCATGATATTGTTTTTCGATACAATCCAAAGCAGGAAAGTTCTCGCAATAAAGAGATATGGTGCTTGTCTTTGTTCCGTGTGGTGTTTCCAAGAGCTCTCCACCGATCGCGGTCTAATCTTTCGAATCTCAAGGGCCGTCATTTAGCTTCCACGCTCGATACTTGCCGATATATTGAGTATTGAGATATCACAACGGGTGGAGGTCCAAATAAGGGATCGATTGTTTCATCACTTTCTCTCTCTAAAATCAATTTAATACTCCGCCAAGCCACGTGAACATTTCCACACTTCTTTTCCAATTTACCACATGAACTGATTTCCGAGAGCAAAATGCGTTGATTATTAGAGAAAATAACCGGATCGCTGTGTGTGGGCCGATAATATTTGAGGACTTCCGTCGATTCCTCGAGCATCACCATCTTGGCACTTCATTAGTTGCTATTCCAATGGAATCATAATAATCAGAATCTGTGACGTACTATTATAGTTTTAAGTATGGTCAGGTGGGGTAAGAGGAACTACCGGGAAAGCGAAACAGTAGTTGGTATTATTGTTTCCAAACCCAACTAATAATAATACCAACTACTGTTTCGCTTTCCCGGTAGTTCCTCTTACCCCACCTGACCTTACATAATTGAGGAATTCCATAACTCATATGTGGTTTTCATCAAAGTTATGATTTCCGGGTGTAAATACACGAGTTGTTATAGAAAATACCGAAAGCACTTCACGCGTGCGTAATATAATTGAGGAGTTCCCTCAATTCCTTTTGGATCCAATTATCCAACTGGATTTTTAAACAAAATAAATTATACGAATCGGCTCATAAATGACGGAGTTCTGAGGTAACAAATATAAAAAAAGAAAAAAAAATACAACCGAATTGAGAACCTCCTCCTTTTTCAAGTCGGTTAAAAATGGAATGACAGGTACAAAATAAAAGAAAGTCTTTTGAAGGCACTTGAAGGTCGTTGTGCGGTGCAATAACTCTGGTAAAGTCACTTAAAACTAATTATTCCTAATTTTATCGACAATTATAAATCTATTTTTTATCGTACTGTTAATTGCTGCGATTTGGGAACCAGCTGTGGATAATTGGATATAAAATACCGCTTTTTATAAAAAAAACATTGCCATCCTTAAAAACGATTGATACATTACAACTTTTGAAGGTACCCTCGTTTGGCTTTCGTTTATCAACTTTGAAAGACAATTTTAAAAGTAGGTAGGTTAACGAGTTTTTGTTTAGTAAATACCAACCCGGTAGGGCTAAAATAAGAGCTTGGCAACAGCTACCTTATTCACTTGCGTATATCTAGTTGGCGTGAGAGTGAATGAGACTACAATCCGTACTCGGTTTCACATTTTCGTAAGTTGTCACTAAAATGAACTCGGGAAATGTCAAATGGATCTCTTTTGTATCTCTTTTAGTCCAGCAAAATTAAATATGTCATCATTGTTTGGTAGTAAGTGTTATAACGTCACTCCTTAACTTGCTCGCATTATAGCAGCTGTCATATTTTCTATAAACAAACGGACCGTCTCAGGGAAAAATAATTATTTTGTTTATTGTTCCGCGCTAAATCATTAGAATACAGTGAAATTTACTTTCTTTATAGTTTACTGTAGAATATAAGATTGTGCGATTGAAGGTTGTACGTCCCATGCGGGAAGAAAAGAAAATGTTCAGGGACCATTAAGCTTTCTCCAGTAAGTTTCAATAGATTTTGATGTTATTAATGTAACGATCTAAGCTAAAATTAATAATAATCACTATTAGAAGTTTATGTTAATATCATCATATTCAATTATTCGTACAAAATCGGCATGTAAATAAAACATTTTTTGTGAATTAAAGAGGTTATGTTTATTTACATAGTGATGTGTATTTTTTATCGAACTCGGAACAATAACTTATCGACATTGACATGGATGTATTATAACAGTACCTATATAGAAAAAAATGTGTTGGAACATACGAAATTACAAGTTTGCTGAAGAATCGATACATACAACAAAATGGCTTAGTGTAACAGCTCAGCAAACATTCCTCACAGCCCTTAGGCTGTGATGTTATGTTTTTACATAGACCAGATGAATTTCAATCTTACTCTTTGGCAATATGCGGCAAAATATGGCCGTAGGTTATATATACCTACGGCCGTATTTTTTTAGCATATTTACTTAGAAGTTCGATTTTAGCTGAGCTCAAAGAGATTGTATTTAAGTATTTGATTTAGATTTCAACTTAATACCTGCACGCGTTCCTGAGAAAAAT
This sequence comes from Epinotia bilunana, assembly GCA_947049275.1. Lineage (NCBI taxonomy): Eukaryota > Metazoa > Arthropoda > Insecta > Lepidoptera > Tortricidae > Epinotia > Epinotia bilunana. Next base: position 13,987,520 of record OX346259.1, on the reverse strand, counting down.
ATTAAATACAGATGGGCTGATAGACAACGAAGTGATCCTAGCATGCTAGTATGGTACTCCATAGAAACCACCTTGATTTGGTTGGAAGCCGTGCTTCCGACAGGTATCGACACGTGCTAAATCACACTTCAGCTAGGACTGCATGCTGGCCTGCCGATTTCGCTCGTGTAGCGTCTCCTTATGATAATAGTTTGGTATGATTTCTGGAAATATGCTACTTAAAATTATGCATTTTGTTTTTATGACGACTGAAGGAAACCGTTTTTCACACAGTGCATTATTTATTAAACTATAAATATATAATTACAATCTTTGTATAATTTATCGATAAACAAGTCGACACAGTAACATCCCTACCAAAGACCAAACTTGCATAAAACTTGTGACAACCTACACAATTGAGGAATAACAAATGCATATACATCTCTTTCTGCCGCGTTAGTCGTGTCAGAAGGAAGTACAGAACAGGTATACGTCTCTGCTACCTATTTTAGCGCGGCATCCATGTTTATCCTTATTCCGAGGTAAATACACTGTAACAATAGATAAGTAGTTTATATCATACTACCAGCGACCAGAACCACTAGTTGGTTCTGTGATCTGTAGAACTTGCGAGACTGTTTTTTCCAAAAAAAGATTATGAAATGAAAAACTGAATCGACAAAAATCTATATAATTATTGAATCTGCTCACAGAATTTCACGAGAATCGGTTGAGAAATGCGACTTGTCGATGACAAATGCCGGACATGTGGACCCGGACGACACAGACACGGACACGACAAAGTTCAGAAGCCCAAGCTAAACCAGAGAACCGCGTTCGCTTTGCTCGCTCGTTCAATTAGAAAGCTCGCCAATGTGTACACAACGTAGCGTTCCTTTAAAGGAATGAACATGCTGTAGCAAGTGTCTGAAACTAGCTACCGCAGCAGGAAAGTACCTACTAGTCTCTGATATTACTGTCCTTTACCCCCAAAACTTTGTCAACGCAGAGTTGTGTTCAAAACGAGTACACGGAATATTGATTTAAACGTTCACGATACACATTATTTAACTAAATGGTCAGACATATTTATTAAAAATAATGAGTAGGGGAGACTGGGGTAAATAGGAACGCGGGTCATTTAAAACAAGCTTAATAAATCCTAGACTATTGGCGATATCGGCGGGGTCTTGAGAATCGGCTTTAGTTTCGGAACTTGTCTAACTATATTTTTTATAGGCATCGAACCCATTTCATTTTCTTACGAGGATATATAGATTTTTAACAACATGGAGTAAGAATTTTTGGGAATATATTTTTTTATACATAAAAAAAACTATTATAATAGACATTGTAGTCGATTTTGTACTATATTACTCGTACCCAGACGCTTCCGATATTTTTCTACATAATTCAATATTTACGAGGAGGTTGACGGGGCAGTTGAAACAAAAAAATGGGGGCAAAAGAAAGAGTATCTACTAATTGAAAGGAATAAGAAAGAAAGAAAATAAATCTATTTCGCATAACAGAATTAAACAATTGCGTAGTTTGACACTTCGTGAAATGCGAAAAAGAAGTCCACTCACACACAGAGGATGACTAGAAGCTGATGCCGATGTATTTTTTGTGCGTAATTATTTTTAAATACATCGATAACCTGTACAAAAATATCACAAAATATGTACTTTTGTACTATATATATAATACAGATAGAAAAAGGGACAGAGCAAAAAAAGAAGATCATTATTGAGAGTAGGTATTGTTACCAAAATAAGTCCTAAATGGGTATGTTGAAGTCAATTGGAACAATTTTTTGTTACATTCGTAAGTACGATATCTAGTATTATATTTGGCAGGAAATCGATTAGTTAACTGATTATAATAATTTAATAAATATTTTACTCTTAGTCGTTTCAAGGGAAAACGTTTCAAATGACCCTGAGCCTGGGTCATTTGAAACGTTTTCCGATGGTTTGTAACAAAAATATTGTTACAAAAACATCCCACAATGTGGTCAATTAACCAGTGTTATTACATAGCCAAATATCCTTTCTAAAGCAGAAAACATTTACCGAACAGATTCTATTCAAAATGAAGACATAATTAGCCCTTTATATGAAAATCGTTCCAATTGACCCCAGTGATGACCCCTGAGAATGTGAAACGTTTACTTTTATATAATTATTCTATCAGTATGTATTTCTTAAGTATTGCCCACAAGTAGGTGCAGGTGCACCTACATGTTTAGGCAGTCATGTAAGGTATGTTGAAGTAATTCCCCTGCGAGCAGCGTTACAGAGCACTTGCAAACTTTTTGATGGATTGATTAATCTGGGAAGTGATAAATGACGGTGTGCTTCCGTACGTACAAATTTCAATAAGTATTAAAAAGGTTTCCCGTAGTTACTCTGGATGTATTACTAAGTTTACGTATTCAAGTAACGCACTTTAACGTGACGTTAAGATAGTCATAAAATAAATACATCTATCTGAGTCGATTATTTATGGATCTACATCACTTTCCTGTAATTAATAAGAAAATTTCAAGTCACTGGTCTACATATCAAAATTAACCGTAGCTATTTCATTCAAAAGTCAGTACAAATCACCGTATACACAGTTGCCATCACATATTATGTCTATTATCTATCCCACAGGCTAATCAAAAAAAGAGCAAATGTTTCTTGCGTGTTTATATACGCTTGCTGAATAATTTAGATGGCTAAAAATTCACAGCCACACAATTGTTGGAGTGAGCCTTCAAGGCAGCGACGTCGTAAAACATACCCACAATGGCTGGTCAGACCGGTGGCAGTAGGTCGAGCATTTCACGGAAACGCGTAGCCACAAAGGCTTTCAGGGTGTTTCAGAGCAACAAAAGAAACTTGCGGTCGGGTGTCTGGACGGTGACCAAACTGCAGTACAACAATGGATAATCTTAAAATATTGTAGTATTTACTTGTTCAGTTGTTATATTGTATTGTATTCTGGTACTTAATGGAAATGGTAATGGTAGTCCTTACAGTCCACTTCCCACTAAAATTATAATGTAAAAGTTTATTATCACACTGATATTAAATAAATGTGAAAATTCGTTGATGTTGTCAGAGAGACATAATAAGGAGAATCTGTAGGAAATTGTATTTATACAACATAAATTAAAACCTTCAATAGCGCGATGCAGAACATCACCAATTTCCGTGCATATTCTAGTAGGTCATTCTCCAGTTTTTTGTCGGCGTGCAAACTCCGCCAAACCATGAGAAACGTATAATTTTTTTTTGATGGAGTTAAGGTGACCGTCAGACCAAATTTGAGACTAACCGATTGGAGAATAACGTGTTTTCTCAAACATGCTCGGAAATGTATGCGTTAATATCACGAAATGAGGACATGAAGTTTCTTGTTTAAGGCTCCATACCTTCTTGGCCTTACGCCAAGAAGTAATGTACGAAAACCCTCAGTAAAAACATTATTGTCCGCTACTCTAACTTTTTAAATTTGCTTATTAATATTAAACTGACGAAGGAAAAAATACATACTGCCAACCACCCTAGACTGTAGGCATACTTGCGACATAAAAAAAAAACTGGTACTATACTTATGTGCGGTTAAACTTGGTGCTCGAACGGCTTGTTCAAATGGCATGTTTAAAAAATTAAAAAGGCAGCATATTACCTATTATTTAATTGATTACCTTTTATTTATTTTAATCACATCGTTTGAGAAAAGCACTATACAATCCTCGGCCGAAACAGGAATTGCTGGACTCGCTGTATCTCGTCTACCCCAAACTCGTCCAGCAATCTCTTACTTCACGGCCTCTGCAGTAATGTACTAATACATACACAACAGCGCCATCTTTTGTTGTCAAGTGGAAGCCGCGTGGCGGCGATGACAACCAGTATAATTTTGGTGGCAAATTTTAAAAATTCTAGCAAAAACTACTGAACCGATTTTGATGGCACTTTCTATATTGTAGTTTAGACCTCAGAATAGGACATAGCGCGGCCTTTTTTTAGATATAATTTCTTCAGAGGGTGATATGAGGTGTGAAAAATTGTATGGGAATTCATTTTTTTTTTAAGATACAGACTTTAAACTTCGTAAAAAAGTTATTTAATAAAACAAAAGAAAACTAAATTTCAGCGTTTTTGAAAATTCATAGCATTAAGGGGTCAAAAATGGGTTGCAAATTTGTATGGAAAGTATATATTTTTTCGAGCTAGGGACTTGAAACTAGTTGAAACTTCGTAAAATGGTTCTATACTAAAACACAAGAAAAACAAATTACAATGTTTTTAAAAAATCGTCTTCTAAAGGGATTAAAACTTGCTTGAAAGTTTGTATGTAGAAATTCAGAGTGAAGAACTCCATAATATGTAGATGGCGCTACCGGTCTTATCCGATACTATTAGAGCAATATTTGTATATAATAAACCTATATTTATGCGTATATTTTTAATCATGTTCTGATGAAAATTTCAGTATAGGGGTTTACGGAGCCGATCTAGCTTATTTTCGAGAGAATTCTTTGTTTCTTGTTTAATTTTGTATAGAAATCGCTTGCGTAGTATTAAAGCAGAGGAACACACGGTCCTACTTAGGTAAAAAACTAATCTTAAGTATTAAAATAACATCGACGGTTGTGGATTTCAATGCATTCATGCAGTCTTCTGGCGCGTCATGACAAAACAATGTGACTTAGAAAATTGCAGTTTTCAGAAATCGCCAAAAACATATTTTTTCGTTATGTGGTCATAAAACTGTGAATATTTATCCGATATTGATGAAATTTGGACAATATATGAATAATGTTGCTCTTATAGTATACAAAACACAAAACATCTAATTTTAAAATTATTTAATTCATTTAAAGACCAAAACCTGTTTTGTCGTGACATAAGTTGGTAATACTTATATAAATCGTCGTGACAAAACACTGTAACTAGCATGTTACAGTATTTTGTCACAACAATGTACCGTTTTTGTACTTAAGTTTACGACACAACACTGTCAATATCATGTTACAGTGTTTTGTCGGATACTCATAAGTACGAAAACTCTACTATAAATTTTAGTTGTGTAATATTAACACCATCAGTTCTTCTTAGACCAGATTTGACTAAACGAGAATAATTTTTATGCCAAGATTAGATACTATTTTGACGTTTAACCTTTGATTAAGTACTTGGTCAATCCGGTCTTAGTATTTGAAAGCGAAGAAAGGAATACATTTTACAAATTCGTAGTAATTACAAATCAATATCTCGTTCCGTTGCCAAATCATCAATATCAGATACCACCAATTATTCACAAAATTGTCTTCTCAATTGTGGACTAAACTTTGCAAATTCCTCTCGAGGTTTTCTTGTTTTTTAATCTTATCTTACATACTTTTTTATCATCCATTGACTTGTTCAATCCAGTATCACAGGCTCTGTCAAAAAAATATACTTCCTTGTAATGTAACTCGTATCATAATACTTAGTTCGTTTTTACATATAAGGATAGACAGCCTCTTCTTAGTAGTACGATTTGAAATCTATGTAAATATATTAAAACCATCAGGGTATTTAACTTTACTCTCATTTTGGAATAAATATTCCTACATATAAATATGTAATAATCGTTGCACGTGGAATTGGCTTCCTGGTTTAAATTGTTGTTTGGCACAAGTCGATCGTTGCTTTTATCTAAGATAGTAAACAGTTTCGTTAAAATTTGTGTAATTGACATCCATACTTGTTTCATCAGTCTAGCTGTTTGTGCCAGGAAAATCCGATACTTTTGGTAACTAAATGACTGTTCATTTTGGAAAAATTCAGTGATACATTTAACCGACACTCTTTCTTCCCACCTTTGGAAAGAATTAAAATCAATATATTGCGTTCTTTGCCCATTTTCTAATACTCTAATCGCCGACAAGTTAAAAACGCATGATGAGTTCCTGTGATCTCCTAAGTAATGTTTACAAGTTGTGTTCCTCGTAGCTGTTTGCACGCAGCTGCCACACCCCGGGCAACCACGTCGACTCGTGGGCTAAACCTGGTAGAGGGAGGCTTGGGTGCTCGCATCCAAGCCTTGCGGTCGCTCCCCGCATAGTGCATGTCTGCCTTGGCTACTAACTAATAGCAGTCCACCGCCGGTGGCAAGGCAGCTAGGCAGTTGTGGATGGCCTGAAGGGTTGCTATAGGGGCCTGTTATCGCTGCCCGGACACTGCATCTCTGCTCTTCTCCGATCGTAGCGGCTATCCGTTCCATTGGTTCAAGGGGGGTAGAGACGAGAGGGTGCGTCTGTGTGTGCGCGAACACTTATGCACCATAATATATCCTGCGCAACGGACTGTTTCTGGATACTGGTTGAACGAGAACTTCAAAAGCCCTGTGGCGACAGGCTGAGGTGGAGAGGTCTGACTTTGCAAGTTGGGCTTTGTCTGAGGTCTGCACGCAGGCGGTTCGGGGAGAGTAGTCGTTTTTACGCTGCATCGGAACAACAGTGCGAACTGGGCAGCACCCCGCGCGACAAAGCAGCCCTATTTAGGGAGGCACTGCTTTCCTCGCTCAGCCGAGGAGGGAGCTAGAAAAGGTGCTCTAAAAATGGTTTGTTCCATCTTAACGGGGAGGTAGTAACCACGGCTGCCTGTGCATCCCATTTGTCGTGGTCGAAATACAAAAAGAAAATTTAAAGTCTCAACTAAGAAGACTAAAACAACTAATCTTGTGTTTGGCGCATGGAACGTACGCACCCTTCTCGACCGTGATGGTAACTCTTGCCCTGAGCGAAAAACAGCTATAGTGGCCCGAGAACTACGCCGCTACAACGTTGACATAGCTGCAATTAGTGAAACACATCTTGCTGATGAAGGTGAACTGGTGGAGCATAGCGGTGGGTACACGTTCTTTTGGAAGGGTACTGCGGTGAATGAACCACGACGTTCAGGAGTTGGATTTGCTATCAAAAACGAGATAGTTAGGCGCTTAGAAGAGTGTCCTATGTTGAGATTATAATAATAGACTGTTAAGGTTGACCAACATTAACATACATATACAGTGCTGCCACCATAGTTTAGTTACTTTGTACTATGAAGTATGTTCATGTATAGGGAGCTCTGTTGCTCTGCAAATAAAATGTCGAAATGGAATGGGCGTTTTTTAATTTACGACTAAGATTCAATACGCTTCCACTGCGCTAATTCGAGGAAAAGGGTTATAAAATGGCTCAAGATTACCATTTAATACCACGATTGAGTGAAAATGCAAACTTCGGGCATTGGAAATTCCGAGTAAAATTAATGTTGGAGGAAAAGGGAGTGTTATATTGCGTAGAAGATACTGCTGCTCCCAAAGAAGCGAAGGCCTCAGGAGATGCCAAGGCGAGATCTATAATTGTACAATGCCTATCTGATAGATATATTGAGATATTAAAAAATTCTAAAACAGCTGCCGACATGCTGTCAAAATTAGAAGACATCTTTGAACGAAAAACGGTATGTAACAAATTACGCTTGAAAAGGCAATTAATTATGCTAAAATGTAGTGCGAGCGAAAAACTGCAAGATTATTTTCTGAAATTTGACTCCCTGGTAGGCGAATTAAGTGCCATCGGATGCGACGTTGATAAAATGGACCAAGTATGCTATCTTCTATCGTCGTTGCCGCCAGCTTATGAAAACGTTATCACATCAATCGAGACAATGATCACGGAAAAGTCAATTGAAATAGAAACAATAAAAGCACGACTGCTTGATGCTGAGTTGAAACAATGTCAAGAAAACAACCATGAAGAAGCATTTCTAGTATGCTACGGATGTGGAAAACATGGACACTTAATCAAGAACTGTAGAGACAAGCCAGCAGATACATACAGCTACAACAGAGGATATCGAGGAAGGCCACATTCACGAGGATATCGAAGCAATCGAGTATATCGAGGACCCAGAAACAATTCAAGGGGCAGAGGCATGCAGCAGAGACATTCAAGCCATGTAGCACAGGCCGAAGATGACCATCATGATGTCCTGTCATTCACAGCATTCAGTACAGGTGAACAGTGTCTTAATGTAAGTAATGATGTACAATTTATTGTAGATTCGGGTGCGACAGAAAACTTGTTAAAGTCAGACTATGAGCGACACATGACAAGTATTGTAGAGTTGGATAGGGCTATTAAAGTATTTGTAGCAAATGGTCAGTACCTAACCTGTTATAAAAGAGGCACATTAAATTTGATGTGTAACAATGTGTCAATAAATGTTGAAGGATTAATTGTACCAAATCTGTCACACAACCTGCTGTCAGTCAGAAAATTGTTAGAAAAAGGATATAATATACAATTTACAAAGAATAATGTATCAATTTCAAATAAATTACAGGAAATAAGTGGTAATTTATTGGGAAATCTGTATGTAATACCAATGCAATTAAAATCAAGTGAATGTTTAGTTGCTGCCAATGATGTTTTGTGGCATCAACGGCTGGGACATGCCAACAGGAAGCATCTGAAGATAATGGGGCTACCATGTAGTGAGACACCATGTGAGCCGTGTATGCAAGGTAAGTCAACAAGATTACCATTTTACTCCACTCCTAAACCTCGTTCCCAACACATTGGTGAATTGGTACATACTGATCTCTCTGGACCTGTAAGTACTCCCACATCGAATGGTGAGGCGTATTATCAAACTATTATTGATGACTATACACATTTTTGTGAAGTATACCTATTGAAGAGGAAAAGTGAAGCTACAGGAAAGTTAATTGAATATGTTTCCAAAATAGAGAGACAAACACAGGATATAAAGTTAAAAAGATACGTGCTGATAACGGAGGCGAATTCAAGAATGACATTATGAAAAACTTTTGTAAGAAGAATGGAATCACAATGCAATATACTATTCCTTATAGTCCAAAGTCTAACGGCGTCGCAGAGAGAATGAACAGAACGATATATAATAGAGCCAGAACTCTACTGTTAGAAACAGGATTGCCCAAAACCTTGTGGGGTGAAGCAGTTAGATGCTCAGTATATCAAATTAACCGTTGTCCATCATCTGCCATCAGGTTTAACACACCAGCTGAGAAGATGTTTGGCGATCGTGATCTATTAAGGTTAAGAGTATTTGGATCCAAGGTGTGGGTACATTTACTACCAAAACAGGATAAACTTGAAGAGAGAGCAAGGTCTATGAGATTTGTTGGATATTCACCAAATGGATATCGTGTATGGAATCCTGAAAGTAATGAAATTACAGTTGCAAGAGACGTCAGGTTTGATGAATCACAATTTAAATATAATGAGAGCAAACCAAAAGAGAAAGATCTACTATATAGGTACAAAGAAGAAGAACAGGAAGCTCAAGAATCTGATCGAGATAATAAGAATGAAGAAACTGAAAGAAAAGAAGGAACTAACCAAGAGAATCAAGAAGATGAAAGATACTATACAGATGAAGAGAGTATTGAGGAAAATAGACAAGAAACTAAGGAATGTCACACCAGATCAGGAAGAGAAGTACGAAAACCAAAAGAATTACTTGATCATTATGACCTAAATTATACGGCATATTGTCTGTTATCGGGAGACCCTCAAGAATTTGACGAAGCTATACAAAATGAAGAATGGGAAGATGCAATCAAGAAAGAATTAGAGTCACAAAGGAAAATGGCAACATGGGAGGAAGCTACACTACCAAAAGGATCTAAAGCTATAGACACCAAGTGGATTTTCAGAACTAAACAAGATAACACAAAGAAAGCAAGACTTGTCGCTAAAGGGTATCAACAAAACAATTCGTATAATAATTATGCTCCAGTAGCTAAACTGTCAACAATAAGGCTGATGTTAAGTATTGCAGTACTACGAGATGAACCATTAGAACAGTTAGATGTACCAACAGCGTTTTTAAATGGAGACCTAGATGAAGAAGTATATATTAAATGTCCAAAAGGATTAAAGATAGAGGAAGGAAAGGTACTTAGATTGAAGAAAGCTTTGTATGGCTTAAAAGAAGCACCTAAATGTTGGAACAAGAGGTTTCACGAGTTCATCATAGGAAAAGGATATAGTCTGTCAAAACATGACAGCTGTTTATACCGAAAGAACAATACCTGGATTCTACTGTATGTAGATGACATCTTATTACTTGGAGAAAGCGTTGATATAATTAGTCAACTAAGGAACGAATTTAAAGTGAAGGAACTAGGAGAAGTGAAGAATTACTTAGGATTAGAAATTACAAGAAAGAAGGACAGAATGGAAATAAGACAAAGTGAGATGATACACAAACTATTAGTGAAATTTAACATGCAAGATTGCAAGAAAGTCAACACTCCAATGGAAGTAAATTACAGTGCAGACACCGACTCAGAAGTAATTGATGTTCCTTTTAAGGAACTAGTTGGTTCACTGCTCTACATATCAACGAATAGTCGTCCAGACATTACTTTTGCAGTATGTTATTTGAGTCGATTCCTGGATAAACCTACAGAAGATCTATGGAAAGCAGGCAAGAGGATTTTACGTTATTTAAAAGGAACACCTGAAAAGGGACTGTTGTTTAAAAGGTGTAAGGATGCTACTCTAGTGGCTTACTCAGACGCTGACTGGGCTGCAGACAAGACAGATCGCAAAAGCACCAGTGGCTGCGCCATCTTTCATGGTGAGAATTTAATAACTTGGTTTTCCAGAAAGCAAACGTGCACAGCACTTTCTACAGCAGAAGCTGAATTTGTTGCCGGCGCACATACTGTTAGTGAGGTTATGCATATCAAAGGTTTACTTACAGATTTTTCAAATAATGAAACCGTCATAAATACTCACTTGTTTATTGACAATCAAAGTACAATCAAATTGATAGAAAATCAGTCTAACACCAAAGCCTCTAAACACATATCTATTAAATACCATTACATAAAAGACATAATAAATAAGAAGCTTGTATCCATCTCTTATGTACCGACAGAAGAAAATGTCTCTGATATTCTGACTAAATCACTACCCGCAATTAAACAAATGTACTTCATAAATAAGTTGAACCTAGTGTAATACTCTTATTTAGGGAGTGGTTTAGTACACTGGCGTTGTCATGAAAAGTCTAAGGTGGAGATATGGAATGATGTCTATACTCGTTGAATTTATTTTATGGCAGATAGTACCTCTTTCATGGCAACTACCTATTTTATATTTTTAGTCGTGTCTCTCTTCTAGAACACCATCAAGTCGGCCTTTTGAAAGATATCGTGTCGCACTTAGTTAAGTTTTGTTTAGTAAGTTTCTGCGCTGTCATAGTTAAGGTTTAGTTGACTCTCCCCTGCGAGCGAGAAGCATAGTAATCTACAGCAACTCTCTATAGGTAATGTTGGCGCGATTAGTTACTTAGCTATGTTTTTACTTAATCTCTAATTTCAAGTTGTATAACTTAAATTTCGTTCGTTCTACACTTGAGGGGCTGTGTTGAGATTATAATAATAGACTGTTCAGGTTGACCAACATTAACATACATATACAGTGCTGCCACCATAGTTTAGTTACTTTGTACTATGAAGTATGTTCATGTATAGGGAGCTCTGTTGCTCTGCAAATAAAATGTCGAAATGGAATGGGCGTTTTTTAATTTACGACTAAGATAATATAATATCCTATTTACACCTCGGACCGAGTAATTTCACTGCGGCTTCACTTAGAGCATAACAACTTTTTAAATGTCATTAGCGTATATGCGCCTACTCTAGATAAATCCGATGACATTAAAGATCAGTTTTACGAAGAACTTACGCAAACATTATCTAGCATTAGGTCTCGCGAACAGATATTGCTGCTAGGTGACTTCAATGCGAGGGTTGGTCGCGACTTTGACGCATGGCCGAATGTTCTTGGCAGGCATGGAATAGGAAATATGAATAGCAATGGCCAACTACTACTTAGTCTATGTGCTCAATTTGGCCTATCCATTTCCAACACCTTCTTCCGACTTGCAAATGCATCCGCGATCAAAGCATTGGCATCTCATTGATTATTGCCATTGTGCGGCGTCGAGATCTAGGCCAAGTCAGAGTCACCCGTGTCATGCGGGATGCTAACTGTTGGACTGACCACCGACTTGTACTTACAAGGCTTAATATATGCCTCCGCCGTCCTTGCAGGCTTAATCCTGTGAAGACTCTACGTGCTAATGTTGAAGAACTTCAGCACATCCCGACGAGGGAGGTATATATAAGGGCTCTGGACGATGCATTGTTGTCACTTGATGTGGATAATGAGCCCCTCATTACATCTTGCAAACATTGTCCACGCATCTTATCAAAATCAGTACGAAGGTTTTGGGCTTAAAAACTCATAAACGGGAGGACTGGTTCGATGAAAACGACGATGCGTTCACTAAAGCGCTTGGAAAACACAGGGAGCTTCTCAGACAATCGAGCAGCACAAGGAGTCGTCAAGACCATGTGCTGGAGGGCATAAAGGAGAGTAGTGCAAAGATCAGAAAGTTTACTAGGGAGGCTAAAGATAAATGGTGCCAAGAAAAGTCACACCTATTGCAATGGTTGTCAGATACCAACCAACTAGGGGTTTTCTCTGACGAAGTTCGGAAACTGATACGGCTAGCAAGTCATGCCTCCGTTCCCTTAAAATCTGTAGATGGTGTTCCACTGACCAGCAAAGAGGATGTAATGAAACGTTGGGTACAACATTTTAGCCATTTACTTAACACCGATCGTCTAGCAGATCTAGAATTTATCCATGCACTTCCGGAATCACCTCCACAATCTGAGCTAATAGTTCCTCTGACGCTCAGTGAAACTGTGATTGCCATCAAACAATTGCAAAATAAAAGAGATAACATCAGCGGAGAGCTTCTAAAGTACGGAGGTGACAATCTACATAACACCTTATGGAAGTTATTTGTTAATATGTGGGATGAGGAGCAGATACCGGAATGTTTCAAGATTTCTCGCATCTGTTCTTTGTACAAAAATAAATGGAGCCGTTCCGACTGCAATTCCTATCGGGGCATATAGTTGCTGTCAACTCCGGGTAAGGTATTTGCAAGAATTCTTTTAAATCGCCTGCTGCCTCTGTCGGAATCGATTCTTCCTGAATCTCAGTTGGGCTTCAGAGCAGACAGAGGGACCTGCGAAGCCATCCTCTCAGTCCGTCAGCTGCTTGAGAAGAGTCGAGAGCAAAATCAACCTATGTTTCTTTGCTTTGTTGATCTAGAAAAGGCTTTCGACAGCGTCCCTCGTGAAGCCCTCTGGGTAGTTTTGTCAAAACTGGGATATCCCGAAAAATTTGTCAAACTGCTGCGGCTTTTACACGATGACATGAGGTGCTGCGTTTCTGTCAGCAGAGAGTAGTCTGAGCTATTCCCCGTTACCTGTGGGGTCAAACAAGGCTGTGTCTTAGCACCGACTCTGTTTGCGCTGTATTTCGCTGTAGTGGTTAGAGAGTCCTTGAAAACTTCGTTCCAGGGTATCGGCATTCGCTTTCGCATGGATGGTGGACTTTTCAATATCTCTAGGTTTAAATCCCGTACTAAAGTGTCTCATGCAGTTATGACGGAAATAATGTACGCAGACGACCTATGCTTTGTTTCTGACACTGCAGGAGGTTTACAGAGCTTAATGTCAAATCTCAACGATGCTTGCACTATATTTGGCCTTAAGATAAATGTGAAAAAGACGAAGTCATGACTACCATAGATGTCATTCACAACGTGCCTTTTACCGGTGTGAGCATCGGCGGAGAAGCGTTATCTGAAGTAGATAAGTTTAAGTACCTTGGCACAATAACATCCAAGTGCGACCGGGAGTCGGAGATTAATGGCCGAATTGGTGCTGCAGCTGCGGCTTACGGCAAGCTGCGACCCAAGGTTTTCCGGTCCCACGACCTTAAACTTGCCACAAAAGTTAACGTCTACATGGCTGTTGTGCTGCCTAATCTCTTATACTCTTCCGAACCGTGGGTGCTCTACCGTAAACACATCCTATACTCGATAGATTTCACCTCAAATGTCTCCGAGACATCATGAACGTCAAGTGGGTGGACCGTGTCAGGAATACAAATGTCCTGAGGCGCGCAAATGTCGGAGGCATTGAGGTGTATCTGATGAGGCGGCAGCTGCGGTGGTGTGGACACGTGTCGCGAATGTCGGACGACAGAGTGGCGAAGCGCATTTTCTTTTCAGAACTCCAGAATGGTAAGCGTAAATGTGGTGGCCAATACCTTCGCTATAAGGATGTTCTGAAAAGACACATGAAGAAATGCAAGTTCGAGCCCTCTGATTGGGAGGAGAAGGCAGCACGGCGGTCCGAATGGCGACGTCTAATCCATCGGCAAGTAAATGCCTTCGAAATTGAGCGTCGTAACGAGCTCGATAGAAAGCGGGACGAGCTGAAGGCTCGCCTACCGGCAACCATCCAGTACAACGTCGTGGGCGGGTTATTAACCTGTCCAATTTGTGCTCATACCTTTGCAAAAAAGATAGGATATGCAAGCCACATGGGAGTGCACCGGAGAGTGGAACAACGACACTCGGGTCATATTGCTAATTGATGATATCAAGTCCAGATTACACAGTCGCTGTGGCCGAAATCGGTCATGACAGCATCATCATCATCAATGTTTACAAACACTCGCTGTACCTCACGACAAAAACACTCACTTCAAGTCTGGTGTTGCGGCATTGTTACGACAAAACACTGTATCTTAGGATAACGGTCGACAAAAAACGTCAGTGCTGTTTTGGTAAAACACTGTATTTAGACATACAGTGATTAGTCAAGACAAGACCCTATGTTTTAAAAGATACAGTGTAAAATGCTTTGAGGTTTTTCATTGATTTTGGTACAAAATGAGTGGTCTGTTAGCAGGCATATATAGATATTGACCCGAAAAGCTCAATTATTGATGTTAGCACAAAACACTGTAACTTGAGTTACAGTGTTTTGTAATGACACGGCAGCGTATCGTTTTTAATTTATGCCGCTTTTAGTCCAACACGACCCTAACCTGGGCCAAACTTAATTACAATATGGACTGATAAAATGTCTGTTTGCGAAGTTACGGAAACATTGTATGACATTATACATACATTTACAGTTACATTAGTTATTCTTTCATAATTTTTGAACCAAATAAAATCCATTATTATAAGTAAATTTTTTTATTAGTCTAGAAAATATTAAAAACATAATTAAAGCGGCATCTATCGCAAATTATATTATTATTATTTAAATTATATTATAGCTCACTAGATGGCGCAAATCGACAACTAACATCAGCGACCTCTATCAAACTGAAATTGTACCAAAATTATGCTTGCTAGATAGTGCTATCATTAAATAATTCAAGCATTAAAAATTTTTCTTTATTACAGAATGTGTAACTTAAATCATGAATTATTGTTAACTCCTATTTAAAAAGTCTGGGTTAAAATTGTGTCTCCGAGGCCCCAATGGAAAGAAATACGAAAATCTTTCAGCGAGGGCCATGGGGTCACCGTCTAACTCCGCAGCCCACCTGGCGCGTTTCACCACTGCGTAAGTTCGACTCGATCCTGGCCAGTTTTATCACTTATTTAATAACTAGCTTCCGCCCGCGACATTGTTTGAGTGGACCCGGCATAAAGCTATCGTATATTTTAATCCAGGCTATAAACAATCTTCGTGCCAATTTTCATCCAAATTGGTCTGAGCCGTTTAAGCGTCATTGAGTAACAGACATCCAAACGTCTAAATATCCAAACATCCTAACATCCAAACATCTGGCGTCACTCCTGTCTGCTGTCGAATCTGACGTGTTCTGCATGGCGCTATAGAAGTTTCATAGATCACTTAGCATATATATAAAATCTAAACAACTCTCATTGGGACTTCGGTCCCTGAGAGATCTCTCTATTGCCGTGACTTCTACATTGGTGACCCCTACAATGGAAATAAGCGCAACTCTGAGGATCCTGACTGACGGACGCCCAACTCTCAGCAAGCCACTCTCTCTCTCTCTCTCTCTCACTACTCGCTCGCCACCCTGGCTCTGAGCGCTCGCTCGCCACGCTGGCTCTGAGCACTGGCAAGCTGCACTCTTCATACATCGTCGCTGACCCCTCTGTCTCGAAGGGGGGCTGATGTGGCGTCACTCCTGTCAGCTGTCGAATCTGACGTGTTCTGCATCGCGCTATAGAAGTTTCATAGATCACTTAGCATATATATAAAATCTAAACAACTCTCATTGGGACTTCGGTCCCTGAGAGATTGCCGTGACTTCTATACATCCAACCATCCGAACTTTCGCATTTATAATATTAGTAGGATTTTCGTTTTCACTGTTGGTAAACTTCAGCACAATTCTACCACCGTAGCGAAAGTCGTGAATTAACCATATTCATTAAACAAAATGCCTGCTAGAGTCTGTCAAGCGAGTCGTGTCCCTGGAATTTTTGCAAATCCTACTAATATTATGAATGCTAAAGTTTGGACCTCAATCACACAAAAACGGCTAAACGGATTAATATGAATGGTATACGTATAGTGTATAACCTGGATTAACATACGAGTATACTTTTTATTCCGGGAATCATCGTCTAAGGGGGCAAAATAGGGGGCGAAAGTTTGTAAGGAACTACGATATTAAACGAGTTCCACGCGGAAGAAGTCGCGGGCAGAAGCTGGTGTTTCATAATTCGCTGAGCAGATCAGGATAAACTTTATTACATGTATATTTTTTATCCCATTACCTATAACGGGGTTTGGCCAGTAAATAATATATGTAATATGTATATTTGTAATATGGGCCTTGTTGCCTGGTTTAAATAAATAAATAATAAATCATAATTATAGGGACACTCTAGGCTTCGAAAAAAATACTTCTGTTTGATAAAATTTTACGCGTATATAGATACATATAATTGTAAATGTCACCTTTAATGTTAGCTATAACTGTCATGGTTTATCCAATAACTCAGTTATATTTGATTGGCCGGGAAGTGAACAATCATTTTTGAATAAACTTACTGCATTCTTGCTTGATCGAATTTACTTTAAAAATGAGCAACATGACTAAACGGCCGAGATATTGTGTACTAATGTGTTGTTATGTTTAGTAACATTACTTAGACAACTATTTAAAACAATAAAAATGAATGTAAAAAAATATACCGCCTATTCCGAACGGTGGAATACGAAAAATTATAAAAAAGGTTTATAAAAAAATATACTCAGAAACTAATTTGAATTGTTAATACTAAATCTTTCCTAATCCAAAATAATGGGCACCCTAACAGTGCAGAATAATGGTTTTAGATTTTACGTTACAAAAAGGTTTTGAGAAGTGAGGTGCGGTTTTAAGAGAGAAAATAAGAGAGGTTTTATTCATGAAATATTGTAGGTAGAAGAAATAAGCCCGCATAAAGTACAGATTCGTGAAAAAAAACCTTCATACATTAAGCTTAAAGATTACAAAAACCGGCCAAGTGCGAGTCGCACTCCCGGGCGAGGGTCCACGACCTACTCACGTGATTTGTAGCTAATTAGTATTACACTTTACTTTGGGAAATGTCCGGTGGATTACTGTCACTCGGCACAAGTGGAAAGTCGTCAACACAAAATAACCATTTTTTCTGAATAACAGTAAATCGTCTGGTGTAACGTTCCCGTCACGAAGTGTTTATGATCTGGGTGTAATTTTACGCAAGTTACATTTAGACATGCAGTTATGACAGATATGTAGTTACAAATTAAATGGCTAGAGTAGGTAGATCCCGGTAACCTAGATTCATGAAATTTTGCATAAAACACGGCCTTGTATTGCATTACAATTAAACAAATATTAAGAAAACTGGCAAATTTGTAACTATATCGCATTGACTTAAAAAAATAACTTTTTCTTCAAAGCTCCAAGGTATTGCTGCGCTGAGTATTTGATATTAACTTCTACTTGATACGACTACACGTTCTTGAGCAACAGGGCCTTGAATGACTGACGGACAACAAATTGATCGTATCGGGGTTCCTTTTTCATTTTGAAGTACGAATCCCTACAAAAACGCCGAATAAAATTTGCCACTTAATATGCTGCCTTTTCTTAGATGCTTTACTGAGCTGCAAAATTTTGGGGTATTTAGCTAAATTTTTCGGTTATAATCTAAGAAGAGGAACACTTACTTTAGTATAATTCTTTTGTATAATTTTCAGAAAAAAATACGAAAATATAAATCGGAAAACTTAAAGTACCTTCTGTATGAGTTAATTAAGAGAACAAATAAAACCACTATTTCGTTAGTCCCGAGTCCCGAACTTGCAAATCTATTTATTTATCGTAATGCCTAGAAACATAGTCACCAGGCTGGTGGAATGTCTCATTATTCTCGGCTCAAGCACTAATATCCTACACAGAAAAAAAAACTTGATTCGATGCAAATATCCATTGAACCAAGGAGAAGGAGGAGAAGGAGGTACATTGGAGGGCTAGTTTACCAAAATGGTTTGTTTATCGACAAACATGCCCTATTAATGTTAACAATAGTAACCCTTATCACGCCAAACCTAACATAAGGCAAAGTTCGCCACCTCGGTACAATTAACATTGTAATGCAGCTACAGGAAGACGGCCTGACTCGACGGAGATATTGTTTTGATATTAAACTTTTTATGGCATTATATGACTATGATGTAATGTTGGTTATACCTTTATTCGCATAATAGAATGTTATTGCATAATGAAATCGCTAAACTTAAGTGGGCAGTGGGCGGGGCACACTGCACGTAGAACTGATGGCCGTTGGGGCGGAAAGGTTCTCGAGTGGCGACCACGTATCGGAAGACGCAGCGTGGGTAGACCCCCAACAAGGCGGACTGATGACATGGTAAAGGTCGCAGGATTCTGCAAGACCGGTCACTTTGGCACTCTTGTGGGGAGGCCAATGTCCAGCAGTGGACGTCTTCCATCCCTGTATTTAATTAATATACCAGTACTTACGTACTTAAAGACGAGACAAGTCATAGTTATTTCTTGATCGAAATCCTCTAAGATTACGGCAACACAGTGCCTATTTTGAAACATTAATTACCTACTGTTAGATGGAATGTAAATTGATAAATTACGCCTGTTAATACACCCTAATTGTGTCTGGCAAAGACAAAATCAACAAAATTCACTGATTGTTAAAATTAAGAAGTAATTAGTAGGCCGACCGAGTACGCTCTCCCAAGCTCCGGCGCGGCTGCGAAATTACAAGCCTTTTCATTTTTTTTTGCTTCTTTAGGTAACAAGATTCGTTAAAGTGGATTGAATTATGTCCAAGTCTATGTGATCTTCGTCTACATTGTTCTGGTCTTGGTGTTTGATTCTGAATAAAGTTGGATTTTTTAATTGGGAATGCCGCTCGTAGCACTCATCATAAAATCAGTGCATATGAAAAACAATTTAACTATGAACGCGTTACTTATTTTCACTGGCAGGTATTTATGTCATACATTTTGGTTGACTGGGTCTGACGGCGACGGTTTGTAACTTTGTAACGTTGTGAGCCCTTGCTACACATAAATATAATACATAAATGCTTTCTGATCTAGCTACACAATTGGCTATAACACAAGAAAATAATCCATGTAAAGGGTATGAAAGAATGTGACAACGGTAATAACATACCATCCTCATCTCTACAACCATGACCACTCTGACAAGGGACCGAGAATAAATCTTGACAATGTTGAGTTTCCAACACAGCAATCTATTTTTCGGAATGTTGTTTCTATCGCATTTCATGTAAGTAGATTGTTTCTTTCGAATTACATTATTCACATGTACAGTAGCAAACGTGATTCGTTTCGACACCAGCCGTGTGGGTCGTGCTATTTATACCTAATTTAACTCGATGAGACAGAACGACCCTGCTGCGACTCACAGGCTGGGATTCACTAGACGAAAATGTCCTGCGACAAGTGTCGGCAACGATGTCGCGTTAAGTGGTGCGAGATGGTCGGACATGGTTCGAAATGTCGCGTGACACGATATTTTATAATCCCATTTGACCGGCTACGTGAATCTCTGGGTAAGAATGTCTCTAATAGATCTCATGAAAATAAACTCCAAAGACTTTGTTTACTTTAATAGTGAAAGCATAATACAATTATTGGCAGCTAGGCTCGGCTAATAAAACAAAATGTATGGCTTTCTGAAACCTGATTTAAATTCATGAGTCAGCTGCTAAAAATACGGGTTCTAAAATTATTTTTCCAGATTGGCATCAGAATGGACCTTGTTTTTCGGTATTCAACATATGAAAGGAAAAACAAACAATAGATACGGCAGCTGTATGAGAACCCTACAGAACCAGCGGGTGATGCCCGCGGCCATTCGTCTGCGCCAGATTAAGCCTGATGGCCCACAATGCACGCGCTGATTGATGGACGGAGGAGCCTTTGTGACACGCTTGGTTTATCAACACAAAAGTATCGCCATTGCGAAACTATTTAAGTAGACGCGGGTAGACATAACAAATAACTGTGTGAAGGTGAAAAATTATAGTAGGAAAATTAATATAACTAAGTTTAACTAATATAACTAAGTTTTCCTTGGTTTTCAAGTACAAGTCTCTCAGGCCCCGGTCACGATGCTAGCGGGCAGCGGGGCAGCGAGCGGGAAGGACCCTGTTCCGATTTATTGATCCGTGGCACGAAGTCAAACATTTGGTGCAAATGCTAGTATCTATTATATCAACTTGTAAAGGTGGTTCGACGACCATACAAAACATTTTTTAACATTCGCAGGCTAACGGTGTGATATTTTAAGAAACTTATGTAACACACTTTCATAAATTGGCTTTTCATTTGCGCGAGATTCCCCTTCCTAGAATAAACTTGTATTAATTTGAATAAATTGAGAAATTAGATTGTCACGTGATACTTTGGGAAAACGATTATTCTTCTTTATGAAAGATTGTAAAATAACTTTCTTAAAATATCACGTCGTTAGCCTGCGAATGTCAAAAGACGTTTTGTATGGTCGTCGAACCATCTTAATCACTAAGTAGTACAGGCAAAGTATTATATTTTCATGTACTGGGTGAAATTCAATCTTATGCCGATGTCATAAAAAGGTATTCTCACTTTATCTACATTCATACATATTTATAAAAGTAGCCGAGGGCTTTTAGATTTAACGTTATTTTTTTATTTAGTAAATGTAAATTATCCACTAAGTAATATATATAGTTTATAAAAGTATGTTCCTTTTCTGATTAATGCTGATTTGATAATACATCTTAAACAGCAAAGAAATACATCGTGCATAAATCAATTGGTATAGGTACTGCTTGACTAAAGTAATTACGCAAGTTGTATATACAGAAACCTCAACCGCAAAGAATTCATGGAATTTATATATTCAATGTTTCTTTTTCCCTAAGCACAAAATGTAGGGAGATTTATAGAATAAATAATTCAGGAGGCATCCAGAGGGACGTCAAAGTTTTATCCTCAGTGTTTAGACATAAACCAAGAAAATTAAGTATGGAAAATTCACCGCGTTTTAAAATTAAAATGGCAGAAAATTAGAATGGAAGAAACTAAGTAATGTAAACACTTACAACTTGTGAACTATTCGAATAGGCAATTGTTTTGTTGGTGTTACAAATTTGTGCAGTATGATTAATGATTAAGAATGATTGTACGTTTCTATGGCATTCAATAATCAAAAGTAGAGATTAAAAATATATTAAATTATTGGGTTTTATGGACGTCTCGTTTTCTGATTCAAAGCACTATAGTTATCGTCGCAATCGGCATCATGGTTTTTCGTGATAAAATACATACCTAGAACAAACAATATTGAATTTCTTTGAAGTTTCGTTCAGAATCAAAGGTAAGCCACAAAAATGCTTGTCCCAATAATTCCTATCTTTTCTAAGAAAACCAATATGAAAGCATTACGAGCCTCGATAATATTCAATTTACTACTCGCATTGGACACAATGTGCTTCAAAGATGTGTATCGATGTTCTGCCCCGTTTACTCACATCATCATCATCATCATCATATCAGCCGAAAGACGTCCACTGCTGGACATAGGCCTCCCCCAAAGAGTGCCAAAGTGACCGGTCCTGCGCCACCCGCATCCAGCGGACTCCAGCAACCTTTACCAGGTCATCAGTCCACCTTGCGGGGGGCCTACCCACGCCGCGCCTTCCGATTCGTGGTCGCCACTC
This sequence comes from Epinotia bilunana, assembly GCA_947049275.1. Taxonomy (NCBI): domain Eukaryota; kingdom Metazoa; phylum Arthropoda; class Insecta; order Lepidoptera; family Tortricidae; genus Epinotia; species Epinotia bilunana. The sequence goes on along the minus strand of OX346259.1, from coordinate 13,965,333 downwards.
GAGAACCTTTCCGCCCCAACGGCCATCGGTTCTACGCGCTATGTGCCCCGCCCACTGCCACTTAAGTTTAGCGATTCGGAGGGCTGTATCGGTTACCTTGGTTCTGCTGCGGATAGCCTCATTTCTGATGCGATCACGCAGAGAAACTCCCAACATAGCCCTCTCCATAGCCCTTTGGGTGACTTTGAGCCTTCTTATGAGGCCCATAGTAAGCGACCACGTTTCAGTGCCATATGTCATCACTGGCAACACACACTGGTCAAAGACTCTCGTCTACTCAAATGCGCGAAGGATTTTCTTACGACTTGTTTCATAGAAATGTACACAAGACGTTAATAACATTTCGTAAAAGGTAATTTCCAACATATGCATTGCCTGCAGGAATGAGCACTTTCTGTGCATATGTCGAAACTTTAAAGAGCCATATGTACTACTGTAAAACGTTGTACGATACACGTGCGAATAGATAATTCGCAACTCGTGTCGGTTTAAAATACTCTCTTCGGTAGTGTTTTAATGTATCACCACTCCTTGCAATTTTCCTATTTTATGCACTTGCATCGTAAATAACTATTATAATTTAAACAGTGGTAAATTATTACTCGTTTTTTTCCCATGGTCGATGGTGTACTAGGTTATCGATATATCCACAACCGTGTCGATAGACGTACATCACTATTTTCCATAAGTGGCTAATTGTTTTTATGCAACGTTTTAAGTGATTGATATGTATGCATTATTTTTATAATTATCGTTATTTAAAGTGTTTATGTGTTAAATATACTATAAACGAATGTTCTTAAACTTAAACTTGTGAAATCCGCGAGTAGTAACTTAAAAAAAAACAATTTCTTAGTGACTAATATATTGCTTGATATCAGAAAAAAATGTGAACATTATTACTCCAAGTGATTATTTAATGATTAGACACATTATACCAATTGTGTGTGTGAAATTTCAAGTAGCTGTTATACTTCAAAAGTTTCAAGTGAAATTATGCCTAACCGCCGACTCACCAAAACACGCCCGTATTGAGCGATGACAGGGTGATTCAAGGCGCCGTAGGTAAAGGGTTAACAACATCTACATCATTACCTAATAATATTCATTTGTAAGTAAACATTTTAGAGCAATATTGTTTACAGTTAGAGACGCTCAATTGTGCCAAATAAGCGGCGATCCTCTCAAATATAAAAATGTCTAAATAATCAATCACATACATTATTCAGACACACAAGCGAGCAGGCAACAATTAAGAACACACTGGAACAAGGTGGTATGATTTCTTTATACGTATGAAACGCGTTCCGGAAATACGAGGGGTGGCTGGAAAGTAATCTCCTTTGTCTATTACAATTAGAAAGTCACACTGGCCACTATGTTTTCCAAATGTCTGTTTATTCCTTTTTTAAATTTGCCGCCATTCATTTGTTTATTACATTTTGCTTTGAATTGGCAGCATTAATTGGTGAACATGTCGGAACAAAAAAGTAAAATGGTAAAAATTGAGCAACGTGCGGTTATTAAGTTCCTCACTCGGGAGGGTAATACTCCATCGCACATCCGAGATCGCATGTTGGCGGTGTTCGGTAACTCATGTCCTTCCGAATTTGTCGTAAAGTTTTGGTCGAAACAATTTAAAAATGGCCGCGAGAGCCTTGAAGACGATCATCGCTGCGGCCTGTTTCAGCGGTTACTGGTGAAAATGTAGCCAGTGTCAAAAAACTCATTATGGAAGACCGCCGTATTAAGCAGTGGGAGATTGCACGAGATATTGGCATTAGTAAAGAACGGGTGCACCAAATTATTCACGAACATTTAGGAATGTCCAAGGTCAGTGCTCGATGGGTGCCCAGAATGCTGACTCCGTTTGATAAAGTGCGACGTGTCGAGTGCTGCAACGCGTTTTTAGAAATGAGCAAAGGTATGAAGGAAGAAATTGTTTCTAAAATAGTGACTTGTGACGAAACCTGGATTCGCCAATGGGATCCTGAAAGTAAACAGGAGTCCATGCAATGGATATTTAAGGGTGAGAAGCCTCCTCGCAAGTTTAAGGTCCGTCCGTCAACAGGCAAACTGATGGCGACAATTTTTTGGGATGCCGAGGGGATTTTATTAATAGATTATCTACCAAAAAATACTACGATGAATGGTACATATTATGCAAACTTATTATATCAGCTCCGAGAAAAAATAAAACAGACACGACGAGGCAAACTTGCCAAAGGAATTCTTATATTGCACGACAACGCCCCCGTGCACACCGCTCAAGTTGTGAAGGCAGCTATGAAAGCAAACGGCTACGACCAGCTGGATCACCCACCTTATAGCCCAGATTTAGCCCCCTGCGACTACTTTTTGTTCAGGATTTTAAAAAAAGACCTAAGAGGGCGGCGATTTTTGACCGATGAAGACATGAAGTCTGCAGTAAACGAGCATTTTGACAGCAAAACAAAAGAATATTATTTTAACGGTCTAATGTCACTTTATGACAAATGCAATAAGTGCATTTCTCTTACAGGAGACTATATAGAAAAATAAAAAAAAACTAGCCACGACAGTTTTTTACTTCATACTTAGGTAGATTACTTTCCAGCCACCCCTCGTACCTCCCTGTTCACATTATTTTAAAAGTGTTGAAACATGTTATTGAACGAAGAGAAGTTAGAACTTTGTTTATAGTGTTAGTTTCATACAAATAAATTGATGCGGAGAGAAAGATGCCTTGGCCTCCATGAAGTCCATCCAGAACTGTCCATGAAGACCTAGCCGAAATATAAGACTAAAGTCCCGCCACCCTCCAGGCCTGAGATCCCATGATCCTGAACCAAAATCCAACCTGCAGGAATCCTGGACAGCATCTGAATGTGAGTCAGGATCTCTTCCTGATGACGTTTTCAAGCCTAATCAATCCCAAGGCACGACAGACGGGAGTTGAGAACTCTGCTTACTTATGGCATAAATGGAACTCGTGCGATTCACCAGTATGCCGCCAGTGTGGAGCTCCCGAGCGGACTGTACACCACACGGTATTTGACGGCCCTCTAACCAAATACCACGGGCAAGTGGAGGATTTTTAAAGTTTAACCGAAGCCGCGGTAGCGTTCTTGAAAACTGTAAATCTTTGAAGTAGAGAAAAATAACCAGCCATACGATAAATAAATAATGATGATATACCTTCAACTTTATCCTTTACAAAAAGTTTACCAAGGGCGCGGCAATAATTAAAAAATGTATAAAACACACAAACACACACACACACATCCCACCCGACCATCAGAAAAACCATATCCTGATGGCGTGGCAAGGAAAAAAATTAATAAATGAAAGGAAAACTAGAGAAACTGTACCTAACATGGAGCGCAACAGTACCAGCAATAAATCCAAGCAGACGGAAGCAAATGGTATTGCTGAGGCGTCGAATGAAATTCTAATGACGGTAGTGTCTCCTAATAGGCTAATTATGTCTGGGACATAGGTTTATTTAATAAAACTGAGTTTTACCATTTTATAGTTTTACTCGTTTGAACAATAAGGTTAATAGTATATATATGCGACGCGCGTGTGCTTGATGAGGATATAATGCAAAAAAAGGGAAAAATGGTGGACCGCGTGGCGCTATTTATAAGCTTCGGCGCTGCTGTGCGCGCATGCGCGGGATGCCGTCGTCTAATTGGGCGCGATCTTCGCTTCGGTGTTGCAAGCCGCAACATACTCCGGGCCGCTGAAAGCCTGTCTTTCAGGAATCCCTCGACTCCGTGGGCAGAGGGCAAATCCGATTGAGAGCCCTTTTAGTGACACCTCTGGCAGTGTTTATGTCTGCAACTCGTGGAACGCCGTCCTTGCCGGGATACAATTTAGTGACTCGGCCCATTCGCCAGAGCAGCGGCGGCAAGCCTTCGTCTTTTATAAGCACGAGTTCGCCCAGCTGCAAGTCGCGCTGTCGCTCGCGCCATTTGCCACGTTGCTGAAGCTCGGAGACGTATTCGGTTGACCAGCGCGTCCAGAAGTGTTGGCGCAGCTGCTCCAGCCTCCGGTAGCGGTCCAGGCGGTTCGGGTTGATGTCTTGCAGCGGTGGTACCGGCGGAGACGTCAGCGGCCTGCCAACGAGAAAGTGCCCGGGAGAAAGGGGAGTGAAATCTTGGGGGGAAGGAGAGAGCGGACAAATAGGTCTGCTGTTTAAAATGGCTTCTACTTGGCTAAACAAAGAGGACAGTTCCTCGAATGTGAGGTGACTATTGCCTAAAATTCGTTTGAGATGGAATTTAGCGCTTTTAATGCCAGCTTCCACAAAGCCATTGAAGTTCGGAGCGTAAGCGGGTGTGAACATGAAACGTATGTTTTGATCAGCTGCAAACTCTGTTATATCATTTTTATACAATTTTAGAAATTCTTTTATCTCCTTTGCAGCAGATACAAAGTTTTTTGCATTATCTGATATTATCTCAGCAGGCTTGCCGCGGCGTGCGATAAACCTGCGGAGCGCTAATACGAATGCATCTTTAGATAAATCGCAAACGGCTTCCAAATGAACACATTTATATCTTAAGCATATAAATAAACACATGTAGCATTTAGTTATCTTGCAGCCGCGGCCCCGGCGATCAGTTATTAGATAAGGTCCAGCCATATCTACCGCTGTGGTCGCAAACGGAAAATCAACTTCTATACGCTGTACTGGCAAATTACCCATTATATTATTTAACGTTTTACCAGAGGCGCGGCTACAAGTAACACAATTGTGGGCCGTGCTTCGCGCGAGGTTCCTGCCTCCAACCGGCCATATAATGTCGCGAATTGAAGATAAGAGGAGCTGCGGCCCTGCATGCAAGAGACGTGTGTGTTCATGTTTGAATATGAGTTTGGTGAGTGGGTGCTTTGCGCGCAATAACATGGGATGCTTCTTGTCATAGCTATAACCGGAAGCATCCAGCCTCCCCCCGACTCGCAATATGCCTTGCGGGTCAATAAAGGGCGTAAGAGACGCGACGTCTGATTTAGAGCTCAACGCTTTATTTTTACGCAATATATCAATTTCGTTGGGGAACAATTGCTGTTGTGCAAGCTTCACCAATGCCTGCAGGGAGTCTGTGAGCTCTTGTGAAGTTAGTTCGCCTGTCAACTTCGTTTGAACAGGTTTGCAGTTATTTATGAAACGACGCACGTAAGCTACAGTGCGTTGCAATCTTTTATATTTGGAGAATCTATCAAATTCTATGATACAAGATTCAGGCTCTACGTTTGTAACTAAGGCTGTCAGCCTGACTTCAGGCAGAACTTCAGGTTCGACCGAGTCTAGCCTTGGCCATTCATTTTCAACCTTAAGTAAGAATTCCGGGCCATGCCACCACAGAGCGGCGCTGGAGACATGTTGCGGGTCCACCCCTCGACTTGCCAGGTCGGCTGGGTTCTGAGTAGTAGGCACATGTCTCCAGTCCGCTCCAGGGGCCAGCTCGTTTATGGCAGCGACTCTGTTAGCTACAAACGTTTTAAGTTTAGAAATGTCGGCCTTAAGCCAAGCAAGGACAACAGCAGAGTCTGTCCAAAAAATGGTGCGAGAGACAGGTCGCCTTAGGGCTTTAATTACCGTGTCATGAAGCTTGGTTGCTAACAAGGCTCCGGCCAATTCCAGCCTGGGCACGGTCACTGGACGGATGGGCGCTACCCTGTCCTTAGCACACAGTAGGCTGACTTGCGGCTCACCTGAGCTTGAAATTGTTTTAATATAGATGCACGCAGCATAGGCAGCCAATGATGCGTCACAGAAACAATGCGCTTCGATTGTGGACGGCGAGTCGCTTAACACTAATCTAGGTATCTTCATATTCTTTATATGATGTAAGTTTTTTATGAAACGCGCCCAGCTTCGCCGTATTTCAGACGGAGCTGGTTCGTCCCACGACATACTGGCCGCCCACAACTTTTGAATAAGAATCTTAGGCTTGACAGTGCATAAGCTTAGCAGCCCTAAGGGGTCAAACACTTGAAAGGTTTTGGACAGTATTGTTCTCTTGGTAATTGTGTCATTGGTGTCATCAATGTTAATGTCAAAATTTAATATATCCTGGCTAGGATTCCAACCCAATCCAAGCGTTTGACAGGCCTGACTTAGCGCTAGATTATCTTGTTGTTTAATAAAATCTGATTTTAACAACACAGTTGAGTTTGAACGGTATTTCCGCAAGTTAAAACAACCTGAGGCAAGGGTCTGTGAGACTGCGGCTTGTATGCGAAGCAGTTCGCACTCGGAATCTGCTCCTGTCAGTAAGTCATCACAGTAAAAATAATTTTGTATAATAGTCTTAACTAAAGGATCCTTGCACTCGGCCCCTAGCTGCCACAAACACCTAGCGGCTAAGAAACTTGCAGATGCAAATCCGTATGTAACGGTATTTAGGGTGAGTGAGCGAACAGGCAGGTGCTCGTCCTCACGCCATAGAATGACCTGTAAGTTACAATCAGCGTCATTCATCAGAATTTGCCTATACTGCTTTTCTATATCTCCCGATAGGACATACTTATAATGTCGGAATCTAAGCAATATGTTAAACAAGGAATCTTGTATATTTGGGCCTACCATTTGGATATCGTTGATGGAGTATCCAGAGGATGTAGGGCAAGCAGCATCAAAAACGACCCGGCAGCGAGTTGACTCACTATTTTTTATCACCGGGTGATGCGGAAGGTGATTTGCTCTATATGGAGACACCGAGTCGCTTAGATGGCCTAGGTCTCTGTATTCATTTATAAAGTCAACATACATGGATTTAAGTTCAGGTTGTTTACTAAAACGCTTTTCTAAGTTGAATAAGCGCCTTTTTGCCATATGGAAAGAGTTACCTAAACAATCCGGTGTCTCATTAAGAGGTAACCTTACTACAAATCTGCCATCATCCTGGCGATAAGTATGCTCAACAAAATGTTTTTCTATGGGTTGCGGTTCGAACACATTCCCAAGTGGCTCTGCCTCTGAGGGCAGTTCCTCCGTCTCCCAAAACCTCGACATCTGGTTAGACAGATCAGACAGAGAGAGATGGCTGCGAGTGGTTGCTGAGGTTGCATGAATAGCTGCGCTAGCGAGTGGTCCTGCTAGCAGCCATCCCAATCTGGAAGATATCAGTTTGGCGGGGCTATTGGGAGACAGAGTTTTCTGCTCCCCGCTTACAATTTGCCAAAAAATGTCCGCTCCTAGCAAAACATAGCAAAACATAGCAAAACATAGCCTAGCGCAACAGTACCAGCAATAAATCCAACAAGACGGAAGCTAATGGTATTGCTGAGGCGTCGAATGAAATTCTGCTGACGGTAGTGTCTCCTAATAACGAATGCCAGGAAAATGCCAGTTCCTCGGGCATGCCTCCTCACAACGTTACGACATTGCTGTCCTCACTGGATCACGACGACCCCCCTGAGGGAGTGTGGATCGATGTAAACTCCAAGAACTCCAAGAAATCCAATAAGCAGAAAGGTCTAACTCCATTTGTACGTTGCACTGCAGGTTCTAATATCACATCTCTCAAAGGGGTTGAAGTTCGGAAATATATACACTTATGGAATATGGCATCCGGCCCCGATGAAGTCCATGAATACCTGCGCTGCCTATGTATGGAAAAAACGTGCGCTGTGGAAGAACTAAAGCCTAAAGGTGACTATAACTATATTAACTTATAATGTAAATTTATTTTATGAAATAAAGAAATCTAAATCTAAATCTATAGATCCTACAAGCTAAGCGTACCTGTTGCCTGTTATGAAAAATGCATCTCGGCAGAAGTATGGCCTGAAAACGCCAGAGTAAGACCTTGGTTATTTCGGAGACAAAATGCCCAAATCAAAAACACTACGTAAGCCAACTAAAGACAAATCCATCAGCATTATATACCAAAATGTTAGGGGCCTTAATACCAAGCTGGCATATTTTAGACAACAACTGTTGACGCTGGAGTGTGATGTCGTTGCCATTACCGAGTCATGGTTGTCGGATTCCGTTGAAAATTCTGAGCTTGTGGGAGTGGACTGGAGCATACTGCGTCGTGATCGTATAGACGGTCGCCGAGGAGGAGGTGTGCTAGTTGCCTCACGGCCTGACATCACTTTGCGGCGTAGACACGACTTCGAGACCACTTCTGGGGAAGACTTATGGATATCCATCGTGACGGAACACATAACGTTCCATCTGTGTGTTGTTTACATTCCGCCAAAAGCTACAGAAGAGGTTTATTTGCGTTTTTTCCAAGGTGTTAAGTCTATTATTGATTCCGTATCCGGTAGTGTTGTGATAGTGGGCGACTTAAACCTGAATCCTAAGTATACGCCGACCAGTATCCTGAGTTATTATTGTTATTTCACTTCTGTTTGTAATCTGCGAGAGATGAATGAAATTTTAAACGCGCATGGAGGAGTGCTTGATGTGGTGCTGGTGCGAGAGGGTACCCGCGGTGTTTGTGTTAATGAGGTCGAGGAGGATGGACTGGTTCTGCATTCCGACGCGTATCATCCACCGCTGGAAATCTCTGTTCCACTTTCCGGCACCTCCGACGATCCCGTGAATATTGAGCCTAGCAATATTGATTCAAGGTGCGATTGGAATTTTTCCAGAGATAATTACGAGCTTCTTTATCAGTTTTTATCAGATGTGTCCTGGGAGGGAGTCCTTGAGTGCCAAGATGTCAATGTTGCGGTAGACCTGTTATACCAACAGATGTACTTAATTTTTAACATGTGCATACCTAGAAAAATAAGACCCTTAAAACCTTCTAGGCGTTACCCATTCTGGTTCACCTTTGACTTCATTAAAGATATGGAACGCAAAGCCAATCTTCACCGCGAGTGGAAACGTTCTGGGGATTCTGATGTTTATGCTCGATTTTCTAGACTGAGAGCTGACGTTAAATTGCGCACTTCGAGTGCCTACAATGATTATATTCACCGTATTCAGTCTAGAGTTATTGGGGACCCTCGAGCCTTCTGGCAGCATATTAGTAGTTTGAAATTGAAGGGGGGTTTTGAATCTCAAGTTACTTATAACGGGAAAGTTTGCGAGGGCCGAAAAGCGGCACAGGCTTTTTCGGACTTCTTCTCGAGTGTTTTTTTGCCCTCCGCTGCTATCCTCGACTGTAACAGCATTCTTGCTGAAGATGTTACAAATACAGCTATGTCCATATTAATAAAATTTCACTTCAAGACGTGGAAATTGGCATTAAACTCCTAAAGCCCCACAGCTCTCCTGGTCCAGATAATGTTCCAGCATTTATCTTAAAAGGCTGTAAAGACTCGCTAGCGTTGCCGCTGGTTCGGATTTTCAACTTAGCCTTAGATTCTGGGGCGTACCCCTATCAATGGAAATTGACACGCGTGCGTCCTATTCCCAAATCAATGGACACGGCTAAGGTTGAAAACTATCGACCCATTGCTATTTTGTCCGTGATTGCAAAGCTCTTTGAATCCATCTTAAGTAGGCGTATAACTCCCCAAATAAAACCCTACCTCAGTGACGCTCAGCATGGTTTCAGACCTAATCGTTCGGTTCAAACGAACCTTCTGACTTTGGTTGACTCGATCTCTGAACACTTAGACAGGGGGATCCAAGTTGATGTGTTGTACTTCGAGTTCAAAAAAGCGTTCGATCGCGTAGATAATGATGTGCTCTTGAGTAAGTTGAATGGTATCGGCTTCTCCCCCAAATTACTTAGGTTCTTTGGCAATTACCTACGCGACAGACGACAGTACGTGCAGCATGGATGCTTTGTCTCTGAATCATACCACACCCGTTCTGGAGTCAGCCAGGGTTCGATTTTGGGTCCGTTATTGTTTGGAATCATGATCAATGATCTGGCGTCAATCCCAAAGAGGGCCGGAACACTGCTCTATGCTGATGACCTGAAGCTGATGTATGGCGTGCAACAGCTTTCAGACTGCGAAGCCCTTCAGGAAGACATTGATCGGTTATATCGGTGGAGCATTCAGAACAAGCTTGTATTTAATATAGATAAATGTTCAGTAATGACCTTTGGTCGTATCCATAATCCCATACAAGCCAAATATACACTAGGGACGGAACTACTAACTCGCGTAGATACCGTCAAGGACCTGGGTGTCATTTTCGATTCACGCCTCACCTTTCATGACCACATAAAAGCGTTAGCGGCGAATTGTTTCAGAAGGTTGGGGTTCGTGATCAGGAATGCGCGTGATTTCGACTGTCCTAGGGCTATACAACTCATATTCACCGCCCTAGTTAGAAGCAAACTTGAGACAGCATCTATAATTTGGAATCCGCATGAAGCTTCTTACACCTTGCTACTGGAAAAAATCCAAAAAGCCTTTTTACGGTTTCTTTATAAGAAAAAATATGGATATTATCCATTTTTATATCTCACAAAATTTTTATTGGGCGTATTAGGTTTTAATTCACTTGAGGTGAGGCGTAACTGTGTGTTACTAACGAGCGCTTGCAAAATCTTGCAGATTGCCCTGAGCTGGTGGGTCAGGCGGTGCGTCTGCTAGTCCCCTCACTGTCTAGGATCAATTTTCATCCGCGTAACCGGCTACTGCTAGGCTCCTCCAGAGGCGCGCACCGTAGCGCGCAAAAACTCTCCTTTTGTCAGAGCTCTACACAGCCTTAATGCGCTTCTTGCATCAGCACCGGATGTGGACGTCTTTGGAAGTAGTTGGGGAACTGTGTATCGTGAATGCTTAAGGTACTGTGAGATGATGGATAGACGTAATTCTTCTGTCATATATTAATATGTAGTGTATATATTAATTTGTAATTACTATATTTGTAATTCCCAGTGACTTCGTTTTTAACTGTAATGCTGTGTAAATTATTTTAAATAAATAAAAGATAAATAAATATCATCAGTGGGAACTTTCGGTTTAAAAAATCCGCACTCAAATTGGTTACAGATAAACATGTTGAACTTAATAACACAAAAATAATTAGACTTAAGGTTATACTCAGGTCACAAAACATCATTATGTTGTAAAATTTGGAGACCCCAGTTTTAGATTAATCAAGTTTTAGGCAGCAAAATGAACGACATCAGACGGTAGGATTTTGCGCAAACGCTTTCCATTATCTTACGCTTCTGCTATTGAATAATAATTGCATTGTAGTCCGGGTAGCAAAATTCAGTAGCCAATTATTGGACTATTATAGTCCCTGTATCAAATTCCATACCAAGTAGGTATTACCTAAATACAATAGGCATGATGCCTCATGTTTAAATTGATACCGTAGTGATGCTAAATGGATAGTAAACCATCAAATAATCGTAATAAAGTATAAATTATAAAGTATAATTAAAATCATAAAAAGATATGAACTTTGAAAGTTTAGAAAAAATATGCATTTTTTTATTGTCCAAGAACAAATATAAAGCCACCAATACGCCTTACGCTTTTATAGAAACAAAATTGTAGTACAACTATGTACTTAAACGCAGTATTTCTGCGTTTACATAAGTACATAGTCGCTGCCGCGGCACGCTCGCTTCGCTCGCTCGGCTCGCGCGCTGTAGGGTCGCAGTTCTACCTAACACTCCTCCGCTCGTCGTCGCACTCACACCGACCTGCCTTAGAGTCTACCAAAAAATATTATGCTCACTGTGCATTAGAAGAAATTAGTATTATATAATTTATTCATTATAGGAAATATGCATTGTTTAAAGTATGTTATATTAAATGTTATTACATCAAATGCTCATTATATAAAATGATAATTTAATCGTATGTAAATATATTAAGTGTTGTTATATGACTCAAGAATTATATGAAAAGAGTGCTATTGCGACTAATATTATTTGTTTTTTTTTTATAGGCATACCCGGTTAAAAGAGGGTTGGGAGTATATAGGTATGAGGAACAAGTAACTTTTGAAGTAAGGGAAGTCTTAGGTCATTCATATACTATAGGGTAAGAAGCCATTTATTAGTCAAAATACATAACCCGACTGCTAGCAGAAATGTAGGTTAGGTTAAGTTAGAAACACGACCTTTACAGAACCGAACAGCTACCAGAAATGTAGTTTAGGTTAGAACTGCGATGCTCCCAGAACCGATAAGAAGGTAGTGTTTCATTTAACCTGCGGATTATTTTGTTAATTTTAAAAGTTTATTTTGGATAGTCAAAATAATTTGTTCTCTAACACCGTTAAATGGGGACGGCGGATGGAGATGGAAAGTTTTACGTCTTTTTGCATTAAGTAGATACTAAAAAAAAAAAAAGTATTTCCAAAAGACAAAACACATTCGATTTTGTTCCATCAGAGACCAAACTAGGCTGAGCCTGTATCTTGACCTTCTGCCAGTGCGGTTAGCAGCAATAACAATAATTAAATCTTTAGGTACCCACATACATACAAGAGTCGTTACAATATTAAGAATCATCATCATCATCATGATCATATCAGCCGAAAGACGTCCACTGCTGGACATAGGCCTCCCCCAAAGAGTGCCAAAGTGACCGGTCCTGCGCCACCCGCATCCAGCGGACTCTAGCAACCTTTACCAGGTCATCAGTCCACCTTGCGGGGGGCCTACCCACGCCGCGCCTTCCGGTTCGTGGTCGCCACTCGAGAACCTTTCCGCCCCAACGGCCATCGGTTCTACGTGCTATGTGCCCCGCCCACTGCCACGTAAGTTTAGCGATTGGGAGGGCTATATCGGTTACCTTGATTATATTAAGAATAGGCTTCCGCAAATTAAAAAACTAACACTTCTGCCACTAACTACTATTTATACTTATTCGCTACTTAGTCTGTTTCAGTGTGTGTGAATTGGTGCTTATTATATTATATCGTGTGTGTGTGTGGAGTGGGGAGGGGGGGGGGGGGGGGGCACTGTAATAATAGGTATTTTGATTGGGTTTACTTTGCCTTGGTGGAATTAATGATGTCTTATGTTCCCATAGGACAATGTGAAAAGCCAGTGTTTTAAGTAAAAGTTTGCTCAAGTGTTATGAGTTTGCTTTTAAAACTATACAGTACGCTTACCATGAGTTTGACAATGACGGCTTACGCTAACGAGCATCGAGTTTTCTATCTGTGCATCCCGCTCGTACTGTCAAAGTGCAATAGAGATGCACAAATAGAAAACTCGATTCTCGTTAACGAAAAATTACAATGTCAAACTCATGGTAGCCGTACAGGTAGCCCGGACTAACGTGAGTGAAACTACTGAACGGTATATAGACAAACATTTCCAGTAATATAGCTTTCTTTAATACAATTTGAAAAAATATAAAATTTATGCAGAGACGTCTGTTGATGATTCTTAAGATAATTATATTAGTAAAAATGGAGTTTTCAATTGAAATTTAGCAATTTAAAGTAATGAACTCATCGTAGTGTTACCCCTTTTTTAATTTTCCGCACAGATAATTTGAGATCCTTCAAAGTATAGATAGTTTTTATCTCGGAAATCATCCCTTAACACTTTCACTGCCAGGACCCCACCTAGCGGGCGCCTAGTCGCTTTCCACTACATACGAGAAAAACCACGGGATCGGCTACGAGCGTAGCGCGTAGCGATTCTTGGCAGTGAATGTTGTTAAGATGGTGGAACTTTGTTTGGGTCAGCGATAATTAAGATTCCGCCTAAAATATTATAACAGCAATATTTTTTCTAAGGCGGTAACAAGTTTTACGCGCACGAAGTCGCGGGCAACAGCTAGTCCACATATAAAGTAACTTACTGCGTCGGTACAATAGTTGTCGGCAGTATGCGGTTCCACGTAATATGTCCGTATTCCATCCGCGATGTTTCACAAAAGGGGCATGCCCCGCTTTCATGTTTAAATGTAAAAAATATATGTATAAATGTCCCCTTTTGTCAGGTATTGCTTATACTGGGCAAGTAATTCATTCTGTGAGAGGTATATAAATAAGTACCTAAATATTTAACTAATTGGTTAATCAGTGCATCCCGGTTCCATTAACTTCTCATTAAATATGTAAGCGGGACGCACTTATTATCACTGGTTATGTGCTCTTGCACTGATGGTGACTGGGAAAATAGAAGTCAAAAGACCTCGAGGCCGAAGTCCAACACGATGCTCAGATCAGATAGCCGAGCTTAAGATCACAGTCAGCACCGCACTCTGCCAAGAGACGAAACGCAACCGTTGTAGACAACCTGATTGACAAGATCAAAAAGAGTGACGATCCGTCAGCAGTGAGGATATCATCCAAAAGAGAGACATGTTCCTGCATGTACATACTGTTGTAAAGTTACCTAACCTTAAATTGTTTTTTATTCCCGCGCTGTGAATGTTTTTTAATTCCACCTGTAACTCGAATTTAATTCAGAACGAACGTGATCCACTTCAACGTGAAACAACAACCTGGTGCGGTTTACTAATTGCGTCAGGCCACGAGCTGAATTGCACTCAAATAGTCCGACGTGTGGCCGAGGCATTATGCCTTGGGCGGGCGGCGCCGAGCCCCGCACCTTTCCCCCCACTCGCAGAGCAGGGGGGACGCCAGTCTACCTCCGTACGCCGGGCCAGCCGCTCCCCCTTTGCCGCTCCCTGCCGCGCCACCCGCGAAAACGGTAATACTACAACATGAATTAAAACAGTCATCAAGAGTAAAAGTTTATATCCGTGCCGAACCGGTTAGTGGAGTGATTGATTTATTTTGTTTTTATTTTATTGATTTGTGAATGGTTTTTGTTTGTGGCGATTTGAACTGACTTCATTCGGGATTTTCTTTATGTTTATCTAAGGTAAGTTGAATATTTTATTCTTGTTACCTCCAAGTTTTTATTTGAACACTTTAAGAACGAAAACATGTCATAATTTAATCTAATTCCTAATTAGTATAGTGATAGTCCTAGTTACCTACAGGTTTGAAAAATATATTTTTAATGAGTAAATAATTTACAGATTAGTTACATAAATAATGAGAATCACACATTGTATCCGTTACTGTTCGCAGATATATTAACAATTATGTTAGTTGATTTTAGTATTAAAAAAATTCTCGTCTTTTTAAATAATTTTACAATAATCTCCGTAGATCTATATAGTGTAATAAAATCACCACGTCTTGATTATTTTTATCCTCCTAATATTACAAAGGTGAAAGCTTTCATGTTTGTTACTTAATTGTTACACAAACCAGAATTAAACATAAAATACTTATTGCCCCGGAAATCATCCCGCAAGGAGATGTCATTGGAGATAGAAGTTGGTACGGAACTTGGGACTTAAAGCGGATGAAGTTACGGACAAAAGCTGATATGGCATATTGTGTTGTGTCTTCGTTTACACGGATACCCATTTGTAATAATTAAGAACGAGGAAACTCATTCCAATTAGAGAGTTCACCTAAATTGGTAAAACCTTCGTATGAAATGAATACCTACGTACTTATCTCTTATTTACACAAAATTCTAATTCAATATTGTGCAAGATAATAATCTTGCACAATATCATAACCTTCTAATCGGTATGAACCCATAAGCCCGAGGCCCATTTCACGATAAGTAGGCCACTCCGAGATATGAAACGAGTCAAAAATTACGTACACGGATACTGTCAGCAACAATAAACATCAGCATGTGGGCGACTGCCGCGATAAGCCAAACGTTACAACCGAAATAAAAGCGTTGTGTTTGCTATCAGCGTTTTATCTAGGTGTAAATATATACAAGTAATTAAAGATATGAAATACACTACATACAAGCACCATTAACTTAAATCGTATGTTGCGACAGGTATCATTTGAAAACTGATTGAATTAACTTCTATTCAGGCAGAATAAAATTAAATATTTGCCTAAATGTTCCTGGAAACTGCACATTACGAATCATGCCTACCTAGGTTTTATGTTAAGGAAAGTGACACACTTTTTTGAATATCATTTCTGTTTCTTTGCATTTATCATAAGATCGCCTGCGTGGTAGCACCAACAGCTTGCTGGTAGATATAGCGGAGGGGTGCGCCAAAGTTCATATAAAATTGCAACTTCGATTATTGGATCTCCGAATTTTTTTCTCATACAATTTTATCTCATAATGAATTCATAACCATTTGTGCTAATAACTATCGTTAACTCCGAATTGTCTATATTCATTATGTTATTCAACATAAGTATCTCTGTTACTACTAATCTATGTTTATATACTTTTATATCATAACGTGTTTTTGCAATATAGTTTAATATCTTATTTATTTCTATACATACAAGTAGTTATTGCAAAAAGTAAGTTCAAGTAGGCAGTAGGGAACAGGGACTTAGTGGCAAAACCGACTCGGATCGCGGATAGGTTAGAAGACAAGTAATTTTTTTTTTATAAAAGCGGAAAAACTTGTTTGCAAAAAAATATTAAATACACTCGAATACGAATGATGTCAACAGCTTATCCAATATCAAATAGGTAGTTGAAATTTAAAACAAACCTTTTCTTTTAACGCGTTCGGCTCATGGTTATGTTATGATATTAGGACTAACAAGATTACGATATATATCCATTATGAAGGAAACTGTTATGAAAAGCCAAATTATGAGTTCAAGTCTGTTCTTAGTAATGACATTAGAAAAAACATATGAAAACTGTCCGTTATGAGTTCCGATGATAGTTACACAAATTTAGGAACATAAAAGGTAGGAAGAAAAAAATTATGAAGAGTGATGATTATGATTACAAAGCGGTATTACTAGAAAATATCGACACATCAAGTTTATATGAGCCAATATGGACCCATAGCGGAGAGATGGGACTGCCCGTTCCTTAGTCACTGGACATCTTTTCATTGTCCTGTGTACAAACACCCAAAATAAATATTGAAAAATTTGTGAGACCTAAGCTAAGACCTACTAACTCTAGTATCGTAAGTTTGTACGTTACTAACAATCTATGGGCAAACTGGCCTGAAATAAAGAATTTATTATAAGATTGCTAAGGATTGAGTTTCTGAGAATTCATCGTCACATCTTATACGATCTGTTTCCGTTTCTTTCAGTTTTCTATTTTCGTTTCGCTCAGGTGAACTGCTGGACAACCGTTTTCCTCTACCAACACTGTCAACCAATCAGAAATAAACGCTGGTACTTCATTTACATTTGTCAATAAGCCTCGATAGTTTGGTGCCTACATAGGGTTAAATCTAATCAACAATAGGTAAAAATAACAATTCTTTACATCATACTCGTAGTTACACGGAGTGCCATGTATAATCTTTGGTTCATTACTTGCCTAGCTGCTCATCGTAGCAGAACCAGCATAATACGATAGCCGTGATGAATGATCATTAAACTAAGGAGACATCGCGCAGGCGGAGTGTAACGTGCATATTATTTTACTTAACCTTCAGTATATCAACACCTAACAATGTAGGCACGCGCTGAAGCGTGAATGAAAAATACAAATAATACATGATATCACTTAAACTGTTATGTTATATAACCCACTGTCGCCAAGCAAGGCAGCAATAGGGTTGTTTTAGCACTGATTTCTTAAAAAAAACATCTTACGTACGAAATATCAATTGATATTTTACATTAGCTTTACGGTGAAGGAAAACATCGTGACGAAATCGGTCAAATCCCAAGTGACAAATATAAAAGTAACAAAAACCAAAAGCCATAATTTAAATCCTTGGTAAGGATTTACCACGAGTTGCAAACGTCGATAAATATCTAAACAGGATTAAAAACAACGTGTTCGTCGCGTTGAGGCGCAAAATCGAAACCAAAATCTTAAACCAACAGGCGGATTACAACGGAGTGCTTTTATGAACATTAATCCATCATGAAAGCCGGCGAATCTGTTGAAAGAAACAAGACAATTTTTTATAAAAATTGGTGAATACAGAGATTTGGTAAAGTTTAATCCCATAAAAAACATTCCATGTAAAAAAGAGGCCAAGTCTCGAAACTCTTCCACCGCAATAAGTTGTGAGACATTTGGTAGTACCAAGTCTCAGGTATTCTTATTAGTCTTTATTTGCTAGCTAAATAAAATTCTGCAAGCGTAAATAGGGGCCTGAAAATGCGGCGAAATGGTTCCTGTAAAGGATCGTACGGCAGTGTTTGCTTCGTGCTCGACTTGGCGGGGGCACTGCCATGCCCCCAGATTATTGGATTCCCAGTAGATTTTATTTATTATAATAATTTAATTTTATGAACGAAAATAAAATGGTTGGACCACCTAACTACCCAGTTAGGTGGTGTCTAATCTAGTCGCATAATGATCAAACCTCCCGCAATAAAAAAATAAACAATAGGAACAAGTTTATTTTTGGTAGGTTAGGTTATGGTTATCTATTGTGTCCCTTAGAGCGGAAATAGGCACCCCGCCCGCGAAGTGGGGTGACGTCGACACGCTGGCGGTTAGGTTAGGTTAAGGTTAGGTTAAAATATTTGCCGTGCGTTTGTTTAAAAAAATATTTGTGTTAGGTTTAGGTTACAAAGAGATAATTTACTTTTACCAATTTTCTTATAAGTACCTATGACTTGAAAACGTTATGCGCAAACCTATTATAAAATTGTTATGTATGCTCTTAAATATTATGGTAAATAAATATATGCGAACTTATTTATGACTTTTGTCGGTTATGCGTAATGATGTTTATGACGCAAGTGGTTATGCCTATCAAAAATATGACTAAACTTTATGCAACCCAACCCCTACCCCACAAAACTAGCTGACAAAATTGATTTTGTGTTGGATGTAATGCATGCGTCTTTCACTAGCGAGTGTATAAGGCCACTTCCACATTTGGCGACGCAGAATCGGTCGGGAGTAAGCTGTCAGTCATGGCAGTACCTTTTTACTACAGGCGATTAAAATGAGTGCCTCACGAGATGACACGAGGGTCGGGATGCAATATAATGCTGTTTCTCAAATGTAGTCCTCCAAATATCTGGGCGATATTACATAGTAAGCTTTCGGTAAAGTATAAAATACTGCATAGCTACCTATTCCACCCCACCAAATGCAGAAGCCTATGTGTGACAAAGTCAAATGATTTATGTCGAACATAAACGTCATCGTGGCTCCAGTGCAGAAGTAATTTACTTCTGCTTTTAGCTATTACTAGGGCAGGTACGTATTTCAGTTTGCATTACACTCGGGATTTTAGCATTACCTGCACGAGACTCCTACATAAATTCGGTACACGCTACTTTTTAGCTTTAGCACGGGACACAAAGAAAAATTGAGTATATACCGCTTTTAACATACTCTTTGAAAAGGTTCTCGCGAGAAATTGCGCAGATAGACCAATACGCATTTTATTTATCTAACGCTGTGGTAAGTGGATAAGGCCATTAATGAGTTGTAGTGCTATAAACTAATATTTACAATCTGAACATCCGATTGCAAGATAAGTAAAGAAGCGTCTTATTTCTGCGCTAAAACTATCGCTCCAAAGATAAAAATTTTGTATACTTTCAGCTACTCTGCTAGTATAGGTATACATTTTGTGCTAATCATATTTTTCATGTGGACAATATATAATATACATAAAGGTCACCCTAGCACGTGGCCTTTAATTTCAGTCTTTAATGCGGGAAGACGCGACGCCCACATGGATTGCATGAACCGTGCTTCAGGCGGCATTCTTGGGATTAAATGGAAATATGTTTGACGACATTTTAACGACCTCAAAAAACTAGGCTATAGTTGGTAGTGACCCTGCCTACAAAGCCGGAGGTCCCGGCTTTAAATCCCGGTAAGGGCATTTAGTTGTGTGAGGAGCACGAATATTATATTTTCTGAGTCATGGATGTTTTTTTTCTATGTATTTAAGTAAATAATTTTTATTAACATATATATAATAATCTCATTTGTGCCTTCTTATACGTATTGTCTATTATCTTGACATACTTATAATGAATCACACTGATATTATAAATGTGAACATTCGTTGATGTTGTCAGAGAGACATAATAAGGAGAAACCGAAGGAAATTGTATTTATACAACCTAAATTAAAAACTTCAAAATAGCGCGATGCAGAATATCACCAATTTTCACGCATATTCCAGCCTTAGTAGGTCATTCTCCAGTTTTTGTCGGCGTCTAAACTCCGTCAAACCATATAAAACGTATAATTTTTTTTTATGAAGTTCAAGTGATCCGCAGACCAGAGACTAACCGATTGGATAAAGTCGTGTATACGCAACAGCACCATCTTTTGTTGTCAAGTGGACGTCGCGTGGCGGCGAAGACCTCCATTATAATTTTGGTGGCAAATTATAGCAAAAACTACTGAACCGATTTTGATGGCACTTTCTGATATTGTAGTTTAGATATAATTTCTTCAGAGGGTGATATAAGGTTTGAAAAATTGTATGGGAATTAATTTATTTTTAAAGATAGAGACTTGAAACTACGTAAAAAGATACTTTAATAAACACAAGAAAAGTAATTTCAGCGTTTTTGAAAATTCGTACCCTAAGAGGGTCAAAAATGGGGTGCAAATTTGTATGGAAAGTGTATATAGCTAGAAACTTGAAACTTTGTAAAAATGTTTCATACTAAAAACATGAGAAAAAAATTTCAGCGTTTTTGAAAATTCATCTTCTTAAGGGATTAAAACTTGCTTGAAAGTTTGGGTGTAGAAATCCAGAGTGAAGAACTCCATGATAGATGGCGCTATACCGGTCTTATCCGATACTATTAAAGCAATATTTTTATATAATAAACATATATTTATGTTTAAAGTTGTAATCATGTTCTGATGAAATTTGCAGTATAGGGGTTTACGGGGCCGAGAAACCGATCTAGCTTGGTCTTATTTTCGAGAAAATTCGTTGTTTCCACATTTTCTCCCAAAAGGCTGGCACTCTTTGACGACGACCAATCTTCTTTGTTGATGGTTGCGAGTTCAAACCCCAGCGATTAGAAGGTTTTGTGTTTTCTTTTTATCAGTTTAAGTATTTTATTATTTTTTTGGTAAACGATCAGTTATCGGTTTTTTGTTTCATTTTGTATAGAAATCGATTTCGTAGTATTAAAGCCGAGAAAGTGTCGGTCCCAGGTAAAAACAAAGCTTAAGCATTAAGAACATTATCGACGGTTGTGGATTTGAATGCATTCATGCAGTCTTATCGTTTTTAATTTATGCTTTTAGTCCAACACGACCCCAACCTGGGCCAAACTTAATTACGATATGGACTGATAAAATGTTTCGTTTGCGAAGTTTCGGAAAGATTATATGACATGATACATACATTTACAGTTAGATTAGTGTTTCTTTCATAATTTTAGAATCAAATAATACCCATTTAAAACTTTGGTATTTTTTTTTATTGGTCTAATAAATATCAAAAACATAATATAAGCGGCCTCTATCGAGCTGAAATTGGACTAAAATGAAGCTCGCTAGATGGCGCAAATCGACAACTGACATCAGCGACCTCTATCAAAGTGAAATTGTACCAAAATTATGCTCGCTAGATCGTGCTATCATAATTCAAGCATTAATAATGTTCTTTTTCATAGAATTTGTGACTCATAATCATGAATTATTGTTAATATCCGTTGTAAAAAAGATCTGAAATTCCGTAAGTATAAACATGGCGGCCCGGCAGCCTACTAAACGGGAAAAACTTAAAATGTCTGCTAGAGTCTGTCAAGCGAGTCGTGTCCCTGGATTTAAAAAAAATCCAACTAAATATTATGAATGCTAAAGTTTGCAAAAGCGGCTTAACGGATTAAAATGAATTTCGGTATACATATAGTGTATAACCTGGATTAACATACGAGTACATAATACTTTTTATTCCGGGATTCATCGTCTAAGGGGGCGAAATATGTCATAATAATATCATCACGCATTGCTCTTAAGGAGCAGCGTCTTGACGATACCGATCTGCCTGTTCTGTCTAAGGTTACATGTTTCTATTCCCAAATACTTTAAATAGCAATACAACTCTATCTGCGATTACATAGGCGAACAAAGGCCTTGTTAATACTTACGCACTTCATTCTAAGCAAGGAGGAATAATCTAAGGGCCGAAATTCAGTCGACTTTGAATGGAATCCGATTATCTTGCTGAATACAATTTGCATCTGAATCACTGAATGTGTTTTCAGTGAGAGACGATTCTCAAACTACGACTGAACGTAAACTTAAATTTTAACTTAGCAGATCTAATAATATACTCAGTTTCTGAGAAAAATATTCAGTTTTACGGTGATTTTCAAAGTGCACAAGCTTTTCTTTGCCGATTAGATACAACCAAAAAAAGAGTTGTTTTTTTTTTCAAAAAAAAGTGAGGTTAGCAAAGAAGATGACTGCAAGTATTTAAAAACACGCAACAGGCATAACTAAGAGCCCAGATTCAGAAATTGTATCCATAAAGGTGCAGTCTAAAACATTATAATCAGACATTATCACGTGACTGCGTTTACATTTTGTCACCGTTTTTTGTAAGTGTATTTATACACGATGATTTTTAATTCGTGGTCAGGAGTAAATTTTTCTAATTCTGTAATTGATAGCAAACACGATTAACTCGATGTTACCTAAAATAAACGTCTGTGTTTCTGAATAAAATCGAATAAGGAATTACTTTATAATTCAAAATCATCGTCACCCTAACGGTAGTTTGATTTTTTTTTGACATATGTGTGTTTGACGTATCTACTTAACATCAAGAAATGTAGGATGACCAAACATTCAGTAGACATTAGTGTTAACCTTATCATTAAATTTAATTATCTAAACAGTGATTTAATTGCATGAGACCTTATCCATTTAATCCGTTTTGGCTGTTTATCAATATTTTTCGACTTCTGATCACGGATAAAAAATCACAAGTAGATATACCTATGCAACTATACCTACATCTGTTGAATACATCAAGTCAAATAGAAAATGTGAAATGTTGCGTCTAAACGACTAAAATACATCATTCATCAGAATAGCAAGAAGGTTGGTTGCATTATACAGTGAAATATCGAAAATCAATCTGAAAACCCTCGAATTAACATCACAATAGGATACAGCCACTTCCTTTGTTCATTGAATCAAACCCTTAAAGTCAGCGAATATAGGTACTTCATCATGGAATACGCGATACAAATCTGATATCCACAACTACAGACCAATTGCTGTTCTTTCAGTATTCGGGAAAATATTTGAATCAGTAATATATGCCCAGATATATAAACAGCTTCATGGTTGGTTTTGCGACGAGCAACATGGGTTCCTGCCAAAGCGATCAACAGCTTTGCAAGCAGCTTAGCAAATTTGCTGAATATTACCACGCTAATAGCTAATAACTTGGATAAAAAAAAGCAAATTGACTTAGCCAACTTCGATTTCCAGAAGGCATTTGACCGAGTTGATAGCAATGTTTTACTTAAGAAATTGGCCATGGCTGGTTTTTCTGTTGACTTGCTCGAATTCCTGGCATGCTATCTTTCACGTAGGCATCAATTTGTACATACAGTATGAAGGCTCTCGATCTGCTCACTTCTTAGTAACATCAGGGATAGGACAAGGCAGCAATCTTGGGCCTTTATTATTTCTCATCCTCATAAATGACCTACCGGCAGCATTAAATCACTCAACATGCCTCCTATTTGCTGACGACTTAAAGCTAGCACTTCCTATTGACACTTGATGATTCCTTCCTACTCCAAATTGATATTGACGCTGTTTGTGCCTGGGCTAATAATAATAGCCTTACTCTTAATGAGCAAAAATGTTCTATAATGACTTACGCGCGTGTTCGGCTCCCTGTTATCTATAATTATACAATCGAAGGCAAACCATTGAAGCGTACAAATGCAATTAAGGACCTCGGTACATGGTTTGATACCCAACTCACCTTCAACCCTCACATAACTGAGATCTGTAGTGGGGCTAGAAGGTGTCTGGAATTCGTCATCCGCCAGTCCAAATTACTTACTTGCCGGCATGCTATCAGTGTATTGTACAACGCCTTTGCTCGTAGTAAATTGGAAACAAACGCCATCATCTGGAATCCCCACGAACAAGAGTACACACTCCGTGTGGAAAAAGTCCAAAAGATATTCGTTCGATTCTTATACAAAAAACTGTACGGCAGCTACCTTTACATCTATTTTACCCTATTCGTGCTTGGTATGGTAGGGTATACTTCACTGGAGACCCGGAGGAATATGTATTTAGTAAAATACTTCTTTCAATTAATACGCGGCCTGGTGACCAACCCCCCGCTGCTTGCTCTTATAGGATTCGGAGTTCCACGTGTCTCCGCAAAGCATCTACGCCCACGTCGCCACGATCTCTTCGCTATACCCCCAACTAGGACTCGCGCACTAGCCTCTTCCCCTCTGCATCAAGTACTAAAGCTGTTAAATAATATACTGGACAGTGACAGCCAACTGGACATATTCTTAAGCTCAAAACCTACGTTTTTGGCAGCTGCCTATCAATATCTAGAGAAAGTTGTTACTTCTAGCTCCATAACTGTATAATCACTATTATTAGTAACCTAGAACTTCTGTATTTCTTTGTATTGACCTTCTGTATTTCTTGACATATTAATATTTTATAATTTTAGCTTAATTACTTTTATTGACTATGTATTTCTTGACCTGTTCCTAATGTGGAATGATAATCAGCAATTTGACTAACAATCATTCATTTTCGTTTTTTTTGTGTTGTATTCATTATTAAATCATTTGACATGTTACATTCAAAATTCGCATGATATGTAAGGTATAACTGTTAGTGCTATTATTAATGGTAATAAAATAAATAAATAAATTCTTGACTAAATTCTTGATTATTGAGAAGTGAGTTGAAAATCAACAACAGTTGTTAAAAAAAATTGTTCGGCCTTTAGTTATATTAAAGTAACAGTTTTAACACTTAGAATCACTTAACGTAGTTGTGTCGAACCAATTACGACCCAACCAGGACCATTAACGACACACAATATTCCTAGAATTTATTCATGAAGTAGTACCTAAGTATGGTTAAATTCTACTAGGATTTTTACAGAATATTAATCAGCCTGTAATGATAATTGAATGTGTGGAAATAAAATCAATAAATATCATGTCAAGAGCTGAAAGGACTATGGCGACAAGTTTTATTAACAGCAGCCTGACAGCTGACGCACCAATCAATTGAATGATGATAAAAAATAGTATTGATATAATTAATCTATCAACCAAATCAAATCAATCAATATCATTTATTCGCTAGAATACAGTCGTGTATGGAGCGTGGGCTGACTGGGCCCATATAAAAGTTAAAAAAAATCGTGCCAAAAAAGTTTTCTCTTAGATTTTTTTATCAGAACACGATACCTGTTATGCCCTTAAACGGTTTTGCGTTATTTTTGTTACACGTTGTATTCCGGCAAACAGGCATGCAAATGTCTTGAGTTTCATTACGTAGGTGCATAAATAATCAATTACAAAAAGTCAAAATTACACAACACAAAATAAAACAATGTCAAAATAATGATAATCATAATATCCTATTGCTGTCGAAGAACTCCTTTACACTATAATAACATTTGCCTAATAAGTCAGTCAATTTATGCTTAGAAATATGTCCTTGTCTCAATCTTATGTTATATTTTGACCTCTGGCCTCAGCTATATTTAAAACTAACGTAAATCTGTAACAACGTGTCCTAGAAGTCAACGTCAGCCGTAAACGGGATATGGGGCAAGTCACAACAGTTAGAAAAAATCCAATTCATCTTTTTAAAAAGTTTATTACATGGTATTAAAAAAAAACTCCTTTATAATGATGTTTAAAGTACTGCGGCTACAAAAGTTTTAGTTTTATGGTTATCTAACCGTTAATAACTTTTCTGTAAATTAAATATTAAAGTTAAAACACGAGTGACTCAGATTAAAAAAAAACTTCGTATATATTTTTTTAAAGATTAGACCAATGAACTCTATGCCTTTACTGGAAAAAAATGCTACATAAATTTGCCAAAAAATTACTTTTATAGATGGCTTATTTAGTCCAATTTCGAAATGGTTGTGACACTTGCTAGATTATTGTAGAAAAACTTGTGTTATTTTAAAGGGGTGTGTGATGCATGTTGGTAATTGTGTAATGTGGCATAAGAAATTCAAAGTTCAATTTCCATCGACTGCAGATATATATGTCGCAGGCAGATTGTTGTTGTGTTGTTGTATTGACAGCCCTGTTTTGTGAAACGGCGGGTTGACGATCAGGCAGATTGAATACCGCTGAATGAAAATCCGCTGGAATGTGTTCGGCGGATTGCCGCTATATTGTAGAACGTATCGTAAGCCATCATCACCATCCCGCTAATATTGTGTTGGATTCCGCCGAACACTAGAATCCATAGCCATTTTGACGTTTTAATTTGCATAATAATAACCTCTGAAACTCGCCGACACCATTGTTGTTGTTAGGTGAGATAGCGCCGCGAGTATTATAAATAGGAACTAAAAAGCCGCGGCTAATGACCCGCTGTATTACATTACCGCTAGTCGTATTGAAGAATGATTAGCGCCGAACACATTCCAGCGGATTTTCATTCGGCGGTATTCAATTCGCCTGAGAGGCTACCCGCCGTATTTACAAAACAGCGCTGTTTTGTAAAACAGCTAGTTGTTATATAAAACTGCGGAGTATAATGTTCCACTGGGACATATATTTTTTAAACATGTCTTGGTTTATTTTTATGACTTGTATTATCACCCATTTGCGGCTTGACGTAGACTTTTGGGACAACTTGTATAATATTGTTAATCTTTATAACATCAGCCGGTGTTATACAAACCTCATTCATTCAATATGTAACATAAAGTATGAGTTAACATCTTATAACTTAGCTTAGAACTGAACTGTAACTGTAGGCTCTTATGTACCAAATCATATAGTTGAGAACAAAGTTGCGCAGCTTTTGTTTTTGTTATTAATTTTCTTGTTAACAACTTAGGTAAGCACTTCTTGAGTTTTGATTTATAAATCCTCTACTGAGAAATGTTTCAGTATTTACGTAAAATTCCATATTTTAAGTAAGTATTCATTTATGCGGCTGAACAAATTGTTTTTAAACTACACCATGGCCCTATCTGTACAACATCTACACTCTTGACCTACCCCAAACACCTCAGGTCTCGGTAGCCACGTATGCTGACGATGCAGCCTTTCTCGCCTGTAGCCAAGACCCGAAAGAGGCAAGCAGCTTGTTGCAGGTTCAACTTACCGCCACCACCGCTGTCCAAATGGCGCATAAAAGCAAGTGCTCCTAAGTCACACCATATTACATTCACACTCCGGCGTGAAACTTGCCCACCCGTTAGTCTAGGCCCAGCTACCCTTCCCCAGTCGACATGCGTAAAATACCTGGGCTTTCACCTTGACATGGAAAGATCATATCAAAAACAAGCGTGACGAGATCAACCTTCGGTTCAGGAACTTGCTCTGGCTCCTGTGAAGACAGGCTGTACTATCCTTAACCAACAAGTCGCGAGTTTACTGCGGGATCTTCAAACCAATCTGGACATACGGAATCCAACTTTGGTCAACAGCAAGAAAATCCAAAATTATGCGTATACAAAGAGCTCAAAACAACATCCTCAGGGTTATATCGTCAGCATCCTGGTACGCTCGCAACTAAATCCACGAGTACCTGGAAATACCGACTGTCTCTGAAGAAGCGAGACGATACTCAGCCAAGTACAAGGACAGACTTACAGCCCATCCTAATCCCTTATTTGCCAAACTATTGGAGCTTAATCCAATCAAGAGACTCAAGAGAGCCAACGTGCTGCCTGAACTAGACGAGAGTTAGGACAGTGGTCTTATCTCTCCAAACACCTACCACCTACTACCCATCCACGTATAGTTTTACGACTGATCGCAGATATAAAATAATATAAAAAAATTAAAAAAACTACACCATAATATCATAGATAAGAATAATAGTAAACTGTGTCTTTATATTATGTTATGATTTCGATAGCTGAACTAAGACGGTGCCGCAATGGTGCACATTTTGCTACCATTTACACTACTATCTAGTTAAAACAAAAAAAAAATTGTCGCCATACAGTCATGAATACATACCACGGAATAGTGTTCGACTTAGATTGTAAATTACCTTTATATATTTTTGTAGAATTATACTTATTACGTTATTGCGAGAAATCGAAAGAGCCGATAATGTAAAATTTAACGTACCACGTGATCAAATATGTATATTTAACTTTTAAAAGCAGCAAAATAGGGTAGAGAGCTTGTAAATAATTCCAGTAGTGGGGCAGCTGGTTCATTATTAATGTAAGGGGCAGACTCGATTGAAATGTCGACTATTTTCGGCGGATGGTGCCATGCCAACATCAAATATTTCGGGTAGCTATTGAATTTTCCGCATTTTATAGAATAAGATTGCATGTTTGGATCTAATTTTCCTCTAATATGCAATTGAATTAGTGATCTAAATAAATAATCCGTCTAAAAACGATGATTGTCAGAATGTTGTGGAAAACTCAAATCAATGTAATCCTGCATGCTCTTGCGTTTAATAAGGCCGCGGTCTGGATGCCAGCGGGCAGCGGAGCGACGAGCGGGCGTTCATTCATAGATATAACTGGATCAAATGTATGAGCGGCCGCTCGTCGCCCTGCTGCCCGTTGGCGTCCAGAAGGTCGATCACATAAAGCATTGTATGTACGTAAGGTACATCTTAATGTCATTTTTTATATGAAAACTGTCCTAACGCGCGTTGGAAACGTTACGTGATTACCCCTCGTACCGCGGCCTTAGGGTCGTTACGTTAGCGCGTCATCGTAATCGTAGTGGCGTGGCAAAACGCCGCCCGCACAACACTACGATGAGCGTCACTGTCTACCACGATTACCGAGACCGCTTCAAGTATAGAACTGTCGATTACTTAACGCATTGTACGTGCAAGCTCAGTAACATGATACGTTTTATGTTAAGGTATTTGGTGATGTGTCAGTACATTTGCGCCGTAAAACGAAACATATAATATAATAATCCAATCATGTCACAAAAAAACCTTTCATAAATATTCATTTTAAAAACGTTTGGCAAACTAACGATTAACAAATTAATTGTTTCATATAAAACTGTTTTACAAATATTTCCTTGATAAAACTTCATATTATAAATCATTATTTAACAAATTACTCATTTATTATTTGTGTCAATTGGCAAAGTAACGTATGGTAAAAGAACGTTTAATAAAATTAATTGTTTGGTAATTACTTTATTTGATAAATCATTTGTCGTGTTGATAAAGTTTTAAACCACAAAATAATTGTATAATACTATGTCTAAAAGTGTTTAGGAAGTAAGTAGGAAGCAAATAATGACACCTGTTAGATTATAATTATTTTAGCCTAAAAAACAACTTTTAGGTCTTAAAATGTACTGACAGATTGGTTGGGGAGTATTTAAGAGTAACCAGGAGATAAGATAAGATAAGATACAGAGTACGTCAAAATAAGCATGTTTCGATTGAAAAAAAAATTCTAGAATTTAAAAATACCGTGATATTGCACTCCAAAATTTGCTCAAAGGTTGACTGGTAGCTCTAAACTCTAAGGCAAGTCGGTGTAGGTACGACGAGCGAAGCGAGGAGGAGTGTTAGGTTGAACTGCGACCCTATAGCGCGCGAGTTTGCCGTGGTAGCGGCCGGCGAAGCGCCAGAACCGTTTTTTTTTTATTCTATACTTTTTCATGAATTTACTACAGCAATGTTTGTAGCAGAATACCACTAATACCGTGATATGACAGATATTTATTTTAATGAAACGATCATTTATCAATGACTTCGTCTGCGTGGTGGACCCAGGATAATAACTATTCCATATTTTACTCCATAAACTATCTTTGTGTAAAATTACATCCAAATCGGTTGAGCCGTTTAAGCGTAATTGAGTAACAAAAATCTAAAAATCCAAACTTTCGCATTGTATTATATTAGTAGGATAAGTAGGTATTGTGTGTTATGAAACATTCATATACCTATTGTTTTGTGATCAGCTATTTAATTTTAGAGATTAGGTACCACTAGATAATCCACAGATAATGCGCTTGCTGCTTTATCGGTCCTTTGCAACAATAATCCTCCAATATTTGCGTTACTAACACACTAATCTATTAGCCAATATGTGCTTAGAGGCAAGAACAAGGTATGTTTGATCATTATAATATATTTCTATATATACTACTAGACTATACTATACTAGATTCCTTTTCCAAAATTAACGCCTTATGTCATGTATATTCCTGTAGTTGTTCCAAAATTGTATTCTGTTCTGTTCTATTCTATAAATCGGACAAATTATGTTTACTCTTTTTTTGAGTCAGGGCCATTGCACGGCACATACACATTTTTTGTTGCTTGCGCATTTTTTGCATGTTTTTTATTGAGACAAAAGGTTTTTAAGAAGAAAATCGAGTAAATATCATGCCTACTTTGAATTGCGTTATAATTTGGTGTTGTTGTCTCTTAATTATTGACCCCAGCAGAGACGAATTTTGTTTCATACACTGTGTACGGGTAAACACACACATTCGTCTCTCCTGTGGTCAATAATTAAGACCTCACGTGCATATAAATAATGTTTTTATCGAATAGTAATATAGAAGAGGAGACGCTGTTTATGCGGATTAAGGGTCCAAACAAAAATTAGGCTTCACTTAACTTTTGATAATATCCACAGGAAAGACGCGAACCTAGGCTTCACTTAACTTTTGATAATATCCACAGGAAAGACGCGAACCTAAATCTGTGTATGAAATGGTTAGGTTGAGTTCAGTGTTTCTTGTATTTTTACAAATATTTAAATTGATTTGATATAATAGAAAAAAATATACACATTGCATTTTACATATTTCGTGCTCCGTGGTCGGAAGTTCTTGAAATATCGTACACCGATGTTATACGAGGATTTTCTCTAACTAAATTGGAGTTGCCTCCTGCACAATATCTTGAACATTGTCTTACCTCACCTTGACTTTATTTTGGATTGGAGTGTCAGATAGCGTATTAAAATTGTATTTTTCGCCAATCGTGATAAACATTAGTGAAAACATGCCGCAAGTGGCAGGAACGGACAGAAAATGAACTGTAGTGCTGTTTAAAACATAAATACAATACTTATATATGTTTTAGACACATTAATTGGTCAGTAGCAACATTAAATGTACCTACCTTGTACCTACTAATAAAAGTCCTTATTTAAAAAGTTATTCACTCACTCATGATCCCTGTTACAAAAATGAGGAAGCCAGAAAAATTGGCAGAGTTTCCTTATTGCGAACACAATGGGCTGGTTTGAACTGAGGTTCCGGCAACCTAACGTCTGTTTGCGAAATCAGTGCAATTTCCGTTGGCTTTTCGGATTAAATTACGTCGTTTTAAAAATGGACTAAAGTAAATATAATTTTAATTTGAAATTGTAAATACGTAACGGTCGTGTGGTCAGTGAATTAAATTGGCTATCCAGTAACGACAACAATTTTTGTGCAGAACAGAAAAATGGGCAGCCACGAATAGGTTGGCAAGACGTCGCCAGGAACAAAATGTGTGCCAACGATCTGAAAAGGATGCTGAAGATCGCGCAAAGTCAAATTTGGAAAGTGTTCCCCTATTTTCGTAGCACAAACTGAGAAGGCATTATAATAAATGTTCATTTAAAAAACACGTTAGGGATCCTTTTTTTTTAATCTATTATGTGTCCCACTGCTGGGCAAAGGCCTCCCCGCTAGAATCCCAACTACTTATTTCAAATCATTCAACACTATTTTAGCCCACCTCTGCGGGTGCATACGGCAAACGTGACCAGCCAAGTCCCATTTGAGCCTAGCAGTCTTCTCCAACGTCGGTCACTCTCCAGCCTCTAAACTATCTCCATACAAAAAAAATCACATTAATACGACGCTCCGATGCGACGTGTAAGAAGGACGAACAAACACACACACACACTTTCACATTTATAATATTATTAAGGATATCTTTATTTTTTATTCTGCTCTTGTTTATTACTATGCGCTCGAAAACGGGCATTGATCAGATCCGAACTAGCTACTATTGTAGTTCGGATCTGATCTATCCTTTTCACTACAAGTATGCTGCGATCCATGGCCTTCTGGCAAACCTTTTGTTTGGTCTTTTGTAACTCTGTCAGCGACCAGGTTTGGGTTTGGGTACCGTGGATGGATGGGGTGGGGATAGGCAGTATACACATGTCAACGAGCCTCCGTCTGAGGGCCAAAGGGAGAACACCCTTCATTAGCTATTTCATAGACCAGCTCTTCCAAGCGTTTTGGATCCGCCTTTCGACTTCTATATCCTGTCTATGGTTGAAAGAGACTAATAATTGGCCTAGATACGGATACTCGTTAACATAGTGTAAGGCACATTTTTACATTTTATACTAAATATTTTTTATTTTAAGTAAGTTCTATGTTAATATAAAAATAACAGAATTGGGTTGTGGTTCTTGGACAAAAAAACTGGGTCAACAACCGAAAACGAGCTCTCAGGGAGTCATTGTCTGTCAACTTTCAGCTAGCTGCGTTGTTTTATCGGGGTATGTTCAGGGTGAGCGAAACAAATAAGTAATTATGGACATACATATATGAGAACGACAGTCTGTTTGCTGTTTGAAACAAAATAATCGATTTTTGAGGTTAACAAAGTATCTTCATCGATTTTTTTTAATAAAACTGTATTAATAGGCTCAGATTTTATTTTGTGTTATATTAAGTATTTCTAACAAGTGAAGATAGCTTAGTGGTTCAAGCATGCAGCTGTCTCAGGCAGTCGTGGTTTCGAATCCCGGCACATACTCATGTACAGAATATCATTTGATATTTACCTTTAGCTTATCAGTGAATGAAAATATGCATCGTGGGAAGAAATTCGAAAGTGTATGCGAAGCCCCCAACCCGCACTATGCCAGCGTGGGGACTGCTGCCAATTCACTCTCACCCCTGTCTTTCACGCCTGTGCCCAACAGTGTGACGTATATGCTGTTCATCATCAGCATATACGTCACACTGTTGGGCAAGTACTTCTATTGCGTAGACCGAATGGTCCAGTCCAGAGGTTTTAAATTAGCTGGTACTGATATTTTATTACATTTTTATCTTATTTACGTACCTTACTTCTAAGAATATCAGCCTTAAAATGCTCTGAAATTCGTTGTAGTTAGCTTTACTGCACTCGAAACTTTGCTTTTATCACTTTTGTTTTCATAATAAATAAAAGTTTGGATTTATTGCTTTCTCCGCCAAAATTAATAAAATAACTCCAGCAATAAAACCCAAGGGATTACCTTAGCAGACGATTCTTGACTTTTTATAGACATCTATTACAAGGCAAAGATTTCGTTTATTCGAAATAAGGGCTTCAAGAAGAATCTCGGTTCCGTTAAACTCTTATAATTAGTTGGAGTTACGACCAATTCTTAAGTGGTTTTTGTGTAGAAGTTTAGGAACCTTAGACCCGTTCTCGGTTGATTGATTATCAAGGGTCAGATAATGCGCGGAGCACGGAACACTACGCCATTAAAGTTGGAAGATCCGAGGCCCGGCTAAGTGGGACTGCGGTTGTGACCCTTGTTTTCTATAAACGATATGATACAGAGAGAAAGAATATAATGGAAAAATAAACCATCTTCGTCTGTCGTCTTGTTTTCTATAGTTTTTGCTCGACATGTACGGGCTTTGGATGTATTAGGTTACTTTTCTCCTATCTCATACTTTGTTGTATAAAGCTGACGTTAATGGCCAATTTCCAACGGTTGCCTTCTATAATCGCCACCCTGTGAAGGACTGTTAGAGGTTACATGTAGAGAGTTAGTTTTGTATGGGTACTTACGCATGTATTGCGCGCTTTTTACCAATTATACAGCTTGTCTCTGTTTTGTTACAAATAACCAATGATGCTTGTATGTATAAATATAAATTGGCACTGATTTCGACACGGTCGGTTTACTATGGGAGGTATGCAGCAGGTAGCCACGGTAACAATAAATTACTGAAACAAGGGAAAATAATACGGACACTTTTCAAAGCCAGTTTCGAGTTTATTGACCTGTTATTTTGCAATTACATGATCAAAAATTTTGCAGGAAAATGGCAAGGATATTAAAACAATTATTCTATTCAGTTAATACAAATTTACAGACGGTACCTCAGTAGGTACCGTATGTAATAATGTAGGTACACCAGTGTGTACATACATTATTGTATTACGTGGTAAGTTAGTTTAGATACTTAATATATGTGTCCTGTGCGTTTGTGAATAAATGTATCTTTCTTTCACTTTGTATCGAGTGCTAGTCAGGGTTCATACGAGTATCACAGCTTGGACAAAAATAACACAGGTTACTTATATCGTTTGTGACCTCAATGCTGGTTAAACTAAAAGAGCTGTATATGGCAGGGAAGCGTGGCCCGTCTCGAAACATAAGCTGAAGTTGCATGTTGCGGAGATGAACATGCTGCGGTAAATGTATTGAGGCACCAGATGGCTGTATATACAAATCCCGCATCTGCAGCGTTCATACCGGGCACTTTAGTTTTAAGGTGACGTTTTAAGGAACTTAGCAAATGTGTAACAAATATTTAGCTATGCCGCCAGGCCCCCATAGGAAAGGATCTCATAACACAGGATCCTGTAATGTAATACGGGTTACTGACGCATCATCTACAATGGAGTGCCCATTTAGCCGTGTTGGCTCGTAAACTAAGTTCAGCCGTATATGCTATTAGAAAAAATAGACAACTGACCAATATTGACACAGCTCGCCTAGTTTTTGATAGTTATTTTCATAGTATTATGTCGTAAGGTATTCTGGTTTGGGGTAAAGCATACAGACAATCTTTGTATTAAAAAAAGAGCCATCGTTCTATATATAACCTGAGAGCAAGAGAATCCGTGAGAGAACTTAGCATTTTAACAGTAGCGCCCCAATACATTTATGAAAATATTGTTTATGTCATTAAGAACATAGATTCATTCTCTAAAAAATATACCGAATAATTATAATACACGAAATAAAAATAAAATAGTAACCAAAACGTTTCGTGTTCGTGAAGTATAAAAGTCTTTTCGGGTCAATGTATCCATTTTTATAATAAATTACCTAATGAAATGTTGTCTCTACCCTTTCCAGCTCTTAAGAATTACTTGATGTCAAAGGCTTATTACGAGCGCTCTTCGGTACATACCATAGACAACAGAACTATATTTCTGTGCCATAGACATCAGACAAGCTGCTAGGAATTGCAGCGTAGCGTAGCAATGAATGGGTTAGTAAAGTTATTCCATCGAATTTCCTGTTTTCTTTTATTTTTGAAATGGTTTATTCCTGTAGCGTTATTTATGAAATTCTTTCATAAAAACGAGCAATATATAAAAAAATGAGTAACCCTCACAAAGGAAAGTAAAGGGAACCGTTTATTTCAAAAGATGAATGGGTGGTCGTCGGCTGGCTTCCGCCCATAGAATTCAGAAATGATATTCACAACGCTCGCCGGTGACCTCAGGTGCACCAGTATTAGTCAGACCTCCGATTACGTCTAGTTGTCACCAATGTCTAGGTGAAGTTATGCTAAAAATCAGAGGTGAAATTCAAGATAGGTTTGAAATGGTTCCTTCGAACCAGCAGCGGTTAAATTTGCTTATTCTATATGACAAACCAAGATAACACCAACTCGCTGTTTCGTTGTCTTCAAATATTGATATAGGCGCGTTTGCTTTGCGATTGCGGGATTGGCTTTCGTTTAGTAGCAAAATGAGTAAAGCAATTGTTTTAACATTGTGATTTGAGACTTACTTTTCTCATAATTCGTTAATATTATCAATCTCTCGTGTCTGCCGGGGTATATTAATTTTGAAAATATAATAAATATTGAAGAGATTTGAAAGAACTGTTATAGCCTTTGACTCAAATAAAACGTATTCAGAATAATGGAAGAGAGTTAAAATGATAATGAGTAATTCATGAGTGTTATAAACGATTTAGCACGAGTTCAATAACACCCTGTATAAACAATTATAATAAAAATTATGATGTCATTCGAACCAGTTTTTGGACAGGAACAAATGTTTGTATGGGAGCAACTACAATTAAATAATTTTGAGACAAAAATTGACCTCGCTGGCGGCAGCGCAAAACGCTTCATACTGATAGCCAGACAGGTATGACGTCACAACCGACATTTGTTAGTACAAAGTACATGTAAACGTGAATGTGAATGTATCTTTCTTTCTTTCTTTTATGTATCGTTGTATGGAAAATCAGGTAAATTGTTGTTTCGGTCGTGAAATACGGCGTTTAAGTACATAATTGACATAAAAACAGGGTACCTAGTATTTTGCCTGCGGCGCGGTGCGCGAGCGCACCGCGGTTGTCTTCTTTTTTTTTGTTTTTTCAAATTTTCCAGGTTTTTTTATTATTTTTTTTCGAGGAAAAGGAGAGTGAAATTCCGCCATGGGAAACGAAAAGAATGGTGAGATTTAGTTACTCGCGCGTTCAACTCGTTTCGTTTGCGGCGGGTATTTCCGCGTGGGCTCGCCCCTCGGGCCTTTGGCCCTCGGGCTCGCGTAGAGAGCGCGCTCTGATGGGACGCTTCATGCCTTCGGCTCTACGCGGAGCTCGGCCTGCGGCCTCGCGTGCCTCGCCGCTCACCTTCGGGCCTTCGGCCCTCAGGTTTCGCTTGCAAGACAGTCGGGAATGGGGTGTCTGAGAGCGCGCTCTGAAGGGATGCTTCGTGCCTTCGGCCCTACGCGGAGCTCGGCCTTCGGCCTCGCAAACCTCGCCGCTCACCTCCGGGCCTTCGGCCCTCAGGTTTCGCTTGCAGGACAGTCGGGCATTGTGAGTGTCCGCGTGGGTTCGCCCTTCGGGCCTTTGGCCCTCGGGCTCACGTAGAGAGCGCGCTCTGAAGGGAAGCTTCGGGCCTTCGGCCCTACGCGGAGCTCGGCCTTCGGCCTCGCAAACCTCGCTGCTCACCTTCGGGCCTTTGACCCTCAGGTTCGCTTGTAAGATACTATGGGACAAAGAAATAGTTGCGCAACCCTAATCTCTCGAAGCTCGGCCTCCGGCCTCGCAAAATTAGTGGGGGGGGGACTCGCCTGGACACCCGGGGCGGGGCTCAGGGCCTTTGGCCCTTCGCCGGGCTCGGCCTGCGGCCTCGCAGCCTGAAGCTCGCCCTCCGGGCACGCCTAAAATGGTAATTCTATATGATTTTGGGTGGTTTCGACCTCCTGCGGCTCGGCCTTCGGCCTCGCTAAAAATTACCGGGGGGGGGGAGCGCTTTGACACTCGAAATGGAGGCTCCGGGCCTTTGGCCCTCCGCCGAGCTCGGTCGCGGGCTCGCGGCCTGAAGCTCGCCCTCCGGGCTCGCAAAAAGTACTCCAAATTTGTTTTGCCCGTGGCGGCCGCCATTTTGAATTTATTCAAATTTTTTTTTCTCTTTCACCTCTTGGGCCTTTCAGGTCCCCGCATCCCAAATCTCGGCGCGCACGGACCAATTTGAAATTTTCGAAAAAAAAAGTTGATTTTTTTTCCAAAACAAAATTATTTTCGAAATCTCCTTGGGAACCTTTATGACATTTGGTCGAGACCGCTATTCAAAAGTCGCGCGGTTTGGCCGCAAAAAAATAACCAAAAAAATCCCAGACAAACATATTTTTACCCCGCTATTTTGAACTTTTTAAATTTTTTTCTTTTTTATAATTCTTGGGCCCCTCAGATCCCCGCGTGCCAAATCTCGGCGCGCTCGGACCAATTTGAAATTTGCGAAAAAAAAAAGTTGTTTTTTTTTCCCAAAAAAAATCGTTTTGAAATCTCCTTGGGAACCTTTATGACATTTGGTCGAGGTCTCTATTCAAAAGTCTCA
Organism: Epinotia bilunana; assembly: GCA_947049275.1. Classification (NCBI taxonomy): domain Eukaryota; kingdom Metazoa; phylum Arthropoda; class Insecta; order Lepidoptera; family Tortricidae; genus Epinotia; species Epinotia bilunana. Next base: position 13,927,496 of record OX346259.1, on the reverse strand, counting down.
CATATTGGCCGCCAAAAAAGTCGGAAAAAATTGGCCATACAATTTTTTTTTAAAGCTAATGGTTTTCGGAATCTAGAGGCCCATAAAATCTTTTACCTGGGTTGTTTAATACCTTAACCTTAACGTTTTTTATGAAATGATGGTCAACTAAAAAACTGCATATTTTTTTCTAAACTTTCAAGGTTCATATCTTTTTACGATTTTAATTATATTTTATAATTTATACTTTATTATGATAATTTCATGGTTTACTATCCATTTAACATCACTACGTTGTAAATTTGAACATGAGGCATCATGCCTATTTAATACGTTTGCAGAATACATTACATTTACTATCAGATGCTCAAAGATTAGCTGAAAGAGATTACTTCTGTTCGCCAAGTTCACCTCTGTACAAATGTTTTTAATATTTTTTTAATATATAAATATATATAAATCAGCCTATATGCGTCCCACTGCTGGGCACAGGCCTAATCTCGTGGACGAGAGGACACCTATTTTTATATTCCTTAATTTTTAAAATGTTTACTACTATAGTTTAGCACATTCGGGGAGACGTTTCTACTAGTCTGTACTTTTGGATATATATTTGTTCTTCAAAACTACCCTCCAGCACGCTTTTAATAAGAACAATACTCTTATGCATTAAAACGACTGTGCTATCGACTGATGACTTTCATTAGTGTGTATTACTTGTAAGTGCTCTGCACATGGGGTGATTGAAAAGGCGTACTTATTACTTAAGTTAGAAAGCCATCCAAAACTTGCAAAGTTAAGCAATCCTCATTTACAGCGGCCTTTACCCTCGTTATTCGTAGTTGTCGGTACCATCTACTCAAATACTATATATTTTGCTGAAATTAAATTAAATAAAATCCATCTATGTATAAGGACTCAAAATCGTCTCATTTCATTCATTTGAATATGTTTCGACCGCACGATCTGATGTACGATTGCCACCGAACGGACCGGGCCGGGTCGCGTGGCGCCGCGACGCAACGGTACGCGAGCACCCGGCGGAAGCCGTCCGCGTTTTAAAAGAGTGCAGTAGGCAAAAACTGGACGGAGCCGGTCACATGCGACGACAGCCGACCGCAGCCGTTCACGTCCGTGAGTAGCTGACCGGCAGCAAGTACATTCGAATATGAAATGTCTATATTAAAGCTTCAAATTCCTTTGGCAACTTGTAAAAAGCGCGCAGGCGCGCTCCTGCCCGGCCCGGTCGGTGAGAATCGTACATGATTGGTTAGCTTGGCGCTTGGGGAAGCGAGCGCGGGAATCTTTGAAACACGTAACATATAGGTACACAACTAACAACAACATTGGATCTCCTTTTAGATCTCGTAATAAACACATAAACTGCTGCTCTACGCTACGAACTACACCGTAGCCCGTAGAAAGTAGCGGAAATCTTCCGCAGATCCGTGACGCGTACATGTGCATAGACCACTTACTCATTCAGCGATGCGGAATCCGTGTCATGTCAGTAGCCAACGCTACGGGCGCCTTACGCTACATCAGAAGTTAACATGTGCATAGGCCACTTACTCATTCAGCGATGCGGAATCCGTGTCATGTCAGTAGCCATCGCTACGGGCGCCTTACGCTACATCAGAAGTTAACATGTGCATAGGCCACTTACTCATTCAGCAATGCGGAATCCGTGTCATGTCAGTAGCCATCGCTACGGGCGCCTTACGCTACATCAGAAGTTAACATGTCCATAGGCCACTTACTCATTCAGCAATGCGGAATCCGTGTCATGTCAGTAGCCATCGCTACGGGCGCCTTACGCTACATCAGAAGTTAACATGTCCATAGGCCACTTACTCATTCAGCAATGCGGAATCCGTGTTATGTCAGTAGCCATCGCTACGGGCGCCTTACGCTACATCAGAAGTTAACATGTCCATAGGCCACTTACTCATTCAGCAATGCGGAATCCGTGTCATGTCAGTAGCCATCGCTACGGGCGCCTTACGCTACATCAGAAGTTAACATGTCCATAGGCCACTTACTCATTCAGCAATGCGGAATCCGTGTCATGTCAGTAGCCATCGCTACGGGCGCCTTACGCTACATCAGAAGTTAACATGTGCATAGGCCACTTATTCATTCAGCAATGCGGAATCCGTGTCATGTCAGTAGCCATCGCTACGGGCGCCTTACGCTACATCAGAAGTTAACATGTCCATAGGCCACTTACTCATTCAGCAATGCGGAATCCGTGTCATGTCAGTAGCCATCGCTACGGGCGCCTTACGCTACATCAGAAGTTAACATGTCCATAGGCCACTTACTCATTCAGCGATGCGGAATCCGTGTCATGTCAGTAGCCAACGCTACGGGCGCCTTACGCTACATCAGAAGTTAACATGTGCATAGGCCACTTACTCATTCAGCAATGCGGAATCCGTGTCATGTCAGTAGCCATCGCTACGGGCGCCTTACGCTACATCAGAAGTTAACATGTCCATAGGCCACTTACTCATTCAGCGATGCGGAATCCGTGTCATGTCAGTAGCCAACGCTACGGGCGCCTTACGCTACATCAGAAGTGAAACATTGTCACTGCCACAGCTCTCTCTGTGTTCACATTCACTGCCAAGACGCGCTACGCTCGTAGCCGATCTCGTGCTTTCCCTCGTATGTAGCGGAAAGCGCCTACGGCGTAGACGCCCGCTAGGCGTGTTCCTCGCAGTGAAAGTGTTAAAACATTTACTGCGAAGAATCACTACGCGCTACGCTCATAGCCGATCCCGGGGTTTCTTTCCCCCTTAAGTAGCGGAACGCGCCTACGGCATTGACAGTGTTAAAAGCTGATATAGACTACGGTGTAGAGCTACGAGCGTAGCGAAGCGGTAAACGAGTTAAAGATACGTTGTCTACTTGCTTTTGGCTTTATCCAGACAAATACGGATAAAAAAAGATTCAGTTGATAGTTATGTACAGACGTAGGTACGAGTATATGCATATTATACCCGTTTTCGGCTTAAGATTAACAAAACATAATACGCACTGCTGGGCACTTGAGTCAAAGGTATTCTTCCCACTATACCCACACTTATCTCGGCATTATATCAGCGGAAATAATGACACTTCTTTTTTCCTTTTCCGCTAGTTTCCTCCACGTCTGAGTCGTCTAATGATGTATAAGAAGGCGGATAACCTCGGGCCTCTGAGAGTCCATTTAGTGTGTTGGTTCGTGTTCAGTTGCTCGTTGGTCGGTATAATGTGGGTGAAATGGAATGGAAGAAGTATTTAGTTCATAAGAAGTATTATGTTGGTTATGGCAGGATATGTTGTTGATAAAACGAAGTAACTAGGTAGTTACATGCACGGAATAATTGAACATTAAGTATTTCACAGGTAGGCACGGTCATTTTATGATATAAATACATACAAACATACATACCTATATAATCACACCTATTTCCCGTAGGCTAATTTACAAAAGCTATACTGATTGAGTCACGAGTCAAATTATAACAGATGAGCTTTTGTTTGTGCTTATAACTTAACAATATCTAATCTTATTCAGTACTGATTGTTCACTTAAACGGATTAGCTTTTTGTGAAGATAGTTTCAAACATTATTTACGACCAAAACCTAGTCGAGTAGAGTTTCACCGCCATATTTGTTTATCGCAATCGTATTTGCTCAACACAATTTTTGCCTTACTTAGATAATCGTTGTTTAGATATTGAGACATTGTTCAGTGCAAATATAAGAAAAGGAAAATTATAATAAAACATATTTGAGTTATATATTGCGTAATAAAATCTGTTACACACATTACGTATATAAATGGTAATTTTAATATCATTTAATATTTCATTTATTCAAATCGAATACTATTATCTGCGTCTTTAATGACTGGTTGCCAACCTATTCTACCATAATGCTGGTTAGGTTCGACGACGAGCGAAGCGAGGAGTGTTAAGAAGAACTGCGACCTCACAGCGCGCGAGCCAAGCGAGCGGAGCGAGCGTGCCGCAGCAGCGGCTGGCGAAGCGCCAGAAACGATACGCTGGATCGCTTCGATTTCGCTCGCTCGGCTCGCGCGCTATTAGGTCGCAGTTCTACCCTACACTCCTCCTCGCTTCGCTCGTCGTCGTACCTAATGGATGCTTTCATTATAGTAGATTTAAATTTACACTGCTGTGTTTAAGTTAAAAAAAGCAAATCTTGTTTCAGTAAAATTATACACTGAACTAGGATGTTGTCAAGGAATTTTCAACACCAAAAGCTCATCCCATACAATTGGCGTCATGGCTTAAATTATGTTATAGACCGCAATAGACTAGCATTTGTTGCTGGATTGCCAGTAGGAGTTTAGTTAACAAAGTCTACGCGATTTCAGTCGATTTCTGTAATATAACAGAATTAGGGTTTTATGAAGGTTTTGCATAAACAAAAGCTAATCGAGTTCAGTTCACACTTTGACTGATAGTATAGGCTTTGTAAAGTCGCTTCCCGGAGGGGTAGGTAGAGACCACGTTTTCTAATTGCTTCGATCTTGACAAACCTTTCTTGCTTCATTCACTTTCGTTACATTCTGCATATATGCTCGTCAGTTTAGGGTATTCTTGACCTGACCTCTCACTCTCCTCAGGATTTCTCCGATTTGGTCGGAAAAAGTTCGACAAGGGTTTTTCCCTTCCAACTGTACCATCAACTTCTCCCTCGTACACTCTCTTTGATAACCCTCTTTCATCCATCCTCTCTACATATCCATACCATCTTAGCATGCCCTTCTCAATTTTCGTCACTACACTTCATGATATAAATACGTGGTGATTATCGTTTTGAACCATTTAGCAAGTATACTTAGAGATCTTTCGCGAACAGACGCCTCAAAGCTTGTCACTGTACGTGACAAACAACATGCATGTACCTACTTGAGGTTAATGTCCCAATTTTTGACACATGAATTCCAATAATTGGGGCATAAGTCCGCTTTTTAAAAAAAAATTAATAAATAAATAATTGTCAATGCATGTCACCTTTCTTGTTATGACTTAAGATTGAATGTGCCAACTATACGAGTAGGTATTGGGACAGTATCGAGTACTAAGGCACCTACCTTTAAATCGCCGTTCGCTGTTTGGAATATGTTATCACTAGCTTCTGCCCGCGACTCCGTCCGCTTGGAAGTCGTTTATATCGTAGCTCCATACAAACTTTCACCCCCCATTTTAGGGAAATGGGGGGGTTAGAAAGAGATAAAAAGTAGCCTATGTCACTCTCCATCCCTTCAACTATCTCCACTTATAAAAACACGTCAATTCGTCATTCCGTTTTGCCGTGAAAGACGGACAAACAAACACACACATACACTTTCCCATTTATAATATTAGTATGAATTATTAATTATTCAAATACCGGTGCACCTTGTCTTTATCCTGTGTGTATTAATACACTACAGAGGATAGGAAACGCTTATTGAACATATCATAAACAAAAACGACTGAATTTAAATTAAAGGAAAAAATTAAAAATTTAATGCGCCGAGTCGGATTCGAACCGGCTACCATAGGCATTCATGGCCCGTAGCTACTAACCAACTGAGCTATCGAAACAATCTGCCTCGGCCACTAAATCTTTCAATCAGTTCCTGCCAGTACGCCTCCCTAAGGCGTTGTAAGAAAAAACTGATCGAAAGATGATGAGATGCTCCGGCTCGGAACATTAAAATTTTAAATTTTTCGTTTGATTTAAATTTATAAATTTCGTTAGCAGCGTTACTGCTTAATAGCAAAATTTAAAAATACTGACCAAACATAGGCTACTGCACACTGAAATAGCTCCTCATTAATAAACGTAGGTCATTACGACTTCCCTGTTCACTGTTTTCCATATTATTCGATCCTGACTAATAACCAGGTACTCTATGCCAGTCCCGATACCCGCGAAGCTCGCCCCTCCGACCCCCTAATTATTTTACTGCCGAGGTCAGTCGGCTTTGGAATCCCCGCTTAGGTACTATCGCTTGCCTGACAAACAAAACTCACCTTCGCCGCGTGTTCCGCAAGCATTTTCTCGACGATATCGACATAGCATTTTGCACAGGGTACGTAAAATAATATATGTATGTTTTATGTCTATTATATTATATTGTATTCGTGTAAGTATATGAATTTTTATATAATAATAGGAAGTGTATTTTCATTATACTTTATTTTTGTTTTTTTAATCAACTGCCTGCGCCTGTTAGCTTTTCTTCTTAGCCCTGCGGTTGACTAGTAGAGAATGCCTTAAGGCATTAAGTCCGCCTTTTGTGCTTTATATTTGTGCAAGTTTTAATAAAAATAAATAAGTAACATCGATATTAAACTTATTAAATTAACTGAAATAAAGTTTAACACGATCTTCAATGAATGCTTGCAATGTTTGCTTATTTGTTAATTTATTAAGACCAGATCCATTTTCATTCACTGCAGTGGCCAGGCATTAAGTCCGCCTTTTGTACTTTATATTTGTGCAATAAAGTTTTTATAAAAATAAATAAGTAACATCGATATTTGTTCAGAAACGTTTAAAAACTATTATTTTTTTAATCCTCTTTCTCGAGAACAAATAATACATGTTAAAGTTTAATTAATTCAATTCTATGTAATAAAAATCAATCATACTAATTCCAATTTAATTGCATATTTTTTAAGTAAAATATTCAATGTATAATACAAAATTCACAAGCAGGCGAATTAACTATGTACAATTTTCATATGGCAATGTTTAGATTCAAAAGGGACTGACGTTAAAAACTTACCGGTTCTTCAGCGATTCCCAGCGACTGTAACACACTCACTTTTTCTGTATTTTGCTATTTTGGATTATACCAGCCCTAATTCAACAGTCCACTCTTTTATTTAACACCTACGGACCTGCGAAGATTTTTCAATATTAAACTTATTAAATTAACTGAAATAAAGTTTAACACGATCTTCAATGAATGCTTGCAATGTTTGCTTATTTGTTAATTTATTAAGACCAGATCCATTTTCATTCACTGCAGTGGCCAGATTTAATTAAAATGTTGGTTTAACTACATTGATACAATCAAATATAAATAAATAGCTGGCCGTGCGGCGCTGCCTGCGTATTACGCAGAACACAAGTATAAAACACTCAATTGCTCAAAGTTTAAGGAGTTGTAAGAGTCGCGCGTTGGAAGAGATCCCTTACAGGGATAACTTCGCCTTTGTATTGTATTTTTACCTGTGTCTTGTGTACAATAAAGTACTTAGATACATACATAAAACAGCAGAATAAAATATAATGTTTCGAAATCGGATGAGTGACTCAAGTGATGAATGATGATGGTGATGGCACCAATAATTGAGACTTTAAGGAGGTAGTTAAGTGCATGTTGATCAAAAATAAAAAAATAATGTGTATGCGAAGACAATAAAAATTGATGAGTGTAAATTATAAAATATATCTCTAAGAAATTATATATTACATTTTTAGTAACTGAAGAGACATAGATTAAATAAAAAAATAAGTACCTAAAAAAAATGAAAAATCTAAGAATCGATTCTCATATTATTTTAAAGATATTTGTAACAATCCATAATATAAAGTTAAATTCAAATATATCTTTAGTAATTAAGTTATTGTCAAAAGACTACACTCACGATTCGCTTAAGAAATCAAGATTTTTTCACAAAAGCACTGACACTACTTCATTTTTACAAGCTTTTATTAAGGCTTGTATACCCGCTAAAGTCCTTGAGCGTATGGGCGGAGCCTCGACCCTCTCCCCGCGCAAGTCGCACAACCCGCCGTCGTTTATTAAGCGCTACATAGATTGAGTTACAGACGCGTCATCGCGCATCGTTACCAATGCAAGGGCGGACGTGGGTGGGTGACATTCGTCATGCTTAATTGAAACGTAAATTGTCATACATAAATTACATAATTGATTAAGTTCAAAAATTATGTCCCTACTATTATAATACTATTTACTTACGATTAGTGTAGTTCCGTCAGCACGGCTAGCACGAGACGGCCGCGACATACACTCGATTTTTCTCACACTATCGGTCTCTCTCTTATTAGAACATTAGGAAAGAGAGGTATAGTGTGAGAAAAATCGAGAGTATGTCGCGGCCGTCTCGTGCTAGCCGTGCTAGTGAAAACGAAATTCGTTCGAATAACTCTCATTGTCGCTCGAACTAGCAAGCGCGACAGAGAGGGAGATACACGAACGAAGTTCGGTTTCGTTTCGCGGTAGGCCCTCAGCACGCCTAGCACTAGACGGCCGCGACATACTTTCGATTTTTCTCGCACTATACCTCTGTTACTAAATATTCTAATAAGAGAGAGACGGATAGTGCGAAAAAATATAAAGGTAATAATAATAATCCATACCTACTGTTGCCCTTAGGCCATTTTTTAATGTCGCTATTAATAGGGGCCCATCTAGCAGTTAGCGAGTCACCGTCTGCCAGAGATAAAATGTGAAACAGTTTTATTGGGCAGGCGTCCGATGTTTCATCCAATAGCCCAGCTACTAGTCCATCATTTTCACCCAATCACCCAACAAAACCCGTTTTATTTAGATTCCATCAACTAGCAATAGACTCTTACACCCCAGCGGGTGCTGTTTCTGTGTGCGTCCCATGACACGGGCAGAGACAGAATCCGCTTGGTGTACTCCTTGCATTTAATTAAATTGTCAAAAGGGCCTCTACGTGTTGGCTCAGAGCTCCACGCACGCCTCCCAAAGGTCCGGGACATCATTGTCCCGTGAGCGGGAAAGACATATAGTCCATACTATCCATACTTCCATATCCATACTCCATACTAATATTATAAATGCGAAAGTGTGTCTGTCTGTCCGTTACCTTTTGTATAAGTGTAAGGTTGTTAAGTTTTAAACTAATTTTCGGTATATTTATTACGTTCTACTTCCTTGATTTGATGATGATGGCGTGTACAGTCAGCATCAGATAGTTAGTAGCATCCAAAGTAGCCAAATATATCGTAATACATTCCTTACTCCTACTTATAGTAACAAAGACTATTTCGATGAATGTACGTTCCGATATATTTGGCTAACTTGGCTGCTACTAACTATATTATGCTGACTGTACAGAAATCGGCCTCGGGTAAATATATACTTATAGATTAGTTGTACGTTAACCATACTTTGTTTCATATCAAATAATAACTCTGTATCGAACTTGGAGTTGGCATGCAACCCATAGGTAGGTACTTACAATATTTGCCAAGCCCACAATTTTTATTAGAACTTATTCTATTAACACTTGACAGTCATTAATACGAGCAGATAAAACAATATTGTTTCTATAATTGTTCATTCTCCTAAGCAATAGATATTGTCAATATATTTACTAATAAAATGTCTGGTTTTAGCGATTTCCCAATTTTGATACTGTTTAGATATTTGATACTTTGATAGAATAGGTATTTACTTGTGTATTCTTTTTCCTCTTCTCTTGTAAAATTTCTTGATATTACGTATTTTCCTCCTGCGCTTATTTAACCCCAAAAACACAAAATAATTATTGAAAAATTTGTGAGACCTAAGCTAAGACGTACTGACTCTAGTATCGTAAGTTTGTATGTTACTAACAATCTGAAATAAATAATTTATTATTATTATTATTTCCCATCTTGAACTAAAAACAAAATCTAAACTATACCTACGTAAATGTTAATTAGGTAGAAACGCCAACACAGTTAACTGACCATCCTGTATTTATACAAGAACCTTATTACAATGCACATAAAGTGCACGGATGGTCAGTCAGCTGTCTTGTCTATAGTACCTACTACTTTACAAACCACGAAATAGATTGTCCACTCTATGCAACAAAATTATCTGTCACTAAAAACTAAACTATACGCAAATGTTTATTAGTTACCTACTATACGAATCACAAAACGGATTGTCCACTCTATGCAACAAATATAGTCCACAATTTCCACAAATATTTAAAAATTTCGGCGCAGCGCAAATTGACACAGGTCCGTCATGCAACGTGTTTTGTCCCGCACTGACCATATGGACGAAAACGGGGAGGCGTAGGAACTTTGGCGGAATATTTCAGAAAACGAGATAATTTTTTAAGAAAATAAAGAAAGTAAGAAAATGAGGCCCTTGTTTACTATTTTATGAAGAAAGTTATAAAATTTCATATTATTCTGATAAAAAATGGAGCAGTAAAATGGTTACAAGTGAAAAAATAGGAGTGACTTTAGATTTCTTTTTCTCTCATTTTTATTGTTAAAATGGATTTCTACGAAAACTATGACCCGTCGCATATCTTGCAGATTATGATATATTTTTTCCGACAGCAAAAATGTTACGTTATAATGTATAAAACGGTTACAAAACAATTAATTTTCACGAAAATTTCGAATGTGGAGCCTTAAGTTTCACCTGTCCTATTGTCTGTCTGTCTGTAATGAAATCTTGCAAGTTAAATTTGACCTACTTCCCGGTGACCGATTGAGCTGCAATGTTGGGTACAAATATAGTTTGGAGACAATTCAATATTATGGTATCATCGAGCTGATCTGATGATGGAGACGGAAGGTGGCCATGGGAATTCAGTACTTAACCGACGTAAACCCGTTGAGTTTGGGCTCGTTAGAATCGTCTCAATGAAGTTGATGATGGTATACAGAAAAGTACCTATAGTCGGCAATAAAAGCTTGTACCAAAAATGAATTTTTTGACAGAAACTTGTTTAATTCACAATTTTAAACAAAACAAAAATATTTTACCTAATGTATGGTAGACACTGTATATGGTACAGTGTTGTTACATTAAAAAAAATTAACAGTCCTTATTTTCAACGGCTAAAGAATAAAGTGTCGATTATTGGTGCCATCTCGTAAGTTACATACAAATTTACAAAGCTACATCGTTACAAAGCGATCCAATTGCAAACTTATCCTCTTTATAATATTAGTATTGACACGGTATAATCAACGTACCTACGTATACATATTATATAGAGGCGTGTTATCATTAGGCTAAGTAATTCGGCAACAGCACGTACCTTGCGGCAATGATCCAATGAGTTCATTGATTCGAAGCCTGGAATTGCAATGCCTCTGGGGTTACGATCCATTTGGTTAATTACTGAGTATTAGAAACTGCAAGTAAACATTCATGGATAAATTAATTTGAGTGGGTACCTATTGCGGCGGTACCTATCGACATTCTGTGCTTAAATTAAAGAATAAATAACTTTGACTTTGATTTTATACAAATAAGGATAATGAAAACAGAACTAAATATTACGATAGCATGATCCCATTCAGTGCCCAAAATACTACGCATTTTGGGCAAGAGACAAAACAAATAACTGTTCAAAGAAATTGAATGCCTCGTTCTCGTTTACAAAGCAAACTCAACCGATATATACGAGTACCTATAGCGTAACTTGAAGCCTGGTATTTGTTTGTTCCTCTCTCTACAAACCACCCTTCAGAAGAAATAAAAGTGGTCGAATAAAATAGGTACACGACGAAGGTAGAAAATCCGCACTAAGCGGGTTTAAATTACTTTTAAAAAGTTATTTTCTTCATACATAATTAAGAATCGATTGACATCTCATTAACCAAAAACAGTTCCGTACTTATACTAACGCTAGGTACGGAGGAACACACATAAATGCAGACGTAGACTGCTAAAATCTTATGCCTTGTGGGTAGGTCAAAAAAATGGTTGTCTGTAAAATCAGTTTACGGACGATAATTTTACGTAATAACGTCATGAAATTATTGATGAAAAATTATTATCACTGAATTATCATTATTTTGTTGTACGTCACAAAAAACCTTAAAGACGACACCAATATTTATATTTAGACATTTCAACCCCATCGCACCCCAACAGGGGTGATGGTATTTCACGTCCGCCACGTTGGATTTTAAAATTGTAGTTTTTTTTGTTATCAGCGACCCGAAAAACCATAGAAACGATACCCATGTTGGTTTTCAGAATTTGTCACCACATTTCTCCCTTTTTGGCATTGAATTCTCAAAAAACCTGAAACACGTAGTTACTCATTTATCGTTAGGAATACTCCTGTGAAGTTTCGAATAAAATAGTTGATCTAATCTTGTTTCCCCATACAAACTTTGGACCCCCATTTCACCATCTTAGAGGGTGAATTTTAAAGTATCCTTTCTTAGTGCACCCCTAGATCTTATAGGGAACCTACGTGCCAAATTTGGAATCTCTAGAACCAGCGGCTTGGGCTGTGCGTTAATAGTTCGGAACGGGACAATGACGTCACACGTTCGTGCGTGCAGCCGGCGTTCATCGATTTATAAAACGTTATCACGTCAAAAAGATCTAGTGTTGGTACACTAAAGAAATAAACTATAAATTGATATCTGAAAACTAGTACTCATCATTATAATTTCTATGTTATAAAGTAAGAGTAAGCGGTGGAAAAGTCAGACATCTTCGTCGGGCGGGTGTAAAAGCGAATTACTAACGCTTGCTTAAGCGGGTAACACGCCTTTGTTGCCCGAGCGCAGTGGACTGTAGTAGATGCGTTACCGCGCATTTTTTAACACACATGTAACTGAAACAACTGACCACCTTGTTAGAAAATATTAGCAAACGAAGGTGAAATTCGTTCCATTTTGCCACTTAAGTTTAATTTAAATTTTATTCCCGTCTGAATCCATCGTTCTCACACACACTTTTTTATCTCCATATTCACTTGTCACTTTTTAGCCCGGGAAACGCATGAACCAAACGATTCACATAAAGCGTTTAAAAAACTCGGACCTTAAATCGCTTTATTCCCTAACAAAATCAACGCTGGCTGTTGTTCGAAACTATTCTCTGTTTATAAACGGAATGATCAAAGTTTCGCCGCTAACTACCGGCTTAGAATTACAAAGGTGACCGCGTCCCTACATAATTATAAAATATTTTGATTTAGACTTAATCGTAGAAGCAGAATAACTTTTACATTTTAATGATATGTGTTTAACATGATTGCAAAATTAATATATAAATTAATTACTTCATAAATTGTTTGTGTAGTAGAAGTTACGTTGACTTTCTTGTTAATTACGATTTACGTGTACAGTCGAGGTCAAAGATATGTTTACTCTTTTGTACCTTATTGCCTTGTAATAAGGTGAAAAAGTGTCAACATATTTTTGACCTCGACCGTACAATGATTAATTGATTTTATAAGTACGCGACCGTAAAAGTAATTAGTAATTCTTCTATGATTTAGTTTACTATTTCTATTGTTACACCAAATAATTCTTCGTACCTACATTATTTTTATCAATGTGTGGGAATCGTGAAAGTTCCGTTCATCAGTTCTTTTTTTAATCTAACGTAGTCAGATTTATGATTTGTGAAGGTTGTCTGAAAGAGATCGCTTTAAAGCTGTAATAAGACCGCCTGTTGATACCATTACATTTATTTAATGTGTCTTGAAACATGTTTTTTTATGTTGTGGTGCAATAAATAATATATTATTATTTGTGATGTCTACAGTGTCTACGAGCAGTTACTATATTTTATAAAAAATATGGTTTCTATGACCGAACATATACAAGCATATTTACTACACTAGTAGCTATTTTCTCAATTAATGTATCAACAAAATACCGCACCCCAAATCCTCAACCACGAAATCATCCGTCATAACCGCGATTAAAACAAATCACTGATACTTGCACATACGTATACAGGGTGTAATCGTTAAGTGTAGCCAGGCGATTATTCCGTAAATATAACAGATATCAGAAAACTTGAAACTGACATCGAAAGTACGTTAACCAATGAGTAAAATCACATCAATAACTTTTTGAAAATAAAATTAGGAAATATCCAAAATATTAAGTTGAAACGTTCCGATACATTTAATATCTCACTCCCTCTGATCTTTTCTTTTGGGGATTCATAAAAGATTACGTGTACGATGAGCTAATACACAACCTAGAAGAGCTAAAGAATCGTGTACGCCAAGCCATTGCTTTAATTACGCTGTAAATTGTAAGAAAAGAGCATTTAGAAACAGTGAAGAGGGCCCGTCAATGTATCACACTACAAGGACGTCACTTAGAGCAACAGCTGTAGGTAAACAAAAACAAACTTCCTTAAAAATAACATTAGATATTTTTATTTCATGAAAGGATAGTTTTATTCTTTTATTATAATTTAATTGTATAAATAGTGAATCTTAAATATTAGTATCTTTTACAATAGGGAAATTAGTGAAATTACAGCCCCTCAACGAACGTCGTACTAAATGTATGGGAGCGTTTAAACTTAATATTTTGGATATTTCTAGTTTTATTTTTAAAAAGGTATTGATGTGATTTTACTTATTAGGTAACGTTCTTTCGATATCAGTTTTAAGTTTTCTGATATCTGTTATATTAACAGAATAATCGCCTGGCTACACTAAACGATTACACCCTGTATGTATATAACGACTTCCAAGAAATATTAATCTATGCAAGCACTTTAGTAAAAATTAAAGTAATCTCCATGTCACACTTTAAAGTACAAATACGAACTTATCCCTGCAAGAAATAAATAAATACTCGCCGCTAAATCTATTTTCCAAGGCCAGAATCAGGAGTGCTGTTATCTGCCAAGTCGAGCAAAACAGCGGCACGGCCGTACCATCCTTTTCTCGAAGCAGTTCAGGCCATTTTCGACCCCCCTATAACTTCGTTGTGGATAAAACTAGAAGCCTGAATTTTTACATATTTCATCGTCAGTGGATGAGAAATTGAATGCGGCATGATGTACCCTGAATTAGTCCCAATGCTCTTAATGGAGGAATACCATTTTGTACATGTATGTATCGGGTATGAGCAGGGACATTAATTTGATCGGCATGTTTGATACCGAATTAATTAACTGTAGGTAATGTTGTCAAGATGGGATGTGGTTGCGGAGATTGAAATTCGGATGACTAAGGCGGAAACTGGTAATACACATTTATTACCTGCAATAGATCCTACTGTTTATATTAATAATATAAATGTGAAAGTTTGGATGTTACGATGTTTGGATACGAGGACGAACCGTAAGCGTATTAAATTGGGGGCGGAATTTTGTATAAAAATGGAGAGCAAAAACTAGTATTCTTGTAAGTAGACCGCGGGGTCTACTTACAGGAATACTACCCCACCCCTAAGAACCCATCCCTAAGAACTTGACAGCTGCCAATTTGCACCTCCGATAGCGGTATCGGAGGTGCAAATTGGCAGCTGTCAAATTCTTAGGGATGGGTAAAAAATATTTTTAAATACCATGTAGATAATTATAGGTATATGTCGATAATATTTAGGGTTCCGTACCTCAAAAGGAAAAAACGGAACCCTTATAGGATCACTCGTGCGTCTGTCTGTCCGTCCTTCACAGCCTATTTTCTCCGAAACTACTGAACCAATTACGTTGAAATTTGGTACACATATTTAAGTTTGTGACCCAAAGAGGAAAATGTAACGCAAAAAAATGAATTTTAAACATGGGGGCCACTTTTCGGGGGGAAATGAGAAAATTAAAAAATAAAGTTTTGCATATACTATCGTGTTACATATCAAATAAAAGAGCTCATTGTGTGCATCTAAATTTATAATTTTATTTGTAATTTTAAAATAATTAGTTTAGAAATTATTTAAGAAAATAGCCAAAAAATTACCATTCCCCTCTTCATCTTCTTTTGAAAAAAATACGCAAAATAGTTCTTTACCTACAGATGACAGGAAAACCTATTAGAAATGTGCAGTCAAGCGTGAGTCGGACTTAATACGGTATTTGACATAAATCAAATCAGCTTATTTTTATGAAACGTCAAAAACGCTACGTTAGTAAAAAAAATTGTTTAAAATCTTGTGATGTACGGAACCCTTGCAACGCGAGTCCGACTCGCACTTGGCCGGTTTTTTCTTAACCATAATGAGAGTCTTAGACTTTAATTAAACGTGTTTATTTTCTAAAACAGGACTAGGTATATAATTACTAAATGAATATGTGTTAAATATTTTTCATTTTTATAACTAAAAATCATCAATCTATCATCATTACTAACAAACTATCGTTATCTTCATAGCACGAACCATTCATAAATGAATTCTCTCCTCTTCTGCTTATTTAAGAGCTGAGCTCTTGTCTGTGTAGTTCAAAGTAGGCCCTCCATTTACTCCAATCCTAGGCAACCTCTTTAACATCTCGATACGACCTAACATCAACTCTTTTTTTGAACTGCTTTATGTAGTTTATTCTAGGGCTTCCTCTTCCTCGCTTGCCCTCTATCTTTCCTTCAATTAAATTGAGTATGAACTTATTTTTCTTCTTAATTAAAAATTAGATGATTGATAAATCACTCTTTTATTTCCACCAAAAGGGAAATCGTATTCTTAATTCTAGGGCTTCCTCTTCCACGCTTCCCCTCTATCTTTCCTTCAATTAAATTGAGTATGAACTTCTTTTTCTTCTTAATTAAAAATTAGATAATTGATAAATTACTCTTCTATTTCCACCAAAAGGGAAAGGGAATGAACGATAGGTTTTTCTCAGATTCTCTGCAGTAATCTAGTGCAGTCACGATGTATATATTCAACAATAAACCCAATTTATCTTTAGCCCTATTCATTCTTAGAAATACATGTCTCGTTATATATTGCAAAAAAAGTTTCTAAGTTACATGACGTTAGAATTCGTCTTCTTTTAAGCTGAATATCCATGGTTATTTAAGAAGGAAAATAACATTTCTACTTCGACAGAAGTAATAGGCAAAAATTTACATTTGGCGTAACTTTGTACCGTATTCTTATTTACATATTTAATTTCGACACTTTTGCCATCCAACAAACTTTGTATAATTTGTATAATTGTGAACCCAGGATTATTATGTAACACTTTCCGCGTGGATTCCAAAAAACATGGTAGATTGTATAAAAAATTGTAGACATAAAAACTACTTGTACAGAAAAAGTAAGAGTATCAATATTGTTTTTACCCATCCCTGAGAACTTGACAGCTACCAATTTGAACCTCCAATAGCGGGGTCTAATTATAAAGAATAACTAACGGTGTGATTTATTAACATAAAAGTTGTTTTGTATGTTTATTTAGAATCGATAAAGGCAGATTTATTTAAACTACACTATTTAATTATGAATGTCTAAGCAACATACTAACTAAACACTTAAAACTAGGTCAGACCCTAGCATCGGTTTTAATATACTGTCTTAGTAACCTAGGTCAGTATAAAAGCTGGATTTAGTGTCATTCGGCACAAATGGAAAATCGTCAACACGATATTACTATTTTGAAATTGGAACAAAAGTAATTGTAATCAAAATATTCAGAGCAATGACGCGTAGTTGCTGAGTCCAAGAGGCAACCGGATGGCTCGCGAGTCGCGGTATTTGAGCTCCCGAAGTGTTGTGAAACCGGCCTGTGCAACCCGAACTGCGCCAACTTGGAAGAAATAGAAAAAATGTATGAAGATTTTTTGTCGCGTGGCAGGCGATTGACGCAGCGGTTGCCTGGAAGTGTGTACGCTGTTTATATAATGACATGCTGTTTCAATCGAATACCAGACGATTTATCCCCCCACCCCCCCTCCCTTCCCTAGCAGCATTTTCGTTGGCATTTCGTTGAGCCAACTAGGTGATCAATGGCCCACCGTGGGGCCAACTTAAAATGCTACTAGGGTTGTTGTTCCGCCCCAGTCCAAGTTGGCTCAGTTTGGGTTGCACAGGGCGATTCCACAAAGCTTCGGCAGTTCAAATGGTTGCTTCTTGGACCCTGAAACTACGCGTCATTGCTCTAGCTAAATGTGAATTAGGTGAAAATGTAATTATTTTTGGAGCGTACGTTATTCCATATGGACGTATTTCTTTCGACTTATATCAAGTATGTAATTTTTGCATTTAGGAAGTAATCAATCTTTAGTATTATTCAGGCTGGTCAATTTTCCTTGTCGAGGATTGTTATTCAAATTCGACCAATAATTTCGAGTTTTCAATTTTTCATTTGTACTGAATGACAGTAAATCATAAACCGGTGAATTATCTACATTGTTCTAAGAAATATTTACAGATCACAAAAGTAATGAAAACAAGAAGCGTAACAATTACCTCGTAACCTATAACCAGTTAACATCGCGTTGCTATTTCGGACTTTATGGCCGGTACATTCGTCGGGCTTTGTTTTGATAAAGAACGGTTTTTTAGCGCATACTGAATCAAAAGCAGTAGAAAGCATATCAGTGACGTACGGTCTACTTGACAACGGTAGACGCGTAATGACGCCGTAATACATAATTAATGAGTGGAGGCCTGTGTCCAGCATTGACAATGATGATTTGACATAAATATAACGTTTGCCATAATCATTAATCATCATTGGGCCTTATTTTTTTTCAGAAACTGTAAAGTCATGTCAGAATTGTTATATATTATAAGATTATAACTTACAGGGCCTTTATACAAAATTTGTTTAAGTTGTCCTGAAGATGTAACGGTTTCAGAGACAATATGTTATGTCAAATAGAATTATGGATATCAAAGACTTCCTAAATAATATAATACCTGTCGTTCACCAAGTGGCTTCTTATTACGAGTTTATTGTTGATTGTAAAAGTCGTGCCAGTTAACAACGTCAGTTGCAAAGTAGCTGAAATCGTTCATGTACGGTGAGCTTATAAAAAAATCGCAAAACGTTTTTTTCTGACAGCGTCTCTCCCTATCATCACATCAAATGGAAATTTTTGGAACATAAATTAAATTAAAAACAACACAATTCTGTGGTCGTTCCGCGAATTCATTGCGAAATGTAATTAAATACGTACCCGTTTTCCGGAACAGCGTTTGTATAGAACGTAATATTATTTTTATGCTTTTGGTGGGCGCAAAATGCGATTTATGTAATTTAATGGATTAACTAAACAGGAGACTCATCGTGTTAGTGAAGATATATTTTCTGCTTCGCGTAGTTCTTAATAAAATGAACATCAGGTAAGTGTAATCGCGTTTGGTTTTCTTTTCCCAAATTTGACACTATGATGTAGTATACAATGCAATTACGAATAAATGAATATGAATATGAATATATTTTGCTACTTTTGTCATTCCGATGTTTTACTCGGTCACACAGTTCACTAGAGCATATGGCCCTATAAGGGTATTTTGTATGGTCGACGGCGACGTCAAAGAAATGTTTACATTTTTGCATCTTATTCCTTTATAATATGGTGAAAAATGTATACATCACTTGACCTCGACTTTACCCTAGTGTAGCCATGACTTTAGCACCGACGTTGCATTCCTAAGCGAATACAGCGCCTAATAATAATATTCCTAAGCGAACTTTAGTAAACTCTCAACTCAACGTTACGTATTTGGCATTCCGATTTCATTTCAAGGCGTACGTCGGCGCCAGACACACGTCGTTATTCTGACATTTTAGGAAGTTTAAGGTGAATATCCACCAGATATGTGCAAAGCTGTGTTTTGATAAATTCGACACCTCGCAAGCTTGACAGCTAGGTGCCTAATATATGAAACCAGCTTCGCACCTCTTTAATGGATATTCACCCTTACCTTAGTACGCATCTTAAATTTGTGCGAAATGTTTGTCTCGGATTACCTTCTTGCGTAAAGCCACATCTATTAAGTACATGTTGGTACAAATGCAAATCCGCAAATCTGCATACGCTAGCTAATCTCCAGGCAAATGCAGTTATTATGTCGCGTAATGACGTGTTAACTTGGCCGTTGTATGCAGCAACAAAGCGCTTTGTGTGGCTGGTGTTAGTTAAGGCCCGAATGGGGTCATCTGCGGTTTACTCTCTAAATTTTATATTGTCTGGTTCCATAAGCTCGTGTGAATAAATTGTAGCTGAAAAGGTCACGTCTGAATTTATAGATGGACGTGAGAAGATATAGTTTATGTATATATGTAGAACGTGCAGGTGGAAAAGTGTTAGAGCGGCATCGGAGATCGTGAATGGTCCTTACAGGCCACTGCCGCATTTGTCAATCGATGCAGTATCAGTAAGCAGTCAGTTAAATCCGTACATAATTCTGTAATGTGAGTGCATTTAAATTAGTGCTGAAAAGGGGCGGTACAAATGCGATACTGCATCCGCTCGTGGATACCATCCCGCGAAACTAATTGAAATCGAAAAATTACTCAAATGTCCATTGATAACCAGAAAAACGTGTTTTCTCGTCTTTGTACGTTTTCTTCTGTATTTTTAAAATTTCAATTCTACCTAATTTACTTTATGTAGAATTAGTAATTATTTTCTCAACCTTGATATAATAAAGACTCCTCTGAAATAATAATTTAGAGCGAAACGTAATATCAATTAAAGTGGTAATCATCCAGTTCAGGTTAAATCAATAAACATACCAGTGGGACCTACCATGATAATAATAGTTTAACAGGGTAGGCAAGTTCCTAGATACTTCGGGGGTTCGTAGTTCGATCACTTCAGCTGGAAACGGGAATTTAACATCAGATTGCAATGCATCCGTATATTAATCCCACTGCAACCAAGTCGGTTTCAAGTATGACGGAAGTTTAATTTTAATTTGACTTCTAATATTCCGGAAGTTCTTAGCGAATATTTTTGAGAAGGTAATGAAAAAACCGGCCAAGTGCGAATCGGACTCGCGCACCGAGGGTTCCGTACAAACCTGTAGGTATATAAGTAATAACTTTAAAATGATTAAACATATTTTTATTATATGATGTAACTAAAAATTTATGGCTTTCGCATTTTTTTTCTTTATCTGTGCTATAAAACGTTGCTTCGTACCAAATTTCAAGATTCTGAGTTCACGGGAAGTACCTACCCTGTAGGTTTTGATTCCCTTGCGAGTTTCGAAAATTTGCGGAAATTTGCGGCATAAACGGCTATATCTTTTGATTGCGTTGGCTTCGAAGTTTGAATTTTTCACAGCTCCATAAGACTATACTGTATATATTAATCTTCGTGCAAAATTACATCCAAATCGGTTTAGCCGTTTCGGCGTGATTGAGTAACAAACATCCAAACATCTAAACTTTCGCATTCATAATATTAGTAGGATGATTTGATTATGAATGCAAAAAGGTTGGCTACATCTGAAATGTTTGACTGACAATGATATAAGTCACTTTGATAATGACACTGACATATCTGTCGTAGTTTTTTGGTCTTGAATTACGTTTTCGGGTGTAGTAGTAAAGAACATGTCTGTTATTTGGCATGAGTCGAAGGCAAGCGATGGACATAATACCATTTGAGGCTTTTATACTATTGGCACGGTGAGCTGTAGAAATCAAGAGCCCGTCTTTGTTTTTTCTTTATAATTAATGAATTTGCTCACAAAATTCAAGATGAAATTTGATATAGAGATCTGATCTTAGTCTGAGTCCCGGGGAAGGAAATAGGACAGTTTGTATCCCGAAAATCATCTTCTAAGGGTATGAAATGGGGGATGAAAGTTTGTATGGAGCTACGATATAAGCGAGTTCTACGCGGACGGAGTCGCGGGCAGTTCTACTAGTTCTATATAATTATTAAGAACATGCTCACAAAATTTCACAAAAAGGTGACCTGTAGACGCCGCATATAGGAAATATTTTACTACGGAACCTAAAAACTTATCTAGCGAATGCGAATAAGAAGCGTCTGTGAAAATGATGACCGTAAAGATCATTTATAAAGACCGCGGGGCTTCGGGAAAAACAGATATAGGGCGAAGGGACGCCTGTTATTTATCCTTCCTAGGGCTGATAAAATGTAACTTAGCTTTAGTGGCACTTTGTTTTTAATTATATAAATAAATGCTTGCGAACAATCTTACACAAATCCACCCCCTTAACTAAGCAAAGCTATGGGTACTGGACGACGATACACGATAGACGATAAACATTAATGACTCAGGAGCATATATTCGTGCTCATCACACAAATAAATGCCCTTACCGGGATTCAAACCCGTGACCTCTAGCCCTAATTAGTTATATTTGGAATAGCTCCGTATATGATGTTGATCTGGGTAAGACATACCTACGAGTGTTTTGCGTAAAAAAAATATTCTACCCTAAAAATGATTAAGTGTAGTTAAGAAATTATGGAATTTAATTTTATACGTTCTTGGTTATGACAATGTTAGAATAGACATATTTTACACACATATTTTTTTATCGAAGTAAGTAATACATTAATTGGGTGAATCACCTTTTTAGTGTCCTCCCCGTTTCTACTATTTGCTGTTTAAAAGGAGATAACAAGAAAATACGATGTCTGCTGTGGTTAATTGTTGTTGGATTCCTTACTCAATGTATTACAGCGTGAAACCATATGACAACTGTATTCAAAAATATTCATTTGCCCTTAATTTCAGCAGTTGTCCGGCGAACGTAAAATGTCCCCCGATTTGTATGACAATTGTGGTTGGTCACCTGGACAACCATGTTTTCCGCTAGAATACATTTTTTGTGTGATGCAAATTATATATTTTTAAATAGACTGTTTATCTAGCTATAAGAACTTATAGATCTTATCAAATACACAGTTATGGTAACTTGATAATGATGAAAAAACGTTTGGTCAAGAAAAAGTTGATTGACCCAATTAATGAAATGTTATATATCGGAACAGGAACACCACAATTTTAAACAAACCAAATGATAAACTGTCAGATTATTTATCGAATATGGACTTTAAAAAACATCTCAAAGCTTCACTACGCATCCAGGTTCACATGAAGGTGTTGTTTGTACACAATATACCAAATAAATATCGCAGATAAGCGTTATTTAATAGTTTCCCTCCTGCCACTTGGCTCCCATAGGTACCTAAAATATCACGGTACATTAATTTTATATCCTTCTTCTTCCATTCCATGACTTTGTTTTTCAATGATCGAGCTCCTTCAAAAGCATCCTCTCACACGGGACCTCGTTTCACACCGGGAATATTATTAGATAAAAGCATTTTTGCGTGTTTTAGCGGTGGTATTATCCAGTTACAGTTACCGCCCTCACATAAAGGGCACTTTTACGCTTGTGTTTATATTTCGTGTCCTTGACGGAGGTTCACAAAATTCACAAATGTTTGTTTGCTCGTACACAAAGATAGGTACAAATAAATTAAATATAGCGACATAAAAGAACCCGGTAAGGCTTCAAAGCAATAACAGTCCCGGGGTCCCGGTACAGCTATATTTGAAACATGCGAAATAACTGTGATATTGCTAAAGACGTTAGGTACGACGAAATAAATCACTTGTGACTGTTAATAGTTCGCATTAGGTTTTGAATAAAACAAATCGGATCAGAAGGAATCTTGCTCCAAAACAATACAAAATATTTGAAAATATTCCATTAAATACATTCCAACAATATCCGTTAAATGAAGGTATGGCGACCGTAATTGTTAGCATGATTTCTTTATATTTTTATTTTATTTTTGATTTTCATTGATGGTGGGACATTTGTTGTTCAGAGGCGGTATGAAAAGGTTGACACTGTGTGTTTCATTTCAAACTATTGTTACAAGTACTTACTGTTACTGTTACAACATAACTCTTGAATAAATAATGACATGACACCAGCGCTATCCATCTAAAAAAAACTTTCTTTAACCTTACATTGTCACATATGATTGAATAGTCAAAACTACATACAGATTCTGTCCTAAGTATAGGTACACTATTAAATAACTTCTACAATATGTGATTGAGTAGTCAAAACTACCAACAGATTCTGTCCTGAGTATAGATATTCTACTTAATAACTTGTACAATTTAGGATTGAATGGTCAAAACTACGTACAGATTCTGTCCTAACTATAAGTTCACTATTTAATAATTTGTACAGTTTATGATTGAATAGTCGAAACTACCTACCGATTCTGTCCTAACTATAGGTACACTATTTAATAAGTTGTACAATTTATTTTATATTTTTCTTTTTGCAGGTAATCTCCGTGACTTCCCGTCTCTCAAGCGGGATTGTGCTAAGTATTACCGTTAACACCGAATTTATTTCCCCGCAATAAAAAAAAAACATTATCGCAACCCCGGCAATGTTTTCTACGGCATTGCTATTTTTCGCTGCGCCTAGCGAACGAGAACTAGTAGAGTAACTGCAATATGCAGACACGGGGACTGCTCCAGTAATATAGCTGCGATCCCCACTACGAGTAGAGTAACCGCAATATGCAGACACGGGGACTGCTCCAGTAATATAGCTGCGCTCCGCACTACGAGTAGAGTAACTGCAATATGCAGACACGGGGACTGCTCCAGTAATATAGCTGCGATCCCCACTACGAGTAGAGTAACCGCAATATGCAGACACGGGGACTGCTCCAGTAATATAGCTGCGATCCCCACTACGAGTAGAGTAACCGCAATATGCAGACACGGGGACTGCTCCAGTAATATAGCTGCGCTCCGCACTACGAGTAGAGTAACTGCAATATGCAGACACGGGGACTGCTCCAGTAATATAGCTGCGCTCCGCACTACGAGTAGAGTAACTGCAATATGTCTGTATATTTGTCTGCTTTGCCCAAAGGTTGACTGGTAGAGAATGCTTACGGCATTAAGTCCGCCTTTTGTACGACAAGTTGTTCTTTTGTGCAATAAAGATTAAATAAATAAATAAATAAATATGCAGACACGGGGACTGCTCCAGTAATATAGCTGCGCTCCCTACTACGAGTAGAGTAACTGCAATATGCAGACACGGGGACTGATCCGGTAATACAGCTGCGCTCCCCACTACGAGTTGTAATAGTCTCGAATGTGAATACTGGGCAATATTATTTTACCGACCATGTACCGACGTGTTTCTGTTTTTGTTTGGATTATAAAGTGTATTTAATTAAAGCCGATAAAATTTTCTTTTCGGCCAATATAAAAGTATAAAAATATATTCTAAGGTTGGGTTTTACAAAAGTTAACAAACTGGACTTTTTCAGTGGAGATCACATTTTGGTTTACCGCCCTGCACGCCATTTATTACGAGAAACAAACATACAACAAAATGCTATTTAGAAAAAGAGACA
Organism: Epinotia bilunana; assembly: GCA_947049275.1. Taxonomy (NCBI): domain Eukaryota; kingdom Metazoa; phylum Arthropoda; class Insecta; order Lepidoptera; family Tortricidae; genus Epinotia; species Epinotia bilunana. Next base: position 13,902,432 of record OX346259.1, on the reverse strand, counting down.
GATGAAATAATATTAAAAAAAATAATGACGCATGAAGATCACGGGGAGAGAACTTTGCCCAGCAGTGGGACAGGCTCATAAAAAATATGGACGTTTATTCAAACATTATACAACCGTACACATCAATACTCTTATTAGATGCCTTATAAGTAGTACTTAAAATAAGACGAAGGACAGGCTATTGTCGGTAGAAAAGACAAGAAAAGAAAAGAAGAACGACCCAAATGCCTGTCTGATGGAAATCAGACCTATGGACGCTTGCGATTACAGGGGCGTCACAAGCGCGTTGCCGACACTCACTTGCCGACGCTTTGTTCAATAAAAAATTACTGAAAATATCCCGGCACGCTGCATTTATTACGACATAGGTACAATAAAATGTAAACAACTGCTGACCTATTTTCACTACCCTTTGATCAGAAAGGAAAGGAATGAGAATAAAACTACTACACTATCTACAAAAAGGGCTGCGTAGTACGGAATTTGTAGGCAATGCGAGTAGGAAATTATATAATATGTCCTATAGACAATCAGTCAATTTCAATTTTATCACCTGTATAAAGATGAGAGAGAGATGGCGCCACTGTCATCGTGTTGCGCCACTGCAAAAAACAGTTAAGTAGATAGTGGAGTTAAATGACAATTGGAGATAGCTAGAAAATCGATCTATTTGAAGTGAAATATTTTAGAAAACATTCTGTAACGGAAATCACCTGTGTTCAAAAATACACTCAAGAAAATTACTGAGGAATCCACAAAGAAACAAAGTCAACTTAACTATCACCACAAAGTGTACTTTCAAGGAAGATTAATAAAATTGCAATCAAAATATAACCTAATTTCAAAGAGATTCCTAATTTTAATCACAGGCACCTATCAGCAACGAGCAGAACCACTAAAGAATCACTGACACTTAACCGGTAATGAATGAACCAAGAACATCGACAGCTACGCAAATTGCCGCTAGAGGGCGCAAACCTTAAAATTTAAGATGGAAGTAATAAAGAGTATTTTAAACGCCATACAAAATGACCTGTCAGCTCCGAAACAAAACATGAGCAAAATGGAAGAAAACATGGAGTCCATAAACAAAAATATAGATGAAAAATGGAATGTGGAATCTCATGGAAATGCGAACCAACCAACTGGCGAACCAACCAACTGGAAAAGAAAATAAAACAGCAACAAAAATCAATAGATACAGGCAAATACGCGAGAAGAATATAGTTTTATTTGGAGTAGAAATAAGGGAGACGCAATACGAAGGACTCATAAGCTTGATTTTGGAAATCATTAATAATAAAATGAAAATTCAATGCCAGAAATGGGAAATAGAGGCTGTTACAAGATAAGGAAAATCCAAGAGACAAGTCAGACCAGTGGTGGTAACATTCACTACGATGAGCAGGAAATGAGAGCTTCTCAAAGAAGGTAATTGTCTATCTCTAAAAGATTTTGGAATTTACATAAAAGAGGACTTTTCTCCAGCCGTACTACAAAAACGAAAAGAGCTCCAAGAAGACCTCAAACGCGAGAGAGGGTCTAGAAAAAAAATGGTTTTACGTTACGACAAGTTAGTGACACTCGGACCGAAAAACAAACAAAAGACAGGTCGAGTGACAAAAACAAAAACAAGAGATCTTTACCGGAACCACCCGAGGAAGCCGAGATCACTGAGGGAAAAAATAGCTAAGAAATTACAAAACAAATTACAGAATATAATGGGCTATTTACGCCTAGCGCAACTGAACTTAACAGCTCAAAGCCTGACTAATCAAGATGACGATAGAATTAGAAAAAACTGAACGTCGCCTCCTCCATATCTATGTACTAATCTACATACCAAGACTGAAACACCGAGAAATAAAACAAATAGCGAAACCTCCCAATACGGTCCCCGCTGGAGTGTCAGATCATTACTCTCCACTCAGAACCATAAACCCGTTTACATTTGCTCACTTAACGTGAAAACGCTGTCGCAGCTTTTATTGCCGACTGCACTTTTCTGTATACCGTCATCAACTACTCATTGAGACGATTCTAACGAGCCCAAACTCAACAGGGTTACGTCGGCTAAGTACTCAATTCCCATGGCCACCTTCTGTCTCCATCATCAGATCAGGTCGATGCTACAATAATATTGAATTGTCATCCAAACTTTACCATTCCCCAAAATTTCAGCTCAATCGGTTGAAGATATCTGCTTCAAAATTCAGTTGCAAGATTCCACCCGAACAAATTACATACATTGCAAGTTAAATAAAAGCTTTTAAAAAGAATACAAACAAGACATAATAAACTTTACGGGTATTTCAAAAAGAGTCTGCATTCTAGAAATAGAACTGCAAAACAAACAATTTGCTAATACAGGCATACGCACCTACAGAGCGGTCCTCACAGGATGTTATAGATAATTTCTATAAAGATCTAAAAACAGCACATGTAATACAGTAATACAGTAATACAGTCTTTATTGGTAAAAATGTTTTACACGTCAACACATTTTTATTAATTACAAAGTAATATATATGAACTTAGATCACTAACAACACAATTTCGTATCATTATAATAACCCCTTTTTAGTTTTAATTAACCATTTTGCGGTGTGGGATCAATGATCATTTATAAAATCATCAATTTTATAGTACGCTTTTTCAATAAGCAGTTTTTTTAGTTTTGTTTTAAAAATATTATCACTTTTTGAATCCAAAATGTCATGAGGTACAGCATTATAAATAGTTGAACCCATGATTCTGAGTGATCGTCTTGATTTAGCAAGCCGACACTGTGGAGCTAGTAGTCGGGGCCGCCTGCGCGCAGCGGGTTCGCGGGTTTGTCCACTTTTTTTGTACGCTTGAATGTTTGTCCTAACGTATATGCACGCAGTCAGGATATAAATACACGGTAAGGTTAAAATTTTGTGTTTTTTAAATAAAGATTGAGCGGGATGGTCAACAGGTTTTCCATCAATTATACGCAGGGCTCGTTTCTGCATTCGGAACAGTCTGTCACGATCAGCAGCAGTCCCCCAGAGATCAACACCCTGCGTTAGAATTGAGTGGAAATACCCGTAGTAAGCAATTTTAAGGTTCTCGACAGAAAGAGTAATTGAAATTCGTGACAATGCGTAACAGGCTGAGGCTAATTTGTCACAAATCGACTGAATATGCGGCGACCACGTTAAGCCAGTATCAATCCAGAAACCGAGGTACTTTACTGTGTCTACTTGTGGGATTTCGATATTATCTAGTACAATATTTAGCCGGTTTTTATTCGTATTACGGAGTTGAAAATGGACTATATTTGTCTTGTCAAGATTTAAAAGCATCCCATTGACGGAAAACCATTTTTTAATATGGCTCATAACAAGGCAAAGTTTATCCCTCAGGTTATTAAAATTATCGGCGTGAACAACAATACAGGTATCGTCAGCGAACATTATGTAGTCTAGGTCGGGGAAAGCTGTTGTGATATCATTAACGAGAATCAAAAATAAGTTATTTCCGGCTATAGATCCTTGAGGCACGGAGCAGTCTCCTGTTGACTCCAAATTTGACCTTGAACTCAGGACATAAGTGCTTTGTTTCCTGTCCTTTAGAAACGATTTGATGGTTTCGTGGAATGTACCGGTGATGCCGTACTGTGCTAATTTATTGAGGAGTAGCGAGTGATTTATCATCTCGAAGGCACGCGACAAGTCACAGAAGATAGCGGCAACCTGTCGCGAGTCCTCGAGATACCCTAGTACCCGCGCCACCACATCGCGAGTAGCGTCCGTCGTCGACCGACCAGGCTGATAAGCATATTGTTGGCAATTTAACAAGACAAGAATTTAACATGACCTCTACAGAATACATTATTTCAATGGGCGACTTCAATGCGCAGGTGGAACAAACCAAAAGCTACGAGAACAAAGTTGCAGGAAAACATGGCTATGGTAAACGAAGCAAACGAGGAGAGAAACTAATTGAATATGCCACTGAATATAACCTGTCGATACTGAACACCTTGCACAAACTAAAGCCTAAAAACAGATGGACATGGATCTGGCCGGATAGAAACACAAAGAACGAAATCGATTTTATAATGTCAACAGCACCTCACTTATTCTCTAAATACGAAGTGTTGAGATCGTTTCCTTACGTTTCAGATCACAGGTTGATTAGAGCAACGCTGAACCTTTGTTTTAAAAAGAAAAGCTGAACCCGTTTTGGCCAAACACCAGCAAAGCTCAAAAGTTTAGATCATGAAAGCTATCGCAAGCACCTTTAAACGCACATTGAAAAACTCATAGCAGCACACGAAACAAGCTCAGTAAATGATTACTGTAAAAAAATCGAAAATTGTATAAAAGAAAGTTTAAGCCACATATAAAAGGAAAATGCAAACAGAAAGTATTGTCTTATAAAGCTCTGGAGGCTCTAGGAAAGAAGTATACTACAAAGCAAAGATAATAAGCTACCGAAGGATTACAAAATCACTTTAAAACTACTCTACAAGGTTACAAACAAAGAAATAAAAAATGCTACGAATCTTACATACCTAACTCCCTGAAAATGCACTTAAAAAACTCAAGAAATACCAAAAAAGCTTTCAATGAACTGGATAGATGCAAGAAATGGATTCCGTCTCTTCAACCTGGCTCTAACAGGCTAAATCCCGCTTAGAAGTCATAAAAATAGCCGCAGCTTTCTATACTGAACTATATAGCATATTAGATGCAATTAGAGAGGCAAAAGTTCCCCCCATACAGTTTACAGGCTCATCTGAAAATGTTGTAATATTCAGCAAACATGAAATTCTAAATAAATTATGAATTTAAAATTAGATAAAAGTCCAGGACCAGATGGTATCGCAAACGAGTACATAAAACATGGAAAAACGCTTATATTGAAGCCTTTCACTCTTTTTAATTATAAAGTGCTTGATACTGATCAGGTTCCTAAGAGCTGGACGGAATCTGAAATAATATTACTATAAAAAAGGACCCGGCAGATATAAGCAATTACCCGCCCAATAGCTCATGCCCTGCGCTTATAAGCTGTTCACATCCTGCCTGCTAGAAAGAATATCTTCCGCTATCCATCAACCTTGTGAACAAGCTGAATTTAGAAGGGGATTCAGTACGATAGATCATATTCATACCGTTGAGCAAGTAATAGAAAAATATTTAGTTTCGCAAACCAATATATATATATATAGCTACAACAAACAATAAAAATTAACAAACAGGCCTTCGACTGCATTTTACATAACAGCATTTGGGAGACATTGAGTAAGCAACATATCAATATCAAATACATAAATCAAATCAAATAAAAATGTACTTAAATAAAAAGTAAGGTGAGGTTGGACAGAATAAGCCCAAGTATAAATATAAACCGCGGAATAAGACAGGGCGACCCAATTTTACCAAAATTATTCATAGCGGTCTTACAAAATGTGATGAAAGACTTACCTTGGTCTAAACAAGGCATTTGGGTCAATTTCAACAGTACACGTTTTTTGCATCATTCCGATGTGATCCTTTGTTTCTGTTCTTTTATGTCAACAGATAGTTCAGACAGTATTATGCAAATCCTCTAAAAGGGCACTTGATATCTTAAATAGTTTTGAGATAATAGAGAGTGAAAAATGAAACTCACAACGAAATGATAAATATACACCGGCATAATAAAAACGTACGCCGTAACAAAATATCGTACACCGGAATAAAAAAAACGGTTTTAAAATTATTTAATTATTTATTTTTACAGCTTCACTTAGTATTTAACAAGTTTAGTCTGTATTAACTTTTTTATACTAAAAATATTTATGGGTAAAAATAAACCAATACTTTTTAATCTAAAAATTATTTTTTTATTTGTTTATTCTTTATGGAATAATAAAACTCCTAGCACAACAATTATTGCTTTAAATGTGAAAAGTATGACAGCAAATATCATAATTTAAACGTTTGTTCAAAATGAGTTATAATATAAACTTTAAAAAACATAATCATAATCTTTCCAGTAAACAAAAACAACATAATTAGATACAGAAACTGATTCACCAGGAAACTAAATAATCATACAACAAAAAATTTCTTAAAATAATCAGTTGCATATAAAAAAAAACTAATATGTGTTTTTAAGTTATTTGGTATTTAAAAATCAGACATATTTTTATATTTCTAGGCACATAAACATAACCATAAGATCTAATAAGTACCATTGTTGCAATATGATTCAAAATGTTACTTAAAAATGGACTTGTTTTCTTTTTAGACACATTAAAACAACACGAAAATAGTTTACATCGAAAAAAATCATTTTATAATTATTTGATAATTGTTAAATCTTCGTATTGTTTCTGAATATTTTTTCCAATATACATATACGCGGTTAAGTCCAATTTTATTAAAGTAATGAGCTTAAATTGCGAAAGTTATAATCAGTATAATTCCATATAACTCTAAATTGAATTTAAACCCTTTTTCATTACAAAGGCACATTTGAAACATTCTTCAGATTGAAGCTATTTCTAAGATTAGTATTCGAGGAAAAACATTTTGTATAAAAAATTAACTAGGAAGATTTGTCACTTTAATTAAATATGTCATATTTTTTCTCTTCTTATATTTTTTTCCTCTATTTTTCAAACTCATCATAGGTGAAACTAATTAAGCTAACCTTGATAAGAAGTATTTGTACTTTGATTGAATAAATAAAATAAATTGTTTTTATTTTCTTCAAGCGTAAACAATCAAGTAAGTTGACCAAAATCAATACAGCGGAACATCTATTTAAAATAAAAATACTTAGATCAAATAAGAATAAATTATAATAAAATAAATAATTTATTTCTTTGATGAAGTGAAGCTACATTTTAAATCATTCCGGTTTTTTTTTCATTCCGGGGGGTATTACAGCCATTTTAGTACACCGGAAACACCGGAAGGAAAACGGCGGAATGAGAAACATTGGATAAAAAAAAATTAAAAAACATATTAAAACGCTTATGATTTAACCAATGCGACTTGATATCACGAATATCGAATACGTTATATATTAATTTACATCACAACAAATAAAAAACAATGAAGATATAGCAAACTCCGGAATGATATTATTTTGTCCCCGTCGAGTCATATTTTTTGTTCCCTATTTATATGGTGTTAAAATGGAGGTAATAGTAGATTGTTACAGTACGATTACTGTTAGTTAAGACCTGATAGATGGATTGCCTTCATTTAATTTTCAACTTTAATCTTATACAAATAAAATAGTTATTACTAAATCGGTAGATGTGGGTAACAGTATTCTGAAAAATGCTTTATGCTTTTTGCTTGTTTGATTACTAACAGTAATCGTACTGTAACCAAGGGTTGAAAGTGATCCATTTCACCCGAGATATTTCTGGCGCTCGAACGACGTGAGAGCGCCAATAGTTCGAGGGTTAAATGGGTAATTTCACCCGAGTTAAACACTCTACTTTTCATTTCGACTGTGAGGAAAGTAAAATACTACACGTTTATTTTATAAAATAGCTATATTTTAAGAGCGATCAGTTAAAATTTACAGTACAATTGGAACAATTTGAAAAAGACAAATTCAATGTTTTGCCGGGCATATTGATGTTTGAAATTATCTGAGAAACCTGAGTTTCTTGTATGGTATGAGAACCAGATTGAACATTTTCTTGGCGACTTTGTGGCGAAACTAGTGGAACTTCTGGCTCCTGATCTGTTGATGTTCCAGGTTGTGGAGAATGATGGCGATCAATATTTATATATTCAGTTATTTTTGATGTTATTTTGGTTTTATTTTCAACTGTCTTCGACGTATCCTTCGGCAACAGTATTGGACTTCCAACCGCCATGCCGTTTCAGGGTTGATATGCTAGCCCCCGAATCAGCTAACAGGGTGGCGGAAGTCCGGCGGAAACAGTGTCCTGTGTACAAGTCTATGTTCGGCAAATTTAGGTAATTTGCAATTTGTCTTGGCATGTTTGCGAATTTATTTTTTCCAATTACTTGCCGTAGACATTTGCCACGTTGAAAATTAAAAAAAATCTATTTGTTTGTATGTTTTCTGGCCGAAGACTTATTTTTCGACTAAATTTGCAAATTCTTCACGTATGACAAACTGCCGGTTGATTTTAGTTTTCGTATTGCGTTGTTTAACTAGTATAATTTGATTGTGTTTTTCGACATCGTTTACTGTAATCTTTGAAAATTCGATGCTCCTACAGGCTCCGCATATGCCAAAGATAAGAAAAACCTGCAATAACATAAGTAGGTAATTAAATAGAATTAAAAACATTTATATTTTATTTAGGTATCTACATTTACATTTAGAATTTTATTTAAGTCCATTTTATACACACCTTAGTTGCCAAAAACAGTTCATCGGGAGCTTCGTTCAAAAACCTCTTTACTTCCTGAGCAGTGAAAATCTTAGATTTCTTGCTTTTGAAGTTCTCGGACTGTCTTTTTAAATATACAGTTAAGTTGGTGAAATTTTTCAAGTTGACATTATGCTTCGTATTTATTGTAGATTTAAGCATCGAGTAATTGCTCCAAAGCGTGGAAGGCTGTAATGTCTTCGATAATTCGTTAAAATATGCTAAAAACACATTTTCTGAAAGGGACGACATTTTTAGCGGATCTCCAGTTCATGAAATTATTGTATGCTTTAAGATATCTCTCCTTAGAGCACTGCGGTAAAAGATTGTTAACAACCGCTTTTGCTTGCTCTTTTATCTTATCAGGAGTTAAATCATTGTCCATATCACTGGAAAAACTTTCCGAAACCATTTTCAACCAAAAAACGACACGGTATTTATATTTTAATATCGTGTTCCCGCTTTTTCTACTGCCAACTTTCATAGTTTTTTTTAAATACACATACTGCCAACTTAAGAAAAGTTTATAAAACGTATCTAACGGTTTCAATTTAAGTTTTTGGTTAAACATGTATAATTCTATGAATTATACATGTATTACCTACTTATGTTATGAATATGAAATAAATAAGATATAAATAAATGAAATAATTAAAATAATATTGTACTACTTGTAGTTGTCGGGTACTGGCTCAGACGTAGGCATAAATTAAACGTCCGAATGATCCAACAATCACTTTTAATTTGCACAAACACGGTACAAAGATAGAAGGAGAAAGTTTATAATTTTGCCATAGAATATCCGAAAGCACATAGAAGAAAGTCACAAGCAGTACAAGCACAAAGCACAAGAATTAAATGCTAATATGAGCGCAAGCGCATAGCGAGAGCGAGTACAATAATTTGCATACGAGCGGCGTGCGCACAGCGGCGAAGCGACATAAGTACTGGCGCGGGCCCGCGACCGGCCACCGGCCGCCGTCGTCCGCGCAGATAACGGGTCGCCGCATCTAATATGAAAACTAGGATTGCTTGTCCGCTTGTACAAAATATTACATGTAAATATTAAGTTTAGTTATTTAGTTAGTATTAATTTTACATATTTCAATGCATGTTGTAAATACCTAATTATAGATTTCTTTATATAATAATACGTTTTTAGTATTAAGTTTAGTTTTAAGTTTTATATTAAGTTAACACATTTAATCAATAAAACTTATTTAATAATTATTATAGCTAAGAGTAGGTATTACGTACACTACATACTATCCAATATCCAAATTTTTCGCACTGGCTACATTATGCCACGGCATACTAGACTACATGACCTAAATTGTAATCGAGTAGGCCGCGTCGCAACTAATCTAGAGGGCCATGCCGGCGGGCAGTCGAATAGAGGAATGATTTTGAATATTGATTTTCTGTAATTGCGAATAAAAATAAACCAACTGTAAAACGATTTAAATATCAACCTATAGGTCGTAATAAACACGTCGTTTAATGTAGGTACCTATAGCTGACTGTCGATTTGTGAAAAGCTTTTATTTTAATACTCTATTATCTTCGACTCCGTGGCTGATTTTACCTATAAAAAAAAATTACTTTCCACCCTAGGGGAGAACACGCAATTTTCCACCCGGCTATATACCCATGAAAACTCAACTTTCAGAACAGGAGAGATGAAAAAGATTTTTATAGTCACACATAGTTTTCGACTTAGGCGGCATTTTCCAAACAAAACTGGGTTCCGGACAACCCACCTTGATGAGAAATTAGTCCTTCATTCTTTTTTTAAATTATTAACTGAATGAATATATGAATTTTAGCTATTGTCCGAGATAGCCAACTTTCTGCACCTGCGTTTTCAGTCTTGCCATCAAAATTTATTGCTTGGGAAATTGACCCATTTACTTGAATGGAGCATTTTTGAGTCACGTAAGATTTGCGGATGACATTGTCGTGTTTTCAGAAATTCCTGCAAATTTAACTACAATGATAAATTAATTACAAATAGAGAGCCAAAAAGTTGGGCTTAAAATGAACCTGAAAAAAAAAAGTAATGACCAATCACAATAACACATCCACTCGACTATGTAGAAGATTTCGTCTATCTTGGAAAACAAATTTCTTTTAAATCAGGAAGAAACATAGAAGAGCTAAATATAAGAATAGCAATTACGTGGAAGAAGTTTTGGGCGCACAAGGAAATAAGTCGAACCTACCCATGGAAGCAAAGAAAATAACTATGGATACTGCATATTACCATGCATAGCCTAGGCCTGCCAAACATGGATATTTGACCAAAAAAGTAGAGCAAGGATAAAGAGAGAAAAATGGAAAGAAGCTGTTTGGGTTGTTGCTGCTGAAAGAAAAAAGAAAAAAGAAATTGATAAGAAAAAAAACAAAAGTAACTTACGCTTTTCTCAGAGCTTAAAATGGAAGTGGGCTGGCCATGTTGCAAGATACAATAATGACAGATGGACGCTATTATCTACAAAGTGGCCAGCACCACAAGGCTCTAGAGCCAGGGGCAGACCAAGCATCAGGTGGCAGGATGAGTTAGCGTCAATTGCAGATGTAAATATTGGACAAACACTGGTAAAAACAGAGAAAAATGGAATTCTTTGGAGGAGGCTTTTACTCTTAGGGGGTCGGATACAATAATTTAATTATTAATATATAAATAAAATACGTGAATGTATGCAAATTTTAATACTTATTACAAAATTATGAATACAGTCTTAAAATAATATACTTAAATAATATTAATATTCTAATGAATAGGACATATCTAATATAGTTACATTTATAATGACTACTTAACAAATTATTTTTAAAGAGTACTTAAATGTTTTTTTTATTGTATACATTCTATTTCGCATGTTATTGAATTATAATTGTTGTGAATTATGGAATAAATAAAGCTTATAATTAGTATTACTTACATCTGTATAAAAAGTTACAAAGTCAATACTTTGATAGCACAACAACAAAACATAGTGTGTAAATAGGTAGATATTATCACTATCATCACTACATAGTATAAAACATAGTCTCTTCCCGCTGTCTGTCCCTATGTATGCTTAGATCTTTAAAACTACGCAACAGTGAAAACTTCTTTAGCGGCGCTATGCACTTTTTGTAATGGGGAAAAATTGTTGTGTGTATTGGTTGTTAAAAATTGTGTTAATTGCAGGTAAGATTCGTAAGATGTGAGATTCGAGACAGGTCACGTGACCGTAAGACGGACACGTGACCTGATCGAAAAACTGTTACAATGTCATTGAGTTTTCACTTCTGCCGGCACTCCCGGGATGCAACCCGGTCTTTTTTGAAGTGAAAACTTCTTTAGCGGCGCTGTGCACTTTTTGTGTTGGAGAAAAATTGTTAAACTCGCCACAGGCCACGTGACCGTAAGATTCGTAAGACGTGAGATTCGAGACAGGTCACGTGACCGAAATACGGACACGTGACCTGGTCGAATACATCATTGAGTGTTCACTTCTGCCGGCACTCCTGGAGTGCAACCCGGTCTTTTTTTTTACCTGATTAACCCATTCAGGGCCCATGACGACACATATATGCGTCAGACCGCCGTAGTCGCTTTCCGCTACATACGAGGAAAACCACGGGATCGGCCACGGGGTAGCGCGTAGCGATTCTGGGCAATGAATGTGTCGAGTAATTTTGTTACTATATTCCAGCCAATTTTACTTTAAAGCTCCTAAATATAAATTAATATTAATGTAAATTCAATCATTGCCTTTAATATAAAAAGAAGTGTTAACGTGTGATAGCTACGTAATAACAGCTTCTAAGTTTTAGAGTGATAGTAAGCCCTGTAATGTTAGGGGCACGAGCGGCTCCAGCGAGAGCGGGTCGATATTAACGTGCGGTGCCCGCAACAGGTGCCCGCGATACACCCAATACAAAGCGTGGTGTTTCGAAGCGTTATCTGATCCGATGTGGCGACGGATTACTAAATATGCGTGATAAAATGTTGTTTTACGCCCGGGAAAAGATTGAAAAATCACGCAAATTTCCATGAGATCTAGGAATTGCTGTTCAATTAATCTTTGTTTTGTGTAATGTTATGAAAAAATATTGGTTATAAATACAGGTGGCCAAATCCCGGGGAAAATTAGGAGATCATAGAGTCGGCTTTAAAAAAATATCTCAATCTAAACACAAGTAACTGCTATTTTATATTCCTTTATTACGTCAATTTCCTGACGTAATAACGTCACTAGTTAAATTAATTATAGGTAAATTAAACAACATAAGTAAGGGAGAACGAGAGAACATTCAACATTTATACGGCATTTATTTGATCAGAATAAGGTTTTTTTTATCAATATTTCGGCGTTTTGACACACTTTTACGACGATAATCGTTAGAATGCGGCGGTTTGAAACGCTCGGTTCTGAAGTCATTATCACCGTTAGGTATCAATATTTCGGCGTTTTGACACACTTTTACGGCAAAACGCCGAAATATTGATACCTAACGGTGATAATGACTTCAGAACCGAGCGTTTCAAACCGCCGCAGTTTCACCCAGTAGATACATGAAAAAAAACTTCAATATGCATTTCATATTCAAATAATTTGTTTTTTTTTAGAAATCGCAGAAATTTTATTATTAAAATAAATTTGAGTCCAATGCACAACAGAGCAACAACGCCGCTGTCAAAGTTTAGATTATACGAATCCGAATTTCCAATCCCTAATAATAAGTCTGTAAAATGGGCATTTGGAACGATTCCATTAAGCAGAGGACTTTAGCGGGTATTTATAATCCTTCGTCCGACAATGCACGAAATTATAATACAAGACTGTAGTTAGTAGGTAGGTATTAGTAAAGATTTCTCAGTGAATTGATTAATGTAAAAATAAGTAGGTCAAATGTCAAACACGTAGGAAGTCAATAAAGGTAGGTAAGACATTGTCTATATAATGTCTATGGCCAAAATTTTACTTTATAATATAACAAACCGACGACACGGCTTTTTTCAAGGCCATTTATTTTAACTTTGCCTGATCATAATGTGGGTACTGCTAATGGGTAAATTAATTTGAATTAGATGTATTCTTATCGTTTCTTACCTGGAGGTTGGTGATTGTAGTGAATTAATATTTAAATAAGGAATCGTGAGCGTCTTTGTTGATGTAGCATTTAGTAGTTGAGATATCAATTATTAGTGAGTCTATATCTACTTCAACAGAACTCCAATGAAATATCATTCAGAATATATTCCGTCATGTCATATTTGCCGGGTTAACAGGGCCCTAACAAGTAGTAAATACTTAAAACAAAGTTTCAATGTTAAAAGACAATATACAATTCTGTTTTCAGATGTTTTGCAGTGTAAATATTTTTTCTTAAATCATATTCCTCGTCATAGCGCGCATAGACTCTTATTTGTAAATATTGACTTAATGCTCTATACTATACTCTAAAGACCATACCTCCTTTAAATACGTCCTACATTCGGTAAATATGACTAAAACCATATTAATTAAGGAACATTCATTTATTTAACGGTTAAACGCCCTAGTTTATACGAATCATGCCATCAGGTCACGCAAACGTATGTAGGTACGTTCAAATTACAATGCCATATAAATTATAGAACATTTCCTTTACTACGGCTATTTTTCGATAAGGTAATTTATTTAATGTCATATTTCATCCAATTACGTTTCCTGTCGTGTTGAGTTGCTTGTTAATATGGTGTAATTAGTGTATAGTGGGAATTCTCAAAGAAGAAAGAAGAAGAATTACCCAAAAGTTATGACCAGTATAGACATATTTCACGTCTTAACAGTTTTACAAAAAAGCGTTTCTTGTTGTACAATCTGGATTCATCGCAATAGCCTAATGAATTAGAAAGTTTTTAATTCTGTGTGTGACTGAAGTATTTATTTTTTACTCTGTTTTACAATCTAGCGATCCGAATTGATGAACCGTATACAAAACACTTTTCGAGCACAAAGTTCGAGCAACATCAATACTATTAACTTTACATCTTTACGAGTATGGCACCACAGATGCACGCATTATGCAAAATTTACGATTTTGTGTGTGGCAGAGCAAGTCTTAACTCCAAAATGAGGAACGCGCAGTTTCCAAAATCTAACATCTAAGATTGGTATACAATTTGAATGGTTCAACCAAACTGTAATTAAAAATACTTCGATGTCTGTCGAAAAGCTGATGCATGAGATACGTCACCGCGTATACGCTGCGAGAAGTTACGGTGTGGAATAATATAACTACGGAACGATAAATCTTACCTTCACCTAAAACCAGAAATATACACGGTGTTCCCGGGAATTTCCGTTAACTTCGGCATATTGTAGAGTACATTCACAGAAACAAAAGCATAATTATTATTTGAAAAAAATAATTTTTTTTTACAAAATTATTGAATGTAGCATTAACAGTGGTTAAAGCTGCAAATCTGATTAAATTAAAATATTGAATATCTTGATAATAGTAAGAGTTAAGATACTTCTGTCTTGGAGATATTAACTTTATTTGATCTAACCTATACCCCCTTGCAATTAACGGAAATTGAAAAAAACACGTTGTAATAAAATTTTGCTTTGTATCAATTTCATTTATCCAAGTAATTACGCATAATGCGAACCTATACGTAATTAAAAAAATGTTCCTGTCTTCATTCAAAATAATACATACACAAAAGCCTTTAATATGTTAAATTCCAACGCACGTAATCCTTCTTACCTATACCGCCATTTTGGCATCTTATTGGATTATAGGAATAAAGTCGTCTCACTGTGACAATCTGAAATCCGCTGAATTAGAGCTAGATTACTGTCTTGCCGTGAAAACTTTCGTCATGCATAAAATATGCGGCAAATTTGGGTCGGAGGTATACATTGCTTAAATATTTTACCAAGCCGACGTTGAAAACCTTCTTAAGGTTCTGTCTTTCCTTTTCTAGAAGTACAATCCTACTATATCCTACTAATACATATTATAAATGCGAAAGTTTAGATGTTAGGATGTTTGGATTGTTACTCAATCACGTTTAAACGGCTAAATCGATTTAAATGAAATTTTGCACGAAGATAGTTTATAGCCTGGATTAAAATATAGGATAGTTTTTATCCCGGGTCCACGCGGACGAAGTCGCGGGCGGAAGCTAGTAATATAATAAATGCGAAAGTTTAGATGTTTGGATGTTTGTTACTCAATCACGCTTAAACGGCTGAACCGATTTGAATGAAATTTTGCACGAAGATAGTTTATAGCCTGGATTAAAATATAGAATAGTTTTTATCCCGAGTCCACGCAGACGAAGTCGCGGGCGGAAGCTAGTATGTCACATATAGCTAAAAATCCAAGAGGAGCATTATAAGTAAACAGTGAAAGTTTGTATTATAATGTAAGTTTTACCTTTACATTAACTTTTTTATTGATACGATGCGAACGCAAGCATTTTGGATCCTTGCGTGAGAAACCTACGTTAGCACGGACGTGCATTCAGCGGCAACCATATATACATATTACTCGGGTCTTTATCGGGGTAGTTACTGAGGAACGTACCTATACCAGGCGCTACGATTCTTACAATGCACTTTTGCTTTTTCTTATACAAGAATGAATGCTTCAATGTTCTAATGCCCTAGCAACAGTGTATTATTTGGAGACGCGGCCGTAAACTACCACATTGCAGTAATGATACAGCCACAACCTATACTTGCAGGTTTGCTGGTACGGTAAAATGTCCGTGACTCAGTAACTCGGAACACGCAATCTTACAATGATCCCAATTACGGCCCTAAAGAGTAGGTTTATTTATAGCTATACATTGTCAAACTAAGGAAAATAATGTCAATATGAGTTCTTAGTTTAGATACGAAAATTGAGTTTTTTATATAAACTACTAGCTTCCGCCCGCGACTTCGTCTGCGTGGACTCGGAATAAAAACGATCCTATATTTTAATCCAGGCTATAAACTATCTTCGTGCAAAATTTCATTCAAATCGGTTCAACCGTTTAAGCGTAATTGAGTAACAAACATCCAAACATCTAAACTTTCGCATTTATAATATTAGTAGGATAACTACTAGATTTGTATGAAAAGGTTGTAAATAAGTAGTTAATGTAACTAAAACATTTTATGCAGCTAAGAAGGTCATGATGTAAAAAACTTATTAGGTAGGTATTTATTAGTATCGAAAATATACATCAGTGGAAAGCTAAAAACCTGGAAATACCTATGAGTCATACCTATACGTACCAAAGTCTTTATTTGTACAAAGAAGCATTGTAAAGACGTGTTAGATATGTGTGTGCTTCGCAGAGGTAGATGATAATGCAGACTGTACCTATATTCTTAGGTACGTTTATTCGCAAAGATAAATTGAATTCACGACATACGTATTAAACATTACGGTTGAAGTTCCAGCGGTTCGCCTTTTTTGTGATACTTTGCGAGTCAGGATTTCCACAGGGTATTTACAAATTAGTTTTGTTTTGACAGGCAGTCTGGATTTCCCGCAGCCCGGATACAGCAAAAAATAAATTTGTGTATATTATTTACCTACTTATTCACGAAGGATCGGCATTCTTTTATGTTATTTTTATCTCCAAAGCCTTAATTTTCCTATAAAACATTTAATTTCAATCAAACTCTAATCATCATTGCTTTGCCGTCATCAAATTTATTTGGGGTCGGCGTAAGATGTCTTTCTCTGGTCAAAGTATAGCATGCGTAAGTGAACCTTTGACCCTCTTTGTAAGCGAAATGGCTGGACAATCGTTGAGGGTTTTAGTGTAGTCTGGGCCTTCTGCCCGGGACTCTCCACATCCGTCCGGCCCCCCTCCGATCAACGCATTCTGCCAACGAAAATAAAAGGATGCTGTTCTCTTTTATACTCTCCAATTGAATTCCAATATCTTCAACCAAATTATTCGCGCACACGCGCCCACATAATCAACATTTACGTAATGAGCTTAATAAGGAGGTAAACTATTGATACGATGATGACATAAAATTAAGAAAGAAAACGAGAATAATTAATTTTGGAATGACCCGACACTATATTTTGTTATTTCATTGTTTATTATTAAATAAAATCAGCACTAACAGTTAAACCTTACATGCAAATTGTTAAGAGGGATGTATATACCTTTGGAATAAGTACGTACTACGTATTTGTCCATACAAAAAGAGAAAACGTTTATACCTACACTTGTAAATATATTCCAATCTCAAAGATTTTTAGTACGTTATTGACACAATGAAAGACTAGGGATATACGTATTCGTTTTTTCAAAATTTGCAATAAATTTAAATTATAGGCTATTTTTTTTTAAGTGAAACGAGAAAAGATTTATTAAGATTTAGTTACTGGAAAACGTTTTCTCCCGAAATTTCCAATTTCATATAAAAAGTACCTATTGTCAGTCGCAAGCTGCTAGCTATACTTCCCTCTTAATATTATGCATTATAAATATAAATTTACATGTCGCTGGTAACCTTTCAATTATATCTCTGTCATATTACATTGTGTTATATTTAATTATATTATATCGTATTATGTTATATTACTATATTATTTAGGTCAATCACATTAAAAAATCGGGCTCAATTCATGGTGCTAGCGGTAACAGTACAGTCAAGGGCAAAAATATATATACAATTTTAGACCTTATTGTAATGCAATAAGTAAAAATATGCATAGATATTTATGCCCTTGACTGTACACTCTAAATAGCAGCGCGATGCGGTCAAAAAAGAAGACTCGGGGTAGAGAATGTATCGACCTGGACGTTGTTGCTCAGAATATCATTGAGCAGCTCCAACGCTTGTTGCAGACGAACGGAATTGAAAATAGAGTTGCAGTTATAATATTAGTTGTAAATTGTTAAGCAATATAGTTTGCGATAGGCATAACATCTAACGTCGAATAGCGACACTGATAGTTCAGTCAGTAGACGCTAGATGGCGATTTAGTATTTATAAAGCGTCCGGAGAAAGCATCGAAGTATGGCAGTTGCCATCCTTATATTATTTCTTCCATGGTATTTAACACAGCCAGTTTTATCATCAAAAGCCAATATAGAAATAGTTCATTCTAATGAGCAAGGAACTTGCTCAAAAAATGTGACGAAGTTTTTGCCAAAAATGTGAATTACACTGAGATACATACATACATACATACATTCACGCCTTTATTCCCAAAAGGGGTAGGCAGAGCACATGAAACGTATGTTCCAGCGCCACTTTTAGCATAAATGTGGGTATAAAAGATCGAAAAAATGTGATATTGCAGTGATAGGTTGCTAGCCCATCGCCCACGACACACTCAACCCTACTGAGATATAGTAATATAAAATCTGACTTAAAAAGTTGTATGCTAAATCGCCAATAAGGCCAGCCACCCTTCAATAAATGGCCCCCCATTTACTAAAAATGAACTCAGTCTCCTACAAACAGAATACAATTTAGTATAACGTGACCAGTTATTGAAGGGTGTGTTTATATTATAGGTGAATAGAGTTCATGTTTAGTATGAGGTGCCCAGTTATTGAACGGTGGCCAGTAATTAAAGAGTTATCCTAAGCATATTCTTTAGATTTCTTATTTTTTGTTTTTGTTTCACGCCATGCCGTTCGCAAGGAGCGGGTGTCCGCTCGGGGCGCTGTATTTATTTTAAACAAATTATATTTATGACAAATGCTAACTAAACGCCTCTAGCAGACTGGCACGGCCTAAGGTGAATGATTTATTACTGTTGAAATTTAAATAAATCTAGATGAAAATACACCTTTTATACTTAAAAATAATTCCATTATAAGTGAATAGAGTTCATTTTTGGTATGAGGTTGCCAGTTATGGAACATAATACAATTGTAACAAATACATTCATATAATTCATTCACGCGGGTGCAGCCGCGGGCACGTCTAGTAAAATAATAATAATCTTACACAATAATAATTTAAAATTTGCAGATAAAGGACCGATATAAACGTTTAACAAACTAAATGTCTTTAAGTTAATGAAAACAAAACAAAATTGCAAAATATGACCATTACATTTGATATAAGATCTCAACAAGAAGTTAATGATATTAATTCAGTATTCCAGAGATGTATAAGGTCTCTGAGCGTCCAAATAAGATTAATAATTATTCTAATGTTTATAGCGATCTCTAAGCGTCAAAACAAAATAAAAAAAGGAACATTAATGTAATATTGTCAGAGATGTATAGGGTCAATAACAATAAAACGTGTCAAGATCAGAATGATGTCTCTCGTCAATACGATAAAAGAACGGGAGTAACCATATTCTGTTTTGTATAAGAAGCGAATAAATGACTTCAGAACCTTCTCTAAGATGAGTTTATATGGCTGCTCATGGGGGCACCAGATAATCGAATTTGTCTATTACTGCGTACGTAAGCGATGTATAGAATGCAGATGACCTGTCAGCTTGTGAATAACTTAGCCTGGCGAATAACAAACCTCAGGCACCTTCTAGCTTCATTGAAGATGTTGGTAATGTGCAAATTAAATGTGAGTTTCGCGGCCCCAAACGTGCCCAAGTCTCTAAGTTTATTGACACGCTTTAGCGGCTTACCCTCTATCATGTAAGGACTATAGAAAGAC
Source organism: Epinotia bilunana (assembly GCA_947049275.1). Lineage (NCBI taxonomy): Eukaryota > Metazoa > Arthropoda > Insecta > Lepidoptera > Tortricidae > Epinotia > Epinotia bilunana. Next base: position 13,882,398 of record OX346259.1, on the reverse strand, counting down.
GTGCCCGTGAGTACGATATAATCGAGCACTTGTCGTCATTTAGGGCGAGACTATTTATATGAACCCAGGCACGAACGGCATTAATATCCGATTGCAATAAGGTTGATCCATTGGTATCGTTAATCGGTAATGCAACCTTTAAATCATCAGTAAATAAAAGACATGTTGAGAAGTTACCGATGCTGGCAGGTCATTGACGAGGATAAGAAACAGCAAAGGCCCCAGATTGCTCCCCTGCCCAATCCCAGAAGTTAGCGAGAATGAGGCTGATCTATAGCCCTCGTATTGCACGAATTGCTGTCTACCCGAAAGATAACTAGCCAGGAAAATGAGTAAATGATCCGTGAATGTGGTCATGGAAAGCTTCTTGAGTAACACATCGGAGTTGACTCTATCAATTGCCTTCTGATAGTCAAAGCAGGCGACGTCTACTTGCTTCTTACTATCTAAATTGCTGGTAGGTACGAGTTAACATTAAGAAGATTGGATGCCGTTGGACGTTTCGGCAAAAAACCGTGTTATTAATCGCGAAACCAGCCATTAAGTTGCTTAAATGTTTTTTCAACACAATTGCTCGTAACGTACCTCTTATTGTGTCGCTTTTAGGCTCATAATCCTGGATATTAAACACGCGTGTTTTATAACATTACAACACTTGTGTGTTATGGTTATATCTCGATTAAGTCACGTTGGCACCTTGCAGCAAGATGTGTGCATGCACACGGTGCATTCTTAAATTAACCGGGTTGTACAGAATGTGCTTTTTTTTTATTCTCGGCAAATGGATTCTTACTCGACCAAACTAATTAAATCCTTTTTGATAATTAATTGACTATTTCTTTTTGGATATGATATAGAAACGTTTTATTTAGCAAAACTATTAAATTTTGATAACATTTTACATGAATTATTAATAAAGATAACATTTTAAAACGAAAATATTTATTTTATTTTGTATTGGCTGTTTGGAGATTTCATCTAAGTCTGGCTGAACACATGCGCGCGCACTGCGCAAATTTCACGAAAAAAAACTGTTGCGCGCCATTATAGGTTATTTCACAGCACGTTTCACAGATATTTGTAAACATTGCTAATGCATGTTTGGTTATTAACAAAACTCGTAGCGACTAGAAAAGTGATAAAAAGAATGGACGGCACTGGAAATTCTTGGCGAGGTATACAAATTGTGAGTAAAAAGCTGTTGCCATTAATAAGTAAAGAAAATAACTTGGCAGGCCTTTTTTTTTTTTTTTATGATATAGGAGGCAAACGAGCAGTCGAATCACCTGATGGTAAGCGATAATCGACGCCCATGGACACTTACAACACCAGAAGAGTTGCAGGTGCGTTGCCGGCCTTTAAGATGGGAGTACGCCTATAAAATTTTCATCTTAAGAAAAGGATTTTTTCCTCACAAAATATGTTGAAAAACATCGTATGAAACGCGTGAGGTTTGATAATTACATCAGAGGCGGAATTATCACGCGAGCCGCAGGTGAGCTCACTTATATCACAACGTACTATAACGTATATTATGGACTGAAAGATTTTCCCAAAGGCTGACAAGATAGCATTGGATCTATAATTACGAATATCCGATTTAGATCCTGACTTGTATACTGGTAGGGACTTTGGTTGTCGTAAGCCAAAACATGATTTAATTACCTCTCATACTTGACAGATAGGCGTCACTTGTGTGGAAATACAGCTTAGCATACCTGTGGTGGACGCACCTTAATAAAATGATATATTTATTTAGTTTCACTGGCAGTCACTTTTGACTTTAAACATCGTAACAAAGGCTTCAAAATGCACGATGACGTACATAATTTACCTAATTGGTACCTAACGTTTTCCTTCTACCATTATTTCACAATAGGACCCTTCTTTACTCGCAGGTCGAGTATCCTTTGCTAAGATTGATACTCGAAAGTCTCCACAGCATTTGAAAATTTATTTGGCAAGGCCTCGTTAATTTTAATTATCTATGTATACCATCTCAGTAGATATACTTAAATATTGATAAAAACTTCATGAGAGTGTTTTCTAATCCTATCATATAATTTTGTAGGCTTTGGGCCCCATTCTCTAAAAAAATAAATATTTGCGGACAACCTTACACAAATAAAACTAGTCCCAAACTAAACAAAGCTAGCTTGTACTATGGGTACTAGACGACGATAAACATAAGAAATAAATACTTAAATAGATAGAAAACATCCATGACTCAGAAACAAATATTCGTGCCCATCACACAAATAAATGCCCTTACCGGGATTCGAACCCAGGACTTATTGCTTCGTAGGTATGGTCACTTCCAACTTTGCTAAAGCGGTCATCGATAAAACTATATTCAACAATTTTCGCGTCTGCACTGTGACCAGTGTTGTCATTTGATCTCAGCGATTTGTACAAAATAATTATAACGTGTATTCTTCTAAAATGAGCCCTACGATTTTAAATCTAAAAAAACTAGCTAGGTAGGTAGCATACATATTTTACTTGATAATTGAATTCGAACATATTTTCTGTTGGATTATTAAATAATTACACACGCTGTGATGAGATAGCCACGACTCTCCTCAAGCACGGCGCATTAAATCAGCTAGCAGCTTTTTACAAATTGCTGAAGATTATTTTAGGTTTACAACGATCCCAATATTTTTAATTTAAGGCCTTTTATCGCGTGAGATATACGCTGTCAGTGGTTCCTTTAACATTGCCCGGCATCCGCTTCCCTCAGATTTATTCCTTCCACGCGGAAGGATGTGAACTAATGTTGAGGTAGCAGGCATTTTTATTTTTTCTCTCGAGCACATTTCATTGGATGTAGATAATGAAACCTAACACAGCTCTGCGCTTTGTTTGAATCGTGAACTTACAGGTAGCTCGAGGTCATCTAGGTAATCGTTCCAGACGTGTCGAATTATCGGAATCTCAATTTAAATGAACATCCAATTCAAATTAAGGGGTCACACTTATTAGGCAAAGCACCCAGCGGTTAGCGCTAAAATGTACATTCACAAATCGCCCCTTTGGGCGGGATAATGACGGGGGGGCAAGGGGGGGGGCTTATATGGTTACGGTGGGCGACAAAGGTAACATTTTTGAACCTTAGCGGTTCATACTTAAAGGTGGGAAAGTGTCGCCGCTGGTTGTATAGTAGGTAGTAGGCATGTATAATACAGGTATTTAGAAATAACAGCTCCTTAACGTGGTTTGTGCGGGTGACTACCCATAACACGTTTACTGGGTAGATATGCGGTCACTTGAAAATTTAAATTGCGTCCCGACGGCAAAATTATATCGGATAGTAGATAAGATATGCACGTTTTACGTAGGTACGGATACTGAATGAAACACGATATTGTAAATTACGTTACAGTTTTATTATTTCCACATCTGTTTATGTGTAATCACTGATGTAATATAAAAAATCGGCCAAGTGCGAGTCTGACTCGCGCACAAAGGATTCCGTACCACTATCCGTTGAATGATAGGTAAATTGCGGTTTACGATTTATGACGTAGGTATTAAAAAAAACTACTTACTAGATCTCGTTCAAACCAATTTTCGGTGGAAGTTTGCATGGTAATGTACAACATTATTTTTTCGTTTTATGTTTTCTTATTTCAGAAGTTACGAGGGGGGGGGGACACATTTTACCACCTTGGAAGTGTCTTTCGCGCAAACTATTCAGTTTAGAAAGAAACATATTAGAAACCTCAATATCATTTTTGAAAACCTATCCATAGATACCCCACACGTATGGGTTTGATAAAAAAAAATTGAGTTTCAGTTCTAAGTATTCTAAGGGTTCACCCCCAAAATTTTTTTTTTTACGGTTTCGTACCCAAAGGGTAAACACGGGACCCTATTACTAAGACTTCGCTGTCTGTCCGTCCTTCCGTCTGTCTGTCACCAGGCTGTATCTCAAGAACCGCGATAGCTAGACAGTTGAAAATTTCACAAATGATGTATTTCTGTTGCCGTTGTAACAATAAACACTAACAACTAAATAAAATAAATATTTAACGGGGGCTCCCATACAACAAACTTTTTTTTTTCAGGCTGTATCTTAAGAACCGCGATAGCTAGATAGTTGAAATTTTCACAAGTTATGTATTTCTGTTGCCGCTAAAACTACAAATACTAAAAACAAAATAAAATAAATATTTAAGGAGGCTCCCATACAACAAACGTTTTTTTTTTCAGACTGTATCTTAAGAACCGCGATAGCTAGACACTTGAAATTTTCACAAGTTATGTATTTCTGTTGCCGCTAAAACTACAAATACTAAAAACAAAATAAAATAAATATTTAAGGGGGGCTCCCATACAACAAACGTGTTTTTTTGCCGATTTTATAGATAATGGTACGGAACCTTCCGTGCGCGAGTCCGACTCGCACTTGGCCGGTTTTTTTATATTACATCATTGATTGTGTGTAACAATAATGTTTCCTCTAATCTAATTTAAATTTTCCTTAGACATGATTAAAATTAAACTAATAATTACATGCCTAAACTCAAGAATTAAATGTCACTACGGGTAAAATGTTTCGAACTCTTCGGGAGTTCTTCTTCAGGATAAGTATTTTGACGGCAGTGTCGCCTCAAGCGGCAAGTTCAAGACACTGTCGCCCGTAGTGAAATTTAATACGCAAGTTTAGCCGTGTAATTATTAGTTCTTATTATGTTTTATCTAAAATATATTATTATATTGTCTTTTAAAATCATCAATATAAACCTTGACGGGAGCTATCTGACTACTTAAACATATTATTTTGATATCAGCATTTTCCGTGCGCTCTTGCACCCACGAGTGCCATCCTAACATGTCAACACAAATATGGGCAACAAATGTAAATACCAAACCAATACGTCGAGTCGAATAGTATATCTCCTTAGCGAGAAATTTCATGACGGCGCAGGTGTGTCCCATCACGTGTCATGCAACCCCTGCCCCCCTATTCTGTAACTTGTTTTAAGCTCACCTCAACGCTCACCCAAAAATATATCTTGATACCGCGAGCGTAATAACCAAGCGTAGGTAGAGGGCTAGTTTCGTGACGGTTGATCGGTGGGGTGAGCCGCATTAGCGCGTAGCGAATAGGCTGTTATTCTTCACGCACTCATGCTCCTCACCCCACCCGTCACGCCTCACGAAACTAGACCTCTACCTATGCTTAGTTACTGCGAATCGCAGCGTCAAGATTTATTTGTGGGTGATCGTTGAGGTGAGCTAAAAACAAGTTATAGAATAGCGGGGCTGAGCATTTATAATAACTTCCTACGAAATTCACGAAAAAGCTACGTTGAGTTTATTGGCTTATATATTTTATTCTAAATGCAATCTTGTGAGTATTTCTTTGTATTTTGCCTTTTCTTACATCACGAATAATTGACTACTTTTTGCTGTTTAAAATTATAGGTAGACAATTTAACGAAATACCTTGTATGTAGTTGTAACCTGTTCGAATAGACATTATACTTACTTAGTAGGAAATAAAACAATATTTTGTTAATGGGTTGGCAAAAAAAAAAATTTACTATCCAAAAAAAAATTCTTTTAACTAACTACATTGCACTCAATAGTTAACGATCGATCTTTATACTAAGTACCTAATAGTTTAACAATCCAATTTTATGAAAAAAGTACTTAATCGTGTGTTGTACTGTAGAAACAGATGGGTGAAGGTCGGGGCTCTATTCGTATGTTAGGCTATACATATTTAAATGTAACACAACACAAATGCCTATTCAAACATGTCACAACTACATACAAGGTCTCCACTTCGGTTTTTTGTCAATATGCAGATATTATACATTTCCCAATCAAATAATGACTTCAAGATCTAACGCATATAAGCATCCTACTATCCTACTAATATTATAAATGCGAAAGTTTAGATGTTTGGATGTTTGTTACTCAATCACGCTTAAACGGCTGAACCGATTTGAATGAAATTTTGCATGAAGATAGTTTATAGCCTGGATTAAAATATAAGATAGTTTTTATTCCGGGTCCACGCGGACGAAGTCGCGGGCGGAAGCTAGTAATATTATAAATGCGAAAGTTTGGATCTTTAGATGATTGTTGCTCAATCACGCTTAAACGGCTCATCCGATTTGAATGACATTTTTCACGAAGATAGTCTAAAGCGCGGATTAACATAACGGATATAGTTTTTATCCCGGGTCCACGCACACGAAGTCGCAGGGGGAATCTAGTTTTATTGTAAGAAGATTAAGAAAAACGACTTACTCCCTCGTTTGCTCATCTTAGGATTTATTTTCCACAAAACGCCTTCTAGATTGTTTAAGCGCTCTGCAGGTCTATTTTATTTGCCACGTATCTACGGGATTATTCTACCTGTAGAATAATGAATAATTCTCCGGATAGCTCACACCGGCGGTAACGACGTGCAGTATTATGGATGCCTTTTACGTGAGCCTCTATATAACTACTGGTATCTTTTATGTCGTAGACCCAAGACTCAGTAAAGACATAAAATATGTCTAATCGTATTTTAACACTAATAATAATGTGCTTGGATTGGCTGGGATATTTGACACCTCTCATGTCTGACAGCTAGGTGTCAGATATCCTATTCCTACTAATATTATAAATGCGAAAGTTTAGATGTTTGGATGTTTGGATGTTTGTTACTCAATCACGCTTAAACGGCTGAACCGATTTGAATGAAATTTTGCACGAGTTTATAGCCTGGATTAAAATATAGGATAGTTTTTATCCCGGGTCCACGCGGACGAAGTCGCGGGCGGAAGCTAGTATAATATAAACACAGCTTAGCACCAAGATAATGATGAACAACCTAGTGAAGCCGGTTTTCAACCATGCGAAATAAGTTAAGCACACGCTCACGCCCAGATATACAAACAAAATTGCACAAAACTCTTTAGCACGTGTCGCAATGCTGTCGTTTTTTGGCCAACCGGTTCGTGTAATTATTTTTAGTATACCAAATTCGATATAAAAGCATTTTCACCCATTAAGACAGACGGGCGAAGGTCGTGCCTATATTCTCGGCTCCTACTAACAATAGTTTTATAGTTGGTTCTGTATCAAAACAGCTCGAAACTTCGTACTTGACGTCGTACAACAAGCATTTTTAAACTCACTTTGTTCCGTGATGCAATTTCCGTTATGCTCTTTAAATCCAATAACTTGCCGTATCAATTAACTGGCTTTACCTCCCGACCTGTTTACTCAGCAGGAAAACATGTTCGTTAATTAAGGGAATAGCGCAGAGTAGATAACACAGTTTGAATTTTGTAACCGACTTCAAAAAACTTTTTTTTTTTCTATATCGAGGGGTGCGTGGTCAAACCCGATAAGTCGAGTTAACAGCTGTCAGAAATTTCAGTTTTATTGCATTTACATGTAGTTTTTTTTTCAAAACTCCATTATGCCGACTTATCGGGTTTGACCACGCAACCCTCGATATATGTTCCTCTAGTACTCGATGACGCTTGGACCGATTTGGAAAATTATGTTTTTGTTTCAATGGGTATCCTTCCCTAGTGGCCTCATGGTCATCAGGTCAGGATATAATGATGGGATCCTGGAAAAATCGAGGAAACTCTTAAATTTTATAGGCTATTTCTGTAATAATCAACGCATTTGCCCTCGGAAAGCAGTTTATGTGATACTTAAAGAGGAAATGTTCGTATTATTATGTAGCTTGGCGGATTACTGAATTGAAGTCGGTTCAAAAATTTGTTAAGTAAATTATAATTGCAATTATAATTGGTGTGCAATAAAGAGTATTTGTATTGTATTGTATTGTATAATTGTCAGTACTATAGAACCGCCACGTAGCGCCATTAAAGTATTCATCTGTAGGTACAATATATTATACACTATATATCCTATATAATAAAACTGGTAGTGAAGTCTGTCTTCATTTGAGCAGCCTTGATATGATACTACTTTGGTAAACGTAAAATTTGACGCATATATAGACGCAAACACTGCATTCTTGGATAGATGCAGGTAGTTATGTAGGCTCTAATGGGGACTCAACTTCGCACTGTAAAACTTGTGCTCGTAATAAAAGCTTCCAGCGTGGTGCCATTAAAGCCAACGTAAGTATATTGTATGGCTTATAAATCTCACCGCCTGGATAGTCTCTATAGGGAGGTATAATGGACACTCGGTGTGTCGCTTTTGATTAGAGCCCGCCTTTGTGTAAAAGCAGCTGCGGAGAGCTGAAAGTAATAATTTTCTCTATTACCGGCTGGTCCATTTTATTGACAAGTATTTAGAGTTTATCGGTGAGCTCATTAATTAGAGTATATAAAAATAAAACAAATACTTATTGAATTGATTAGTTGGTTCATGGAGTTTATCGAAGCAGATTGGGTAATATTATTAGATCGTTACGAGCATTACTCTTGCCTACTTGAATATAATTTTCATATGACATCACTCCTACCAATAACTGTATACAAGTACCCTTAGCATGTCATCATCATATCAGACGAAAGACGTCCACTGCCGGACATGGGCCTCCCCCAAAGAGTGCCAAATTGATCGGTCCAGCGCCACCCGCATCCAGCGGACTCCCGCGACCTTTACCAGGTCATCAGTCCACCTTCTACCCATGCCGCGCCTTCCGGTACGTGGTCGCCACTCGAGAACCTTTCCGCCCCAACGGGCATCGGTTCTACGTGCCGTGTGCCATACCCACTGCCACTTAAGTTTAGCGATTCGGAGGGCTAGGGTCAAAGACTGCGGTATATTGGACGAAAAGATGTGCAGTAGCTTCCCAAACGCTGCCCAGCCGAGTCGGATTCGACTATTGACCTCTTTCTCGAATTTGGACCTACCTAACTGGATACTCTGTCCTAGGTATAGATAATCGTCTACAACTTCGAGTGTAAAGTGTCCCATTGTACCATTACAATGGGACACTTTACACTCCCATGAGTTGGTACTACATGGGCATTTGACATGATCTTCGTCTTAACCATGTTCGTTCTTAGTCCAACTCGCTCGGAAGCTTTACTGAGGTCATCGAGCATCGTACTTACGTCAGACTTAAGTCCTCCATGGTCTCAGCCAAGACTACTATATCGTCAGCAAACTGAAGGTGAGTGATGTACTCGCCGTTGATGTTGATGCCTAGCCTTCTCCATTCCAGAGTCTTGAAAACGTCCTCCAGTGCAGCGGTGAACAGTTATTGAATGGATTAATAACATCTCCTTGCCTGACTCCCCGCTGCAGCGGAATAGGTTTCGAGTTCCGGTCCTGGAGTCGGACTGAAATAGTGGCGTTCTCGTAGAAACACTTCAGCACTTTGATATAGCGATAGTCAACTTGACACCGCTGGAGAGACGTAGTACAGCCCAGGTTTCAATCGAATCGAAGGCATTCTCGTAGAGAGGGGCAGGTTATACTCCTCAGCATAGCAGCAGCCTATAGCATGTAGGTGTTGTATATTATGTCACCATAAATTAGAAAAGAAAGAACCGGTAGTTTATAATCTACCGGTAGGTGTCTCTTTCGAGGAGTACAAATTAATGACTGCGAAGCATAACGCCTGTGATAAGATTCAGCTGCGTGGAATTCATATTGTGCAGAATCGCAAATAGGAAGAAACAAGATTGTGAAGAAATAATGACTATGAAGAATAACGCATGTGATAAAATTCAGCTGTATGGAATTCATATTGTGCAGAATCGCAAATAGGAAGAAACAAGATTGTGAAGAATTAATGGCTGTGAAGAATAACGCATGCGATAAAAGTCAGCTCTGTGGAATTCATACTGTGCAGAATCGGCATTCGGCAGCAATCGGCAGGAAGAAACAATAATGGCATAAACATCGGATAAATCCGTTTATAGTCTAACGCGATGAAATAATAAACTAACGAAGTTCACACACTCAAAATATACAATATCTATATATTAAAATGTGGCTAAATAAGTATCAGTCAAATAAATAATTTTTCAAGCCAAGTTTTTATTGTCGATTGTACTTTTTACACAGTCCTAAATAGTGTGAACTTAACGTGGTGGGTAATCCGTGGTCCGAAATGATTAGACCAATTCAGTGGCACCAAAATATTGTATTGTCATCTTCTACCGTTTATAATCCTGTAAGTACAAAAAAATAATTGAATTCGCATTTTAAGTACATTAGGTAGTTTCACATGTCAATTTTTATATGGATAAATTACAGGTAAAGTGTCCTAACGCGCATTCATAGTGGCATAGTTGGATGGCTTTTGTATTTGACTAGTAGGATTTAATCCGTATCGTTGCCAATGCCAACGAACTGTTAGGTTCAATTTTTAGGAAATAAATAAGATGACGATTTGACAAAACAATTCAACGGCATTTGTCAACGAATTGTAAATATTATAATACAATCAGTGCAGCTGGTTGGATCCATCCGCATGTATTTACATAAGCAGGCATGTGTGCAATTCAGTTCATCCGTTTCACATCCTAATTCAATTTCAATATGTTTCGTGCGCTCGTTCTGACGCGTTGGCTCAGCTTGACGAAGCATGTGTTTCTCAATCTTAAAACATGATTAGGATGGGACGCGATGGCGAAAAGCAGACTTGCTGAATTTTAGCTCCGGTCGTTGAGTTAGAAAAGCGCCGGGCGCCAGCTGGTCTTGCGTCCTTTTTCTCAGTTCACAAGGCAATCTAATATGTTTTCATTTACGCTTTAAGTTCTATACGAAAATGGAAGTCAGGTCGAATAGAGAACTCCAATCGTATGCTCATCATCATTATCCTGCGAGCGTTTCCCCGGCTGGGTTGTATCCTAAGACCCAATACGCACTGTCGACTAGTCGCCGGCGACTTAGTCTCTCGGCGACCAAATCATAGGCGGGCGTCCGGCGACTAAGTGCGTAAACGCCCATATAAACTCAGACAGACAGTGCGTGTTGGGTCTAAAGGAGCCAGAGGTCCGCTTTGGCACCTAATCCATACTAATATTATAAATGCGAAAGTGTGTCTGTCTGTCTGTCTGTCTGTCTGTTACCTCTTCACGCTTAAACCGCTGAACTGAATGAGATGTGGTATGGAGATAGTTTGAATCCCGGGGAAGGATATAGGATAATTTTTAGCCCGAAAATCATCATTCACACCAAATTTCATCTCAATCGGCTCAGCGGTTTAAGCTGAGATTACCCTTTATAAAATCTTACAAAGCTGGCAGACTTTTTAGGTCTTGTTATTATTTCAGGTCTAAGTATAATGTACGTACATTTACTATGCATGGAAAAGTAAAGTTTTACCTACAAACTACTAAATGTAATAACTTGGAAAGTCCTGAAACTTTGGAAAATAAATTGAATTCCAATGAGTCGATCTTTCATACTTCGACGGGAACTAATGCATCATACTGAAGTTATTACGTTGTTCGGGAAATAAATAAAGCTCCGCATGATTTATTTGCCCAGGATGATCATTTGAAAGCTTGTCAACATGAACCTTTCGCATGGGATATTTAGAGAATATCATCAGTTCAACACATTATCAAGAATTATTGTAAAAATATTACCATTTATAAATTATTTATTTATTTATCAAAGCACATCGACATCATACATATAAAAACTATCGCAAAAAGTATTATTTAACAGTACTATATCTATCATAAATGACAATTATGTACATAGTTTGGACTTTTAGTCAATATTGCAGGAAGTTTACGAGCTTAAATTACACAATGTCATCATAAAGTATACATTTTAGAGACTAAATGGGAAATAAAGATAAATAAATTAAATACATATCTAAATATTACTCCACTCAAAAATAAACGACATGACGCTGTACAAAAAGTGTTACTGACATAAAAAAATAGTATTTTTCACAATCTTGCTATAATAGGGAGCTTTTTAGTCGAGAACCGTGTTTAGGCCACGAAGCTTGCTGAGTGGCCTAAGTAAGGTACGAGATTTAAAAGCTTGATTATGACACTATTGTGTACAATACTTTTTGTACGAGTTCATTAAAATTAATAATTTAAGTCATTAATACGAGTACATAAGAAAACTAAATATCGTAACTAGTTCTACTATATTGTAAAGGCTCTTTGACTTTTCAGGTAGCAAGGTAACTGTGGCTTCCTCTGCCATATTAGTTTTTTCTTGAGGATTTATAGATGTTTCGTCACTGTCACTACTCATTTTCTTAGTTTTTATTTTAACTTTTTAAGTTTAGCTTTGAAAAAAAAGTTATCACAACACCGGCCGTAATGTTGCAGTACTGTGCTGTGATTGTCTAAATACTTCACACAAGCGATCACAAAGCGTGGTTTTTTAAATGTTTAATGCCCTGGATACAGCAGCAAGTTTTAGTAGATTTTTGACAGATGACGCGACGCTGCTAAGTTTCGAAACGCCATAGATTGGCAATTTTGTATCGGATCGAGTCTCCTTAAACAAGGACACATATTATTGAAATACGAAGTTCTATTTTCTTTTTTTTTCGGTTGTCTAGAGCGTATCGAAACAGTTATTTCGGTTGCTTCGGAAGTAACATAGACTATTCAACGATGAAAAGAGTGACGTTGCAGTATTCTCTATGAAATCTTAATACACAGATTTTAATCGACGAGTACAAAAATCGAATAAGTAGGTATTTCTCTTCTGATTTAATCTTATTAGCTTTTGTTGTAGTTCTCGAAAACTTTCCCTTAATGGCGTTCATATCTTACTCAAAGAAAAAAAATCGTTTTAAATCTTGACTTTTATCTATGTATAATCCCTACACTAATCATAGAGTACATCTAAAATACTGTAATAACTTTTTATACATTGCAATGTAGTAATTAAATGATCCGCTTTCAACAAAACCACCTGGAACAGCCTAATTTAACAAACGTGAGCATTTAATCCGAAATTAAGTCTAGTATGTATTAGGTAAACCCAATTAATGATTCACAAATGGTATTGAATTTAGAAGTTTTTGGAGCTTTATTTAGGAAAAATAAGCAGGCTGACTCATTCACATGACTGCTAAGTCTACCTACATATAATGTAAATAAAAAACTATTTCAAAACATATTAGATACAATAATCTCGATTTATTTATTTATAGTATCATTTATACCTTAACAGCAAGGACAAAGCGGTTTAAACTTATAACCACTTACTTGCTTTCGGATTTCAAAAAAGGTAGCCTAAATTGCTTTAAATTTTTCTTTATAAAAGAAGTCCATACTTCACTTGGCAACCACAGTTGCCACCAGCAGTTTAGGGGTGCGCGAAATTGGCAACTCTGGTTGCCACAAGCAAGTGAGTGGATAAATATGTAAAATTAAGAAAAACATAAATAACAACGACCGTTACTCGTATGTATGTTAAACTATAGTACTCGCATTTGTTACGGAGACTCTACCGATACACCGCATCAATGTCCCTCTGTAACTCCACTCGGTCACTTTGGCTTTGAATCGACTTCACCAACTTCACATCGTCAGCGAACAGCAACACCATGGAACCGCGCACCTCATTGGATAGGTCGTTTATGAGCAATACGTAAAGAAATGGACCTAGGTTTGATCCTTGGCTAACACCAGAGCGCGTGAGATAGCATTCTGATTCATATGGGCCATACTTTACATATTGCTTCCGATCCGACAGGTAGATCGCGAACAGTTTCAGTAGTCTGGGTGTAAATTCCATGGCTCCTAGTTTTATCAAAAGAGTATCATTGTCCACACGATCGAAAGCTTTCTGGAAGTCCAGGTAGATAACGTCTACCTGTCTTTTCCCATCTAACTCTCGAGACACCGTCCGTGTAAGAGTGAGAAGATTCGTGGCTACGGATCTTCTTGGGAGGAAGGCATGCTGTGCGCTGGTGATGTGAGGCAGGCATTGGGGGAGCAAAGCACCTTGCAAAGCCGATTCAAAGACTTTAGCTATGGCACTGAGAATTGCAATAGGCCTATAGTTTTCTATTTTTAACTTGGACCCCTTTTTTGGAATTGGAGTCACCTGAGACTTTTTCCACGTAACTGGGTAGACTCCAGTTCGGAGAATAAGGTTAATAATAAACTTGATTGGAGCGACTAGCTAATCGACGCAGGCCTTGAACACAAACGCTCGATATACTTACGGTAAACGTCCTAATGCTCGACACCTTAGTGCCTACAGTTGACACCTATTATTGTTTACCCCTACTTATTGTTTACCCCTACTTATTGTTTTGATATAACATTGAAATGGTCAAGTATTAGACCAATGTCGGGCACACAGCATAATAGTAATAACTAAACAACTGTTTAACTGTAGTAAAATATTTACAACATAATTTAAATTAGAAATATCACAGCAAAAACAATATTGACATGAACAGTTCTAATAATTAACATAGCGACGCACATCAATCTTCACGCAGAACTTCAGACATTCATCCATCACGCACTACATTCCATCTACTTGCAAAAAATCGCACTCGGGAGCTGATGCAAGGAGCCCATTCAGAAGCTGCAAAGGGCGAACCAGTGGGGAAATCCTACGCGCCACGGTTCGTGACTTTGGCACTGCCAGCAGTGTTCACGAGGGCGGAAACAAATTTTGGTCAGCATAGGAGTATAATAGGCGTACTAATTGCGCCACCAACTCAGCACAGTCAGACTCGCCACGCAAGATGCTGCAGGTTGTAGAGAGGTGCAAAATTACGCCTTACTTCTAGAGAGTTATAACCCAAGACGCCCAAACAGGAGTAACTACACCGTCTTTTGTAATTAATGGTTTTTATAGAAAATTCGTTGATTTCTAGTACGTGCCATCTTACTTATAGCAGTTTAGTTTTATACTTTTATAACAGACACCAAACAATGCTTGCTTAATAGTTACTTTATCTAATACAAAATGTATTCTTAGATTGTAAATAAGTCCGTTCAGTCCAATAATAGTTTATTCAGCATAATGAATTCATGCATTTGTAACCATTCTTTCCCGACGATATTTTCCTTAGTTGCGATTCAATTCGCAACAAAAACAAGCCCCAGGCGGACTCACTCGCAGTAATAAGTTACGATTTCGGTCTCAATAAGGAGGGCAAATAGATATCTTTATTATGGACGTTATCTTTCTTTTGCACGTACCTAATACACATATTCTAAGTGAAAAGTTTCTTGGGTTGACTTTAGCTGAAACATACATACATATATTATTAAGAGCTGTATGGTGTTTAAAAATATCGGGTTATAGGAAGTGGTACTAAAGCATATTTTGTGTGAGAAAAAACAAATAATTGTATTTGAGATTTGGTCAAAAATAAATATGATGATCATTATCTGATTATAACGATATGATTGTTCTGATGATCAATCAGTAAACTAAAGAAGCATCAGCGAGTCATTCATTACTGTGGTTATCTTTTTGTACAATACTTATGTCAATATAATACAGAAAGAGGCTCTTAAATATAAGACCTGGTTGGTGGAGTTACCGCCATTCTGATTGCTTTCCTGCGACAGTCCTGAGCTCCTAATACGACAATACATTGCAATACGATTGATATTCTGGCAATAATATGCGACTCTGAATATAAAAAGATAAGGAAAACTATTGTACGTACATCTGCGCCTTTGCCTTTAATATCAAGTAGTGACTTTCCCTATCGTAAGAGTGTATGGGGGAAGACCGGATGGTACAGTTGAAGGGAAAATACCTAGAGCATTTTAACCGACGGGCATACATGCAAAAAGTTAATAAAAAGAGAATTATTGAGATCGTAGAAAGTAGATCTGTCTGATAACCCTTTCTGTAAACAAGCGTGATTTTTATGTATTTTCTGAATTGAAACTACGGAACATCAAGTTTGATTCATCATCAATTTCCTAGCGTTTTCCCGATTGTGCCAAACGGACCCTCCGTTTGGCACCTGTTCCCGAGATTTACCTATTTTACGAAGGTGAACGTCATCTGGCGTTCTAACATAGAGGGAAAACTAGACCTTGCCGAGATTAAACCAGTTACCTCACGATGTTTTCTTTCATAGAAAAACTACTGTTAAATACCAAATGATAAATCATACGTAAGCTTTTTGAAAAGTACAGTTGTAGTACGTAAAAGCAGGGGGTTTTGAACCCACGACTTCCTGATTGAAAGTCGCGTGCTTCATCGCTGGGCTATACATTATATGTACAAAGTTTGATGATTACATACTTAAAAATAAATCTACCATCAAGATAAAAACGCTAGTTTATTAGGTATTATTACATCATACATTTATATAATTTTTAAGAACTGTGTGTCTTGTCAACAGAATGCGGTGGGTCGTCGCAAGCGGCGGGTAGAGCGTTGCGATGAGCGCGCCGCCAGAGCCGGCGGTGCTGCAGGCGCTGCAGGGCCACCCGCAGCACAGCGACAAGTGGCCTGGCCCGCGCGCCTGTAAGATATACGTCGCCTCTGTCTACAATGGTGAGTACAATGACCTTCCGGCGGTGCTGCAGGCGCTGCAGGGCCACCCGCAGCACAGCGACAAGTGGCCTGGCCCGCGCGCCTGTAAGATATACGTCGCCTCTGTCTACAATGGTGAGTACAATGACCTTCCGGCGGTGCTGCAGGCGCTGCAGGGCCACCCGCAACACAGCGACAAGTGGCCTGGCCCGCGCGCCTGTAAGATATACGTCGCCTCTGTCTACAATGGTGAGTACAATGACCTTCCGGCGGTGCTGCAGGCGCTGCAGGGCCACCCGCAACACAGCGACAAGTGGCCTGGCCCGCGCGCCTGTAAGATATACGTCGCCTCTGTCTACAATGGTGAGTACAATGACCTTCCGGCGGTGCTGCAGGCGCTGCAGGGCCACCCGCAACACAGCGACAAGTGGCCTGGCCCGCGCGCCTGTAAGATATACGTCGCCTCTGTCTACAATGGTGAGTACAATGACCTTCCGGCGGTGCTGCAGGCGCTGCAGGGCCACCCGCAACACAGCGACAAGTGGCCTGGCCCGCGCGCCTGTAAGATATACGTCGCCTCTGTCTACAATGGTGAGTACAATGACCTTCCGGCGGTGCTGCAGGCGCTGCAGGGCCACCCGCAACACAGCGACAAGTGGCCTGGCCCGCGCGCCTGTAAGATATACGTCGCCTCTGTCTACAATGGTGAGTACAATGACCTTCCGGCGGTGCTGCAGGCGCTGCAGGGCCACCCGCAACACAGCGACAAGTGGCCCGGCCCGCGCGCCTGCAAGATATACGTCGCCTCTGTCTACAATGGTGAGTACAGTGACCTTTTAGTCTATTACAAACTATGGGAGTATAGCTGTGTATGTAGCGTTGCTAGGCCTCGAATGGGTGTTTGTTTTTGGGTTTATCTTGGCTGTGCAGGGTAATGAAAATAGTCCTAGGGATAGCGGTAGATTAAGGGAAAAACATTCAGACTGTATGTTTCTTTTGCAGACTTCCGCGAAGAGAGACGTCAGATCCTGGAGATGGTGGGGCCGGAACTGCAAGTGACCTACGACGATCGATACATCGAGGTACTAATAACACTTATTATCAGTCTTATTTCTCTCCGTTACCTTATTAAAGCCAAACTTGTACCTTTGGTACCTTTTAATCGAAAACAAACATATATATCTATTTGGATGGATTAGAGAGATAAAATAAACATATAGTAGGATGTAGACGCGTAAAGTTTGCCGATCGTGTAAGACAGGTAACATACGGCTGCAAGTTGGTCAGAAAAAGGTTGGGCTAGAGAACAGGAGTGTTACATAAATTTATAAGCCTCCTCCATATTTTAGCAAGTTCCCGTATCCCATTCAGCTATAAGCATTTATTTGAACATCAGCTGAAGCCCGAACAAGTTTGGAACTCCGGCAGGTTTACCCACACAAATAACTTTGGCCTGCGGGTGTCTTCTGCTTACTTGTTTGGCACAAGTGGCCGCACTCAGTAGGGATTGTGAAATGCTATGTCATACTAAGTTTTAGAGCCTTTGTAGGGCACTTTGTAGAGCGTGATGGTAATTTGAATGTTAATAATGTAACTGAGATTTAAAGATGGTCTTAATGGTTAAATACTAAAACAGGCACACGCCGGCACGGCGAAATTATGTGAAATACGTCTAAAGTCACAAAATTAACCTGCCAACCACCTTACACTTAAAACGGATGACATACGTCTTAGCAAAAGTATGTCAAAGGTTTAAAACAGCCTTTTGTTTTGCGTGTCAATACGGAGATTAAAGATCACGGGATCTCCCAAAATGCTCACCTCGCGTGTGCGGCTTGTAATTTTGGTGCCCGAGGACTTCGTTTTACTCGATATATAGCTGTAATAGAACCAGTCACGTGAGTAGGGGCTAGCGACCGCGTAAAACATACCTGCAGGGTATTTAGGTATTTGAATGAGCGTCACACACATCAATTGTCATTTACACCTTCCAAAAATGAAACTTGATATGTTCTAACGTGCTTTTAAAAAGTTACGCGTGTACCTCGCTGAGTTTTACAGAAATCGTTCTTAAATTAATATATTTCGATGTTGTACGTTGGCAGGAGCAATTTAACACGAGTTGATTAAGAAAGTTTTATAGCTAACCTAAGAAGAATTTGTATCTACTACTTAACTATAATAAATTAATCACAATAATTCATCATTAAGACTTGTATTTAAGTTATTGGGGTTTAGGGCTCTCTCGGGCCTCGTCTAGATTAAAATGCTCGTTTTGAATTTCGTGTCGCATTTTTGTGTCCAATAATTAACTAGAAATGGCTACCTAACCTCAATTTGTTAGTATTTCGTTCTACACATACACCCAACAGTTTTGTAATTTTCTTCAAAATGATAATAATATATCGATCGTAGATAACCGTCTTCCGGTAGTATTTAAATTTACCTACCTACTACCTACCACTCCAGAAAATTCACTGTACTATGTTTACTAGATTAAATTCATCGAACTCGTCCCAACAATTCCAAACCAAACTTATAAAGCCTGTGTGACTCAAGCCTTATTTGCCGACGAAATTTGGAGCACAGTCGCTGGGCAACAGTAAACTGTCAACCGAATTCTACCAAACCCGGTCGTCGTAAACGGATTGACGCGTTGCGCCGAATACTGCAGTGAATTGCATTCTTCCCTACAGTGTGGAGATTTGGGATGTCAAGAGGACATTTTGCCCGAAAAATACTAGCGTTAAATAATAAATAATGGAAAAAAACTGGTTGAAAGTTGTGAGGGTTACGTCACATGAAAAATTAATGATTTACTCATTAGGAACTGATGGTCGGCTTTTTAAGTTTAGCCACAACGTTTAATACGACAGTTTAAATAATATTTGACTTCCTCTCGGTGACTTTCTCAATTTTCATATTGGTAATTTTTATTATTTATTACGACAACATAAAAATTGTACTCATTGTCGTATAGTGATGTTTTGGACCTAATAAAGATTTAATTTCAATCTTTTCTGTTCATCACAGTTAACGATTTCGGTCCGGGCAAAAACTATTTTGGGTAGTGTGTGTATGTATAAGAAATCATTTTATGAAAGTTTTACATAAATTCCGTTCGACAAATCTGCTGCAGCTAGATTTGCAGAAACGAGATGTTAACCAATCCAACCAATGGCCGCGCTATATGGCTTAGTGACTGTTATGGCTGTTAAATATTATCAACTGAAATTGATTGTAACTAGGGTTCAAAGGGTTTTATTAAAGGCAACAAAAAGATTTTATTTTTATTTTCGGCATTTCGGCCAAGAATCGCCACATGCTACGCTCATAGCCGATCCCTTCGTTTTTCCGCTAAATAGTGGAAAGCGGCTACGCCGTAGGAGCCCGCTAGGCGGATTCCTAGCAGCTAGCGAAAGTGATATATTTTATGCGTTGCCTTACGTACAGTACATGGGGTTATCCCATTGGTTTTATGTAACCTATTTCCACATTTATTTTATTAGAAGATGTAGGTAGGTAGAAAAATTTAATTATCTAGCTGAGCTCACAAGGAATATTTATTCTTATATAAGTACGAGCTCGTAAATAGAGTTTTCATTGCACCTTAAGACGTTCGCGAGATAAGGACTAGAAATGAAAAATATAGTACTCTCTTTATTATTATAACGAATAAAGACCTATTTACTATTATTAAAAGTCTAAATAGTTATGCCTATTCTAACCATAATGTATGTTGTTAAACGGTTAAACGGTTTTTTTTCACTATTATTCAAGAGCAGTGACGCGTAGTTCCAGTGTTGCAGTGCGGTTCCACAACACCGCGAGCCATCCGGATGGCTCGCGGTGTTGTGGAACCGCACTGTGCAATCCAAACTGAGGGCAACTTGGGAATTAAATTCGAGGGGGGGCGAAATAAAATTGTCGTCAGTTATTCGAATGAAACAGCATTTCATTACATTACAGAGCTTATTATTTATCTTATAGTTATAGTCGTTGCAATTTTTAGATAGGGTAAGACAGTAAAAAAAGATTAAATACTACGAACTACCCGCTGTCCGCGACTTCGTACTGGTATGAAAATTCATTCAGTGTTCCGTGAAAATTCATTAAGTAGTTTTTGCAATTAAGAGAACGTACATAGCATAGGGTATGATAAAAAAATAAACGACCACGCCGAAACTCAAAATACCTACACCACATTCGCACAGTGTGGATTCTACTATTTAACAGGCGTTTACTTATACTACGTAAAATATAGCTTGAGCCCTGCGACAGCTGTCATCTCAGTACAATATATAACCTTAAAACGTAAAATTGTACTGAGATGACAGCTGTCATAGGGATCAAGCTATATTTTACAAACCATAATTCATATACACGTTTTATAGTAAGTTTACGTTCCAGATCGAGTTCCTGGATATGCACTACGGCACGGACGGCGGCGACGAGACCAGCCCCGCGCTGCTGCGGCACCACCTCGACGAGATCCGCTGCTGCAACGAGACCTCCAAGGCCGGGTACTTCCTCGTAAGTACCACAACTGATGTTTAGTCCGTAAGATTTGTGGACATCCACTACGGCGCGGACGGCGACGATGAAACCACGCTGCTGCTGCACCATCTCGACGAGATTCGCTGCTGCACTGAGACCTCCGAGGGCGGGTAATTCTCGCAAGTACCATAATCAAGATGTAACCCTGAAGCTTCAGGAACGGGGTTACCTATTCAAATTGTTTTTCTTTCTTGGTTTTGGTCGATATTGACGAAGCCTTTCTCAAGGCTGTAAAATGTGTGTACATATATGTCTCTGTAAATCAGTTTTCGAGTAGGTAGTGTTATTTTGGTATATTTTATGTCCATATTTTATTTATTAACAAAAAGGTAGCAACATACCATCCTCCACTTAATATTAAGAATATCATTATAATTAGTGGCTCTGACAGCTGTAGAACTCGCAAGCACGCTTTTTTATTCCAAAAACCTGAACGGACAGAAAAAATCGATATAATTATTGAATCTGCTTACAAAAATCACGAGAATCAGTTGAAAAATGTGAGCTGTAGAGTAGCTGGACAGACATAGGTACGAAAGAATTTTCAGCCCAGCTGAAACGGAAAACTTTGTTCGCTTCGCCCGCTCGTTCAATAAAGATATTAATCAAAGTCCAATATCTCAAAAACGGTTAAACTGATTTTCATGAAACATGGCTAAGAACACTAAGGATAAAATTATCTATGACACAAAAAAAACTGAACCAAAATCGGTTCATCCGTTTGGGAGCTACGATACCACAGACAGATACACAAACAGAGACGTTAAACTTATAACACCCCTCTCTTTGCGTCGGGAGTTAAACAGAACTCAGCCAGTAGAATTTTCGGTATGTTTTGTGACTTTGCGGGCACCACAGGTAAAGTTTCAAGTAGTACACTGGCAAAAGTCGTCTAATTTAGAACCAATAAAAATCAACCATCATAAATTCGCAAAGAGTCGGAGTGTTGTGTGTAATGTGATGTGTTACTTAGTTATATCTATATACATGAGTGAATAAGTTTCTTCAGTATGCACTTAATCAAGGAGTACCTCTTGCATTGATTATCCTTATGAAGTCATTCGTTTAACACATAAATATCAATTACTTGGCAACGGCATTACTATTGCTACAAGAAAGTAAAAATACTTGAAAGCATGAAGGTTACTTTGAGAAACTCAGGAATAACACATTTAAGTTCTTGCCTCTCTCTACACTCGTTGCAACTTTAGATGCAAGGTTAAATCCTTAGCGATAAAAGGGTGAAGTTTTCATAATACCTATTAGTCGTTTCATATCTTCAAGTTTTTAGAACAAGCTCCGCACGGTTTCCACCGCTATCTTGGTATATATTTACTACAGCTGCGGTTACCAAACTATGACGTACTAAATTTATGGGAGCCGTGCTCAAAGTACCTATGGAATCTAAAGGATAGGTAATTAGGGACCATTCATAATCCACTGTGATTGAGTACAACTGCAAGAATTCACTATAGTAAAGAAATTTAATTAGATTTATAAAAGGAGCCTATTGTCTACCGTTGTATAGAAATCCGTATGTCCTTATTTTATTTACCTTGGTGAACAATAAAGAATATCTATATTGTACTGTATTACATTGGTAATAAATAATAAGACGATAGAGAATAGTAGGGAATGTTTCCTTTAAGGGTTTTCGAGTGTATTATTATTGCGTTTACTTGTGTTTACCAACGGTTAAGTTCGACCATTAGTTAGCTTTCTTCACTTAGGCTTTAGTTGATTCATTAATTTATAGGTACCAAAAATAGGGTTGCACAAAATCTGGCAATAGTATGAGTATTTGTAAATACAGCAAAGTGTTTAAACACTGCAAAGAACGACCAAAACTTCCGAGAATTATCGTATATCGTTGGTCTAGTTAAACACATTTTCAACGTATTATTTTTATCTCTGTCATTAACAACTTTATCAGAGTTTATAATACAGAAAATCCTTAATTTGCTACAGTTGTCGTGATAAAAATCGATGAGGAAGAACTATATTTTAACTCAATTCTTTAGCTTCCGTGCGTCATAGGATCCCAAAACTCTCATAAGCTACTTTGATTTATCTACTTGAATGGCCAAAGTACACAGATTCGTAGCTAGTTGCTTAACAATTCGAACCGAGAATTTCCATTGAAAACGTAAAATGGAGTTGATGGACTGGATGGACTAAGACTAAAATATTTCTATACAATGTATCATTTTTTAAGGCGCCGTTGGTTCAGCGAAGTTAAGCGTACAGAGTTTTTTAAACAATATAATGCGTCAGTTAATAATAATATCGGTTAAAAAAAATACTAATAGTAATCTTGAGGCTTTTCTGCAGCGAGATCAGTGATTCGAAACATGATTAAGCAATTTTCGCTCGATAGAAAAAAATCACGAACATAGGTCCGAAATACACTTAAAATATTCGTAACAAATAATTATGCACAAAAGCTAAAAATATTAAAATTGCTTCTAAAAATCGGCAATATCATGTTTGAGAGGACTCGGCCATTGCTTTTTTATTTATTTAAACGGCCAAAAAACTAAAATTAAAAAATCGGCCTAGTGCGAGTCGGACTCGCGCACGAAGGGTTCCGTACCATTATCTATAAAAACAGTAAAAAAAAAATGTTGTATGGGAGGCCCCATTAAATATTTATTTTATTTTATTTTTAGTATTTGTTGTTATAGCGGCAACAGAAATACATTATTTTCAACTGTCTAGCTATCGCGGTTCTTGAGATACAGCCTGAAAAATAAAAACGTTTGTTGTATGGGAGTTGGGAGCCCCCCTTAAATATTTATTTTATTTTGTTTTTAGTATTTGTTGTTATAGCGGCAACAGAAATACATCATCTGTGAAATTTTCAACTGTCTAGCTATCGCGGTTCTTGAGATAGGTACAGCCTGGTGACAGACAGACGGACGGACAGCGAAGTCTTAGTAATAGGGTCCCGTTTTTACCCTTTGGGTACGGAACCCTAAAAAATATGATATCCGCGCTTCCGAGCACGCACTTCCATCTCGCTCACGCTTATGCTCATTGAGAGGGAGAGAAGACCATGACCCTACGGCGCCTTAAGGTTGTTTGCCAAAAAATATTTGCATTCTTATGCAAACTTATTATGTTAACACTGGTTCAAACTGCCCATTGAAGTATACATACGTTCTCATTGAGAAATCGTGTGAGGTCGTAATTAAAGTAAGTACCTAAATAAGTACTTAGCCAAATACAATATGAAGCAACCTCTATAAAAGTCAACAGAATGAAAATAAATGGTTTTTCTCAAGCCTTATAATAAAATTAAGTCCGCTTTGTTATTTGAGCAGCGTTCCACAAAAAAAAACGATTAATTTAAATGAGACAGGGTAAGCTAAACGACACCAATCTTTCTCGTAATTTTATAGAAAATTCAAAAATAATAAAGGGTACTTTCCCAATTAGCAGTCGAAACGTATTAAAAAGTATTAAAAAGTAAAAATATAGGTATGGATAAAAGTGTTGTCTACTTATTGATTATATTTCTGAATTTGGACTGTAAATAAAGGCGTACACTCACTGCGTGGTTTAAAGCCCACGCGGCTAAGTAAAATACGTGTGTGAGTTTGATAATCTCCTCACATTAGAATGTAGTCAGGCGCTCCAATAGCTCCACACGCTACGCACAAAATGCAACAATGGAATCACGAGACTTGCGTGCGTGTAGTGCTAAATGAATTTCAGTTAGTAGGTATTACGATTTAACTTAGTGCGCCTCGACAATCATTGTGTTACGCAAATATTCATGGTAACATTTCTTTTTTCAACATTGGAAATATACGCGTAATTTAAATCATAAATATATTTAAGCAGTTCAGCGGGCGTAGCACGGTTGCCATTTTATCACTTATCGTTGTGAATAAGGCATCCGTCACTCTCGCACTCGCGTACTTGTCACAGCGTGATGAGCGTCTTTACCACAACGATAAGTGATACAATGGCAACCACGCTACGCCCACTGTACTATTTTTTTGCGAGATTTACACACAAACTTCTTTTTAGTGCCTCATTGGCGGCGACGCGTCCTCTTACCTGCCAGTGCTGCCCTTCACGATCAAAGAGGACATGTTCGAGGAGCTAGTCAAGCCCGGCTCTCCCCAGGCGGCGTTGGTGCAGGCGTGCTATCGGCTGCACGTAGACGGCGTTTATCATCTAGAAGGAGACGATAAGTGGTGAGTAGAATGCTTCACTATGTACTATATTTCAACAGGAACATAAGAATCATATATCTAACTACGTGTGTACATAAAAGAGGTTCAGGAAGTTCAAACAAAATGTAAGATAACCACTTTAAAAAGTCCTTAGTATTCTGAAATCATTGTCGATTTGGACTATATTAGGTGGTTCTTCTGAGCTATGGTTGGGATTTTTTAAAATATCAACAAACTCGAGATTTTGAGTAGTCTAGCAAATGCAAGTTTCTTCCACTAGATTTAATTACGCGTCAACTCTAAGCGTTATAGTTACGTATACATTTTGACCTACAGTGTTGTCGCGTAATTGAATCTAGTGGGTGAACTTGCGTTTGCTAGACACAAGAGCTTTCAAACTTCTTGACAACGTAGCAAAATACCAGCTTAATGGCGAATCATAACAAACTTTTGTCCGTGAGTTGATTACAGGCAAGCTAAACATTTTCATCCTTTCTTTCTTATTCACATAGGTTAAATAGCCAGTAACTGGCCACCGTTCAATAACTGGCCACCTCAAACTAAAAATGTATAAATTAACAGTAACAACTATTCAACTATAATACAATACATTTTTAGTAAAAGTTGTTAATAGGGATGATGAATAAGATTTTTTATGATGTCATTCGAACCAGTTTTTGGAGAGAAACAAATGTTTGTATGGGAGCAACTACAATTAAAGAACATAAATACCTAAAAATTTGAGACAAAGATTGACCTCGCTGGCGGCAGTGCAAAACGCTTCATACTGATAGACACACAAGTTTGACGTCACATTTGTATTAATTGCTGTATGGAAAATCAGGTTAATTGTTGTTTCGATCGCGAAATACTGTGTTTAAGTACATAGTTGTCGTACAATTTTGTTTCTATAAAAGCGTAAGGATTCTAAGCTTTAAATTTACTCTTGGACAATAAAATAAATGCAATTTTTTTCTAAACTTTCAAGGTTCATATCTTTTATGATTTTAACTATAATTTATACTTTATTACGATAATTTGATGGTTTACTATCCATATAGCATCACTACGTTATCAATTTGAACATGAGGCATCGTGCCTATTACTGGCCACCCTTCACGTTATACTAAATTAAATTCTGTTTGTAGAGGAACAGATTTAATGTTTAGTATGAGGGGGCCAGTTATTGAAGAGGGGCCAGTTATTGAAGAGTGGCCAGTTACTGGCAATTTACCCTATATATTTTTTCTTTTTATAAATAAGGCATATCAAATGTTTTAAGGACTAAATCATATACTTACTATGAATTGTTTAAAAATAACATATTTTTCCGTTTTCTTACGTTCGATTCGATTTCTTACCGAGCCAACTTTTTGTAATCGTGCAACCATTTTCATTTAGTAAGTTTGTTGCTAGTTTTCATGCTAAATGTTAAAATGAATATTTGCATATTATATTACCTAACTGTGCCAAAAATGTACCTAAACCTACTAGTTAAAAGTAATTCATCTAATAATAAACTGATAAATAAAATAATATATTATTATACCACTGAGTATCCCCTCGACGTTTATTCTTTAACGAGACCTAATTTGTGCAAATTTGTGTAATCAAAATCAGCGGTTTAACCGCTGATTTTGATTACACATTTTTTTATTCTTTCTTTTTATATTTGTGTATTCAAAATTTAAAATTTAAGGCAAGAGAGAATAATGAGAGCTATGCGCTTGGGGGTGGTTAGAAACATATTGTGCTCTAACTATGTATTACCAACTTTGACAGCGGTATCTGACTTACAGTGGTAAGTCAGATACTAAAAACTTTTCAAACTCCCGGGAGAATAATGTAATGTTACTATCAATGTCAACCACTCTAAAAGTCACAAGAATAACTTTTTAGAGGTTTAATTTTTTTTGAGAAATGTATTTTAATAGCCTTTAGTATAAATATTTTGCGGTGCTGCTCTATTGCTATCCTTGAGTATAAAATAAAACATCTGCGAAAGATATCACACCGCTAGCCATATTTTCCTGTTGGTGGGTTATAACCCAACAAACGGGCGAGAATTCTTATTTATTTGATTTATTATAACTGCCCGGACACACCCCACTAACCAAACGGCCTGCTACCATCAAACCCGCAAAATAAATAATTAGGCTATTCACTATTTGTTTCACCTAATCTCACCGTACACCTCTAGTAGCTAAATCCTGACACCGTCCACCGCCTTACGTTGTTTCTTCTGATGTGAGATGACATGAAATGCTGTGAATACCAGCCCAGCTCATGAGGTGGCAACGAGCCGGACTAATCCCACAATCCAGCAAAATAAACAAACAATCACACTTAATTTTGTTCGACTTTTGATGTTTTTTCTTGGTTGCAATTTTTACCACACATTATGATGAACATGTAAAATCATAAGATTTTTCAAAAAACCAACTGCGTTTTTCAAATGTAACCTAACCTAACCTTTTTCTTTTTTTCTTGGGGAAATAATGCGCATCCGACCTGGTTGGGGAACCAGAACGGTATGACGGACTCCCGGGAACCGCCCGCTCTGCGCGCTGCTTTTTGGCGGAGCCACAGGAACGCTCGCGCACACTTCCGCGACTCCACCAGCAGCTGTCCCTATGTGAGACCCATCGCTGGAGGGGACGAGATGTTTACAAGTCCCCCAGAATAACATTTTTTCAGGGGCGTGTCCGAACACCCAACACGCCATCCAACTGCGCATTGGGTCAGCCTCAGCCCTTTTTTTTGTTTGGGAGGGGATGCGTTACGCATACCACCCGGCCGCAGGAGGTGACCCGAGTGAATGTGGGACTCCCGTATGAGCTGATGAGACCCACGGTTTACCCACTAAAAACCCCCCAACTTGCCGCCTCGCCGCCATGTGGTGAGGTTACGGGATCGCTTGCGCACACATCCGCGACCCCGCCGGCGGCCGCCACCCTTAAGCAGCTTTTCGCGGATGCCCGCGGATGCCCGCGGAGGCCTTCCACGTGAGGCACACCAGATGTTTGGACGCGCCTGCCTCCTCAATCTCCACCTGTTCAGTAGCGGACCCCCCTGAATCCGCTATGAGGAGATCGTGGGTGCGGAAAATCCAGCACCCGGTGGCGGATCAGGTCTGTGGTTCCGCCACCGACCACGTCTCGGCCGTAGAGGATAGGGAAAGTGGCGCACCGTGATACCGGCATTGCTCTTCCTCTGCGGTCCCACCAACGCCGTTTCAGCGGAACGACCCCGCCAAGTTCGCAGAAGATAGGGAGAACAGCGAACCGCAAACCGGTACTCCTCTTCTTCTACGGTCCCTCCCCTACGCATCCTAAGCGGGCTGAGGCAAGCCCGCTAGGAGCGCCCTCTTCGGGCCAGCCGGCAGCCCAAACAGACCGTCCCTGGGTGCCTCTTGGCTTCACCGTGGGTGACCAGTCTACGGTTACTAAGCCCCCCCGCCCCGAAAAGGCGGGCACTGCCGAGGGGGAGCCTAACCTTTTAGCGGGCTCCGCCAAGCCCGCTAGGAGCGCCGTCCTCGGGCCAGCCGGCAGCCCAAACAGGCCGGCCCTGGGTGCCTCTTAGGTTTGCCGTGGGTGACCAGTCCACGGTTACTAAGCCCCCCCGCCCCAACAAGGCGGGCACCCTCGGAGGGGAGGGGGAGCCTAACCTAACCTAACCGTACCTATGTCACTCACACAAGTTTAAGGAATCCAACGACACCTCATGTGCCAAAACCCTGTCCATGTCTATTACCCATACTACAAGTTTTACCTAGAACAATCTGTGTAGATTTGTCCCCAGATCTGATCTCTCCGTTGCTACAATAAGTTTTTTCACTCCGGTGCTCAAAGGTTAGCTGGAAGAGATCCCTTGAAGGGATAAGTTCGCCTTTGCACGAATGATAATTATATAATTGTTTAGTGTCTTATTATTACTATTGAAATATTTGCTCTAAAGTATACGTACAAATATAAACAAATTTAGGGCAAATACAATGTATTCAATAAGTTCAGGTGCTACGATGAAAATCATCAACAGGTCCTAACGACCTGGCAATAAAATGCCTCATTCCGCTCCTCTAAGGAATATATCCCATAAGTGCGGCTGAAGAAAAACCTTTATACTACCGTATCTTTGCTATGACAATTTATGGCTGTTTCCTTGAAACGAGATCCGGACACTCAGTAGGATCGTAAAATAAATAATTTAGCGGATGGAAAGAGGCTTCCTTACACATAAATATTGCTTCACCTGAAAAGGCCTTCAGGTTATCGCTTGTGAGAGGGAACGCGGGTACCTATTGATGGAATGAGGTTCGATCTACTTTCATTACTGTGGGCAGTTTTTGGGAAATTCGGAGGTCAGCGGTTTATCATACTGAACACCGTATAATTCTTCAATGAAAAAGTTCTATTAATAATATTGTTAAGTGTGTTCACTTTTAGCATAATATTAAAACCCGAGTTTGTTTGTGGCACTGTAATTGAATTTTTCGCTGCGTGGGTAGGTACGTTAGAATAAAGCCGTGTGATTTAATAAAAGCAATCTTATTAAAAGTGTTTGCGTTGCCTCAACTTTACTAATTTAATTTAAAGTATTAATTGTATGAGGAAGAAAGGAAATATATCGACGAGTATGTACATTATTTATTACACGAGAATGCTATTTTTATGTGGTACGTTTCTGTTTGGCTCTATGGTAGAGAATGCCTTGTGGTATTAAGTCTGCCCTTAGTGATTATTTTATTTGTGCAATAAAGTTTAAATAAAAATAGGCACATTGACCAGTCATGTGAAAGGAAGAGCACATATAATTACTTAATTTTACGACTTTAACTTTGACGACCGATTAGCCTAGTAGGTAGTGACGCTGCCTGGGTTCGAATCCCGGTAAGGGCAAATATTTGTGTGATGAGCATGAATATTTGTTTCTGAGTCATGGAAGTGTTTCTATATATTTAAGTATTTATAACTATTATATATATCGTCGTCTAGTACCCATAACACAAGTCTTACTAAGCTTACTTTGGGACTACGTCGATTTATGTAAGATTGTCCCCTAATAATTATTTATTTAGAACTAAAAAAAAATGTTAAAATAAACTGCTTTTTTGTTGTGTTGACGATCTAGCGATCCTGTGGATATCAATACAGACGAAACTAACATTCGATTCAACATAATTGAGACAAAATTTGTACCTTTATTGTGTATAATATACGGGCATAATTAATTCATTGTGTAGCACGTATGTGAAGTTTTCTATTCAGAGAAACGCCGCACATTGAGCTACAACAAGCTGCAGACGACTTTTTTTGATTTGACTTAACTACAAGCCGGGCCTACACAGGACCTTTTTGCTCGGCGCGGGCAATGCGTGGATTGGCCTGAAGGCCAAAACAACGTGCTGCGGACGAGTTCTTTCATATATTTTGTTTATTTTATAGCATCGGCGCACACCGAGCGTTTAGTGCTGCGGGAGTGGCCGTGTTTAGTGGTTTAGTGGCGGCCACTAAGTAGTAGCTTAATATGCGGCAGAGTGGCCGTTTTTAGTGGCGGTGGCTAGTAGCTGTAATGATCGGACGCTCATATTGGGCCAGCGTGAAGACTAAACTCCATTCTATCTCCTCCGCGAAAGGAAGCTTGATGCCATGTAGTAGAACGTATAGACTGATAATGGCGAGAATAATTAAGTTATTATATATTGCTTAGGTTCAGCAACTTGGTAGAACGGGATGAGCAGCGGGGCCGGCTCACCGAGGTTCAGAAAGCATTCAACTCGTTGGCTCTAGAAGCGCACGCCGGCGGCACTGACGTAGCTGACCTGCTGCGGAGCTCCGTCGAGATCCAGTGTGAATTAGCATTGGGTAAGTTGAAAACCTCTAGTGTCTCATTCAATTAAGTCGGTTACATTGTCAATTATAAGTACTTATAGTGTTTCGTGGTAGTCAATAGGCGTGCCTATGCTAATAACAGGATATAAATACTATATATTTATTTGATTTAGGCTAATATAAAGGCTGATATTTATATATATCTTACAGACTAAAATACGTACAATATGAATATACAACAGCATAAAACGCTTGTAAAATACGCTTTTTATTGCAAATAATCGCTTAGATATCCTTTAAATTGATTAAATTCCGCTGAATATTTTGGACATATAAAAGATAGTACGTATAAATATTAAATAACTGAAGCTTAAAGTAGCATTCCAAATTTTTGTGGGGGGAATATTCTCAGCCTTTTTAAACAATATTGGGGAATCCGAATCGATTTAATAAAATTAGGATTGGGTTTTTTTTTCTAGCTGCACTGAGAACTACCTTACCGTCCAAGATAAGACACCGATCGAGCTGGGAATTTAGGGCCCGTTTTTCCGAAGCCTGTCTCTAGCGGGAAAGCGTTAATAATTTCCCGGCGAAATATAAATTACAATTTATAAGGCATAGTAATTAAAACGTAGTGGTTATATTCTCTTTGATTCCGCATTTTGACTTCGTCTAAGTAGAAGTTGACACTGACAGACTAGTCATGTACCAGCACGGCTAGCATAATACCGCCCGTGCCTGTCTCGCGGTGAGATAAACTATCCGTCTCTTTCTAAAGTGTTCTAATTACATAGTTGCCGATAGTCTATCTCGCTACGTGACAGCTATAAAATAAATAAACTGTTTAGCTATGCTATATTTTTTATTTTTAGCTTAGCTGCTATATGTGCTAGCCGAGCTGAGCATGTTTTCATATACCCCGTGGACAGGAAGGTGTTGCGGTGTTTCGCCCTGTCGTCAAAACTCTTTGGTTTAGTATTTGTGTCTGTCATCTCTACGAGTAGAGGTTGTTATAAAACAGTGGGCGTAGCATGGTTGCCATTTTATCACTTATCGCTGTGGTAAAGACGCCCATCACGCTCTGACAAGTATGCGAGTGCGAGAGTGACGGATGCCTTATCCGCAACGATAAGTGATAAAATGGCAACCGTGCTACGCCCGCAGATTGACAGGTTGTCATAAGAAAAAATAAATGTTATAAATAAATTGTGAAGTCCAATACACTGATATCTGGTGGTCCTAAATTAAATTAATCTCCTAGCGGACCTTCTTTGAACAATAACAAGTGATTTGATTCCTCTTACAAACACAATGGAAACGAACGAGGATCGCCTCCTAAGGTGCCACGGGGGCTATGAGGTTACTCCCAGAGTAGCCAGTATTCTATAACACTAAGTTAATTTAATTTAAATACTAATCATAGGTCAGGTCATATATAAATCCTGCTGCACTTTCGACGCAGTTTTACGTGTCCCTGGTGTACTACACTACGAAGGCAGAGGAAGTAGTGGAGTATGTGCGCGTGAAGACCTGATTCATCCTGAGGGTCGTGAGGTTGGAGTCTCGCCATGACGTGAATTCTAATTCCTTTGTGGTCAGAGTTTCAACACACCATCTATCGACCTTCACTAAGAAAGAATTATAGCCGAAGGGAGTCAAGTTCTAACGTTTTCGCGGTCGGTTACCTGACACCACGAAATTGCGCAACACGTCGCAGTAATTGTGTTTTGTAGTTATTAATAAGTTTATATTGATATGTATGTTAGTATTTAAGGTATTTGTAATATGGGCCTTGTTGCCTGATTTAAATAAATAAATCATACTCTTTGTATGGGAAGTGGACCAAGTGCTGTCCAGAATGAACACATATTGTTTTATGTTCTTTGGACTAAACAGTAGACTACTACACGAAAGCACTTCAAGGGCTATCCCAGAAGCCGCGAGAAAAAAAGACTTTTGTTTACGAACGAAATCATCTATACTTACATACCTTACTTTTTTCGCAATTTCATGGGAAAAGTTGTTCAGTATGACCCTACATTAGGCACTAATTTAAATTTCTACATATTCGCAGTATGATGTGTAAATAATTTTAATCTGACGAATATCATCCGTCCAATTAGACATTTTGGTTTGAATTTGAAGTAAGTACGTACACACTACACAGAGTTATACTCACACTTGATAAAGAGCGTTTGCACTAGAATTGAAAGAATATTTTTTCAGCCAGAACCTTCTTTTCTTAGTCAATATTATTCCACATCGGCATACAAGCTCTCCCAGCTTCCAGCTTCCGTAGCCCAATACATTTGTGAAAAAGTATTTTGTAACGGTATTTAATTTCTTTGGGTATTCAGCGCTTATCACGACACATATTCTTCAGAGCGCAACGAGCGACTTTCGCTAGATATATGGACAATAAGCTGCTACAGACTATGGCGTAGCGCTACGAGCGTAACTTAGCAGTGAATGAGTTAATTATAGCTCCATGTCGAGCTATTTGCTAATTGTACTCGTACATGAGAAGGCGCTAAAATATTCAACATGGCTATATATATAAATAGATGACAGACATTTTACAGTTTTTTGTCGTTCAATTATTATTATAGGATCATGGACCTACGAGTATGATACTCAGGACAGGCTATACGTCATGCCACAACGAGGAACGGAAAAGCTCCTATGCAGCTAAATTAAGAACTGGTCTTAGAATGAAATAATCAACCTACTCAATTTGGACGGGTAATAGTTTAACTTCATACTAAATCAGTTGTGGCAAATAAAAAAAGAGTGGAACTATGAGAAGGGCAACGAATGATATTTTCCTTTCTTTCACATTTATCGAGATTTGTATGCTACCAGCTCGCTCGCACGTGGTATTATTATTACCATAGCTTGTCCCGCGTATCATAGGTCCATGACATAGGATTCTTTAGATTGAAATTGTATTTTCACGCGTTACTGTCGGTAATAAAGAAGTATTTGAAGCACATGTTTAACGTAACGTGCAAATTCCTGCATATAGGTGTTACAAAATCCGTCAAGACGAATGGTTTCTTTTAATCATAGACAAACGAATGAAGTCCCTATACTCATGTCACTCGAGATCAAATGTCGTGCGTAAATAATAAAAACACATACTGAATTGACGTTTCGTATCGATAACTGTTTAAATATCTATGGATACTACAATAGAGACCCACTTGAGTGTTGACAGCTGTTCCAAATTTAAACTCATAACGTTACAAAAATATGTACTGTTATAACATTAAAGTACAGATTTTACCTAATACCACACACAAGAAAGTTCTCATAGTAAAATCGGTTGTAATAATGCTTGTCATTTCCTACAATTTCTGAACGCATTTAAGAGCACTAATGATATGTGTATAGATAAAGCCTTTAATTAGTAGTTAATTGTATAGGTAACCCATAATTTTAAGTTTATTAGAGTTACTGTACCTGTACGAACAAATAAAGACATAAGGACACCTATACCAACCACTAAGCGTGGATGAATTACTTCGACCGATAGATTTTCTATTACTTTCTGTTTCTCATCACAAGCTGGTAGGATCTGGTTTGCCTTTCTTTTCATGTGTTATGTTGTGGTCTCTGGATATAGTTTAAAAGATTTTAAAAGGTCAGAGAATTGCGATGCGAGCTGTAAAGGAGCGCGGTAGATCAAAGATAATACACAGGTCAGTGTTCCTACCTGGTTTCGGAGTAAGCGTTTGGTTTAATCTCCATAAAACGAGCTACTTATACGATTTAACATCAATCGATTTCGAAAATTAATTAATTAACAAGCTGAGTTTTGTCCTAGAATGTAAAATAGTGAATAATCGTACTTAACACGTTCGCAACCAAGAACCCGCCTGGTAGGCACTCGTGATGTTTGCTCAGACCGCGGCTCAGCCCGCTAGGCGGGCAGTAGCTATAAACCTACACGCCACGCCAAAGAGCCCGCCTGGCGGGCACACATCTTCGCTACCACAGGGTTGACACTAACAGAAAGGTTTTAATACTTCTGATTAATATGTGGTCGAAAAGAAGGTACAGTTGGTTTTTAAATACACAGGCGGTGTTTTTTATTTTCACCTAATGCGGTTAATTAATAAAAATCAAAATTAACCTCTTTTTATATCTATTTTTACTAATATTACTATACGATATGGGCGGAATGCTCACATCTCTTTAAATACCAAATTTCAACTTAATGTGATCAGCCGTTCTCGAAATCGTTTGGAGGAATATATAAATATACATCTACAAGAATATACATGAAATGCTACCCCACTGGATGCATTGTAATAAATAGATCAAATTGTAGATTTAATTTTATTCACGTACTTATACGAAAGTTACTTGGCACTGCCCAGCACGTCTAGCACACGACGGCCGCGACATACTCTCGATTTTTATCGCACTATACCTCTTCTTCTAAGTGTTCTAATAAGAGAGAGACGGATGGTGCGAGAAAAATCGAGAGAGCTCACGCGCCGTCGCGTGCTAGCCGTGCTGAGCGTCCGCCTAGTGCCCGCCCAGCGGGCACGCGGCGTCCGGCATTGCGTTGCACGTCGTGGAACGCCTAGCAAATTCTGTCGGTGAATAAATGAATTAATGAATATTTTATTTGTTAATAGTGGGTTTACAAAACGGTCTTAAAAGTATACATCTCTGATCTCCACTTTATGCCTACAAACTAGCGTACAAATATCAATTTCAGTTGAATATGATTTAAAAATAATTTATTTAACACTTCATTAATGATTTAAGAACACTATATTTAACGCTGTAAAAAAATTTCTGGCATTACCAATTCATCATCTTTTTAAATACATTTAATTTCTTGTCTGAATACATCCGGTAGTTTATTATAAATTGTATACACATTGCATAAGTGTTTTTGGATGTCAAAGTTAGCTTTGCGGCTGGTTTAAATAATTTAAATTTATATTGAGCTCTTACTTTGCGAGAGCACATTTCTTGTGTAAATTGTGTCTGTTGTGTTCTTCTGTGTGAATTAGTTTTTATATTTATGGACAAACATGCAGACCTCCGATATATATATACAAGGAACTGTCATAAGGTTATTTTCTGTGAAGTAAGAGCGACATGATCCTTTACGGCCGATTCTAAAAAGGGCTCTGATGCAGCGTTTCTGCGCAATAAAAAGTTGGTTCATTATTGAACAGTTACCCCATATTACTATCCCATATCTTATAGTAGAACTAACGTAACCATGATATGCCATTAAAGCAAGGTTTCTGGTGTATTTTTCCATTTTTAGTCCGGTTGCGAAAGTGTTAACCAAAATTACAGGTACCGTACTCAGATTTTTAATTTTCCTCTACTTTTATGACAAATCAGATCGAGAAAGTTGTGCTAAGCCAGAGAAAAAAAAAAACTGGCCTTAACCATTATTTTTTTTAATTTTCTCTTGCTTAGCACAACTTTATCAACCTGTTGCCATGCTTTTTATCATGTTGTCATGAGACGTAGGTGTATTGGGAGTGGGCTTACGGACTATTAGGCCACATTTTGGCACGAACCA
Organism: Epinotia bilunana; assembly: GCA_947049275.1. NCBI lineage: Eukaryota > Metazoa > Arthropoda > Insecta > Lepidoptera > Tortricidae > Epinotia > Epinotia bilunana. The sequence continues at coordinate 13,845,862 of OX346259.1, read as the reverse complement.
CCTAAATTAACTTCTCCCAGAGAGATGTAAAACTAAATTTTCTTTTGATCTATTTAAAATTTCACGGTACCGAAGTGCAGTTTGTTCAAAAATTACGAACTACTATTTCAAAAATGTTATGTCTCTTAGGTTTACGACGCACCTAAATAGTAAAACTTTTAAAAGAGATTAACCGATTTTCGAGACTGGGAATTGCAGCTTTTATTATCTTCTACTGACGAAAAAGTTACGTCCCATAAAAATTCAAGCTCGTTAGCATATAAGGCTACCTTGACCTGTTCAGAAGTTCTATAACACGCTTCCTTCCGCATGAGTTCGGTTATGATCAGTATTGCCATTCAATTTCCAGAAAATGATCCTGTTTGATGTAATGCGAATTTTCGAAACTTATTAGAAGATACTTATATAAATAAGCTTGTAAATCGATTCATCCTTATTCTTTCTGAAACTAACTATTAAGTACTATTCTTAAAAGTATTTTAGTATTCAGTCGGTGGTTAGTTGGCTGTAGGAAAACAAAAAAATTATGTAATTTCCTTCTGTTTCAGTAATATCAAATTTTTAGTAGCTACGTCTGTAAGGTTTGATTTTCATACATTGTTTTCTTTACGGTGTGTACAAATATTCGTGTCATATTTGACGTAGCCACCACACTACGCGGTATGGTAGGTATTACCTACTACTGCAAGCTAATCCAGTTTCAGCGCCCACTCGTAAAAGGATTACTGACCGAATAAAGTTTTAATGAAGCTACATAATAACAATATTACGTGATAAATGAGGAATCTTTATAGCCTATTTATTTTTAATGAAGGTAGAAAATAAGTTACGTCCGTTCCTACAGAGCTAATAACGGGCATATTAAATTCATGGAAAGGTAATTAAATTTCCTTAGGCAACAAATCTGGAAAGGTATGTCAAAAATATTTTGTATATTTGTCGAACTGGTAAATGCTAAAATAATAATCTGAATAAACACTGGGCTTGCAGTTAAATAATTATATAACCATTGAATGCCTCAACAAAATATTTGCAATAGGTACTGCGGAAATGAACATTTCGGGTCGAGCCCCCAATAGCTGTGTCATAAAAAGTGCATAAAATCGCGATGTAATATCACTAAAAAGTTTTGTGGCATCGTCCAACAATTTCCCTGTAGCCTTCCATTTGTAGTAAACTTTTAAATCGTTATTTGTTTTCAAGGGAAACATTACGGATAGTATAGGTAGATAATTCAAGCGCAATTAGAGCCGCTCCAATTAACAATGCATTAATGGTTCCGTGTTTTTGGAGTATTTGAAAGTAAATGGTCAATTCATGTTCACCTTTCTGTAATTATAAGAGACAAATATAATGGCTACTAATAGGCCAGCAATCATATCCCTGGCATATTTGCTCCTGAGTCATGGATGTTTTCTATGTATTTAAGTATTTATTTATCTATATTAAGTATGTATATCGTCGTCTAGTATCCATAGTACAAGAGTAGTAGTGTTAGTTTGGTACTAGGTCGATTTGTTTATTTATTATTTATTTATTTATTGCATATAATTACCTAACACTAACAGTCAAGCTTTACGTGCTAATCAGCGTTACTATAATTAGTAGCTAAAGTAAGATTGATTAGAATTTTTTGTTAGATTTTGTGTAAGATTGTCCCCAAACAATTATTTATTTATTTATTATTTATTTATTATTAAACGGTATTGTACCAGTTCCTAATGCTCGGGTACTTGCCCTAAGTTGTTCTATCATTGCAAGAAATATTGCAAATTTATAATATTAGTAGGATCATTAGTATGAATAAACTACTGTTGTATTTAATAGGGATCCGGACCCATTTACAAGGAATAAGGGCCCCTTTCTCTTATCAAGCCACCCTGATTTAGAGAAAGGGTCTCTAGATATTAAGTGCTTTATGCTTTGCCCACTGTTAAAACCGTTCTATATTTTCAGATCTCCTATCAACCGGTAACCACACCAAAGGCGTAATAGCAGTCTTCAGGGAGTGCTCGGCGCTGGAAGCAGATGACTCGAAACTCTCAGTTTTAGCACATTCTAGATTAAAAGCCCTAAAGGGAAGACTAGAAGATGCTTTACCTGAGAGTCATATCATTAGGCTTGAGTGAGTGATTTGAATATTAAATATAGATATATAGTTTAATCCTAAACCCTTAAAACCATCTATAATATAACTTTAATTTTGTAATGCCTAAATTCATTTACCTTGCCACCGTTCGGACATTATATCGATCGATCAATCTACGAAAATCCCCAATCTCGGCCTACGCTATGGATAAAACACAGTGAGAACATGTAGGTAGGGCGCGCGCGCGTTCTCATGGATTCAACGAATGATATAAACGATTGCATATATTATGTTTTACTCACATTATGTTGTAATAGGTCTGCGTCAGCGGACTCATCCCGGACGGACGCGGCATCCGACAACGAGGAGAAACTGGCGCCGCTGCGGGAGGCGGTGCAGGCGTGTGTGAGCGCGCTGCTGGATGAGAGCCTCAGCACTGAGCCTGATCAAGGGAAGGGAAGGAAAAAGACTGTCCAGGTGCGCAGATTTACACTCATTTTAGGAAGCGACACCGCTGCTATAACGAAACGCAAACGCAGCAAAATTTATGAAAAACATGTGACGTTTACCACATGTCAACGCGTATACGCAGCGTTACGTACCGGTGTAGTCATTCCATAATGAGTAATTTAGGCCACTTCCACGTTTAATGGTGCGGTGCCAGTAAGCTGTCAATGTCAATTGTCTGTCCAGTCAGTACAGCTTCTTTACTGCGCGCTTTCCTATAAATAAGTATAATGCTTCCTGATAAGCGTGGGATACCTGGAAGCGGGGTGATACGAATGCATTACTGCAGGTGTATCACCGCCTCCACGCAATTTAATATACTGCGCAAAAGTAGTGTACCGAGAAGTTAAGAAATAAGGACTGCAGTAAGCTCCCGGTAATCCAAAATATTACATACCAATCCGAACCGCCAAATGCTGAAGTTGCCTTAGATAAGAGACGGTAAAATGTCACAGGACCATGCTAATAGTTTTTCGAACTAAAATATTGTCTGAAGTATGACATACTATGTAGCCTAGTCTTCGTGCCAGGCCGCGCCAGTACACATAACCCAAATTTTAATAAACTGTGGCAGCAATCATATAAATATGCCGCTTAAATAATGATTCATAGTACACCGTACCGAGTGTATGTCGTCCATAATTATTGTAAGTGTTTGCTGCCTACGCGTTTTTGACGCGTGTCACCGTTTGCGGGCATCGGACACGGGTCTGTCGCATAACCAGTGAAACTAAAGTTCCTACATACGAAATTCCAAAGAAATTGCTAAATGCCATGCCAAGTTTTAGCTTCAACATTACTGATGTACTAAACGTACAATTACCTTATAAAAAAATAGTATAAAAATGGGCTACGTCAGTATGATTTTACGAATTAAGCTTGTTATATGACAATTGATAGGTACTTATTTTATAAATATTGTTTTAATTACGGTAAGTTTAATGTCCATCTTATTTTAACTCCAAGAATTTATTTACCGCCGAACGTAAACAAATTGATAAAGTTTGAATTAAACTCCAGCCAATTTGAACTTCCCCAGAACACTGACCAGATCCTTTATAAAGTACTAGCGACCCGCCCCGGCTTCGCACGGGTACTATATTATACATTGAAACCTTCCTCTTGGATCACTCTATCTATTAAAAAAAACCGTATCAAAATCCCTTGCGTAGTTTTAATGATCTAAGCATACATAGGGACAGACAGCGGGAAGCGACTTTGTTTTATACTAAGGTGGAGTCTTGTAATTGCAACTAGGTATATCTGTCTGGTAATTGCAACTAAATTTAATAATGCCCTGTATAATCACTATCCTAGAGGGCATTATTAAATTTAGTTGCAATTACCAGACAGATATACCTAGTTGCAATTACAAGACTCCACCTTATGTAGTGATTACAGTACGTCGTTTTTCTTTCAGGAAGTTTTCCTGGAACACATCACTCATCTTAGAATATGTATAGAACATAGGCGTCAGTATAAGGTAAACGTTAAGCAAATCGAGGATGCAGCGAAAAGTATACTAAGCAACGCAAAAGAAAACTACGAAAGCCGGACGCGACACCCCCCAGTACTAATATATGGACCGGATGCCTCGGGGAAAAGTACTTTATTGACACATTTGTATTATAAATGTGAGGAAGTTTTTCCCAAACCCGTGTTGAGGATAATAAGGTTTTCGGCTTCCACTCCGAGATCGGCCTACAATTTGGAACTTTTGAGAGTTATGTGCCAACAGATATCTATTATCTTGAATATTCCCGAGGGCTATTTGCCGAAAGACGCCAGTTTTGATCCTTTGTATATTAATAATTGGTTTCAAAGTCTGTTGAGGAGATGCGAAGAAATGGAGAATGAGATTTTGCTTATTTTTATTGACAACGTGCATAGAGTGAATCCACTGGAGTGTGACATAGTTACGGGGCTGTCGTGGCTGCCGATGTCGCTGCCTCGGAACGTGTTCCTGGTGTGCACGAGCGCCGTGCCCCTGGAGCAGCTGCAGCTGACTCCTGCGCAGAAGGAGAAGTTCAAGGTGCAGCAGTGCTACCACCTGCTCGACGCCATCGCAGAAACCTCCGACAACCACAGCTACGGAGACTACATCGACAGTGCCTTTGATAACTTAGAAGCCGTGTTCGGATCTAAAGCCTTTAGTAAATTAGCAGGTACGTAGTTTACCCTACTCGATTTACTATTACTTAATTTGTTGTGACGCGATTAACTCTGGTCGTGATTTTAGGTTACATAACTTGTTCGGAGTTCGGCCTCACGGAACTCGAGTTGCTGGAACTTCTCATGCCAACGAGCAATAGCGACGCGGTTATAACTCTGAAGGATGCCAACTTTAACTTTTCTACTTTATGTGTCGCCAAATATATGATGAGTAAGTGACTATCTGACATTAACTTTATGATGCTCCAGACTTCTGTTGGGTGTTTTAAATTAAAGTGTTGGGATACGATTAAAGAAGCTGGAAAATACCTACACATTTTAGATAGGTAAGGACACTTGTAAGTGAAAATTTTGTAAATGTACGTCAATAGCAAAATAAACTGATAAAATAGGGTCCCATAATAATATATACAATAAATTAAGTCAGATGTTACTGACTATTGTTATTTATCAGAAGTAAATTAACTCTAAATGAGCCATAAGTTAGTGACATGCCATTCATTCATGAAAGTCATTATTGAGTGTGTCAAATTAAGCAGATTAGCTGTAAAATACGGGTTTTTGGGACTGCATGACCTCGCAAGATCACCTCGGAATATATGTCATATATTCGGTTCTCTTAAAATGACTTCCTATTATACTTCAGCTTGATTTTTGAAAAGATTTTAAATAAATCCTTCCGGAATTCGTTTTTTTTTGTTCCGCTTTGACATATTGATTTGGCTTTTCGTTTCTGTGTCCCGGTGTTATTATGATTAATTTTTCATTTTTTTTTTGACTAATTAAATGTTCAGTTAAAAATTACACTTTGGTATAATTTGTATTATCTGGGGCGTCATACGTGTTTTGAAATATTTATTTTGATTAACTTTCTTTTGATGTTGACTGTACGCATTTACCCCTAATTTCACAGCAACGGTACGGCATTGTTCATTTAAATTTTAGTAGTTGAGTATAAATTTGTCAGCGGCATCTGTTCTACTCGTACCTAGAGGATTTAGGTAATTCGCGACGCGGACGTTGCCACAATGGTTGTACATATAAACTAATTTTAGAGGCAGCATAATCCATAGATGGGTTTGATCGTCAGATGTTAGTATATTTAGATAGATATCTCGACCACTATAAAACTTGTAATATTACTATGCATTATGTTATTACCTTATAAATCGTACTTTTGAAGAAATTAGAGAAATTTATATTCCTTTTGTTACTACTCGAGTCAAAATTAGAAGTATGTTTAGTCGGAAACATTAATGTCAGTCTCACGAGTGGAAGCTATAAAGATGGAAATAAATCAACAGGTTGCTCCGAATTGCTGATATTTAAGAGATTACGAGATACGTTAATCTGGATGTAAAAAGCGCGTGAAAATAAAGACGCCTAACACATCTCTTTATTTTGCCAGTGATATACGAAACAGAGTTTACTTACTGTGTTTATTTTCCGCTACCTACTTTCAACAGTCGCAGCACGCCACATTTCAACGGCCTAATATTTTTCAGAGACTCTTATAGCGGAGAACGTAGTATCAGGACGTAGCACGTGGCGCTGGCGCGCGGCGGCGGCAGGCGCGCGCGCGCGCAGGCGCTACGTGCGCGTGCAGAGCGCGCTCAGAGACGCGCACTCCGACCTGGCCGCGCTGCACTTCGCCAACTTCCTCCAGGACCCGGATGATACGGATACATCTGAAACTCAGGAGCCTGGTAAGCCCCATCATCGTCATATACATAATCTATATAATATATATATATAAAAGAAGACTTCCTGACTGATTCATCAACGCAAGGCCGAAACTACTGGGACTAGAAACTTGAAATTTACACCAGAATAAGGGAGTTAAATAGGGGTGCAAGAAACTTGGAACTTTGTAGAAAGATTACTATTTTGAATACAAAAAAGAACTTTACGCGTTTTGAAAAAGAACGTAAATAGAGGTGCAAGGTTTGTATGAAAAATTCTTTTTTATCCCCTGACGCAAAGAGAGGGGTGTTATAAGTTTAACGAGTCTGTCTGTGTATCTGTGTATCTTGGAAAAACTCTTTTTTATCCCCTGACGCAAAGAGAGGAGTGTTATAAGTTTAACGTGTCTGTCTGTGTATTTGTCTATCTGTCTGTGGTATCGTAGCTCCTAAACGGATGAACCGATTTTCGTTTAATTTTTTTGTGTCATAGTATTCTTAGCCATGTTTTATGAATATCTGTTCAGCCGTTTTTGAGATATTGGACTTTGAAATGAAAATGTCGGGGGTTTTTCAACTTTTCTAAGACTTAAAACGTTGTAGAAAGATAAGTTATTGCGAGTAGAATACAAAAAAGTACTATTCAGCGTTTTATAACATTCAATCTCTAAGAAGGTTGAAAAGGGGATGAAAAGGTTTGGATGGACAACCTTTTTTTTTTAAACGATCAAGCTAGAGACTTGAAACGTTGTGGGAAGATTACTTATTAGTATAAAAAAGTACTTTCAGCGTTTTGAAAAGAATCCATCCCATAGAGGGTTAAAACGGTATTCAAGGTTTATATGGAGAGCAAGATAAATAAATAATATAGTATAGTAAGAGATTTGTGACTTCGATCTTAGCCTGTATGTTAATAGACTGCAAACCTGATTTCAGAGTCTTTTAAAATCATCCCCTATAGGGATTAAAAATTTGTATGGAGAGAAAAGTTTTTTTTTAAGTAAAATATTTTTTACTTAGCTTTTAGTTTAGACTATTTGTTAGACAATGATTTCTGAGTTATTCTTTTAAATCAAGGGGGTTCGAAGGTTGTATAGAGAGCAAGACGTTTTTAAAGTAAGATTCCTTATGCAACTGGTACACAATTACGCCTTATTACAATAAATCCTATACTATTAAACGAGCAATATTTGCCTGTATATTTGCAATCACGGTCTCGGAAATGGCTCTAACGATTTCAATGAAATTTGGAATATGTGGATTTATGGGGGCGAAAAATCGATCTAGCAAAGTCTCATGTCTGGGCAAATTAGTTGTCTCCTTATATTTTAATGTTTAATTAGACAGATATCCACAGTTATACAGACATGCCCGCAATAATCAAATATGATCTCTATAATTATCTATTACTTTATGTTTAACTCCTTACAATCGTATGATGTCGGAGTGATTCGTGAAGTGTCGTTTACTTACTCGGTTTCTCGACTAGGGATTGGATTATCTTTCTCACTCTCGCAACTAAAGATTTGTTCACAAGGAAGTGCTAAACTTATTTGATTCAAATTTTCTCTTTTTTTATTAAGATACATAATTGGACGTATGTTGATATAACATTATATACTCTTAGTATCGTCAGGAATACGCTGTTAAAATCTGTCGGGTTCCTCAGGCCCACGGTGTATACTCATGCCGAATTAGAATTTTCTAGTGGTAAGGATCACTGAGCTAAGCCGCAGAAAACTATAAGAACTTCGTGGAACTGGCAAATAAGGAAATTGACGAATTATGAAACTGACTAATGCGTAAACTGGCGAATACGTATTGACTGATTAGGAAACGGACGGATTATGAAGCTGACTAATGAGTAAACTGGCCAATCAGTGAAATTGGCAAATAAAGAAACTGACGAATTATGAAACTGTTTAATGAGTAAACTGGCGAATAAACAAATTGACGAATAAGGAAACTGACGAATTATGAAACTTTCTAATGAGTAAACTGGCGAATATACCTGTAAATTGACGTATAAGGAAACTGTCTAAAGAGTAAACTGGCGAATCAGTAAAATTGACGAATAAGGATTTTTTTATGCCAGAATTGTTATGAAATACAACCTAACGCCGGTAATGTGAAACATTTTTAACAAAAGTTAAATCTAATCATAATTTTTTTGTTAATATTTGCTGAGGTAAAATGACTAACGCCGTAAAAACGCTGAATAAGTTCGTAAGATTATTCATCGGTTTCGAGGAACTTTTTCACGTTTTATGTATTTACAGACCGCCTAAAATGCTCAAACAAGATAAATCGGACGAATTTCTAGGGTACTTATGTTTGTTACTTAAGGGCGATTCTCCGAGGCCCTAATTTTCGATGTCCGGGGGCTTATTTAATTTAACTCCTTAGTTTGCTACTCCTGTTTTTTTTAGAGGTAGCTTATATTTGTAGTCAACTGGGATATCAATCGGTTTTTGTTTAACTGATTTTATTTATGAGTAAAAAATAAATAAAAGCGTTAATCCTTCTTACTCTGTCGTGTCCCTTCTCCAATTTCATAGAAACATGTAGTAATATCTCAAATTCAGTCCACATTACAAGTAGTTTGAGTAACTACGTCGATAAATTATTAGACATTATATTATTCGAATAAAGTAGAAATTTTTTACCTTTAAAATTATATGTGCAACTGAGGAAATAATATGTGTCCGCCACAAGATCCTTATTTCTCTGGAGCAAGTTTCAAACACCTGTTTCGTAAACATATTCAAGGATCTATAAGATAATTCCCCCCGCGGGCGGTAGTCCGTCGCACTCAGAACGCATCGAGTGGTAGACGTGTCGGCTGGTGTACATCGCTCCAGAGTACGAAGGTAAATATACGTATTCCTCTGTCCTTGGTTCGGGTAGCATTCTTATTACTCTGTTAGTTGTTCTGAGTTTTGTGTAACATGTAAAAATGTAATGTTTAGCTTGATTAGCTGCTTTACGTACTATCCTTCTATACTAGATACTAATTACACTCAATACTCAAGACTTATGCATGACCGTCTGGAGAAATCCAATATCGGTAAATTTACTTAACATTTGTTCTGCATCTTTTCTAACGCAATCGCAAATTAAATTAGGCTCCATAAATTGTTGCAGCGTTTTATGCTCAAATTTCAAAACAGCATGTTGTGTATCTTTGTGATTTATGCTGCAACATGTTCTTAGCCGCTGGGGTGTTACGCAAAGTTGCACGTTTCATGAACGTAAAATTCTAAAATTCAATATAATTTATGAACGCCAAGTCTCTTCCCAACGAAGACACAATTATTGGCGGAGCTCATTATTCGAAACCATTTTCTGTTTTCGATTTGCACTTTACTGTTGTTACTTACTTGTAACTACGATTACCTTAATAAGCTTGAATTTTAAAAGTGTTCACCTCAAAACTATGTAGACTTAAAATGTTGGTAGTCATTTTGCGTACTAAGGGAGGACAATAAAATAAAATAATTTACTTTAAAAACAAAGTTTTAACCGACTTCAATTTAGTAGTCAGCCAAGCCACGAGAACATTTCCACATTTCTTTACCAATTTACCAAATGAACTAATTTCCGAGAGCAAATGCGTTGAATATTAGAGAAAAAAACCCAATCGCTATATGTGACCCGATAATATTTCAGGACTTCGGTCGATTCCACAAGGATCACCTTTGGCACTTCATTAGTTGCTATTTCAACGGAATCTTATCAGAATCTGTGATATACTTTTGTACTTTTAAGTACATAATTGAGGAATTCCATAAGTCATCTGTGGTCTTCACATCAATTCCACTCCACCAAATTTATGATTTCCGGGTGTAAATACACGAGTTATAATAGAAAATACCAAAATCACAACACGCGTGCCTAATATAATTGAGGAGTTCCCTCAATTCCTCATGGATCCCATCATCCAATTGAATTTTTGAAAAAAATGGGACCCACCTGGAAGCGTATACTTACAAACAAAAAAAAATGTATGAATCGGCTCATCAATGACGGAGTTCTGAGGTAACAAACATTGAAAAAAAAGATTTAAAAAAAAAATACTACCGAATTGAGAACCTCCTCCTTTTTTTTGAAGTCGGTTAACAAAATAAAAACAATTGCACAGACTTCCATAAGCGTATTCAGTGATTTCTAACACCCGTGACTATTAGCTTCGAAAATGTTATATAATTATTAGGTTGTCTGGTGAAAGATAGCTTTGAAGCAAGCGCGAGTGATATTAATGTCGTGCCAGAACTTCAATTCAGACCTGCTGATGTGACGTGGCAGTACGGCAACGTCTTGTTTTGTCTAACGCCTTTTCCCATTATCGGCATCAGCGTCTCAAGCCTGCCATCTCTTTCGTTTTCTCTACTAGTTACTTATACAGGTTGCGCGGATGACGACGACGCTCTGCTGGACTCGACGCCGTTCCACTCCGGCAGCCGAACAGCGGCTGCGTTCACTCAACGGCACGTTGAAGAGTCCTGGCTGCATCTGTTGCTGGCCGGGGACTTCTCCAAGCTGAAGGACCTTACTGTCTGCAACTTCGACTTCTTGCTGGCAGCGGTAACCTTACAAACCTTTAAAAGCACACAATTCGTAAAGCGCGATATTATACGACAAAATCATCAAAAATCCAATGTATCCCAAAAGTCACAAAAAATTTCAATTATAAAGTTAAAGTAAACATTATAGGGTAAATACTATCACAGTATAGGCTTATGTGTGGAATAGAACATGGGGCAAATGGCGTCCGGGGCGCATTCTTTTGTTGAGATTATACAAGCATACAAGTTTCTGAACGTAGTACAACGAAACATTGTTGAAAATCCGCCTTATAATATAATAGGTCCTTTGAAATTGTTCTTAGCTCCCTAAAGTTAAAACTTTCACAATCATGAAGCATCAATTTACGAAGTCGCGTTACATAAAAATCACAGTTTATAAAAATATGTTACAAAGTCCGTTAAGAAAGTCTTATTTTACTGTATTACCAGGTACAAACGGTGACAGTGTCGTATCTCCGCTGCATCCTGGAGCACGTCCGCTGCTACATCCTCGACCGCGACGTGGAGCTCGTCTACGGCGCCGTCAAGAAGTCCAGCGATATCCTAACCCGCGATCCTATGCAGTTGGGAGCACAGGTAAATAAGCCTTACTAAGACTGCTCTTCCGCAGATATGTGGATTTCATACTTATATAAGCCGCAGTTTGCTTTAATTCTTTGAACGCCAAGAGCGACTACATATACGTTTAAAAATATATGATTTGTATTTGCTGTCTTGTAACAATATTGTTGGCGTGACAATGCCGCTTTTGGATGTCTTGATTGGGGGCGAAAAGGTTGAACAATAAACTAATTACCTAATCATGAAGAGTTTCGTAGCTTGCGTGTAATCAAAATGTCCTGTTGATGAACAGCCTGAAATCTTTACTTATATTAAACTGTAATTGTAAATGACAGTCAACGGTAAAGATTTTTCGTCAAACCTTTTCATAGGGGAATCAGCAGCGAACGAAAAAACATAGAAGTCTAACTAGCGCCGTTAAATGGCCCCACTGAAAGGGTGGCATGGTAGGCGGGGCGTCAGAACGATGCCAGGCAGCCGTTTAGTTCGAACATGGCTGTCGTGACAAACTGTAAACAAAAGAAATGTTCAATTTCAATCAATATGGCTTGTGCTAAAAATGGTGTGTGAGTCGTTCGGACAACCATAACAAAAGAGATGGAATCACTTTTCACAAGTAAGTACAGCGATAAAATATATTATTTTGATTTTATTGTTATGAACACATTTTTACAGGGATGGTATCATGCCAACAGACATCAATACTTTTGTAATAAGTTAATTACAGAATTCATAATTTGGTAATTTTATTTACCTAGTACCTGGGCGACCGAGCCCCACTCGGGTGAAAATAGAGCAAACTAATTTTGCTGGAAATGAGACCCAGCTAGGAAATTTTTTTCACCCCCGTAAACTTACATTACAAACTTCGTCGAAATCACTGGTGCCATTTTCAAGAGATATGGTAACAAATATATAACCTACAAATAAATATGCTAGTTTAACAATTTAGGATAGAATCTTTAGTTGACTCCATCATTGCGATCATCGTAGAAACCAAGGCAGTATGTTTTGTACTTTTAGTAGGTAGCTAAAATAAAATATATATAGCTTACTGCGGCCTCCGCAGTAAGCTCTATTCTCCATACAAACGTAGTTACACTCTCATTTCAAAACTACCTGTTGGATTGTAACGAAATTTTGCATGTACAATGATATGAGGTATATCCAGGTCTGTAATTAGTTTATGTAGCTTCAGATACTCGTACCATCACAAAGTAAAAAAAATACAGCGAATTTAAGTTTTCCATACAAAACTTGTTTTTGCTGTGTTTCGTTTGTTTTTTAAACTGGAACCATATAAACTAATTACAGACATAGATATACCTCATGTCATGCAAAGTTTCGTCACAATGCAACACGTAGTTTTAAAATGAGAACGAAACTCCGTTTGTATGGGAAGGTGAAATTCGGCCGAGCTTACTGCGGACTCTTAAACTAAAAATATTACACGAACGTTATGACCACTAAATAGCTTCTCGTTGCATGTAACCATTCAACAACTATTCGTTTTCCTTATCACTGTCATATAGCTGTCGTCCGACGTGATGCACGACGGCTAATCACAGCAATGCATACGATTACAGAAACATGATATTTAATGTTTGTGTTTAAATAACCATCAACCTTCCCCCGAGATCTTTCGAAATCCCGTAACTTAAAAGTTACTCCATATAACATACGGTATATCTTTACGTCACGTATAAATATTTAAGAACTCTCAGTGAAGTTGTGACTTTCTCCCCCAACGATCTTTATCCTTGGCGTTCTTAGGCAGAAATCTCATTTAACCGGAAATAAACTCTTAATTAATTCAATAGAAACTCAAATATCAATCAAAATAGAAAGCGCCAACATTAACAAAGACATTTATTCCATCAACAGGCTTGCTAAAAGGAAAACTTTCGGAGCTGTCAAAATTAGGTTTAAGGAAGCCCGCGAGCTATTACAAAATATCAGTACCTAAGTAATAGCTTTAGCAAGTGACTTATATTATCTAAAGTCTCGTACATTTTGTATGTGATAAATTTTAATTTAACCAGCAGATTACTTATTTGGGTTTTATGAGAGAGGCAAATCAACTAGAGATCCGTGTGTGTAGTACGAATATGTTGTACGATACTATCTTTTTAACACGGGATACAATGCGATGATACCTAGGTACTTATATCGAAATCATTGAAAGTAAATTAAAATTCTCTTAGACACATACAAAAACAAATTCAATCACAAGCGTAACGCGTAAACGCGTAGCATGCTTATGTCATTTTCAGTGGAAATCAGTCAGTCATATTTTTTAATATTAATGCATGAGTGTGGATGTAGACCTCTTCGTAATAATTGCTCGTATCTAATTGCAACTCTGCGACTTACAAACAAACTGCGGTTTCAAAATGCCATGTAACTGTTTTTAAATCTTCTGTTGTTTTTCACGTATACCTAGACGTAAAAGATAAATAAAGGAACTTTATATATTATTATTTGTTGTTTTAGATAAGCAGAGTTGTTTATCTTTAAAACTGTGTTTTTTCAGGGCAAACTGTGTTTTTGAAAAAACACATTATAAAAGATATCGTTATATTTTGTTATTATGATAACCAATTTAAAATCTTCTTTTAGTTACAGTTTACTTTGTCAGGCTTCCCGTTATTTTAATTGTACTTGTTATTTCGAGAAAAATAAACCTTATCATCAGTAACCCTTTTAATCTGCATCATAAAATACGGCACGTTATTTTTTGCCACATTTGACCGGTTCAAGTCCCGACGAGGCAAGCGATTTTTCACAAATCCATAAATGCAGAATTTATTGTTTTTAAAAACAAAGGAAAATCTCCTTTACACAGAATGTCCTATTTACAATATTTAGGGTCGTTGCCATCCATGTGGCTATAGATCTTTCCGCCCTGTATATATATATCCCTCTATCTATATATCTCCTACAGCCCTCTCCATTGCTCTTTGGGTTACTATGAGCCTTCTTATGAGGTAAGCGACTACGTTTCCGTGTCATACGTCATCAGTGGCAACACACACTGATCAAAGACTCTCGTCTTGAGAAACTGCGAAGTATTGGACGAAAAGATGTGCTAATATACTTATTATACTCTTTGGATGTGCCGTAGCTTCCCGAATACTGCCCAGCCGAGACGGATTGGACGATTGACCTCTTTCTCGAAGTTGGACCTACCTAACTGGACACTCTGTCCTGGGTATCGTGATCGGTAATCGTCTACAACTTCGAGCGTAAAGTGTCCGATTGACATGGGAGTTGGTACTAAAATGGTACTACATGGACGTTTGACATAATCTTTGTCTTATCCATGTTCATAGACCAACTCGCTCGAAGGCTTTACTGAGGTCATCGAGCATAGCACTCAAGTCCCCCATGGTCTCAGCCAAGACTACTAAATCATCAAAAAACCGAAGGAGAGTGATTTACTCGCCGTTGATGTTGTTTAGTTATGTCCTACAGACGCCGAAAATTTTACATCTAAGAACATAAACGTCACTATAACTGTGACAATAAAACAAATCAATATCTTAATATATTCGCTTAGATTACGACGGCAAAAATATTAATTGAGAAGAGCCGCTTACTCTACTACGAGTGCACGAGTGTACAGAACTGTATTACTTACGAAATAATCAGAAAATTCCAGTTCAGTGCCCTAGATTATTGCTTGGAATGGGAACAGAATAATCGCCGTTGGCAAACGAAGATTAATTAGAGGTCTTACTTAAATATATACTTCAAACTGGCCATTGCAATCTTTTTTCGCAGATGGACGAACTGGGACAATCTATCTTTTTTACACGTATTAATTTTAAAGAAATTGCTCTACCCAATCTTCTTTTTAGGAATTTAAATATTAGTATGCAAAATTTGCTGTAAAATCCTGTATATTCTGAAGATTGAGGGTTACCAAAATGTACTTTGTAACACATTTGCTGAAGTCTCAGTTTTCGTACAGTATAGAGTAAAGCGGAATAGTAGAATGTGTCTCAAGGGGGCAAAATTGTGTATTCACGGCGAGGGCGGTAAAAACCCTTTTTCAACTTTGGTTTCTTGATCCAAAGACCCCGCGAGGAACATGGGCGAACTTTGGTTCTTTTGACTATTATGAGACTAATAGGTATATAACTTGGAAATGTATTGTTACTATGAAATAAACTTTACGTTACGTGTTATTAAGTACCATACCATAGTATGCATACGTCATGCTGTACCTGGATGCCAGCCAATTTACAAAACGGCTTAAACTACGTGACAGTTGCACTGTCTATCAAGCTGAATGCCTGGCTATTGAAATGGCTTGCCGGAAAAATTGAACCCTTAGTGAAGCGAAAGATTCTTAAGTAGAGTCTTGAGCATAACGAGGGTTTCAAGTGTTTACGCCCATAAATAACAGGATCAGGGAAGAAAAGTACAACTTTGATCCCTCACTTGTTTTAGGCACAAAGTGTAAAAAAAAACACAATTCATGTTTATTTTAGACGTTCATAAATCAATGATATTAAACCACCTCAATTTGGTCTATGACATTAAGCAATTGCATAAATATGTACTACTTGTAATTAGTGTACTTAGTATATAGGTAAAAAACGTTGTGGAGTGTTCGAATAGACTTTATTTCGCAACACAAGAAACAACCCAGTTTCCTGTTCGTAAGAAGCAATAAAGGTCCCCCGTTAAGTTTTTAAATCTTAGGTGGATGTCACACTGCGCAGCATCTCCGCACGGAGATGCGGAGCTCGTTGTATGCAAGTACCTCAGTTTGTATATAAATTCCGTGTGGTACGACACACTACACCGCACCTCCGTCCGGCGAAATTTGTATGCAGCTCCGCACCTCCGTCCGGAGATGCGGCGCAGTGTGACATCAGCCTAAAGCCAGAGTTATATTAGAGCCATGCCGCGTGTCGCAACGCGTACTTTGTATTAAACGTGGCGACACGCGGGACTGAGCTAATGTAACCACGTTCATACAAAATATATGTAACCGATTGCGTTGCGACACGCGGCGTGGCTCTAATATAACCCCGGCTTTAGTTACAGTTTCTGTTCATTGCCTGACCATACCTATTTATTATATTGTTTTAGATAATAGCATGGTTGCGACCGGCGGTGGCGCGGCGGGGCGTGCTGGCGACGCTCGTCACGGCCGCCATGGCGTGGTGCGACGGGTACGACAAGCCCCTCCTCGTCCCACTCAACGGATGGTAAGGCCTGTTTGGTTCATCACATTTGCATCCCATTAGTATTTCAGTGTACGCGTGTCGCGTGGAAGCTAGCGCAAGTATATTGCAATGCGAAACAGGTGCGAAGCGACGAACAAAACTGACTTCAAGCATGAGTATGACACTCCTCACTGTATTATGTTAATGTAACGCAATATGGTTTAAATTGACAGACATTCAGATGTACTCATTGACTAATGATTACAAGAATAATACGTAAAAGAAAAACGAGTTCTATACAAAGTTAAATTCGTACCAGTTGCCAGTTTAGCAGTTATTAATTCGTCTATGCAGCAAAGTAAGTAAGCAAATACAAATAAGCCATGGCTTTCCATTTTTTTAAATAAACTTTAGTAAATATTTTCCACAAAGGCACAGTTAAGTACTTCAATAAAGCCTTTGTTGTCTTTTTACATCTTTAAATTCTTCCGAAACTTAAACAAATTAAAAGACTTCGGTTTCAAGTTTTGTAATTAACATTGTTGTTTTACGATTTTGAACCGAATTTATCGTTAACAATTTCACCGTCTGGCCCAATAATGTAATGTAATAAAGAGGGAGATACGTTGTCTATACGAAATTCCCTGTTTAATAATGGCCATCACATCTGACAGCTGAGACACGTTTATACGACGCGAAACTGAGGCAAGTTCGTGTGATTTACTCAGTTTTAGTGTGCCTCTTTACTTTATCTACCTCTTTTTTTATATTGCATCATTGGTCTGGCACTGGTCTTGTAATGATTCCTTGTCCACTTAGCTAAAACATCGTAGATTTAAGGCCCCGTTTCGGAGTCCCGCCGCGCGAAGTTTAGGTTTTTAGCGCTAGTCTCACAACGATCGAGTGTCGCGCGCAGCACATGCACACATGTACATATGCACAGTGGGTCGTCGGACTTTGACTCGCCATCAAAATGTAACTTTGGATTTTGTTACCAAATATTTTTAAAATGTCTAATGTATTTAATCTTAATAACAATACCTACCAACATTCGCCCGAACCGAGTGCGCCGGCCGGGAACCCGCATAACGGGTCCGTACGCCGTAGTCGCTTTTTGCTACATACGTAGAAAACCAAGCGATTGTCTACGAGCATAGCGATTCTTAGCAGTGAATGTGTTAACCCATTCAGGGCCCATGAGGACACAATGCGTCAGACCGCCGTAGTCACTTTCCGCTACATACGAGGAAAACCACGGGATCAGCTAAGAGCGTAGCGCGTAGCGATTCTTGGCCCTGAATGTGTTAAGCTCCACGCTACACTCGTAGTGCTACGCCGTAGCCGGTAGCAGCTTATTCTATGTGTAGCGAAAAGCACCCGTAACGCTCTGCCGCTGGTTAAAGATCTCACGACTATAATTTTTACATGTTGTTTTATTCTGAAAGGAATGGGAGATAAAAATAATAACAATCACAGAAAATGGGCGAGATCGCGTACACAGAATTTAGTGTTCATTTTCCGGTCGTATCCCAGTTTACTGATCGTTATGTTTATCTACATCATTAACTTCCCAGTGATACATTATTGCGAAGGTTCACTGCACCACTGGGACCCGACAAATCTTATCTCTAATGAGGAAATCCGAGCACTTTACCAACAAATCCGACTTTCTTATCTTCGCACTTTATCCCGTGTCAACGGAATAACTAATCATACGAAATCAGACATATTATGACATTTTTATTTTCATACCGCGTACCTGGAGGCCGATTTATGAATTTCGAGCGCTCGAAAATTTTATATGTATAAATACGATCATAGTTTCAAAATTGTAGGCAGTTACTTTTTACCGATAGAATTGATTGCGAGTGGTCAATACCAGTTTTTAAATTTTCTATTGCTATTTCAAAACATCCATTAATCATTTTTGCCAGTATTCGAGTGAAAGAGTCGAGCGCTCGATAGTAAAAAATCGCTGCCTTGCTTTTATGCTATTTTTCCTCAAATTATACACAGAAATAAGTTTTTTTTTTAAATAAGGGACCGCCTTAATAACATTTTTCGTTGTTAGGTTACTTCAAATGTATTTATTTAGTCAGATCCGATTGATGGAATTTTTGATTCTATGTTCTATCGGGCGACAATCGTGTAATCATTACGTAGTTTCAGTACACTTCGTACTTTATGACAATTATAGACATATATTTTAATCATGTTACACTGTAATGGTGCTCCACATTGGCTGTTATAAAACTTATATATTAACGGCAACTATCTTCTTAACTATAACATCATAGTGTTACATGGCCTTATCCTTGTTATACTGTTATATACATATAACAGCCAGTGTAGGAGCACCATAAGGAAACTAGCTGTAATTCAATATTTATAGACTTTTATAATACCATAAAACGTATACCTAACTACCAACCAGACTGTTTGTTTCTGAATAAACAATAAATAAAAATTAATTGTGGGCAGGCTCCAACCACCGATAGCATCGACGGTGCGGGTGTTGTCCGTGGGCGCCTCCTCGCCGGGCACGGGCGCCCGGCTGCTGCAGCTGGCGCCCTCCGGACAACACCTGGTGCTGGCACCGGGCACCGGTGACCCCCAGCTGTGGCACGTCATGTCCAACTCCAAAGTGCATACGTTCAAAGGTCAGTTATCACATTCACTGCTAACAAGTTTGTAGCCGATGCCGCGGTTTTCATGCTTCGTAAATTAAAGCGCCTGCAATGGCGGGTTCCTGGCAGTCAAAGAGTTGCTTACATTTTCAGCATTGCATATTTTTCGGCATCGCCGTTTTTGCAGCATTGCGTTATTAATAAACGAACTGTCTTTCTTCTAACCAAGTTTTTTATATATAAACAGTAGACTTTCCATGTCATTTGAATCCATCGTGAAATGAAAGGGCCGTCGACGCTTAGTATCGGTTCCCAAGTGGGCTGAGATTACTGAGCTTGTGGTATGAAGTTATCACAGTCTTAGTAAAGTTCTGTGCCTATTTGTCAGAAATTGTATTACACACTGATATTCTTCTTTAATATTTAAGGTAACGATTTTATTTTCAATTCTTATTAATAGTCATAAAAATCAATATAGTATATCCAACACAGTATTATTCTACTACAATACAATACAATACAAATACTCTTTATTGCACACCTTAAAACATGAATCAAATAGACATAACAACTTTAAAAAAATAGATGTTAACCACAGGCGGTCTTATCGCTAAAAAGCGATCTCTTCCAGACAACCTTTAGGTAGCGGAAAAATAGCAACAAAAAATTTCAAATTAGGTAGGTGGCAAAATTGAAAGTAAACGAACTTACAACATACACAATTACATCAATAATAAACATACACACATAAAACATACAAATAAACATACATACATTCCTACATAAAACACTTATACAGATAGTGTTAACCATAGAGACGGAAAATAAATAAATAAAGAAAAATAGTAACTATGAGGAATCATGGCAGAAACAGATAGTGCTCCTTTAGGTGAGCTTTGAAAGTAGCGACAGATTTAGCACGCCTCAAGTCCACGGGCAGAGAATTCCAGAGTCGAATGGATTTTAATGTAAACGAGCAATTATAGATTTTTTGTAGTGATAAATAGAAAGATAATTCACTCACAATACACGTTTAATTTATTCATTAAATTCCAAAATTTTCAGATTTTATAAAATAAACCCGCGGTTCATGTCACGGTGACCAAGTTGGTTTATGCAGAGGTCCGAACACTTTTAAGCCGGAGCCCCACTGCTGCGCACGCTACGCACGGACACGCTATACACGTCGCCCACGTGGGTCCATTGGTCTGGATACGCGTGTCAACATTTTCACAGCAACCAATGCACGCACACGCTAAACACGTCTCCCACGTGGGTACATGGGTCAGCTGCGTGTATACACATTCCCCACTGCGGCGCACGCGGTCCACGCTACGCACAAAACGGGGTTTGTTTGTGCGACGCAGTTGGGGCCACCTTTCCACTGCAACCCACGGGCACGCTGTGCACGTTAACTCATCCGCGTGGGTCGCAATGGAGCTTCGCCTGCCACGCGCGCTAGCGTGTGCGTGGGGCCAACTTCGGAACAGGCCACGCGTGTGTCAGTGACGTCATTTCGTGCGTAGCGTGCTCGTACACTGCTGTGGAAGTATCTACCTATATTTTGATACGAAGTGTTTTTGTACCCACGTGCGTAGCTCGACCGTCCGCAGCAGTGGGGCTCCGGCTTATGCGCCTCCAACTAACAACCCTGGAAAACCGGACTACTCCAACCAGACCCCGTATCATGGTCGGCCTTATCACACGATAAGTGACACGTTAGAGCGTCCGTCTCGTTCTGTCGAACGGTGTCACTTATCGTGTGATAAGGCCGACCATGATACGGGGCCAGATCTTTGGGCTGTGCGCTCTCAGATTGTCATTAGCTTGCGCACTGCCGAAAGCTCTATGAATAGCCTGTTCGGCTTTGAGCCGGGATACACTGTTGAAATACCTTAGGTGCTGATGATGTGTAAGTGAACGAGAGCGATCATTTCTAGGAATACAAGTGTTGAAGTCGCCCATTATAATGTGATGATCAAAGAAGTGAGTTCCATGAGTTTTTCTGAAGTAAGAGAAATAATTCACGTGAAGGAGAATAAAATACTCCTTCTTCTTGGAGTTCGATGGAGTTTAGTATGAGAGAAGGGGATGTCAAGAAATAGATATTCAGGAATATCAGAGAAGGGAGAATGGGTTGACATAGAGACGATGGCAAAGGGAATATGCGAACGAAGATAGATAGCAACTCCACCGCCACCTCTTCCGACGCAATCATTACGTACTAACTGGAATCCAGGCAAAGAAAACGAGGTAGAGGGTAAGCAAGACTTAAACCAGGATTCCGACACAAGAATCGCCTGAGTGTTGTTAAGTTCAAAAGTAGCACTTAAGAGTCCGCAGTAAGCTCGATTCTCCATACAAACGTAGTTACGCTCTCATTTCAAAACTACGTGTTGGATTGTAACGAAACTTTGTATGTACAATGACATGAGGTGGGTCAATTTTCAAACGAGCTGTTTTTGCTGTCCCACGGCTATAATTTTAAGTCAGTTTAACATGGAGTATTGATACATATATATTTGTATTCCGTGTATTATATTGTACTTAAAATATATATAACAATACCTTAAATATTAATAGATTCTGAAAAAAAAAATTGTTGATATCGTAAAACGGCGAAATCTACCGCTTTTTCGCGTGTCCCACTTGCGGTTTTGCTCAAACAAAAATTCATAACCATAGATTTCGGCAACGTGTAAATAAACAACTTGTACTGTTATAAAGAAGATTTATTAGCGTATTCATTAAAGTATCTTGCAAAATTAATGCGTGAATAATTAAAACCAGTGAAGTGTTTTAGTAGTTGTCCCACGCGCGACCCATTTATTAGGACTCGAGCTCAAAACCCTTAAAATCTGGTTTTCTATTGTCCCACCCCTACATTTACTTTACGATATGATAGATAGGTTAGTTGGGCTTCAACCACCAACGGGAGGGGAGGGAGCGCCAGTATTTTTGACGGAGGAAACAGGTTTTCTTTATACGAAGTATTTTGGTACGGCTATGACGACATTTGTATGGGCGTTTATTTATTAATATACGATTGAAATAAAAATGTGTCTTTCATAACAAAGGTTAGCAATATGGGGTAAGAGTTTCGCGTTTAACTAATTAGTGAATTCAATTAATAGTGTACGAAGGACAGCCAAAAAACATCCATGTTGACATTTGTATGGCGACATTTGTACGGCTTTTTTGGCCGTACAAATGTCGAATGTGGCATACAAATGTCGATTTAAAACAAAATGTAAGTAAAGCACGAAATTAATGGACATTGGAAAGGATTAAACTGGCCTCGATTTAGGCACTGGTTCCGTGACACATTTGTTGTTTGCTACCTTACCTACTTACTACTTTTTAGGGTTCCGTACCCAAAGGGTAAAAACTACGGGACCCTATTACTAAGATTCCGCTATCCGTCCGTCTGTTCGTGTGTTTGTCTGTCTGTCCGTCTGTCACCAGGCTGTATCTCATGAACCGTGATAGTTAGACTGTTGACATTGTCACAGATGATGTATTTCTGTTACCGCTATAACAACAAATACTAAAAAAACAGAATAAAATAAATATTTAAGGGCTCCCATACAACAAACGTGATTTTTTGCCGTTTTTGTAGATAATGGTACGAAACCCTTCGTGCGCGAGTCCGACTCGCACTTGGCCGGTTCTTTGCTGTCATTTTGCTACCTTCTCTTAGGCAGAATGAAATAATCTGTTTTCTAAGTGATTTTTAATATTTTGGAATATAACCACAGAATAAGTAATAGTACAAATATAACGATCATCATAAACCATAAACCGGAGATACTATATCGAAATAGTGAGTTTTTTAGTATGGTACAAATATTTAAAGTTTTTCAACAATTGTATGGCAAAATCGACATTTTGATGGCACTCACCGACATTTGTATGCCGCTATCGACATTTGTATGGCAGAATCGACATTTATATGGCGCTGACGACATTGGTATGGCACGGTGTTTTTAAAGCATCAATATCTAGCTAACCATTAGAAGCAGAGAGGTGCCTCGTGCACCATATTTTTTCTTTTTAAAAGCCCTACCTCACGTTGTCGGTACGAATTTGATATTCCAAAAAAATAAAAAAACCATACAAATGTCGAAAAACGGCCTCTTCAAAAATTGACCCAGGTATATCCAGGTCTGTACAGTACGATTACTGTTAGTTAAGACCTGACAGATGAATTGCCTTCATTTAATTTTCAACTTTAATCTTATACAAATAAAATAGCTATTACTAAATCGGTAGATGTGGGTAACAGTATTCTGAAAAATGCTTTATTTGTATGAAATTAAAGTTGAAAATTAAATGAAGGCAATCCATCTGTCAGGTCTTAACTAACAGTAATCGTACTGTAATTAGTTTATGTAGCTTCAGATACCATCACAAAAGTAAAAAAAAACAGCGAATTTAAGTTTTTCATACAAAACTTGTTTTTGCTGTATTTCGTTTGTTTTATAAACTGGAACCATATAAACTAATTACAGACATAGATATACCTCATGTAATTGTATATACAAAGTTTCGTCACAATCCAACACGTAGTTTTAAATGTTAAAAAAAATACAGACGTCACTAAATTCTGCATCCAGAAAGTCATGAAGCGAAGGTGCTAAACTTTTGAAGCTGTCTTCAGAAACACTCCCTGTATCTGACGAAAAAGATAAGAAATTGTCATTATCATCATCCGACTCACTACTATGGCTAAACATAGATATATATCAGATATATAAAATATTACTATATAAACAACCAGTATAATAGATATTCAAAATAAGTCTAATAACATAACTTAGGCACACGCTACCCACCAGCAATTTGCCACTACCATTTCATACAAAGTAGCGAACCTTTTCAAAATAGGCAATCTTTTGGGTTCAAGTAATTTTTAACCGCCCACAGCCGGCAAAAACGAGATTGATTTAGTTTCAGAAACAGGATATTTTTCCATCCACACTACGTGTGTTAGTCTAACGGTCAGGTGCGTAGGTCGATAGATCGGAATTTTATAGCCTATCTCGATTGGCGTTTAACGTCCGTGCCCTTATAACATCGCCATTCTTTATTTACCCGTGGATATCATATCAGTTTTTTTATTGAAAGTTTATGATGCAGGTAATTTATCTTATCTCTGAGGGGTAATCACGTAACGGTTCGAACGCGCGTTAGGACAACTCAACTGTCATTTTACCCTATAAAACGTGACATTTAGATCTACCTGTCGCGCGTACAATGCGTTGCGTGATCGACCTGCGGGATTACATTCGTCTGGCGTGTGCGAGTGAAATTAAATAGACTTCTTGTCCATAAAGAGCTTTATGCATTATGGTGTACACATGTTTTACATACCTGATTTAAATTTAAATTGCAAATATAAAGTACTTTTCTGAGGAAATCAAAAACCGTTGTTGCTTCCAATGAGTGGCATATATATTTGCAAACCTTCCCTTATTTTAGTATTTTAATATTATGTAGGTACCATCTGGTATGGTGAGATGTTCCATTAACTTACTCTAACTTAAAATACTGCACTACAGGGTGGGCCAATAAGTGGTATACAACGTTAAATCCATATAGTTACAAAAGTTTGTGTATTAATGTATTCTTAAGACTTGGCAATTCTAAATGAATATAAATATTCCACAAATATCCTTGCCACCTTGCCACGGGGCTTGTCATAGCGTTTTTCATGACTTTTAGCATTTCCGATGGTGGATTTCTTTTCAGTTACTAGAATTTTCCACTTTTCTTGTGTCAAGTTTATTTTAATATGTAAGCATACACACGTGGCTTCAGATAGTCCTGGGGCATCCCATAAGAAAGATTTACTTATTTGAAAATAAAATTTCATGCATGCAATTTTATTTTACTTAGTAAAGTAGTTAAAAAAAAAGAATGCGTTTCCTGAAACGTCTAATGTTGTCAGCTGTTCGAATTCTACGGAATAATTTAGTTTAAAAACAAAGTTTTAACCGACTTCAATTTAGTATCCCGCCAAGCCACGAGAACATTTCCACATTTCTTTTCCAATTTACCACATGAACTGATTTCCGAGAGCAAATGCGTTAATTATTAGAGAAAAAAACCCAATCGCTGTATGTGGGCCGATAATATTTGAGGACTTCCGTCGATTCAACAAGGATCACCTTTGGCACTTCATTAGTTGCTATTTCAACGGAATCTTATCAGAATCTGTGATATACTTTTTCAATTTTATGTACTTAATTGAGGAATTCCATAAGTCATCTGTGGTCTTCATCATCAATTCCACTCCACCATATTTATGATTTCCGGGTGTAAATACACGAGTTATAATAGAAAATACCAAAATCACTACACGCGTGCCTAATATAATTGAGGAGTTCCCTCAATTCCTCATGGATCCCATCATCCAATTGAATTTTTGGAAAAATGGGACCCACCTGGATGCATATACTTACAAATAAAATAAAAAATTTACGAATCGGCTCATCAATGACGGAGTTCTGAGGTAACAAACATTGAAATAAAAAAATAAAAAAAAATACAACCGAATTGAGAACCTCCTCCTTTTTTTTGAAGTCGGTTAATAAAAATAGGGCATTACTTTATTTAATAACTTTCAACGGATGAACGATAGAAACGTGCCCTAAAAACCGCTTCGGTCTTAAACGATGGTTCTGTGAAAAATGAAACAATAGCTGTCTTGACAACACTCATCGCTCATATTTTAATGAAAGCCTTATTGAAAAGGGAAACGCCAGACGTTTCATTACTTAGACCGTTTCGACACTCTTTACAACAAAAGGTCAATGTAGCCTTTCGTTCCTTACTCAGTTTAAATAGTGTCAAATCATTTGTTGAACATGAATTTCTCGTTATTTAGGGGTTGATTTAAAATATAGATATACCCAAGTTACTCGTTTCAATTTAATTTTAATGTTTCGCACGGTTGCTCTGATACGTTAGCGCAACGCAGTGAACTCAAATCGTTATATAACCGCAATGAGAAAGAGATTAGAGGTTACATTTTTACCATACCTACCTACGTCAAAGTGTATAGCCACATTGACAACTATTTCATTCCCAAACGTTAAAAACTCAAGGCGGCATGCAGCGACAAACAATGCATTCGGTATTCAAACGTGTTTTTTTTTTCAATGACAACGAGATATGTCGAACTGATTTTTTTGCGTAACTTACAGCACCAGTTCGCAGGTTCGCATTCATCCCTCAAAAATCTGACAGGTGGAGTAATATTACCGGTACAAGAAATATTTTACTACTGCCGAAACTAAGTACCACAAAGTACATTTTAGTAACATTGCAACATTGACAAGTACTGTCTCGTATTTCTCGTAATACCTCTATATAAATATCAAGATTACGGAGTAGTGAATCCACAGAACATGATTTATGGTTCTATCGCCATCCGCTGATGTTGATTAATGGTGCCGGCGAACATTGAGGTTGGTTTAGTATTAGCTTGATTGCCGAATTTTCGTCAAATAACGAGAAATGACGTGATTATTAACAGGCTGTTTACTTTACACACCGTTTCGAATGTCGTACTGTTAACAGCACCTAATACTGGTGACAATGTATCCAACATAACCTCAGAAGCAAACACTTCTGAGTTTATGTTGGATCTACTTAATGCGTTTATGGGAATCGATCAAAGCGACTATAATTTGAAATTTACAAGTCACATTGACTGGATTGGACTGAGGTCCTTTTATCACACTAGAATTAGTGTTTGTAAGAAACGTAAAAAATCAACGTTGCCTATGGTCAGTCTAAAATTATATTTAAAAAGTTAAAAAACAACTAACAGTCCGTAAGCATTTAGAACAGGATGCAATGCAAGTCCATATGTTCCCCTCCATAGCTCTAACACTATAACGCCTTTAATTTAAATCACCCAAACTCGGAAATTTTTCTAAGACCTCACCGACTGTACATTATAACATTGAAATACATGTAAGTATATTAATATGTAGTACCCCAACAAGCAAGAACAGTATTTATAGTGTTTGTCAAGCCTATTTTTTATTGTACTTATAAGATACTTGTAGTTTACTACACACACGGATTTGGGCGCAGTTATAGGAGCATTGCTTTCTTATAAGTTATAACGATCTTATAATCAACTAGCAGAATGTCACTAGGCCCTATAATACACTTATAGAAGTTCTACCCGAAGACAATTGCTCCTATAGTGTTCTGAGACCATCCATTTATAAGTTTTATAAATCTGATATAAATAAGAGCAATCTTATTTATAACGCACTACTAATATACTTAGTTATTTAGTTATAAGTACATTTTATAAACATCTTTTCGTTATTTCGGCCGGTTGGTGTAGTGTGTTTGTGAGAAATAAATGTTTAAAAACAAATGTAAGTACCTATTTTTCTTATTAATCTAAGTAATATTATTTGTAATTAGTGTAGAGCATATGCAAGTATTGTAAAATTCTGTATGTATAGTGTGTGAACATACCGGGGAAGTCATTTTTATTGTAAATGTCCAACATAATTTTGTTTAATTTTACAATGCCCATGGAAAAAATCGCACATATCATATATGTTCTTAAAATAATAATCCCACAAATAATATTTAATAATATTTAAAATAATATTTCTGCCATGGTTACACATTTAAATAAAACTACTTAAACGGATTATGTCGCGTACAAATTCATCCCGACGTTTTAAATACTTACACTAGATTACAAATGGGCTACCGCGAAACGAATGTATCTCCGTCTCTGTCGTACTTGCTCATACCAGCGACAGAGAGAGGGATACACGAACGATTTTTTTTCACAAATTAATTACTTACATCATCAATGAGAAAATTTTAAAGTTTTCCTGTCATACGTTTTAAAATAAATTATTTTTGTCTTTTCAGTTCTTTTCGAAAGCTTCTTAAGCTTTCGCTTTTTAAGTAAATATGACTTTATAAAACTCTGCAAATGTTAATGGCCATGGTCAATTTACCCTAACACATCCCTAATACATTTTACACTATCTTAAATTATATTTATTTTTATAGCCCATATACTTATATCTTCAACCAAATCACATTTTTTTCATACTCGGTGGTTTCTTCTAGGTCGAAGTCGTATTCATCTTCTTCGCTATCCGAGTCTAAAACACAGTCCACCGCGGAACCCTCATTCACTTCACTTGTATTTGCACTTGACGCACCAGGTTCACTTTCTAATACAGTTGAACTTGTTCCCATAAAATTGGGCTTCACTAAGTCTGTATTCAATTTTCTCACTTTTCTTCTGTAACAACCGCTCCTTTTAAATCGTTTCCATTCGCTTAAATCTATTTTAAACGACTTTCACAACACGAATTCGAACAACTGATTCAGCAAAAAATACCAAACGTTTACTGGTAAGGTGGTTGATCTAATAACTTATATGGTTGTTTAGTCTAATAAGGCTCTTACCAAAGTACTATTTCAGTTATAAGGACATTGGACAAGACCAATATTGATAGCGATGTAGACTTGTAATAATCTCAGCTTAGTATATTATAATATCTTGTTCTCTTACAAAATGCTACTATAAGATCAAATAGTATTCAGGAGTATTTCATCTTTCTGCAAACTTTTATAGGAGACAACCCATAACTGTCTTATGAGCCGATCTTGTAGCTAACTAGAAGTCTGTAAAATAAAACCAAACGATCTTTAGACTATTTACGCTTGTGAAATGTTACTATGAGTCAAAGAATCCTGTAACTGTTCTGTGTTACAATCTTGTAGCAAACTATAAGGCTACAATATAAACATGAATGCTCTTGAGTATGTTAGCGCTTATTGTATGTTATTACTTATAAGTAAATGGCTCTACGTCAATGTCTATATAGGATCGTTATTAGTAAATAAGTACTTAGTCTTTATTTATAGGAATACGTGGCTTGTTGGGACTTTTCAAAGATATATACATATATCATGTAATAACGTGTACATGCAAATGCTTCCTCTCATTTCTGTAGACAGCACAGCGGATTTCTACTTCTTGCTTTCTAAGTAATTAATATTTATGCAGATCCAGACAGAAATCCTGTGCAAAGTTCTCTATATTCATCCAGAGGGTCTTATGAAGTCATTACATGGATTTCGTACCTGTGTTTTCCGTTGTATTGTAAAGTGAAACTTAGATTACTTGTGTTCGTTCCCTTTTAGCTTAAGAAAATGAACTTTTATTAATTATGCATGTTATAAAATGTGCCTAGAAACTATATCATCTTAGAATGAAACTTCTAAGAAGGAGCAGTAAGGTAAATGTCTCAATAATCAACACCTTAATAGTTGCTTTATAGTTGACACCTATTGTTGTTCTCCTCTTTTGTTTTGACAAAAGATTTAAATTGTCATGTTTTAAGCCAATGGCGAGCACTGGGATGTTTACCTTACTAGTTTAAGCAATGAAGCGTAGTTTCAGCGTCCGAGAGCCAACCGGGTTTACACGACGGTTCCACAACACTTCGGGAGCTCAAATAGCGCGAGCCATCCGGTTGCCCCTTGGACACTGCAACTAAGCGTCATTGCTCTGAATATACCTACGCATAATAATGTTAATTCGCGTTTAATGAAATAGATAAACAAAATAAAACCCTTAAGTGTATTATCAAAGGCTACAGTCACTTACAAATGACTAGCAATTATCAAATAAACTAGATTGCGATTTTCGAGTACTGAGTTAAACAAAAGACATTTTTCACTATAGTCGTATAGCGATTTCAGAAAATATTCCTTGCAGAATATATTTTTAATTAATAAAGCGGGATGCCGCTCATCGGCCATCGCTGATTCCTGCCCCACACAGAAGCTGCAACAACTAGAAATTGCAGCAATTAACAAAATTGGACTCGTATCGCTAATTGGATTAAAACTCGTATTTTCTCGTATTGTATTCCGGTCGAATGATTGTTATAATGTTCAGTGAGCGTCAAAATGGCCAGAAATAATCGAACGAGCGAGCGAAGAGAACGAAGTTATACGTCCCGCTGTCAGACTGTTTTAATTTACAGGTCGCATTTTCTCGATTTTGTGAACAGGTTCCTAGGGGTAAGTAATACGAGGTATAACAACTTATCATATAATGGTCATAATATATACGCTCACTGTGTATAAGCTTGTTTAGTATAACGTTCATTGCACATAATGAACGAAAGGTATAATGTCAAAATATATATTTTCGTAAAGTATAACGTACTTTAGATACCATATCAATTGATATATCGATTAAAGCGTATAATATTCATAACACCAGTACGGGCTGCTAGTGCCACACACACCAAGTATAAAATGTTCTTGTTTGATGATGTAATAATAACTCACTAATATAGTCAAAAGTAAACACTTTATTTATACCGTATAAAACTATATTATGAATGATAATGCGAATGAGGACACGCGTGCTGAGTGTTGATTGTAAACGTGTACTGACGCGTACTTTAATGGTTTACGCGATCGAAAGTAATTTCGCTGAGATGGCAATGTGCGGTGTGTGGACCGTACTACACCTAAGGAATTAGATTGAAATTAAATATTTTTTGAAATCAAATACGCCAATTATTTTAGCCTAACCTAACCGCCAGCGTGCCGACGTCACCCCGCTTCGCGGGGTGTCTACTTCCGCTCTAAGGGACACAGGATAACCCTAACCTAACCTACAAATATTACCATTGTTTAGAGTTATTTTTACTGCGGGGGACTTCGCCTCCCGGGCCCCTTTTGTGATTGGCACCGCCCCCCCCCCCCTTCCCCCCTTATCCTAGCTGCCCTAACCTAATTTTCTGTATTATAATCCTTATACGAAAATACACTATGTTATATGAACTTATGATCGTTATACGTTATGTATGTTATACAAAATGAAATAAGTTAATTTGAGCATTATAGAAAAAAACGTTATATAGAATATTATGTCAATTGACCGTTATTCCTTATAAAAGTATTGGTTTTGTGGTTATAGCTAACGTTCATTATATCTTGTGAACGTTATTAATATGAAATGATATATATTGTTGTTATATCTCGTGGGACGCACCCGGTTCATAGAATGATTTAATCGATTCACTTATTCGAAATTCAAAGACAAAAGCAAACTTTTTCTTTAAGTAATTCTCTCGAATTACAGCTTAGGTATAGATTACAGCCACCTACTTTCGTAATTTCATGACCAATTTACATTCTGTTTATGTTTAGACATTCTCATTTTACTAAAACAAACTAATTTACCTACAGATGTTTTAATATAGAACAAGAATCCTTTTTTTATATTTGATCCATATCTATAATATTGCAACCACAGATGTGCGATTACAAATGTTGTGTGGCGTTATACAAATAATTTTTCTCCTGTTATGATAAGGGGAGCTATTTCGTACCCCCGGCTAACCCGACCCAGAGGCCTACGACATTTAATTTGCCGAGGGCACTCGCCGTCATGCTTGTCGTATTAATATGAGGGTACGAAGTACGCTTTAAATTAAAATATGTGTAAGATATAGGTAGACTGTATGTTGATGTATGACTGTAGGATGTAATGCAAGCGTATTCTACAATTTACACGTTGATTCCTTACTGTTAATATTATAACGTTATATTTTAGTGTTGTTCTCGTAAACCTTTTTCAGGTGTTGTATAATTACAAACCACCATTTACAGTAAACGCAGATAAGTAGAGTATAACAAGAAAGTGGTAGACTGGCTGGCTGACTGTACTAATACCGTCGCGTCAAACATATTGTTAGGAAAACCCGAGCTAAAATGGTAATTTTTTCTTCAAGAGCCTTAAATGGTGTGAAATTGTCTCAGAGTAGACACGGTGAGAAGCGAGTTCTATGTCTTGCCAAGTACTGGCAATTACGTATATTAAGTGATTATTAATCAAGTAGGTACTCGTGATAGCATTGCCTAGCGGAACATTCATTGGCAGCGTAGCGGCCCCCGGGGCCCTACTAAAAAACCAAAAATGCAACACAAATTCTAACATGGAGGGGAGAGCAGTTGAAACGCGGTTGAATTACTCGTATAAAGAATATCTTTACCTAATAAAAAGTTATGAAGAGAATAAAAACACTGGAGTAACAAGCAGCTCATGTTGCCTCAACATAATTAATTTCTTTAATGGTTAGAATGGCTTGAACCGCAAATATTTACAGTAAAAGGTAGCTTCATAAAAATCAATTATATGTCGATGATTGTGTAGCTATATCTTAATTCATCCAGTTCATACGAAACGAATTAACTGAATTCAAAAACAAACCCAAACAAAACCATTAAATGAGTATATAAAAAAAAACGTATAGTAATATCAACGTGCCCCTTGTTCTATGAGATATTCGTGGAGTACTTTCTAATGCAAAAAAAAAACCGGAAACATATATACTTAAAACTCATTTTTTGAAACATCAGTATGGTTTAGAATACGTATACCGAAAACATACGAAACTCACACGATATTACTACCATTCATCATGACGACTTATTATTAGACGCTAGGTGAAAGAATGAATATGTATGAGGGCAATTTTCCAGGTCACTCGGGCCGGATCCTTTGCATGTGCGTCACGAGAGAGTCGCAATACCTCCTCACCGGCTCGGAGGACACCAGCGTCATCGTATGGGATCTGCACACGTTGGCGATGAAGGCAAAAATGACGTGAGTTGAAGATTTAGGTCATATTTAATCATGGGACCTCCTAGCAGGAAAATAAAAAATGTGGTAGGTACACTTTATTAGTTACTAGCGACCGCACGGCTCCACTCGCGTAGTTACTACAGAGAACCAAGCGGGTGGCGGGATAAAAAATAGGTTAATTGTATATACTGGCGAAAGATTCATAATGTGCAGTAACGTAGATTACCGTCTACAGACAAAATTTCAACCGCACAGACTTTTCCTCTTTATAATGTTACTATAACATAATACATTAGTCTACATTAGCAATAGTATATTTATTTAGCTTGTCTTGACAAGATATAAAGTTCCACGTTCCATTAGCTTTGACTGGCAGCCCAAATATTTCAAAAATGGAACAATAGTACAAATCGATCTGGTTCCCTAAAAATCTCTAGGCATGTCGGAAATTAAGTTGACTGCGATAAAAGTACATACTTACTCATATATAGTCGAATAAAAAAGCTATCTCTTAATAAAACCTTATTTCAGGAGGCAGTAAATAAGTTTTCTTTAAATATGTACCTACAACAATTAAAAATGGGTAACAAGTGTTTGGTGTGTGTATCCTGTTTAAAGCGTTTTTTTTAATTCAAAATACGTTTACCACATTTTATTTCAATGATGGACTTATAATTAAGTAACCTCTAAAATAACATAATAAAGACCGCTTAGTAATTGTTAATGTTTAGTTAAAGATATTTTATGAAGCTCAAATTAAATGTTCGGAAATATTACAAGTAGGTAGGTAGGTAAAGTGTCTAATGATTCGCGATATTGAAATCTGCATACTTGGGTAACTTCTACTTTCCTCTTATTGGTTTTAGATTAGCTTTGATTTTCACTGTTACCAGCCCAGTAAAGTCCTCAACATAGTCCCGGACGCTTAGATAGTTTTACATATAACACAGATATACATCTCAAAGACATCTATAAAAGTGTTACAAACTCATCAAGTACCTATTTAGAATAAGTTTTACTAAACTACAACATTTGTTTGCGCAAACAGGATGCCGGTTGCCGCCTTCTAGATTACTTACGGGACATTATCACAAGCAATTAAGCTAAATGTAGCACAACGCTAACTGTTAAAATCCTAGAACATTACTCGTTTCATTAACACTGTACCTACAAGCTATCATGTTGACTGCAATCTTCACGACACTCTGACAATAAGTAGTTCTTCTCTTAGCAATAAACGACCACGTCTATTTTAACTTGCTTACGTCTTTACGTTTACTTCTCGTCAGCTGTAGGCACCTAAAAAACGTCTATATCCAGTCAGCAGTAGTTACAAGTAGCTACACGGACGAAGCGCTCACGATGATCTACACACGATTATATTGTCAAGAGAATAAAGATTGCACTAATCATTCTGCGTATGTGCTTCGTCCGGGTTATACCCTGTTTTACCGACAAATGTTTTATCGAATTTTTTTTTTACCAACTTTTCATTTCATAGAAACCTGTACCTTAACAGTAAAAATTATTAAGATTAAAGCAATTTGGACGTGATTGTATATAGCTTGTATTGACGCAGGGAACACATAGCCCCTGTGCTGTGCGTGGCAGCTGTCGTGAATCGATCGCTGGTGATCAGCGGCGGAGAAGATTCAGCTGTCATCGTCGCCTCGCTAATTGATGGCTCGCTTGTATGTATATGTTGTTTTCCTATCCTACCTACTCATTATGTAACCAGATGCCTGTGGCATCTTTGTAACCTACACCCAGAAACTACTGTTAACTAATTATATTAGAAAGAAGCGTACCACGTGTAATAAGTACCTACAGGTTACGAGTTATTGCCACAAGCCTAAGGGTAGGTAAATTATCAAAATAATGGTTGCAAATGATCTCGTGTACAATAATACTGTAACATCGGTACATACACTTCATCTGTATTGATAACAAATTGCTAATATGATAAGTGTTGGTTAGTAATCTGTAACTAGACTTTGATCGGTCTGTGATCGTTAGTTGGTGCAAAGAGCTACATCATACATAAGAACTCGTTTAGTTGCTATCGAGTATTATTTTCTTGTGCTCAGTCCAATCCTTTTCTTTGTATTACTCTAATAAATATAAAAGCGAAAATCCTAAAATAGTTCTCGACCTAAATAAAAGCTAAACCAATCCCACTCTTAAATGATAACACAGCTATGACAAAGCTTAGCCCGTTTTTGCTGACCTGAGTCCCTGCGGACTGATTTCAATTTGCTCCATTTTGCGCTCTCATATAATCCATTCCAAGCGTACCGTAGATACTGGAATAATGGAGACCTGCTTTTATACTTCGCTTATATTTATACTTATAATTGTTAATTTGTTCTTCGTTGAAATGTTGGACTTCAAAGAACTTTCCGGATTTGCTGGTTATGCTAATAGCCCCCATTCAAGAATTGTAGATAATCCCATTTGAATATATTCGTTTTAATTAGTCATCGTATTTGCTACAGTTTATTTTATTTACTTTAGAGAAAATTCTCAGTCTAATGCAATGTAGGTATGCACTGCATAGTGGGATTTCATCAGTTAACTAAGAATTTGTTTACTTTTAAATAACTGCGCTACGCCACGGTAGTTGCATACCTATTTAGCTGGTTTGAATTTTTTCTCGAGATACCTAATTAATGAATGAATAATAAATTAATTTGGATGTTTACCTCTTTTGCACTGAATTCTAATTTCACGTTCGATATATGTAGGTGTCCATATCTGTTCTTGCTCTTGTATACCGTTAATGGCATAAATCATTAACGAGTGTCGGAATCTCGGGTCTCAGGAATCCATTTTTCTTATAGGTAGTTATGACATAGGCGGATGTCACACTGCGCCGCATCTCCGGACGGAGGTGCAGTGCAGTATGTTGTACCACACGGAATTCATATACAAACTGAGGTACTTGCATACAACGAACTCCGCATCTCCGTCCGGAGATGCGGCGCAGTGTGTCATCCACCATATAGTCGAGTTAATTTCGACTTAACCTAACTATGTTCTCCTTTGCGCTTCTTTGAATTCCAAAGAATTGAGGCACTTTTTATTAATTTAGGTGACCAAGCTCGACCACCACCGTGGCTCCGTGACAGGCCTGAAGGTGCTCCAAGACGGCGAGATCGTCGTGACGTGCTCCCAGGATGGGACAGTGTGCATGTGGAACGTGGACAACTTCACGCTGCTCAGCACAGTCACGGCGGGAGTGCCAGTGCATGCCATGGAGGTGACGGATGACAATGTGTTCCTGGTCACGCTGCAGGGAGAGAACGAGCTGCACGTGCGGACGCTCATCACCGGGACCTATCTGCATATGTTGAAAAGGCATAAGGCAAAGGTGAGTTTCGTCGTTGTTATGGAAATTTCATCAAAATAAGACAGAAAAGGCCTTTGTTATCGGCTTTCTGAAAAAGTCTATCTACATAAGCCAGCATGCAACCTTCATTAAAAGGCTAGTGAAAAGCAAGTACAGATTTGTACTAATGCCGTGCGATTCATAAATTATCCAAAACTATAAGAAGTCGACATGGCTAAAGCAAAATTGGTTTAGCTATGATGCTCTGAAGGACGAAGTACGTGCATGACAAGTAGGTACCTTGTGCATACCGATAAATGATAAATTGGCAACCATCATTCTCGCGCAATTATCATATCTATCAGTTTTATGAGTGACAATGTCTTCTTGTGACTGTTAACCTTTAGGATAAAGTTAATCTACTTACAACAGGAAAGTAAAAAAACGCTTGGTCAATTTATAATCTCTGATCCGCTGCGTAATCGCTGCACAAGCGGTAAAATAATAGCTTCATTCCGCGCGCTCACCGAGGCTTGTTTGATTAAATTTCAAACCTGCTTTTGTGAACCTAAAAAGATTTGTTTTAAATATCTGCTTTGATCTCAAATGACGTCTGTGCCGTGCTAATTAATTAATACAATAATTAATTGCAACGTTTGCAACGCTTTACATTGATACAGATATTTAAATATTAGCTGAAATTGATAACCTTCTCGTGTAATTTAAAATAGAGGGATAAATCTGTGATCGTACTCATAGTGACGTGCATTTTATGGCTTATTTAATAAACTATAAATTATAAATTAGCGTTGAAAGATTTTTCCAAATAATAGCTTGAGATGTTTTCGTCGCTTGAATATAATTTATTCGGTGAAAAATATTTTGTATGCGCCGCGCCTTCTTCTATTTATTTATTTTATCTAAATCATATCACAATCTGTTTTCATTATTAAAACAAGACAAATGACGATGTCAATTTAACATAGATAAACCTGAGCAAAGACTGCCTCAGTTAACTTTGGCTAGAATGGTAACACTGCCCAACAATTTACACAGCTAAAGTTACCCTAGCCCTAAATCCTTGCACTACGGACGAGTAACTTTAGAATTGGATGCATCCTCTCAATGGTACGATATTTAATTGGAACTGGTAACCAGACAGCGTGGTACCTACTTTGCGACAATTTGCAACTAAAATGTTGCTTGATAGGATAACGTACGGGTATTTGATACCTTTGTTTTACAGTACAGACCCAGCAGGTTTATAGTTTAAGTATACACTGTGGTCCCATATACAGTTCAAGACTTTATGAATTTTATATTCGTTACGAATTGACTACTAACTTGCTAATTATAGGTAATTACCTACACTTATTAAAGTTAGTGGAGATAATACCTGGGTTATCAAGACACGCGGCAGCGTGTCCAGCCAAGTCCAAAGCGAAGAGGAACTGTCGACTCAGCAGCCGTGTGTATATTTACAAGAACCATTTGGAGCCACTTTTGACTCCTTAATAATCAAAAATCTATTAAACATAGACACATGAACATAAACATGCTTTAAGACATATACGTACATGTTTTAAAACGCCTTAGAATAACTAGAATCCGAAATTAATATACATAGGTAAAATGGTATTCAGATATAAACGTCTAAAAGTCGGCATTTTTATCACTGACTTACCAACCCACTTCCAGGTGACCTAGAAAGTTGAAATTTGGCGTCCAGCTAGGTAATTGTGTGTACCTATAGAAATAACAAAGTAAAAATTTGGATTTTTTAAAAATATTATTTATTATTATTATGTATATTCACGGGGCAAACCCCGGTCATTTGGAAAGCGTGCGTGGGTATATAGATCCAACACGTAGAGGCCCTTTGGAGACGAAGTTTATTGTGATATAATACACCTGCTAGAACCCTGTTAAGAAGACTACTAAGAATACTACTGTTATCAGGTCAGGGTCAGGATCTGGTTCATGGGGTTCTGGAGAAATCGAGAGAAATCTTTAAATGATAGGGACACCTATAGAGATTTGGGTATATCATATAGGAACGCGTGTAAGTATTAGCTCTTGAAAAGCACCATTTAGTGGAAGTAGAATTTTGATCTGGTCAGGAGCTGATGATGGAGCCCTGAAGGAATCGAGAGAACTCTTCAAATATGACAGGCACACCTGTAGGGCTTTGGGTAATTTGTATAGTAACTCGTGCATTATCTCTTGAGAAACACAATATATTTTCATAAATAACTTACTTTTGAGTAGGGAATAATAAAAAGATCGTGCAGGTATTCGCGAAATAAAGTCGCACAATATAACTCAATCACTAGACTATTTTAATACATTCACACACACCGAAAATATAACAGGATTGCAATAATAAATCTCGATTAAAGAGCCAATGGGTTTGCAAGCGCTTTCAACGAATGACCTCCCGTGCCGCCATGCATGACACTACAACTCCATTCGGAATCAACTTGATCTTGACTTCTCAACATTATTCCCGATTACTCGATTAATTGGATTCCAATACAAATCATTGAAATAATGAATCGCGCGCCGTTATATGGTTGTAGTAGGATTATCTACTGAACTTGGCACCCATTTAGAGCTCAATTCATTTGTCGGCGAAGTTGACAACCACGCATATTCTTAATATTGAACTTGACTTCCATTTTCTCATTTATGTTTTTGGCGGGATTATAGTTTCATATAAATGTTTCAGTACCTATATATGTTCTAGAAAAAAATGGCACTGTTCACATGAATGTACTGTGAATAAATATATATATAAGATAAGATAAGATAATTATTTATTAACGCCACAATAAACGATTACACAAAACATATCAATGCAACAACAAGCGACGCTAAAAGGAGCCCCCACTCAGCATATTGCCACGACAAGCCGTGGCGCTGATTTTCAGTAGGGCCCTAGCTAAAAAACTACTATACTATAATTAAATCTAAAACTAAACGGATGACGAATCAACTAAACGATCAACCAAACTTTTCAAACATACCGTCATGTTGCTAGTTTCCGACCGCTACCCAACCAATTACACGGGAAGAAAAGGAACAAAAAAGTACAAAGGAAAAGGAGATTACATGTAGGTATTGAATATTGATCAACAGGTAAGAATTTAATGCCAGTGCTAAAACATAGAAAGTGAGAGCGTATTTGATATATATTTACACATATGCAAATATATTTATTTAGCTTCGCCTAATTGAATATTTAAAAAATGAAGTCTACACTTGAATTTAAACCCGTTAATTGTTTTAAACCCACGGAGTGGCGGAGGCAGGTTGTTCTAGCACTTGGTGGTATAAGTAGTAATGTTTTGATATATCAAAACATTACTGCTTCTACAAAAGATGTCTACTTCTAAATAAATAAATCAATGTTAGTTTGTTTATACGTAGTGACGCCACCAAATGTGAAACTAAAATATATTAAGTGATGTTGCATAGTGTGGCTAAAATGTTGGTGTTTAAAAATGTAATACTGCTTAAACGTGCTACTTGCTAGACTAGCCGATTGAAACAAAAATTTAGTTATATGAATCCGTGCAACAATTCTAACTATTCCATCGAAATCCTGCTAAAAGGCTCGACGATCAACCGCTATGAGGCCGTATCGCGTATCGCGCTCAAACTTCTCCGACCGAAGTAATTGAGGGTCTCTAAATTGCCTTAGCCCTTAGTTATTCTCGACTAGTGGAAATAAAATACAGCTGATTTGGTGTAAGTGGCTCTCGAGCTCTGCCTTATTGCATTACCGGGAACGTCGTGCTGACTGCCCACGTTTACTGAACCATCAGTCTGTTAGGAACGTGTGAAGCTTCGTTTAGCTCTTTTGTTATTAGGATTTACGCTACGTTATTGTAAGGATATATGTGGTTTTATAAAGCCGCGTTAGACTAAATGTCACATAAAATTTTAGTGACTCAGTAGGTACAGTCAGCTGCAGAGAAACATGCTCCACCTGTATACCAAATTTTATATAATAATGTCATTTCGCCGGTTAGCGACCACCTAATTTTATGTGCCGGTTGGCGACCACTTAGCTGAGTTGGTGAACTGAAAGGATATTTCCTCGGTTTTTTAGTAGATTTATATTCTAAAACAACAACAAAAATGCATGTACAACTAATTGTCTCAATAGGGTCTGTAGAATTGATGTTATCTTCAATAGAAAAAACCTTCTCCTTCAGGTGGTCGCTAACCGAAGGTGGTCGCGTAACCAGCGTAATGACCCTATTATAAGTATTATCAGTAAAATCTTATTGTAATGGATTTACCTACTTTTTTACTGCGCTGATAACATACGTGTGCATTGTATCGTATAAGTATAACTTCGCTTTCTTTGTTGTTGTTAATGGGTACCGTCCGTTCCTAAAACTGACGGTGCCCACTCTCTGAATGATAAATATTGTAATATTAACCAGTGGTAAACGGTGTGGGCCACACATATTGTAAACATTTTCTTTAAAACTTATTTTAAGTAATTATTGTAGTGGCTGTTTGTTTACCCAAATAAACTAAAAAAAAAAAACTTTGCAGGGGTGAGGGGGGGGGGGGGGGGTTATTTGACGTTACATCTAAGTGAGTGATAAATATTGTGATTGAAGTCGCAAACGATGGCACAATGATTAACAAATAAAATCGATTGTTTTATTGAAGTAATAAACTAGTTAATACGGTGTTTGGTACAGCTGAAGTGTTTCTGCGTGGCGCACGACTCGTCGCGCGCGGCGGTGGGCTGCTCCGACCAGCGCGTCTACGTGTACAGTCTACTCACGGCGCAGCTGCTGCGCACACTAGCCGTGGCCCACGACCTGGCCGCGCTGGCGGTGGCGGACAGAGACCATTTCCTCCTGGCCGCAGGTGAGACATTATACTGGCGGTGGCAGCACTTACGTGTACAATGTACACCCAGCATAATACAGCCGTTGCCAGTGTGTTTAGTAGCGGGTCACGTCACCTGCGCCACATTCTCGGCTAATAACTGGCTGGCGCTAAGCGGCTCAATGAATTAATGAGTAGAAATGAGGTGCTTTTTTGAAGCCTGAAATTCGCAATTATCTAAATGATAATTTTCCTCTACCTGTTTGAATTAGGCTTACGATTTATAAATTTGCAGGTGGGAATAGAGTCACGATTTATTCATTCCATACGGAAGACAACCTAACCAATTTCCGGCCGACGAAACAGCTAAAGAGACGACAAACGAAATCCAAAACAAACATCAGCTTATTACAGGTGCGTTGCAGCGATTTGTAGAAACTTGCTAATTGAGTAACGTAATTTTAAAAATCATTTTTAAATGTGCATGCGCGATCAACACAACATAAAATATAGAAAATGCGCAATGAACACACACTCACTACAAATTTATACACCATTATTACATTATTATTATTACATCATTTTTATGTTTGAACCTGTCTTGTGTACAATATAGTGCTTACATTCATACATACATACATACTATCCAGGTGGGTCCAATCATTTTACAACTTTTGAGCGAAATTTCATTTTATGTCTGAAGCATCAAATTAACTGTCAGCAGATTTTCCGCTATACTGAGCACGCTTCCTATATAAATTGTAACCGAATATTGTCTCTTCCTTTCTTTGCTTGATTATTGGATTTTACAATTGGGGGTATTAATACCTATACGTACATAAATACATTGACAATACGAGTCCTGTAGTACAGATATTTATGTCCTGACCTGGCTATATACATTTTTACCACGAAATCATGGCGTTACTTAACTTCGAAGCTAAATTTGAAAACAAATATACTCTGAGCAAATATCTACGATATCCACGGCGATAAACCTAAAGTATTAATTACACTATCGCAAGCTATTTCTGCCAATCCTGGTTGTAAAAATAATGCATATATAAATCACTGAGACACACCTTCCACACCAAACTAACTCTGGTCACCCCAACAGGCAGAACAAAGCGAACTGATCCCAATCAGCTGCCTAGAAGTATCTCGCGACGGGCAACTCGCCGCCAGCGGTTGCGCGCGCGGTCTCGTCCGCGTGTGGCAACTGTCCACCCACAGGCTACAGGCCACGCTCAACGGGCATATGGGCCACGTGACCTGCGTCACGTTCTCGCCTAACAACTTGCTTGTGCTGAGCGGTTCTGAAGACAGGACCATCGTCGTTTGGCAACTGGGGGATAACTCGGCTACGTTAACGTACAAGGTTAGTGAGTGTGTCTGACAACTGTCCACCCACAGGCTACAGGCCACGCTCAAAGGGCATATGGCCCACGTGACCTGCTTCACGTTTTAGCCCAACAACAACTCAGGACCATCGTTTAGCAACTGGCGGATAGCTCAGCAATTTTTTCAGCATGGCAACTGCTTCCACATATGAAGGCCAAATCTGTATTTATATATCGCAATATTCATTCCCAATCTATCCTTAGGGTCACTCAGCTGCTCTGCAATCATTACTAATGATGTCGGACAACCGGCGCGCCATGTCGGGCGACAGGGCCCGGAACGTGCACGTCTGGCTCGTGGACTCCGGCATAGTGCTGCATTCCACCACCGGACCTACGGCGAGTCTCGATGTCACTCTGAATATGAAGTTTGCCGTAAGTACCTATAAAGTTGTTTGCCAATTTGCACAACAATATGACCATGCTAAAACTACATTTCTTGTCGAGTCATCAAATGATTCCCTGAATCCAAAGCCTAACAAAACTCTAGCGTTATCAATTAAATATATAGACACATACCTACTCGTAGAAACTGCTGAAATACATTTTTACAATTGTTTATTTAACTTGCAATGTGTATGTGTTGAGTATGAGTTGAAACTGTACATTTATAAATAAATAATAATAAATAAATCGTTTATTTCCACTTAAAGTTTACATATGGTACAAGTATTTACTGACCTCCACACTAGGCAAAGCCTGTCCCGTGGAGGAAGTTAAGGAT
Source organism: Epinotia bilunana (assembly GCA_947049275.1). Taxonomy (NCBI): domain Eukaryota; kingdom Metazoa; phylum Arthropoda; class Insecta; order Lepidoptera; family Tortricidae; genus Epinotia; species Epinotia bilunana. Next base: position 13,802,480 of record OX346259.1, on the reverse strand, counting down.
TAACAGGAGTTACATGTACATGTACGACAAATAGCGACAGCAGTAGCAAACAAAGACAATTAAATATATTATGATTTTAGAATTTTAAGGAACTATTAGGTCTAAACGTATAATCTCTGTAAAATTAACTAAACTTAATTATCAAACAAAAACTAAAAAAAAAAAAAAAAAACAAAACTAGTGCAAATAGTGTGTGTATATGTATGTATATATGTGTGTATGAGTATGAGTATGTGTAAATGTGTATGTGTAAGTTTGTGTATGCATGGGCGTCAAAGTTGTACCTTTAAAACCTGTTCAGTTTCTATATATGATAAATCCATTAAAACCCTCGTCAATAACCTCTTTACCTTGACAATGGAGTGTTTCTCAAATTTATAAAGTTTTACTAAACTGTTGTATACATGTGGATACAAGAAATCAGGAAAACGATGTGCAAATGAAGTTTTTACGGCAATAGATGATATTTTAAAGATTCGTTTTTTGAGCAAGTCATTGTAGTCGGATAAATTTAAAACAGATCTTTGTGTATGTGATATTACTCTCATTAAGAAAAGCTTTCTTACGCTAAGCACTTGAGCCTCTTTGTACAGTTCAGGGGTTGGATACCTAATCGGTTTTTTAAGTGCTACTTTTAGGACCTTTTATTTGTGTGTCAGATGTCAATGCAATACCTGGCTACCATGAAGATGGAGGTAGAAGGTGGCCATAGAAAATTCTCAATCACACAAGATATAGGTCCCCGTCATGTTTAAGCTCATTAGAATCATCTCATAAATAGTAGGTAGTTGACGAACTGTGCAAATAAAGTACAGTCGGCAAAAACAGCTGACAGTGGCAGCACCAAACATGACTTTTTTGTCACAAACTTATTCAATGCATGCAATTCACAGCACAAAATGCAATATCAATATGAATAAACTAACTCCTATTTGCTTCTTTTCGCCAGCTATAGAGATAATATATATTGCGAATTCATGCAATTCTCCAAACCAAAAACCAACAATCGACCCCTGAATGGGAAACTAATGCAAAACTTTTATTCGTAAACACGTTATATCACTCAAGTGAGCCCAGAACTTCTGCCATTGAATCGGACTTGGCTTTTAAAACTTTGAACCACTCGATTTTTGTTACTGAAGCCAAACATAAGGCTTCAAACATTTAATTGGGTCTAAAACAGCGAAAGAAGCTATAAAAGTTTTCAATCCTGCCGAAAATGTAACAATGGTACTTACTCTTATACTGGGGTTTGCCAACAAATTTGTGGGCCATTTTATCTGAAATGTCTTAATAGTTTTCCTAACGGTAAAAATAGTGTACCTATTATAAGAAGCCGATAGATGATTTAAAATTATAACATGAAAGTATATATTTGAGTAATAAGCTTTAAGGCGAAACTAGTCGAATGAAGCTACATACGCAGCACTAAAACTACACTAGGCGGCGCAACATTATCATGATTCTCCCCAGAAACACACACCACTACATTCCACGCACACTATCTCACTTTACGGTGACAGGTCACTGACCTCGGTTTTTATTTTCTTTCGTGTCATTATAAATTTAAATCAGTCACTGACCTCCATACCGAAACTGAAATTGTCAATACATATTGAAAAATATCAGAGACTTGTACACATTATTTTGGTAGGGACTCAGATCGAGCTGGCTTTTTGAGGGGGGGCTTGAGCCTGGATGGGTACCTACATTTGAAAATTTAATTTAATTCCTAAATGGAATGTATCACAATAGAGGGGTCATTAAGCGATCACGTCATTCAGTCTGAATTTATATAAGGGTATTAATATTAGGTAATCTTTATTTTCCTTTTTAGGTTTATAGTGTCGAAAAGTCAAATAGTATAGTAGTATATATAGACTACCAATACTTTACAAATACTAAATATAAAATGTCAAATCTTCCTATATGCTAGATGGTAGGATAAATACCTACACATACACGTGTGATATAAAAAAATATTTCAGGTACTAAAGAAACGTATTCAAACATTTGTGATTAAGAACGGTCTGCAAGAGCAAAATCGAGTTGTAATGGCCTACCAATACAATGGGTATACCCTAGTTTGTGCGAATATACAATTGTCAAAATGAAAAAATAGCGACAGACGTCCTTCCAGCCCGAGGCCGCATGGCCATCTGCTTACTAAAATTCAAACGAAATTACTTACGCTCACCCGATTTCAGCGTGATTTTGTATTTATGTGCTTAATTTCACTAATTTACGATTATTAAAAATAAAATGAGCCCACTTGTTTGTCACATATTTAATAAGGAATAAAAGGATACAACAATAAATACTGAATATTGACTAGGAAAAAAATTTTTAGGTTTTTAGTCAATTCAACCTACCAAAAAACACAAAATCAGACCTAACTTTGCGATCCTAATAGAGGCAAATTAATCAAATCGTGTTTTTGGGCCTCATAGAATTGTAGCAAATATCTTCAAATATCATTTAAAAAAGAAACTGTCACATTTTATGTAGTTTTCGCGTAATAAAGTAGGAAATTCCAAGCCCCATTCTACACCCTTGTGGTAATTTTCTGAAGATGTCTCACCTTAAAGCAAAAGATTGTGTTAAACACAAATTAAAGAACACTACCTAAAATGCTAACCTTGAAGTAAACCTAGCAAGATAAATACATTCCCCTGCGGAGATAAGTAATCCCCTTTGCATAGCAGTTACCAGTCCTGGTCCTTACTAAAGAAGAGACATGGGATACATTTTATCCCGTGATTGCGGTTTTTTTATATACACAAACGGAGTCGATGTTGTGCGACGGCTACTATTCCTACTCTATACTAATATTAAAGAGAGGAAAAGTCTAGGAGATTGCAGCTTTTTGAGTTTCTATTTAAGGGGACACTTCAGATACACATCTGTTTTTTTACATACCTACATACATTCACGCCTTTATCTCTAAAAGGGGTAGGCAGAGCAAATGAAAGTTGTGTTCCAGTACCACTTTTAGCATAAATGATCGACAAAATGTTGTATCACAGTGACAAGTTGCTAGCCCACCGCCCACAACACACTTCAACCCTGTTCCCTTATTCGAAACTTACGACACCCACAGGAGGAAAGGGGGTGGTGCTATTCTAACCCGACACCACACACACCACACGGGGTTTTTTTTTAATTCACCATTTTACTCGTAAATATAGAATAGATCTTCGTAAGGGAGATGACCTATATTTTATCCCGCTGCTATTTGTAAATGCGTGCCTAGTCGCGAGCTCGGGGACGACTACGAGTTTAATAAACTGGTTAAGGTCGGCCTCACAAGGGGAGACCTTTGTACCATGACTTTAACGTCATGTTTAAACGGCCATACCAACTTGTCAAACCTGTGAAAGTGCTACCAAGGTGTTCAGCTACTTAAGAGTTCGACTGTACCAGGTGCTGGCAGACGGTGACAACTCTGTCCGCATCTGGGCCCTCACCGGCGGTGACGGCGGCGAGGAGCGCCGCTCGGTGTCCCACGCCGAGCGGATCATGTGCTTCGCGGTCACGGCGGACCTGCAACACGTCGTCACCGGCTCCATGGATATGTCGCTCAAAGTGTGGAAGCTGGACGGCGGGAAACTGTCGCAGGTATATTGGTTAACCACTATTTTCCTGCATGATCCACCTAGCGTTTTCCCGGTTGATACTAAAATGATCCCCGTGTACGCAATAAATTATGAAGACCGCCAACATCTTAAATGAAACAGACATCATCTTGAATTAAGATACTTAATTCTCCCGAACCAAGATAAACAATCTTAGTACAGGGTAATTTCGCTTCATTTGAGATAATTTAACATCTGCCCAATTAATTTCTTAATTCAAGAATATTTTCCTGGGATCAAGTATGTATTTTCTTCTGTGCAGGTTCTGGTAGGTCACTCAGACATAGTGACCTGCGTGGCAGTAGCCATCACAAACAAGACGCAGGTGGTGTCGGGCTCGTGGGACTGCAACCTCATCGTCTGGGACATGAACACCGGCTCCGACCTGCACCTGCTCTCCGGACATTTGGGCAAAGTAACCTGTGTGAAAGTCACTGGTGACGGATCTATTGCTGTTTCTAGTGAGTGTCTGTAGAAGATTAAGATGGGTATTAACCTCGAATATGTTTATAGGTAGTAGTTAGAAATATAATTTTTGACGCAATGTTCATGGTCTCGAAAATACTGATATATCGGTCGCATTTAAGTTAAAATAATACTGCGAATTTAAACTTTCGTAAGACATGTTGAAATAATACTAATAATTACACGGGTCAACTTAGCCGCCCATAGTGACATTTAATACGTGAGTTGAACCGTGTAATTATTAGTATTATCTGCTCACTTGATTTCGGATTTTAAAAAAGGTAGCCTAAACATACTTTGATTGGCAACCACAGTTGCCACCATCAGTTTAGGGGTCTGCGAAATTTAAAATAATACTTACTTTTAGAAGGACATAGTCGGGTCTACTTCAAGACTCGAGTACATATCGATAATGATTAGCACTGGTTTGTATATCTCTGCAATAGTTAATTACTGACTAATCGCGATATTTTAGAATGAAGTGATATTTGTTTAGAATACGAGTAACATTCTTCAAATCTTACAACCTAATACTAGTAAAACCGACATATTGATAGATCGTCAAGCTTGTTCTAGTGTTGGTTGACGACTACTACTATACTACTAGTATCTTCCTCTTCCCTCTTTTCCTTATCCGTTCATGTATTATTAGGTGCTGAAGACAAGACGTTGATAATCTGGGAGACGAAACGCGGGCTTGCTCTGACCTCGCTTGCCCTACACGTTCCAGTAATAGGACTGCAGATCACGAGCGACTGTGCTCGTATCGTCATACACCTTCTAGATAGAGGTATTTTATTGCTATATTAATATTATATACCTGAAAATTGGGATCTTTGGATGTATGTTACTTAAGGTGGTTCGCTTTCCATACAAAACGTCTTTTGACATTCGCAGGCTAACGGCGTGTTATTTTGAGAAACTAAAATAATTTGAGAAATTAGTTTGGGGCGTGATACTTTGTGAAAACTATTTTTCTCAAATTATTGTAGTTTATACAAGTTTATTCTAGGAAAGGGGGACTTTCGCGCAAATGGAAAGCCAGTTTATGAACGCTTATTACATTACTTTCCTAAAATATCACGCCGTTAGCCTGCGAATTTCAAAAGACGTTTTTCATGGAAAGCGAACCACCTTAATCTCGCAAAAACAGAGTAACGGACGTATCGCGGGATTACTTAGAGCCTGGATTAAAACATATTTTTATCCCGAAAATCATCCCCCAGAGTGATGAAACTGAGGATTACGATTCCTTCCGGCTAGTCTCAACTAATTATATGTATTAATTGTGTGTATACACCTTGGAAACTACATGAATGCCTGTGAGGTAATGTAAAGGGATCGTAAAAAAAAACAATCCTGGCAAGGTCGCCATGAGGTAATGTAAAGGGATCGTAATTGAAATGCACGACTGTACTATAAGAGATGTAGTTTATTACTGTCACACACGGCCAGGTACAGCGAATGATATAGGAAATACTTATAACTAGAGCCACACCACCTCACCTGTACGTTATTTCTAACGCTTTCAATATTTGTTCTAAACTCATACATACACTAAACTTGCACGAGATGTCTTTCTTCCAAATACATGTAGCATTGACTTTGTGTCAACAGGGTGTCTTCCAATCATATGTCTACACAACACACCCGCGACATACGTGAAGATCCCAACATATGCGGCTCCCACGAAGAATACAGATGGTATGTGATCGGACTTAAATTACTTATTACTAGCATTATTTTTTTTGTAACTACTCTCTCGCTCTCAGTTATATACTTTAAAAGCCTTTTTAAGGTTGTCGATTTAAACAATCTGCAGTTGTTGATCCAAATAGCAGTACCTTATCTAATTCAATAAATTATTTTACCAACTGGAAGCATTACGTCTGTACAGAGCTAAGACCGCTAGCCCCAAAGCGGCCTATGAGAAGGCTTCTCAAGAAGGAAGTGTCCCTAGACACCTACACGTGGCAGAAAAAGTACGGCCATCTCACATCGGCGGCCATGATGGCGCAAGTTGACGAGCGGCTTAAACGAAGGTACAAAAGTTTTATACATATTTAACTTGAAATTTACTTGTGCCGGGAATTCGTGACAGCAAAGATACATCATCTGCATTATTATTTTTCTGAATATCTAATGCATATGTGTGAACGTTCTACAAAAAATTCTCCCTCTCCTTCCTCTGTAAGGTTTACACAATTGCTTTCGAATTTTGAATTTGGAGTTTCTAATCATTACTTGATAATTTTTTACTTTTATTTTAACTTGATAATTGGTAATTTACAAGGCCGGGACAAAAGCCTTTTTCAGACTCAAAGAGTCATGAAAAAGTTTCCTGATCTATGTTTGCTTCGTACCTAAGAAATAATATTTTACTTTATGGCCATTATGTAACTTGTCTACCTATATAATGTAATGACTTGTTGTAATATGTAGGCAAATTAAATATTTACTCCGTGGTAAAATTAATAACAAAGTTTTGGTTGCGAATTATGCATCGTGCTTTGAATTTTGATTGTGTTAAAACTTGTTACTCGACTGGCAATCTAATTAGTTCTAATACATGCTTCACGAGATAAGTAGAAAGTTACTAATGTTCCAGCAGATTACTTTGTGCTAACAAATGAAACGTGGACGCTACTTCAAACAAAAAATCTTTAACTTACTCGTAACTTGTTAATTAAAATACTTACAAATCAACAAAGGCATCGTTTCACATCCTGTATACTTACCTAACCTTGCTACGAATCGCTTCCGTTATTGCCTTTGACGTACATTCACTCATATTTTCGCAATAAAGGGGGTAAGCAGAGCGCATCAAATAAACTTTTAGTACGACTATAATTTTATAAAGATGCCAATGGTGTTATAAAACTGCTTGTTTTATGTACTATGTGTATGAATAGCTACGCGTTGCGAGCTCCATCGGCGTATTGTATGGAATGTAAGTAAATTGGCGGGATATTTTGCTTAGAGCAGCTTGAAGGTCAATTTTATATAGGTATCTAAGGTAATTACTGGTGAACGTATTTTCGAGACAGGATGAGTAGTTCCGGAGATTACCCCTCACCAACAAACGTTACACTCTCAAAAATCTGCACACTCATAGACATTACCTTATTAAGTATACAAATCCTACTAATATTATAAATGCAAAGGTTTGGATGTTTAGATGTTTGGATGTTTGTTACTCAATCACGCTTAAACGGCTCAACCGATTTAGATGAAATTTTGCACGAAGATAGTTTATAACCTGGATTCAAATATAGGATAGTTTTTATCCCGGGTCCACGCAGACGAAGTCGCGGGCGGAAGCTAGTAATCTTTTCACCGTTTTCAATGTGGTCTCTAACAATAGCTAATTTTAATGATTAATACAATGTGGCTATGTTACGTTATTATACAACGCTAAATAAACATATTCTTTAAAAATAATCACATCGTTACTTGGTACTCATTGCATTGAACGTTTAGGTACTAATCTTGCTTTTTCGTATTGTGAAATTCATTCCAAGCAATTTTATTTGAGTCGCTTCTAACTATTACTTATTTCTAGGTTTTCCGTATCCGCTTCCATGGAGGAAATCTCTAAAATACAAGAGGCGAAAAACAAGGACTTGGGCTCACAGGTAAACTCGGAAGAAAAACATTGATTACAATTTTCTGCACCCGCTAAAACTAAAAATCATTAAACATTTCTTAGACTATTCTCATAAAACTTCTTTTACTTTCTTTATCTACACAATTTTTTTCTCTCTATCTAATCTAAAAATACCTAATTTACGTAAATGATCTAAATTAAATTATGCCTCATCTCGTTACTCGACTTAAAGGGCCGTCATTATATAACGATTGCATAAAATACTATTATCTACGGGATTATATTGAAAAATGTAATTGTAATAGGTGAGCTTGGGGCCAGCGGAGGCGGCCATCGCTCAGTCTCAACACTTCGACCAGCTAGAGGCGCTGTGGAACAAGGTATCCCCACCGAGACGGCGCTCTAACAAGGTAATATTATTGATAGTACCAAATTAAAGAAAAAAAAGAACTACATAGTACCAGATAAAAAAAACAAGTAGTTTACCACATGCGACGGTTGCCCGAAATAAATAATTTTAATAGAGAATCAATTGTTGGCAAATGTTTGAACAACTATAAATATTGTATGTAGTAATTTTACAAATCTCGGTTGATATAATGTGTTTTGTACTTTTCTCACAAATACAAATGTTAATGTAACATATAAAGGCTGAAGAATTTTAATGGAATTTAACTTAAATAAGTATGATGAACGTGTATAAATTATGAATAAGGGCATTCATCTTTTTCCATAATGTTTGACACTATTCCAATCGCATTAGATATTACTTGTTGTGATAAGTATTGTCATTAGGTACAAAGCGTGTTATAAGAAATTTTTGTTTCACTAATTCTTACACTAATTTTAGACATTTTATAAAATTATCTAATGGTAGTGTTATCGTTTCTGAACATTCATTTTTTGTTGCAGTCCCTATCAAAGCAGAGTTCGCTAATCGAAAGGTTAGACTCTTCAGACGAGGAACACACGCCTGTAGAAGAACAAGGTCAGTCGTAGACCCTGTTAAACTAATTTATTACGGTAGCTATGTACCGTTTAACTGAATTGGTTACTGTGGTATAACTACACAGTGCAAGAGATGTTACAGCATCGGCGAAACGGATACTAAAGTGAAAATGCCCATACATCCAATATTTGACAGCTGTCATCCCAGTACAATTTATGTCATCATATGACCAATTTATGTAAAAAAAACTAATTATCAATAGGAGCTCTTACGGCACACCAATACAACCCTCCGCATAGGTATTGCAGGAACGGACTCAGGCTTTAATATTTATATTTGAGTTAGCTTTTTCATTTCTTTGGGATATTCGTGAGGTAAAGAACTGTAACACGTAGATACTGTTTTATCTCGTAACGTAATTGCGCAAAAAAGAAAAAAGATGTAAGTGTTTAAATTTTCTTGAACTATGTATATGCACCTTTGAAAACCAGTGGCAATAGTTAATTTTTATCCGTTTCGATTCCGAATATGGAATCCTTATGTCACGGTGGTCAGACTCATAATTATCACTATAACGTCATGCTACTGTGAATATCACCACTAAAAAAAGATTATTATTTAATAGCTTTGACTTTCTTGACTATTCAATTTACCTTTTTTAAAATGTTATGCTATTTCTATTTGTTTATGTAGTTAGTCTCCGGAAAGCAACGAATTGATCCGAGAATCTTCCGCCCACAGAGCACATGGTGGAGTGAAGAAGAGGTATAATGCACCGACTTTCGCCCACAGAGCTCATGGTGGAGTGAAGAAGAGGGTTAATGCACTGGCTTAAAAATCAACCTCTAGTCATCTATAGCACAAATATTTTACGTTTATGTTAAGTTTGTACTTTGTAGGTACTACGTTATTTGGAAGTCAACAGTGTTCCTAGGTAAGACTAGGTGTCTTCAAGAGCAGGTCTCGTTTACCAACCTAGGTCCATTAGAATCAAGATTTTTGTATGTATTACGTTATACTGTTCGATTATTTATTACATTTCTGTAAATACTATTTCGAATAGTTAAAATACATCATAGGATAAAGATAGGTACCTATTTAGCATGTAGAACTCCTGCCTCTTGCAATGTGATCTTCTAGATGTAGCTTCTATTGTTTCTGGACCAGTTTCAGTTGTACATCGAATTACAAACATGTACCAGTCGTTGCGAAACGTAATACTTAAAAAACGTAGGATACATGTGTGCATAAAAATTTTATCACATAAAGAACAAATATGTACTAATTAATCATTTGTGTCTCCAATAAAATTATATCTCGATATCTAAATCTCACTGTAATGAGGTGAGGACTAACATTCTTCACGCACTCATACTCAAAATTTGAAACTGGTCCTTGTTAGTTAAGTCTACAGTATAATAAACATAATCGATACCTATCTCTTAAGATCGAGCGCAAGGCGAGGCGCCTCGCGTATGTTTAGGGTAGATCTTCACGTTGTGATATTTTTTTTGGTTATTGACTAACGTATATATTAAATATATCGATTTTAGTCAATGATTTACATCATTGACTAAAATCGATATATTATTATAAAAAAGAGGTAGATATGTTGTCTATACGAAATACCGTGTTTAAAAACGGCCAGACTTACGCACACATGAAAGAGCTGCGAATATTGCAATTACACACTAATAATAAATGTCAAATGAAAGCAGGACGGTATGATTATTTACGTCACACCTTGCCACTTGTATTACACACCTTGTATTACAGCCAATTGAAAACGTAAAATTGTGTACTCACCACGGGCAGTAAAAAAGAAAGCTCTCTATCGCATATTTACAACCCTCGCTTGCGGCTCGGTGACAAATACCAGCGATTTCGGGCTTTCTTCCTTTTACAGCCCTTGATAAGTAATGCACCATTCCGGGAGCGAAACAGAGACAAGTAAATGTGTCGTAAAGTAGCAGCAGTAGCAGAGGAACATATACTTGTCTCTGTTTCACTCCCAGAAATTATCATACCGTCCTGCTGTCACTTGACTTGCTGTTAATGGACAAAGAGTAATAATAAATCAGACGAAACACCTTGCAGTTTAGTTCTCATTTTAAAACGGCTTACTGTAATAATATGACACTTACTGAATTACTTTCATAGTTAGGCTAGGTCAACGGAATATTTTGACAGTGTCGAAATACATGTTTTTTGCGGTATAAACGGCCGTATCCTTTTTTACGTTAAAATAGGAGTTTGATTTTTTCACAGCTTCAGGGGACTGTAAACCTGAGTATTTGGTTTTAATTTAGCATATAGGTTTAACGGACCACCAGATAAAGTAAAATATAACGCCAAAAAATACTTTTTACTGCCAAAAATGGTAAATGATCACCAAAATTTTATCACCATTTTAATGTGAAATAGAAACCCAAATTATAACATCTTACTATCCTATTAAAGAAAATGGTATCCTAATAAATCATTGTTAATCCAAAAATAGTTAAATGATCACCAAAATGTTATCTCCTATTAATGTGAAATAATAACCCAAATTATAACATCTTACTATCCTATAAAAGAAAATGCTATCCTAATAAATCATTGCTAACCCAAAAATAGTAAATGATCACCAAAATTTTATCTCCTATTAATGTGAAATAATAACCCAAATTATAACATCTTACTATCCTATTACGGAAAATGCTATCCTAATAAATCATTGCTAACCCAAAAATAGTAAAATAATTTCCTAAATTCCACGGAGCCCCGCTTACGTTTCTGGGACTCAGTCTCCCGCCCTCCGCCCGGACTCCCGCCAGAAACTCTCTTCTGTCTCCGCAGGCTTTTATATACACTCTAGGGGTAGGACAGACGAGACCACGTGGAAGTGAGGTGCACTGATTTGGTATCATTATACTTTATTTGGTAACATGCGTACACTTTATGGCAATCATAGTGGGTTATTTAGGTAGAAATATTGTATTAATTTGCTCGCTAAGATTTGGTGATCATTTACTAAATTTGGTCTTCGAGTACAATTTAATGTGCATTCGTTCCTAAAACAGCTAGTACTATTGTAATGGTAGATTTATTATATTTGGTGTTCAGTATGTTTTTTGGTAAAAGAGCTTAGGGTATCAAAGCATTTTGTTGGTCGTCATTATATTTGATGCCTTTTAATTTCAACTCGATACCTCCATGCGTGATCCTATAAGGGTGCCGTTTTTCCTTTTGAGGTACAAAACCCTAAAAACAGAGCATTTCTTTTATAGTTTGTGGCAAAATAATCTAATTTCCGACCTAGATATGGCGGATGCCAGTATTCCCAGTGACTATACAAAACAAAGTATCTCTTGTAAATCTATGAATGCATAATACATATGCTAATTGATGTTATGACTTGCAAATGTATTTAATTTTACCAATAAACAATCTGAATCTGAATCTGAATTGCCGTTTTAAAATGACAACCAAACTACGTTTGTATGAAGACCCGAGCGTTCTGGCGACACTAATCAATACATATATTTGCACTATAGGTACCTACCTATAGTGTTAATATAGGTATATAAGTGCATAAGGTGCACCGATGGTCAGTTAGCTGTGTTGTCGATAGTACGTGTTTATAATAATTTCAAAACCATTAACTTTGTCAAAAATCAGCCTACGACTCTTACCACGACCCCTCTGTTTATACTATTCTTTGATCGGCAAAGATATGGCTTCTCTATCGCACTGTTCACTCTTCGGGTAGATAAAAGTAGATTACTTACGAATGATACGTTATTCCCTGGCTTTTGCTGGCTTTTTTACTTTTATTAGTGCAACATTGCATCACACGTGACGGTATGGTTTTACTTTCGCGCAACTAATCTGACCATTGACCAATGGCAACGTGTAAACGTTTCTCAGCTGTGGTCACGCTAATCTGAGGCAAGGTCATACATTTGACTGAGTTTTACTGTGGCACTTTTGGAGCGCTTATAACATATATCTACCTCTTTTTTATATTACATCATTGAATTTAATGTTGTAGAATCTAATTATCAGACATTTGGATTGAAAAATGTATAAGATATTGCAAGTTTTCACGCGAGTAAATTCAAAAGCTTTCAATAAAGTTTTCGTTCAATATTTTAAAATTGATATGCATATAGTATTGCTAATTTTTAATGCACTAAACACTTATTCAAATCTTAAGTTAAGATAATGTTGTAATTTAAAATTAACTCGTTTAGAATAAAGATTGTACTCTACCCTTCCATTAAACGATCGTTGAACGGGGAAAATTATAGCAGTTCAATCCATTAATTATTTTCTTATAACATAGTCCATCAAACAAATCCTCCTGAATTTAGGGAATCGACTCGATAGCTGCTTAAAGCCTACCTAATTACTGACATATTTTTATCTATAAGCTGCCATAATTTCCTCGGTCAATGTAGAACTAGTGTTTTCCAAGCTGTGATCCCTTATAAAGACTTCTACATAAGTACACATAATATTCAACATACAATAGATATATTTAAAGTGTATTTGCGTAACATAGAATATTAAGCTTACTCCGCTACCTTGTAAGCACCTCGTCCATCCAGTATAACTACCAGCGGTTTATGTGCACAAAATATCCTTCTAAAAATTAAGATAAAATCTAAGTATCCAGGGCCACAAAAGCTGGCTTACATGTCCCACTGATCTTTTTACACCTCACTGCAGCTTTAGCTGTCTGTATGCGTTCCTACACTTGTTAGATCTAATTGTATGTGCTTAGTAACTGCCCAGACGACACTGATTGTAAACAAAGTGGGATGATAAGGCTAGATGAGCAAAGCTTGTGAGAAGGAAAATACATAAGCCTTCAGCGTCAAGGATTTGCGTCATCGCAACACTGTGACGCAATGCGCTTACGCAAAATTAGTCGAGCATAAGATTTAATACTGTTATGAAAATGAATGCTTCTTTTAGAACGTTTTATTTTTGTAAGGATACCTAAGACCTCATTTGATGGACTCACGAAATTTGGCACGTATGGCCTTCGCTACACGCTACATCGCAGGGTTCAGGGGCTTTTCCACGAAGCCGTAAGATACAATTATATAAATCTAAAATGGCCTCACTGGTCAAAAAGCCAGTCAAAAAGTCAGTCGCTGTTGGTCAATAAACCTTGACGAATAAGCCTTGGCGTTGCCGGTTTAGAATTGTAAAATTGTTCTAACTTCGTTAATTGGGTGGGCGACGCACTGAAGCATCTGATAAAAGTTGTAGCAAAATAAGTATTTTCCTATAAGTACCTACGTTTCACGCTTTGAGCCATTCGTCGCTCCACATATTCATCCATAAACGAGGTTACGAGTACCTACAACTATTGGACAATGGCAAATCGTTTAAAATTGCTGTCTGATTTATCTCCATCTCAAAATGTGTAAAGCTTTGGTTTCCTAGGATAGCGGTGCCGTGCCGTCATATAGCGGTAAGATAGACTATCCGTCTCTTTCTAAGTGGTCTAATTAGAAATAGACGGATAGTCTATCTCGCCGCTATATGACGGCACTGCTGTCCTAGGAAACCAAAGCTTTACAACGATAGTAGTATTTATACAATGTGAAATGATACAAATCAATGACTATGCAACACTTCGCTTTGCAAATATTGTTTTACACGGGTGTAACGCGAAATCAGAAATACAATTGAATAAATATCGCGTAAGACCCTTGTAAAATCGACGTCTATGTTGCTAATAATGCGCCTCTGCCAGGGAGAATCATACAGATACATAAAAAGAGCTTTTGTCAGATGGACGCTCATAACTTTCAGATCATTTCATTTTCTTACGATAACGTTGAACTAAGAGGACTGAATTTAAATCAATCTAGCAAATGGTCTGAAAATTGTAATAGACGTCATAGTAAGCTCCGCGATTAGCGATTGGTTTTCACTTTACGTGTACGATTGTAAGTGTTTTGTTTGTTAATTTAAAATTCTGGGACATATCCCAGAATTTTAAATTAACAAACAAAACACTTACCATAGCATACATAGTATGCCATAGTATGCATATATAGTATGCCATAGCATACTTATATAGATTTCTGGCACAAATATATTTCTTGTAACGAGTAGGTCTATAAATTCCGTTTGCTGTTGTTACATTAGACTAAAGTTAGACTTAGTTGCATTTAAATAAATGTGTAGTGGTTAATAGTATTTCTACAGTTAATTAGAAAATGCAATAATATCTTATAAGTAGCTGCACTTATTTGTAGGAACAAAAGTTAGACTATCTACTGTTAGAACTGAATTGTTCAATAATATGCTTATACAAAGTGTAGGGTTTTGAAACTGATACTAACCTATTGATTTTATCACTGTCACGAAATTTTTCGTAGTGTACCTATTCATTATGTAATAATGTTCCTCTTTCAAGCGAACCTGCATACTGAATCATTTGAAAACGACACACTAAGGTGTGGTCCGCACTGACATGCGGCTTGCTTAGCGCTTAGAGCCCAGCACGGTTAGCTCAAGGTCAAAGTCTTGTTCCGTGTAACCGTGCAGCGAATTACCTTGCAAGTTTAGTAGCGAAGTGAAACGAGCATTCTAGAATGTTCACAACGGGCCGCACTGCACACGCTTGGTGAGTAGCGAAAGGACTCAGCGCGGTTTATCATCATTTCATAAACAACATTTTATAAACGATTCGCAAACTATTCATTTCACAAGCCTATCCTCAAACTGCTCATAATTACTATAAAACAAATTGAATGTAAAATTGTCGTTTAAAAATGATCATTTGAATATTTTTCAACACATTTGCTCGTAACGTATCTCTTATTATGTCGCTTTTAGGCTCATAATCCTGGGTATTAAACACGCGTGTTTTATAACATTACGACACTGTGTGTTATGGTTATATCCCCATTAAGTCACGTTGTCATCTTGCAGCAAGATGTATTGTATGCATGAACACGGTGCATTCTTAAATTAACCGGGTTGTACAGAATGTACAGCTTTCTTTTAATTCCCGGCAAATGGATTCTTACTCGACTAAACAAATTAAATCCTTTTTGTTAATTAATTGACTTTTTTTTTACATGATATAGAAACGTTTAATTTAGTAAAACTATTAACTTTTGATAACATTTTACATGAATTAATCTAAGATCACAATTAAAAAAGATCACATTTAAAAACGACACTATTTATTTTATTTTGTATTGGCTGTTTAGAGATTTCATCTAAGTCTGGCTTAACACATGCGCGCGCACTGCGCAAACATCACGAAAAAACTGTTGCGCGCCATTATAGGTTATTTCACAAATATTTGTAAACATTGTTAAATGCGTGTTTGGTTATTATCAAAAATGTTGACTCGTGGGGACTAGAAAAGTGAAAAATAGAATGAACGCCACAGAAATTCTTGGCGATGTACAATATGTGAGTAAAAACCCGTTGCCATCATTAAGTAAAGAAAAACCCTTGGCAGGCCTATAAATTTTTCATTTTATGAAAAGGATTTTTTCCTCGAAAAGTGTGTTGAAAAACGTCGTATGAAACGCGTGAGCTCTGATAATTACATCCTCGGCTCACCTGCGGCTCGCATGAACAATTCCGCCTCTGATGTAATTATCAATATACCTCACTTGTATCACAATGTACTATTATAAAATAAGTCATTTTACAAAACGTTGATTGATAATTAGTTGTTTCATAAAAGTAATATCTGTCATATCAAGGTATCTAGCGGAATAGCCAAGAAACATTCCTGTACAACAAGTAAATTTATAAATAATTACAGTATTATAAAAAAATGGTTCTGGAAAAAAATAGGGACGCAGTTTATCCTAACACTCCTTCTCGCTTCGCTCGTTGTCGTACCTACACCGACCTGCCTTAGCGTAGAATAGATACGTAATCCGCCTGTTATGTCAGGACATTCTAAAGCCTAAAAGTAGATTTTTAGGCTAGGATAATAATGTAACAGGTGTCATGATTGGCTTCCTATACTTACTTGCTAAACACTTTTAGACTTGTCCGTGTGCTCATTCAGAATTATACAATACCTGTATAGAGTTATAAAATTATATTGTAGGTAGCTAGTTTAAAACTTTATCAACGCGACATTTTTTTTATTAAATAAGGTATTTACCAAACAATGCATTATATTAAAAGGTTCTTTTACCATAAGTTACTTTGCCAAATGTCACAAATAATAAACGAGAAAATTGACAAATAATGATTTATAATATGATGTTTTGTTCAATTAAATAATGTGTCTTAAAAACTGTTTTTAAAACATTATTTTATGAAAAAAACAATTTGTTAATCGTTAATTTGCCAAACGTTGTTTTTAAAATGAATATTTATGAAAGGTTTTTTAAGAAATGATTGGATACCACACTCAGCGCGCTGTGTGGTTGGTTCATATAATTCTAGAATGTTGTTTCACTGCGCTACTCGCTAAGTGACTCGCTAAGATCTTAGCAATAAGCAAGCGGAGGTAGCCTAAACATTTTGACCCATCGTGTTTTATTATTTTGCAATAAGGATAGTCTCACATGTGCCCTACGCAATAATATACTAAATTTAGAGATCGTTGGACACTGTCACCTTGTTGACTATTTGTATGTAAAATTTTGTATATTTATTGTTTTTTATTCCTCCTATATGGATTTTATTTTTGACCTGTCGTGGTGTTATATCTGAAATATATTCTCTGTGTTTCTTAAATGTATTTTCAATTATTCTACTATCACCAAATAACATCGTAAGTAACATCCAACGTGATAGATTGGCGCCGAATGATGATAAATATATTAAATAAACTAAATTATATGATAAGCACATAGGGTAACACCCGGATAGTTGTCCCAGGGGTATAGATAGATCATTTATTGATAAAAATATTTTTTTTTACATGTCAGTTTTTCTTATTCCTATTATATACTATACATTATTATTAGGTACACATTCTTGTTAGGTAACATTATACAAATTTACATTACATAATAAATTCAACAATGTTGTAGATGGGTCAGTGACTTGTAGCACTGAACGAATTCGTCAACACTGTAGCACGCCATGTCTAAAAATATCTGTTTAAGTTTTTTCTCGAACATCGAGTCCGAAGTAGATTTTAACTGTTCGTCTAGAGCATTGTAAAGTTTTATGCCTACTATGTGTAAGGATTTCCGAGACTTTGCTAGACGTCGCGGAGGTGCGTACTGAAGGTTGCGCCTACGGGTTACAGTCTGTGGTTTTTGTAAGTTAGTGGGGATCCGTTCGAGATTGCGTCGTATGTACTTGCATGCTTCAAGAGGGTAACGTCAGGATTTTTAGCTGCTTAAACAGCTCCTTAGCATGATGGTCAGAGGGTTTTTTGCCATGATACGGATTGCACGCTTTTGTATAGTTGCCTCGATTGCAATAACTCTAGTTTCACGAATGAAACAGATATTATTTTATGTATCTATCGAGAGACTCTGCAACTACAACTAAGTTGACCGCGTTGCATGTCTCTGTGCGATTGCATGGGACGGCTAGGTGCGATCAAAGGTTTTGCGGGATCAATGTCCTCTTTGTCGACGGGGTATCTATCCTAAATGTAATTTACATGGATTAGGCTACTATCCCCTGTATGGGATAGTTGTCCCAAAATTTAGAGGTCCGCAAAAATCGCCAACTCTGGAAATATTAAAGATAATGTTTATTCCTTTCATGAATTTGAAGATCATAAATAACAACTTAGAAAAGTTGAAAAACCCCCGACATGTTCTTTTCAAAGTCCAATATCTCAAAAACGGCTAAACAGATTTCATAAAACATGGCTAAGAACACTCGGGATAAAATTATCTATGACACAAAAAAACCGCATTCAAATCGGTCCATCCGTTTGGAGCTACGATCACGCAGACAGATACACAGATACATAGATACACAGACAGACACGTTAAACTTATAACGAGGGATGTTGTCTTTGCGTCGGGGGTTAATAAACCAAAGTACCTACCCGTTTTACAAATAAGAATCTTGGTTTTTGTACAGTAGTAAGAAATATAAACTAATTTCAAAAAGTGGGGCATCTATCCGGGTTTTACTAGATGGAAAATATGAAACTTTCACTTGTATATTTATTATTATTATTTGTATGTTTTTTCCATATCTCAGGACTAATGAGGTCCCGGACTTTTGGAAGGCATGCGTGGGGCCGAAGCCAACAGCGCAGAGGCCCTTTAAAACAAATATAATATAAGAGGGATACACGTGGCGGATACAACCTCCGGGCGCACAACATGATACACCCGGTGATGGTCCCCGCCAGGTGCAAAGACTATTGCAGTACAACACTGTGCAGCGATGGAAACTAAGGTCATGGGTAATTGGGTTGAATGGTGGGTGTTCTGGAAAATGGGTTATGGGAGGAGACTAGCGGACACCTGCCGTGACAATTAGCCTCAAAATTGTGAAAAGGCAGGCGGTGACTCGCCAACTCGCTAAGTGGGCCCCACAAACAGTCGCACGCACAGTGCGACAATGGACAACAGTCTGCGGTGCGCCAGATCCCGGTAATCCGTTCAAGGGCCGGCGTTATGACATTTTACACTTCCAACCTGGAGCATAGGTTCCGCTCTTGCGACTCCACTCTGGCCGGCCGGTTAAGGCAAGCACAGAGGCGAGGGCCAGATCACTCGGGCCCTCTGGAGGTTAGGGGTCCGCGGTGTCGCCACTTACCGTTATTATTATTATTATAGTATATCCCTTCGTAATTATATTGCTTATCTATAGTCATTACACGATAATTCCGATATGAAAGGGTGATAACGGATCATATCAAATTATTGCGATGATACACGTCAAAAATACAACAGTACATTAAAAATATTGTTACTGAGAACAATCGTCTTTGCTATTACGTCTTTAAAATGAAACAAAACAATTATAAGTAAACTGTGTCGTAGTGGTACGTGAATATGAAACAAGACATCAAAGCAGCCTGGCAGAAACTTACGGAAAAAAATCACACTTAATAAGTCGTGATAGGGAAATTTTCAAAGTGGCGATTCGAAATGTTGAGGACTTTGCAAGCGTGTTCAATAACTTAAGTGTTTGGGACTTGGACCATGGACAAGTCATATATGCTCCAAAGAATGGAACTACCATTGGAACGGTTATAACTCTTGTGGCTAGTAGTTTGGGCATCGGACTGTCCACCATAGCTCTGACGCTTTTGCTACTAACTGTCGTGTTCTTCCCAGAATGGAGACAGACATACAAGAATCAAATACTGGTGCAATTTATTACAGCTCGGTACATTTACGTTCTCCTCAGGTTTTTCAACAATGTGAGCAATGTCTTTGGACTTTACACGTCGACCGGAGGGTATTTTAATATTGCAATGATATTTTATACTGAAATGGCATTCTTATTTTGGATGTTGATTTTCAGCAATAATTTGTACAAAAGTATGGTGAAAGTCTTTGATGTAAACGGAAGCTGGTTTATAAGGAACGTTTTATTAGCCTGGGGTATCCCTATTGTACTTGCGTTTTTATGTACTTTTGGCGTATTTATTATGGAGAATGGACAATTAAAGGTTCTGTTCGCGTATTGGTTCTTGTTAAAGTGGCCTATTTTATTTATAAACGCTGTTCTCCTGTGTATCAGTTTACGCACAGTCTTAAAGACAAACACAAGGGCTCAGAATAACCGTAGAATAACTGTTGTAATGGTTGTCTTGATATATGTATTTTGTATTCAACAATTTTTAATGGACATCTACACGATCGTGCGTATCACAGTTCTTCGAAGGCAAGTCAAGGTACCAAACAGTATGTACATACTGTACACGGCGGTTAACATATTTGCTCTTTACCAGTTTGCCTTCTCTGCAATGTTTTGGGTGTTTGGAAACGCCAAGACTAGGCAACAATGGAAATTCACCCCAAAGAGCCAAAGAGTTATAAGCCAATTAAGTAATATAAGGAATTCAACAAAAGTATGAAGTGTATAGGTAATCATTTCACTGACTGTTGTATTTCAAATTGGTTTAATGTATAAAAATGTACTTAAAAATATTGTATTTTATTTAAACTTCTTCAAAAATTCTTAAATGCGTAGGTCTGGGTACTCCGGACTGTTTTCAACACAATTATTATGCTACAGTTCATTTATGAACATAAGGATAATTTCTATTTTTACAAGCTTTATTTTCTATTAACTTGACCTGTTTGTATGTAAGTATATAAGTATGTAAGTAAGTTGTCCGTCAAAATTTGCAATCCATTTTTCAGTCAGTTGTCTTTATACGATTGAGCTGAAATTTTGGGTATCTATATCATCCAAACTATACTATAGTTTGGATGACAATTTAATATTATGGTACCATCGAGCTGATCTGATGTTGGACACGGAAGGTGGCCATGGTTTCAGTATGTATTTAAGCAACGTAACCCCGCTGAGTTTGAGCTCGTTAGAATCGTCTAAATAAGAAGTTCATGATGGTACTCGTATGCAGAAAAGTGCAGTCGGCAATAAAAGCTTGTACTAAAAATGAAATGTATGACAGAAACTTATGAACGTTAGATATCAAAATTATCAAAAGCTATAATTTTTGTGTAGCTTTAGTATATAATTATATACTAAAGCTACACAAAAGATGTAACAAGGAAAACTCCATATCGTGGTTGATAATTTTGCTAGCTCAAAGTTAAGACAAAATGGTTCACAGGATATCTATACGAGGTGTATATTAATGTACTGAAAAGCTCAACCACCCCAACTGGTCTTTTTTAGGGTTCCCTAACCAAAGGGTAAAAACGGGACCCTATTAATAATACTGTCCATCTGTCTGTCTGTCTGTCTGTCTGTCTGTCCGTCCGTCCGTCCGTCCGTCCGACCGTCCGTCCGTCCGACCGTCCGTCCGTCCGTCTGTCTGTCTGTCTGTCTGTCTGTCTGTCTGTCTATCTGTCTGTCTTTCTGTCTGTCTGTCTGTCTGTCTGTCTGTCACCAGGCTGTATCTCATGAACCGTGATGGTTAGACAGTTGAAATTTTCACAGCTGATGTACTTATTTCTGTTGCCGCAATAACAAGAATAAAATAAATATTTAAGCGGGCTGCCATACAACAAACGTGATTTTTTTGCCGTTTTTATAGATAATGGTACGGAACCCTTCGTGCGCGAGTCCGACTCGCACTTGGCCGGTTTTTATTTTTTAGTAAAATTAAATGAATCTACTTGCAAATTGCAATTCTGAATGTCTAGTCGATTGAAAACATACATAATTTTGGTCCATACAAACTACATGCAAATATTGATATATTTAATATGCTTCACCAGGCCCTGGGCTACGTCGCCTGGGCTGACGTCACTATCACATCGAATAGTCAGTTTAAAAACCGGCTAATTAACCGGACGTCGCTGCTACATCGATAGATCGATATAGCAGCGACGTCATGACAAGTTTATAACTGTTTAATTTATCGAAATAACACAGACAGAAAGGGTATCTATAGACTGATTTATCACATGATAAAAAACAGGATAAATTCTCCATTAAGTAGTATTTTCTATGGTGTACTTTATCTAGCTACTATCACGCGATAGACACAACAATCATAGGTGCCGAGGAATCATTACAAATGATTTGAACATGAACAAAGATTGCCAACAAGGATGAAGGTGCATACTCGAATGGCCATATTCATAAACCGTCAACAAACCTATATTTTAGCTAAAATTCCGCGCAAATTCATTTCCTCTTATGTCACATTTTATTTATCAGGGGCATTTTAAATTTTTTGAATAAATAAGTGTCCTACATACGTTATAGTTGGTAACCCTAGTTAATTTATGATTATCGGGATCTATAATTCCGTGCCTGGCGTGAAGAACTTGATAACACGACTTACATGTTTTTTTTTTAGTTGTCGCTATGGCTTTCTACGGCATTGGTTTTGTAGGAAAAACATTGACAACTCGATATCTACGTAGCTTTTAGAGATGGTGCCTCTGACATTATATGAATATGTCCATATTTTGCGTATTTTATTTAACGAAACGAGATATCTACGCGATGTGTCACGAAAAAATAATATCGTAATATATCCTGATATCAATTTATACTCAAAAACTGACCTAGCGTACGGAAATTGACAAAACAAGATATCAAAGCGACGACTAACACACTATTACGTTAACAGTTGAATATATCGTCTTATCTACTTAAACTCAACTACCAATATTATCTACTTATACACAACTAGGTAGTATCCCCATACATTAGTGCTCAAACCAGTGAAAACATTGTTTAATTTAATTCCCAAAAATCAGTACTTCAGTGTAATTGAAATTTCAAAATTGATATAAGGGTAATTTTATGTGGTTTTTCAAATATGTTTATGTTTTTGTTTCTTATTATCTTATTATTCATAATAATTGACTTATCAAGTTACGCATGTTTTATACCTATAACAAAAACATAACCATATTTGAAAAACCACATAAAATTACCCTTATATCAATTTTGAAATTTCAATTACACTAAAGTACTGATTTTTGGGAATTAAATTAAACAATGTTTTCACTGGTTTGAGCAATAAGTACTTGGTATGGGGAATAAGTTATAAGAATCTGGGCAGTATGTTAATAAGTCTAATATCTTACAAAATAAGCAGATTTTACGAAAATACGTAAAATAAATTGTAAGATCGCATAAAATTATCCATAAATCAAGCTATAAAGATCAGTTCAAGATGAAAACGTATTTTGGAGAGAATGTCAAACTTTAAAACCGCTGCCCTGTAAAATTGTCTTTTTGGACTTATCAAGTTCTTCACGCCATGCACGGAATTGTTCACAGATATAGATATATCTGTGGAATTGTTATGTACAACTGATGCCGAACATGATTGGCAAAGACACGGCAACATGACCCCGCTGGGTAGCCCAATTGCAGAGGAATAAAAGGCGATTTTGCAGTGAAGAAAGCGTATACGGATCGGCGCAGCGAAAAATATCCGGTTGGTTGTCTTAGATACGACTGGATTCACAAGCCCTTAAAGATCCACCGAACAACAAGGCTAGCGAAGACCGCTCATGGGCATTCCCGCACGCGAGATAATTATTAACGTTTCAAGTCCAATGAAACTAAAAATGCTATTGTTTTTAAGGTTTTTTATATTTTAATATTTATATCTGGCAACCAGTCATTCAAAATCAATGTCTATTAGGAACTTTGATTTAATAATTCACGTGTTCAGTTGTCCCGTAGATAGGGTAAGATGGGGTACCCATATGGGACAAGATGGGATATTCTCGCCTAATGGAATTCGGCAAATTATTAAAAAATAACAATATGGCGTATTTGAAAACAAGTCCTTATCTGTTGGCGTGATATTTGATCCATCTGAGTAAACTAGAACCAAATTGATGCTTGTTATATAAAGGCAACAAACGAATGAAAAATATTAAGGAATGTGACAAAAACCTGTTTATTTGCAATTAAAACAATAATGACAGGTTTTGTCCAGCCGGTCACTGTGCGAGCTGATTAACATCATGGCGGCGCATCATCAGACACTAGCGGGATTCTGATTACTCAGTTGTGTCGCCATATAAGGCCGCTATCCCGTCTTACTCGTCACTCCGCCTTGCCCCACTCTCCCCTACCCATCACTTTTAAGTGTTCAAATTCAAAAGAGACGTTTAGTTTATCTCGTGCTGGCGTGGGGTATGGTATGGATAGAGTAGCGTTCTCTTTCGTTAGATGGCAAGATCGTCTTTGAGTCATCGAGACGGCGTTGTAAGTATACATAGGTATCTACATTTATATGTTCTCTGGCGGGGAAACGTGCACAATGCTCCGAGGTTACCGCGGCTTGTCACGTCTGATTGCTCAAAGGCTCATAAACGTCTTGATCCGATACTTCAATATTAATTTTTCACTTTTTGTTCGCTTTGCCCGGCCTAGTCATTTTACAAGGATTTTTTCTTGAATTTTTTAACAGCCTTTGCTTTTTATTACGAACTCGTGGAGGGTAAAATACTTGTATCTTTTGATCAACTTTCTCACTGTACGCATTATAATTAGCCTATCTATTTAGTTTAGATTTAGCTCTAAAAATAAAATGGGAAAAATAAAAAATATATCCACCTACTTCTATTGACAGGTTTCTCAGCCATTGTTCTAATAGTTCGTAAGCCCACTCCCAATACACCTAAGTCTCATGACAACATGATAAAATGCATGGCAGCAGTCGAGAAATTTGTGTCCGATCAATAATTATGGACCTAATTAGTTCTTAGTAATTGGTACAAAATTGAAGAAGCAATTGACAGATTGTAACTTCAGGTAAGTAAATAAAGTTTTACAATAAGTAATGATACCTTTTGTGGTGCTACAGCACCGTGATACATCACACAGTAGGGAAGACTGGGGTCAATTTTTTTTTTACGTACCTACAAAAAAATACCTAGGCTATTTTGCCTTAGTACTATATACTACTTAGTATATTGCCCCCAATTATTTGTTTCAGCTGCCCCGTCAACGATTATTTTCTACTTATCTGTGAACTCGTATTTACGAAGAAATATTAAATTATGCGTCTATAGCGTCTGGGTAGGGGAGGTAAGCCTAAAACGGGTAAGCTAAGGGAGATGTGAATTAAAACATACTTAAAAACGTAAATGTACCAAACATTTTTATTACAAAAAACGTTCATCTAATAAAGTATAAAAACAAACCTAATCATTCTCTTCAGTGATCTTAGAAAAACACAATATAGAACACCTTTCCAAATACCCGTTTTGCCCGTATGGGGGGCCTAAATCGGGTACCGCGTCTGGGCAAAACGGGTAAAGGGTAAATAATGAGATCAATCACCAAAAATAGCATATTTTTAAAGTTTTACAACTTCTTTGTAACATAATATCACTTACTTATATTAAATTTTAAGCCTCTCGAATGTTTAATCAGTCTCATATTAATTTTTCAATCTTTCTTAAAACTATAAATCATCTTTGGAACAAAATACTAATTAAAAAAAACTGAATTATTCTTGACAGGCTTCACAGTAATATTGCCTCTGCCAGAATAAGAAGTGCACGCTTCATGAGCCCACATATTAAAATCATCACACCTGACCTGATCCAATTTTCTATTGGTGGATGAGTATACCCGTTTTACCCCTACCCGTTATGCCCAGAAGCATATTTTTATTTTCAACCGCCATAACCTCAAAACAAAACGCAAGAAGAACTACGAGTTTTCAAAATTTTGAAGCAGATTCCTTGCAAATTCACAACACAAAACTTAAGTAAACATTCCATACAGTATTTGAGTATTCAGTTACCATACTTCTATTTTTTTTTGTAAAAACAACAAAAAAATGTTTTTCGTCTTATCTTGCAAGCGCTTGCGCCACCACAGTGGGGAGCCGACTGCCTGTGATTGGGCGACAATCACGCCACCGCACTCGTAAGTACATTCTCACTCATAGTCGTAATACGCACAATAACAAGCTTACCCGTTTTAGGCGGGCTACCTGTTTTAGGCATACCTCCACTACAAGTAAGATGTATAAAATCGACTAGAATATCTATACTTATAGTGGTCTATGCAATTTTTAAAAAGCGATCATTTGTTTTTGATTTATAAACATAATAATATCCCGAAAAAATCTTACTCCATGTGGTGAAAAAGCAAAACAGATTTCGTAAAAAAATCAAATGGGTTCTATAACGCGAAACTTATGGTTAGACAAGTCCTGACACTAAATCCGATAATTTCCTTCCTGAAGACCCCGCCGATACAAGCAATAGTCTAAGAGTTATTAAGCTTGTTTCAAAGGACCCAGGTTCGTATCGACCGCAGTCTCCCCTACTATATCAAATGATAGCGTAAGTATATACCCCGGGTTTATCTACCTAGACTATAAAATAGTCACAATTTCAATTACCCCCATAACATTTTTAATACTAGACTTATGTACTCTTACCTACACCAATATCGGCAATATCCACTCCCCCGTATCATGGTCGGCCTTATCACGCGATAAGGACAAGATAGAGCGTCCGTCACTGGCTGACACCGTACAATAGAACGAGACGGACGCTCTATCTTGTCACTTATCGCGTGATTAGGCCGACCATGATACGGGGCCTGACTAAGAACAAAGAATTTTAGCAGAATAGAAATAAGAGTGTAAGTAGGGACAGATAAGAATTTGGTCCTCACCCGAATACTTTTATAGGCTATGCTTGAAGTTCTCTTAATGAAACATCGAAGCTGGATTATGGCTCATAAAAATAATCATAGGGCATAAAATCCGAAGATGCTCACAATATAAACGAGTTACAGATTTCTTCTTCATGGGTCGAAGATTTTATGACGAGGAAAATGCGCGCAGGAAATAGTGTCTTTAGGCTGATTTTTTTAAGACACTAAATAAAATGCATTTTAAATGCGTCATAATCCTCCTAGCGTTATTCCCCTAAAGGTGCCCGGGGTCCGCTTTGACACCTAAACCCAAGATTTGGTATAGGCACTAGTTTTACGAAAGCGACTGCCATCTGACCTTTCAACCCAAAGGGAAAACGAGACCTTATTGGGGTTTGACCGGTTTCCTCAGGATGTTTTCCTTCACGCAAGCAGCGAAAAGCTAACGGTAAATATTCCGTACATAAGGCACTGGTCCCACCGCCGGCTAGTAAGCTAGAAAAGTTGGGCGGTTCATTGCGTGCTGACCAAGCACAGTATGATCTATCGACCCTTACAGATCCGTAATGTAATGCTACTCGCCTAACTTTTCTAGCTTACTAGCCGGCGGTGGGACCAGTGCAGTGCCTAAGATCCGAAACTCCGTTTTTTTTTATTTTTCGGGTTAACAAATGCCCTGTTTTAATTAAAACATGTTATTAAGACCTTTCTTACCAAATTGCATTCACATGCTTTCAGCTATCTTTGCGTTCAGTAACAACATCCAATAATCTGAATATCTAAACTTTCAAAGTTATAATATTATTATAATATAATATTATAATTATAGTTGGATTATTAGCATGAGCCTCCTTCATAAAGGGTTATCAATGTGTTTATAAATCCATACGGATAATAGCTAGTTATAACTGTGTTTTAAAAAAAGCAGATGGCGACTTATCTAATCTGTGGTTATACTAGGCCTCTCACAGACTGGCGCGGCCTGCGGTGGTGGTCCATAATGCATTCATTCTGATACAGTTTTCCGTTCATTGGTCCGTTCAGGCTGACGTAATGTATGGCTCGGAGACATTACCATTCGTCTATAGCTTGCCATACTAAAAAAATTGTGACAGCTAGTGGCAAGTTTATTATCGATCACCACCGCAGGCCGCGCCAGTGTATGCTAGTGTTCACGTTGCTCTAATTTATATAATATTTATGTAGGTATACTAATACTTATAAAAAACCAAGTGTCAATTATCCAAGAATCCAATTGTCAAAATCCAAATTACCTACCAATTGAAAGTGGCAAAAACATAACGCTTAGATAGTTAGAAATACACATATTTGAAGCTTGTCTTGATAGCGACATAGGTACATATTTCTAGGAAATACCGTCTACTTATCTGTGATTATATTTGCGCCATTTTTTTCCCCAAACGTTACACTGTGTAGACAGGTAGGTACCATCTTCGGGTATTTATTTAACTAATGATGGAGCTGAATCTATACAATGTTGTATTCCGCAGCTAGTTTTAAAGCAGCCATGCTTGCTTTGGACAGTTTTAAATGTTGATAGCAACTGTCAAATTATTTTTACGATGCCCGACTTAATTATATTATATTCACTGCTACATTTCAAAAGTATCCTCGGTCATGAAACCACTAGTGAGAGCGGCTATCAAGATCTTCTGGCTATGGCGGTCGTCACACTGCGACGCTGCTGCCATTAGAGTGTACAATTTACATCCCGACGACCTAAAAAATATTCTAGAGTTAAGATCCTTTGACAAAAAGTAAAGGAATATTATTTGACCCGTCCATTCTATTCAATCAAAGAATATTATGCAAGAATTTTCGACAAAATATCATGACATTTATTGTTCCAATTATTTTTTGTTTTACTTTTTTCTTTATCCGAACCTGACCTCTTAATTTCGTTATTATTATTAATTAAATTATAAATTGATTATTCCGCTTTTGTGACATTTAATGTAAGTTAATAATATTTGTTTTAATTTAATCTTGTACCTGCTTGTTAGTTTTATTTGTATGTTAAAACATACATTTATAAATGTGTTTTATAGCAAATAAATGATTGATTGAGTGATTGATTGATTGACGCATCAACGGACGGAGGTGCGTCGCTGCATACAAATTTCGCCGGACAGAGGTGCGTTGCAGTGTGACATCCACCTATACAAATTTTGTCGAACTACTCGACTCGCATTTGGCTTTAACACATTCAGTGCCAAACGTTTCGTAGCGCTACGCTCGTAGCCGATACCGTGGTTTTACTTATTCGTAGAGAAAAGCGGCTACGAGGGCGGGCACCTGGCGGGTTCCTTTCCTGGCAGCTAAAGTGTTGCTAGGTATTAACAGGAGCACGGCAATCACGACCCGCGAGCTGTGTCGCGTCAAGATAGACTATCCGTCTCTTTCTTTTTCTTTTTTTATCAAAATTATTTCTCTTTGTAATTAGAACGCTTAGAAAGAGACGCAAAGTCTAAATCGCCGCGACACAGCTCGCGGGCAGTCCTGTGATCACAGACTAATAAGAGATACTAACGTGTACTCGTATCCTGTGATCGCCGTGCTGTTATTGCATCGTGTCGTGGTAGTCGTCCGAGTGCAGTGCTCCCGGCGCAAACACAGTTAACTGACCATCCTGTTTTTATATTGAACTTTATTACAATGCACATAAAGTGCACGGACGGTCAGTTAAATGTGTTGGCGATGGTACTGTGATTTCAACACAACGACTAGAATATAGCCATAACAGTAATCAATTCCAATTCATATGAGTAGGTAGCTATATATTTACAACTAAAGCTAAGACTAATGATATTAACACTAAAACTAAAACAATGCAACATAGTCTCTATGACGCTGGCTGTGTTTCCTGGCAATGCAAATGCTAAAAATAATATGTGATAATAGTGAAATCATTTTTTCTTTTACTTTGGTCTTGGACCTCAAATTTGAAAATTTAAAAATCCAATTCTCAGTGCGTCACGTTCACACACATGGCACATGGCATGAGAGAACATCGAACGCGCGTAGCATGTTTGGATCCGATTAGCATTTAAGGGTCGCCAGGTTAGACGACTCAAGTCGCCTCTCCATACAACAGTAGTTTGGTTCTTATTTTAAAACGGCATGCTGAAATAATATGAAACTTATTACAGTTGGTGTAACTATAGTTTCTGTTGCCATAAATTACAATATAAATATAATAGAAACAAAATGAGACGATTAGACACTTTGTATGAAAAGCGTTCTACTTGCTCTAATTTTTTCCATTTTAATTTATAGCAATACAAACTAGTTTCCGACCTAGATACGGCGTATCCCATTGTGTATACCTTCATATTCAGTATTCTAGCATGTCGTTTTAAGATGAGAACCAAACTACGTTTGTATGGAGAGTTGAGCGTCCAAGCGACTCAAGTATTATTAATTCCACGAAGATTTTATTAGATGTATCTACCGTCAATTATTTTCTTTCAACATCGCAGACGACGTAAACAGCAAGCAGCGCTAGAAATAAGCACGATGCAAATAGTTCCAATCCAAACGACTGTAATCACGGCTGTGTTGACCTAACCCGGCTGCCGCCAACCAAAGAGCTCGCTGCCGGGTAAGCTATATTTTAAGCTGTTAAGATTTCCAGCAACTGTTTGTCCTCAATATTTTTTAAAGTTTGTTATATTGTACCATTGCAAACAACTACATATGTAAACGTGTCGTGCTTGATGCGAATAGATACAGTAGGATAAGAATTATACCTTTGCTTCAATGCATAAAAAGTTCAAAATATTCTGTATCCCGCCTACGGAAAACTAATTGAAAAAAAAACTGTTTTTTAATACAAAAGGTTAGGTTAGGTTAGATAAGCCACCCGGAGTATAATTTCGAATCAATTGATACCTCATTCAAAATCGGATCATAAACGCTACTACAGCGGAACACACGTATGTAAAAATCATGTTTTTTCGGCTGTGCCATAGTCAAGGAAAAGTAAGATTGAAAGTATTAGGGCAGTGTTCGGCACCGGGGCCTTTGCCCGTTAGTTTTATACGTTCCAATAAAGAGTAAAAAGCAACGCAAATAAATTTTTCATACCGATGGCAAATTCAGCAGAAAACTGTAAGTAAGACTGGCTAAGTTTCCTCAAAGTAGGGTCCAGATATTTTTAGGAAAGAAAAGATTTCGAATAATTATTATTATTTTAATATTTCGATCGTAATAAAAATCGGCCAAGTGCGTGTCGGGCCACGCGCAGTGTAGGGTTCCTTAGTTGAGTGTCTTTCTTAGTTACAAAGACACACGCGCGCCAACTAAATGGTTGCGTCGGCAGAATTTTTACGAAAGTTGGCCTTTCTAAGTACATTTTAAGTTGGTCGACTATTACTCGGTAACTAGTAATGCCTATATATTTAGCCGTGATAGATTTCCTTTTAAATTCATTATATGTACTAACTGCCACAATTTTTTTCACATTCCGAGTAGCAGCCAAGCAGCCATTTATCCGGAAGGGGGGGACACACATGATCGATCAAAAATTTTGACTGTATAGCCCAATATCTCGCAAACGAATCACTAATTTGAAAAATCGTTTCAAAAAACTCATAATATTTTTTGATAAGCTATCCAACGATACCCCTCACTATGGGTTTAACGAGAAAAAAAATTACATCCCCACTTTAGGCATAGGGTGGGCACCCCATAAAAAAAACAAGATTTTATTCTTCTGTTTGTTGGCGGCGTGATTGATTTATATATCGAATTAGTTTTCTATAGTAGTAATGGTTACTGAGCTAAGCCGAAGACGGACGGAAAGATGGACGGACTGATGGACGGCCAGACGGACATGGCGAAACTATAAGGGTTCCTTGTTGACTACGGAACCCTAAAAAGGGAACAATATTTAGATAATTTTTTATTTATCGCGCACTTAAACTCCACTCCACTAATTTCTTCATTCACTACGTTTTTTAGCAATTTTATAAGTACTCTACATAGCTGCAATGTGTGTAATCATTCACCTCAACTCTCCTGCTGATACTTATAACCTACGATAGCCAACGGTTTCAAACAACTGACCCTTGGACTGGACTGGACTTGGACTAAGATAAGAAAGACGCAAACATAATCTTTGGGAAATACGTTTCTAAGAACACGAGACAATTAACAGCGATAATAATTGGAACGATAACATCTTCGCCGCCGGCGCGTCAAAGTAATTACTGAAATCTGGTGATAATGTCGGTAAGGCTCAATAGCGGAGTTTATAAAATAAGTATTACTTATACAGAGGGCAAGTGAAGCAGCGGGATAAAATATTGCCTACGTCCATCTTAAAGGTATATTCGTACTTAGGTGAAATATTTTTTTGAAAGTGTGCTTTGTGTCGGATTATTCTCCCTACATAAATATAAAGCTATACACCTTTACAAAGTTACACGCTAACGAACTTTACCTCTTTATTATATTAGTTTAAATTTAAGTTATGTCATCATTATCTTCGTCTAATCCCATAGATGTAGATAGATAGTAACACAAGATCTTCAAAGCGGTTTTCGCTAATGTGCATTTTTTTCTGTGTATTTTGCTGTATAATTTGTCGGACGAAGCACGGGGCGGATACGGATACGGATTTAATACAGGTTTTAGATCAAATAATAGTACATTGTGATACAAGTGAGATATGGTCCTTGGCTCTCTTATCACGCTTGCCTACGGCTCGCGTGAACAATTCCGCCTCTGATGTAATTATCAAAGCTCACGCGTTTCATACGACGTTTTTTAACACATTTTGCGAGGAAAAAAACATTTTCATAAGATGAAAATTGTATAGGCCTGCCAAGTTATTTTCTTTACTTAATGATGGCAACAGGTTTTTACTCACATATTGTACAATGCCAAGAATTTCCAGTGGCGTCCATTCTATTTATCACTTTTCTAGTCACCACGAATCAACATTTTTGATAATAACCAAACACGCATTAACAATGTTTACAAATATTTGTGTAATAATCTTACTTATAATGGCTCTCAACAAGATTTAATTTGTTTAATCCATTTGCTGAGAATTATAAAAAAGCTGTACATTCGTACAACCCGGTTAATTTAAGAATTCACCGTGTTCATCTTGCTGCAAGGTGCCAACGTGACTTAATCGGGATATAACCATAACACACGAGTGTCGTAATGTTATAAAACACGCGTGTTTAATACCCAGCAGGAATGTTATTCAAAACCGTATTTTGCCTGGAGTATAATTGAAATATAGGCGCGCAGTACAGAATCTGGATGATTTGGCATTGACAACTGACCGCTTACATTAGGCCTGAATCGCACTGGCGAGGCCTGAGGTGGCGGCATAATTTGACAACTAATGACAAGTTTACTATTGACCGCCACGGCCAGGCCACGCCAGTCAGTGACGGGCCTTACATAATTAAGCCTGAGGCCTGAATCACACTGACTCGGCCTGCTGTGGCTTGACATTAACTGTCATCTTTACTACTGGCCGCCAACGCAGGTCGCACCAGTGTGACTCACGACCTTTTCTTGTGAGACTGCGTAAGGTTTTTTAGACTATGTAGTTGATTTGGTTCACTAATGTTAGACCAAACAACTTTTGGCCAAATGTTTCATTTGACCTAATGCATTTTTTTCTTAAATAAAAAGCTTTATAGGATCATTTAAAAACAAACCTAACCCAACCTAATGACTTCTATTTGATGATATTCAAAAAATACCCGAAAATACCACTGTTTTGACGAAAAATGCATTAGGTCAAATGAAACATTTGTCAAATGATACATTTGGCTAAAAGTTGTTTGGTCAAGAGACAGGACCCCAGTTAATTTATGGCAAGTAATGTTTACAAATATTGGATATAAACTTCGCTCAACCGTAAATCTAAATTAACGCCTGCCTATAGCCTATAATACCAACCTATAATAGATACCACAGCGCCCTTGAGCCCTCGCTGTGGGAGAAGGAAGCTGCCACAAGACTGGAGTGGCGACAGCTTGTGAAATCAAAAGTATTTGATTTTGAGACTGAGCGGCGCTCTGATCTAGACTCGAAGCGTGATACACTGAAAGCCAGACCACCTGCGGCAATCAATTATAATTATGTCGACGGTGTACTCATATGCCCGCAGTGCGCGAGGACCTTCACGAAGAAGATTGGCTACATAAGTCACATGCGAGCACACGACCGTCGACAGCACATTTGAACGCAGTCGCTGTGGCCGAAATCGGCCGGGAACTCATCATCATAATAGATACCAATTTTCATTGTTCTATGTCTCAAACAATTTACAGTTCACACCGCATGCAGCCTAATGCCGCCTCCCCGCGTCTATTATAGGCCGGAAAAACCGGAAATAGGTGCCACCTGCACAATGCAGGCTGCGTATCCAGAAAGCCACCTTGCAGATATGGTATCAGCAATTGTAAGATACGATATTTATATATATCCTGTGTGTGTGTAGAACTGTTGATCATTTTATCAGAAACATTACTACTATCACGCATAAATCTTTTGCTTTTAAAATTCGATTCATCTCGTTCTTGAGAAAGATGGGATGTCCCAGTAGTAATATGTATCGCACGCTCCTTCTGACACTGGCGACTTCCGCACATAGCGGTGCGGCTAGCTACTTAGCTACTTATTATCAGCTTTCAATTTCAAGTCAGTACAGATTCTTTACTGCCTACATTTCAATGAGTGCTTCCTGAGCACAGACTAATACAGACCCGCAGTATAAAGCAAGACGATGGTTCATATAGCAACGAGTAGTTGTCTCTGTCCCTTCTTATGGGCAGCTGAGCTGAGTTAGAATGAGACGTATAGTACGGTATTTTGATTCTATTAACGACTTGTCTCCATCTACTGCGATTTTCAATGACCTGATGGGTCTCTTAAATGGGTACTTAGACCGGCACGAAAATGCATTGAAATATTATTGGAATCGAAAACGGCGAACGAAAATAAAAAGAACCAAGTATTGAAATATTCATTCATACCTTTCCTGAAACTTATTCATTGTAATACCTACGCAAAAAGAAGCTTGAGTAATCTGTTATCGCCTTTTACCCGTATAACGCCAGTAAAGGCAATTAAATTTTCCATCCCACGTTTGTAACAGTGTTTCATTCCACACTCGTTTCGGTCATGTTGCTTGACATGGTTGACGGTCGGACGTGTGCCCGACAGCCGCCATTTTAAGATTGCGTCGCCGTTAAATGGCGGACAAAGGCTGCGCCTGTCCATTGCGTTGCATGCTCGTAATAACTTCAGAGAATCCTTTTTAGCCAACTACGGCAAAGTCAAAAGGAACGGAACGGAAAGGAACTTTAGCAGTCTATGTTGGTATTATTTTATACGCCTGAAGACTTGTACTTAAGTATACACATAACGTACGTTTATAACCTATTATATACCTAGCGGACATAAAATTAAATAGGTAATAATAGTATTTTACGCAACTGTTGCATAAGTAGGATCTTAAAACGCGAGTGTCGTGAGTTGCGATGCGAGCCTTGGCGAGCATCACAATTAAAGACGCCACGAGCGTTTTAAGACCAAGTTATACACCGTTGCATACAATACTTTTTCTACGACTAGGTAATTTTAACGGTTTGGTAATTATAATGAATAGCATTTTGTTGACTTTTCAGGCCGTTAGTTTTCCGTTAGTTCTATTACTACTCGCGCAATTTCTTCAGGTATTCAGTTATTTTCTTTTTCGTCCATTTTTAAAGGAACGTACACATTTGTCTTCACTTCACAAACACGAATAAAATCTTAATAAGTGATTAATAACGAATAGTTATCATGTTTCGTCTTTTAATTTTGAACTGGAACTTTGGTGGGAAATTAGAAATATTACACCTTGACACCTCTTGTTTATGGTCAGTTTTGTTTTTAATTTCCTTGCACTTGTCATCTGAACCAACCTGAATCCGGATCCGAACTGAATCGGATCTGTTTATATTTATAAATAATAGCAATTATTAATAAAATATGTATATTAACACACAATACATGGTCTTTTATT
Source organism: Epinotia bilunana (assembly GCA_947049275.1). Lineage (NCBI taxonomy): Eukaryota > Metazoa > Arthropoda > Insecta > Lepidoptera > Tortricidae > Epinotia > Epinotia bilunana. Next base: position 13,766,550 of record OX346259.1, on the reverse strand, counting down.
TCAGTAATTAATTTATGTTATTCAAATGTTTGATAGTAAATAATAACTTTTGATTCAAAATATTTGTTTGAGAAGTTGGTACCACTGCAATATAAGGACCGTTTTTTTTTAAAGTTTGGTATTTTCATCGTGATAAAACAGTGCATTTATGAAAAATGTATGAACCATAACGGCACGCTAAACACTGCTTTTATGGGCCATAGAGCAAGGAGTTTTTGGGGGACTATTATCGGTGTCATTGTATTTGAGTTAGTGCTTATATAAATGGCAGATAACGGGACAGGAGTAGAAAAAGTCTATTAAGTAAGTATTTAAGTTCAGTGAAAGGTTTTAATAAAACACATTTAGTTCAGTAAAAGTAGACTGCAATATCATCTTAAACGCGTGATAAAAATGCTAACAAGAGTCAAGTCCACCGTAGAAAATGTTTCGTTCAAAGGATTATTTCATGAAGTTTATTAATTTGTCGGATTCATCTAGAGAGATAATCTGATTGCAGTGCCGAGGGAAATGAGAAAAGTTTATAATTACCGTGTAAGCACCCACGGTGCGCGACGAACTTTTAATTGATCAGGTCTTTATTAACGGAATCACTGGAGATGGAAAAGCAAGCTAGAACAAAAGCCGTCTAATGACACTAGACTACCTGTTCTCGAGCCGACGCGGTTTTCATCGTAATTGTATGTGCTGGTGTGTTAGTATCACGTGAGTCAAAGTTAAAATAAAAGCGAAAATAATTAATTTGCGGAATTACGCTAAAATAATAAATAATCGAAATAAAACAATACGTTCAGCATTTTAACTCACCATTATATTGGTTTTAAGCGTTGATACCAATTAAAAAACCTGGATTGGTTTATCAGGTGAAATTGAAGTTTCTGTGGACACCTTTCATGAATGTTATGAAATGGGTACAGTCAACGTCAAAAGTAAGTAATCAAAATCTTCATAGCATGTTCTAGCATGACGCCCCAGATATAAAAAAAATATACTAAAGTGTCATTTTAACTAAACATTTAATTAGTGAAAAGAAAATTATCAAATAACACCGGGACACCGAAACAAAAGGACAAATCAATATGTCAAACCGAAATCGTAATGTATACATGATGTCATAACATAACTATCTCTGTACTGGATGGAAACTTCAATGAATTGCACATTTTACCTAGAAGTGTCAAGCGAAAGTAAAAATGTTGAAATAAGAACTCGGCATTCAAGAAGATTTTATTTAAATATCTCTAAGCAATCAAACTAAAGTAATAGGAACTTATTTCGAACCTTGACAGACACGATAGTTGCTTTTCGCGTGTTTGTCTGACGATTATAACCAAGATTAACCGAACATCTGACTGGCCGAGGTGATCTTGCAGTCCCAAAAACCCGTATTTTATAGATAAACAGTTCAATAATTACTTAAACTCTTTGAATGGCATGTCACTTACTTATGATTATGACACATTTAAAGTTAAAGCAATGACGTTGTTTCAGTGTCCGAGAGGCAATCGAATGGCGCTGTGCAACCCGAACTGAGCCAACTTTGACTGGACCGGAAATTGGAAGGGATATGAAAAAATATTCGACAGGTAGTCGTTTTAGAGCAGCATTTCTATTGGGATGGGTATTTAAATTAAAGTTGAGTAAGATTTCTAATTGAACTTGACTTCTTTTATTTCTCAGCACACGTTATAAAACATTACGGTAAGTTCTAGTTCGCATAGACAGAGTCGCCACCTTACGGCCAGGCAGGTGAAACTAATAACGTTTACAAAGTAGCTTATAACTAAGAGTGAGCGGCGTTTATAGACACAGATGGTATCTTTTAAATTTATATTCCAATACTCCCACTTAAATTTATAAGACTACATCTATCAGCTTGCACAAAAAAATCTGCAAAAAAAAAATCAGAACATTACCTGATCTCTGTTACAATTGAACTTACCAACAGGCAAAGCCTTGGTGAGAAAATCTGCCAGCTGAGAAGAACTCTCTACATACTTAATATTAATAATTTTTCCTTCAACTTTTTCTCGAATAAAATTATATCTTATATCTATGTGCTTACTCCGTTTATGGAAAACGGGATTATGGATCAGTTTGATGGCACTTTGGTTATCAATTTTTAAAGTTACAGATTCTTGTGGCTCGTTTATATCTAACAAAAATTGTTTTAACCACAGTATTTCTTTAGCTGCATCACTGGCAGCCATGAATTCTGACTCTGTTGTCGATAAGGCCACAGTGTTCTGCTTCTTACTTGCCCATGTAACTGGCCCGCCATTCATTAGAAATATATATCCAGTATTCGATTTTCTAGTGTCCACATCACCAGCAAAGTCAGAGTCCGAATATCCAACTAGTTCACTTTCATGCCAATAGCGAATTGACATGTCTTTAGTATTGATTAAATAGCGAATAATTCGCTTTACAGCATTTATATGCGAAGTACTTGGATTACTTACATATCTACTTACAAGATTCACGGCATAAGCAACATCAGGTCTAGATACAGATGACAAAAACAATAAAGCTCCCACTGCCTCTCGATATGGGAAGTCATTAAACATATCATCATCCATGTTTTTTGATAATTGTACATTTGTATCAGCTGGTGTATTACAACCTTTAGCATTTTTCATATTAAATCTATTTATTATGCTCTCTATGTAATGCTTTTGACTGATAGTCACACATCCACGTTCTTTATTAATCTCCATACCAACAAAGGAATTGCAATCAAGTATTTTAATATCAAAATTATTTTTTAAGTCTTTCAAAATTACAGACAAAATATCCTTACTTTTTGACATCAACAATCCATCATCAACATAAATGATTAATAATACTTTGATATCATTAAAATATCCCACAAATACACAGTTGTCAGACTGACAGGGTTTGAACCCATACGTAGTGAGAAAGGAACAAAACTTTTTATTTCAGCACCTTGAACTTTGTTTAAGTCCATACAATGATTTGTTCAACTTACATACTTTGGATGACTCCATTTCTACACCCTCTGGCACCTCCATGTATATCTCCTCGGAGAGCTCACCATACAGGAAGGCGGTCTTCACATCAAACTGTTGAATCTCAAGGTCTTCTTTGGCTGCTATACTCAATAACAGCCTAATGGAATCGAACCTGGTAGTTGGTGAGAATGTTTCCTTATAATCCAGGTCCTTTATCTGTGTAAAGCCACGAGCACATAATCTTGCTTTGAATCTTTCTATTTCACCCTCATTATTTCTTTTTACACAGAACACCCATTTGCAAGTAATAGGTTTCTTCGCAGTTCTATCAATCACAGTCCAGGTGTGATTATTCTCATGTGATTGAAGCTCTTCCTTTATAGCTTCCATCCAGTAATGACCATTCAGGCCACTTACTGCCTCTTCATATGAGTTTGGTATCTCCACTTCGATAAAATTTGCTTCTAAATTTCTATCTAACCGGGGACGAAGTGTCACATTGCTTCGCTGCCCTTCTTCAAGAGTAGATTGTCCAGGAAGGCGGTATGATTCATCAAAATCATTATTAATACTCTGCATACTGTCATCAGATGACAGTTCTTGAATTAGGTCCGTGTGTGAAGTATAATTTTGTGGCACAGATAAAACTTCTCGCCCATGCTCATTTTCAAACTCGGTATCACTTATTTTTATCTGTGCATAGTTTTGTCTTTGTTCAGGAACACCATATTCATCAAATTTCACATCTCTGGTTACTGTGATTTTTCTAGTATTAGGATCATACATCCTATAGTTTGCTTGTTCATATCCAACTAGTATCATTTTCATACTTTTCTTATCTAATTTCTTTCTTTTTTCTTTTGGTGTGTGTACATAGCCAACTGAGCCAAAAATCCTAATATGCTTTAAACTAGGTCTATCTCCATGCCAAAGTTCATATGGTGATAAATTAGGTGTCTGTGTGGATGACATTCTATTGAGCAAGTATGCTGCACATTGCACAGCTTCTGCCCACATATTGGTGGGGACATCTTTGGCGTAGAGCATAGATCTGGCACTCTCCATTATCGTACGCAATTCCCTTTCCGCCCGGCCATTCTGTTGGGGGGTGTATGGGGCTGTACACTCCTGGTTTATCCCTTTTTCTTCTAGAAACTTCTTAAATTCATGGTTTACATACTCACGGCCATTGTCTGTATGTAAAGTGCGCACATCATGTAAAAACTTGTTCTTTACAATAGCATTATATTTCATGAAGCAGTTAAGTACTTCATTTTTCTGCTTCATGAGGTAAATATGGCGATAACTTGTAGCTCCATCTTTGAAAAGAACAAAATATCTCATTCCTGACACAGAAAGTTCCTCAATTGGGCCACACACATCGCTGTAAACAATATCACCAGGCTGGGATGGGCCTCTATGAGATTTGTTGAATGGGAGTCTCGCTTGCTTGCCATATTGACACCCTTCACAAACAAAAGTATCACTGCCAGTCAGTTCAACAGGAATAGCACCATTTTTACTCATATTCTGCAGTTCTTTAATGTTCACATGACCTAACCTCTCGTGCCACACTTTAATGTCAGACTGCACCACATTACAACTTTCTTGTTTGACAGTCTTTATGTCCAATTCATATAGATTGTTTTCTTTTAACTGAGCACACATAACCACAACTTTGTCCTTCATTATAAGCGCACTCTGATTATTTTTCATAATCATATATCCTTTTCTGGTTGCAGCTCCCTCCGAAAATAAATTTCTTCTCAGGTCAGGTACATAAAGTACATCTTTCAGTACACTTTGCTCCCACTGTCCTTTCACTAATTTGTTTATCAATATGGAGCCTTTCCCACGAACTTCAATATCTTGCTTATTTCCTAATTTAACCGTTCTATTTCCGTCTCCACTTTGGTACTCATTCAGTTCACAGAAGATATCCCGCCTGAAAGTCATATGCATTGAAGCACCGCTATCAAGGATCCAAACATGTTCTCCATGGCTATAAGAAGAATCATTTTCAGCACTGAACGCTAACATGTCTGGTTGCTCTTGGTTCTTACGAACAGATTTCTTAGGTGCCTTGCAATCTCTTGCAAAATGGTCTCTCTTATTACAATTATAACACATAAATCTATGACCTGCATTGGTGTGACTAGTGTTTTCTTTGGCCTTTCCATATTTTATCTGACCTTTGCTAGTCACAAGCGCTGTCTCACTGGTTGTATCTTTAATAAGGCTTGCCTCCTCATCAATCAGTCTTGATGTTAAGTTCTGTAGTGTTTGGCTGGCAGTGTCGAGTGACAGCCAAGCTTGTCGAAGAGAACGGTATGATGATGGTAAGGTACTCAATATTTTAGTCATCACTGCAGTGTCACTGATTTGTTCGCCAGATTCACGCAGTTGTTTTGCTAGACTTTCTACCTTTGATACATGTTGTGCCATAGAATCACTTGGACAGTAACTATATTGATAAAATTTCTCATGTACCATCATCTTGTTAAACTCAGACTTGTGTTCATAAATAGCTTCTAACTTATTCATGACTTCTTTCGCTGTTTCGCAGTTTTCTATCAGGGAAATCTGATGAAGATCCATTGAGGAGGTTAGAATAAACATTGCCATGCCATCTTGCTTGTTCCACTTAACTTGCTCTTTGCGATTCTCAGGCTTCAAATCGTTAATATCTAAGCCCTTCGCTCTCAAAGCACACTTGATTTGAAATTTCCATTGCTTGAAATTTCGGCCGTCGAATTTTTCCACCTTCATCGAGTTTGCGACCTCCATGTTTGAGGTTATGTTCTCGTGAATAACTTCGAAAAATTTATCTGCTCTTTACTCAATTTACGCAGTGGAAGCGTGCTGGGCCCATAACCTATTGGGATGGGTATTTAAATTAAAGTTGAGTAAGATTTCTAATTGAACTTGACTTCTTTTATTTCTCAGCACACGTTATAAAACATTACGGTAAGTTCTAGTTCGCATAGACAGAGTCGCCACCTTACGGCCAGGCAGGTGAAACTAATAACGTTTACAAAGTAGCTTATAACTAAGAGTGAGCGGCGTTTATAGACACAGATGGTATCTTTTAAATTTATATTCCAATAATTTCATTATATAAATAGCGTACATACTTTCAGGCAACCGTTGTTTCAATCGGCTGCCTCGCAACAAAAAAATGTTTTTTATAATTTTTTTCTATTTCCTTGTCAGGCCAAGTTGGCTCAGTTCGATTGCTAAGTTTAAACGGACAACTTACGTAGTTAACCCTCTAATGCATATAAAACCATACGATGGCGTCCTAACTATTATTATTTTTTAAATAGGTAATACCAAAAAGTGAGGTATGAGTTATAAATATGATGTCTTTAAAGTTGAAATTAGGAGGTAGATATTTTTTTATCTTCTAAAAGTCATAACACGGTTAGTTATGATACCTGCAATATGAGTTGCGCTTGTGAATACGTGTTTACGGAAGGTGATGATAAAAAAAGATGTTTTAAGGTTTGTTAGGTATAAATTTATAGTTTTTGATAATTTGCTATGATTTTCTGTTATTTTTGATAACAATATGGCTAATTACATTCCGAGGCCATAAATGGCCTCGTATGCGTCAATGACAAGAATAAGCCGACTCATATTGACGTATCGCTTTAGATCAATTTAGGTAACAACGCATACGAAGCCATATATGGCTAGACATATTTTGAACTTGATGCATACGAAGCCATATATGGCAAGACATATTTTGAACTTGATGCATACGAAGCCATATATGGCAAGACATATTTTGAACTTGATGCATACGAAGCCATATATGGCTAGACATATTTTGAACTTGATGCATACGAAGCCATATATGGCTAGACATATTTTGAACTTGATGCATACGAAGCCATATATGGCTAGACATATTTTGAACTTGATGCATACGAAGCCATATATGGCAAGACATATTTTGAACTTGATGCATACGAAGCCATATATGGCAAGACATATTTTGAACTTGATGCATACGAAGCCATATATGGCTAGACATATTTTGAACTTGATGTATACGAAGCCATATATGGCTAGACATATTTTGAACTTGATGCATACGAAGCCATATATGACTAGACATATTTTGAACTTGATGCATACGAAGCCATATATGGCAAGACATATTTTGAACTTGATGCATACGAAGCCATATATGGCAAGACATATTTTGAACTTGATGCATACGTAGCCATATATGGCTAGACATATTTTGAACTTGATGCATACGAAGCCATATATGGCTAGACATATTTTGAACTTGATGCATACGAAGCCATATATGGCTAGACATATTTTGAACTTGATGCATACGAAGCCATATATGGCTAGACATATTTTGAACTTGATGCATATGAATCCATATATGGCTGGACATATTTTGAACTTGATGCTTATGAATCCATATATGGCTAGACATATTTTGAACTTGATGCATACGAATCCAAATATGGATTCGTGAAATAACTTTTTGAAAATAAGGAACATGTTTTTTTGTTCCAATTTTATTTTGTCTGGGTTATAATAAACTAGTACACATATTCAGAATTGTTTTTTCTTCCATTTTTCACTGTTCATGCATTAGAAGGTTAAGTACTTATATTTTTACTTCTATACACACATATCTAATAGGCACATTTTAAGTTAAATAAAAGCTCTATAGGCCAACCACAATATACACTGGATATTCACTTTCCAATTACTGCTCATTGAGAATTGTAAATATGAGGCAATGAATATGTTATGTAATGTACTTTTTATTATTATTATTGTATTATTGTGGGCCTTTATATGCCGTTTCGACCAGCAGGTGATCTATTGTGGCAGCCCTTCGTTTATATTTCACCGTTTAGACCCGTTGCCTCTAAGAAGTTCCAGATTCTTTGGGCGGTGATATGTTGTACCTCTTCTGGGTGCACTACGTGCCGCCCTAGGTAGATACTTCTTTTGTGCATGAGTGGTCCGCAGGAGCAGAGAATATGCATTGCTGTTTCCTCCGTCTCCTGGCAGAACCTGCAAGTTGCGTCCTGTTTCATACCCATTTGAAACAGGTGCTTGTTTAATTTGCAATGTCCTGTCAGAATTCTCGTTACTGCGCAGGTTTTGTGCCTTCTGAGTTGCAGTAGCTCTTTAGACAGTTTGTTATTGTATCCTTTGATCAAGGCTTTAGCATGTTTTTGTCCTTTGGCGAACTTCCACAGCTTTATTGCCTCTAATTTTTCTGTGTTGTGTAGCAGAGAATATGCTTTCCGTTTTGTGATACCACAGAACGGTTCTGGGCCGACCAGGGTTGTGTCCGCGCCCTTCCTTGCAAGTTCATCTGCTTTTTCATTCCCAACTATGTCAGAATGTCCTGGTACCCATCTAAGTATGACTTTGTTGGTATTGGCCAGGGTGTTTAAATTGTTTTTACAGTTCTGGACTAGTTTAGAGTATGACTCTAGGGATTCCAGTGCCAGCAGAGCAGCTTGGCTGTCTGAGTTGATGTAGATGTATTGGTTTCTTAGGTTTCTCTCTTCTCTCTCCACGCATTTATTTATTGCGAAGAGTTCAGCCTGATAGATTGAGGCCTCTTTCCCCATGCTGACGCTAGCTTTGAGCTTTGGCCTCTCACCGTAGATACCACATCCAACGTCATCACCCTTTTTAGATCCATCAGTGTACCACACGTGGCTTCCCTCCTTAAAGTCCATTTGGTCGTTTAGCTATTTGTCTCTCGGAGGTATTTCCATGTGTACAGTTTGGTGAATTTGCATTCCACGTAAGTGTCGTCAGTGGGCATGCTTAGTTTTTTGTTATCAAAGACAAGGGCCTCTAGTTTGATAAGGACTTGAGAGCGCCATTTTGGCCTTGTTAGTGTGCAAATCCTATAGATGCACTGCTTCGCCTCCTTTTGCACATGCAGGTGGAGTGGCGTTAGATCGAGCAGTGCATCCAAGGCTGCCCCCGGTGTTGAGCATAAAGCTCCTGTTGCTGTTAAGCAAGCTGTACGCTGTAGACTGCTTAACTTTGTGATGGCTGTCTTTTGGTTGGCTTTGTTACACCAGACTCTGACTCTGTAATCACATACGCCTCTGCAGGCGTATGTGATTACAGGCCTCACTACCGCTGTGTACAGCCACAAAGCAATTTTGGGTCTTATGCCCCATCTTGCTCCTGCCATTCGACAGCAAGTCCACATGGCCATTTTTGCTTTGTGTATTATGCTATTCAAATGAGCGTCCCAAGTTAGCTTTTGGTCAAAGGTAACCCCTAGGTACTTGACCTCATTTGAGTATGTTATTTCTTGTCCATTCAGTTTTAGTTTGGCGAGCTTGTCTAGTTTCCTTTTTTTTGTAAAGGGCACTAGTACTGTTTTGCTCGCATTGATGGACAGGTCATTCTCTTTACACCATTTATTTATGGTGTTAAGCGCTCCTTGCATTAAGTTCGAGATTGTGTGGAGGCACGGACCTTTGATTATGACTACAAGGTCGTCGGCATATCCTTGTGTGTCATAGTCTAGGTCCTTCATAGTTGCTAGGAGTTGGTCCACTGCTAGGGTCCATAGTAGTGGGGATAGTACGTCTCCTTGTGGACATCCTCTTGTGGTGTAGAATGTATGCTCAATTGCATTGAGGGTCAGAGTGACTATTCTATTTGAAAGCATGCTCTGGATCCATCTGATGGTGCTTTCGTCCACGCCCTTTGATGCCAATCCCTTGAGGATAGTCTCTGTGGGTGTGTTGTCGAAGGCACCCTCGATGTCAAGGAAAGCACATAGAGCTGTTTGCTTGTCCTCTAGGGTTTTTTGCACTGTGTCGACCAGATCAAGTAGTGCAATTTCCGTAGATTTCCCCTTTTGGTAAGCATGTTGGCTCAGACTCAGTGGTCTGGCTACCAGATATTTCGCTCTAATGTTCTTCTTTTAACTTTCCATCATTTAAGTAAGAACGATGATAGACTAATTGGTCTGAAGGATTTAGGTTGTGAGTAGTCCTTTTTCCCTGCTTTTGGTATGAAGCGTACCTTTACTCTAGTCCATTGTTCTGGTATGGTCCTCCAAGCAAAGCTAGCTCGGAATATTCTTACCAGGTGCGGAGTGATTAGGTTTTGTCCTTGCTGTAGTAATGCAGGAAAGATACCGTCTTCTCCCGCCGATTTAAATGGTTTAAATTTTTTCAGTGCCCGGGTCAATTTTCAAACGAGCTGTTTTTGCTGTCCCACGGCTATAATTTCAAGTCAGTTTAACATGGAGTATTGATACATATATATTTGTATTCCGTGTATTATATTGTACTTAAAATATATTTAACAATACCTTAAATATTAATAGATTCTGAAAAAAAAAATTGTTGATATCGTAAAACGGCGAAATCTACCGCTTTTTCGCGTGTCCCACTCCGGTTTTGCTCAAACAAAAATTCATAACTATAGGTTTCGGCAACGTGTAAATAAACAACTTGTACTGTTATAAAGAAGATTTATTAGCGTATTCAGTATCTTGCAAAATTAATGCGCGAATAATTAAAACCAGTGAAGTGTTTTAGTAGTTGTCCCACGCGCGACCCATTTATTAGGACTCAAGCTCAAAACCCTTAAAATCTGGTTTTCTATTGTCCCACCCCTACATTTACTTTACGATACGATAGATAGGTTAGTTGGGCTTCAACCACCAACGGGATGGGAGGGAGCGCCAGTATTTTTGACGGAGGAAACAGGTTTTCTTTATACGAAGTATTTTGGTACGGCTAAGACGACATTTGTATGGGCGTTTATTTATTAATATACGATTGAAATAAAAATGTGTCTTTCATAACAAAGGTTAGCAATATGGGGTAAGAGTTTCGTGTTTAACTAATTAGTGAATTCAATTAATAGTGTACGAAGGACAGCCAAAAAACATCCATGTTGACATTTGTATGGCGACATTTGTACGGCTTTTTTGGCCGTACATATGTCGAACGTGGCATACAAATGTCGATTTAAAACAAAATGTAAGTAAAGCACGAAATTAATGGAAATTGGAAAGGATTAAACTGGCCTCGATTTAGGCACTGGTTCCGTGACACATTTGTTGTTTGCTACCTTACCTACTTACTACTTTTTAGGGTTCCGTACCCAAAGGGTAAAAACTACGGGACCCTATTACTAAGATTCCGCTATCCGTCCGTCTGTTCGTGTGTTTGTCTGTCTGTCCGTCTGTCACCAGGCTGTATCTCATGAACCGTGATAGTTAGACTGTTGACATTGTCACAGATGATGTATTTCTGTTACCGCTATAACAACAAATACTAAAAAAACAGAATAAAATAAATATTTAAGGGCTCCCATACAACAAACGTGATTTTTTGCCGTTTTTGTAGATAATGGTAGGAAACCCTTCGTGCGCGAGTCCGACTCGCACTTGGCTGGTTCTTTGCTGTCATTTTGCTACCTTCTCTTAGGCAGAATGAAATAATCTGTTTTCTAAGTGATTTTTAATATTTTGGAATATAACCACAGAATAAGTAATAGTACAAATATAACGATCATCATAAACCATAAACCGGAGATACTATATCGAAATAGTGAGTTTTTTAGTATGGTACAAATATTTAAAGTTTTTCAACAATTGTATGGCAAAATCGACATTTTGATGGCACTCACCGACATTTGTATGCCGCTATCGACATTTGTATGGCAGAATCGAGATTTGTATGGCGCTGACGACATTGGTATGGCACGGTGTTTTTAAAGCGTCAATATCTAGCTAACCATTAGAAGCAGAGAGGTGCCTCGTGCACCATATTTTTTCTTTTTAAAAGCCCTACCTCACGTTGTCGGTACGAATTTGATATTCCAAAAAAATAAAAAAACCATACAAATGTCGAAAAACGGCCTCTTCAAAAATTGACCCGCCCATATAACTTGGTTTGGTCTGAAGATATTTGCAGCCAAATTCCAGTCGTTGTTGTGTGCCCTCCGGGCTTGTGTGCTCCTTTGGGTGCATATGTTATGTACTTACTCATCTCGCGTTTCTTATGACTGCGGACCTTCCACAAAATTGATGTAGGGCATGATGATGAAAGTAATTTATTTCTCCGTTCTAGGCCCGGCCCGGTAACGGGATCGAAACTTATCTTTATGTACGTGCCTTTGTTGTATAATGCAAGTCAGACTGCTCTATTCAGTGGTTATACTCAGGGAATTAGGAACCGTGGCGTGGGTGATATTACAATCATAATTATCTATGAAAAATATGGAAAAATCCCGCACGATGATTTCATACCCCACTTGAATGATTTGTTGCTAATTCAACTGATTTTTTTGGCATTTCTAGTGTAATTTGAGCTCCCGTCACGAATACATTACGGATGACGAGATAAGCAAGATACAAATTGACAGATTTCGGAACTTTTCCTTTACCTTGCTTCTTGGTTTTTAATGAGTTTACATAAAAGTAAAGCAGTAATTCTGAAAACAGATTTTTTTATCAATTTGGTTTCAAATAATGTTTCACTCAACCCCCGTGGGGACCCATTCTGAAAGGCTCTGCCTATGCCTTTAAGTTGAGGTTCAAGTATCTATCTGCCTTTCAGAATTTGAAATGATAGACGTTACAAAAGCGATATCTAGGGATGTCTCCCTCTGTTAATGCAGGCAAACGGAATCGCTACCCTTAACTCGCTTGCTTTGCTCGTTTTCTCAAGATTAAGTGCCTCCATCGTTCAAAATAAAAACAAACGTGTAGGTATTTTACAGCTAAATGCACTGAGTGCTAGTCGATGCAGTGAAGTTGATCAAGCGCCCGTGACACGTGAATCCTTTTACCTAGCCCGCCACAGTAAATATTGCAAAATCCGTAATAATATCTCTAATCAAGGGAGGTTCTCCTGAAACCACATTGATTTTCTTCGTTTTTCCACGCTCCCTTTCTATATCCCGGTCATCACTCAGGTATTCGGAAATAATGTGATCAAGATACTTAAAGCTGAACATCACTTTAAGTAGAACTCCACCAAGACCAGATGTCTGAGAGCCCCGATGGAAGGGCTCAGCAGCACCATGTCATCGGCATAACTTATATTGTTGAGACAGGTATCTTCAACGTGACATCCCGCATGCATGCTGGTGAGTCAAGTCAATGACGTACCAGTTGAACAGCAGGGGAGATGTTAAGCCACCTTGTCGTACCTCGCACTCCAGCCGGTAACCATTAGCCTACCTCACATGGTTCCACTGATTTCGATACCAGTACTGAAGGGTATTAACGCAATCCAGTGGAATACCAGCCTCACGCAGTTTACCCCAAAGTATCAACCCGGTCAAACGCCTTAGAAAGATCCAGGAATCAGGCATAGACGGGCGTCTTTCTAGCCGTTCATACCCGACGGTATGCTTCAAACATAAAATGGCACTTTCCGTCGATAAACCTGCCCGAAAACCAAACTGGGTTGCATGGAGGTTGAGCCGCTTTTCAAGTATCGAGCTGAGCATACTGTCAAGTACCTTGGCAGAGGTGGTTGCCAGTGAGATAGGGCGGTAGTTTGCCTTTTCCGATAGATCACCCGTCCTGTTCTTGACTACCGGAATCACCACTGTTTTCATCAGCGCATAAGGCAGGTACGAGTCACTCACATACAGGTTGAGGAATATGGAGAGCAGTCTGGGCAAGTGAACTCCTGCATACTTGAAATGCTCAATACTAAGGCCGTCATGACCCGGCGACTTTCCCCGTTGCATTTTCTGGATGACATTTGCTATGTCTTTGGTAGAGAAATGCACGTCAGGCAGGTTTCCGGTGGCCTCAGTAGAGGGCACTTTCGTCGGAGTACTATTGAGCCGGGATTTTACTGAGAAGTGCTCCCATCATGCGACAGCCGCGACATACTCTCGATTTTTCTCGCACTATACCTCTTGTTCTAAGTGTTCTAATAAGAAAGTGACAGATAGTGCGATAAAAATCGAGAGAGCTCGCGCGCCGTCGCGTGATAGCCATGATGAACACCTCAGCAATTTAAAGTAACGCCAGGCCCCTATTTCACCAACATGACAATTGTCACCTGACAACGACAATTCTCCGTACATTGCTGATTCCACAAGTAACCTAGCAACCACCTTAACTTCTAGAACAAGCAATGTATGGCGAATTGTCAGTGTCAGGTGACAATTGTCAAGTTGGTGAAATAGGGGTCTGGTTCGATAAATTACAAATGTCCATTAATCGGGATGCAATTGCGGCCCGCTTTGACAAGCGAGCAGTTAAATTAAATAATGAAGAATGTCTACATATGTCAAAGACGCCATATTCCGTGACTTATTTGTGAATTTAGCACCCTCTATTAGCTGGTCTACTTAATACATTGTATTAGACGATTGTAAGAATCTTAAAAACTTAGGTACTTATAGAAAGATCTATTTACAACAAATATTGTTTATCTAAAACCGGTTTCTTTACTTTTTTTAATAGGTACCTACCTCAACGGTGGCAAACAGGCGTACATGGCGTGCCTGATGGCAAAATAGATACAGGATTAGCCTATGGACGCATCATAGGAGTCATAAGCGGGATGGTGATGCCGGCCCGTTATTAAGTTGAGACTTCGATGTTGTGATTGACTTTTAATTATAAGACACACAGTCGTACTCGTATACTTATAACTAAACTGATAAAATCTACATATCAACACTTTTACAGCAAAATTATATTATCTGTATGTAGGTAGGTATGTATCTGTATGTAAGTGCGAGAACCTATTGGTTAATAACATACCAACCAGCCACTTCAGCCACCCAGACACTTCGCCCAGAATCAGTTACAAAAAAAACAAATCACTTATCCCGAACGACTATAACTACCAAAATATTATTAACTTGAATGGGTGTTTAAATAAAATCTTCTTCTTACTTGCTCTAGTCGGTGGACTAATTTTCAACTTATTCATCATATCGCCTTTCTTTTTATTTCTCTATAATATGAAGCGTTATTTTTTTAAATAATATAAACGATATAAATTAAACTTAGCTCATAGATATCAAAAAAGGTTATCATATTCCAGTCCCACCTAAGCCACCTAAGGGACCTACCTATCTAAGTTTTTTTCTAATTATATCGTCAGTGGAAAATCTCTAGCATTCGCAGATGAACTACAAATTCCACGAAGAATGGCTATTTAAGTATTTGTATCAGAAATGATGGGATATTTAGCATCTAAAATGGATACCGCGCGACATTTAAATCAAAACAGAATAATCCGCCGCCAAATATTCCAGACCCTCTTCATCTTTGCTTCCGATCTGTGTAAATTACAAACTTCGCTCATCACGGTAAATAACACCAAGAACACGAACTGAAATTATTTGAATGGGAGCTTAGAAATGATCATTGTTTGAGGTATTTGGTAGATTGTGCTAGCAAACAACATGGCGGATGTCTGCAGATGAACCCTTTCGGATCTGGCCAATAATTGTTAAATTAAAAACATAAAGTCAATATATGTCATTTGACATTAGCACTGTCCCGTTTATCAGGTCTGAAAGGGTTAAGAAGTTCAATAAATTGTTAAATACATTAGTGATGGAACAACGCTTTGTTGCAAGATACAATGTCGCAAGAGGATAAAATTTCTCTAACAAACATTTGGTCTTACTCTCGTCTGTCGTAGATGTCCATGAAGAATACGTATTTAGTACTTACTAAACATTATTGAATGAACATTACCTAGTACTTAGTTATGAGACCTGTTATGAAACCGTGCATGAGCTAAGGGTTGCGGTAGAAAATGTTATTAGGGGCACACACCACAACACTTTGCTGAAGGCTACACAAAATGAATTTCAACGGAGACTAAATTTGTGTATCCGGAACGAGGGGGCTCATTTCGAACAATTTATCATATAATTTAAGTGTAACAAATTGATTAAAAAAAAGTTAATGTTAGATTTTACGATCATATTTATTCTTAAGACCATGTTTGTTAGAGAAATTTTATTCTGAATGATAATCCTATCGATTAGTGTAATAAAATAGCGAGTGTTTATTTTTTTAATTGTAGTTGGTTCGAGTCCCGGGCGAGGCAAGCGAGTTTTCGAAAATCTTTGAATGCAGTTTTGTTTCTTTTTAAAAATAAAGCAAGGTCTCCTTTAAAGTAAAATGAGCCAACTTAAGGATTTAAGGTAGTTTCCCTCCAGTGCCCGACTTATTTTTCCACACTGTATATCTACACTTATAATTAATCTCTGAATTAAAAAAGAATCAGCCAGTATCAAACTAAACATTGTTCTGTCACGAACGATCTCAGCTTCTTATTAACGAAAAACCATGAAACTTTTTTTTAATAGTATAGGTACCTTATTATTCTAGCTTCCGCTTAGGACAGTTTTTATCCGACTGCGACGATTAATTAATTTTCCGAAACATTTGACCTCATTCAATTTTTCATTTCTTCTTCTTGAAATCCTAGCAGTCATATCCTGTCAACTTGCAGTACAGCAGTGACGGCAAAATGGCGGGCTTGCCTTAACTATTCAATATTAATAATTTCGACCCGGTGTGTGTGTTAGACTCGCAAAACGCATACTAAACGATAAAGCATAAAAAAAATATCTAGTCTAATATGGGAACTGGATACGCGCTTTTGTATTAAAGTGTAATTTCAATATATGTATCAACAAATTTCAACAAAATAACGTCAAACGTCAAAAGTCTGACTATCATCTCTTTCTGTTTTTGAAGTGAAAACTTCTCTAGCGGCGCTGTGCTTTTTTTGTGATGGGGAAAAAAATGTTAAACACGCGACAGGTCACGTGACCGAAAGATTCATCAGTTTGAAAATTCGTAAGACGGACACGTGACCTACACGGCTATCATGCGACGGCGCGCGAGTTCTCTCGATTTTTATCGCACTATCCGTCTCTTTCTTATTACAACGCTTAGAACAAGAGATATAGTGCGAGAAGTGGTTGGTGGTTTATTTGGTGGTTTAAGAAGTAAGTTTCTCACGCGATGTATTTTCGTCCTCTAAGAAGTCATTTCCATGGATTATTATGTACTTAGAACATCTTTAATTGAGAACTTTTTTTACATTTGATAGCTCGTTTTGTTAATATTATTATGCTTATGTTACGATCACGTATTACTGGCGCGTATCGTTTAGCCGTAATAATAAAATAGGTTCATAAGCATCATTTCGCTGTCCTTATGTCCACGGAAATAACGAACACGCCACGGAAATGACGGCTAAAGCTTTATTTATCAAAAAAATATCATATAATAATTTTTTATTGCAATCTCACATGGTAATAATATTTAAATAATATTTCGCTTTTATTCTGTTTACATAACCTGTAGGGTAAGGGCACCAGTGGTCAGCTATGTTTTTTTTTATATCAATTGAATCATATATCAGATATTAGTTCTATATATGAAACAAATCTTAGGTTAAAAATGTTAGGTTAAGAGAATGATAATATTGTTAATTATAATTATGCTTTAATAAAGGTAAACTGTGATATTATCTGTGTTTGCTAGCTATTGTATGTATGTAAGCACTTCATTGTACACAATAACAGTTTAAATAATATACATGTCACACAATAGATCAAAGTACAAAGGTGAACTTATCCCTAGTAAATGGAAATTACAATTTATATAAAAATAATCGTCTGATTATGCATGTCATATTCTATTATAAGTACTAAGTACAGTCATTCGTATGGAGAATTTGAGAATAATAGTTTTCCTAAAGTATAACGTAATAAACACATTTCTTAAATTATTCTATTTTATACAATTTAATTCTAGGAAAGGGCGAATTTCGCGCAAATAGTAAGCCAATTTATGAATGTGTGTTACATAAGTTTCTTAAAATATAACGCCGTTAGCCTGCGAATGTCAAAAAACGTTTTGTATGGTCGTCGAACCACCTTAAGGGATTAATACTACGCATGTAATGTAATCCATACTCCCATACTAATATTATAAAAGCGAAAGTAACTCTGTCTGTCTGTTCTGAGATAAAAAGTATCCTATTTCCTTAACCAGGATTACAACTATCTCCATATCAAATTTAATCTCAATGTTTTCGGCGGTTTAAGCGTGAAAGGGTGACTTTGGCATTTATAATATTCGTATGTATTTAACACATTGCGGCTGGGGTTAAGCGCTAGGAACGAGTGTTAATCTCTGAGCGTAGCAGGTACTTTATTTATTTATTTAATCTTTATTGCACAAAAGAATATCTTATGGTACAAAAGGCGAACGCATTCAAGCAAAAGCAAGCACTTTCGCAAGTAATTACTTTGGTAAGGAAACTAGCTACATTAAACTAATGAAATTTTCGCTTGACATACATACTTATATCATTATGGCAACATTTTAAAGTTAAGCTGGAAGCTACCAACAGGGTGGTAGATAGAGACACGATACCAGAAATGGTGGGCAACTGCACAACCAACAGCTACAGTCGTATTGGGGGGCCGAGCCTACGACCAAAGATTATTGTCTCAATATTTCTTACATCGACCTACCTACGAACACTAGGTGACTTAGTGAATAATGCCGCCATCAATAGGCATTCCCCTAGCATTGGACAACAACGGCTCAGCTCTTACATTATATCCAATAATGTCATTAAATTCATGAAACTTTTGGCAAGCTTATCAGCAGTTCTTTATTGTATTGTTTTTTTAAATTGACTTAGCGTGATTTGCGTTACGTACAGCTTAGTAATAATTGACGTCCTATATTGCTATGATGATCACTACCACTATGATTTAAAATTGAAGGGGCCAAGTTATGGCTCAATGTACCTACGTTATTCATATTAGCTAGTGTGCACCTGATGATTAGCAGTGCACCTGATGACAATTCGAACAGCACAAACACAGCCTGAATATGTTGTTTTATTGCGGATTGCCTAAGTACCTTGGAGCAATTCGATGGTACCATATTCATCACAGCTATTTAAATTTGTATCGTCATGTTTATTCACCAATTTATATAGAATTGTTATATCGCGTGACCCGTGATATACCTACACTCATTGTCATTCATTAAGGAAGATAGGCCATTTGTGGTGTTATTCATCAGTTCTACTCCACCAAATTTGAGGTTTCCGAAATTAAAGACATGGGTTACGTACTATAGGAAATATATTTTCCACGGACTTCAATTCAGTACTTATTTATAACCAAGCCATTTGACATTAACATTTCCTTTCCACTACTATATGAACTGCTTTCAAAAAGCAAACGCGTTGATTGTTACATAATTTACTTTTCTTTTCCAATTTACCACATGAACTGATTTCCTATAGCAAATGCGTTGAGTATTAGAGAAAAAAGCCGAATCGCTGTATGTGGGCCGACAATATTTGAGGACTTCCGTCGATTCCCCAAGATCATCTCCTTTGGCACTTCATTAGTTCCTATTTCAACGGAATCTTGTCAGAATCTGTGTCGTACTTTTGTATACTTTTAAGTACATAATTGAGGAATTCCATAAGTCATCTATGGTCTTCATCATCAATTCCACTCCACCAAATTTACGATTTCTGGATGTAAATACACGAGTTATAATGGAAAATACCAAAATCACTACACGCGTGTCTAATATAACTGAGGAGTTCCCTCAATTCCACATAGATCCCATCATTCAACTGAATTTTTGAAATTAAAATGGGACCCACCTGGAATCATATACTTACAAACCAAAAAAACAAAATTACGAATCGGCTCATCAATGACGGAGTTCTGCGGTAACAAACACAAAAAAAAAAAGATTAAAAAAAATGAAAAAAAAATACAACCGAATTGAGAACTTCCTCCTTTTTTTGAAGTCGGTTAAAAAACTCTAGAAACGGACCCAATTTTTTTCGACCCAGGTAACTGTAATGAGCAAGACAATACCCGGTTCCGCTCAGGAAGTAGTTTATAATGTATACAAGCGATGTCTTGCGGATTATCAAGCCGGAATCATTTTGTCGGAATTGGACAATGTTTAAAGAAGAACTGCTGAAATGACAAGTTTCTAAACATTGTAGACTAATATTAAGTGTTAAATTATGAATGGTTAATATGAATTTTATTTATTCCTAACGCTAGAATTACAGTAAATTGGTAATTTTCGTCTTGTTTACATAATCCATTTTAGAGGTTACGAGTATGTTTACGTAAAACCAAACATAATAGTTGCAATATATTTGATGAATTGTCAGTCTTTTAATTAAGTGCAACTGTACCTAACCAACAAAGTGCAATATTTGGAGGAAGAAGAAACTGTATATTGTAGTAAGTAGGTATTTAATAAAATTGGTTAACAAAACTTGTATTTAAATTACCTGTCTACATAAACGTTATATTGAGGTAATGGTTGTGAGTTTGTATGTCTACACCAATATGTATTTGTATGTCAGTTTGATAAATTAGGAACCAAATTTAAATATGTCCTAGTAAATGTTTGTGGTGGAAACATTCAGAGCTTTTCGAAACAGTTAGGAAAAATTATAGGAATTTGCGCAACCACCATAAATTAATAACTTATGTCAACGCACAGTTTTTTATAGAAATAGTTTTTATTTCGTAGCTAGTAAGATATTTAATTGCATACCGGATATATTTAAGGAAGTCAACGAAAAAAAATCAAGAAAAAAGTTAATGAGTGGCTGTTGTCGAAAATGTTTTACTCGGTAAAGGAGTTTTTAGGTAATAAGGGTTAATAAGGGATAATATCTTTCCCTTATTATTATATTAAAACTTACACGAGCATGTTATTCTCGCTTCTTCTTTATGTCTATAATAACAGAAAATATTGTACACCAAAGTGGTAGGCTATAGCATTGGTAACCTTATAAATTGTAACACTTTATTTTTGTACCTATAGTCACAATAAACGTATTTCATTTCATAAAAAGTGAAGTATCAAATCTCTAGGTCGTACTATAAGAGCGACAGAGGCGCCCCTATTGTTTTCTACTCTTTTCTGCCAGACTATACGTACAACTACATTTAAGGTTAGAATCCTAGTTAGGTGTAGGTATAACTCACTTAAATACCCGACAATGACGTCGTAGATGGTTTCCCATGCACTTTCCCTTCACTAAAGACCATGAATAAAAATGTCTTGGTTGTACGCCATTCCCCGGCACGTTGTCGGGTCCACCTGCGCCGAAGATACTCCGGTTTGATTGGGACCCCTAATTAGAACAATAAATTCCGTTAATTTGCAATCAGTGTCGACTCGGCAACGATTCGCAGTGATTAAGGCCTCCATTTGCCATCGCGTTTGCTGGCAAAATACACGACGATTTACACGTCTCACACAATTCCGAGCAACGTTAATTACGTATGAATTAGACGTAAATATAATTAGCCCAAGTGGTTCCGACATGCGGCTGTCAAACGGCGTCGTGGGTTCGAATCTCGGGTTCTACCAATAAGTTTTTCGGAAAAGCTAACGGTAAATATTAAATGACATTCCGTACATAAGTCGGAATATCATTTAATATTTACCGTTATCTTTTCGGTAACGGAAAAACATAGTGAGGAAACCTGCATACTTGCAGGGTTGTCTATCGTTTGCCAGAATTTCATTTGCCATAATTTTATATTCCAGAACGTTTCATTTTCCATAATATTTTTTGACATGTTATTATTTTCCCTAATTTGTATGCCAGAATCATTCATATGAAATGATATGAAAATGTTTATTAAGGACGTAAACACATTACAAAAATTACATTGAGTCAGTGAATTCCAAACTAGGCCAAGCCGGTGGCAAGCTTGGGAACCGTGAAAGATGTGGCACAATGATTAATTACACGTGTTGACAGATAAATATAGACGTTGCAGGATAAGTGCGTTTTAAACATTAAAATAAGTTAAAATTGCTAAAAAAATTAAAATAAGACACTATTTGTAGGTAAAATAGACAAGGGGGGGGGGGGTGCGCGTGCGCGCGTTTGTGTGTGAACCTACTTATGAGAGGATAACAAGTTCTCTGTTTTGATACGATAACGTTAGCAACCATTTTACCAGAACCTTTTTTAACTGAATAAATGGCTTACATTGTTTTATGTCCACGTTTTTGCAAGCTACGTTATAAATAGAAGCCGCTGGCCGAGGCAGACCTGGTTTTCGGAAGGGAGGCCCGGTAAATACATCTCTTGAGAAGCTCCTCATAAATCGGTTGCTTGAGTATGAGGCCGTGAGTGCGACTGATTGCCATATACTTTACTTGCCATAATTTTAAATGCAATAATTTTACTTGACAGAATATTGTGAAAATATGGCGTCTGCCATAAATGAAACTACATTTCTGCGAGCCGTTCGAATATTGTGAACCTTCGGCTTTAGAGCTTCACCGGCCACTGCCGCAGCACGCTCGCTTCGCTCTCCCGGCTCGCGCGCTTTAGGATCGCAGTTCTACCTAAAACTTCTCCTCGCTTCGCTCGTCGTCGTACCTACACTGACCTGCCTTAGAGTAGAATTGGACCGACAACGGCGAGAATATGAATAATAAATCAAATTATAATCACCCACGTCCAAATCCGTTTGCAAGTCAAAAGATTGAAACAGTCTGCTAATTAATATACACTATACTTATTTTTATTTATTTATTATTATTGTGTGTTATTGTGGGCCTTTATATGCCGCTTCGACCAGCAGGTGATCTATTGTGGCAGCCCTTTGTTTATATTTCACCGTTGAGACCCGTTGCCTCTAAGAAGTTCCAGATTCTTTGGGCGGTGATATGTTGTACCTCTTCTGGGTGCACTATATGCCGCCCTAGGTAGATACTTCTTTTGTGCATGAGTGGTCCGCAGGAGCAGAGAATATGCATGCTGTTTCCTCCGTCTCCTGGCAGAACCTGCAAGTTGTGTCCTGTTTCATACCCATTTGAAACAGGTGCTTGTTTAATTTGCAATGTCCTGTCAGAAGTCTGGTTACTGCGCAGGTTTTGTGCCTTCTGAGTTGCAGTAGCTCTTTAGACAGTTTATTATTGTATCCTTTGATCAAAGCTTTAGCATTTTTTTGTCCTTTGGCGAACTTCCACAGCTTTATTGCCTCTGATTTTTCTGTGTTGTTTAGCAGAGAATATGCTTTCCGTTTTGTGATACCACAGAACGGTTCTGGGCCGACCAGGGTTGTGTCCGCGCCCTTCCTTGCAAGTTCATCTGCTTTTTCATTCCCAACTATATCGGAATGTCCTGGTACCCATCTTAGTATGACTTTGTTGGTATTGGCCAGGGTGTTTAAATTGTTTTTACTAGTTTGCAGCAGAGCAGCTTGGTTGTCTAAGTTGATGTAGATATGTTGGTTTCTTAGGTTTCTCTTAAGATTGATCTCCACGCATTTATTTATTGCGAAGAGTTCAGCCTGATAGCTTGAGGCCTCTTTCCCCATGCTGACGCTAGCTTTGAGCTTTGGCCTCTCACCGTAGATACCACATCCAACATCATCACCCTTTTTAGATCCATCAGTGTACCACACGTGGCTTCCCTCCTTAAAGTCCATTTGGTCGTTTAGCCATTTGTCTCTCGGAGGTATTTCCACTGTGTACAGTTTGGTGAATTTGCATTCCACATAAGTGTCGTCAGTGGGCATGCTTAGTTTTTTGTTATCAAAGACAAGGGCCTCTAGTTTGGTAAGCACTTGAGAGCGCCATTTTGGCCTTGTTAGTGTGCATATCCTATAGATGCACTGCTTCGCCTCCTTTTGCACATGCAGGGGGAGTGGCGTTAGATCGAGCAGTGCATCCAAGGCTGCCCCCGGTGTCGAGCATAAAGCTCCTGTTGCTGTTACGCAAGCTGTACGCTGTAGACTGCTTAACTTTGTGATGGCTATCTTTTGGTTGGCTTTGTTACACCAGACTGCAGAGGCGTATGTGATTACTAGCCTCACTACCGCTGTGTAAAGCCACAAAGCAATTTTGGGTCTTATGCCCCATCTTGCTCCTGCCATTCGACAGCAGGTCCACATGGCCATTTTTGCTTTGTGTATTATGCTATTCAAATGAGCGTTCCAAGTTAGCCTTTGGTCAAAGGTAACCCTTAGGTACTTGACCTCATTTAAGTATGTTATTTCCTGTCCATTAAGTTTTAGTTTGGCGAGCTTATCGTTTCCTTTTTTTTGTAAAGGGCACTAGTACTGTTTTGCTCGCATTGATGGACAGGTCATTCTCTTTACACCATTTATTTATGGTGGTAAGCGCTCCTTGCATTAAGTTCGAGATTGTGTGGAGGCATACTATACTTACAATACAATTACGTTTTTTGGCAGATCATTTAAACATTTTTTTATTTGTTCATAAGTAATTGTTTATTATTCAGACTAGTATCGGCATTAATAATCCTATCCTTACCAACATCCAACTATAGATACAAAATGTATTTTGTATATTTAGTCTACAAAGAGATGAAGCCATTTTTTTACCTTATTACATGTAAATAAGGGGAATAAATAGATACATCTTTATGTAGCCGATCACACAAAAGTAATTTGTGATTTTAAATGTAGGTAATACGGCTTTTGAAAGGTCATCATCATATCAGCCGAAAGACGACAATTGACCGGTTCTGCGCCACCCTTGAAAGGTATGACAAACGTTTTATTGCATATGACTATTATGGATTTTAAAGTTTATGGTAAATGATATTATTGCATATGACTATTATGGATTTTAAAGTTTATGGTAAGTGATATTATGGCATATGATATTATGGAAAAAACAAATCTGTCTTATGAATATTATGGTAAATAACAGTTGTGTCACATGAAATTCTGGAAAATATAATTATGGCCTTTGACTATTCTGGCAATTGAAATTATGGCAAATGAAATACTGGTAAATGAAGGTATACCATACATCTGCAAGAAAGTCAAAGCTGTATGTGAAATCCCCAACTCACCCTGCCTGGGCCAGCGGCGTGGGGACTACTACGCGTTTCCTCTCAACCATGAGAGGAGGCCGGTGCCCAGCAGTGGGAAGTATAAAGGCAGGTTTTTTTTTATTAGTATTACCAAACCCATTCGTGGCCTAGCAACAGTACGTGTGCTACGCTAACGCTAAGCTCTCTTACGAAAAAAATTTACTGAACAACAAAAAAACTAATCCTACCATTACAATAGTACTAGCTGTTTTAGTAACGACTGCACATTAAATTGTATTTGAAGACTAAAATATTTAGAAAATGATCACCAAAAATCTTAGCGAGCAAATTATAATATGACCCACTATGATTGCCTTCAAATGTATGCATATTACCAAATAAAGTATAATGATCCCAAATTTACAAGTGCTACCAAAACCCAAATCAGCGCACCCCAATTCCACGTGGTCTTGTCTGTCCTACCCCTAGAATGTATATAAAAGCCCGCGGAGCCAGAAGCTCGCGAAGGAGGTCCTGAGTTGAACGGGGTGCACGAGGCCGAAGCGAAGCGAGTGGGAGAAGGTGGCAAGCGAAGCGAGCCGCCGGCCTCCAGAGCTGAGCGTATGTCGACTGCGCACGTGAAAGGAAGGGCCGGCGAAGCGAGTTTCTGGCAGGAGCCCGGGCGGAGGGCGGGAGACCAAGTCCCAGAAACGAAAGCGGGGCTCCGTCGAATTTAGGAAATTATTTTACTATTTTTGGGTTAGCAATGATTTATTAGGATAGCATTTTTTATAGGATAGCAAGATGTTATAGTTTGGGTTACTATTTCACAATGAAATGGAGATTGAATTTTGGTGATCATTTACTATTTTTGGGTTAGCAATGATTTATTAGGATAGCATTTTCTTTAATAGGATAGTCATCATCATCATCATCATCATCATCATCATATCAGCCGAAAGACGTCAACTGGTGGACATAGGCCTCCCCCAAAGAGTGCCACAATGACCGGTCCTGCGCCACCCGCATCCAGCGGACTCCCGCGACCTTTACCAGGTCATCAGTCCACCTTGTGGGGGGCCTACCCACACTGCGCCTTCCGGTACGTGATCGCCACTCGAGAACCTTCGCTAAACTTAAGTGGCAGTGGGCGGGGCACATTGCACGTAGAACCGATGGCCGTTGGGGCGCAATAGGATAGTAAGATATTATAATTTGGGTTATTATTTTCATTCAAATGGAGATTAAGTTTTGGTGATCATTTACTATTTTTGGGTTAGCAATGATTTTTTAGGATAGCATTTTCTTTAATAGGATAGTAAGATGTTATAATTGGGGTTGTTATTTCACTTTAAAATAGGGAAAAATTTTGGTGATCATTTACTATTTTTGGCAGTAAAAAGTGTTTTTATGGCGTTATATTTTACTATATGTATGGTGATCCGTTAAACATAAGTATGCCATAAAAATGCATTTGTTTATTTTTGTAAACAAAAACAAAATCAAAAATAAGATTTTGTTTTTGTTTACGTTACAGTCTGTTTTTGTTGACATTGCTTGTGTATGACATCTAAAACGTACATATAACATTTGTTTTCATAACACAGCTGTGCACGCAGCAGTTGAAAATGAAATAAACCCTCGCACCCTTCACCGTCGTGGGTAACGTTGCCATACACAAGCAGTCAACAAAAAAAAACTGAAAAAACAAAACAAAAATATAAGGTAAATAAAAAATATTAAATAAATAAAAACATAAACAAATGCATATTTGGAGTCGCAATGCGCTACCGAATATGCCCTTGCTTGCTTCACACCCATTTTTGATACATCCTGTATAAACGATTATACTCGTGCTTCGTCCTCGAGATTAGTATCCTGGAATATTTGAGATATGTAGTAACACGATAGTGACACCACTCCGACACTATAGTTTAGTTTTTTTTTTTTTTGTGGGTAGCTATGCCTGCATCGTCTCACCCTTGACCGTAGACGCCATTCACGTTTTAGTGTGCAACCACCCGACATCTTTATAAACAAATCCATTAAAATCAAAGTAATCCTTAAGAACTAAAAACAATAGACAGTGGATAACGTGTTAAAATGCCGAAACGCAAGCGCCACTATAATGATTACGATGAAATACGCCGTAAAATAAAAAAGTTGGAGCGGGATCTTTATCGCGCTCGGGAAACAAGAAGTGTCGATTCTAGGGATGATCGGGACCGTTATTACGAGTGTAATGATCATTCGGATGCAAATTCAAGTAAGTCATTTTATTTCGTTCGCAATCCGCATAGGTGGAATTCTACACAAAAAACGTAAACAAACCGCATAACCATTACCGGATTTTAGACCGAAGTATTTATGCGGTGATTATTAACGCGTACTTAAGTTATGTAATCTGAACGGTTTCTGGGACCGTATCGCACATTCTTAAAAGGCGTTAATGTAAACAAACCACATTCAGAGCAGTTTTAGGGACTGTTTCGCAGTGGCTTAACTAATGACACCGGCCTTCTCAGGACAGTTTGTAGGACTGATCCGACATAAGGTGCACACGCAAATCTGGACAGTTGTTTGGACTGATCCGATGCAATTTCATAACTTCGCACTTTTGTTTACACTCAGTAGACATACAAATCTTTCTAAAAAGCGGTACTTATCGATTACAGTTCGACACGACTCGGAGCACTTCTTAGACGGGGACATGTACGGAGACTGCCCGGAATACCTACCGCCGGATGACTCCGCGGAGATATTAGACTATGACGCCCCTGTACACACACTTGTGCCTAATGCCGCGGCTGCAGCAGCTGCGGGCGTCGTCGCCGCGTCTACCGCTGAACCCACCGATGCGCTTATCGATACCGCTGCACACGCTGGCGTACCGAAACAAATACCCACACCTACAACGAGTGCGGCGGAGGTCAAGGCGGCAGTAAATCAAGTCACCGACTCAACAACGGAGGCGCTGCTGGACAGCCCCGTAGCGCTAGACAGCTCCATACTAGAAATCCTGGGCGTGGATCCCACGGATTGTATCGAGTATGGTAAGGAGATACGTAATGAATTAGCAAGTAGATTCGAATATGTCGCCACGACGGGCTTGTCAAAGGAAGTACGCAAAGAATTACTAGAGAAATACCTAGTACCAGCAAACTGCACAAAAATCGGAGCGCCCCTTATGAATGCAGAAATCAAAGCTGCCGTCACTGATACAATAACCAAGCGGGATAAGGGCATCGAGCTTCGACAAAAACAGCTCGCATGCGCAATATCAGTCTAATGAATAAAGAATTGGAATCCAAGGAAAAAGACAACGAGCGCCTGAAACAACTCATGGACATAGGGCGCATACTGTGCGATGTACAGCACAGTGAGTCCGTCACCAGACGCAACTTTGCTATCTACTCGATTAAAAAGGATCTCAAAGACCACATAGCGAATGCTAAAATAGACAAATACCTCTTCGGTGAGGGCCTGGCGGAAACTTTGAAGACCGCCAAAACAGTCTCAAAATCCGGCACGGACTTAAAAGTCAAAAGTCAAGTAAGAGCCGTTAAACCATACAATAACACATATACTACACCGACAAGCAACAATTTAAACTGGAGAGCGCCGGCCCCAGCGTACAGGCAGCAGGGCCCTCAGCGGGGGCGGGGGCCTGCTTACACACCAAGGCCGGGTCCTTCAGCGAGACATGCACGAGCTCCGAGGCACGACAACTCGTCGAAGACATCGCAGCCTCCGCAGAGACATCATCAGCGCCGCTAGATACGGTAATGTACGCTGGCCAATTATCTAAGTTCCGTGCTCAGTGGTCAATGTTAACGAACGACCAAACAATCTTATCATGGATAAGTGGTTACAAGTTAAGGTTCACAAGTCCAGTAGTTCAGTACCACATTCCAAGCACAGCACAATATTCCAACGCTGAGAAAGCCCACTTTAATGAAGCGATACAAAACCTGCTCAACATGGGGGCTATCTCAGTATGTGCACCGCGGGATGACCAGTTCCTGTCGAGCATATTTCTTCGACCCAAACCAAACGGGAAAATGAGGTTCATCTTAAACCTCAAAAATCTTAACAAGTTTATAGAAACCAGCCATTTTAAACTCGAAGATTTCCGTACTGCAATTAAACTAGTATCAAAGAACTGTCATATGTCAACGGTAGATCTGAAGGATGCTTACCTGCTAATCAACATACATAGAGATTCCAGAAAATATCTTAGATTCCAATGGGAGGGGAAAATCTTCGAGTTTAGCGTCTTACCGTTTGGATTGAACGTAGCTCCATATCTATTCACAAAAATAATGAAGCCTGTTGTGAAACTATTAAGGACTTGTGGCTACTTATCAACAATTTATTTGGACGATCTATTCCTAATAGGTCAAACATATAGGGAATGCAGAGACAACCTAAATGCTTCAACCAAACTACTGCGCAGCTTAGGTTTTATCATTAACGAAGAAAAAAGTTGTCCTACACCCTCAAAAACATGCAAGTTTTTAGGATTGATAATAGATTCTCGAAAGTTCCAAATCTCACTGCCTGATGACAAAAAATCACATATCACTAAAGAGCTAACATCAATGCTGCAGCTCAAAAGATGCAAGATCAGGAAGTTTGCACAACTCGTAGGAACCTTAATAGCAGCATGCCCGGCAATCGAATAAAAAAAAAATTTAAAAATTTAAATTTAAATTCTCTATACAAAAGAGTTTGAAAGGTGTAAATATCTTTATTTGAAGGACAATGACAATTACGACAGACATATGACTATACCCGGCACACTATTGCCAAATCTTCAATGGTGGCTCGTGGCTGTCAAAAATTCCGTTCGCCAAATCAGGGTTGATTACTACTGTCCCGAAATATACACTGACGCCTCAACTACTGGGTGGGGAGCCGCCTGCGGAAATGAGACAGCTAGTGGAGTGTGGTCGCGGGAGGAGCAAAAACTGCACATTAACTGCTTAGAACTCTTAGCGGCTTTTTTCGGCCTTAAAGTCTTTGCCAAATCTTTAAAAAACTGCCAAATCCTAATGCGCATAGATAATTCCACAGCCATTGCATACATTAACCGCATGGGTGGAATCCAATACCCACATCTTACAAAGATCACCAAAGATATCTGGCAATGGTGTGAATCTCGAGGCATTTACATATTTGCCTCATACATAAAATCAGCTGAGAATGTAGTAGCCGACGCAGAATCTAGGCGCACACATCCAGATATTGAATGGGAATTGGCGGATGTGGCGTTTAGACAAATCACAAATAAGTTTGGACACCCTCAAGTAGACTTATTTGCTAGCCGGGTAAATGCTAAGTGCGCTAAGTATGTCTCATGGCATCGAGACCCCGATGCACTTGCAATCAATGCTTTCACCCTAGACTGGTCTGAGACATACTTCTACGCCTTTCCTCCATTTTCAATAATTCTGAAAACTTTAAGGAAAGTAATTTCTGACCGGGCAAGGGGAATAATGATCGTCCCTGTGTGGAGAACACAGCCCTGGTACCCATTATTCCAACAACTTCTAATTACAGAAACCATAACGTTTAAGCCTAACACGAACGTCATCTTATCTCATTCCAGCAAGACGAACATACAGACAAGTCTTACCCTGGTTGCCGGCATATTGTGCGGTCAGCGCTTCTGCGACGCAGCGTTCCAACAGAATCAGTGAGCATAATGCTGGCATCACTGTCCGAAAATTCAATTAAGCAATACGATACTGCGCTTAAGAAATGGTTCAATTTTTGTTTGGGTAACAACATAGATATGTATGACGCACCTATTGCATCAGTCCTCGCGTTCCTTACAATGCAATTTGACAGCGGTAGTCAATACGGCACGCTTAACTGTCTAAGGTCAGCCATTTCTTTAGTACTAGGTCCACATATTTCCAACAATGACTTAGTATCGCGATTCTTCAAGGGTATATATAGACTGCGGCCCCCGCTACCCAAATACAACGTTACATGGGATCCTTCTGTTGTTTTAGACCACCTAAGCAATTATTTTCCAAACGAAAACGTATCACTTGAAGTCTTAACTAAAAAATGTGTAACTTTACTAGCACTGGCTACCGCACACAGAGTACAAACACTTTCCAAAATCTCTATCAATAATATCGAAAAACAAGATACTCAACTGATCATTAAAATACCCGACTTAATTAAGACATCAAAACCAGGTGGTAAACAACCAACCCTGGTGCTTCCATTTTTTCTATCAAGGCCAGAAGTATGCCCCTCTGCGACCTTGATTGCATATCTAGACAAGTCTAACCACGTTCGCAAGAATATCAATAACTTATTTATAAGTTACAAGAAACCGCATAAATCGGTTTCAGGACAGTCACTCAGCCGTTGGATCAAATCGACACTGAAAAATAGTGGAATAGATGACTCAATATTTACAGCGCATAGTACACGACATGCCGCTACTTCGAAGGCTTATAGATGTGGCGTCACGGTCGATTTGATTCGAAATACAGCAGGTTGGAGCGACAGCTCTTGCACATTTGGAAAATTTTATAATAGGGCTGTAAATAATAATAACAATAGCGCTCTGGCGAAAGCAGTTTTCTCTTCGCACTCTGATTGATATGATATCTCTTATGTAATTTACACAATTACTAATTGTAGACTATTAGTATCAAACTGTGTTACTAATTAAGGATGATGAATCATGTGTAACCTTTTGTGTACTGAATAATTATACATTGGGAGTAATAAACATACAAATATGATTTATACTCGAGTCTTCTTCATTGCCGACATTCCCTGAGTCAACTCTCAAAATCTACATATCTCAAATATTCCAGGATACTAATCTCGAGGACGAAGCACGAGTATAATTAATGATTAAACGAACTTACCTGTAAGCGAAGTTCTATCATAATTATACGAAGTGCTTCGTCCGAAGAGATTAGTATCACCCTCCCACCCTTAACAAGGTAACGCCCACATACAGAGAATGTCATCAATGACGTTTTAATTACTCTAAACTAAATGACGTTTACGGTCAAGGGTGAGACGATGCAGGCATAGCTACCCACAAAAAAAAAAAAAACTAAACTATAGTGTCGGAGTGGTGTCACTATCGTGTTACTACATATTTCAAATATTCCAGGATACTAATCTCTTCGGACGAAGCACTTCGTATAATTATGATAGAACTTCGCTTACAGGTAAGTTCGTTTAATCATTAATTAAATACTATACGATTGGAGTTTTTATGAGGTCTTTCCTGTTGTAGAAGCCTTAGGCACTGGTCCCACCGCCGGCTAGTAAGCTAGAAAAGTTGGGCGAGTAGCATTACATTGCGGATCTGTAAAGGTCGATTGATCACACTGTGCCTGGTCAGCACGCAATGAACCGTTACTCGCCCAACTTGTCTAGCTTACTAGCCGGCGGTGGGACCAGTGCCTTGGTTAGGAGCGTACAAGTTGTTCGGTTTATTACTGCATAGGTACTAGCCCAATATGTCCACGCCAACCAACAAGGTGCTGTAATACGATATGACGTGACGTACGCTTACACCGGTTCCGTGGTTTGTTAACATGTTAACTCAAATACAAACAAAACTAATATGACGAATACCTACGCTTTTATTCATAAAACTTAATGGAATAAATATTAGGGCGCAAACTTACACAAATCGATCAACAGAAGTTCCATTTTTAACAGACTAAAAAACAGAGGTTCTCAAGTCGACGCGTATTCTTTTTTATGTATGACCACGTATAACTTTTTACAGAGTAGTCCGATTGTGCTAATTTTTTTTTAAATTGGAAAGGATACCCTAATTCGAAATTGGTCCCATATACATTTAAAAAAAAAATCTACATCTAAGGGTAGGAAAACGGGGAATGATTCATTATTCACTCACTGATTGTAATGAATGGCCGGGTGTGTAATGATGGGTATAAAAATTAATAATATAATTTCATTCGCTATAACAACATTTGATAATTATATCGTATGTAAATATATTAAGTATTGTTATATGACTCAAGAATTACATGAAAAGAGTGTTATTGCGACTAATATTATTAAAAAAAAATATATAGGCATCGTTACGCACCCTGAATGGCCATAACCTAACCATAAACAAAGTAGTAATTAGCGCAAAACATAAAATAAATTAAGTACACTAAAAAGTTTTTTTTTTTAAAGAGAACCGCCTTGGAAAAACCATACATATATACATAGATTCGGGTGCGTAATGTTTCATATAATGTCAGAAAAACTAACATACGAGTACACTTGATATACATTAAATTGGCATTAAGTTATTTAATATAATGTAAAGCTTGATATATCGGTTTTATGCTATATTTTGCTTTACTCTAATTATCAATTGATATAATAGGCAAAATTACATAATCTGCAAGTGGCATAATTCTATTTTCGTATAACGCATTTACGAAATAAATATGTTTAAGATACATATTATTTATTATAATTGCGTTTTCATTTAAAGCGTTTATGACATAAATATGTTTAACATACATAGTATTTTAAATAATTGCGCTTTCATATAACAATGACTGTCAAGAAGTTGATGGAGCCCCATTTTCGTTTCTGGGATTCAATCTCCCGCCCTCCGCCGTAGACTTTTGAAAGTACTTACATAATATGAAGTATATATTACAAAAAAAATCGGTTCTGGCGCTTCGCCGGCCGCTACCGCGGCACGCTCGCTTCGCTCGCTCGGCTCGCGCACTATTTCGGTATCGTGAAATTGATGTCAGTACAAAATTACAATTAACTTTTCTCTGTGACCATCCGTTTGGAAATAAGGGGAATGAAAGGAGAATATTACAACGCAGTGACTGATAGGCAATCCGACGGAGCATTGACGGGTCTCGCTTATTTATTTTATTATTCATTATATCATTATTTTTAATGATTTGTTTATATCTAAAGTTATTTATTGTAAAATCAACTTATATCTTATGAAATTTATAGCAAAGACGTATTATGTCAAATAAGTCATTATGATAAACACGTTTTATACCAAGTGATAAATATAATAAATGTTTTTTATACTAATTGTAATTATAGCCTTAAATCATTATATCACTTTTTACATTAGATCATTTGAAGATTATCTGAAACAATTTTATACCATCCGTTACATTATAATAAGCAATGGTATATCAAAACAAAATAGATTAAGTGAAATTATATAAAACGTCGTGCACCCCATAGATTCACGCCTTTACCCCCTAATAGGGGTAGGCAGAGCACATGAAACTTGTGTTCCAGTACCACTTTTAGCATAAATGTGGGTATAAAAGATCGACAAAATGTGATATCACAGTAACAGGTTGCTAGCTAGCCCATCGCCCACAACACACTTCAACCCTTTGTCGATTCTTACGACACCCACAAGAAGAAAGGGGGTGGTGTTATTCTAACCCGACACCACACGGGGGGTGGGTGGTTTCAAAAACCAACCCACTAAAGAGCACAAAATATTTTTTACGCCACACCAGCACGGCTAGCACGCGACGGCGCGCGAGCTCTCTCGATTTTTCTCGCACTATCCGTCTCTCTCGTATTAGAACACTTAGAAGAAGAGGTATAGTGCGATAAAAATCGAGAGTATGTCGCGGCCGTCGTTGCTAGACGTGCTGGCCATAATGTGAGTTTTACCGCAATCTAAGCGTACGGTAAAACTCGCATTATGGCCAGGTGAAGTCATAAAATGATGTACTCACCACGGGCAGTAAAAAAGAGAGCCCTCTATCACATATTTACAACCCTCGCCTACGGCTCGGGTCACAATTACCTGCTATTTATGGCTTTCTTTCCTTTACAGTCCTTGGCAAGTAATGTACTATTATATACCCCAGCCCTATCCAGTCCCTATCCTCTCTCTATTATCTGGGTATTTACTTAGTTTTTGAATCGGTCCCAAACCAACAAAAACAAAAAGAAGGCTGCCAATCAGAAAATAATAATACGAATGTACCAAACCAATAAGGCCTCGAAGAAATAATAATAGCGCGTTAAAAATTAAAGTAAATACTACTATAAGTATATATATACTAAGTAAATACTATGTACTAATACTAAATACCTATAGTATTTACTAAATACTAAATACCTATAGTATTTACTAAATACCTATAGTATTTACTAAATACTAAATACCTATAGTATTTACTAAATACCCAGATAGTAGAGAGAGGATAGGGACTGGATAAGAATAGGGATGGGGTATGTAAAAAATAAACGATATCGTTTACTTTTTAAATGTGGCCATACTCTGCTTTGACTTGTCAATGTCATGTCATATGTCAAAGTTGGGAAGTGAGGTTATGCAGATTTAAATGCCGCATTGAAGTAATCGCCGTTATAATTGTTAATTTGTTACTGAGAAAGAAGTGTGTGGGTGAAGCAGGAATAGACTTTAAATGTCGTTTCTTTGTTTACAGGTTGGTATTGTTAGTAATAGTACTAATAGTACATACAATGTAGGTTAAACTTAAAACTTGTAGAAATAAAAATAAATCTTTGTTTACAGAGCAACACATGAAGTTATCCTTTGTCCCAATTCAAAATAACGAAAGTGAAATCGTCTTATAAAACGACATTTCTAGTTTAAAATTCAAATAAAGATGACGAAACTTCGTTTTGAATTCACAATACTACCTGGAAGTGACGAAAAAACAAATGCCTGTTGTGTAACGTCAATAAGCACCGAGGACAACAAGATTTATGCATTACCGGACGGACTACAGGTAGTTGGTCATCACAAAGAGTTAATAAAAACAGCGGCTTATAGTAAAGTGAAAAATAGTTTATCAAAAAGGTATCAGACCAGGCGAGTTTGGATCTCGCTAACTGAAGAACTGAAACAAATTTATATGGATGAGGATGGCAATGTGCAGTTTGCAGACAGATACCTGGAGGAAATAAATCAGGATCAATGTACTTCTGCTGGGCCCGCTGCTACCGGCACAAAAGGGACAAATACTTTAGAAAAATTGTTAGAAAAGTTAATAGAAGGTACACAGGAAAGTAAACAACAGAGCTTGAAGAATATTGCTGACAAGTTTGTGATCGAGAAGTTTACTAGCAGACATTCTAATGCAGCTCAATGGATGGACATTTTTGAAAAGGAATGTGAACGTTTCCAGATATCGGATGAAAAGAAGGTTGAAGTTCTTAGGCTCTTTATGGATAAAAGTTGTATAGATTGGTACAGTTCCATGGTTATGAAACTGACTATGAATGCAGAATGGTCTGAATGGAGGGGAAAATTTTGCGATACAT
Organism: Epinotia bilunana; assembly: GCA_947049275.1. Lineage (NCBI taxonomy): Eukaryota > Metazoa > Arthropoda > Insecta > Lepidoptera > Tortricidae > Epinotia > Epinotia bilunana. The sequence continues at coordinate 13,730,399 of OX346259.1, read as the reverse complement.
TTGTCAACAAAGGGTGGAGTCCAGTTACATATGCATTACTGTATAAATATAAAGATGGCTCACTGTTAGATTACGCTATAAAAAAAGAGAAGCTGTTACTTGATATGAGGAAGTTGATTGATGCCGGTACATTGGTGGACCTTATCGCAGTTGGTTTGCCGGAGTATATATTAAATAAAATTGATAGAGAAGCATTGAAGGATACAGTTGACTTGTTCAATGAAGTAAGCAAGTATGAACATATGGTTAACAAAAAAAGTTACACTTTTAGGAAGAAATATGAACCGTCGAGAACAAATTTCAAGAATGAGACTCAAAAACCATGCAAAATCTGTGAAGGCTTAAACAAAGGCACCCGTTATCACTCTGAGACTGCATGTTGGTTTCGTACAAAGGAAGATGACAGAGTGAAGAAGAACTTCATCAAACATGTAAATAATGCAATGATAGAGACCGAGTTAAATGAATCTGTTCCAAAAAACGAATAATAACACCACTAATAAAGGTCAAAATACTAATAAATGATAAAAACCAGGTAAATGCAGTTTATGACTCAGGTTCAGTTGTTTCTATTATAAATTCAAGACTCTTAAGCCTGAAAGGAAAAGGAAACGAATTGAATGAAGAAAAATTAGTAACAGTTGGTGGTGTTAAAAAAACAGATGGTTTGACCAACCTAAAAATAAAAATTTTTAATATGGAGGAGAATGTTGATATAAGCATTGTGGATGAACAATATTTCAAGCATGATTTTCTGATTGGCTTAGACCTTATAAAAACATTCCAATTAACTCAAGATGAGAACTTGAAGATAAATCAGGTACTGAGTACAAACATAAAAAATAATAACAGAGTGAATGTTTCAAATGATGGATTAAGTCATAACAAATCGATTGTTCCAGAAAACGATGGTAACACAACAAAAGAATATTATGTCAATTTTAATGAACATATAAAGGAAGAGGATTTCAAGATAAAGATTGATCATTTGAACAAAGAACAACAGTCTGAAATAAATACATTGATCAACAAATACGAACCAGTTTTTGCAAGGCATAAATATGATGTTGGAACTGTCAATGGGTATGAAGCTAGAATAGACTTGTTGGTGGACACATATTGCAGTAAGAGGCCGTACAGATGTACTATGGAGGATAAAAAAGAAATAGAAGAGCAAATTGGAAAGTTACTTGATAAAAGGTTAATTGAAGAATCCTACAGTCCATTTGCTGCACCGGTCACATTGGCATTTAAGAGAGAGGAGAACAAAAAGTCAAGATTATGTATTGACTTTAGGGACTTAAATAAGATAGTAGTACCACAAGCTCAGCCCTTCCCGTTGATTGAAGACCTTATGACAAAGACTAGGAATTGTAAAATTTTTTCGACACTGGACATCAACTCAGCGTTTTGGTCCATTCCTTTACGGATCGAGGACAGAAAGAAAACAGGATTTGTAACGCAGGAGGGACACTTTCAATGGACCTGCCTCCCTTTTGGTTTAAAGACCTCGCCAGCAATCTTCCAAAGAATTTTAAGCAATATTTTGAGAAAATATAAGCTTACGGATTTTGCAGTAAATTACATTGATGATATCCTTATATTTTCCAAAACGTTCGCCGAACATATTGAACATTTAACGAAGTTGCTGGAAGCAATCAAAACAGAGGGTTTCAGATTAAAATTTACGAAATGCACATTTGCATCTGACTTAGTAAAATATTTAGGTCATATAATACAAGACAATTCAGTTAAGCCACTAAAGGATAACTTGACCTCAATAAAGAATTTTCCCATTCCGAAAACACAGAAAAATATAAGACAGTTCCTAGGGAAAATTAATTTTTACCATGAGTATATTCCGAGGAGTGCAATAATACTAGACCCATTGCATAATCTATTAAGAAAAAATCAGAAATTCATATGGACGGCTGAATGCCAAAATGCATTTGAAAAGATAAAAGATCTTTTATGTTCTCAACCAGTTTTGGAGATATTTGATGAAAATTTACCGATAAATATCTATACAGATGCTTCATTAGAGGGTGTTGGGGCAATTTTAAAACAAATACAACCAGATGGTAAAGAAAAACCCGTAGCTTATTTTTCAAAGAAGCTAAATGAGACTCAAAAGAAGAAAAAAGCAATATATTTAGAATGTTTAGCTATCAGGGAAGCGGTACGATACTGGCAATACTGGTTAATTGGTAAATCGTTTATAGTATATTCAGACCACAAACCACTAGAAAACATGAATTTGAAATCTAGAACCGATGAAGAATTAGGTGATTTAACATATTACCTATCACAGTATGACTTCAAGATTAAATATGCCCCGGGAAAGGAAAATTTAGAAGAAAAATGTTTTGTGTTTTTCAGTGGGTTGGTTTTTTGAAGGCGGTGCCTTTTTTTAAAAAGTTTTTATTCCGTTTTAGATGTGATTAGGAAAAAAATATCATCAAACCAATCATATCTGATGAAAAAGTGTTTATGGCCGTTCTTATAGTCCGGAATCAGCAGAACCATAGTAGACACTTCTATTAAGATAATATTGCAGTTTCTATACGTCAATAATTATAGTTGTTAATCGCTTGCTTGAATTGAATACGTCAACAACTTGGCTTCTTATTCATAGGTAACTATTTTTTCTTTTAAAGCTATCGATATATGTTATTGTCTTCATCAGATGGCAAGTGCCTTGGTGAAACGAAACGGACCTCTGTCCTTGAAAACGTTTTCGAACCAAAAGGATGGCTCGAGTTTCCATCCTAGCTACCTCTGTACCTACTAAGGTAACAGTCTACTTAATAATGGAATAAACACGATTGGCTTAGTTTACAGATGTTTTAGACGCTGACGCTGCAATTCCGTAATGTAAATTAAATATAATGAAATACTCTTATATAGATTTAATATGCACGTATAATTTTAAGATAACTCGTTATTTATGCCTTTAATGTGTATGATTTTAATTTGTTTAATTGTTTTGCCAAATCGCATAATATCTCGTTGCCTGAGATACAGGATAATAGTAGTTCAGGCGCATTTAATCAATTCACCAAACATCTAACAGTGCAAGCGCAATGTACCATTAGCAATAAAGTTTTTTTAATAAATTATTATTATTCTTATTTCATGGAGTTCGCAGCGCAACCGCACCCTAGCAGCGACGATATCCACCAAATGGGGCAGTACGTCATCTGCGGGGTTAATTAAATCTGTAGGGTACGAGCTTCGGTGTGGCAAATTAAAGGAGCGAAGCAATCAATATGTTTAAACCTGCCATGGGTAAGGTATACGCAAACTTGAAGGGTAATGAAAATTTTAAGTGTGCAAGAAGGTGCTTACGAAGGTTCTATTTTGTAACACTAATAAATTACACGTTGTGGCCCGCACGAAGCTGCAAGTCACAATTTTAATTTCAAGTTAGTCTAAAGCAATACTTGTAAAATAGCTAGTCGCTATAGGGCAGGAGCCAGAGTGTTGCCATTTTAAAATTATAATTTGTAGCTTTGTGAAACGGACCAATAATCGTAGGTATGCCTATCCCGTTCCCGTCGTCTCTCATGCTAATCAAGGGTATACACTAACATACTTATTTTAAAAAAATGTTATGTTATGTTATTTTTCGTTTGTTTGCAGTGATAGTACATTACTGCTGACGTCGGGAAAATAGGGATTACCGGCCAAGTAGGTATAGACGGCCGAGCGTAGCGAGGCCGGATAGGGATACGAAGCTGGCAATTCGTTTTCCCGCCGAGGTACGTATAGTGCTTTTCTCAAACCTGCAATGAAAGAAAACACCTAAAGCTTTTTATCATTAACGTCATGATGTTGGGTCACGAATAGGTACAGACCTACTTAACCAAAGAAGGTCGCTTTGGTATAAATAAAATTCCATTATGGATCTCTCGTCTCGCCGCTCCCGAAACGTGATACTTCGAAGCCTGTTATATGGTTAAAGATCTTTATTCTCATAAGAAATTACAATTTCACTTACATGAGCACATTTAAAATTATAATTACAATTTACGCTTAAACGCATAGTGCTTAATTCTAAGTTTACAAACATAAATGCAGGTAAGTTGACAAACGGCATGCTACGTCGTCGGGGCGGTCGCTATGCAAGCGCATAGCGATAATGAACTAAAATTACAAGGATGTTCATGCAATGGATGCGGCATTTGCCCATGCATTAACAATGTGCATTGTATAAGTATATATATTTATTTGGTTTCAGTTTTTGTAATGTTGTGTGCGTTACAGGTGTGTGTGGGTGTAATATAATTGTTATATTTTTAGTAACTATGTTCATATTGCATTTTTATTTAAATATAGTTTAAATATTTATCAAATATTTGTTTTTTGTTATTATTATTATTTATGTGTACTTCGCGTTATAAAGAACGTCATTATTCATTGCATGTTTGAGTAATATATATTTTCTAAAGCATGCAATGAAATATTCGATCCCCGCGCCTATCAGTTGATTGTCCCGACAGACGCTCTATTTACTTTAATATAAATACAAAGTAGACGCAATGTAAACGATGTAGGTCTCTATTTACTTTTAAGTGAATATGACGTCTGTTTCTTGCGGGTAAACGTTAGAACATTGGCATTATACGATCTTACCCGATGTCCGAAATTAACCGAGCTCGCCTTATATTTTCACATGATTCGTATTGTAGGAGAATTTTAAAATGTTAAAATAAAGTTTTATCCTTGGCTACTCAATGGCTACTAGAATGGGATACTTAAGTGTACGTGTGTGGCATGGCGAATGGGTATCACTTATTACACAATTATAAAGTACTGCGAGGTAAGATGGCATTGAAGTATCAAGTGAAATGCTCTACAATCTCTAATAGCGGTAATAAAGTAGGTGGAAAAAATCGCCATTATAGCACCTATAAAATAAGCTTCTAGAGCGGTAAAAACTCACGCCATTATTATATTAGCAATAAATGCCCATGAAACAAAGTCCTCTTCCCAGCCTCCTTTTCGAAAACAATTAAATATGATGGGAGCGGAAACCAAGCGTAAAATTACAATTATACTTACGCCACGAACCGAGTTTTCGTGAAATATAAAATACGACCTGTCTCGTTTCCCGGGACGATGGAATAAGCAAAATGCCAAAGCCGCTTTGTATCGCTGCAAGCATGTTTATATTTGTTTAGGACACAATAGCAAACGCTCCCAGTTAAAAGCTACGTGCGGCCGTGTAAAATCCTTAGAAGACGGATGCTCTGGGTTACTTTTGTACTTTTATTTGGGAACCGCGTAACTATGAAAATATGCTTACCTACAGCAGTTTGTGGAAGTTTGTGCTCAAGGAAAAACGTTTTAACATTTGAGTCCGTGCATAATTCATTAATTTATATATCCTACTTTATAGTATTTAAATAGCATTTACTTATATGCGAAAGTTTGGATGTTTGTTACTTAATCACGTTTCAACGACAACCGATTTGGTGAAAATTTTGCACAAAGATTACACCTGGCACCGTGATTAAAATATATGATAGTTTTTATCCCGGGTCCACGCAGATAAAGTCGCGGGCGGAAGCTAGTATAAAATATATTCAAGCAAGAGCAATCAAAGTAGAACGGTACCTAAGGGATTGTTAACAACTCTCGCGAAGTGTAGACATAACTCTGTCTATTTTATCCCGAACACTGGTAAAGGTTCGGTAAATTGGAATGGGATACTTATTGAATTTGGTCCATTTCTATTCAATATCTGTAGTTATTATAAGTAGGTATATCTCGGAATATTCGTAAGTTCAAAGGTAATAAATGTCCTGCAATCCTGTAGATACTTAGGTACTCGATTAATATTTACTTCTTGAAAGGAAAAGAAGCAGAACTATGAAGGTCATGTAGGTACTTATGCTATGCATTAATTAACAACCTTCTTGATTCTTAGGCGACTTGCTAACATTGCGATGATAATAGTTACATTTGTACTTAATATTTAAAAAAACCCGCGACTACGTCGGTGTAGATCACATTGATCGCCTTAGCGGGTTATTGCTATTATAAAGTATTTTAGGTGTAGTAGCGGTATTTAAATTTCGCTCCTCCATACATTTATTTCCCGCCTTCGGTTCACGGGTTTATGCGTGCATTAGGTGTTTCGCATTTATGTGCATGTCCTATTTGTATGTGTATTACGCTACATTGCTGGAATTTGTTGTCATAATCGGTTGAGTTCTACTCAAATTAATGCGGGCTACCTGTATTGTAAGCAAAATTATTTTATGCCAAAAAACGCAGAACTTTTCATCTCCATCCCAGTTTGACGGTATTAGAAAATCCATTATTTTGACTTATTCATTGCTTGATGAACTGATAAGCAACTTCTGATCAGCAAATATTTCAAAAATAGTCACCAGTTCTAATTTAACCTAGGCATTTTTTTTGTAGCCTGACATATGGCTGCCAATGCTGCACGGCTATCACAAGACGGCGCGCGAGCTCTCTCGATTTTTCTCGCACTATTCGTCTCTCTCTTATTAGAAAACTTAGCACAAGATGTATAGTGCGAGAAAAATCGAGAGTATGTCGCGGCCGTCTCATGATAGACGTGCTGCATACCTCTTGTTGTAAGTGTTCTAATAATAGAGAGACGCATAGTGTGAGAAAAATCGAGAGAGCTCGCGCGCCGTCGCGTAATAGCCGTGCTGGTCACTAAGAAAATGCGATGAAGGCAAGTTAGCAGCATGCTAACGACGAATGGAATTCCGTGTAGTTCGATTAATCGGACCACCAGGAAAAAAAGTTCATGTGGTCCTTAGTAGGACGAAGCAGTAGGACTACGTGGCCGGAGGTGGAAAGAAGCATGTTAAGAATTAAAATAGCAGATGAGATGAAAAACAAAATCTTAGAAGAACGACTAAATTAACTGACACTGTAGAAACTAGTAGAAGACAAAATGGAACTGGGCATATGGGCCATATATATGTCGTGTGACCAGAAACAAATGAACAAGAAAAATCATTGAATGGATCCCGAGAGACAGCACCAGATCGCCAGGACGTCAAAGGACAAGATGGGCAGATCCGTTCACACCTAGGCACGGTCTACACTGGATGTGTAAAGCCAGAGACAGAGCACTCTGGAGTTACCTGTTGTCAAATACCTACTTCGTTATATTTGTAGTAGGTCTGTAGAGTAGTTTCAGCTTTGTGTTGACGAGCAAACTCGAAATGATGTCGTGGTATAATATCCTATGATTTTATCATGCTAAGAGTGGATTTACCCAAAATGTTGATAAATTAAGAATATAAGTAAGTATGTTATTATGTAGCCATAGTCGGTTTCTAAAGTCGGAAATTTTTAAAAGCTTCCATGTTCAAAAATAACTTATCTTCCATATAAACTTTCACCCTTTATTTTACCCTTTTAAATCAAGAATATCCAATAAAGCTTCTAAGGCTAAGGAACATTTTTATATTTGTGACCGAAAATCCAAATCTTTTTCATCCCCAATTTCACCGTCTGAATTTGTAAAAGCCTTCCTTAAAGCACATCTGCGCCCCTTGAAGAATATGTATTCCAACTTGCGTGCTTCTATTTTCAGAGGATAGAAGAGGATATCTTCTGTGCGTTGTCTGACAGTAGTTAAGTAACGGTCCTACTTTATACGGTAATAGATTATTTTGTTCTAATAATGTCAATCACCAGGAAATTGCTCTAAAACTACTTACTAAATTAAATGTTGCTAATCCATAGGTACACTGAACAAATCGCCCTGAGCCCCGAGGGTAGAACACATCGCTAGGTTAGCGTTATTACCAAAGTAATAGTCGTTACCTGCGAAATTGCGCCTCCCAAGGAGTTAACAGCTATTTTAGTGACACTTAATCACACGCCCTAGAATAGTCGCCTTGACAGTGCTGCTTGTGCAAGCTTCAAACTTTGACAGACTGTAACTGTCACAAACTATGTGTTACCTAATATTTTAAAAGTAATCGGTACTATGTTCCTACCTAATCTGTAAGTTAAAGTAAGTTACATATAATTTTTTTTGTCAATGTCTTTGTAATGGCTTCTACTGCATCCGGTTAAGGGCTTCGGCTGAAAATGTACAACACGCAAAATGCTAAGTAAAATCTAATACTTAAAATCTGCATGGAGTAAAATGTAGTACATCGTCACAAATGGGGAGACCAGGGATGAACGTAACAATTTTCAGTTTCTGTGATCTATCTATGAATTGTTTCTTGTTTTTTTATACAAATTGTGCAGACATCCTTTACGCACGTTTCAGTATAGAAGGACATGTGACATATTCACTGGTTTTGTAGTAAAGTAGCTTTAAGTGAAAGATGGAATTTGTTACAATCATCCCCAGGGGTAGGGTTGATTGTACCAATGCTTAGGGATTATTGTAACAGTGCAAATTAAAATAAAATTATTAGCTTGTAAAACATAATTTTCAATAAGTAAACAACATAATCAGTATGTCAGTCTCTTAACAGATCCATTTTAACATTGTTGGCCAGTTAACATGATTATAGCATAATCAACTGTATTCACATTTTGTCGATCTTTTATATCCACATGTATGCTAAAAGTGTTACTTGAACACAAGTTTCATGTGCTCTGCCTACCCCTGATCTACCTACGATCTATTATTTCATAATTTATAATTAATTTATAATAATTTATGAAGGTATCTTTTTTTGATTTTCGTACATATCTCGAATATCTGTACGATAGCGTTATAATTACTTCTGATAAAAGTTTGTACATAAAATTTCCTACAAAAATGGTCATAATTATTTTTACTCTACGATTAATACTTTGGAAGCTACTGGGTGTTAAAGTAAACAGAGAGATAAAAAATAGTCGATTTAAGAAAACGTCGTTTTTTCGTAGTTGTTCATCATAACTATTATAATTACTTCGGATATAAGTTTTTCTATAAAATTTCCTACAAAGGTCATATTTATTTTTACTCTACGATCGATACTTTAGGAGCAACAGGATGTTTAAGTTAAAAAAATAGTCGATTTAAGGAAACGTCTTTTTTTCGTAGATGTTCATCATAAATAATTCATTTTTTTTAGGATAAGTAAGCTTTAGTCACCTGCTAATCGAACATAAACAAAACAAACAAATAAAGCTGCAAAACCACTGATTTCTCACTGATATAGTTGTTGGTCGGGAAAGAGTGCAATTACGACCTGGTGATGTATGGAACAAGTGTAGGGTCTCTCCGTGTGACCCCCAGAAAAATCTGGCATTTCAAGATTTGCCTCGGGGTAAACGTTGGAGTACAACCTGGCTAAACGGTCAGACCTAGTTCAGGGGTGCTCGATCAAATGTCATAGGGAACCGCGTGCAGTTTTTGATGACCAAAAAAAACTCTGTCAAGTAAAGATATTGCATATAAAATTATGGTAAACTAGCTTCCGCCCGCGACTTCGTCCGCGTGGACCCGGGATAAAAACTATCCAGGCTATAAACTATCTTCGTGCAAAATTTCATTCAAATCGGTTCAGCCGTTTAAGTGTGATTGAGTAACAAACATCAAAACATCCCAACATCCAAACATCTAAACTTTCGCATTTATAATATTATAGTAGGATAAAGTTTATGGCATACAACATTATGGAAAATAATAATATGTCAAATGAATACTTATTATGGAAAATGAAACGTTATGGAATATAAAATTCGGGCAAATGAAATTCGGGCAAACGATAGATAACCAACCGAATGCAGTAATAAGTTTTACCCATCTAGAGTCCTCTGGTCTTATATTTAGCTTTAATATTGTCTTTTATGTTTATCTCAGTCACGCACGCCCGCCGTTAACTAGGTAAATTAATTAAAACTCCTTTGGGGCGCCCCTGACAGGCATTAACCGGTTTTTGGGGTTTCAAAGTTAATCCCATTCTGCGGTGTATTTGGTCTAATGGGTTTATGGAGAATAACAAAAGAGGAAACTACATTTTTTTTGTATCGCTATTGGGCCCACCACAAATTGTAGCATGCGTTCATGAACAAAGTTCATACGATAATAGTTATTGGCCATACAAGGGTGCAAAGTGGTTCACTATTGTCTTGCAGAAACTTTTGTGACATATATTTTGATTTGCATAATGATAGGTACTTGGCAGACGTAACGTTTGGCAGAAACACCTTACGCAGAGTATACTATGGCATAAATCATTTCGCAAATTTTTATAACTTCGAATCTTATATTGGCATAATGTTGACGAACATAACTGTCTTCTAAACGAATAGTACTTTCGATGATATTTTTTTTGTATAATGATTACACCAACACACGGGACGACAGACGGACATGGCGGAACTATAAGGGTTCCTTGTTGCCTACGGAACCCTAAAGATCGGTTCTGGCGCTTCGCCGGCCGCTGCCGCGGCACGCTCGCTCGCTGTCGCAGTTGGTTCACCTAACACTCCTCCTCGCTTCGCTCGTCGTACCTGACGGTGACTGGGACTGTATTTCCTTTTTGATAGCGAGTCGGAAATTATGCTATTGTAATTGTATGCTATAGGATAATATACAGGGCGTCCCAAACTTATGGGACATGAAGGGGAAGTACCTTAAATATCGTAGATAGTGAATTTTGCTCAAAGAAGACTTTATGTTATTTTTAAAAGTTAGTAATTCTGCATTCATAGATTTTCTAAAAATTACTTGCTTCGTCTGGGAATCGAACCGACTAAAATGTGAAAAAAAAATCACCCTTTTTTTATGATGCCAATCGAAAGAACAGCTAAAAAATAATAACTCTGCTTAAGTAACATAGTATTTTAAAATAAAGGAACAACGTGAAATTAATCATTTTAATCAAATAAAAAACATACATGAAACTGCCGTAGTCAATTAAGTAGGTATTTTTTTGTAAATTAATTAATTAAATGCTCAAAATGTGATCCCTCTTGTCTTACGCAAATCGCCAATCTTTTAATAAGCCCGCTGCCTGTTGATTTTCTAATCATTTTATGGTGAACACTCGATGTGATATGGCACAATTCTGTTTGCAACTCGCCTACGTTCTCGTATCGCTTTTTGTATAGCATATCTTTCACGTATCCCCAAAAGAAGAAATCTAATGGTGTGAGGTCCGGGGATCTGGCCGGCCATCTAATAAAATAGATTGGCGATTTGCGTAAGACAAGAGGGATCACATTTTGAGCATTTAATTAATTAATTTACAAAAAAATACCTACTTAATTGACTACGGCAGTTTCATGTATGTTTTTTATTTGATTAAAATGATTAATTTCACGTTGTTCCTTTATTTTAAAATACTATGTTACTTAAGCAGAGTTATTATTTTTTAGCTGTTCTTTCGATTGGCATCATAAAAAAAGGGTGATTTTTTTTTCACATTTTAGTCGGTTCGATTCCCAGACGAAGCAAGTAATTTTTAGAAAATCTATGAATGCAGAATTACTAACTTTTAAAAATAACATAAAGTCTTCTTTGAGCAAAATTCACTATCTACGATATTTAAGGTACTTCCCCTTCATGTCCCATAAGTTTGGGACGCCCTGTATACTATAGGTACATAAAATGATGCTAAACCAAAGTCGGCCAAATTAATGTTCTACAAAACAATGTGCTGCAAAATGTATCGTTTGCGTGGTAGTAGTAATGCCAGCTATACCTTTTTGCTAAATTACTTTCGACCGAAAGTGTTTCTGCGAAACATGTTATGCTAAGTGTATTTCTGACCAATATTATTCTGCCAAATGAGGGTAACCCGTGCAAAATTGTATTCTACCCGCGAGTGTGGAGTTCTAAAATAGAATCCTGGGCGTAGCGAGTGTTTCAACACACGAGAAGTAAAATACATTTGCACCCGTGTGTAACACAACACTTTTCACCTCACTGTAGCGAGGAAAGTGCAACACGCAAAACAACTTTATTTAATTTAAATAATAATATATATTTTATTTTTTAACAGTAATACATATAATAACGTTAAGTAATATCAAGTAGAATTTTGGTCAAGTGCGACTTGGATTTTAGTTTTCCCATACATTTTAAAATGAAGCTTTTGAAAAGTTCTTAAATATTTATTTTATTCTGTTTCTTAGTATTTGTTGTTATAGCTACATATAGATAGAATGTCAGGTGGCTGAACCTAACATCTTAGGAGAAATCAAATCTCACAGACTCCGCTGGCTTGGTCACCTGGAGAGAATGGAGGAAGATCGCAGTCAAGAGAGCATACCGAGGCCGTCCAGAAGATCGACGTCCTGTCGGACGTCCAAGGTACCGCTGAAGTGACATGCTCCAGGCGGATCTGCACGAGCTCCAAATCTGCAATTGGCAAGATTTAGCGCGGAACCGAGAAAAATCGCGCACTCTCGTGTCGGAGGCCAAGATTCATTTTGGGTCGCTGAGCCAACGGAGTGCGTGAGTGAGGGAGTGAGTGTTGTTATAGCGGCAACAGAAATACATCATCGGTGAATTTTGTCTATTATGAGCGCTTTACGTTTTGCTATCTGTCAAAAGCTACTTAAACACGCTCCAAGGTCATTTTACTTTCGCCACTAGTGGATAAAATGCGTTTATGCCCACCGTTTTTAAAGGATAAAAGACGGCTTTCCGAGGCAGTGAGGGGAAAAAATAATTATATCTCCCGACATCATTGCGGTGCGGTATTCAAGAAAATTTTAAGGTAGATACCTACTATCGTGTATGTGCTTACAAGACTGAATTGTATGGGTTTGAGGTTAAAAACTTTCAAAGATACTCGCTGAAAAACTATACTCAGGCGAAATGAGGTCTTGAATTACTCGCAATAGTCCTCGTTCTGCAGGTTCCGTGATACCAGGAAGCCCAAACTAAGATATTCAGATTATTTAGCACAGTTTCAACCACAAAAGCACCACACTTATTTACGGCCGGTTGTCAATGCATTTTTCTCACGAAATATTACTGAAGAAACTCGTCAAGTGTTATATAAGGTGCTAATAATTTAGGTACCAAAGCTTTTAAAACGTTACATTATATAAGCAATTAACTTTAAATTGAAATTTAAAAACATTTGAAATCATGTATCATTCATTTTCATTTATTTTTCGTTTATCATTTTATTGTTTTAATTTTCTGAAAATAAATACTTAAATTAAAATTCTGCCGTTCTCTGTATTTCCTTAATCGTCGTTTCACATAGAACACGATTATAATAGTCATTTCGTGAATTTTGAGACTAAATAGGGTAGAGCAAATAACTAGAAATAAAAACCTTTTTTTAAGTAACTAATAGCTTGACATACACGAGAAAGTAAATCGTAACTGATTTGTAATTTTGTTTTTAAATAGAATTATGTCGAACTGTCAGGATTTATTAATAAACTACTGTTGCGACAAGCGGGACCATCTATAATCTATGGTCTACGAATAATCTTGACTCAAACACCGGTACCATTGGTATCGCGCCGCCAAAACGTCAAGTGTAATTCTAATGATCCTTTATGTTAGGTATCGAGCGGGACGAGTGAAACCAATGCTGCTCATATACGCACTGACGTTTATTTGATATGCCAATACAAAGCATACGTCACATCTCTCCCCTTTTAATTGGAAGCATGCACCTTATTCTAACTTACAAGTTAACATTGTTCATACAGTAAAAAGGTTTATAATCCGTCCTGGGAATTGGACGCAACAGCATTCCAGATAAACCGGCCCTGTCGCTCCGATCAGGGGGGGGGCATCTGCGGTTCCTCCTGTTGCGGATCAACATCATTCTCGGAAGCTTCGTAATATTCATCAACATCGCCCGTGGTAGGAGTCGCCTCAGTCTGAGTGTCCGTAGCCGATACCCCGCCTTCCTCCCCCTCCTCGGTCCGTGGCCCCGCGGCCGCGGCGCGCTCCTGGTCGCCGGGCGCCGCCGCCGGTGACGGCGCGGCGGCCTCCTCGCGTGAGTCACCGCTGTCCTGGGACGGGGGTATATCCGGTACGTCGACACTTGGATTCGAATGATGGAATCCGTTGCTATCCCATCCTCGTCGCCACTGTTAGGTAGAACAAGAACTCACCCTGTAGACTTCTACCCACTTCGAGTACGCGTCCACTATTACTAAATACGACTGATTATTGATAGGTCCCAGGAAATCCACATGAACCCTATAAAATACCTGTGGAGGGTATGGCCACACAGAGAGCGGGGCGCGCGCTGGGGACGGTCTCAGCTGGGTACAAATTCCGCAACTGGCTATCATCGTTTCGATAGCATTGTCTATGCCTGGAAACCAGACCCTCCCCCTAGCTTCTGCCTTGCATTTAACAATACCCAAGTGTGACTTATGTAATTCGGATAAAATTCTGTTCTTTAATTTATCGGGTATTACAATTTTATGACCCCGCATAATCACTCCATTTTCAAATGCCAACAGATTTTTACATAAAATGTATGGTCGAATACATGGATCCGCCACCTTTTTTGGCCAACCGTTTAGTATGAATTTAATGACGCGGTTCAACATCGGATCTGTCTCTGTTTCGTTACGCAACTCGTTTAACGTAATGGGTACACTATCATCAACCACGAAGTTTAAATATGAAGCCCGATCTTCGATAAACGCTGGGGCTTCGTCCGTGGTGTGTCCCGGCCCGCTTAGTGAGTCATCATCGTTTACACTCGCCCGGGATAGGTAATCAGCACTGTTATTCGCGCTGCGAATATATTCGATAACGTAGTTGTAGGCACTTAAAAACATTGCATATCTCTGCAGTCTATTAGCGGATACCTCCGGAATGCCGCGATGTGGTCCGAAAATGCTGGTAAGGGGTTTGTGGTCCGTGCGAAGCACAAATGGCACAGCCCTACCATAGAGGTATTGATGAAATCGACGCACGCCAAATATTATTGCTATCGCCTCTTTTTGAATTTGAGAATAATTCTTTTCTGCCGAATTTAGCGTGCGCGATGCATACGCAACCGGGCGTTCTAGTCCATCGGTGCCGACTTGACTCAAAATCGCCCCTAGGCCACTCGGAGACGCATCCACAGTCAAAATTACTTTTGAGTGTGAATTAAAATGCGCCAGGACTTGATCCGATGATAAGTATTTTTTTATCGTATGAAATGCTTTGTCATGTTCCGCATCCCAGTGCCACTTACTACCCTTTTGTAATAAGTTATACAGCGGACTCAGTATAGACGATGCTCCAGGTACAAAATTCCTGTAGTAGTTTACGAGACCCAAAAAGGACTGTAACTTATTGACGTCCCTTGGTATCGGTGCATTTAACATAGCACTAACTTTTGCGGGCTACTTTTTCAACCCCTCTTTGCTTATGACGTAACCTAAATACTCCACTTCGTCCTTAAAAAACTCACACTTCTTTTTTTGAAGGGTTAATCCGGCGTCCTGCAGCCGTTGCAAAACTGCATGCAGTCTACTTAAATGCTCGGACCTATCGCTTCCAGTTACCAATACATCGTCCAGCATACATAGTACGCCTTCCATACCGGCTAATACCCCCTCCATAACCCTCTGAAAAATAGAGGGGGCACTGGATAGCCCATATGCTAACCGCCTATAGGAAAACAATCCTCTATGCGTATTTATGCATGTGATTTTTTGTGATTCCTCATCTAAAACACACTGTGCATATGCTTGAGAAAGGTCTAGCTTAGAGAACTGTTGCCCGCCGTGGAGTCTAGCAAACAATTCGTGCGCGGTCGGCAAAGGATATTGTTCCACGATCAGCTGTTTGTTGAGCGAAACAGAGTAGTCCGCGCACAGGCGCAGCGAGCCGTCGCGCTTCAACACAGGCACGACGACGGGCGAAGCATATGACGAGTGCTCAACCGGTTTTAATATGCCTACATGCACGAGCCGATCTAACTCCTTATCAATTTTATCGCGCAAAGCAAACGCTACCGGCCGTGCCTTGAAAAATATTGGTCGGGCATCCTTAATTAAATTTAGTTTCACTTTATATTTATTAAAGGTTCCTAGCTCGTCCGAGAAAACAGAAGGAAATTTTAAATGCAATTGATCGATAATGCTTGTCGATTGTTCACAAAAATTTACCGGAATCATTTCTAACTTATTTAGCGATATGAAATCCCTGGCTAATATCGACACTGCACCGCCACGAATGACGTACACATTTAGTGTGTTTGTTTTGCCTGCATACGTAAACGGTAGGCGCGCAACCCCTAAGCAATTAATGGTATTACCCGTGTATGTCAGCAATTTTTTACCAGTTGTTGACAAGGCCACGTCTTTAAAGTAATTTAAATATATATGCTCAGGGACCGCCGTGACAGCTGACCCGCTATCAACTTGGAACTTCATTTGCACTCCACGGACATGAACTAACTCAGACATGGGCTCGCCTGTTAATGAGCGAATATTATAGCACTCACCGTCATCACCGTTCTCGTGCACAATCTCCTCCCCTACAAAATTTAACTTTTTACACATACGGCGCAAATGGCCCTTAACGTGACACTTATTACACTTATGATTGGCAAACCGACATTTATCTGCAGTGTGATTGTTAAACCCACAAACGGAACACAACACTTTAGCACTTTGTTGATTCCTTGCCGCGATCTTGAACAGGTGCTCCGCGCGCGACGGCCCTGGTCCGGCGGACGCGGCAGCCCCTGCGCGCGCGCAGCGCACACTCTCAGCAAGTTCTACCGCTTTTGACAACGTTAAATTAGTCGGGTTCTGAGCAAACAACTTTTCTCGCTCCGCTCCTG
Source organism: Epinotia bilunana (assembly GCA_947049275.1). NCBI lineage: Eukaryota > Metazoa > Arthropoda > Insecta > Lepidoptera > Tortricidae > Epinotia > Epinotia bilunana. The sequence continues at coordinate 13,713,672 of OX346259.1, read as the reverse complement.
GAAGCATGCCCATTACGAAATGGTCTCTCAATGCCTCTTCCACGTTTAGAAACCCGCACTGTGCCGTCAGCCCGCGAAGTCTTGCCGCCCAATGGGGGTAGTTTTCCCCTTCACTTTGCACCGCCGAATAAAACTTGTACCTTTCATTAAATCCACAAGTTTTAGGTGTAAAGTGATTGTCTAGTAATGCGCAAATGTCGTCAAATGAAACCGATGCAAGGTCTTCCGGTAATGCCAGGTCTGACGCCAGCTTGAACGTGGCATCGCTGAGTGCGCTCAGCAGGATCGCTCGTCGTTTCACCCCCAAAGCATCTTTTTTTTCGTCAATGTCGTTCGCGATGAACCATTGTTTTAAACGTGATTTGTACACATTCCACGTTTGTGTATTGTGATCTAAACTTGGATAAATTCCAATTTGAGCCATATCTTTCACAATCACTATTCACTTTTTCACACACGCGGGTAGATCGTCGCCACTGTTAGGTATCGGGCGGGACGAGTGAAACCAATGCTGCTCATATACGCACTGACGTTTATTTGACATGCCAATACAAAGCATACGTAACACTTTATAATATTATAATGATATACGAGGTGTGGCCTGTAACAGGAGCAAACATTTAGAGGATGACTCCCTAGAATATCCGCAGTTGTTCTATATATTCTTGAAATCGGAAAAAAAATGTTGCGTTAAGGCACTTATGTAATCGTTATTATAGTGTTTTTGTTATAATTACATACATTTTTCGTTTTTCTTTTTTTACATTTACAAGTTTTTTTTGTATTCCGAATTTAAAATAATTTCGATAGTAATTAATATATTTTGGTTATTATTTCAAATTATTAGCATATAGGGTTGCCATAAAAATGGCGACGTCGACTGGAACAAAAACGACACGTCTGCGGGCGTGGCACGGTTGCCATTTTATCACTTATCGTTGTGGATAAGGCATCCGTCACTCTCGCACTCGCATACTTGTCAGAGCGTGATGGGCGTCTATTTCATCACTTATACTGTGCAAGTAAATAATCGTCATGAGGTACGTCTCTGCCTGTACCCCAAACGTTTTTATTTTAAGCAATACCCTGGAAACTGGAGAGGTATAAATAAATTAATGTGACCAAGAAATAAATTAATAAATAGATACCAATGAATCATGGATCTCTCTAGCTTCCGATGACGTTTGAAAGTCGTATCAAAACTTTACTTATTGTTTACGAAGCGTTACAAAATCGCATGAACTTTACGCGAAAACTATAATCATGAACGAAACTGTTCTTATTGTTTGGTTCAACTAAGCGCATCGCGTATCGCAAAATCGTATGAACTTTGCGCGAAAGCTATATCCATCAAATAAAATCGCTTGTGTTATTCTCCGCGTGAATTTGTAAAAAGCATCTTCTGTGAGCTGAAACTTCACCCGCCTCGGCACTGTGAAGCCCAACCGCGTTCAACTTTATTGAAACCATACAAAGACAAACTTTTAACGAGAGTTAAAAAATGTATTTTGCATAAAGTTCCCAGCGTATAATGGACAAAACAGTGGCCTTGCGTGAGGTACTAAGCTTAAAGAACTCGGTTGGACTTTTTTATTTTTCATTATAATATTCACGTAAGCCGGCTCTGCGACTCACGCATGGCTTAAGCTTTGGCCTTGTGCTGAGAGAAATGTGCAGAAATTGTAGTTGATATTGTTTTTTTTTTTTAATCCGTACTAATATTATAAATAGGTACGTGTCTGTCTGTCTATCAGTCCGTCAGCTGTTACCTCCTTCACGCTTAAACCGCGATTTATCTGTAACTAGCGACCCGCCCCGGCTTCGCACGGGCACTATATTATACATATAAACCTTCCTCTTGAATCACTATCTATTTAAAAAAGAACGCAATAAAATCCGTTGCGTAGTTTTAAAGATCTAAGCATACAAAGGGACAGACAGCGGGAACCGACTTTGTTTTATACTACGTACGTACGATTTGGTATAGAGATAGTTTGAGTCGCGGGGAACGACATGAGACAGTTTTCATCCCGAAAATCATTACCCAAGAGGGTGAATGTTTTTATAGAGCTACGATATAAACGAGTTCTACGCGGATTAAGTAGCGGGCAGAAGCTAGTTGAAATTATAACTACAACTTAGAAAAGTTGAAAAACCCCCAACATTTTCATTTCAAAGTTCAATATCTCAAAAACGGCTAAACAGATTTTCATGAAACATATTTAAGAACACTCGGGAAAAAATATCTATGACACAAAAAAACCGCATTCAAATCGGTCCATCCGTTTCGGAGCTACGATACCACAGACAGATACACAGATTTTAAACTTATAACACCCCTCTCTTTGCGTCGGGGGTTAAAAAGTGTATTTTCACTTCAGAAACGCGATTGTTGACAAGTAGGTATTCTCGTAGCTACTTAGTAATACGAAAACAACCGGGCATGTGCAAGTCGGACTCACGCACCGAGGGTATTAAGGGTAAGGTATTTTATTTATTATTTTAATCGTAAGTATGCATACATAATTTCGCCTTTAAAGTTTGTCACTCCTTAGTGGTGCTAAGGTAGGTATCTACCTATATAGTACCTACGGATATCACAAGTTTAAAAAAATACATTTAATAACAACTTTGCCGCTGGAAAACTGTTCCCATGACATTACCATAGGCAGTTCTTCGTTTACTGACGTAAAAGTTTCGAGTCTCTAAATTATGACTTCGAATAGTAAGTAGGTTTTGGATAGGAGGATTTGTTTTTTTTTTCAATGTTGACTGCAATTCCTAAATTTAATTACTCATTCATTATCATTATATTTGCTTTCTTTTGGGCTATAGCCCCGTATTGTTTTCAAGAATAAGTACTTATTTAATAATGGTCGTGGATTTCTTTGAAAACAAAGAAAAGGCTGAACCTAAAATTTTATTCTAGGTTCTGAACTTCAGACTAATGCTAGCGACAGGTCGTGACACGACGAGATTAAGTTTTAATTAAACAGGCGTAGGCGGGATGTCACAGGTACATCCGGAAAGTTCCAATTGGAATGATATTAAAGTTGCATATTCCATTATACAGTGTTTTTTTTTAATGGGACAGTATGGGGAAATCCGAATCTAAAGGAGATAGAGGAAAAGTGTCCAAGGAGACATTAGGTGTTTTTTTATGTAAACAAATTTGGCTCGTTAAAATTTTTGGTCAAGCGTGAGTTGTTCTTAAAAAATTATAAAGTTGGTCAATTTTTTTTTGACGCGGGTCGGCTCTGTTTCATGTAAGGATTATTTCATTCTATGGAAAGAAAAAAATCTGAACAGCAGAAGTTGGTCAAATTTAATGAAAACTAATCTTCATACAGTTGGTTTATTACTTGAGTAAATGTTAAATTTGACCAACTTCTGCTGTTCAGATTTTTTTCTTTCCATACAATGAAATAATCCTTACATGAAACAAAGCCGACCCGCGTCAAAAAAAAAATTGACCAACTTTATAATTTTTTAAGAACAACTCACGCTTGACCAAAAATTTTAACGAGCCAAATTTGTTTACATAAAAAAACACCTAATGTCTCCTTGGACACTTTTCCTCTATCTCCTTTAGATTCGGATTTCCCCATACTGTCCCATTTAAAAAAACACCCTGTATACACACTTAACGCTATCTACCTACGAATTTCGTAAAATCTATAGATAAATTCATTCTACTTTAACTTCGATATCGATATGTGTCGATCCATTCTCCTATTCCATAAGTACCTACATAATTGGTCGCAGGAAGACATATTCGGTGAATGGTTAGAAACCATTTTTGCTTTGTATGCGAATTAAGGTGCAAACTGAAGTATAGGTCAGTTAGATTTATGTAAGTACGTTATATTAGGTATGTTAAGACTAACAAGAAAAGTAGCACCCAGAAACTATTACTAACGGCCGAAAACATGACTTAATTTTATTTTCAGAATCAGAAAGGCCATTTTTGTTTTTTACTCCGTGCATGGCACAAGTATAATGAAAGTTATATGGATGGCTAAATAAATAAATAACGCTTCGTTCTGCAGAGCTGGCGTTCGTGTTTTTTTTTATTTTCAGAATCAGAAAGATCATTTTTGTTTTTTACTCCGTGCATGGCACAAGTATAATAAAAGGTACATGGATGGCTAAATAAATAAATAACGCTTCGTTCCGCAGAGCCGGCGTTCGTGTTTGCTCACGGGCCAGGCGAACAGCAACTAGTGTGTAATTAATTGACGAGTAACCCTGTGGAGGTGAAACCTCTCCAATTTACTTCTCTCGCAACATATGTAAGGGGCGTATTTTAACGCATAATATATATCGCTAAAGGCCTATTTAAATAAGTAAGTAAGTAAGTAATTTATTTTATGAAACATAGGTAAGTATACATTACAGATCTTAAATTAGGTTGGAAGTCCTCGATGTTCTGTAATAATAAGTATGTAAATATGAAAAGCTGAAAGAAGATGCAATAGTTCGGTTATTTGTAGTTCAACGTTGTTGTTTGGCGTATACAGTACCTACACATGACAATATTCTAATTTAATGAGCGATATGACTACCATGTGGGGCAGAAGGCTAGTGAGACAGTATGGCATTTCTATCTTAAAGAAATGTTTATGGTGCACAAATATTTGAACGAACGAATTTAAACGAAGCGAACGAAGTTTACGGTTTCAGCTTGGGTCAAAACTATTTCGTACGTCTGTTTTTTTTTTATTCTGACTGTTGCTATAATAGGACGGACCCAATATAGCGGTCGAATTGCGTGGTTGAAGGGTAGTCAGGGGAAAATCCAGGGGCAGCCTCCGGCACGACCACGCGGAGAAGTTTAACACGGTAAGTCCGTTTGTCCAGCTGTTCTTCTCTAGGTACAGAGGCTCTAATATAAGTTTTACCGAAACAAAACTTTACGATCGCGTTTGCGTTTTACCCCTAATTTGTATGGGATTTGACAGCTAAACGCAAACGCGGTCGTAACGTTTTGTTTCGGTAAAACTTATACTAGAGCCTCAGGTTGCATTTCTCAACCGATTCTCGCGAAGTTTTGTGAGCAGGTTCAGTAACTAGATGTATAGGTTTTTTTATTGATTCAGATTTTAGAAATGAAAAAAAAAACATCTTTTAAAAAAATAGGCTCGAGTTCTAGTTCGAGCTCACACAGCTACTAGTTTTAATCTGTAGAAATGTTAATGATTATCGGAGGTCTATTTTGGTATGTTGCTTTCGATCCCGATCATTAGTATTGACGAATACACACTTTCCACCTTATACTTAGTGGCTTTGATGGGCGGTGGCTCTTACTTGTCATACTATGAAATGGTATGGATAGTATAACTGGTTTTTAACCGGTCGTCAGAATAGGATCCCGGGTTTCAAATAACCAGCCCGGGTACGTGCCGCCGTTTTAATAAATAGTGAGCTTTCATAATTGAGCCGCCGCAGCGCCACTTACAATTTATTTTACACGCCCAGGTTTCCCTTGGTAGTGTTTAGGAAATTAATGCAGGTGCCACGTCGAGTATTGAGGCGTGACCAGGCATAAACTAAAGACAGGTGCCTATACCTACACTATGTACATACACTCAACGGGGGGTGCGTCTCACGAAATATAACAACATTATATATTAATAACGTTTACAAGATAAAATGACCGTTAGCTATAACAACAAAATCAATACTTTTTATAAGGAATAACGGTCAATTAACATAATATTCTGTAACGTTTTTTGCTATAACACTCAAATTGACTAATTTCAGTCCGTATAACATACATAACGAGTAACGAACATAACATATAATATCTTTTCGTATGACAATCATAACACATATTATATTTCCGTAAAGGTTTATAATATAGAAGATTAGATTAGGGCAGCTAGAAAAAGGGGGTTGGGCGCGGTACCCCCCGCGGAAATTAAAAATCACATACAATCGTAACAATGGTATTATTTGTAGGTTAGGTTAGGTTAGGTTAGCTTGTGTCCCTAAGAGCGGAAATAGGCACCCCGCAAAGCGGGGTGACGTCGACACGCTGGCAGTTAGGTTAGGTTTAGGTTAGGATAAAATAATTGGCGTGTTTCAAAAATTTTTTTTTATTACAAATGTATATTACAAACGTTTACTGCTATTAAAATAATTGTAGGCGATTATACTATACGAGCATTATACTGTTCGATTCATTGAATAATATATGTTTTAAACCTTAGGTGTTATGAATATCCTATGGTGTTATCGCTCTAACCGATATATCAATTGGTATTATATCTAAGTAACGTTCTAACGTTATACTTTACGAAAATATATATATATTGAAATTATACCTTTCGTTCATCAATTTCATTATATGCAGTGAACGTTATACTAAAGAAGCTTATACAAAGTGAGCGTATATATATGACTGTTATAAGATAAGTTCTTATACCTCGTATTACTTATCCCTCAACAGGTATTGTTTTATGAACTGTCCACAAAAAAGGATAAGTAGATTCCTACCTAGGTACAGTCGACTACAAAGAGATGTATACACGCCTGTATTGCCTTAACATTAATCCTGGTGTCCTAGTTGTGTCAATTAGGACACCTATTCGAGTCCAATATGTTTGATCACGCGTTCGCGCGAGTAAAATTCGCGCGAACTTGCGATAATCGAGTAGTCGCCTTGTATCAGGACGATCCCTTAAGGTCGTGTATAATTTTTTTTATAACTTTTGCCGTATCGATGTCTTTGTTGTCGGCTGTACCTAGATACCGTTTTCACTGTACTTATAGAAGTACCTACTACCCTCGTAGGTTGCATTATAAAAAAGAGACTTCTCAAATGGTACCTATCCCATTCGGTGCAATGCAAACGATATGGTGCAGAATCAAAAATATTTTCCTAAGTATTAGCTACAAATATAGGCACCAGCACATAACATTTTCATAAACACCAAGTAAAAAAAAAATGCTGCCAAATAGGCACTGGCGGATGAAATGAGAGTAAAAAGCCAGCCAAGGAGTGTCGGGCCACGCGCAGGGTTCCGTAGTTGCCCGTCTGTCACAGAATGCGGACTTAAAAGGGGCTTTTGGGGTTTTTATTATAGCTTACCCTCGTAAATAATCGTAAATATGATTATTTTTATAACACACCAATGTATAACCAGCACTGATGCTGAGGCACGACGCGAGACGAGAAAATATACTATTAGGTACTAATTTACTTAAAATTCGAATTACTTAAATACTAACTAACTCTTTTATGAAACAACTTCTCAATTGAAATAACGAGGTCAGTAGGTACATTAAGTTTTTTCCAACGATCAACTTTAAAAATAATCGAACCGCAGATCGCAAACTTTAAGCAGCAACAGGTTATTTACGTAAAATAATTACGAAAATCTCCGAACAGCATCAAGCCGCACATCACAACTAGCCGCGCGCGCAAGAAGCACCGTGCCGTAAGTCCGCCTAAGTTTTAGCATTGCCACGGGTGGGGGGCATGTCGCCGCGGGCAAGAAGCAACGTGCCGTGAAAAAGCAACTCTACCGTCCACAGTAAAGGTTCAAATTCCAATGACAATGTATATGCACCCGAAATTAAGTGCATTTCTTACCAGTTAACTAATTACGTCTACTACTCGTTAACTAGTTATGTCTACTTAGGTAACTGTGATAGTTTTCCTTTTAAATTCATTATACCTATGTACTACTGCCACGAATTTTTTCACGTCCCCAGTAGTAGCCATTTAGCCGGCAGGGGTGGGGGGGACACATGACTCGAACAAAAATTAGGGCTTTAAATCCCATTATCTCGCAAACGCATAACTGAGTTGAAAAATAGTTTTAGAAAACCCATAATATTTTTGAACAAGCTATCCAACGATACCCCACACTATAGGTTTAACGAGAAAAGAAAAATACACCACCAATTTACATGTAGGGGAGGTACCAAATCTTGTTGACTACGGAACCCTAAAAATATAATATATATACGAAATACTCGTACGCTATTAATAGGTACGTATGGTATAACATAAGTATTATATTCTAATAAGTATTTGAAATATCCCTGCTTCGCTGCAATATAAATTTTTGATGATAGCATTTTCCCTGCCTAAGCCGTTTTTCCTTGTCCCTCGTTACCGAAGCTTCGTTAAAAATGCAATATCCTCAGGCATGGACCTGGGCTTATTGAATATTATGAACCACCTAGACCCTAGGATTAAACACGTTCATAATCATAAATTCAGGCGGTACGGTAGCGTATTGAGACGTGTTTTATTACAAAGTAATAAACTGGTCACAAATCATGTTGATGCCTATCCATGATGAAAGGTATCTATCGTGAATTCTGCTTATTCGTGAAGAAACGTGTCGTACTTAGGGCCGGTCGGTATACACATTGATTAGTGATTAGTGCGAGTCCATACAAACCTACTCGCAGTTGTAGCAAATGAATGAACTCACACTATAATCACTAATCAAAGTGTAAACAACTCATTATGTGCCGTAGCTAATATCCCCATTACCAAGAATGTTGTCCCCGGCAACCAGCGGTTGTTGCCGATTGAAGACAGATTGATTTACATCACAAAATATGTTAAAGAAAAAATTGTGTTCGTGTAAATCAAAAATTGCGAACTTTTTCCCAGGGTTTTCGCTCACTAAAATTCTAATGGCTGTCAATCGCAAATTTTCAGGCATTGCCTTTGTTGTCGGCCAATGCTGGTAGTATTTTCAACTGGAAAAAAGTAGCTTCTGAACTACTTCACAAACGGTTTTGATAAACATAAATGAATAATAGCGTTTTTAGGGTTCCGTAGTCCTTACAGTTTCGTCATGCCATGCCCGTCCGTCCGTCTGTCCGTATGCAGCTTAGCTCGGTAACCCTTACTACTAGAAAACTGTAATTCGGAATGGGTATATAAAATCAATTACGCCGACAAATCAGTAGAATAAAATCTTGAAAAAAAACTCTTTTGTCTTACGTGTTTTTGTATACCCATAGTGTAGAGTATCGTTGGATAGCTTGTTCAAAAATATTATGGGTTACCTAAATCAATTTTTAACTCAGTGATTACAACCGATTCAATATTCACGAGTTCTTAACCCGTCAAGCGCGCTAGTAACACACGTGTGTTCATAACGGACAATAGTAAGGGGCTTATGACACTTACCTGAATTTAGCATCCTAATTAGGGAGCAGAGTTGAGTCATAAGCCCTTTACACATTGTTCTACAGACGACGCGCGTTCGTCGGGTTAAATATCTTTTTCAACACATTTGCTCGTAACGTACCTCTTATTACGTCGCTATTAGGCTCATAATCCTTGGTATTAAACACGCGTGTTTTATAACATTACGACCCTCGTGTTTTATGGTTATATCCCGATTAAGACATGTTGGCATCTTGCAGTAAGATGTATGCATGACCACGGTGCATTCTTAAATTGACCGAGTTGTACAGAATGTACAGCTTTTTTTGTTCTCGGCAAATGGATTCTTACTCTACTAAACAAATTAAATTCTTTCTGTGAATTAATTGACTATTTCTTGACGATATGACATAGAAACGTTTAATTTAGTAAAGCTATTCACATTTACTAACATTTTACATAAATTAATAAAGATACCATTTTAACACGAAAATATTTATTTTATTTTGTATTGGCTTTTTAGAGATTTCATTTAAGTCTGGCTTTAACACCTACGCGCGCACTGCGCAAACTTCACGAATCACAAATATTTGTAAACATTGTTATTGAGTTGCGTGTTTGGTTATTATCAAAAATGTTGACTCGTGGTGAATAGAAAAGTGATAAACAGAATTGACACCACTGGAAATTCTTAGCGATGTACTTACAATATGTGAGTAAAAACCTGTTGCCATCAATAACTAAAGAAAATAACCTAGGAATCCTATACAATTTTAATCTAATGAAAAGGATATTTTCCTCGCAAATGTGTTGAAAAACGTATGACACGCGGGAGCTTTGATAATTACATCCTCGGCTCTCTTATCACGCTCACCTGCGGCCATAGAGATGGGCATTTCGTAATCGATTCCTGATTACACGATTACTTGATTTTACTTTGTAATCTGACAGCCAGGTGTCAGATTACTTGTAATGGAATCAAGTGAAACGGTGAATTACCATTACATATATACAAATATTATAATTACTAGTAATTGGGAATCAATGTCGATTCCAAATTACTGGAATTATTGACTTGATTACTTCCAGATTACTTTTATAATAGAGGAGTAATCTGGAAGCAATCAAGTCAACAATTGAGTTGGGCGGGAGTTGGGTCGGTCGGTCGGTCAGTCAATCCCTCATTCTGTGCGTTACCTTTTACGCTTAACCCTTTGCAAAGTGACAATTTAAATGACATATTTTTAGTTTATGACAGAGAAAAAAATTGCAATGCAACATACTTTTTGACTTTTGGCGGTCAAAAGGTTAGCTTTGATTTAAATTAAATTACCTAAATTTATGAAATTTGGGATTATTGGCGGTAGTTCCTTTGGCTTGTTCCTTTGAAGGAGCTACTGCAATTGTTTTCATACTGGAGCACAAAAAAACGCAATAATTCCTTCAAATGCCAATGAAGTAGGTAATCTAATCTGGAATTGGAGTAAAGTAATTCCGATTACTTAAGTACTTGATTACTGAGGAATCAAGATTACAGTAGTGGTTTACAATACCGATTCCAAAGGAATGGATTACAAATGTAATCATAGTACTAGTATTACAGTAATTTTGATTATCCAAGTAATCTATTACTGAGGAATCACGATTACTGGAATGTAATCGTGTAATTAATTCTAAAAGTAATTGATTACGCCCATCTCTGCCTGCGGCTAGCGTGAACAATCCCGCCTTTGGTATAATTATTAACATAGCTCACTTGTATCACAATTTACTATCTATTACAAACTAAATTACCTCGTCAAATTCAACGAGACTTGAACTATCACTGAGGATCGCGTTTTTTTAAACGACGATAAAACGGAGGAGGTAAACGGACCACGCATAACTTTTTACAGAGTAGTCCGATTTTGATAATTATTTTTTTATTAGAAAGTATATACCTCGAAGTTGGTCCCACATAAATTTTAAATAAAAATGTCAACCCTAAGGGTAGGAAAACAGGGGATGATTGATTGTTCACTTACTGATTGAAATGTATGACCACGCATGTGTGTGTGTGTGTGTGTGTGTGTGTGTGTGTGTGTGTGTGTGTGTGTGTGAAAAACCTCACGATGAATGAGCTTCAGACCTGTCAGTCTCTTGTGTGTAGACCTCTCAGTCTCTGCATTTCTGCTAAAGCTCGTTCATTGTGAGGTTTGTGTAATACCTTATTTGCATGTAACTAGTAATTAACTAAAGTAAGCCACAGAAAATTGAAAAATAAAAACTTTAAAAAAAAAAAAAAAAAAAGTGTACCTAAGTAATTTTGAGTCGGCGCCAAACAAGCATCACGTCGTTGCGAGTGGTTGTGCGGAGCGCATTTTTTGGAATGTTAATGTCTATCTCTGGAGAGACCTACGTCGTGCAAGGTTCCACATATTTTTCGATGAACCTACCTAGGTATAGTGATGCTTAACTTCAGCAATATTAAGTGCACCTAGGTACCTACTCGGAGGGATATCATAATATTTGTTAAACAAGTCGCGTACATTGTATCGCATCCTGAAGACATTTTTGAAGAGGTAAATTAATCTATGGTTTTTAGTTATTGTATTTAGATTGATATGTACCTTACTTCTTGGCTTGACATGAATGTTTCCCTGGGCTCTTGTCTTGCTGACTTTCTCATCATCATCATCATCCTAGTGTTGTCCCGGTTGTCCTGAGGTCCTCTTTGGTACCTAATCCCAAGCTTTGGCGTAGGCACTAGTTCTACAAAAGCGACTGCCGTCTGATCCTCCCCAGAGGGAAAACTAGGCCTTGCTTGGTATTAGATCGGTTTTGTCATGATGTTCTTCTTTACCAATAAGCGACTGTTAAATATCAATATGTCGAACACTAGTTTTTCGAAAACCCAATGGTACGAGCTACGGATGGAACCCACAACCTACAAATTCAAAGCCGCACGCCTTACCGCTTCGCTACATGGGCTTTTTACTAATGTTCTCAATAGATCTGAATATTTTTAAATCATTTCTTTAATTCACTTTCATCGTGTCTTAAACCTACCTACACTTAACCGTACCTTTATTAGGTCTGGGTTTTTCCTATTTATTTACCACTGTATTTAGAAATGCTTTCTTTCGCAACTCGACAGCGATCTTGAAGGCCGAAATAAACAATGTCCTCCAGTTAATTAAGTAATTAAGGTCGGCCGAATTTATTTATTTTCGCAAAACAATTGTCTCGTTATCACGAGTCGCCGAGCACTTAATCACGAAGGCATTACCAGAGGTGAAGGATCTCGTGTTACCGTGAAAATCCTACTTGTTTATGTTCTATTTCTGACCCGTCAAGTGGGTTTTTTACTGGGAGGAAAAACCGTTATGCGCAGCGAGGACGTTATGTCGGAATCGCACCGAATAAAAACCCCCCGATGGTCCTTCACGTTTCAGACGAGTTTCTACGATATCCTATGGATACTCGTATCGATATCCTATCCTACCGATGGTCTTTCACGTATACTCCAGGCGAAATACGGTTTTGAAAAACATTAATTTATATTAGCATCTTTTTGTTGATTTCATTTTAAAATGCTATTCTAAGATGATTTATTCAAGAATCCGACAAACTTTCCACCCGGAAGTAATTATGTAGATTTAAGTGAAGCATGTCTTTTTTTGTACGATTTCTCTTAAATATTATAGAGCAAATGTAAAAGAACCAAAATAAAGTCAAAAATATTTATTAATATTTTTCTGACTTTTCGGGAACTAGTTAATTTATAATTTTTTTGATGTCTGTTTGTCGCTGGGTAACTATTTAATTGATAATATATCCGTTACACATAATCTATAAGCTATTATAAACTATTTCCAAAATTGTAATTTTTTCCATACAAGTTAATTGTCAGTTCATTGACTGGCGTTTTAAACATACTTATTCGTAGAGCGGTAATACTGGCACCATTCGGAAGTACGCTAGTGACGTATTGAGTTTAGATTGGAATCGTACCTATTGATTGTCGCGCCCTCTATATTGCTAGTGCACTGGTAAATGTGTGAGAGCGGGACGCACTGAAAATCTGATTTACTGAATCAAATTGGCTGTCTTTGATGCAAGCTCTTATCACTGATAGTTTGCGGGTCAAACAATTTCCAACGGTGATGCACTCCGTATAGTACCTAACTTACTGGTCAAAATAGCTTCACTTCAAAATCTTCAAATACATTACAAGTATTTAGTTAATGCTTAACTTTCTCGATCGGAACGTGTTTAGTTCAGTTGACAACTCTAGCCCCTGAGAGTACTCAGGGGAAGTCGAGATTCAAAGTGCCAGGAGTAGGTTGTGCCGATTATCAGCGGCTACCTGCCTTTTTGTATAAACAAGCCTGTTTAATGTATGCCCATTATGCTTAAAAACAAATTGTTTTAAAAAACTAGGTACATCGCTCTCACTTATAATAAATCTCTGAATTTAATGAAAGAATCAGCCAGTGTCAAACTAAGCATTGTTCGGTCACCAATGATCTCAGATTCCCATGAACGGAAAAACATGAAACTTGTTTTATCAGTACATTATTATTGTAGCTTCCGCTTAGGATAGTTTTTTATCCAACTGCGATGACCTCATATTTTTTTCATTTCTTCTCGAAATTCTAGCTGCTATAGATATCTGTCGTACGTGTCTACCCTGCATACAATTTTAATGTATGGCTACATTTTCCACAAGATCTGAATGCTTGGTTAAAAATACTGTCGGGTACGGGATCGGGTATTTAAAAGTATCTAGGTATAACTTATATACCCGCATACTCACCTCGTTTCCGAACGTTTAAGACTCCGTAATTAGCTGTCAGGGACAGTCCATTTAGCGGGATTACTCTGGCTTACGCAGCACCAAATAAGTAATTCACTTTGATAAGTAGGTACCTATATTACTTATTCATTAAAAGCAGTCACAAATGTCACAACCATACAATAAGTAAGCGTGTGTTGTGTTGATCTTTTGTTAGGTAGGTACTTAGGTGATTTTTACTTGAACACTAAATCTGAAATCTAAATCTATTCTAGCCTAGTGCGGAGACCTCTGGTAATTATTGACATCGAAATTGTGCCATTAAACCTTTATTACAATTACTTACTTACTTAAGTAGTACTAAGTAGTTAAGTTGTAGTTGTCTAATCAAAACTAAAGTCAGGGGCAGAAGCTAGTGAATAATATATCAACTCCTTTACTCCCAATCATTCCGTAGCGCTACACTCGTACCCGAGAACATGCGAAAACCCATTTGTAGAGGAAAGCGCCTACGGACAGAACACTACGATTGGCAGCGAATGTGTTAAGTGTAATTGCATATAAATGAGCCTATTCGCAGCAGAACCAAGGTAACCGATGTAGCCCTCCAAATCGCTTAACTTAAGTGGCAGTGAAATGAAATGAAATGAAAGTTTATTCACGAGAACATATGGTACCAGTAGATGTTATAAGTGTAGTACCATCGTTGACATGTGAAAATAGTGTGTAGTGGGGTAAGTACATTGGATTTGTTAGATGGGTGCCCCAAACGCATTTTTCCCCATTGGGGGTTTATCCCCATACGCATTATGCCACGATCGTGTTTTCTCACTTTTTTTAATTTTTTTGTTTTGTCACAACTCAAATTTTAGTATCTCAGTTTTTCCTCATACACATTCTGCCAGGATCGTGTACACGTACTTTGTTTATTGTTGTTTTTTGTCACAACTCAAATTTTATTATCTCAGTTTTGCCCGCCGCGAGTAATCGCAAAATATTATGATCTCTTTTTTCTCAGCGCAATAACAAAACTAAACAATTGCACCCAAATTGTCACCCTATTTTCAATTACCTAGTCGAAACAAATGAATACGATTATTTAATTTTAGAATAAACTTCTGTCATTGAGGTGCCCGGAAAGTCAGATGACAGCGAGCGGATAGTTTAAAATAGAATCATTACATGCAGTAAGATGCCTTTTGCAGTACACAGTGTTCGAATATACAGAGTATTATTCAAACAAGAGATACCTACGAACATTTGCTCTTAGGAGTTAAGTAAGAAACCGATTTTGGAAAAGATAAATAAAACTGCTTTAAAAATAGTGCAGCTAAAAATCTGAGTTTTTTTGCGTAAATTAATATTACTGGATGTAAGGAAAAATTATCGCCTTGAAACCTGTACTACAATTCGGTACAGGAAAATGCCGTATATCATAGTTTTTGCTACAGAAAGGAATCTCCCCATATTAAACCTGGGGCTAATTATGGGGTGACGCTACGTCTGAAACGACGAAATACTTACAGATAAATTGATAGATTTTTCATTCGACAAAAAACGTATGGGGATAAGAAACCTCCCGGGCAAAATGCGTTCGGGGCACCCATCTAACAAATCGTTATAAATTCGTTTCAATTTACGTAACTTATAAGGTGAGCCCCGCGGACGTGGAAAAGGTTATTAATGCATTGTCCTGTGACGAGGCAGCCGGAGCGGACGGGATACGGGTTAAAGACATCAAGTATCTTCGAAATCAAGTAAGTCCTATTGCATCTAACTTAACGAATTCCTGCCTGACTAACGGTATCTATCCCGAACAACTAACAGGCGCAATTATAAGGCCGATAAGTATACAAGTCCGGGAGCCACCAGACCCCCAAGCACACTAAGTTTTATGTCGGACATAAAGCATTCGTCCCTCTCGCACTCACATATTTGCCAGAAAGGGACGAATGCTTTATGTCCGACATAAAACTTAGTGTGCTAGGGGGTCTGGTGTATGTTAACTATGGACCTATAGATATAGTGGGTGGCTGAACATCCTTCTTTGGACATCTTTATACACACCCTACCCTCGTTTAAAAATAAAGTTAAAGATGCATTCAAATTAGGCATTTAAGATTTAAGTTAGTTATTAACGCAATATTCTGGTAAATGTCATGTTAATTTTAAATGTAAATAAAATGTTATGCACATTCTATCCTTGTAAGTTGGGCAATACTAATATGTAATTCCATCTAGTGAATAGTTTGTCTAAGTTATTAATCTTTCTGTGCACACACTGTTTAGAATTGTAGACCAGATCTAGACACTAAGCTTTTAATGTACTCAGTGTATGACTGTAATTTGTTGTGTGAGCCTAATAAATAAATAAATAAATAAATATAGCGTCTGTTATCGATAAAATTATATAAATAAATATTGTTAAACAAGTTAGTTCGTTCTTGGAGAGCCACAAGACACTCACACTCGGCATGGATTTAGAAAGGGGCGCAGTACTGTTTCGGCCTTACTGGGTTTCATTGACTATGTGAATGAACGTTTAGACTGGTAAACAATTGATAACTCCTTTTATAGATTATAAAAAAGCTTTTGACACATTGGTTCATGATATCTTATTACCTGGTCGATAAAAAAGTTTAATATTTAGTAGGTTAGGACATTATTGTAGTGGTGATCACAAAATAAAAATTAGTAATAAATATAATACAAGAAGTGTTAGAGACAAAAAACTAGTACAACAGAAAACTGGAAACTATTATGGTAAAATAATGTCTAAATATAATATTGTTCCAAAAAATTTTAACAAAAATATCCTAAGAGAAACTCCCAAAGTAAGCAAAACTGTGTTAAAATCAAAGTTAAAGGGCTTCCTCCTTGATTACGAGCATGCCTGGTTGTTTGTTAAGTTAAATGAATGACGTAAGCACTTTCTTGTACACAGAAACAGGTTAAAACCATACACATGTCATATAAGAGGCAAACTTATCCCTATAGGGGAAATGTTACTAAATAAGAATGTAAAATTAAATCTCATAAAAAAATGATAGATTTAAGTAAATAGGTTATTATAGTGTAAAACATGAGCGTTTCTCGCCATCAAACGTCACAGTTTATATATATATATATATATACCTATATCGCAAAAAAAACTAATTTTAGAATAAATCATCCATTAATGCACTTCTAACAGCTATCATTATTGATTTCTCAATATAATCTTAATGCAAGTTCCCTGTTACTTGAGGACCCCGAACTGTAATCGAATTGTCATTATTAGGTAACATAGACTTATTGTATGACATTATGTATGACATGTATCGAACATACAAAGGGAATTATGAATTAAAATAACCAATGACTGAACATGAGAAAAATAATTTATTAAGGTATAAAAAAATAGCATTAGATTTTTAATAAAATAGGCAACGGAACAGGTTATAACTTTGAGTAAAGTTAGGTGTGGCAAGAAAAACACGGGAACTTAGCCCTTATAGCACAAGGATACCCATCTTTAGCATTTCTGGAATGATTGACACGTCCAACCTTATTATCATGTCGTTGCCCAGTTGTTCTATGGGTTGGAAGGTTCCGCAGAAACTAGCACCTACGCAAAAATTCTCTTAGGAATAGTTAACAGGCGGAGGGCTTCCTTCTGGATACGACCGGGATGGTGTCAATATGAGGTGTCTATTTACAACAGACTGCCTGATGGCAAGGTCATTGTGGCATCTTACAGCAATGGGGATGATTGAGATAGCCACATGTTGCTGTTCCACTCCAACCGGCTTGTCAGACACCCGGTCGTAAACATTTTTGTCCAGTCATAGTTAAAGTTCCTCGTGTTTTATTAAGTATGTCTATCTTGCCCACCTGACTTTACTTGGCCGTAGTTTTGAGGAAAGCGATCTTAGCTTAATTTTTTGGCAAAGTGACCTTTACACTTAAACCGTAACACATGAGTTACCTCACTTTCTGCAAAAATATGGCCACTTTAAGCCTTGTTTAAAAAAGTATAAACTTGACTAAGCCTGACATCACATGATAAACGTCAAAAAAAATTAGATACTTAACTTTAAAATGTTCAACATTATTTTAAATATTATATTGACATAAAAAGCTCATATTTATCTCAAATATTTTTTGTTTCTAGACTAGGCATTTTGAAAATGCTAATTAATATTTTTCGAACATGAAGCTTAGCTACATGTTTTGAATACAATTATATATATACAATTTTTCATGATTACATTATTATAATTTCTATGGAATAATCTCATAAATATTTCGGTGACAGTCGTGTGGACTGGTAGCTTTGAAAAGATTATAAATGTAATAATTGTAGGGAAATGATGTAGAAAGCTAACAGCATCTTTAAAAAAGATTGCAACAATCGATTGTATATAGGTATTTTTATATAAATTTTGCGTTCTAATAACATTGTGAGTATTTCTAGCTAATAACATTGTTCTCTGCCTATTCTCCACAATTGTATCACAATAACCTTCAATGCCGGTTTTAAAATAAATAAATAAACTTTAATAATCACAGATACCATCCACCACATTTACCTCGGGCCAAATAACTCCTATCACACAAGTTGGTGGAACAGCCTTAACAGTGTCTAATTCAATATAAATTCTACTGCAATTGCATTAAGATCAAAGTTGATTTTGAAATGGCAGCAAGTCATCTCAAAGACGGCTCACTAGTAAAAGGTATTTTATTTCAGTCTTTGACAAGCTTTATAATTTTAATAGTGAGACCTCTTCTCAACACATTGTGATGAAGCTTAATCTAAATAGTATTAGGCAGCCTTGTAGCATATTTGAACATTTTTGATATTAAGTTAATGACGATTTATAAATGTTTACAATATCAAGCGAAATTCTCTAGTTAGCAGTTTGAAACAATTTCATTTCATAGCTACTGCAAGTTTTTAACGAGTAAACAAACAGCTATGAAAATTGAGCTATATTCGATTGAGATACGTTCTCAATTCGCTCGCCAGGCACAGCAATACAGCAACGCATTGAAAATTGAGCTCTGTTCCATTTATATACGGTCTCCATTCGCTTGCTACCTGTAACTTATGCCGTATCTGGCGGCGACCTGCGGCGTGTGAGTGGTGGCAATGGCGAGCAGGAGAGGAACGTCGTTGACGTCGATGTTGAGGGACTTGGTTAGTGTGGCGATGTCGCAGAAATCCGTCGACATGAGCATGTCGGCGAGCGTCTTGGACAGTACGCAGAACTCCCGGAGCTTGCCCTCGAGATATGTGAGGCACTGTAACGGAAATAAGTCATAATTGTTACACTCAATAGCAAACATACGTTTATGAATACAATATCGGATGGAGGTTAAGGAAACTCATCGGTGCAATAAAGAGCCTTTGCCCAAGCAAGTAGGCTAGTTCTGTAGCTAGGGCGAGGCAACTGCAATAAGTAGGCTAGTTCTGTAGCTAGGGCGAGGCAACTGCAATAAGTAGGCTAGTTCTGTAGCTAGGGCGAGGCAACTGCAATAAGTAGGCTAGTTCTTTAACAATGTCATTCGAACTAGTTTTTAGTGAGGATCAGGGCCCGTAATTTTCATGCCGATGACATCAATTTGACGTCACGTTCCATGTAGGGTGATCCCAAATAGTTTAATTGTAAATTATTAATCATTAGTCGTCAATCATTTTAATCATGTACAAATGACTTAGAAAAGTAGTCTATTTACACGTGGAATAAATAATACTTACTTACGTATTACGTATGAACGCGATGATGACTTACGATTTTCTTTGCATGGGAATTAATGCAAGAAGGATGGCGTGCTTTACGTTAGAGAGGAATTCTGTTTTCTACGTAATTATGGAAATGTGTTAACAATACTATTTAATAAAATGTATGTATAAAAACAAATCAAATAGTTTTATTTATGTTTCACGTATCAAGTAAGTATTATTTATTCCACGTGTAAATAGACTACTTTTCTAAGTCATCTGTACATGATTAAAATGATTGACGACTAATGATTAATAATTTACAATAAAACTATTTGGGATCACCGTATATGGAGCGTGACGTCAAATTGATGTCATCGGCATGAAAATTACGGGCCCTGGTGAGGATCAACTACAATTAGAGGTCCAAAAAGACAGTAAAACTTGCCAGAGGTTTGCTGCCGCGCATTCAAAACGTCCCTTACTAAATGACAGCTAAATGTGACGTCGCAATGTTGCAGTCCCGTACCCACTAACCGATGTTAAACGATAACTTTTCCGAAATTTTAAAGTACGTTTTAATGTTTCCGAATTATATATTTTTAAAATTTTGTAGGGCTGAGCTGTAGGCTACTACCAGGGTTCGCAGGCGGCGGATAGTGAAATGACGGTCTTATATAAGGTAGGTGTGAATACATTGAATAAGCAGATCCCGTCCACACAGTGACAGTTATCAGAATGTAGTGAAAAGTCCGGTTGGAGGGGCTTCTCTATTAAATGCTGCAATATCGCGTGACGGTTGTGACAGGGCGAGTAATTGCCGACACCAAACGCCAAGGACGGATATATCCGCACCACCGGTTCAACGAAACCTTCGTGCATTGATATACGGTTTAACTCTGCACTAAATGTCCAGTTAACGGGGCCTGCAGTTGTCAATTTTTCTCTTTGATAGAGCGTTGAAAAGGTTCAATACGCAAATCTCTGGTGTCAGGCAGCAGTGGTTCTATTACTGTCAGCAGAACGATGATAGAAATGTGGTAATACTCTTGTTCGGGCATCACGGAGCGAGGCAAACTCTAACTCGAAGGAGTAATGGAGTACTGTAGAAGTTGGAAATGACCACCGACAAGTGCGCTTTGCCGACATGAGTAGACTAACCAATACTGTCCGCAACTGGCATGTATCTGTGTGTGTAAGCTGACCTGGTAGGCGGGCACCCTGGCGCGGCGCATGGCGGGCAGCGCGTCCAGCATGGCGCCCACCAGCGCAGACATGCCGGCGCCCGCCTCGCGGCCCAGCACGCGCACCTCCCTGCACACGCACACAAGTTACCTTAACCTTAAGTTACACCACACGTAAGTTGCCACATGACGTAGGAAAAGGTATCCAGTGGCCACCTTTGGCACCGTCTGCCAAGTACTTCTCCATTTTAGGACGGACAGACTTAAATTAACTCTCTCTCAATTAAAGGGTGATTGAGAGTGTCATGATGCGACATGTGTCGTACTGTTGTCACGTGACGTAAATATCCTAGCCTTGAATTTTTTGCCGGAAATTAAGGATTTTCTCAAACTTTCGGCCAATTTTAGGTGCGATATTCTTCTGATTCTTGCTCAGAACAACCTTCTCGACCGTGTGCCGTGGATTTCATGGTGTTGTCATGAGATGTAGGTATATTGGGAGTGGGCTTACAGAACTATTAGGCTAGCTAGCCGATAGGACAGATGCAAGAAAACAAAGAAACGTGTCGTATGTGAAAAGTTTCGTTTAACTTGCGACGAGTTAAACGAAACTGTGTTAGGTCGGACTTGACGGCGCGTGAGTAACTGATAAAACTGCGAAGAAATTTGTTTGAGACCTATGATTCATCCGTGAGTGTTTTGATTATTGTGATGTAAATAGGTACTAAGTCCTTTTTAGAAGCTCTATAATCTCTTTAAGAGAAGAAAAACACAGCGGAGTAACATCTCATATTTGGACCAGCCCAACTGACGAAGAACCCACACCTAACAGAAGATCCCAGCCGTAATAAGGCGCGGACAACACGGAGCGGTGCGGCACCGCCCGCCGCGGCGGGGCGCGGTGAAACTTTGTGTCACGATGTAGGTAATCCGCCGGTAGCGGGCAACGCTCCGTGCGTTCCTCGTCTAACACCATTACTTGTTTTATATGTGGTGTTGTGTTGGAACTGGTAGTGACCAGGGTCACCAGAGCTCCCGAGGTTGCGCTGTGTTGAGTGTGGGACCTGCATGTCTCTTCAAATCAATAAAGGATCGCGAGTGCGCTTGTGATTGTTCCGGTGTCGCAAGCGTCCAGAACGACGTCGTTTCCTTACCACCAGTCCAGTGCCATAGTCGTAGATGATAAAGGAAAATAAAAATAGCATATTATAATGACATGAACTCTGTACTAACCAGGCATCGGTGTCGCCCACAATGGCTATGGGCATGCCAGCCGGCTCGCTCGCTTTGTTGAGGTACGACGCGAGGTCCAAGTCGCGCCGCAAGTCCATCTCCCACGTCTGAGGCTTCGATATTGTGCCTGTACATTGAATAATAATAAGTATAGAGGATAATCTTTAGTAACTCAACCTTATCCACAAAAATCACAGATATCAGAATAACAAAGAGTTCATAGGCGAGGCGATTATATATTTTTCTTGATTAAAATGCTCAAAATGACTTACCAATGTCACATGAGGTAGGGAGTATTTGGTCAAGGCCGTCAAAAATGTAACTTTTTTTAACTAAACTGCTTTTAGCTACATTTATATTGCGTGTAACACAACTTTTTGTCATAGTTAACATAACAAAAACACAAAAAAAGTGATAATTTAGACGGCCTCGCCCTATACCGCCTTATTCCATTATACCGAGTTTTAGAGCATAATTATATAAACGAGTAAGTGGACCTCATGGACTCAATATTTATATGTTCAAAGTGGCAACATCGAATCGCGTGGCTTATTTAACTAAGTGGCGAACTGTCAATTTAGTAACAAATCTCATTTGGTGTGATATCGCTTGAGGATTGTTTCAGAACCTGGGGGTTACCCGAAGCAAGGGTACAACAGCTATTGTTTGAGGGTAACAGAGTGCAATGGAAACCTAGCGAGTGAAACGATCACTAACCTTGTAAAACTAAATCAGGTACATAATGGTCCGTGACTCCGCCGAGTAGAGAGCCGTCGAGCCCCGCGCGCTGCGCCGGCCGCCGCGCCAGCCGCGGGACCGACATTTCGATCACCTGGCGCACCTCGCCTCTGTCCCGCTCGCTCCCGCCCGCGCCCGACTCCGCCCTGCTCACTTCCACCGACACACTAGGCTTAACGTTCACCACTAACGTCCCCTCCTTTTTTCTCCTAACGAATGTCTTAGTCGGGGACGCACTATCTGTCTCACTCACTATTGACTCCTTCGCGTACTGAGGATCCGACTGCCGCGGCACATCGTTCATGTATTCGAATTCGGAAGCGTTCGTGGGAGTCTGGAGCATAGACTCCATCATCTGACACTTGTAACACGCCTCGCAGCGCTCCTCCTGTATCGCGGGAACGATCGTCGGATCGAACTGGAAATTGTCCAGCTTCAGGTTTCCCGGTTTCCCGATATAATGTCTATCTAATATTTCTAAGTTCTTGCTTTTCATATAATTAGTGACTATCTGAGGGTATTTATCGAACTCGAACTTAAAGCCGGAATGTTTAATTGGTTTGGAATGTTGAAGTGTTTGCGCGCAGCACTTGGACGGGCTGTCTGTGGACCGCGAACATTTCTGCTCGCAGGGCTGATCGCGGCTCTCTTTGGACTCGTCGCCGGCCTTCTCGATGGCGTCGAGGCTGGGCGGCTCGTGCTGAATTTTGGAGGACTTTTTCACGCTCTTCCCGCCGTTCGACTTATTCTTGAGCCCGACCAGCTTCTCGTCGTCACCGAGGACGAAGACGACCTTCCTCGCGACCTCCTCCTCGGAGGCGGACGAGTCGAGACTGGAATCGGAGGAGGACTTGACCGCGAGCATCATAGTCGGATTCCTTCTTATCGCGCTCTTGTCGCCCGACCGGGGTTCGCCGAAATCTACGCTATTAGCAGTAGCGAGCTGTCTCGCAAAATCGGCGAGCGTCGTCGACCGGCCGAGGCCGGCGCGGCTCGGGGCCGGCGCGTCGGTCACTTCCACCTCGCACTTTTCGGGCACGCGCGCGGTCCTCAAAGTCACCGTTTCACTCTCCTTGATCACACTGTCGTCGAATTCGAAGTCGCCGCGCACGACATCGCCGCAGCGGACGAAGTAGGTTAGAACGACTAGGAGTCTGCTGACGAAGGCTCGCTGGGCGCCGCTGATGACGGTGCGGGCGGCGCGCGGCGGGCAGCCGAGGGCTCCGTGCAGGTCGGCGAGCTGCGCCCACAGCGCGTTGTGCGGCCGCGGCGGCGGCGGCGGCGCGCCCTCGTACGGACTCACCGTGCTCACCCAGCCCAGGTGGTACGTCAGCACGTGCGTCAGCAACGTGCTGATGAAGCTGAAATCGTAATCATGGCTATTAGTGTCGCGCGTTCGTGAAACACGCGCTTGTTTCGCTGCAATAAATCGCCGTGTGTAACCGCTCTAATGGCCGGTTCCAATAATCAATCCACCGATAGTTTTCCTTACCAACAGTTACATTTTGACACATTTTCTACGGGTAATCTGTCAAAAATGTAACTGCCGGTAAGGAAAACTATCGGTGGATTGATTATTCGAACCGGTCATAAAACAACTGGATTCAATCAAGCAATAACCCCATTAGTAAAAAGGTACGCACATGACCACAGCGTTGATGCGTAATAGGTGTAGACTCGAAAATTATTATTACTCCAAAAGAAAGAAGGCAAAAATATATGCCTAGCCACGTGGCGCCCAAAGACTTTTTGGCTCCTCTTGAACTATGACCCGACCGTCCTTCTTATAGGACATAATAGTTATAATCATATCCGCCCAAGATGTTGAGTTGAAATTTGTATATGTTAGAGTTACCGGTTTTAAGTGAAACTTTCACGTTATAATTATGAGTTTATTAATATGTCCTTCTGAAAGGCAAATATCTTCTTAATTAATATAATAATATAGTGCATAATATGTAACTTAAAGATTAAGACAGTGCTTTTTTAACACTATTTTAATCTTGTGCGGCTTGCCCTCTTCTAGATTATCTATTATGTGTCTAGGAAGACTATTTAAGATTTGAGGTAGATAGCACGACCAGACACTTTCTCCATAATAGTTGTTGCTAATTGGTATATTGAAGCGTTTACTATTTATCAGTACTCTAAGTTTGTTTGGCCTTTGGTTGAATGAGCAGTAATTGAATGTTAGTTGAAAAAAGTTCTGGGCTGGAGTCGCCATGTTTATTTTGGTTTATCAAAAGGCGCGTGGGCGCCACGAGACTAGTGACGAAAATCCCATTCAGATATCCCAAAGAATTACGAAGCTCTAACCGTTTTAATATTGTTTGTTAGAGAGAGAAAACGCAAACAGTGTGTGACGTCACAATATGCGAGGCTGCCGCAGAGCGAGTCGCGCGCGCGGCGGACCGCGTCGACGGCGGCGCCGAACACGACGGTGCACGGCACGTTGCCGTCTATTAGTGACGTCACAATCTACAAGCGTCATCGTTTCATATGAAGTTGCGTTTTGCGAAAAAGGGACAGAACATACCCCTTCTTAAAACTTTGGACAGATATAACTTCGTGATTATTTAACCTCTTGCGTTGGTTTGTTTCTTCATTTGACTACATTTTTAATACTTTTAGAGAAAATATGACATTATTGATTATTTTATTTAGTGTCTACACCCCTATTATATACGGTGAGAAAAGCTTTCGTCAGTCAGACTGTAAGACCCGACCGACAGGCCGACAGTCAAGATAAAGCAGAAAGTTGAATCACTTAAAAATAAGCGGTATTCGTTTTTACTAAGTAGTCAAATGCTGGATTCTTTGTAATACTTTGATACTTTATTGTACCTTATTAAAAAAAAACAAAGTCTCTACCAAAATCCTAACTATATGTATTTCCAGGAAAAAACAACGGAATAACATCACAAAAAAAAATATAGAATCATATTTGAAGATGAACTTTGACACGAAATAAATTCGAAAGAATTATATTTAACACCTTCCTTTGCTAAACTTACTAATTTAAAAAGCAACTCGATGTTAATAAAACTTGTAAACATAGGGTACGCCGCACGTCCTAATACGTAAACGTTAAAAAGGTAAGTCATTACCATTAGTTGCACAACCGCTTCGTCCGCTTTATAAACATCGAACCGTACCAAAATAGCAAAATCACGTGAAAACTACGTAAATATTGTTTACGAATATAGCAGAGTGAACGACTCACACCTACATATCACGTAGGTATTTCCTAACGTACTTTTAACAAACTTGATACATTTCTGTTTTATTTTTATGATTGCCTTTTGAGACTCCTCACCTTAAGGCGACTGACATATACATAGAACGTAGGTATTCCGTCCCAAATTAACGAACTTGATAAAATTCCTGTTTTATTTTTAATATTAGCTTTTGAGAAGGCATGTTGCTAAAGATAGCATTCACGCATCCACCAAATATATGCTTATAGCTGTGTGTCCATACAAGTGACTTTCATGCAAGCTAATAAGGACGAGGAAGCACATCTCTGGTGAATTAATCGTGGACTATCGGCGGGTTACATCGATCACACTTCACCGACCGGTAAACGTTAAGTTAAATATGGCGCCGACTGCTGTCATCCCATAGAGAACTGTCAAACTTCCCATATAAACGGATTTTTTAATATGAAGCAAGTTACAGAAAACATACGCGAAAATATTAATGATGAAAAGTAAACATTTTTTCACCTAGCGTTGTACACTCAGCATCATATAGTTAGTAGCAGCCAAAGTAGCCAAATATATCGTAACATTTCCTTACTCCTATAGTAATAAAGACGTGTTCCGATATATTTGGCTACTTTGGTTGCTACTAACTATGTGATGCTGACTGTACCTGCAAGTTTAAAAACACCCGACGGTGTTCTAATTAAGACCACCCGCGATAAATAGACAGCATGCTGCTCACACGTCACAGGTAATTACCGGTCAAACGGGCGAGCCAACACGCGGATTGTTTTAACACTTCCTCCGGAATTGGCTTGATTCCTACGGTTTTTTTTCGATGCCATTCGAACTAGTTTTTAGAGAGGAACATAAGTTTGTAAGGGGGCAACTACAATTAAAGTACATAAATAGACAAATAATTTACTCAAATACGGACTTTGCTGGCGGCAGCCGGAACGCTTCATACTAATTGACACAGAAGTATGACGTCACCGCTGTCTATTTGTACTAATCGTTGTATGGAAAATTAAGTATGTTACTGTTTCGGTCGCGAAATACTGCGTTTAGGCACAGAATAAGTAATAGTACTACGTACAGAAGGTTCTCTGTTAACAAATTCCCTGTTGAGGTGCGCCAAGAGTGCCTAAATAAATAAATAAATAAAAAAACATTTTATTTCAGACCTGGTATGATCCATAGGATGTTATTAGTTTTAGTTTTACAAAATAGCCTTAACCTATATTAGTAACACATGACAGATACCGATACAATACAAAACTGAAAAATAAAATAAAATACAACGAAAAATAAAAAGAACTCGTAGGAGCAAGCATATAACAAAAGTAAAGGAGGCCATCTCTTTCTATCGCATGCAACGCGCTCTTTCGGAGGCGGAGCCTTAGAGCTAGGGTTGCCGGCAGCTCGACCTATTAAATTATACGTTAGTAGTTAGTTTAGTTTTAGCGCGTGCTCGCGTGGCTAGTAGATACTATAACTTCTTCTGTACTAACTACCTATGCAATTTTTACCAATTATGGCTCTTCATTCATTGACAAATTGAGCGTGAACAATGTGTTGCTATGCAAAAAATAGACTTCAATGTATCGTCTTTACCTATATTGTTTGTTTGGCGATTAATTTGATAGGAGGTAAATGAACGCCTCTAAAATAATTTTTAATACCTAGCTGTTCAAATCTTTGTAAGTATGTTAAGAATATAGAAACGCTCCGCCCTTTTTCTTTAAGTAGGTACTAATTTACCTAGCTATCTTGGGTATATAAATTATATAGGTATGAAGTAGGTACCTGCAATACGAACAGTATAGAATCACACATTTCCTTAGCGTTCGGTATCCTTCTCTGACCGTCCCGACGGCAGCGAGAAAAACGAATGTTCGGAATATTTGTCGTTGTTCTTACAACCCGCTGCGATACAGTATATATTTTTTTTTTTTATTTATTTAAGTAGGCATTTTTACGAGGCGAATGACGATTCAAAGCGCAAATGCGTGCGTCCCGTAGCAGTGCGCGGCAATCACTGATAGACCGTATACTTACAGCCGGCAGGCATGTACTGAGGCTCTAATATAAGTTTTACCGAAACAAAACTTTACGATCGCGTTTGCGTTTTACCCTCAATTTGTATGGGATTTGACAGCTAAACGCCAACGCGGTCGTAACGTTTTGTTTCAGTAAAACTTATACTAGAGCCTCTGGTAGCGGCGCGACGAAATCAAAGAGTGAACCGCCCTTGGTAGGTCCATAGTTGTCATACAAATTTGTTTTTACTAAAGTGTAAGGATTCTATTGGTAGCTTTAAATTTACTCTTGGACAAAACATAACCTATTTTACACCATATCTTTTTAAAATTTTATTTATATTTTTTAATTTATACGTTATTACAATAATTTGATGGTTTGCTATATATTAAGCAACATATTAGCAGTTAGAAATACTACGTGTTCAATTTTAACATGAGGAAACTACCATATTGCATAGAACTTGGATGGAATCCAGTTAGTAGCAGTGTATTTGCAAAGCTCTCGATATATTATCTCCGTATTAACGGCCTACACTTTCGTACTCTCAAGATAAGATAAATGTCTGTTTGACGACACCCAGATCCACTGAAAGTTCTTGAGAAATCATGTGATTATAATCTTTGGCAAAAACTACAATAAATCAACAGTACCGCACTAAAAAGAACCCTGTGTTATGGCGACAGAGTCGAGATTTGTACGGCAATGTTTCTGGGCAGTATTTCTAAGCATAAAGATATAAATTATTTTTTTACTGCGACAGCGCATTAGTACGTCTCATGCTACATTAACGGCTCTACAGAAATAAAATTAATGGTCTATAAAATGATTGTTCTACTGTCAAGGACAAAATATATGATATTTTAAATCTTAATCCCCCTTCTTAACTTTTATAAATGATTACCTCCCCACGTATTCAACGACAAACTATTACTAGTTTGTAACCTTTTGGCCTGGCTGACATAGGAGATGTACAGAGTAAATTATACTTAACCCTCCGAACCGCTAAACTCAAGTGGTAGTGGGCGGGGCACATTGCACGTAGAACCGATGGCCATTGGGGCAGAAAGGTTCTCAAATGGCGACCACGTACTAGAAGGCGCGGCGTGGGTAGGCCCCCCACAAGGTGGACTAATGACCTGGTAAAGGTCGCGAGAGTCCGCTGGATGCTGGTGGCGCAGGACCGGTCACTTTGGCACTCTTTATGGGAGGCTTATGGCCAGCAGTGGTCGTCTTTCGGCTGATATGATGAATACTTACATGAATTGCGACTAACATCGAGTGTTTTTTTTACATCCGGCAGCTAGTTACATGTATTTATGTCATTATAGCTACCGCATTTCAGTTTATACTTGTGCTAAATTGCTATAATAATGGATAATGACGTCAGAAAATTGGACACTAAACGGTGATGCGATTAAGTTAAATAATACGAATATAATCACACTCATAAATAATAGAGTCAATGTCGGACAGTTTAATTTAAACTACCTTCTGCCCGCGACTCCGTCCGCGTGTAACTCGTTTATATATCGTAGCTCGATACAAACTTCATCCCCCATTTCGCCCCTCTCTCTCAATCGGTTCAGCGGTTTAAGCGTGAAGAGGTAACAGACAGACAGACAGACAGACAGACAGACAGACAGACAGACAGACAGACAGACAGACAGACAGACAGACAGACACACTTTCGCATTTATAATATTAGTATGGATAACAGCATCACGTAAATATTATAGAAGTTGTCAGCTATAACCCTGACTTGCGCCTTCTGACAAGAATTGTATGATTAGAGATGTTTTCATTCAGATAAGCATCTAAACATCTGGCGTCTATTCAAACTTTAGACGGCAATGCAGAGTCCTTATTCTAAATTGTAATAGTTGACATAACGTATCAACGAAGAGGTCATTTAACAGCGCGCTAGAAGCGCAGGAGATTTATAGAAACCCTTCCGCATCGATAGCTGCCACTCAAATGTGTATACGAAAAGAGTTCCGGGTTAAAAAAAAAAAGTTTATACTACGTGTTTTTGTCAATTTCCGTTAATTGCAAGGGGGCAAAGGTTAGATCAAATAAAGTTAATTTCTCCAAGACAGTAGTATCTTAACTCTTACTGTTATCAAGATATTCAATATTTTAATTTAATCAGATTTCCAGCTTTCACCACTGTTAATGCTACAGTAGATTATTTTGTAAAAAAAATGTTTTTCCTTTTTTTTTCAAGTAATAATTATGCTTATTTGTTTCTGTGAATGTACTCTGCAATATGCCGAAGTTAACGGAAATTCCCGGGAACACCGTGTATATAAATATCGTTAAATAGTTTATCGTTTATATAATGAAGTATTTTTCTTATGAAAGATCTATCAATCAGATTTTTTCACTATATCGAACTCCATGATCCCCTAAATCTATTCCGTCAAGATGAGTTGAAATCCGCTGCCATAAATATTTACCACTTCCCGAGCTCCAAAGCAGCAACTGATGACAACTGACTGAGATTATTCAATCCATTAGGAAACAACCCACACCTTTTAATTGCTTACTACTTTCTTCATGAATTGAACTATCTTTAACACTATAATAAGAATTGTGACTCACAAGTTGGTGTCCTTGGTGTCTGCGTGAGTGAGTACGGCGCACAAGTCAGCGAGCAGCGAGTCGGCCATCTTGTGCGAGCGGGGCGGCTCGCTGCGCACCAACAGCAGCCAAGTCGGCTGCAGCCGCGGGCCCGATAGTAGCTGTGATAGCCTGAAAACATATCGCCATCATCAGCGCCGAATATTAAGGCAACCCTAAGTTACCAAAGATAACGCAAAGGGTTTATAAACGCAAAAAGGATTATGCTGCGTATGTTTGTAATGAAGAGAAGCATGTTAGGCAACGAGACTAACATTAATACACCGATAAGAATATCCCTGGGCAGTAGATTATCTTAGACCATTATCACAAGAAAAATATAAGAAACCCACAGATATTTTAGAGATGTGACATGACAGTAAAATAAATGAGAGGACGAACTTAAACTGACAGTAGGTCCAAACTGGAGAAGAGTAGCAAATTAACGCTGTTTGGAAAGAGTTGAAGTTGAAAAACATGTAAAAAGGAATTTTAAAGAGAATAATAGTCGAATACACGTAGATGGAATATTGTAGTCACCATCCAGCGGCATCGATGGCGGCGCGGTGCAGCGTAGCGACGAACTTGGCACCCGCGCCCGCGGTCATAGTGGCCAGCCGCAGTCGGCACACCATACTCTGCAGTTGCGGGGACATCTCTACGCAGCGCCGGATGAAGTCTCTGCAATGGAGCGCTGAGTTTAAGGGTTATGTGAGTAAATCTATGAAGATTTACGCAGGCTGGTGGAAAACTCGACATTTTAGTGATTATTCATTTATTTATTTAATTCAGGCAACAACGGGCGGTATTACAAATCACATAAATATCAATATAAACTTATTAAAAACCATCACCTTGTATATACAGGGTGGCTCATTCAGAGCGGTCAGTATGGGAAAGTCTGAGACTATAAGATATACGAAGATCTGTTTTTAGGAACCATGTCATCGATATTAATAACAAGAAAAACTGTATGCATACATTTAAAAAAACTTGTACTCAGCTCGGGAATCGAACCCGGTCGTTTTGAAAAAAAAAAACTAACACTATTTCTATTTAGATATCGATTGTGTAGGTCTTAGGCAGTAAATGTTTCTATGGAACATGATGTCTAAAATGACTAAAATGCATTGTTTAATAAAATACCTAAGCAAAATTTTAAGTTCCCGCCAAAACAATGTCACTCCAATGTTTTTTTGTTTTTTTTATTGCTATTCGGCCAGTCACACGAAGACGTTCAAATGAGGTTTATCACGTCTCTGTATCTGCATACTTAAAATAAGTATGTAGAGGGCTTTTCAATTTATTATTAGTGTTTGATTAATAGAAGCAAGCAATTGCAGTCATGAATAGATAATATTATCGCAGATAACAAAACTTCCGGAATGGTTTAATGCAATGCCAATGCCATATGATATGTAAAGCGGTGTATGTAACAAGTTGCGACACCAGAGGTACAAACAACCATAGAGGCAAGTTTACATGCCTGAACTTGTTGAATATTGTAATGGTGGTCACTTCGAACACCTACTAAAATAAATTAAAGTATGTGAAAACAATGCCTTTTATTCATTTTAGACATCATGTTCCAGTTCCATAGAAACATTTACTGCTTAAGATCTACACAATCGATACGGTTTTGCAGGACCCTGTACTTGTTTATGTTGTATTATCGTTTCTTTCTTAATCAATAAATAATAATAATACCTAAATATAAATAGTGTTAGGTTTTTTTTTCAAAACGACCGGGTTCGATTCCCTGGCTGAGTACAAGTTTTTTTTTAATGTATGAATGCAGTTTTTCTTGTCATTAAAATCGATGACATGGTTAAAATCGATGATGGTATAGTTTCAGCCTTTCCCATACTGACCGCTCTGAATGAGCCACCCTGTATATACTTTAGATACTAAATATTATTTACATTAAAAACTACAAAAACACACTATTACTGCAATGTGTTGCGCACTTTCGTGGTGTCAGGTAACCAGATTTTGTGGTTTATGGACGACACATCGTGTAAAGTCATGGGCTGATCTGAAATGTTGGACGAAAGGTGCCTAAAATACGCATGATACTCGTAAAATCGTCGTGTCCCTAACTCGTAATAGTATCATCCCAATCAGTAATATACCTACTATACCTAGTCACAAAAATCTACACAGGAATTTATTATTGTGTAAGTAGATTTCCAAAACCATTACCTTATTTGCGTTTAACTTTGTTTAAGTACTCACTTCTCAGCCGAATCAGGGACGCTAATGAGTAGTGCTAGCCCCAGTTTGTTCTTCTTTAACGCCGCGCAGCTACTCGCCAGGCTGTCGCTCGTGCCACTAGTGGAACTATTGCTGTATATCTGTAACAATGAGCTTGAACTATAAGGTCTGGACGCCTGGGGAAGACTAAAAAAAACTAGAGTTCAAGCCCGTCACCTACAGGTCTGTGACTTGGCTTTATAGGGTGGCTATTATAGGCTAGGGACTATACGGGCTCGGGACAATTTCGAGCGGCGGCGGTCGAAGGCGGTCTAAGTCGCATCCGAGCCGTTAGACACGGCCGGCCCTTAGGTGGTTGTCACACTGCCGCCGCGTCTCGTTGCGAGACGCGGAGCTCGTTGTATGCAAGTACCTCAGTTTGTATATAAATTCCGTATGGTATGACACACTGCAACGCACCTCCGTCCGGCGAAATTTGTATGCAGCGATGCACCTCCGTCCGGAGATGCGGAGCAGTGTGACGACCGCCTTATACAAAAACGTCCATCAAACCTATTTTAGCTTATATGCCGTTAAAAATCGTTTTGTCTTTATCTGTCACTCTGACTTGTGTTTGTTAAAAAGGGATAAAACACATTTTAGTTGAGAGAGGTTTGTTAAGTTTTTTTTTTATATCGGGGATTGTGTCCAGATTTCACATCTAATTGACGTTGAAGTTAACGTATGGTCCACATACCGCAATTCGCGGTTCTTGACTATCTTATCTAGACTTCCCTTGAAGCTGTTTGGTTTGGCTTAATACGGTGGCTATATCCTTAGTTTTTTTTACTTTGCCCTAGTGTTTTTTTTTGCCTTATTTACTCGCGTTTATAATTTCCATTCCACTTAATACAGCAATGAATGAGATCTTACTTAGTACTGTGAGTTATGAAGCAATTATCAGCCTTCGTCCCTGACCTATACAATTTAGTTTGATTAGTCTGTTTGCTTAGAACTAATATTGGATAGTGTTTATGTTTTCTAAATGTCAGACATACCTATATCTCGAAACTGTTTTGCCGAAATATTTAAACGATATTGGTAAGAGTAACCGATTTGAACGGATTTTATCGCGTATATTATGTATTAAATACAACCTGACTTATTCCGGTTTATTGAGCTAGTAATCATCGCGGAAACTGAAGACAATATATGTGAGATTTCTGAATGAAATTATAATTAGAATATTCATAATTTCAGTTTCAAAATACGCTGTGGTTACGCTGTCATAAATTGACAACGTCCCTATATTATTTACGCTTTATAATTTACTCGTGCAGTTTAAATTTATCTACGACACTTATTTTAGTCAGGAAGCCACCCACGGTCCCCATTTACATTAACGAACGCATTTGAAAATAAAATGCGAGAACACATTCAAAGGCCATTCACATTCAAACAGTGAGAAACAATGCATTAGCATCTATTCGTTGAAAGGAGAGCCTATTGAGAAGGCCGGAATCAAGGTCCGTCTAACCTAACGGTGCTTAATCTTCCATAATGCTAGCTTGGCTGGGGCATTCTATATACACAGTCTTATAACTGACTTTTATAATCGCACTAGAACCCATGGATTAAAGGCACGAATTGAAAAATGAATTATGAGATTTTTCAAAGACTGTCTAAACTAGAAAACAAAATGAATAATCTTGACCTTATATTTTGTGATTTTCAGCCACGACATCTTTTTAATCACTAAATAATTATTTTTTTATAGAAAGAAATCCTAAGTCAGGTTTTATTTCCCTTTTTTACCATTATTAAACGACGATGATGGTCTTTTACCACATCTAAAATATCATAGAAGTCAATATGGATAAAACTTCACAAATTTAGATATTTATCGACGTTTGTCCAAAAAAGCCATTCCCAAAGACTGTCGCTCTCGTGTGCGTATATGTCTCTTGCACGGGGGCATGGTTTACCAGAATCGAGGCATCCCCTTAATGAATCGTCACTTGTCAGGTGCCATCAAAATATATGTTAATAATGGCAGCTATTTGTCATCACCGATAACAAGTCATATGACTGAACGATAGCCGCGGTCACTCATGTCATGTGATGGTTTATCACGAGTTATACTTGTCGATAAACTGTGTAAACAAAGCGTGAACTGATTTCTATCAGCGCCTTCCTTTCACCAGCTCGAGCGGGAAAGCAATACTAAATGCAATCGCAAATGTATGCCTCCCTTTCCTAAATGGCTTGAAAATCGCACAGGTCAGATTCGTCGACGATGTTCCAACAATACCTGGGACGTCCCACAGATCGCTGCCCTACTGGTTTTGGACCCCGTTTTTCCTCCATCTTTTCGACGTGACCGAGCCAGCGGAGATGTTGAACCTTTGTTTTCTTTAGCCATGAACTGTCGGGAAATGGCGCAATGTCGGGACAAGTGGCGACAGCTCGTGTCGGAAGCCAAGACTCGCTTTGGTTCGGTGAGCCATTGTGATTAATTACAGTCTATTTCTTAAATGAATGTAAACAATACCCATGCTTAAATTCTACCTTCAACGAAAGGAAATACCTTGACCTATGAAAAATAACCTCTTATTTCCCTGTAAGAATCCTAATAACGTTATAATGAGGAGGCTCGTAGAAACTATTAGACGCTAAGGCAATTACTTTTGCATAAAATGATCTGCGATTGCATTCTGTCGCGTTCTTCAAACCTGAACTACCTGTTAGAATAAGTCAGGGTAATGAGTTTATTATTACCGACAGATAAGTTAGCAAGGTAGTCACATGGTCTGGCAATCTCCGCATGCATACACGAGGCAGTGGCGCTTATCCGAGAGATAAAGCGAGCGTTGAGACGTAAACAAAACGATCGGGGTGACAATAACCGATAACTCTGATATTACAAATTAAACTATATAAAATGAAACGAAGCTTTATTAATACGAGCTTAGACCCGGTTAATTGAAATAAATCAATGTTGAATACATGAAAAATGGAGTAGTCTTCAAACAAGCTACATTTTGTAGGAAAATTTTAGTTTTCAAATGACTACCAAAGCACAGCATCTTGAAGGTAACCTTAGCAAAATAAGCCCGCATGTGATTAAGATCATTGTTGTTTCAAGAGTTTGAATTGCTAAAGGCAACGGGTAATTACAGCTTCGTTAATTCGAATACTAATGTAATCCAATCGCACTTTACTTCACTTTTAAACAAAACGACGACGTTTTAGACGTTAGTTAGATTAATTTTATTTTAATGTATTGTTTTGTTTCCACCTAAAGGGGCTTATAAATACTAAAGGACAAATATTTAATACCAATACGAAGAGTTTCTAAATATATGGTTATAACCTGGATTTTATTAGATATTACATTAAACATTGTCATTAGCCGTGTCCACACCGGCCAAACGGTTCGCCCGAGCCATCAAAAACGCTCGCCCGAACGGTTCGGGCGAGCCGTCAGAAGGCTCGGGCGAGCAGTCAAAAGGGTCGGCCGCAAGCGCTCGGTCGGTGTGGACGGGCGTTCGGGCAAACGCGCGCGGCTCGCCCGAGCCAGATCGGCTCGGGCGAATTTACCTACCGATAGTTGAGCTCACGATCACGATGAAGCCGCACGTGAGCACAGCTGTCGCTGCGACAACGTTTTGTTTTTGCTTGTTCGAATTCGAAATCGGAAGAAATGTATTTAAAAAAAGGCGCAAAATGTGGATGCGCAAAATTTTTGAGAACCGAAAAGAGGCCGGGATAAAATTATTTGATCAATTGTGTTATGATCAGAGCGAAGACGCCTACCTACAGAAATTCCTACTAGGTAGGTACTACTCAATCTACCAATCCTTCCAGCTGACAAACAAACCCATGCCTGTCGAACTCAGTTACGCAATTCCCAAATCCGCCTCAACTCGTCTCACTACCAAGTTACCAACCGCCAGTAGGTATAACTTGATCCCTAATTTCCCAATATGTAATATGTAATGTAGGTATTCAGGGGTCAAGCTAGTTTTGACCTTTTCCAAGGCGACTTCGAATGAACTTTAATAAGTTACCTTGATAAAAAAAAGACCGGGTTGCACTCCGGGAGTGCCGGCAGAAGTAAAAACTTGATTAATTTAATTTAGCAAAAAAAAAAATCCCTTCCTCCCCCCTCCCCCCTGCGTGTTCGCTACGCTATAGTTCAACCTAACTCAGCAAAATTGATGAAGGAGACGAAGAAATAAAATACCAATTTGTTTTTGCCATTGCCAAATATTTTTCAAAGCTTTATCTCTTTAGGAATAACGTCCAAATTCGAACTATTCGAATTTGCTCAATAGCAAAACGGTAAAGGACGCGTGGACAAAATTACTTTATTGCATATTCTATGCAATTGCAAAAAGTGTTTAACGGCTTTATACTCTTACGAATAGCGTTCAGTTTTGAATGAAGTCGAATCGGCTAACAGTAAAATATAAGTGTGATGTGAAAACAAAATGGAATTTGCATTTACGAAAAAAATCTTACGACCTTATACTGTTAACAATAAAGTACAAATTAGAATAATAATACGTAGGGCAAAAATCGCCCTAACCTTCTGTCGTTCGGCCGAACAAAACCACCGTCCACATAGGCTGAGCCGCTCGCGGCTCGGGCAAACCGTTCGGGCAAGCATTCGGGGGCTCGCCCGAACGGCTCGGGCGAGCCACCGTTTGCCCGAATCACGTCTACACCGGGCGAGCACGTTTGGGCGAACGGTGTTCGGGCGAGCCGCTCGTTCGGTGTAGACACGGCTATTTTATTAGATACATTATTATACTAGACATTATTTATTGACATCAACTACATGTTATAAGTTTTGCATGCCATATTGGCTAAACATGTGATACTTCATTATTCATTCATTAATGATATACACCAACTCTAACAACCATGTTTACGCAAATAAATCATTTCATTTCATTAGATTGAATGAACTAACAAGTAATTATCTAATCAACAAATCACAGTGGGATAAAGTGAGTAGATGAGCGGTTTATTAAGACCACAATTGTATCATGAAAGCGAATTTAAGTCCATTCCTTTTCATCCGTAAAAGAAGGCCTCTACCCAGCAGTGGGATGTATAATAAGCTGATGCATTATGATAATGCTGGGTCTCAAGACGAGAGTCTTTGACC
Organism: Epinotia bilunana; assembly: GCA_947049275.1. Lineage (NCBI taxonomy): Eukaryota > Metazoa > Arthropoda > Insecta > Lepidoptera > Tortricidae > Epinotia > Epinotia bilunana. Next base: position 13,675,660 of record OX346259.1, on the reverse strand, counting down.
AGTGTGTGTTGCCAGTGATGACATATGGCACTGAAACGTGGTCGCTTACTATGGGCCTCATAAGAAGGCTCAAAGTCACCCAAAGGGCTATTGAGAGGGCTATGTTGGGAGTTTCTCTGCGTGATCGCATCAGAAATGAGGCTATCCGCAGCAGAACTAAGGCAGCCGATATAGCCTTCCGAATCGCTAAACTTAAGTGGCAGTGGGCGGGGCACATAGCACGTAGAACCGATGGCCGTTGGGGCGGAAAGGTTCTCGAGTGGCGACCACGTACCGGAAGGCGCGGCGTGGGTAGGCCCCCCACAAGGTGGACTGATGACCTGGTAAAGGTTGCTGGAGTCCGCTGGATGCGGGTGGCGCAGGACCGTGTCCTGTCCAGCAGTGGAAGTCTTTCGGCTGATATGATGATGATGATGATGATGATGATGATGATGATGATTATGATATAGTAACGCACTCCAGGGTTGAGTAACTCCATACCTGCGAGTCGTTGGTGGAGGCGCTGGGCACAGTCAACAGATTGGAGCTGTTCCCGAGATCGAACCGCGTAGCGATGTTGCGGAACGTCCGCCGCTGCCAGCTGCCGTTGCTCGACGTACTCAACTTACGACCTGACGGGGCTGCGGAAAACATACCGGTACAATATGTTGAAAGCAATCTTTGGCCGTGCAGGGTAATTTTGAATGAGAGTGAAGAATCGACTGTCATTTTCACAGTAAACACACACATTTGAGCATAGGTTAATCGCGAAAACAACTTACGTAATTTCACCTATATAATTTACTTTAAAAACAAAGTTTTAACCGACTTCAATTTAGTACTCCGCCAAGCCACGAGAACATTTCCACATTTCTTTTCCAATTTACCGCATGAACTGATTTCCAAGAGCAAATGCGTTGATTATTAGAGAAAAAAACCCAATCGCTGTAGGTATGTGGCCCGATAATATTTGAGGACTTCCGTCGATTCCACAAGGATCACCTTTGGCACTTCATTAGTTGCTATTTCCACGGAATCTTATCAGAATCTGTGACGTACTTTTGTACTTTTAAATACCTGATTGAGGAATTTCATAAGTCATCTGTGGTCTTCATCATCAATTCCACTCCACAAAATTATAATTTCCGGGTGTAAATACACGAGTTATAATAGAAAATACCAAAATCACTACACGCGTGCCTAATATAATTGAGGAGTTTCCTCAATGATCCAACTGAATTTTTGAAAAAAATGGGACCCACCTGGAAGCATATACTTACAAACAAAAAAAAATTACGAATTGGCTCATCAATGACGGAGTTGGTGCTGAGGTAACAAAAATTGAAAAAAAAAATTTAAAAAAAAATACAACCGAATTGAGAACCTCCTCTTTTTTTTTAAGTCGGTTAAAAAGAGCTGACTAACGGCCCGGCCGCGACATTGCGCGGCGCGGCGGCGGCAGCGGTTTTTCTAATTCATTGCGTGTGATCCAACTAACCACAGTGCGTTGCGCGTGTCGACCGCGCAATGGACAGATAAAACGCTTGCCGCGCCGCTATTCGCGCAATGTCGTGACCGGCCCGTAACTCTGTACGCAAAAAGACGGGTCACTGTACTAAAAAAAGCAATGCAAGTTTTTACAAAGTAACTGCCAATTAGCACTAGACATGTGCAAAAAGTACTGTTTCTATTCGGAAGTCGACTTTTCGCAGTAAAGAAAAGAGTAATGTCACCAAACTTACTATGGAAGAACAACATATCGTCCTGGTTGCTGTTGCCATCCCAAACGTCAAACATGGAGAAATAGTCATATGTGGAGTCAATGCTGCTGTGAGGCGTTTGGTCCCCGTAAAAACCTGCGAAGATAAAACACATTCAGTATATGGGTCAATCAACTTTTACTTGACCCTTGGTTTTTTCTTCATTATCAGTTACCACAATACATGTATATATTTGATAAGATCTATAAGTTCTTATAGCTAGATAAACAGTCTATTTGAACATATATCATTTGAATCACACAAAAAATGTATTCTAGCGGAAAACATGGTTGCCCAGGTGACAAACCACAATTGTATACGTTTGTATATTTTGTTTTTCGAGTCTTGTATGATGTAATAAATGATATGCACAAATGCCATCCCTCTCCCATGAAATTTCATCCCGCTATGCCCACCCTTACAATCGCGAAATTCGTCAAATTCGAATACGCGCAATAAAAGGTTTTGCAATCAATTGCCATGGACAATTTTCGCGTGGGTGGCACGGTGCGGGGCCTGCGCTTTAACTATATAGCGGGTAATCTCCGGAACTTCTCACTCGATTTCAAAAATTCTCTCAACGGTAGTTAGAATGGACCTTCGGGATGGACATAGACTATTTTTTCTGCGGCTTCACTTGCATTCTGGAGCCGCTAGCACATAGTATGACGATATTTTCATTGGCATACGCGTGTGGCTTGCAGGGGCAAAGATAATACCGGTGCCTACTTATTAAATTGTCTATTTCTATCCTTCTTAACCAATAGCGAGAGTATATTAGCGGTAACGATAAAGAAAATCAGTCCATACCTCGTAGGTAGGCTTTAATCAGACCCGATAAGGGAGCACCGACTATAAGCAACGAAAGAAAACTCTGTTCCCTTAACCCTATTCCACATAAAGGCCGAGCTAGTACGAAAGGGTCCGCACAGAATACCGCGCCGCTGTGTGCTAATCCTTTCATATTAGTTCGAACATTACAACCGGTACCGCCGCGTCGCGCCGCGCCGCTCCGCCACCGCTGTCAGTGCGTTTCGGCCTTAACAGTATCACTAGGATGCCGCAAGCTTAAGTATAAACGTATCCTTATAAGCGCTGTATATAATGTTTAGCGCCATCCATCCAGAGGGCTTACCGCGTAATGTAAACAAACTTTTTAGTTTCAAGCAAAAATTGGCAAAAATTCTTCCGTATGTCCGGCGTCTGTCCGGCTGTTCTCCTCTACTGGCCGCATTTCTAAACCGACTCTAGTGAAATTCTTTTAGCAGGCTGAATAATTATATCGATTCTTTAGTTGATACAGTTTATCGAAATAAAAAATACACCGGGTCGCGCGTTCTACAGCTTACAGACCCACTAGTATAATTGATTACATACTGGTGAAAATATCAATGAAGTATAAACACCTGAGTAATTTACCTTGATGAAGCTTCAAAATAAACAGTTGAATGAATCCACGTCAATTCTTATGAGTTTCAGTAGTTTGAGCATAGTCATTTCATTAAACACACACCCACTCTAGTCCTATAAATATCTTAACAATGAATTGACCTTCCGAAGGCATAATAATTAGGCAGTGTGCGTGTTAGTACGTCGGCTGACGTCAGTCGACGTACTAACACGTGAAAATACTGAGTTCCACCTTATTTTGACCTAACGCGCAAGCCGGCCTTTCGCTACACTATTACTGAAATGGTATTTTCTTAAATGCACATCGTATAACAAACACTAATTAAATCACATTACGATCATTCATGATGCGAAAAAATACAAATTATGAAGCGAGGCTAATATAATGTACTCTACAATAAAATTAAGAAGGTATCATAATGAGTTTTAACTTTCAGCCTTGATACCTAATAAGTCTAATAACCACTCTTCAATAAAATATCTTTTGCATTTGGTTTATTCAAAGCGGATGAACAAACACAGTATTTAATTCGGCTAACGCCCTAAGGCATGTTATTCATAACACTGAAACATGATTCACCAGTCACGTTTCTCAATGGAAAAGTTCAGGTATACCACATTCTTCTGCAGCGGCATTCCCTGGTGACCAGGGAAAGTAAGTGGGCAAGCTTAAGAAACCTCTTCCTTTTCCAGCGACACTCGAGCTCAGCAGCGCTGGCCTGGCACCATCCCCTGGAAATACCTGACAGCGAGGACCGAGGAACGTACCCGAGTCGCCTCTATCGATGGAGAAGCTAAGAGACACCTCTTCTTTCTGCAATGGCACGTTGAGCGGTTTGGAGCGTTCACTGAGCTCCGCGGTGCTTGGCTCGGTCCTGCGCTCCGCTCGGCTGATACGGCGGGCTGTCGGCACGCAGAACACTTTCGTGCACATTAGCCTGGCCAAAAAAAAATCGTTTAGTAATATTACTGTTATATAGTCAGTTTCCTAAATACGCGTAGTACTTAATATGCATGCAACTTGCCACGTACAAACCTACTCCTAACTCTTCTTATAAGTAATTCAATATTATATTCTTAAATAAAATTAATGTAGGTATATACTGGATATGTAAACGTTGATTCATCATTTTAATCCCTAAATGTAGGTTTTAGTACCACGTTTTCCACTTTTTGCTGTTCAGAACTACCTTACAGCCCTGGGCTCCACGGAAGACCAGCGCTGTGGCATTGTTTAATGTCAGAGCATATGCTGAGTGGTGTCCACTTGCGGCCACTATAGCAGCACCACCAGACTTCTTTACGTACACGTTATTTTTAGTTTAAGCTGGTATTTATTAAGTTTCTTTTTATATATTGTGTTTTCTAATTAAGAACGAAATTATGATGTGGTGTTATTTTGGCTGGAAATAAATTCATTTCATTTCATTATGAACATTTTAGACCGTTCAATGCTATGATCGAAGCATAAACTAATACGCAATAAGCGCTTCTTGGATTGATCTATCTAGGCATAATAACATTTATACCATAAACTACGTGTTAGCTGCCAATGATTATATGTGCTTTCATGATCAGCAAACGTAGTGTAGTACGCCCTGAGACTAGATGGAGTGACGATATAAGCAGAGTGGCTGGCAAGAGCTGGATGAAAGTAGCTACGGACCGTGCTCAGTGGGCGTGCAATTGGAGTTGCTTATGTCCAGCAGTGGACAAAGATAAGCTGATGATGATGATAAATTAGCAACGTTTGCTGAAAATTTTATCTATAGTCACACACAGAGCGTATTTAAAAGTGTCTATTAAGAGTCCGCAGTAAGCTCGATGCTCCATACAAACGTAGTTACGCTCTCATTTTAAAACTGCGTGTTGGATTGTAAGACATGACATGGCATGAGGTATATCCAAGTCTGTAATTAGTTTATGTAGCTTCAGATACCATAGTAAAAAAATACAGCGAATTTAAGTCTTTCATACAAAACTTGTTTTTGATGTATTTCGTTTGTTTTATTAACTGGAACCATATAAACTAATTACAGGCATAGATAAACCTCATGTCATTGTATATGCAAAGTTTCGTCACAATCCAACACGTATTTTTAAAATGAGAGCGTAACTACGTTTGTATGGGAAGGTGAAATTCGGCCGAGCTTACTGCGGACTCTTAATGTGGAATTAGGCTTCATAAATGATAATACTGATGATGATGACTGCCAACATGCTTTGTAGTCAGAGGCGAGCGCCCTCTTGCGCACTCTTGCCCCCATAGCGCGCCCTGTGAGTGGCGCTCGGCGGTTGGACCGTGCGACGAATTAAAATATGTAATGAACTTGAATGATAATTTCATGGCATCAGCCTTATCGGTAATAATATTTCAAGTGTATGCGAAAAATGATCGCATGATATCACGTAATATTTCGACAATCACAACGAGATGATAAGCGGCACGTGACGTACTTTATGCAGATTTACTATACAAATTTATTCAATAAATTAATTTATTTATTTATTTAGACTTTATTGCACAACACAAGATAAAGTACAAATGGCGGCTTCACAAATTACTTAGGTACTACTCTTAAATTCACATCGACAAATTAATTATTGCTACATTAGATCGTCAACGTCGCTCCTTCATAATACGTTGAACAAATGTTACTTCCCTGCGTAACGTAAAGACGTTCTAGAAGGCCACATAAGTCGTGACGTCGTCGGATTAATCCACGCAACTAATATGACTAAGCGTGTGTGCTCAATACTTTAACACTAATATGACCTTAAAAATTATCGAGGTAGTACGGCTAGTGTTAACGAAGAAAGGATTACCTTTTCGGTTCGTCCATAATGTGAATCTTCAATGAGACGCCCTGGCAACTCATTGCAACTGCACCGAATATCATCTCACCGAGTACGCTCGCATCTGACGCTGGACCTTTATACTGGACAAAATAAACATAATATTTATTTACTCACTGACGACCGATTTAGCCTAATACGAAGATAAGATAAGCGGTGACCCTGCCTACGAAGCTCACGGTCCTGGGTTCGAATCCCGGTAAGGGCAAATATTTGTGTGATGAGCAAGAATAGGTACCTATTTGTTTCGGAGTCTTAAATGTTTTCTATGTATTTAAGTATGCATGTATATCTATCGAATTGTCGTCTAATACAAACGCCAACACAGTTAACTGACCATTCGTGACATTTATTATACAATGCTCATAAAAGTGCACGAATGGTCTGTTAACTGTGTAAGCGATCGTACACAACCATAACACAAGCTTTATCGCGCTTACTATGTTGCTAATAGCACAGTATAATAAAAAGTACTACCGTACTAATAATTCGATTTCTTTTAGTATTTACTTCAATATTATTTTGGCCTTAATGTTCGTTGCATATGCATACGATAATAGATTGTCATCACAATGACCTAATAGTCAATTGGGATTAACTAGAGTTTTCAATAACATATTAAACGATTAATCAAGGTTAATCAAGGCTTGATCAGGTCGTCAAGCTCCATATTACATACTCGATAAACAAAAGATTAGAAGTAGGGCTATACATTATAAGTATTATAACTAATAAGAGAATAACGCTCGTTTCAAGATTATCTTCAGCCCCCGTTTTACTTATTACTGAAGCTAAAATTAACTCACTCATTCCAGTGATTGCATAATGATTTCCGTAGCAGCAGGTCGTTGTCTGTTACAAAATAATGAAACATTATCCGAAAAAAACATGAATACAAACGATACGTTGTCATGATGTCAAGTGTCTCGTTAGTTGACAGAAATAAATTATTCGAACAGCCAGGGTAACCATTCGACGTGTTTGGAATGGGACTAATTTCCTCATCATAAATCGTTATTATTGCCTTGGCATCAGAGATCATTTTCCCAGATTTTCACGGTCTTGGCGTATCGCGTTTATGCCTGACAAATATATGAAAAGAAATGTTAACAATGGGATAAAGGCTATTTATAGTTTCCGCGTGTCCTGCGTTGCCACGCCATCAATTACGCAAATAAGCCCGTAACAGTGGTGTTATAAAACAAATATTTGCTGAAGTATAAAGTTACGTAAGAAAAGTGCGACACAAAGAGTTGCTAATTTTATGTTTTATCTTTGTTTGTAATGATACATTTAAGTGAGTTGTGTGTTAACGTTACTTTCAAAAGGCCGGAATTGCAGTCTTCAAGTAACTACGGTACCTAGCTAGTAGTTAGTCAATAGAAGAAGTAGGTATAGCAATGGATACTTTAGATTTGTCTGTCTTTAGGATGCAAAATCAAATCAAATAAATGTTTAAATAGTACTAACATGCAAAAGTTCTAGCACTTAGTTAAAGCAAATAATCTGTGACGGTAGCGTCGTTTACACAAAAGGCAGACAACTGCCAACTTTCCCAGAGTGCAACGCCTTTCTTACAATATTAATTCACCGTCTACTAGATAACAATGCGAATGCGAATGAAATTGCAGCACAAATATAATAAAAACTTAAACAAATCAAACATACTTTCAAATGCACACGTAGCATTAGTATTCGTAAAATGTCGTAAAGAACAAAGACCTCACGTGGTTTGCGTTCCGATGATGCGGGAGGGACACTATACTATCTAGGTAAACAAACGAGTTCCTCGTGCCGGCTTACATATACCAACAATAGTTATCAAGGATTAACTGTTGCTATGAAAGTCACGGGAGTGCCTGTTTTATTAGATAAACACCACTTAAGCGACAAACATCGACGCGAAACATCAATAAATAAACAATAGCACAAATTCTGTAGGCACTAGGCAACCCATAAACCTAATCTCTGATCAGATATATCTGACCGTAATGTACAGTTAAGTCTCAATTCTTCATTCAATAACTGTTTACATTTAGAGAATGACGCTGCACGATCGGCCCATTTTAATAAAATGTGAGCAAATATAGAACGACTTAATTGATCCATTACGAGCATGTGATGTTCGTAATAATCGCAATCAGTCTAAAATTACAGTGTCCCACGGTGTAGTTCGTTAGTGCCACTTAGAGGAGCGGCTTTAATCAAAAAGGCTAACTGAAGCTGGTCCATAAATAGACGCTGTAAGTGAGAATAAACCCAATTGAAGTCTCGTGACACCGTATCGACAATTGTGGCATTATTTTTATACCGCGGAACGTAAGCCGTTGAAACAGTTCGAATTTGCATACGTTGTTTTGGACGGACACAGTTACACATGGCCAGAACTGTATTGGACACCGCACGTTACGGTGATTTTCAGGGCAATTAGGTTATCCTAGCTTGCTAATACAGCACGCGTTTGCTGAAAAACACTTAAATTTAAAATGCGTAATTGGTCCGTGTGGTGAAATTGTTATGTGATGAGGTACATAAGTGGATATTAAAGTAAGCTCTAACATTGCTGCCAAATAAATCCATCAATTTCGTATACATAAGCTTCTTTAAAAAAAGACACTAATGACGACGATCCTCATATCCGTGGAAATAATCTAAGTCTAAACACGCCCTCGCGACGTAGATATGTAGCTTCAAATAATTAGGCCTTCTACCTAATTCCCCAGAACACATTCCCAAATTGCACACGAATTATAATACTTTTCCGGATTAAATGACAGTGACATGTTGAGAGGCCATAAAGAAGACGCTTTTGTTTGATACTTCGCCTGAATGGTACGGCATTTATCGCCCGCGCCCGCTAAGCCTAAGCGTCCAAAAAAGTAGGTACCCGAAATAAATAATATCAATATCATATCGATACATGGAGTCAAATAGACTTAGTTGTACACGTTATGCAAATACATTGTCTCGTTAGACAACCACGTGACGGGATGGATACTCTCGCACAGATTAGCATAATTCAGTTACTTATGGTATATTACGGTGTAAGGTATCGTTCTGACCAGACCTAGGATTCCGTGGGGCAAATCGTCTTGACAGCTAGGGACTTCCTATATCGATAAACTCATTTATCGATACTAGTTCTAAATACTAGTGACCGCCCCCAACATTGTGTTTTTTGTAACTTAAAAAAAAACAACTTTTTACAAAAACTTCGGGTACGAAACAATTAAAAAAATCAATTTGTTACAAAAAGGTGAAGAAGTCACATTACAACCGAAAAATAAACGAAATACGGTTGATCACTTTATGAAATTTTGTTATGCTCCCATAACCTCCACAGAAATTGAAAAGTCTTTTAGCCACCTGAAATGGATTTTTCAGCCAAGACGGAGAAGCTTAACGCCTGAAAATATGGAAAAAAAACTGGTGGTGTTGACAATAATAGATGGGAAGAAATAAATTGTGAAAAGTAAAAATTTCAGAATTTTCCAAAAATGAAGGAGAAATTTGAGTAGCTACTTTATTACATTATATTCTTTTAATAAAAAACATTTAATAAGCAAACCTTTGTGTGATCACTAGTATTTAGAACCAGTATCGATAAATGAGTTTATCGATATAGGAAGTCCTAGCTGTCAAGACGATTTGCCCCACGGAATCCTAGGTCTGGTTCTGACTGTCAATGTCTAGAGGTCTTGTGAATGATTGATTACCAGTAGAAATGACGTATGTACAGTCGAGTTCTCCAATATCTATACAGACAACCTTTCAAAAATATCTACACATGTCTTATGTCAGTAACAATAAAGTCTCTGTATAGATATTTGTGAAAGGTTGTCTGTGTAGATATTGGAGAACTCGACTGTACCAGCTTTAAGAACTTTTACTACGTCGTTTATAGTTAGTCAGAAGCAAAACATAGGTCACATTTTAAATAGGTATAGCGCGTCTCTGATCGTTGCTGCGATAAATTGCTTTGCTTGTCGTTTTTGACACTTTGCATCCTTAAAAAACTGCAGCTTAACCGATTCATGAATACTGCAGGGCCCGTAATTTTCATGCCGTTGACGCAAAAATGACGTCACGCTGCATAGAGTATGATTCCGATTAATTCTTCATAATTAATCATTTAACAACCTCTGCAGATAACCGATATCGATACTTGAAATAATCAGTACCATGTCTAATTGACTTATATAGCTGTCAGCTTAAAATAATACATATTGTTGTGTTCTAATTATTGTTAATATATTTGTTAGGTATTGTTGGATAAATGTAAATATGCACAATGTCATCTTTACAGCAGTTCTGCCACAGATATCCGTTTTTAATCGTAAACGACGAAAACGTTTATTGTTCCTGTTGTGATCAATACATAACATCAAAAGTCAGCAATGTCACAGCACATTTGCAAACAACTAAACATATTGACAGAGAAGAAGGAAAATGAACACAAAAGGAGTTTAACCTGGATCTTACTTATTTTGTGGTAGCGTCAAACATACCATGGGTTCAATTAGAAAATGAGAATTTCCGTAACTTCCTTCCAAAGTGCATTGATGGCAAGTATGCAAAAACAACAAGAGTTCCATTGAAGTCAAACTTAAAGAGTACAGTATTTACCTAAAATGTTCAAAAAGGTTTTCGATTCTATCAGGAATGATAACGCGGATTCGTATATTTACGTAAGCGTTGACGAGACGAAAGATCAAATATGAATAATGATTATTGCATTACGTATGAACGCGAAGATGACTTAGATTTTCTTTGCATGGGAATGAATGCAAGAAGGATGGCATGCTTTACGTTAGAGAGGAATTTCTGTTAACAATACTATTTAATAAAATGTATCTATAAAAACAAATAAAATAGTATTATTTACGTTTCACGTATCAAGTAAGTATTATTTATTCCACGTGTAAATAGACTACTTTTCTAAGTAGTCTATTTGTCTAAGTCATCAGTCTAGTAGTGTCTAAGTCATTTGTACCTGATTAAAATTATTGACTACTAATGATTAATACTTTACAATAAAACTATTTGGGATCACCCTATATGGAGCGTGACGTCAAATTGATGTCATCAGCATGAAAATTACGGGCCCTGAATTGAATAGTATTTGTACAAAATGTAGGAAAGGTGTATATATATATTAGGATATAAGGTAATAAAATAACCTATTCAAGTTAGTGTAACAGAGTCCAATTAGTTGCAAATAGGACCTTAGTGCGCCTTGTAACAAGGTTCTTCCTTCCTCTGTATAAACGGATGCACTAAGGAAACTGAAAACGACACCTATGAATAACTTATTATATTAATCGACACTCTCCAATATTAGGTACTACTAATACAATTGAGCAAAGTCAAAGTAGTTTATAAACTGCAAATAACAAAGTACCTATACAAAAACTAAAACTAAGAATGAATCACACATAATGCACAGAGGCGACAAGTGACGAACATGACGTGGGATTGCACAATAGATTCTATCATGTGAAGCCCGGCCTAGAAACAAAAGTTAAAAGAGAAAACGATTTTGATACACGACATTTTGCAGCGCTACTAACGCGATACAGGCAGCGAACTAAAAAAACCGGCCAAATGCGAGTCGGACTCGCGCACGGAGGGTTCCGTACCATTATTTATAAAAAACGGCAAAAAACAAGTCTGTTGTATGGGGGCCCACTCCGAGTCGCACTTGGCCGGTTTTTTAGTATTTGTTGTTATAGTAGCAACAGAAATACATCATCTGTGAAAATTTCAACTGTCTAACTATCACGATTCACGAGATACAGCCTGGTGACAGACGGACAGACAGACAGACAGACAGACAGCGGAGCCTTAGTTAATAGGGTCCCGTTTTTATCCCTTGGGTCTGTACCCAAACAGCGGCGTTACTTAGACTTCTATGGTTTTTAGGGATCTGTATCCCTAAAAACCATAGAAGTCTAAGTAACGCCGCATGATGGCGCCAGAGAATGGGTGTCATTGTCATTGTGCCATTATGCGGGTATGGGGGGCGGGGTGTCAAAACGATGCCAGGCAGCCGTTTAGTTCGAACATGCGCATACCGGGTTTAGGCATGTGTTTGGGTAGTGTAAGGAGCTCGCATTATATGGTGACTTATAACAGCTGTCGCACGACAGGCGCCCGTTCGTGAAACGCCCGTTATTATATCTCTGCAAACAGTTGCCGTGTGTACGTGGGAACAGTTTTTATGAAGCAAAGTATTTGAAATAATAATAAAATACAAGCCTGAATAATCAATTGAAAAATTATACTTAAAGGGCAAAAGAAAAATAAACTATTATCCTTGCTAGGACATTATTTACGGATTTGATAGAAGAAAGCTTTGATATTTTAACCAAATAATACCGATTCCAGATAAAATATGTAATACCGCAAATTAAACGTTTGTTTTACATATTTACAGAGTAACTTTCCCCGTCTCTGGCAGAATATCGTGGCCTTGCTCTTTGATTTCGATCAACATCCACAGCCTATACATTTCACTTAGATAAACAAACAATACAGAACCCTAAAACTGCCTGTGCCCCATCTTTTTTTTGATTCCCACCGTAGCCTAATATTTAGGACAAAAAAATATAAGCTGTGGTTTTGAGTATGAATATTTTTTTTCCCCTGTGCAGTGTGTTGTCGTTGTACGGGAAATGTATAAAGCAATATTACGGAACGAGGAATTTTCCGCATTATACAGCTAAGTATGTAAAGCATCACTTCTTGGGGCTATAATTTGTTCCGTGAATCTGCCTGAAGTGCCTGGGTTCTTTGTATTTTTCGGAAGCGAAGCCACGCTGTCAGTTAATCTATACTAGGTAATAGTAATCTCTACTAGTAAATGTAAATAATTTTCCGGATCGCCATACTCGTATGTCGTATCCCGCGGCTCCGCTCGAATCCTCTGTAAAGCGATCGGAGCCGTGCGGGCAGTCCGCCAGTAAATAGTTTTTATTTCTTATTTTATCTAGACTAGTGTCGTAAAGTTAACCTGTTTAATATTTTTGAACGAGCGACCGAAGCGAACTTACTTCTCCGTTTTTAGCTTGGTCCAAATTAAAACCTAGGTATGTCCGGGGTCTGTCTGTCCATTCGCATTTTTTGTGAATTTTTGTGAGCAGGTTCAATAATTATACAGATTTCTTTTGTCGATTCAGAAGAAGACAGGCTTGCGAGCTGTACAGTTCACAGAGTCACTAATCGATAACGAGATCGGGGTAACATTAACAGGGCAGCAAATATCGAGGTCAAGCTATATTTGATAGAATTATCAGAGCGACCACTGACATTTCTATAAACGCGGTGACCGGCGACGGCGAACCCTAGTTAGTTGCGGGCGTGAGAACTGATATGGTTTGCCAAGCTAAATAAAGAGATAGAAAAGTAAATCTCGGCCCAAACCATCCTATGAATAAATCAAAATAAATAAATATTAGGAGATAATCTTACACAAATCGAACCAGCCCCAAAGTAAGCTCAAAAAGGCTTGTGTTATGGGTACTAGACGATGATATATTTAATAGATATAAATACAATATATATCCAAGATTCAGAAACAAATATACATGCTCATTACAGTCATTACACAAATATTTGGCCTTACCGGGATTCGAACCCAAGACCTTCAGCTCCGTACTCCGTAGGCAGTGGTACTACCCACTATAGGCTAACCGGTCCTCGTCGTAAATGTTCAATATGGTTAGCCAGTAGACAACAAGACAGACTTTCTTATAAAAATTGCTTTACTTCCCAGATGAATTCTCGCCCTTTATAAAATAACCCTATTTTATATGGGCCGTCAAGGTAAGAACATCATCAAAACCCTACATTTAGTGGATCTAAACCCTTAAAATCCCACGAGATGAGACGATGGCCGCTAACGACGGAAAAAAGTATTTTGGCCCGGCCACAACAGCAGTCCGGTCAGCTTTACCGTGCAACATATGGTATAACTTACCACATAAGCGAATCCTTCTGCCACCTCCACGACGCAGGGAAACGAATTCGTCTGCTTTGCTCCATGGTCCTTCCCAGCGGGTACCTTCTCTATAGTCGACGAGTCGAACAGTAGCTTCCTGCCTCGCCAGTCGCACTCCTTGAACAGAAGTAGCCGTACTTGCTTCGGCGTTATCTGGCAAGACCTGGTGGAGATTGGAAATTTAACTTGTGTTATCCGGTCATTGTGGCGGTAAGGGGCAATATGCTTGCCCGCAGATTTGCACGTTGTAATAAGCAAGTTAAATTGACGCTGTTTAAAGCTTACTGTCAGACGTTTTACACGTGCAGTCTGTGGGTGAGTTTCACGCAGAGGTCCTTTGCCACCATTCGAGTGCAGTATAATAACATCCTCAGATTGATATTGAAGCTGCCAAGGCACTGTAGTGCGTCAGGCATGTTCGCCGAGGCGCACACAGACGATTTCTTTGCCATCAGGCGGAAAAGGGTAGCGTTGCTACTAAGACGTCTGAAAGGCAGCGGCAATAGCCTTCTGAGGGTGTTGGCGGAGAGGCTCGACTGTCCAATCACCAAATATTGGGTTGAGGTGGCTATCGGGAGGGCGAAATAAGCCTGCCCTGAGTATTTTTAGTTAATAAGTAGTACTTAGAAGTAGTTAACTGTCGCTAACATAGCATATAAGTCTCCACTGTAACTAACCAAATATGGATCAATTAGGTCTGAAATAAAGATATTTTATATTTTTATATTTTATTATATTGTGGCACTCTTTGCGGGAGGCCTATGTCCAGCAGTGGACGTCTTTCGGCTGATATGATGATGATGATCCGGCTGGGAGGACCAAGTACGTTTTCAGTATTCAAATGACTTTATAGGTAAGGGGTGAGCTGCGCCAGCCCGTCTGCAATCGCTAGTGTTGCCTTGTATGTATGGAAAGTTTGACAAGTTTCACGGCGCCATATTGAACGTTGATTGGTCTGTAATCGTATGTTGGTGCAACTCACCCTATAGGCAGAGATCTGTTGAAGACGAATATACCCTCATCTATTATTTGATAATTACTAATATTACATGTTAGATAATATACAGATTGATAAATCGCACATGGGTTGCCTAGCGAAATCTTGGACCGAAACTGTTAAATAAATAAATACTCAGTAACTTTTTTGTGTCAACTACCCTCATGTGCTATCCATAAAAATCGAGTATTAGCTGATAGAATATGACACATGGAACAGGAAAAATAGGGGCTGCCTACTCTCAGCCCGGAAATGCTATGGAGTTAAACCCTCATCTGTTATTTAATAAATAGTTACATGAAATTAAAGGTTTTTTTATATTCTGTCAAACGGTGTTAGGTTAGGTTAGGTCAAGCAAAACCTGGACACAAAAAAGTTGCCTAACTTAAAGGTTCGCGTTTTCAAAGGCGATCCCGACACTTAGACAAAAATTTGGTCATCTTGATGTCATGTCATATTAATGCGATCTTTTTACGGTCTTATCGTCTATATCGTGTAAAAATAAGCATGTTTTGTTTGAACTACATTTTTGTTAACTTGAAAATTGCTGAGATAAAGGGCTCCGGCTTATAGAACTTTTCGGACTTTGATTATTTTCCGACCGAAAACGCATCATTATGACATACTTTTTTATGACCTTATCGTCGCATGTCTTGTATGGAAAACTTTTTTAAAAACTCAAATACTGCCGTGTCAAAGGGCCCAGAACATCAAGCATTGCGGGTCTTTGAATTTTATCCTACCAACAAAGCATCATTATGACCCCCTTTTTTAAGAGCTTATCGTCTAAAGCGTACTGAAATAAGCCCGTTTTATATGGACTACTTTTCCGCAAACTATTAAATAACAGATGAGGGTATATTTACTCCACTCGGTGACCTCTTCAAACCAGGCACCCTCATAGCAGTAGTCCAGGCTGAGAGTAGGCAACCTCTATGTTTCCTGTTCCTTGTGTCATATACGAGCACGTCTATCATGGGACGGCCGCGACATACGTACTCTCGATTTTTCTCGCACTATACCTCTTGTTCTAAGTGTTCTAATAAGAGAGAGAGAGATGGATAGTGCGAGAAAAATCGAGAGAGCTCGCGCGCTGACGAGTGATAGCCGTGCAGCTAATACTTGATTTTTATGAATAACACATGAGGGTAGTTGACCCAAAAAAGTTACTTAGTATTTATTTTATTTAACAGTTTCAGTCCACGATTCCGCTAGGCAACTCCTGTGTGAATTATCAACCTTTATATTATCTAACGAGAATTTAAATTGTTAACAAAAAAGCGTAACATTTTGTCCATGGCTAATGCATGTACCTAACAAGCCTCATCCAGCCATCCCTGTAGTCTACCGCGTGATACGCATGATAGAGGGAGATAGGGAGATGAATGACATCTGAATTGCAATGCTGGACCTTCTGGACTTGGCTATAGTAGGAGCACCATCCATCATGGCACATCATACAGGACGCAACTGACTGACGCCTGCCTGCCTGTGTAATGGGCCACTATAGCCCATTGTGTAGGGATCCTTACAAGTACGTCATTCAGCCGCCGTTATGGTAGCTTTCTTTTAGACGTCATTATACATTTGCGTGTTTCCTTTAAAACAGCGGAGCAAATAACGGTATAGCAAACTTAATTGAAACTGCTTTTGTTTCAACTTACTGTTCTAATGGTAATGATCAACGGCAAAATTTAGTAGGTTGAATTGGAACGATCAACTATTTCTTGTTATTCTGGAATCGTTTTATCACGTACATTGATAATTTGATACTGTAAGTAATGTAGGTTGTGCCGAATATCTGTTCCCATGGAACCAAGAGATATTGATCTATAAAGCCTATAAACTTTACCAAACATAACTTTAATAGCGATATTAAGGGATAATACCTAATATATTCGATTTTGCGATTAATTATATTCTAAACTTTTATCGACAGGTAATAGTGAGTGAAACTAATAAAATCTGGCACTGTATTTGGTAAAAATATTCCATTAACATTAAATAACAAAAATCTTTTACGTTGGCGTCAACCATGTGCGTCGCGGTGATGTGCACCCGCTAGGCGGGCTCTTTGGCATCTATAGTTACACATAGCGCATCCCGCCTAGCGGGCTGTCCGGCATCTGAGCAAAGTTACGGAACGCCCACTAGGCGGGTTCTTGGTTACGAAAGTGTTAAAGTTACGGCAGGTTTGGAACCCTTAAAAAGTTGAGTTTTAGTATTTTTCAAGGCAATATTTCAGTCATCCATAATCATATTCATCAAAATAAAGATTACTTTCACATTTATACATATTTACATATCCTGGTCAGGAATTTCGCTGCTTAGGTAATTTTATGGCCACTTCATATTGTATAATATTGTCAATCATTTAGAGAAAGTGGCAAGGATTGATTATTTTTCATTATATATCCTAGCAACCCGCCCAACCTCCAAACGAATTACGTACATACTTATGTTTTAAATATAC
Organism: Epinotia bilunana; assembly: GCA_947049275.1. NCBI lineage: Eukaryota > Metazoa > Arthropoda > Insecta > Lepidoptera > Tortricidae > Epinotia > Epinotia bilunana. The sequence goes on along the minus strand of OX346259.1, from coordinate 13,658,186 downwards.
ATTAAGAAACTTCAACATTGAAGAGATTTGTGATATTACTATTAAAAATAGTATTAGGTTATATTGTTTTTTTTTAATTTTTCATGTTCACTTAATGCTGATTTTATGATGTCCCAACTAGAATCATATAAGCATTGCTCCCATAAAAATGTTAATTTCTTTGACGGTATTTAATGTAAACCATAGTAATTGTGATAGAACTTCTATAATTTTCTTTAGTGTTTGGTAATCAAGTAGTAGTAACCAATCAATGTGGTAACCATATTGTTAGAATGGACCCCTGCTGCACTGTAAGTACATAATTTTTGTTTAGAACAGTCACTATGAAAGATGTTAAGGGACATCATTAAAATACTGTATTAGTATATTACCTGAACTTTGTGTCAAAAGCTATTTCAATCTAAACAATACATATATTACATACTTCATTAGAAATTCCCTTTATTCACTGAATGTAAAGTAACTGTTTAAGCTGAGTCCAGACAAGGGTTTGCTCCCAGGACTGGATTTGTATGGCCAGTCCCGACATTCCCGGAATTTCGGAACTGACCATACAAATCCAGTCCCGGGAGCAAAGCCTAGTTCAGACAGCACATGTCACCTATTTCTCTACTACTATTACCATAGATCTCACCACTACATATTTACAAACTCACAACAAATAAAACTTTCTCCAACAAGATTATTATAAACACTCATTTCCCACCACCCTTTTGTCAATTTTATTTAAATCAAACATGTTCCATATCTCTTTCAGATTAACAGGAAATTGAGTTTGATAAATATTAGCATATTTTTATCATTCAGTTAATTGATATTCAAATGTCAGCATCAATCAAACATATGCTTGTTCTAGGTTAAATGATAAACCAGCCAGAATATGCTGCTAAACTATTTAGAAAGCAACAAATATTGGCTTCAACTATCTATGCGGCTATAAGCTCACACTGCTTCAGACTACTCCTCCACAATGGCAAGACAATATGAATCCTCTTATTCCAGACCTAACCAGATTGGTAGTCTGTTAAGGACTAATCAAAACAACACAACAAGCAATCAAATTACCTAATTTTCATTTTATTTCATAGTCACTAGTAAAGTAGGCTCACATCTGCACAATCAATAACAGTAATCACTGAACAAACAATGTATCTGCATACACTGAAAAAATGCAATATTGGCATAGATTTCACTTTAAATGCAGATCGTAATATAAATGAGGAGAGGCGATCTACCGCGCCGAGTGGAATGTGCTGTTGTACTAGTCGGCATGTAAACAATGGCCGAGTGTTGGCCGCGCCGCCCCTCCCGGCTCCCGGCCGAGTGACGCGGCCCGCGCTCGCGCTCCGCACCAGTCAACGGTGTCACATGCTCACTGATACAGCTTTGCCAGCTCTGCGTGCGTCAAGCGAGCCTCCCGCACTTCGCGCGAAGGTCCACGGAGCGCCCGGCGTCGAACCACGCTCCGTGCGTCAAACAAATCCGCATGCCACGATACTCAGAAATAGAATTACATGAATGAAAAGCATTTACTCTGACGTACCTGTAGTCTCGTGATTCACGGCGGCAGTCGAGTTTTCTCTTTGTAGAAAAGAGTTTTTCGAACAATGCCATTGCGTCACATGCAACTTATAAACATCACGATATCATCGTGATTCGGTGCACCTGACATTTTCGCGTATCAAGTTACCCGTTTTATGGAAACATAATGGATTAATTTATCTTTTTTGTAACACTTTCGCAAAGTAAATAGAATAATCTGACAGATCACGTGCGAAAGTCATATGATCAACCACAGACAAAGTGGTATTTTTTTGGAGAAAGGTCAAGGTCAAAATGAAAAGTTGTTAAATATTCCAGAAGTAATTATACCAGTTTATTCATCAGCACGGCTATCGCAAGACGGCGCGCGCTGGCAATATACCTCTCTTTCTGAGTTTTCTAATAAGCGAGAGACGGATAGTGCGATAAAAATCGAGAGCTCGCGCGCCGTCTTGTCACGGCTGTGCTGTAATGAAAAGTCCTTAAATACAAATACTGTCTTATTTTGAAGTATTATAACGATATTATTATTTAAGAAATTGTAGTAAATGGACCATAGACTAATCAGTATGTTTGCGTTTAGTGGATGGTTTTTTTATTGACGTCGAACAGTCTCTGTCTCATGTCGAAACTGACAACTGACAGTGACAGCGACTGTAGTGAAGTGAGGATCAATGCTTGACCAATGCTAATAATTACTAATGCCAAGTAGGCATGTGCGTGCTCGTTCACTAAACGGATCGCTCCGAACTAGTACAATCGTACAAACGTACTAGTTCGGACTTTTAGTTCACTAGTAGAGAGTTGAGATTCTCAACAGACGGCAGGTCAAAATATAATCGTCTCGCTTCTTCCCACGCCGCTGCGCCGTAGTTCGGACACGGACATGAGCGGTTCCGTTTCATTCCCTCTCGTACTGTTAACTGTACTACTCACTCGGTCACTCGGAGCTCGGAGACGTTAGGTTTCGGTCGGTCGATCGGACGGATCATCGTATCTCGTATGTTTTCGTGCTTGCGCTCCTGCACGGCTAGCACGCGACGGCGCGCGAGCTCTCGATTTTTCTCGCACTATCCGTCTCTTTCTTATTAGAACACTTAGAAGAAGAGGTATAGAGCGATAAAAATCGAGAGTATGTCGCGGCCGTCGTGTCCTAGGCGTGCTGCGGTCCGCGAGCGAGCGAGCGCGTAGTGTACTAACTAAATGAACTAAGAGCAGAAACGTTACGGAGCTTCGTTCTAGTACAGTGGGATCTAGTACATGTACGACACAAGCCTAATGCCAAGCTAATGCTAATATGGCGACGGAGGTTATAACGACGGCAAAGGATGCTTATCAAAAACTCGATGATTTTAAGGTAAATATATTAATAACTGAGATTCAAGAACTAAGCTTAGCTTGCAGGGGACGATTAAGAACTTACCTAAATGACACAAAGGCAATAGAACAGTCTGATGAGATACAAATTCAAGCAATACTGGACTATATGCATGAGCAGATTAACATAGGAAATTGGAAAGAAGTGAAGCCCTTCTTACGAAAAACTATCACCATTGCTTCTTATTTAAAGCTCCTGGCTCATATAAAGTTCTCAAATGAACTTACTGAAGAAGTACTGAGAGAATCATTCAAGATAATTGATCATGGCATAATTTTCGGTTGTCCTTTAGAGAAAGAACCCAAATTACTCCATATCTGTGCTTCTTATTTAAATGACATCTATTTGAAATTTAAACATATCAAAACCATTCAGCTACCAACTTGTCCAAAGGCCTCATTAAAAGAATATAATGCCACTCCATTAGAGATATTAGACTGTCCTAGCATGGAACACTTTTATAAAAATTATATGGTAGCTGAAAAACCAGTTATCCTAAATAATTGCATAAATCACTGGCCAGCCTTGGCAAAATGGAAAGACCATAACTATATTATAAAGCTTGCTGGTTTAAGAACAGTTTCTATAGAAATTGGCAGGGAATACACAGAATCTGATTGGACACAAAAACTCATGACAGTTGAAGAATTTATAAACAATCACATCTACAAATCAGATGGGAGCACAGGTTACTTGGCACAGTACCAGCTGTTTGATCAAGTTCCTGAGTTAAAGAATGACATAACAGAGCCAGAATACTGTTGTTTTTCTGAAGACAATGGTCCTGTAGACATTATGGCTTGGTACGGCCCCAAAGGCACAGTGTCTCCTCTGCATCATGACCCCAAAAAGAACCTATTAGCCCAAGTGGTAGGTGAAAAGCAAATATTCTTATTTTCGCCTAAAGATTCAGAGTGCTTGTATCCGCATGAACATGAATTACTCTGTAATACAGCAAGAGTGGATCCGAGAAAACCAGATTTTAAGTGTTATCCAAAATATGAAAATGCTAAACCATATTATGGCATATTGAGGCCTGGACAGTTGTTGTATATTCCACCAAAATGGTGGCATTTTGTAGAGTCACTTTCTATTAGTTTTTCCGTCAGCTTCTGGTGGACTTAACATTTTTTTATGGATAAAACTAGATATATGGAGTGACTGGTAGTAAATGGTTTTGTGAAGTGCTGGGTCATGAATTCATGATTGTACTGTGTCCTTGAGTAAAGTATAAATGCATAAAAATTGTCTTTTGTATTATTTGTTATATAAAATACAGATAAAAAATCAACAATAAGTATAAAATATAATTTATTAACAAAAAAGGTGTTTATTTATATTCATTGTTCAAAGCTCGCCCGATTAACATTCTCCTGACTTCCGAAGTTCCAGCTCCAATTTCGTAAAGCTTAGCATCTCTTAGAATCCTTCCTGTTGGGTAGTCGTTAATGTAACCATTCCCTCCTGTAAAACAAAAGGTTTACTTTTAGTTTTTGATTTTTTAATATAATTTGTGTCTTTCAAGTGCTTATTTTAAAACCAGAACAATATTCATATGACAACTTCTTACTTTCAAAACCAGAACAATATTATAAAGACACAAGCTTCCTGTTAAGTGTTAAGATATTAAACTTACTGTAACTAGAGAGAATAATATTATAAAAGACTGATGATATCCAAGAAAACTGTGTTCCAAGAAAATACCCTTGCTATGTTCCAACAGATAGTTCAGGCACGCACTTGTACAAACAGCAGCAACTAAAACCGACCATTAATAGCCCTTATTTCCTTGCTATAAGGTATACGCATGGGCAGTCCACTGAGTCATTGATACTGATATGTCCTCGGAAACTAACCCAGTATCTGTATGGCGTCTAGCGCAACTTGCGTAGCCTTCTCCGCGCAGTAGAGGATGACTCCGGCGCAGTCCTTGCTGTTGACGTGGCCTTCATCGCAGGCCCTTGCCACACTGTACAGGTAGCTACGACACGCGCTAAGGGTCGTGTACATGTCGGCCATCTTGCCCTGAAACAAAAGAAATAGTAGGTTGTATAGTTTTTTCTCTAGTCAAACTTTTGAAAGGTTCGGCGATTGAGTAGAGTGCAATTCACTCAAGCCTCATAGTGGAGGGATAGACGATGTGCCCCGCTCGATGGTTTTTCTCGACATTTCTATTTGAGATCCTTTGAAGCTTTCAATAAGTCTTCGTGAAGCCGATCATTCACGGCTATAGTGAGACCTGTCAAACAATTTATATTATGTAACATTATCCTTCCATTTTACCTGCAACATCGTGAGGAAACCGGTCCCAACAATGTCTAATTTTCCTCTATGTGTTGGTAGCTCAGATCGCAGTCGCATTCATGAAACTAGTCACTAGTGCCTACTCCAAGTCTTAGGATGAGGTGCCAAAGCGGATCCCGCGATCCTTCAGGATTCAACCGGGGAAAACGTTAACTATGACGCTTCCACTTTACCTGCATCAATTGGAACTCGCCAATGTTCCGTCCGAATTGTTTCCTAGTGTGCGCGTATTGGAACGCCGAATCGATGGCAGCCTGCATCAGGCCAACCGGTCCGGCAGCCAGCACTAGCCGTTCCAGATCTAAACCGGACATCAAGACGTATACTCCTTTATTCAGCTCGCCTAAGACATTTGAGGCTGGGACCTAGAAAAAATAAGTTAGAGTACCTAGTATTAATCGTTAATTTATTGGTGCCACCACCAACCATAGTGTGGGGATCGGGGGGTGGACATTTAGATTTCAGGTTACAATAGATTTCCCACACTAGAAGGAAGCTGAGCGGATACTATAAAACACTTCTATCGTTCGTTTGTAGGTATATCTCTGTGGCACTATTATGTCGAGATACTGCGAGTTTCGACTTTCGCGAGTGGGGTGAAATCAACCTTTGGCAAAACTATTTCGTGTGGTTTTAGGTAATAATCAAGTTCTCAAGTCTCAACCAGCACTGAGCCTTCCCTTTCATCATCTTTCATTAATAGCCCGTGCCTAGCAGCAGGAAGTAGGTAGCTTATCCAATAATGAATAATAATTTTGGTTTACAACGACGAAGATACTCAGGTATCTTGTTCGATCGGCCCACGTAAAGTTATGTTTAAACAGCTGAATTTATATTTAACTTCTCACCTTGCAATCTTCGAACACTAACTCGCCTGTGTTGGAGCCTCTCATGCCCAATTTGTCAAGTTTTTGGGCGGTGGTGAAACCGGGGTAATCTTTCTCTATTAAAAATGCGGTGATACCGTGCTGTGGCTTGGCTGTAGATGGGTCAGTCCTAGCGTAAACCTGAAACATTAAAAATGTATGAATCAGCCTGCATACACCTGCCTACCACACGTTTGGACCACATACCTATCAACATACTTAATGCATTTATACTATAGAGATCAGGATGTGGAGGAACTACCTATATTACGCCATCTCAGGCAGTAAATAATCAATTACCGCCCGCAGCGCAACTTCTCGACTTGTGATGGTCAGGGGAAAATGTAATTTTTTTTACGTAGGTAGGTACACTACAAGCGGTACTAACGAAAGCCTCCGTTCATCGTTCTTCGGGCTCAAGCGACAAATAGGCTATCAGAGAAATTCTTTATTAGGTATGTATGTCGACCTCGGTAGTTAAGGTAGGTACCTAGCTATGTTCCTAACGTAAATATACTCAATATCCCTAGCGATAAGTTCAACGGCGAGGAAAGTTTTAGTCCCCAAAATGTAGAAGCAATAATAATAATAATCTTTATTGCACCACAACATAAGAAAAACATGTTAAAAGGAGCAATGTTAGTTATTAAGTGTTAGTGTGTGTTTTTTATTTATCAGTTAAAACTATGAGTAGGTACTTACCTATAATATAAATAAGGGGTATTCAAACTTTTTGATTCAAGGGCCACACTGCACTTAATATAAATTCATGCGGGCCAAGACTTGGTGTTGGTGGTGGTCATCACCAGCCATACCCCATATCGCTATCGCGGGTCGAACTGTCCGTTCTTTCCGCGGGCCGGATTAGAAGGGCTCGCGGGCCGGACTTAGCCCGCGGGCCGTAGTTTGGCGACCCCTGATATAAATAGTGTGTTGGTGGCGAGTAGGTAAGGTCGCCAGAACTCCCGAGGATATGCTGTGCTGTGAGTGAGGGCCGCCATTTGTCTCTAGCTGTCAACACAATGAATCCTCAAATCAATAAAGGGTCGGCAACGCGGTTATGTATCTTTTGGAGTTGCAACCGTCCATAAGCTACCGCGTATGTTTACAGGCCGTACATATGCTTGTGCCTAGTATACAATACACCGACCTACATAGAAGGAATGAAAATACCTACGTTTATTCATGACGCTAATAGGGCTAAGGTAAAAAGTTCTTAACAAAAACACCTCACCACTAAAACATCAGCGTCAGGTCCATTCGTGATCCAGAACTTGTTACCATTGAGTACGTAGTAGTCCCCCTTCTTCTCGGCCCTCAGCTTCATGGAGACAACGTCACTGCCCGACCCGGGCTCCGACATTGCCAGGGCGCCTATGTGCTCTCCTGAACATAACTGAAAACATACTGCACGTCTAGCACAACTTGCTGACAAGTCGCTTCGCTCCTCCTCCTGTCTCACTCGCACCGTGCAAATGCGAAGGAGGAGGGTAGATCTTTCTCGACTCGCGTCGCGGCGCGGCGTCAATTGTGCTAGCCCCCCTGGTCTGAATAGATTTATTCCCCATTGCGTAGGTACCTATGATTGTCTCCGACTTCTCCGAGTTTTGGTTGTTTTCTATGTATAAGTAGGTAACTATTAAGTATATCGTCGTGTAGTACCCATGAGACAAGCAAACTGTAGGGCTATGGTTATACGGTTATGATGGTCTCCTAATATTTATACATATATATCGTAAATAGGGGTGGGGCGCTACGGTTCCTCGAGAACGAGGCTCTATTATACCTAAGTTTTACCAAAACAAAACGTTACGATCGCGTTTGCATTTTACCCTCTATTTGTATGGGATTTGACAGCTAAACGCAAACGCGGTCGTAAGGTTTTGTTTCGGTTAAACATACTAGAGGCTCTGAACGCGTAGCTCTCATATTCTTAAGGAGCAAGAAGGCATCCGGCATCCCTCCGACTGGCAACTTTGACTGGTTCTATCTATATCCCGGATGGATGACTGCTTAGAGAGAGAGGTTACTAGGTGATTTGGAAGCGTGCGATAAGGCCCCTAAGTCGTTTAATCGGTCTTAAACACCGCGGAATTGTTAGCAAGTCCCTGATAATTTAAATGACTGTGCTCTGCCGACGCTTTCTGGGAACGCGGGTGAAAATGTATGAATGTAAGTATTTGGTAAGTATATCTACACAATAACTTCAGGCACTCACTTTGGGCAGATATTTGGTTTTCTGCTCGTGTGTTCCGTTTCTGTTGATCTGATTCACGCACAGGTTGGAGTGGGCTCCGTACGATAGCGCGATGCCGCCCGCAGCTCTGTAATTGTTGTCTTATTTTGTAGGAATTAGGAATTATTTGAACAACTAATAATAAATAAATACTTATTAGACAACCTAGTACCAAACTAAGCAAAGCTTGTATTATGGGTACTAGACGACGATAAACATACTTACATAGATAAATAAATACTTAAATACATAGAAAACATCCATGACTAAGGAACAAATATTCGTGCTCATCACACAAATAAATGCCCTTACCGACTCAACTATACCTACGTATAGGTACTTATACTTCGGCAGGGATCTTGCGAGTTAGGCAACCATGATGAGTATCCACTCATCACGGTTGCCTAACTCGCAAGATCCCATCCGACGGCTGCTTATTAACTGATCACCCTGAGGCACTATATGGGTAAGTTAGTACTTACTCCAAGCGATTGACTTTCATGCTATCGACACAGTAAAGTACCGAATGGTACGGTTTCACGAATAATTATATAGGACTGGTATCTGCCGGGCCGTAAGGATGAGCCCCCTGTACCTAGCCGAGCGGTAAGGCACCCTTTCTAGACTTTCAATCTGGAGGTCGTGCGTTCGGACCCCGCGGCTCGTACCACTGGATTAAAAAAAAACTTATGTACAAAATATCATTAAATGATATTTTGTACATATGTCTTTTCGGTGAAGGAAAACATCGTGAGGAAACCGGTCTACTTAATCCGAATAAGGTCTAGTTTTCCCTCAGGGATACAAGCTCGGCTGGCAGTCGCTTTCGTAAAACTAATGCCTACGCCCAATCTTGGGATTAGGGTGTCAAAGCGGACCCTAGGCTTCTTTTTAAGGTACAACCGGATAGAGCGCTAGGGGGATCATATACTTTCAAAGGAATTCTAATTAGATACGTACCTATGTCGTACCTAACTATAAATAAGCGCTCGAAATGTCTTGCGACACGTCAAAATGAAATAGTATACTAGTGTCTTTAGGGTTCCGTAGCCAAATGGCAAAAAACGGAACCCTTATGGATTCATCATGTCTGTCTGTCTGTCTGTCCGTCCGCATGTCACAGGCATTTTATTCGAAAACTATAAGGTGTATTTGAATAAAAATTTGAGGATAGGTGTATTTTGTTAGCCGCTACATAGTTTTGTAATTAACTTACTTAAAATATTTTGTTTTAGGGGTGCACTCCATACATAAAATTGAAAGTAAAAAAAAAAATTCATTCCAAGCCCACGTGTGGCACTTAAATCGATAGGCCTTTCAAAGTAAATATAAGACTTTTCAGCAATTTTTTTGATTAAGTGAATGGAGTTGGAGATAATCGCCCCGAAAGTCACTAAAATTGTGTCCCCCCCACTCTAATTTTTCAACCGTGTATTTTAAAAATATGAAAAAAATCATGGACATAGGGCTTATTAAAATCTTTCAGTGAAAATTGTTTTGAACAAGATCGGTTCAAAGGTTTTCGACATATTTCTAAAAAACTGCCTTCCTTAAAGAAAAGGACATAGGTGCCATAAGATTTCAGTAACGATACTACCTTTTTAATAGGCACGGAACCCTTCGTTGTGCGTGGTCCGACACGCACTTCGCCGCTTTTTTTTGTTATACTGACAGACACATACAAATACCAATACAGTTAACTGACCATCCTGTATTTATATAGAACCTTATTACAATGCACATAACGTGCACGGATGGTGCTGTGTTGTCGATATAGTACCTGGAAAGCTCTTCCATAATAACGCAGTGGTCGGAGTACTTTCCGCCGGTTCCGCCATAGTCAGGACTGGCTGTTATTCCTGAAATAATGATAACAATATTCGTATAAAAGAATGGTAGGTAAAACAGAATCATATCAGTCCTGACTATGGCAGGTCAGTCTCACCAAAAGTTTTAGTATTGTATCCTATACCAATAGGTACAAACAATAAATAACACACGTAACTGGGCGAGACTAGGCATTATGTCATTGTAATAAGACTTACGAAAACTCAGTTAACCTGTGTTCCGATGGTACAGTCGAGGTCAAAGATACACTTTTGCACCTTACTGCCTTGTAATATGGTGCAAAAGTGTAAACGTATCTTTGACCTCGACTGTACGTTGTGCGCTTATAGCTACTTTCTTGGCTTCCTGTACCTCAACATATCTTTGATTAGGTATATAATGAACATATGTACTAGTTTTTTATTTCACTTATTTAAGAAAGACACCTACGAGGTACGTACTTAGTCATCATGAACACATCAATTTCAGGCAGATTATCCGACTTTGCCTTGACAAAACCGCTTCCAGCCATTGTGGCGAGTCTTTTTTCACAAGGAGTCACTGCTTTCAATTAATAATCCCCAAAAAACACTTATTGTTTATCATAAACAGCGGCAAAACAATGCGAATAACTTTCAATAATCATACAAACTACCTGTTAACAGTAGACACCGAGTGCACGGTGACGTCACGATTCGCTCGGCCAATAGCGTTGCGTTTTCAAAATTTGCGAGGGAATTTGAAAAATACTACTTTTAAATAAGTTTGTTACTAGAAACATGATCATTTGTAAAAATAATCATGTGAGTATATTTATTAAGCAATAAAGATTACTCATGATTTTTTTTGGCCATTTCTGAATCACATGCATATTCCCTATTATGGGTGACCAAGATCAAGCTCGACCTCGTACCGATATATTGATAACATGCTATAAGTAGCGGGTACTTGCCTAAAACTCCCAAATTTCCTAATTTCTTCCAAAATTCCCGTAGTTCAGGGAAATGGTTGTTCTTGTCTATCTCAGCTGCTTTTGGCGCCAATTCCTTTTGGGCGAAATCGAAGACTGCTTGTCGCAACTGAAACACATTTATAACGTTTTGTAACCCCAACGACACATTTTTTATTATAAATTATTATAATGACCACCTAGAGCCGTTTCTTCAGCTCTACTTAGATACTTAGTCAGAGCATAAAATGTAAAAGCATTAACTCACGTAACTATATACTCACCTCTTTCGAAAAGCAACAGAACTTGGCGCAGAAAAGATCTATATATAATTGATTGAAACTTCGATTGAATTGAAACCGATGAAGAAGACGACGATTCGGACCAGCATCAGGAATACGCCTGTGCGATGTGGCGTAATGTTGATTTAAGATTGGTTGCTATTTATTTTATGATAGGGTTTATCCAAAATCCTTTCTACCGGGAAAATATATAGTTACTTCTAAGTATTTAATGTAATTAGTTAAAAGTGTTAATTGGTTACTGTCATTAACATATAGTTTCTTAAGAAACTAAGGAAGCAAAAGGGGCCTATGAAATATTGGCTACAGTCATATTGTAAAAACTTAATAAAGTAATCATTAAAATATACTGTGCGTCATACTGTTAAGTTTTGTTTACATTAACATTATGTGCGTATTACTCTCATACCTGCTGTTGTTCACTTGACAACCCAAACACACATTCGTCAATAGGATAATGCGACATGCATCTTAAACTATTCTTGATAGCACATTGACTCAAAACACGTTTTACACACACCAACGCAGCCATTGTTACGTCCGTCCGCTACTTATCACTAGTCACCCTACACTGAATAAAACCCGTTATACGTTAAGTTGATATTATATATATATATATAGTAAACAGGCGTCTTATCTGTGTACCTTTAAGACTGATAATCGCTTGGCATTGAAGTGACGTTATTATGGTAATTATTTCGTACGATAACAGTTCAGAGAGAGTTATCAGCTTATAAGTCTTTGTTGTTTTCGACAGAATTGTAGATAATAGTTAGGGCGTGTTTAAAAGTCAATATATTTAATGATAATGCAGATTATTATCATTCTTGAGATATTTGAAGTGATTTGAAATAGCATAGTATGTAGTTTATTATTACCTACATGGGGTCTATTAAACTCGGTATTTATGAACAAAACAAACAGTGACTAGCTATTATCGCGTTTTGTCCATCAAAAAGCAATCGGGTGTTTCTCTTGCCTACAGTTAGGTATTTTCTCGTACGAATATTTTTTGTCGCGTTACTCGCGATCATGTTAGCTGATATATTTTTATTCTGATGGGCAAATTGAAAATACCGTAATATAAAAAAACAACATTGATAAAATTAATCCGTATAATCCTATATAAGCTTTTAAAGCACCATATTAAATTACAATATATATAATACATAATTCTTTAAACATCTTAATGACTTAACATCTGTCAAACAATAAAATAACTATTCTTAAATAATCTTAAAATGTAACGAATAATAAAAACACTCAAAATAATTTGATTAATCCAAAATAAAATTGATTGTACTAACAGAGTACATATGAAATAAAAGCATTAAAATTGACATATTTCATTATGTATACAAAGGATTCTAAAACAAATGTCTCATAACATGTCGATCTTAATCATAAAATAGTAAGTATTTATAAACGGAATGTGTAAAAATATAATACACATTATACTGGCTGTGATTGGAATGTACAACACTTAGAATAACCCTCCTCTCCTTAGGCAGTCGGGTAAAAACAAGCAGAAAGAATCACAACAAAACCACAACACTTATAATACTTATTAAGTACATATGAAAATAATATAATAAACTTGATACTGAATCTGGAAGAAACATGATTGGAATTCATAACGATAAACCTAATGGCTCGAATACCATTCTAGTATATAAGTAGGTACTTTGATTGGTTACGAAATACTATTTCTTGCAACAACATAACACCAAGAGAACATTTCGTAGAGCCTTTATTTTTTCCCGCAAACTTATTTGCGAAGTTTTTAAAATTAATGCAGTGTGTAAAGACTGCGTACTAAGTCATTACATTATATAGCTGATTGAATAATTGTAAATACCTCATTGAGAACGAGCTTACTGCTCTACATTAATTTCGTTTATTTGGTCACAATTTCGATACTTTTATGACTATATCATTAGGGTGGAAGTGGGTTAGTTGGTGTCCATCTTGGCTTTGAGCGATTGATAATATTCGGCGAGGACCTTCCACGCCGAAGGAGCCATGAAGCCTTTAGGCGGCTCCTTGCCAGACTTCGCGAGTCCTGTAGGATAAAAAATAAATCAACATTTATTAAATGGTACCAAATAGAAATATTATCTGAATAGAAAATGGCAATAACCTGGTATTGGCTGTCGCGTAGTCGGGTTAAAACCGGCCGAAATGTGAAGATTATATAAATTATAATCCAAAGGCGATGTTACAATTTATGTGATTGACTAATAAAGCTACTCATTCCGTGACTGCTATATGAGTCCTTAGACGTGTCTTCTGATAAATCTCTTATCAATAATCTAACTTAATAAACAGATTTTTGACGACCGCTTTAGCCCAGTTGGTAGTGACCCTGCCTACGAAGCCTACTTTATTTGTGTGATGTGCACGAATATTTGTTCCTGAGTCATTGATGTTTTCTATGTATTTAAGTATGTATTTATCTATATAAGTATGTTTATCGTCGTCTCCCATAGTACAAGCTTCGCTTAGTTTGGGACTAGGTCGATTTGTGTAAGATTGTCCCCTAATATTTAGTTAAACTTTCGTAGGTATGGCTATTTCCGGATCCGTCCAGAACGGTTTGAAACTAACGTCTCAAAACTTCAAGATCGTGATCTAAGTAGTAGGTATAACCCCTAAAAATATTGTATCATGCAAGGCCACCTCACACCAAATGAAAAATCGACTTCAAAAACTTCTTCAGTCAATCACCTCGCATCCGAGTTCCGGAGATGAAGTCGAAGTCCTCCTTCCGAGTGGGATCGAAGAAAGCCATCTTGCCCACGGATGTGTCATACGCCGCCACGCGGAACGGGATAATCTGCAGAAATACATCAGTATTAAATTAGTATGGGACTAACTACCTATTTCCACCGCGCGCGCGCGCGCTCAGTGCAAATAGGTAGTAAGTCCCATACTAATTTCAATTCTCGCCCATCCACGCCCCGCCTCGTCTCGCCGGTGGAAAACCACCTTAATACTAAATAATAGCGAAAATAAAACGCCCGGTCGTTTACCTAGCATGTAACAGTTTCTATTCATTACAAGAATTCTTTGACTTAAATAAATATTATAAATAGTATTCAGACTGAAATTCAGGGATTTATATTATAATATAAAGTGTGTTACCTAGAGGTATATTACTATAGTTTTAAGTTTTAGATTTTAAGAGTTGCAATACCCTTACAGGGTCCCATGTTGTACTGTTAATTTTGTAAGACCACCTGTATGCCAACATGAAAGCAATAAAGTTATTCTATTCATACGTGCCAGCGCAATGCCTGTATAGCCCGCGAGCTAGCAATAGATTTTTGTGCGATAACTTCTGAGAAGGTTAAGATTGTTGCACCATGAAGTGCCCCGTGGAAGTCAGCTGCGGCTCCGTTGGTGGATTGACCAGCAGCAGCCACCCAAACACGTAATTTTTATTCTTTTTTGCCATTTACCCTCGATTCATTTTATCATCAAATGATAGTTAATCTAATATAATAACGACAAAAAATCATCAGCTGGCTGTACAGTGGTGGAAAACCCGTCAGCTGGTCACACGAACGCGTAAATACAATAGTTATTTACGATACAAGTGCCAAAAATAGGAAATTCGCAACGAGTGGTGATAAATTAAAACACGACCGAAGGGAGTGTTTTAAATCGACACGAGTTGCGAATTACCTATTCGCACGTGTATCGTACAACGTTTTACTGTACATATGACTCTTTAAAGTTTCGACATATGCACGAAAAGTGCTCTTTTCCGCACTAGTGCGGGAAAGTAGCACCATATGTACTGTAAAAAACTTTTTCAGTCATTTACCCTCTACTGAAATTTTGTCAGGTGACAGTTTATATGCTACTTTTAATAAATCAACGCGTCAGCTGGTTCTATCGCGGTGGAAAACTCGTCAGCTGATGCCCTGAAGTTTGTAACGCAGTACTAAGGCACATTTTTTTTTCAGTCACTTCCCCCCGGGTGGTAACTTGTGAGAGGGTTAAGAATGTTGCCGATAATGATGATGTAGATAATGATTTTAATGATTACATTAAAAAAAACTTAGAGGCGATAAATTTTCATCTTTTGTAATCGTTCCTGAGATTTCCATTAAAATAGGCGTTAAAAGTGGTAGGATACGGGATTGTTTTATTTGTGTTGTTTCATCTAATAATGAATAATAGTTAAGCAACAAAGATGTAAATCTTTTCTTGAAGTAACTATATTACCTAATGATTATTTACTCCTATCACAAAACAAATAATATTTCACGTGCTGTGTGTAGGTACTGATTCGGACTTCGAAGAAGAAATTGAACCCGGTTGAAATTATATAGATAATTTTATATAAATCTACAAGGACCCTCACGTAAAATTTTGCATTTTTTTTGGAAAAACGGTTTCTTTCTTCTATTTCACAACTATCGATATTGATAAGAAAATGTTTCTATCCCTACTCAGATTGCGACAGTCCTTTGATTTGCCGTGGAAATTCCGAGCTCTGACTCTGACTAGTCACATTTTATTATATTTATTAATTTATTGGTCCACCGTACCTCGAGATCGTTAAGGCCGGGCGCCATCTTGAGCACCATGGCACCATAGCGGGGGTCGTACAGGTCGCCGCCGCCGGCCGGGTGCGGCAGGCCCGCCGGGTCGCGGCCCACGATGTAGTGGTTGGCGCCTGCGTTCATGCGGCACTTGGCGTGCCATTGTACCTGCGAAATGTAACAACAGTTGAATATCAAGCATGGTGAACGTTTAGGTGCTTAGGTTTCATTAAGCTTCAACTTGCCCTTGCCAGACAAAGAATGAATTACTTTGGTAGAGACTATCCGCAACCAAAGGAATTCAAGGTGCTCCCGCTGAGCTGCATCATCTGCTTCGTGGAAATGATGGAGCGAGCTTGGGAGTAGGCATAAAGGAAAGGGCAAATGCACAAAAGATACCGCTGGGTCGAAGTGCATCCGAAAGGGCCCTCATCTAGTTAAGATAAGATAGGATAAGCTTCAACTTAGTGCCCATTGTCAAAATGCATAAATCCCAAAATGCCTACTGTTGTTTTTTTTTTCAAAAAACTGTTTTTTTAACGTGGAGGTGTCTTGAGATAACTAAATATGTTGTAAAATAAAACGAAAACTTTTAACATTCAACCTTAACTTGGTTTTATAGGCGTGTTAAACGCTAAGTTTTTAAGCGTTTAAGTTCACACGCGTATCCTTTTACTTTTACTTTGACGTTATGAATCAAGCAATCAAAGTGTACTTATATTTTCGGTTATTTGTATTCATTATATTCCCCACCTCTGTAGGCCCAGCGTACATCATGGGCGAAGGGAAGATGGCCAGCACGGTGGCCTGCGGATCCAACACGCCTTCGCTGAGCACAGCCTTGTGCTGGCTGATGCGGGTCTCCAGCGGCACATCGTCGTCTTTCGTCCATCCACCTAAAGCAAGTAATAGTAAAATAAGTTTCTGTCAAAATTTTCATTTTCGGTACACGCTTTTATTGCCGCCTGTACTTTTCTGTCTACCGTCATCAACTCCTCATTGAGACGATTTTAACGAGCCCAAACTCAACGGGGTTACGTCGGTTAAGTACTGAATTCCCATGGCCACCTTCTGTCTTCATCATCAGGTCAGCTCGATGGTACCATAAAATTGAATTGTCATCCAAACTATAGTTATATGCAAAATTGCAGCTCAATCGGTCACCGGGAAGTGGGTGAAATTTAACTTGCAAGATTTCATTACAGACACCTGGACAGGTGAAACTTTATTTATGGTGAAACTAAATAAAAGCTTGTAAAAAAATTCCTCTTCACGACCAGATTCCAAAAGTTCCATCCGGCAGGCCGTATGATGGTTTGCCGCCGTGGTATTAAAAATTCATGTTGTAAAAACCCAAGTGTAATCGAATTTTTTAAAACTAACAGGCAGCATTCGGCTCAGGACCGCTTCGGCCTCAGTTTCATTTCGGCAACTTCTTAAGTAGTTCTCATTCGCATTTGGTCTACTGTTCCGATTCGCCAGCATTCCTATATCGTCACTTTCTTATCTCGCCCGCTTTCTTACGTGGGCCACTGTAGTAACTTGGTTATATTCCTAATTAGACTACAGTGCCGATTCGTCAACACTCCTAATTCGTCCATAGTGCTTACTCGTCAACATTCCTATTTAGACCACAGTGCCAACTCGTCAACTACATAGCAGCCCTAATAGGACATCATCATTATCATCAAAGTTATCTTTATGGTTAAGGACAAGTGTGACAACAGCAAATACTAATTGTAACTGCCGCATACTAGCTGGAAAATAGCACTTAAGAAGATATGAAGTGGGTTATTTACACTCGATATTGTAAAATGTATGAAATTCAAATTCAAATCCCGGTAAGGGCATTTATTTGTGTGACGAACACTGGTATTTTCTATTTATTTACGTATGTATATTATATATCGATATATTTATATATAATTACAACGATTTGTCTATTTGTCCCCTACTATGTACGGCAGCGATAACAAAACGAGTTCATCTGGTCTGATCGGTAGGACGAAGCGGAATCATTACTCTTGGTAGTCCGATCAATCGGATAAATCGAAAAAAAAAGTTCATGTGGGTCCGACCAGTAGGACAAAGCGGAATTATGATTTTCGGTAGTCCGATCAATCGGATCAATCGGAAAAAAAGTTCATGTGGTCCGACCGGTAGGACAAAACCGGTAGGACCACGTGGCCAGAGGGGTTGGTATAGTTGTTTTATATATTCGTGATGGTGCACCCGCCATTCTGATTCTCATGTCGATAACTACAAATAAAAACCGATATTGTTTTAAAAATGTATTTGAAATAAAGTAACTGAAAACAAGACTTGCTTGAATGACTACTGCTCATTCAGCGAGTACAACGTCATGTTCCTCAAGGTCGAGCGTCACCATACCTTTTTGAAACGTCATTCGCTATGCGAACGGTAACGGCCAGAAAAGCCCTTTTAAATATTTCTTTCAACGTTTGATTATGTTCAAAATATTCTTCGGCCAACATGTCCGCCATAAACTCATGCCGTTTTCTGAGACCAAAACTGTCATCCGTCTGCGTGGAAATATGCTCAGCAGATTCGTCCGTCTGAGTAAAGACATCTTGGGCAGATGAATTCGGGGTTTGTGAGAAGCTTTCTTCTAACTGTGGCTGAGGTGTTTGTGTGCCACGATGTACGTACAGGTCAGGTGTAGAATCGGTTGATCTCAACCTGAAAAACTCTTGTGTTTCAGCTTGATAAGCTTCCTCTACAAATCCAAGTAGTATTGATTGGCTATATTCGTTGTCCATCTCTGAAAAAAAAACACTTGTAACTACCTATTTATCTGTCTTTCTTAGATACCTATTGAGCTAGAAAAAATATTTTATTTGAATAAAATGTGTGCTGCTTCTGACAGTTTAAGTGACAATCAGTATTAATTCTACATTCTCAATTCAAATAATTGCATAAATGCCAGTGTGTGCCTACTATTTAAATAACTTTTACTACTCCTAGGTCGATAAAAGAACGCGGACGAGTTGGCACTTTGGTCGAAATAGGAACGTAGACAAAAATGGTATATTGACGATATCAGATATTGGACGAGTTGGCACTATGGTCAAAATAGGAATTTAGACAAAATGGGGTATTGACGATATCAGAAAGTAGGCAAGTTAGGAAGGTGACGATTTAGGAATTGTAGGCTGACGACATGGCACTGTGGACGATTTATGGAGATGACGAAATGAAACTGAGGCCGAAGCGGTCCTGAGCCCAGCATTCGCTATAATATGTAGTTTACGACATAATTATATTCCGTGAGGGGTGGGCATTGTTAATGCATAGATATTTTGCAACGTTTTGTTTCTTTGTCGGCTTGTCGGTACATCACAAGTATTGTTACTATTGTTTCTATATCTGTACAGCGCGAGGACCGCCACATTTGGTGGCCAGGTAGGCAGCACCGTTTTCTGGACAAAGCTTTGGTATATCATAGCTTGTCTGGATTGAGAGCCAATCCATGAGGGCCTGCTTTACAAGATCTCCACCTCCTCAGCACCCCGGCGCATCGTCCGTGTCCTCGCGTCGTTCTTGGACCAGCGGCGATACCAAGTGGCCGTAGAAGACGCCCTATCTACCGAACGCCCGATAGCGGCGGGCGTCCCGCAGGGCAGCTGCTTATCCCCGAGCTGCTACGCACGCTACACCGACGACATCCCGGTGCTAGGCGACGTCCAACTCGGGCTGTATGCGGATGACGCGGCGTACTTTGTCGCGTCCTTCAAGCCCGCACATGCCGCCGTAAAAATGCAGAGAACGCTCGACGCCCTGCCCGATTGGCTCTCCCGTTGGAGGCTATCGGTGAACGTGGGCAAGACGCAGGCCCTGCTCACTGGGCAAACAAGGAAGCTGCCGCCGCCACTCTGTCTCCAAGGACAGGACATCCCGTGGTCCAACACCGTGAAGTACCTGGGCGTCACGATAGACAGAGGGCTCACAATGAAGAGTCACGTGGAAGAAACGGCACGTCGAACAAAAGCCGCGAGAACGCTGTTGAGGCCAATTCTTGCCAGCAGCCTCCCCATGCCAACCAAGCTGGGGATATATAAGACATACCTGCGGTCCCGCCTATCGTATGCGGCGCCAGCATGGTATGGACTTGCAGCAGAAACCAGCAAAAAGAAGCTCCGTGCGCAGGAGAACCAGGCCCTGCGCACCATCACCGCTGCCTCCCGTTTCGTCAGAAACAGTGTGATCCAGCGCGACCTCCGGTGGGAGCCACTGGACGCCTTCATCAGCCGCCTCGCCCGCGCTATGTTCGACCGTGCCGACAACTCAAGCTTCCCGTCCCTGCAAGGGATCGCGCCGCTGCACGCGCGCCCCCCGGACCGACACTCATGTGCTCTTCTAAGAGAGCTCGCGCCCAAACAAGACGCCCCTGACACGCCCAGGTATCTACAACGCCAAGACCGGCCAACGTGACCCCAAAGCCGCTGATAGGCCAACGGACCACAAAGCCAAGACTGGCCAACGACGCCGCCTAACTCGGCCCCCGAAGTTTTCTTCACAGCCCGTAATTACGGGCCGGTGCCCGTAATTACGGGCTGTGAAGAAAACCGCCACATAGGGCCAATGCCCTGAAATGGCAACCTCCACACCCAGACAGGTGTGTGAGAAGGCAGCAGAGAGGAGCCAATCAGTTAGTGGCTGAATCTCCGTAGAGGATCCGTAGTCGAGTTGTGTTTTTATTTCTACTAGTTTTCCACTAGCCTATTCGAGTCCAGTTTTGTATCTCCTAGGATATCCATTATCAACATTGTAATTGTATTTGTGCGTAATTGAGTAAACGTTCTTGTAATTCGAATGAAGCTAGTTTTTAGTATCTAAACTTCTAAAAAGTAATACATTGGAGCCGCGAGTGTCCACAGGCTACGGTATCTATTTACCACCAGACAGGCCGTGAGCTAGTTTGCCACCGTGGTATTTAAAAATAAACATCATTATTGCAGGTTTGTACTTTAATTTGTAAATCGTAAGTTTCTGTTGCCTTGGCATCATGCTTACTACATTCTCAACTGAGTACGCACTAATTTGTTATTAGAAGTTGTGCTTGAATTGAGTTCTGGGAACGATGTAATCTGAGACGGAAATGAATAATATTAACTTCGATAAGCGCTGTGTGGTTAGTCGCGTCTAGAAGTTGAACTGAATTGATTGTGTACGAATTGTGGTTTGAAATTGTGCTTATCTAAGGTAAGGACATTTCATCAGACTCAAAAGATGAAACTCAGACGATAATTAGCAAAACTTATTATGAATAATAAATCTCGAATTGATTTAGTTATATTTGAGATAATTTAATGTGATCGACTTTTTCATAAAACCGTCATTGGAATTTGAATCTATTACCTTGGAAGGTTGAGTTGCTTTTAGAATGGACTACTTTCAAGCAAATCGGTAAACTTAAAAAAATGTTAACTGAACGAGCTAATTATCGAGCAGCATTTACAAAAGTAGTGTACAGACAACGACAATAAATATGTAGACATAGTTTGCATTGTTCCAATTATTGGAATTCGTTTGCCAAAGTGACAATATATCTTTAAAGTCAACAATAGTGATATGTCCACACTTTTTCACAGTATTCGGTATTCCTTCGGTAACTTAAAAAAACGCCCCTTTATTCTTAAATTAAGGATCTTATACATAGTAACATTGCTTACTTCTACTTACGACTGTAACCGATATTAACAACAGATTGAAAACATACACTGATTCACTTCCATAGAACTGCTGAGTAGTCATTAACAATGTTTTAGTCAATTTTCAAACGATATAAAATTAAATCAGTTTATCATAATATTGCCATTTGCATAAGCTGCCTTGCAAAATAAAAGCATTTATGTGCAAATGCGCAATTGTTTACATTATATTCAAACGGATTTCTTGACGTTATCGTAATTTTAATCATCTCCGGTTCTTCATTTTTCAATTTAAATATACACTGCTATGGCATTTTATATAAATAATCATAGTTTACTGTATAGTCTACTAAACAGCAACTTTGTGGTAAAGGTCATGAAACATCCATACTAATATTATAAATGCGAAAGTGTGTCTGTCTGTCTGTCTGTTACCTCTTCACGCTTAAACCGCTGAACCGATTGAGATGAAATTTGGTATGGAGATAGCTTGAATCCCGGGGAAGGACATAGGATAGTTTTTATCCCGGAAATCATCCCCTAAGGGGGTGAAAGTTTGTATGGAGCTACGATATAAACGAGTTCCACGCGGACGGAGTCGCGGGCAGAAGCTAGTAAAATATAATTTGAAACCCGTGGGATAAGCGAGCGTCAAGAGCCGCGCGGTCCGCGGTACTGGCTAGCACGCGTGTATTAAAATTTCATAAAAGTAGCATTTTCAGTGGATTAGTCAATTTTACATTAAACGCATTAAGCGTCTATTTCTGTATTAATTCATTTCCTACTAGAATCTTATTGATGTATTCCTTTTCAGATATCTACCGAGTTTTCAAGTTTCGACCAACTACAAGATGTCTGAAAGCATCCTCACTGCAGAAATTGGTGATAAGACACCGTCTCAATTTCTGCGCTATTTGAAATCGGTATGTGGAACGCGAATCTCAGATGAAGTTATCAGGTATTTGTTTTTGAGACAATTGCCAGCACAAGCACGAGTGATTCTGACAATTTTTCATGACAAGAGTTTAGAAGAGCTGGGGAGAGCTGCAGATGCTGTGATGGAAGCCATAGAATTGCCAAAACAAAAAGAAAATGAAGTGTCAATCAAGAAAGAGATCGAGTTGTTGAGGGCTGACTTAGAAAAATTGAAAGTTGACGTGCAAATTCTGTCTCAGTCGAGATTTGAAGTCGGAACTGGTGGAAATCGAGCCAGGTCTCATAGTCGCTCGGGGTTTAGAAGCCGGGGAAGGTCAGCCAGCAGGACTAGATCACGTCGCTCGCAATCGAGAGGAAATACTACAACAATGTGCTGGTACCATGGTAAATTTGGAGAAGATGCACATTATTGCTATTCTCCGTGTACTTTTAATAATCGATGTACTTACTGAGCTTAAATCTTAATGAGTCAGTCCGTGATCATTTATAATACGATTCGGGTATATATTACCCTCTCGCTTGCTTATCTAAAATAAGCGATTTCACCCGAACCCGAACCCTATTATAAAATCTCATGAACTGTACGTAGCGTAGGTATATTTTAAAATGCAGATAAATATAAAATCATTGAACAGTTTTAATTTTTATCCACCCATCTAATTATCCATCCACTAATTACATCCCCGCTTTAGGTGTAGGGGAGGTACTCTAAAAAAAAATCTTTTTCCAGATTGTATTGTACTGTTTTGTCGGCGTGATTGATTCATATACGCATGCCGAATCACAGTTTTCTAGTAGTAATGGTTACTGAGCTAATCCGAAGACGGACAGACAGACAGACAGACGGACATGGCGAAACTATAAGGGTTCCTTGTTGACTACGGAACCCTAAAAATATCGTTGTCTAGTACCCTTAACACAAGTCTTATTGATGTTACATTGCGGCCCGTTGGTTTTGTGTAAAATTGTCCCCTAATATTATTTATTACACTAAGGTCGAATAGCTTTGAACCAAGTCCGCTCAGACATTGTCCCATGGTTTGACAATTGGACAGCCATATGATAGGGTAATGGGTTTTATGATCGGCAGCCACCACCCACCACCAGATACTGGAATACTCCGCATGAGAGCACAGACGGTGGCTGACGTGGAGTTTTTAGTGAATAGAATACCACATGACCCAATCATTCACCATCATATCAGCCGAAAGACGTCCACTGCTGGACATAGGCCTCCCCCAAAGAGTGCCAAAGTGACCGGTCCTGCGCCACCCGCATCCAGCGGACTCCAGCAACCTTTACCGGGTCATCAGTCCACCTTGCGGGGGGCCTACCCACGCCGCGCCTTCCGGTTCGTGGGACCAATCATTAGCTGGCAGGTTTTCTCCACGAAAAAAAAGAAAAAAAAGGCAACGGAAGGTTTTGTATACCTAGCGGGTGAAGCAGCAGCACCGGTCTCTTGTATCCCCTCTCGGTGAGCTGACGCTGAGTGTCTTGCATCAGCAGCGCATGACCGTTGTGGATTGGGTTGCGTAACTGATGAGCAAATTTCATATGTTAATATCCATACTAATATTATAAATGCGAAAGTGTGTCTGTCTGTCTGTTACCTCTTCAAGCTTAAACCGCTGAATCGATTTAGATGAATTTTGGTATAGAGATAGTTTGAGTCCCGGGGAAGTACATAGGATAGTTTTTATCCCGGAAATCATCCCCTAAGGGGGTGCAATGGGGGGGTGAAAGTTTGTATGTGGCTGCGATATTTCCACGGGGACGGAGTCGCGGGCAGAAGCTAGTGGGTAAATAAAAATTGTTTCAAGACCCATTTTAGAACATTTTTTTACAACACATGTGTCATCAAATATATGAAAAGTATTTGCAGCCCCACTTTTTAATAATAAAATCTTTTCCAATTATTACATGCAGCCTCCCGCAGTTACTTAGTACCTGATATTTGATTAAGTAAGTTAATACTTGGTATTAAATTATTTTAATATTGATTTGTCGTTGTTTGTGTTACACACTGAACTGCTACCACGAAACGCAAACGTCGTTTGTTCGTGTATCTCCTTCTCCGCTTCCTCGCTCGAATATCCAAGTGCGATAGAGACAGCGATATACGAACGGACAATTTCATGATAGCCACTCTGATTTGTAACATTTCACTATACCGCATTCCTGAACGAGCACCGTCTTGGACATTTTATGATTTTGGAACGAAAAAGAGAAAAAAAAACCGTTTAAGGAAGGAATCACTATATTTTTCATTGAGCACGAAACGCGTTCTGTTTTATGGGTCGTTCTATTTCTTGTTATTATTATGTCCAGTTTAGCAAGGAGACAATATGACAGAGTTTCATTGAAAAGTTGTTAAAATGTGGTATTTTCTAGGGCCTGGCCTTCGCTTCTTAGAAGAAGGCTCATAAAAAAGGGGGTTAAAATTACCAGATCCGCACTTATAGTGTATTTAACCCCACAAAATAGCAGTTTTAAAGTTACCCAAAAGACGTAACCACGGGAACCAGTGTCAGAAAAAAGTTGATTCACCATTACCTGGAAAGCAAACACGGCGTCAGCACCCAGCTCCCGGAACTTCTGACGAAGCTCGTTCGGCGTCAGACGGTAGGAGTCCAGGCCATCGTGCCAGCGAATACGCTCGAACACCTCGATATTGCCACCCACCAGCCAGTCGCCAGAGTCTTCAATCATCTGCGAATCGACCTTAAGTTTTAGGCGGTAAGTCAGGAAATTGAGTGAAGACATTCTCTGGATTCCACCTGTTATGCGTTAGTGCAACAGAGACAGCGAGTGCGAGGGAAGTAATTATGACCCCATTGGCACTTGGGCGGTTTTAACTAAAATAAGTTTGACAAACTTTTATGAAAAACGCACCATTAAATTTATGGCTTTAATCACACAAAAACTCTTATTCCTAAGAATGGATAGCTTATCTAAATATAGCGGTGTCCACGGTGACGCAAAGTATCCCAAACCCACTCAAGAGTGAAATCAAATCAAAACAACCTTATTTCTAAGGCAACAAAGATCACCTTAATATAATGGCGTCCTCTGCGATGTAAAGTGAACTGCTTCCTATATAATTATAATACTCCCATGCGGGTAGAACTTAGAAGCGTGTAAGATGACTGCCTTGCCGCCATAGACTGATAATATCAAAGAAATGTAAACCTTATTTCTGAGGGAACAAAGCTCATATTAATATAACGGCGTCCACTGTGATGTAAAGTGAACTGCTGCTGCCATCTATACTCCTTCCTCTGCGGGTAAAACTCGGGAGCGGGCAAGATAGGGACTGGCTTGCCGCCATAAACAAGCACGATCAAAGAAATATCAACCGTATTTCTAAAATAATAAAGCTCATATTAATATAACGGCGTCCACTGTGATGTAAAGTGAACTGCTGCTGCCATCTATACTCCTTCCTTCGCGGGTAGAACTAGGGAGCGGGCAGGATAGGGACTGGCTTGCCGCCATAAACAAGCACGATCAAAGAAATATCAACCGTATTTCTAAGTTAACAAAGCTTACCTTAATATAAGGGTGTCCATTATGATGTATAGTGAACTGCTTCCCACATCTGTACTCCTTCCTGTGCGGGTAGAACTCAGGAGCGCGCAAGATGGCGACTGGCTTGCCGCCATAGACAAGCGCCACGGCTTCCGCACCGGAAAGGTTCTCTTTGACTGCCGTAGATACTGGCAACACTACTGGCACAGACTGGTTGACTACCGAACCGTCAGCGAGGGTCAGACTGTTGAAGTTTAAGGCCTGCGAACAAGAGTTTCGTTTAAAAAATAAAGTAAAGATAAAAGCTTATGGAAATTGCCTTGCAAGATTAGGATTTAAATTAAAACAGTTACTCGATTAACAAGAATTAAATACATTTTTTATTTTATTTTGTGTAGCTTAAGGAAATTGTTTGTTTTTAGAGCCCAATATCGGAATAGGTATCCTATAGAATACGCATACTGAAGAGTCCGCAGTAAGCTCGGCCGAATTTCACCTTCCCATACAAACGTAGTTACGCTCTCACTTTAAAACTACGTGTTGGATTGTGACGAAACTTTGCATATACATTGACATGAGGTATATCTATGTCTGTAATTAGTTTATATGGTTCCAGTTTATAAAACAAACGAAATACAGCAAAAAGAAGTTTTGTATGAAAAACTTAAATAAGCTGTATTTTTTTTACTATGGTATATGAAGCTACATAAACTAATTACAGACATAGATATACCTCATGACATATTATTGTATATGAAAAGTTTCGTTACAATCCAACACGTAGTTTTGAAGAGCGTAACTACGTTTGTATGGAGAATCGAGCTTACTGCGGACTCTTAAGATATAATATTAGACGAAAAATATATCAGGCATCCTTTTGATTCGAAATACAAAATCTAAATTGATGTGAAGAAATAATCTACTTACTTGAAGATATTCATGTTCGCGCATGAATCCTTTCAGAGGGTAAGCCCATCCTTCAGAGAGTACCTATAAACGGAGAAAGAATATTGTAAATTATTAATATTTTTCACATCTGTTATTCAGAAAAGAGTAATTATTGATACCACAAATGATATATTTTAAGAAATCCATACGGTTTCGGTAAATGCCTAGATACAGTAAGCATGTAAGGACTAATGTTTGAAACGTATATTCAAAGAGAAATCCGCTTAATTTTTTTGAGCAATTTTAAACTTACCTGCACCCACATAAGGTCCAAAGAAGTGATTTCGATCTGCTGCAAATTAGCAGCCTCCTCGATTGCACTGGTCAGCCTGTTTCCGTATATAAAAAGCTCGTCAACGCCAATTTGGTTGCCTTCGAAGATTGGAATGATGCCCTGCAAGTTTCAAGGAGGAATTTACATACAATATTTTATGATATGAAAGATGATTGTGCTTTATTTTATAAAGCCTGCTCTATACAGTGGGCCATCACGACCCATCGTACAGGACGCAAATATGCGTTAGACGGAGAAAGACATCGCCGCGCCATAAGCCATCTGACACCACTACCCTCTCCACACGCTGGCCCATCCTAATGGGCCATTAGGATGGGCCATCATGTAGAGGAGCCATTACATTTATCCAGCGACGGTGCATTTCACAACTAACAATATCACATCAGCAAAAACCTTGTTGATGTAATGAGAATGACTATCAACTTCCTATAATATCTGAGGAGCAGTTTTAATGGCCATATCATCCTCCATCAGTCCTGTTCTGACAAAATGAGGTATTTCGGGTGGTTCAAGCTTTTAAATAAAAATCAGTCCTTAAATTACCCTATCGACTCTAAATTGAACAAAAAATAAATGCTTCCACTCATTTGAGGATTCCATATCATCATCCACCTAGCGCTATTCCCGGTTGTGCCCTTAAAGGGTCCGCTTTGACACCTAATCCCAAGATTTGGCATAGGTACTGGTTTTACGAAAGCCAACCCAGAGGGAAAACAAGACCTTATTGGGATTAGGCCGGTTTCCTCACGATGTTTCCCTTCACCGAAAAGCTAACGGTAAATATTTCGTACATAAGTTCCGAAAAACTCAATGGTACGAGCCGGGATTCGAACCTACGACCGCCGCTTGACAGCCGCATGCCTGAACCACTAGGCTACCGTAGCTTGAAGCGTTAGCGTCATTTGAGAATTCTATCAGCCTGCATAAAGAATCTTGTATATTTTGGCCAAACTGTCAGTAGGTAACTGATTGAGTTACTAAATTGTCTCATTCATGATAAACTCTGTCATCAATGATTAATATCTTATTATATTCGATCTTATCTAATGAGATGCCTAACGCAATTTACTTTGACCGCTGGCTCATAACGAAAATATAATATAATAAATGCTAGTAAAGTAAACATAAGATTTACTAGTACGTATTTTTTTTTATTATGATATAAAATAATAAAGACGGACAAAACATGTTTCTGTCAAAAATTTCATATTTGGTACAAGCTTTTATTGCCGACTGTACTTTTCTGTATACCATTACTACTCATTGAGACGATTCTAACGAGCCCAAACTCAACGGGGTTACGTCGGTTAAGTACTGAATTCCCATGGCTACCTTCCGTCTCCACCATCAGATCAGCTCGATGGTACCATAATATTGAATTGTCATCCAAACTATAGTTATACCCAAAATTTCAGCTCAATCGGTTACCGGGATGTGGGTCAAATTTAACTTGCAAGATTTGATTACAGACCGACAGACAACGGGACAGGTGACAGTAAATAAAAGCTTGTAAAAAGTTGCAGGGCTAGCACAACAGGCGTGTGTGTACGACGCGAGACGTCTCAATTTACTCCCCCTTTCTAATTTGTATAGTGCTAATGAGACAGACGTCTCATCTCGACGTAGCAAGTCGTGCTACGAGTATAGTAGTCCTCGCGCATCACTCAGTGCTCGCCTGCTTGCGCGCGGGCTGAGTGGAGCGCGAGGGTTATGGACGTACTCACTGAAATGCGTCACTTCTGTTAGTTTTACTGATTTTCACATTTAGCATCAAAAGTATTAGTAAGCTTTAAGAAAACAGCATACTTACAATTCATAAATCACAATGGTAAAAAACAGCCACTTAGGGTATTATTCGATAATGAACCTATAGCAGAATCATGTCATACAATATTTCTGGGAATTATTTTGGACGAAAAATGCTCTTGGGTAAGTCACATTGATAAAGTATGTGGCAAGATAAATTCATTTGTATATGCTTTGTGGAGACTGGTAAAAACTTGTAGTAAGAAGGCAGCCATACAAGCTTACCATGGCTATGTTTGCTCCCTACTTAGATATGCCATCATTTTATGGGGAAACTCACACCATGCAAAGCGAGCGCTGATAGATCAAAAACAATGCATCAGAGCAATTTGCGATGTTGATACTATGACATCTTGCAGACCATTGTTCAAAGATCTTGCGCTAATGACAGTACCCTGTATGTATATATACGAAATATGTATGTTTGTTAAAATGAACCCAGAACTTTTTAAGACACTTCAAGATGTATCTAATTTTAATACAAGGTACCCTGATAGGCTAGCAATACCTCGCAAGCGAACAGCTTTATATGGCAGAAACACCTTTTGTATGAGCATAAAAATATATAATAGACTGGATGATAACATCAAACAGTTGCCTTTGAAAATGTTTAAAGTAAAACTAAAAGTATGGCTCTTACAAAAGGCTTTTTATTCCGTCGAGGAATACCTACATGGCATCTTTTGACAGAGATAAGTGATCATTATATAGGCCTTGACTATTGTGTAAGCTTAGCTTTAGTTGTAAGTAATTGTTTGCATGCCAGATGCTGGTGAAATATGTGTTACTTATATAACATTGTCTGAACACCTTTTGTACCATATTTCATGCAAAATAAAGTTATTTGTATTTGTATTTGTATTTGTATTTACTTAGAACAAACTATATAAATAAGGGTCCACCGCCTTCGTAGGTATACTCACATTCTGTTCCAGAAGGCGCACGACTTGCATCGTGGAATCCTCGATGGAATTGCCGACCGTCTGCACGACCAGCTCCGGCGCTTCGGGCCGCTCGTACGCCTGGGTGATGCCGGTGAAGCCCTGGAACGTCCAAAAATATCATGATGACACCCGCTAAGTGGGTGGTCTACGCATTTTCGCGTGTTTTCCGTTGCGAGCGTACCGCCACGAAATCGTTAGTGGTGAATGTGTTCATTATTTTATTTTTTCTCAAAAACTGTTACAATAGATAAAATTCATTTCACTCTTAATAGATGATACAAGCAGATTCTATATTTCTTACGTTACGCTCAAGATTATACTTCAGTTTTTTGCTACCCTCGCAATTCTATTGTAGGATCTTTCGCTTTTCCCAGGATTCAATATACCGCCCTCGCCATAAACATATCATTTTGCTCCCTTGAGACACAAATACACAATCTAATTTCGAAACAAATATTCAAATGGACACTTTACCTTGATCTGTCCATCTCTAGCCTTCTTATAAAGTCCCTTGGTGTCCCTCTGCTCGCAGACTTCCAGCGGAGTGTCGATAAAGACCTCGAAGAACGGGAACCCAGAGTCCGTATGCGTCCGGCGCGCAACTTCTCGGTCCTTAATAGAGGGATTATTACTATAAACAACAGGGTAAATGTGATTCACCGAAGATGTGCGAAGATGTGTTTTCATCTCAGATCATAGAAAGAAGAAGATATGGCATGCGGGCGTGATGCGTGTCGCCTTGATATGATTAAATTGATCATATTCTTGGCGCTGACTGATTTGCGCGGCGACCGATGCTCACGATAGAGCTCCGGATTTATTACGAAATTTTATGCTGGTCTGTAGCGTGTTTATTTGTAAAAATCGGAGTAATAAACAAAACTACAAGATATGTTGAATAACATACTACTTGGTAAATGTTATTTTAAAGTAGTATTTCTATTATTAATGTATTTTTAGTTTAATAATTCACCCTAAAAGCTTCGACCTGCTAAGTGCAAGCACCTTACGCAGCTTCGAGTGCGCGGCGTAGGGCAGTACAGATGTAGGGCATAATTCATGAATTATTTTCCATCGTATTTTCACGGAAACGTATGAACGTGTCTTGCTATTTCAGTCAGTCTCGGTACAAAAAATACTAGCCAAGTGAGAAGCCTAATATAGTTTCAAATACGTTACTTACCGTTGTACTTACCGTACACGCTCGGTAAATTGTTTATTAAAAAAAAACGGGTCGATTTGTTTACCAAATCGCGGGCTCCAACATTATTCAGTTAAATTTAATTAAACTGTTGTGTAATTAAATGATTATACACGATAACGACTCTGACATTTGATAAATATTGTTTTACAGTAGGTAGGTACAAAGGAATCGGCCCGTTCTAATTTGCGATCAATGCCACAGTCACCGGGCGGCGCCCCTGTTGTTTCGGCGTATTTGTATTGATTTGATGTTTTGAGGTTATCTTACCTCTGCCGCCGGCGACACGAAACTTCAAAGGCAGACGAGACAGCTGTTTGCAACTAATTTGATAAGCTTTGAGGCGTTTGTTGTCCTCCTGTTTAATTAATAAGAGATACTATACTGCAAATGTAGGCCTAGTATCATCAGTAGGTGTTAGTATCATCTTACCTCTGCCGCCGGCGATACGAGCCTGCAAAGGCAGACGTGCCCGCTATCTGCAAATAGTTAGGCAACCTCTACGAAGTGTACCTATACTTTCCTCTACTTTCTTGAACAGAACCGTGTTCAGGTTATCTTACCTCTTCGAACGGCGATACGAAACTGCAAAGGCAGACGTGCCCGCTGTCTGCGAACAATTTTGCCACCTCCGCGACGCGTCTGATGTTCTCTTCGCGATCCTGTTTCGAGAAGCCGAGGTTTTTGTTGAGGCCTGTGCGGATATTGTCGCCGTCTAGCGCATATGTTGGGATACCTGCGAATATAGCAATCATCATTATTTTGATATATATTGTAGGTTAAGGAGGGTGAGTATCCACCAGAGATGGGCTAGTTAGCATGATGGTGTGCGAGGATTAAATCAATTTCGGGGCGTCGTGGTGAAACCTCGCGATCTAACTGCACTCCCCACCCCTCCCTCCCCCTTCTCTTTAGTAGAGATGGCTTGAAAATGAGAGTCCCACATACCCACTTAAGCGCATAAAGTTGGTGCTAAAATAGATCAAATTATTATTATAACCTACTAACAATTAGATTCATAAGCACACAATTGTAATACTACTAACACTATATGGGTTCTATGCCTAAAATAAATAATTGTATCGAGTTGATTTGAATTATATCTTCCCAAGGCTAGGGAGATGAGAAAGTTCATTTCCACTCTGTCAACGAAAATAAAAACCAATAACACTAAAGAGTCACTCACTTTCTATTGGAGGATTTTCCCTCGCACATCGCTCCGCTACCTCGCACAATTCTGGTGGATACTCACCCTCAATGTAAGAATTTAAGGTAAACTCCGTGCCTTTAAATATGTATGGCTAATAAACTAGATTATTGTCTCACACTCAAGTGAGACAACTTGATCGACCGGCTAGGGCATTTTTTTTCTTTTTTTTTAAGACTATAGCACATAACATGCACATTTTTAATTTTATGCAGACATCTTCAATATTCATAAGAAAATTAGAATTAGGTACAATAGTCTTGTCTTGAGTTAACTTAACCTAGTTTACAAATCATCTAGTGAGTGAATGGAGTAACAGATTCCATTATAGTAAGACGTTATCTTACCTCTACTTAAACAATTTGTATTCAATGTCAGAGACTTTCAATAATAGGGCCGATTAAGCGATGTGAAAAAGTACGCACCCGTGCCCCCGTGCGTACTCCACTTCGCCCTCGACAGTGTTATGCTAAAGTATATACTTTAGAAACTAAAATCTTTAGAAACTAGATGGGATTCCAACACGAAGGCAATAGTGATCTACTCGTACCCTTCATTTCACAACGACTGCTCTTCGGTCTCAACACTGTTCGTAAGAGACATACGAAGAAATAAACTAACCTTTAGAGACAAGGTAAGCTTCCAGAGCAAAGACGATAGTGGTTGTCCTAGCGCCACTGAGGGCGGTCAGCCTGACGGTGTCGTCTTAACAATTCCCCTTTGCCCTCAACTCAGGCTCTCAACAATGTTCTTAACCTTTCGGAATGCTTTGACACTGACAGATTCAGATTCAGATTCATTTATTTCACAACATATACAGCTGCACTTAAAATTACACAAAGTTAATTTTTAGGAGTATATGTTATAATCAGGGCTCGGATTTCCCATCGCACGGTAAGACGAAAAAAAGTATGGAGTCGATATTAACATTAAAACTTTACTCATATTCATACTCAGTTATTTAATTAAGTTAAGTATACCAAAAGATGCAATATTATATATAGTTATAAATAATCATAAAAATGTTAACTTCCATGTTTTATTGCATTAGGTATAGGCCAAATAATAAAATGTTCACGTAATAATTCACGCAGTGTGCACCGATTGCCAATATAAATAAATGACACGTCCAAAGTCGATAATAAACACATGACGCACACGATTAAATTTGATAAAGCGGCCAGTACTTACCCACCGTTAAGTCTATCTCAGCAATATAGTCTGTATAACTAAGTCGAAATAGTTACAGCATGATAAATATAAAATAATTACGGGAGTAAGATAATTAGTGAGTTTGAGTATGAATATGAGTAAAGTTTCAATGTTAATATCGACTCCATGGTTTTTTTTCGTCTTACCGTGCGATGGGAAATCCGAGCCCTGGTTATGATCGTCACTTTTAAAACAAAATCAAATAAGTAACATTTAAATTATCATACGATTAAGGAAATATTTACAGGTATATACCTATATGTCAACAAGTTACTAAAGGAACATGTCAATAAATTTAAGAATTAAGGTTGCCTTTATATGGGTCGTCAAAGATCTGTGAATTACATAATTCAAACAATTTTAAAAATATTAGGTACAATGACAGTGCTGAAGGATTGTAATTTTTTTGTTTATGTAGCAGTCTTTGATAGCATCTGATCAGTGCTAAGTCACACGAAGGGTTAACAGAAATCCGAAGAGACAAACTAACCTTTAGAGACAAGGTACGCTTCCAGCGCAAAGGCAATGGTGGTCTTCCCAGCGCCACTGAGGCCGGTCAGCCAGACGGTGCTACCGCGGAAGGCGCGACTGCCCAGCGCACGGCTCCGCTTCGCTCGGGACACTGTGTGCTTCTGCTCCACTACGTTTGTAGCTACTTGAGCGCACTAGAACAGATGAAAAAACGTTAATAAGTGACCGAACGGTAGTTTTATTGGATGAACTGGGATATACCCAGCTGTTACCGCCATGTTGCTACCACACTGGTAGCAAAAAGGGATTGTTTTTCGCAGTAGATATCGACAAATAAAGGTGAGGCTGTTTCCATTACTCAGTGGAATGAGATTCAGAATAAATATAAGATGAATTATAGTTGTATCTGGTAGGAAATGTGTGTGGTGGGGAAATCCTGAAATTAAATTAATGATAATATTACACTTTTCTTATAGATGTCGCGCCGGAAATTGCAATTTTTAAGACCAACATACCTCCATGGCCCCTTACACGATTTAATGTTGAACAAAAACACGTGAAACAGATACACAGGTAGCCTTGACACTGTTTCAAAGCTAGAGTAGCGCTTTCCAAACATATGTTGTTTACATAAAAACATAATTCGATTAAAAGACGTTATGACATTTTAGGCGATCACAACACTTATCGGCAAGTACCTTAGTTGATATATTATGATATATATAGGTACCTATCTATATTGCAGCTCTATGATAACGTTATTGGAATATCACTGACAATGAAATAGTTATTTGTTATACAAGGGTGCAAAGTTGTATTTTACCCGCGAGTGTGGAATTGAAACACGAGCAAGGGAAAGGATGCTATAGTTGAACCACGAGCGAAGCGAGTGGTTCTAAAATAGAATCCTAAGCGTAGTGAGTGTTTCAGCACACGAGAAGTAAAATACATTTGCACCCGTGTGTAACACAAAACTTTTCTCCTCACTGTAGCGAGGAAAGTGCAACATGCAAAAAAACTTTATTTAATTTAAATAATTTTTTTTTTTTTTTTAACCGTAATAATAACGTTAAGTAATATGAAGTTGAATTTTGGTCACGTGTGAATCGGATTTTAGTTTTCCCATACATTTTGAGACCCAGCGCCTGATGATTTGATGAACGCAACAAGCAATTATTAAAAAGTTCTTAAACATTTATTTTACTCTGTTTTTTAGTATTTGTTGTTATAGCGGCCACAGAATACATCATCTGTGATTTTTTTGTATTATGAGCGTTTAACGTTTTGTTAAACTGTCAAAAGCTACTTGAACACGCTCCAAGGTCAAATTTGTTCCCCACTAGTGGATAAAATGCGTTTTTGCTCACTGGTTTTAAAGGATAAAAGACGGCTTTCCGAGGCAGTGAGGGGAAAATAACATGCTACGTACCAACGCATATCTATAGCCCACACCCTTTATCCCAAAATAATGTAGTTTAGTTTAGATTTTCGAGTGAAATCGACTTTGTATTAAATTTATTTATTTTAATCTTCTTTTGACATTCTACGAGTATATTAATGTAAATTGATTTTATTGTGAATTTGTACTTATTTTAACGAACTTATGTGTGCTCCAATGTAATTTAAT
Source organism: Epinotia bilunana (assembly GCA_947049275.1). Lineage (NCBI taxonomy): Eukaryota > Metazoa > Arthropoda > Insecta > Lepidoptera > Tortricidae > Epinotia > Epinotia bilunana. The sequence continues at coordinate 13,622,382 of OX346259.1, read as the reverse complement.
GTGTACGTGTGGACCGATGTTGTCTGAAATAAAGGATATTATTATTATTATTACATTGAGGAATCCTTTTATTACATTTGTTACTAATAACCTAATGAGTACGACCACCAAGTTAATTTATTCCATATGGTCGAAACATATGTGTCTATATACCGGTGTAAATACTGAGCATTGTGAAATTCATTAATAACAATGAATGCTCACCAGATTCCTTATAGGTAGGCATAAAACAAATATTTTCTTAATAAAACGTTTTTACTATATAGAATCCTAAGCACACAAGGACGTAAAAAGTTGAGACCATAGTTGGCTGAATTTAGGGTAGGTTTATTATCGTTAGGGCGAAGAATAGCGTCCTTCTATATCTATAGTGCACTAAATAAATCGGTAGAACAGTAAACACAATTAAATATTCATAACCACATGATGAAATAAGGGCAGAAGTTGCAATCTAGTTTGTTATAATGACCGATGTTGCCCAGGTAGTCAACAAGACCGCTCAAAGGTCGGCTGTATACGTTTATTCTGCATTGAGACCCAGATCTGTGTATGGATATGAGCAATCCAAATTATCTAAACTACCTACTTATTTTAGCTTGACATATAAGATCCAGTATATCCACTTCTGTTTGTTAATTTGCCAATACCTGACTAGCTAGCATGATTGCATTTATGACCGACATAAAGCCTTCGCCCCTCTCCAGCAATAACGAACGTTTAAAGCCTGCTCTATACAGTGGGCCATCAAGACTCATCGTACAGGACGCAACTATGCGTTAGACGGAGTAAGACATCGCCGCGCCATAAGCCATCTGACACCACTACCACAGTATATGAACAGTAGATAAACTTCGAACAAAGGTACATCGCACGGCTGCACACATGCGCGCATGTTCGGTACGCACACACACATAGCCTTCGGGAATGATGGAGAATGCTTCAATCAGGGCCGCGCCGTTGCGGTGTTCGCTCGTTTTCACTCGCTACGTCAAAGGAAGCCGCCTCGTAGGTATGAAGACAGCGAGCCGCCAGTGCCACGATATCAAAAGGAGCCGAATAGGCTTGTAACTAAGCACCTACCAACCTAGTGCAGTTTAGCAACTATTATACTTACTAGGAAATATTTTAGGCATAGTATATGTAGTGGTATTAAAATATTCCATGAAGTGGGAAACTAAAAACACATACCCAACTATCTATAATATTATTACTTTGTGTATACAATATTGTCTATTAAACTGTAACAGAAATACTTTGCATACTTAAAAGCAAAATTAGTATTACAGGTATGCCAAGCCACAAACTTGACACAGCCCTGCGCATCGAGCGAAAGTAGGTAACGAACGCTCCTAAACGGCCTCAGATTACCTACTGTATTATTCTTCTATACTGTGCCACTACCCTCTCCACACGCTTGCTTATCCTAGCGGGCCATTAGGATGGGCCATCATGTAGAGGAGCCAAAAGAGGAACGATTATTTTACGTCGGAGATATACGCGATCATGATAGCTAGTCATTCATTTGTAAAACTATTTCAAATGCAATTAAGTGTGACGTTGCACAATAAACATGACCTCAGACTGAGGTCAAAGCTGCACTCTGTCAATAACAAACCAATATTAAACATAATAAAAAACTATGATTGAGCTAACAGCTGTTTTACACTTCCACTTCCCCTTCCTTGAAAAATAAGACTTAATTGGAAATAGATGATCATAAAGGATTTGAAAGTTTGTATAAATGACTGGTTTCCTATAAGTTACTTGCTCAGTTTCAAATTGAATTCATTAGACTATAATTTGAATGGCAAGTTATCGAATTTGAACTGACGTCAAATCCTTGCGATCTGAGGCGCTCTTTGTTTCATTACCTAGTCTAGCCATAAGTTCTGTTACAAATGAAATGAAACATATTTTTAAAAGGATGTAATTAATTTACCATAAGTAAATGTTTATTTATAGGTAAGTTAATAAGGTTTCTAAACAATATATTTTTTATTCAAAATGCCCGCCTTTAGCTTTAATACACGCCCTCAAACGATCCGGCCACACGTCTATAGATTCACGCACTGTATCCATTGGGAAATTTGCCACTGCTACCTTCAAAGATTTTTTTAGAGAATCGATATTGGCATGGCGTTTAGAGCAGACCATGTCCTCTAACACTGACCACAATTTATAGTCCAGGGGATTTAAGTCGGGACTGGAAGAGGGCCAATCATCTGCCTTGATGAAGTCCGGAACATTCCTTTGCAGCCAAATCTGGGTGGTGCGAGCTTTATGACCCGGGGCTGAGTCCTGCTGAAAGGTCCAGTGTACATTTTTGAACATTGTGTCGTTTAGTGGTTTAACTACTGTTTCTAAAATCGTGTCCTGATACACTTTAGCTGAAATTTTCACTCCTTTTTCGCAAAAATGGATCTCAGAGACGCCTTGATACGACACACCCCACCAAACCATGACGTAAGCGGGATGATGACCTCGCTGAATCCTTCCAACTATCTCTTTAGCTTCTCGAGAGTTGTGTGCGTACACTTTATCATTTTGTTTGTTGTAGTGCTGCTCGATAGTAAAATTTTTTTCATCCGTGAAAAGAATATTTTTATATTTCCCATGTGCGTATCGAGATAAAAGGCTTTTTGATCTTTCAACTCTCTTGTCCTTTAGTGACTGATTTAACATATGTCCTGTATATCGTCGGTAAGCTGCAAGACTCAAGTCATCTTTGATTATACGCGAAAGTGTCCTAGGTGGTATTTTCATTTCCTTAGAAAGGATCTTCTGTTTTCTTATGGGATTTCGGCGAATTCTGGCCCTTACAGCATTAACGGCTTGTTTTGTTCTAACAGTACGTGGTCGGCCAGATCTTTTACTGTCATCGACAGAGGACGTTTTGGTGTATCTTTGAATGGTACGATACACAAACATTCGACTGATCTCTAACTTTTTTAGTGTCTCAAAAATGTGGGACGGCTCCATTCCTACCTTATGCAGAGCAATCACAGCAATTCTATTTTCTTTGACACCCCACTCCATTATTAATTTACTTATTTTAATATTATATTGTATATAAATGGTGGCAAAAACATCCAAGTACTTACGTCAAAACACAACATTCGAAATTCGAATTATTATTTTTCTTAAAATCATTGTTAACTGCCAGTAACAGAACTTATGGCTAGACTAGGTATATGTACAATTGTTTACACCTTTAGCACGAATATATCTAACAGTTAGTACAGTACCGCATATGATGACCTTAACTTGCATGTAATTGATCCAATCAACCACCAGCCACCAGATGATTGACGCGTAGACAAGGGCTAACCTTTAAAGCTTGACAACGCATTTATTACACTTAAAAGCAAATAAAAACCGGCCAAGTGCGTATCGGGCCAAGCACAGTGCTGGGTTCCGTAGTTGCCTGTCTGTATTTGTTACATGGACACGCACGCGCCAAGTAAATGGTGCTGTTGCGGCGGCCGAATTTGTACGAAAGTTGGCCTTTTCAAGTACATTTTAAGTTGGTCGACTATTACTCGGTAACTACCTAGTCTAGCCATAAGTTCTGTTACAAATGAAATGAAACATATTTTTAAAAGGATGTAATTAATTTACCATAAGTAAATGTTTATTTATAGGTAAGTTAATAAGGTTTCTAAACAATATATTTTTTATTCAAAATGCCCGCCTTTAGCTTTAATACACGCCCTCAAACGATCCGGCCACACGTCTATAGATTCACGCACTGTATCCATTGGGAAATTTGCCACTGCTACCTTCAAAGATTTTTTTAGAGAATCGATATTGGCATGGCGTTTAGAGCAGACCATGTCCTCTAACACTGACCACAATTTATAGTCCAGGGGATTTAAGTCGGGACTGGAAGAGGGCCAATCATCTGCCTTGATGAAGTCCGGAACATTCCTTTGCAGTCAAATCTGGGTGGTGCGAGCTTTATGACCCGGGGCTGAGTCCTGCTGAAAGGTCCAGTGTACATTTTTGAACATTGTGTCGTTTAGTGGTTTAACTACTGTTTCTAAAATCGTGTCCTGATACACTTTAGCTGAAATTTTCACTCCTTTTTCGCAAAAATGGATCTCAGAGACGCCTTGATACGACACACCCCACCAAACCATGACGTAAGCGGGATGATGACCTCGCTGAATCCTTCCAACTATCTCTTTAGCTTCTCGAGAGTTGTGTGCGTACACTTTATCATTTTGTTTGTTGTAGTGCTGCTCGATAGTAAAAATTTTTTCATCCGTGAAAAGAATATTTTTATATTTCCCATGTGCGTATCGAGATAAAAGGCTTTTTGATCTTTCAACTCTCTTGTCCTTTAGTGACTGATTTAACATATGTCCTGTATATCGTCGGTAAGCTGCAAGACTCAAGTCATCTTTGATTATACGCGAAAGTGTCCTAGGTGGTATTTTCATTTCCTTAGAAAGGATCTTCTGTTTTCTTATGGGATTTCGGCGAATTCTGGCCCTTACAGCATTAACGGCTTGTTTTGTTCTAACAGTACGTGGTCGGCCAGATCTTTTACTGTCATCGACAGAGGACGTTTTGGTGTATCTTTGAATGGTACGATACACAAACATTCGACTGATCTCTAACTTTTTTAGTGTCTCAAAAATGTGGGACGGCTCCATTCCTACCTTATGCAGAGCAATCACAGCAATTCTATTTTCTTTGACACCCCACTCCATTATTAATTTACTTATTTTAATATTATATTGTATATAAATGGTGGCAAAAACATCCAAGTACTTACGTCAAAACACAACATTCGAAATTCGAATTATTATTTTTCTTAAAATCATTGTTAACTGCCAGTAACAGAACTTATGGCTAGACTAGGTAGTAATGTCTACAATACATAGCCGTGATAGTTTTCCTTTTAAATTCATTGTATGAAGTACTGCCATGATAGTAGCCGGCAGGGGGTGGACACAGCTCTAACAAAACATGGGCTTTAAAGCCAAATATCACACAAATGGAGCACTGAACTGATAAATGGTTTTTAGTAACCTATAATATTTTTGAACAAGTTATCCAACAATAGCACACACCATGGGATTGATCAGAAAAAAATTTACATCCCCACTTTACGTGTAGAGCAAAAAAAAATTTCAGGATTTTATTCTACTATTTTGTCAGCGTGATTATTTTTTATACCCATACTGAATTACAACTTTCTAGTAGTAAGGGTCACAGCTTAGCCGAAGACGGACAGACGGACAGAGGGACATGGCGAAACTATAAGGGTTCCTTGTTGACTACGGAACCCTAATAAGGGTACACTTTGTATTGAATTTTCATGTAAACTATACCAGTTTTTTTTTTCTCTCTTGACTATATTTAAAAGTTTCACAATCAATTTCATTATCTTCTTTTTGTAGTGGTATTTGGTTTGCTTGGACTGCGACTTTAAGAGCGCTTTAAAATCTCAAAAAAAAACGGAAAAACCAGATCAAGTGGAGAATATTAGGGTACCGTACAAAAAGTGTAAATATGCAAAACTGAATAGGAGTCGCCTTGTTTTACCATATTTTATATTTTGCATAGTCGTATGAGTTAACAATTGGTTTAAAGGTTATTAAAATCTTGGTTCCAATGACTGTTGGCTTATTTTTCTTTGTGTTGGTATAGTTTATTTGTAGGACATTAATACTTTTTTCACCTAGGGTTTTAACTTAGATGTTATAGAGATATTACCATTATTACCTACTTGCTGCCCGCGCGGCTTCGCCCGCGGATTCCAAAGAATACTGGCAAACCCGTGAGAAAAAAGCCTATATTGGTGGTGAAAGAACTTTTGACAACGGATGAGAAGTTCGGGAGATTACCCATTATATAAAAACTTACAAAGCTACAATCTCACAGAATTTTCCTCTTTATTATATTAGTAAAGATATACCTACGAAGAATGGAGACTGTACTTTTTATAGTTTGCTCTAAATACGCAATGAAGCGCTTATCAAGTACTCAAAGCAAGCAGATCATGTCAAAAGGCAATCTAAATATTATAGAATTATAGACTCAGACCTTGAACCTATCTTGAATCATATAACCTTACTAGGTAAAGAGCATTCCGCGGTTGGTTGGGTGTAGCGCTTAAGGGGCTCCCATACGCCAATGACCTTCGATCTCAATACCTTAGTTTTCTAATGTTTTTGTAGCTTATTATATTAACAACAACGGCTTTATGCAATATAGTATCCCAAATTTACTTCAAAGTTCATTGTTTTCGAGATATTTGGCATCAAAGTTGAACAATTTTAGGCCAAAAAACTGGTTTTCTGGCCATAACTTTTGTGTTAATCGGTTTAAAATGAAAACCAGAGACTAGTTTTTAGAGACGTCACAGACGAACCCAAATATGTAGATTTCGTATATGTTAGATCTTTCACGTCTATATAAATACGAAATAGGTGTTTTTTAAAAATCATACAAAATTAAGTATTCATTTGTTTCAAATTCCGGTACATGAAAATGGAGATAAAAGATTGAAGAATCGATAGCCGTTTGATTTATAACTCTATCTGTAGTGCAAAAGTAGGAGATACGATTCAAAACTTGACAAAAATCGATGAAAACCTCGGGTAGCCCCTTAAGTATAATACGTAATTTATTTAAGTGTTGAGCTAGAATTGGGAGCTGATTAATATGGCTGCTACTCACTAAGTTGCAACTTTGTATGTAAGCTACGTAAAAAAAAAGTATAGGTACAGCATCTAAAAATAATTAAAATTTAATGACTATAATTAATTAAAAAAATTAGTGAAACATTGTTTTTGAGTAATACGAGCTGAAATAAGTTAACAGAAAGCTTTTTCGATGGATTAAACTTTTACAAGTAAATACACTCGCGGACAAAGAATACGGGTCGGGTAAAATAACGTCATCTTTCCTAAATTTTCGTTTTTTTATCCTGTCATGATTATTATTTAATTTTACATCTAAACTGGATATTGTAAAGAATAGTAGGTATATTATGTAAATAAAACTATTGTTAAATATATATTTTTTAAACCTATTGCCGTTATTTAAATTAGGGTGACACGAAATTTTAGATCGCGAGTGTAGGTATTATAATATTTATAATTCATGGACGCGGGTGGAGCAGCTCTCGCGCTCTTTGGGGGAGACCTAGGTATGTCCAGGTCCAGCAGTGGATGTCTTTCGGCTGATATGATGATAATTATAATACCTAATGCGATTTTGAAGCACTATATTCACATGAAACTACCAAAAGCCTGTTTAGTCCTTTTTTTACTTAATAAATAAGACTAAATTAGCTATAATAACATGCTTGATTACCTAAACTATAAAGTCTAATAACGAAATAAAAGGCTTCATATGTTTTGTAGAGTTGATGCACATTGCGAACTCATCCATACCTCAAAGTAGGAAACGGAGAAAGTCGACGCTTTACGTAAAACCGGCCAATCGCATAACACGTGAGATAATACAGCTATAATGCTCATAACAGTCGCTTAAGTACGTAAGTACGTCATTTAAATTAGGTGGGTCACTTACAGCAAATAAAAGTCCTAATTCCCATCTTATTTCACGATGCAATTCCATAACTGAAAATTGGTTGGAGAGGATCAAATGCCCGTATAAGATGGAAACAACTATAAGCTGGCCGTTCTCGATTCTCTAAAAAGCCGAATGGAGCAGTGCTGTGCCAAAATCAGATCATGAATGTCAAAACTGTAACGTTTAAATATAGTTGGCGCAACCCGTTGGATATTTAAATGGAGCGCGATGCGCCAATGCGCCATCCGAATGGAACGATCGTGGATGACAAAATTCAACGCTGGAACATCTACGTCAACGTGCACCTATTTATCGCCTAGATACAATGGAGCGCTAGTGAATGTCAGAACAACACACACGACCGCTACCAAGTGACTGCTACGTGGCGCGCCCATGAATGTGGTGAATGTCAGAACAACACACACGACCGCTACCAAGTGACAGCTACGTGGCGCGCCCATGAATGTAGTGAATGTCAGAACAACACACACGACCGCCACCAAGTGACTGCTACGTGGCGCGCCCATGAATGTAGTGAATGTCAGAACAACACACACGACCGCTACCAAGTGACTGCTACGTGGCGCGCCCATGAATGTAGTCAATATAATAATATCCATCCATTTGGCAATGTCCGTTGAAAAACCGTATTCATTTAGCCCCACATTATAAAGACTGCGGATCACTGTTGGAACTAACTAAGGGTCGGTAGTAGTCGAGGAAGGGCGTATTTATGCACGGCAAAAATCGATCATTCGCAGAAAATAACAAATCATGCGGCGGTATAATCCGGAAAGTAAAAAAATAAGATAAGGTAGATTATAGTTATCTACTAGTTCACACTTAGTATTAGAATCATATGATTAGGTTAGAACTAATCTTGAAAAACCCGGCCAAGAGCGTGTCGGGCCACGCTCAGTGTAGGATTCCGTAGTTTTTCGTCCGTCACATTAAGTGTCCCCACTTAAGCGTTAAAAAAATGGTCTATTTGTTGGGTTGCACGGGGCGGTTCCACATCGCATCGGGAGCTCAAATACCGCGAGCCATCCGGTTGCCTCTCGGACACTGAAACTACGCGTCATTGCTTTAACTTTATTATATGATCTCGTTTATCATCATCATCCTAGCGTTACACCTGATCCCAACTTCCCAACATTTGGCATAGGCACTAGTTTTACGAAAGCGACGACCCTTTCCCTTTCAACCCAAAGGGAAAACTAGACCTTATTGGAATTAGATCGGTGTCATCCATCACGATATTCCTCTTCACGAAAAGCTAAAGTCGCTGTCAATGGAATTTGCTAACTATGTAAACAAACTGCCATAGTGAAAGACAATTTTAATATGGCGGTTTGTTTACATAGTTAGCAAATTCTATTGACGGCCACTTTAACGGTAAATATTCCATACGTAATTAAATTCCGGAAAATCATTGGTTTAGTCAGCGTCATATACATCTGTACTCTTCAGGGCGTGCAAAAGTCTGAACATGCACTCTATGGCTTTGACAATAACGTCGTGTTCATGTTTGTGAGCACCTTGACCACTCAGATGTATGTGATGGCGACTGTACGAGCCGAGAACCCACGGCCGCCGCTTGTCACATGCCTGCCCCCCTATTCTGTAACTTGTTTTAAGCTCACCTCAACGCTCACCCACAAATATATCTTGACACCGCGATGCGTAGTAACCAAGCGTAGGTAGAGGTCTAGTTTCGTGACGGGTGTACGGCGGGGTGAGCCGCATTAACGCTTAGCGAATAACAGCCCTGATCTGAACCACAAGGCTACCGTAGATATATCTCGTAGATATGATCTCGTTTATTTCCGACATTCGTACCATGTTGGTGCGAGAGGCGAATTATGGGCTAAATATATCGAACATTAGTAAAGGCGCTAGTCGTCGGGGATTAAAAAGAGATGCAACACTCTTCGTGAATGGCTTTTTTGGTCAAATTTCGATAAATACCTAACTTAGTGAAGTTTTATTTAAATTTCATTAAGTGAGATATTAGATGAGATTAAATACAGTATTAACTTGATTGTGTCGTAAAATAATGTATCGTTTGAGTAGGCTGCGTAAAAAAAGGAAAATACAGACCCAACTTTGGAATGTTTTTCTATCGAGGAAATTTTACGCAAACATGTATCGATTAATCAGATAAACAATCATATAGTCAAAAATCATATATCTGAAAATCAGAACTTATCTAGTCAGAACGGCGTTTCAAAGCACGCGACAATTTCAAGTTTCTAATTGGTGATTTTTTTATTAAAATTTACAGCAACATTTTTATCCCTCGACGCTCACGTGGCGAGTTACAAATTTAACAAGTGTACATTACACGTATCTGTGTGTCTTGATCTTGACTTGTATGTATTGTCCTTGCAATCGTTATTCATAGAGTAGGTACTCTCAATGTTTGTCAATTTGGACCAGGTTGACAGGACGGCTCCCCGCGAGGCAGCTTGACCCTTAGCTATGGTTGTTTTTGTCGGGGATGAATTAACCATTTTTCTGGCAGAGGCGTTATCAACGACGTATTACGACATATTCATATATAAACATGTATCTTAATTTGAATGCGCAAGACTGACATTCGGTCTTCACTTTTTAAATGCCGGCCTGAAGTATGGTCTATGCTTATTTAAAAAAAAACATACAGATTTGATAACACCAACACCCATGAAATAATCACTCGGTTAAGTACATCGCGGATGTATCTCGTTAGCTCCACTTCCGCATTGGAATGGACTCATACTCGTATTGTTGCAGTTTTTCTCGAATTAAAAACTTGATTCATATATCCCCTTTAAGCATTTGCCCAACTGTGGGACACACCATGATAAGGCCAGAAAAAAATTGGTTGCGTTGTGATTACTTCAGTAATGCGAAAAAAGACTGGCCCAGGGTAATATCACACATTCAGGAACAATTCATATTTTATTTTACTTCTAATTATTATATTCATTTATGGCATAGAAACATTAAAATATTAATATACATTTGGGCCTAGTTGGTAGTTAAGTGAGTAGTGAGTGACGCGCAGCCTGCCGAAGCCGGCGGTCTCGGGTTTAAATCCTGATAACTTCATTTATCCATGTGATGACCTGATAAGCACGAATATTTGAGACCGAGTCTTGGATATTTTGTTATTAAGATCTATTTTTTATCTACCTATGTATACTGAAGACAGAACTAAGAAGTTGGGACGGGACTATCAGGATGATTTTGTGTATGGAAGTCCCATAGTATTTTTTTCGCTAATGCGTGCGACACCATCCTATTTATAGTACTCCTAGAGTTGTCTTTGCGTTACTTAGGCCAGCGAATGAATAAATAATAGGTCTAAGTAGCGCTGCAAAATAGCCCCACAGAATGGGTGCCATTGCTATTATCCGGGGATGGGGGCGGGGTGTCGAAAAGATGCCAGACATTGGTCGTTTCCTCGAAAAATGCGACTCTACGGAGGAAATGAGTCTTTTTATAAATGATATATTTATGATTTAATCATGTCATAAAGATGTACCGACATCTTAATCCACTGACATTAGAGCTAGGATATGCTTAGTTCATTAAATGAACTAAGCAATTTCATTACGAGTAAATGTGAATTGTCCCTTTCCAACTAGCAATTTTTTGTATCCCTGGTGATGTAGGTGCGGGCTGAAAAACAGCAGCCGCCAGGCTAGCAGCAAACGCTGAGCCCCGAACCTATTGTCGCACCTAACCTAAGTACCTAAATTTATTTCTATTTTTTTTAAATTTCTGTTGTGTTTTTTTTGCGACAATAAATCTTTTTTTTCTATTTTCATATTTTAAGAGTAAGTTGTACGCAATGTTTATACTTGACTGTGTAACAAAAGCATGTACCTAACGTATATATTACTTAATATATGCTATAACTATATGTAGGTATGTAACTATTGGCTCGATTTCAATCTGTTGACAGAAAGTTAAACAATTTTATAAAGGAAGCGCAGAGAAAGTGATGCCGCTACGAAGAACATTAGGTAAATCAGAGTCGCATATGTTTTTTATTGAACGTGTGTATGTATTCAACTTTAATTTGGTTCGCTATTAGTCACTGATAAATGTGTGCCTTTATTTGTAAAGGAAACCATCATGCAACTAACAATGTATGAAAGGTCACTTTTGAACACATCAACTCTCAAAGAGTCCAAGCAACAATTTTTTAACAACAGTGTGTGGTCAAAATTTACCGGCAAGTTTACTTCATGGAGTTGTGTTGTGACTGCCGAAATTTGTATTTTTAATTAGCCTGAGAAATTTAAATATTTAATGTACACATTATTATGATAAAACTCTTAATTAAACACACACAGACTCAGTAAATTGAGGGTGAATTTTATTGATAAAAAGTACATTGTTGGTACTTAAATCTTATTACAGTAAACATATAAAATATACGCCTGCAAATGTCAGAATACTACAGCGAATTAAATAAAAAAAATTGTTATAATTTATCCTACTTATTATTCATTACAAAACAAAATGACACTAACCGTTCTGGTCCCCCATTCAGAAATCCTGTATTTTTCAAAGGTATCGGCGACCTTTCTAGTTCTTGCGTCTCGGTTCATTTTGCTAATTGGATAATTTGTGATTGCACTTTCCCGCCAGAGCGTTGAACCGGTCTAGGTACGTCGCGGTATACACGGCAGCGCGCGCGCCAATACCTCAACGACTGACGCATGCCCAGTCGGAACGTGTATTTTATTTTACTCGCGGCCGGCAATTGTTTCGAATTCGTTCGAAAAATAAAAAAAATAACTATTAAAAGTCAGCTATAGATACGAGAAGTGGAGTTTACAATTTACCTAACTAAATGTCTTTGTAGTTTCAAGGAGGTTCACAATTCTTGCGTGACTTTTTTTTTTAACTGATCCTAGTATTTTTTTGTGATTGTCTGTAATTGGTGATAACATGGGCGAATTGAATCTCAAAGTGGTTTTGCAAGGCATGTCACGTGTAGGTACTTACTTGAATTTATAACATAATAATATAAGTTTCTGACAAGTTACGTTTTTGGTAAAGTCGGCAGGAAGACGTTTCTCTCAAGAGTCTCAAGCTAACTGTGCATGGTTTTATTGTCGACTGTACCTACTTATTTTTCGGGCATCATCATCAACTAATCATTAAGGCCAACACGATGAGTATTGTGGAGTTTAGGACTTGGCATGACCACCTTCTAACTCCATCATCACCATCAGACCCGCTAGATGGTCTCGTAATATTGCATTGACATCTGACTAACATAAGCGTACAATGTCAACCGGATTGGACTTCGGGAAGTTGGCAAACGAGCTTAAGTATAAGGCTGCTCCACGCACTACGATTTTTTGTCGTGCGGGTGGGGCCTAGATAGGGTTGCCAGATGGTCGGGATTTGGCGGGATTCTCCCGAATTTTTGTATGGCCTCCCGACTACCGACAAAGTAAAAAATCTCCCGAAAAAACAACTTCATTGTATAAAACAATAATTTGCATATTGTGACTGTGAGTTTACTGAATAACCTTTGTACAAAAGAGAGAAACCTAATGAGTATGGGCCTAATAAAAGCTGAATTAATGATTCGACTTAATTTTAATGAAAACTGTTTAAGTTTCAAATCATCTTTAAATAGCGAAAAAGGTCAAAAAATGCTGAAAGTTGTTAAAAAAATATTTTTTTGTATAAAACTGTTGTTTTTTTATAATATAATATTTTTCCATGTAACAATAATTTTCAATGTTGTTGATTTTAATACTTTTAATACAGTTTCTTTCATTTGATTTTATTTTTATTTCTCCCGACCAGTCCCAAAATCCCAAAAAAGATTTTTTTCTCCCGATATTATGGTCATTCGATCTGACAAGCCTAGGCCTAGAGTTCTCTTCTAAGCTCGTTTGCAATGCAGACCCCGTATCGTGGTCGGCCTTATCACGCGATAAGTGACAAGATAGCGTCCGTCTCGTTTTATCGAACGGTGTCAGCCAGTGACGGACGCTCTATCTTGTCACTTATCGTGTGATAAGGCCGTCCATGCTACGGGGTCTGGAATACAAATTTGTTTGAAAATCGAACCACGTCAGTGTCGGTCTCATAATTATATGATGTGATGAATGTCTAATGTAATTATGAATGATTACTCAAGTAGAATTTGTTCTATGGCAGTGTATACCTTTGGTGCTTGTATTTATTAAGTGATAATGAGCTTTACAATTATATTAGAATAGGTATTTGCCAGAAAATGGCAGATGCTTTTACTATTCTTTCATCACGTGCTATATGCAAAATTACTTGTTTCACATACCTACTATGTATTCTGAGCTAAAAAGTACTGGCATGTAACTACAGTCGCCTACAAAGAGATGTATCTACTTCTGGACGCTATTACAATGCAATAAGCTGAAAAAGTGGACAGGTACATCTTTTACTAGTCGAATGTACGTGAGTTTTCTTAGAATGAAAACGAACCCGTTAAAAGGTCGCCATTTTGAACTTTTTGGTCAGGTATTTGAGGTAAGTTATATTCTTACGCAGAATATATTCGAATAAAATATCGATGTGTAGCGCACACTCGCTCTCACACGCTTCAACGCTCGAATTTGATTGAGAAACACAATTTCTATTTAATTACCTAACTACCAGAGAGGTAACGCAGCCAGCGTATTGGGAACCCTGCCGCAAGCGGACTTGGATCTTAGGGTGGTCCTTAAAAATCGAAAAATTTCATTCACCCTCTTAAATATGGTTCCCAACTATTTTTGGGGGAGATATAGTATTTTCAATAAAAAAACGACAAAAATATAGTACACTGTAAAAAAAATATAGTACAAACGACAACACTGTTAACTGACCATCCTGTGTTTATATAGAACCTTATTACAATGCACTTAAGGTGCACCGATGGTCAGTTAGCTGTGTTGTCGATAGTACTTGGCTGGGCATTGTTGCTATTTAGTAAAAAATCTCGGCAATTTGAAGTACTTCGTAAGGTCCCTCAAAATATAGTATTTTCGCGTACTATATATTTCTTCAGCAGTATATAGTACAAAGAGTCAAAATATAGTACAATACTATATAATATAGTACGGTTGGCAACCCTACCTTAAATATTGTTCTGATACGTGAAAAAATAAGGTGTTTTTTTTTTTGGACAAGATTTAGGGGTCGCGACCGAACTTCTAAACTTTTTAAGGCTTGCTCTTTTTCATACTAAGTTTTTTTCTACATTTTTCTACTATTTTGAGCTCCATCTACATTTGATAACAAGGAATAAGCAATCAAGAAAATACTAAATACGTTCACAAAATGATCGACACTTATTTAACTTATTTTAAATAAAAAAAAGTCGTCAAATCAACGCCAGAGTCCGTTGTGAGCATAATAGCACGCTAGTAACGCCCTAGTCTTAGTATGTAGGTTTTTCTTTATTGTTTTCGTTTTGTTATTTTAATATTATGTTTGTATTTCATAAGTACATACTTAATAGAACATAACTAATAGAGGCTCTTTAAGTTTTATAAATAGGGGTGGAAGTATTGGAAATCATTGAAGCAGGGGTATACAATGGCCAAAAGATGTTTGTCATTTAAAATGTCCCTAATCTATACAGGCGCATACACCCAAACAGTTTTAAATGTGCTTTTTTACCGTTTTGACTGAAATGATATGATCTACTTATTGCATGTCTCAGTCAGTTCTTTTAAAGTGCCTATATTCATTTACGGATATTTCATATTACCAACTTTACAACAACAATACAATATAAAAAAGTAAGAAGTCCAATTATATCAAACAAGGAACTGAAAGAAGTTAGACTCATGCTTGAACGTTAAAGTTTGGAGGTCAACATGTATTGAGAGGTGTTGCTTGGTAAATGTTTGGATACCAAGTTAACATAGCAAGTGGTTGAATAAGGTTTTGTTTCCATACTGTCCAAGTCAAAATGTGATATTGCAGTGATAGGTCGCCAGCCCATCACCCTGACCACACTTCAACCCCCTGTATCTAATTAACTTTAAGCATATACTTAATTGTTGAGCTTTAATTATCTTTTTTTGTACAAATGTGCTTGTCTAATTTGCTCTTGAATTGGTTGACATTGAGAGCTGAGACCAAATTGTCTGGCAGTTCATTCCAAGCTTTCACCGCCCTGTTGCTCAAGAAGTGTCTATGGGGGAATTGTTGGGTGACCTGCGAGCAACCAGGTTTAGGTGATCACCTCTTAGTCCCATATCCATCTGGCCAACACATTCCCTGGGCTGCTTTAGGTTATAGAAACAACTAACTCAAATCAAAGGTAAAATAGATTTAGTGTATACACTCGCGTGCAAAAGTATCGAATCACTTTGCATTTTTTCGTTTGCATCTGATATCTTTGTAAATCGGTTAATTCTTCTAAATTATTTAAATGTAATTATGTTTGTTGGAATATTAGCTTTATAAAAAGCTATGAAACATGAGCATTGGCCCTAGATTATTCAGATTATGGCCAATCTGCCGGTTTCCCGTGTTGTTGCGGCTTCTAACACCCACAAGTTGCACTACCCTTGACCCCTATAAAACGGGGGTGGTGGGGTATTTCTTATCAGTCACTTACCAGAAGTCGACCTGCACACATCTCCGCATCTTATCCTGTGAAGAATACCCTGAAAAAATGGAAGCCACCGAAGCTCAAGTCGCCGTAGTCGTCAAGCTCCTGCAAGAAGGGCGTAGTCAACGCTCAGTGGCTGCCGAAGTGAATCTGAGCCAGTCCACAGTCTGTAAACTGTACCAGAGGTTTCAGCTGACAGGATCACTTACTGCAAGACCAAGAAGCGGCCGCAGAAGGTGCACATCGGAGAGAGACGACCGCTTCATTGTGTCGACGGCTCTTCGAAATCGTCACCAGACTGGAGTTACCATCCAGCAGCATCTGCGGGAGGTGCGAGGAGTGGTTGCCAGCGAGTGGACCGTGAGAAGAAGACTCAAGGCGGCGACCCTGACACCCAGGAGGCCTGCGACTGGACCCAGGTTGCTGGCAAGGCACCGCACAGCCCGAAAGGAATTTGTCAGGATTCACAATAATTGGACCCTTGACCAATGGACCCCGATTCTGTTCTCGGACGAGTGCAGAATGTGTTTGAATGGCTGCGACCGAAGAGGAAGAGTCTACAGGAGGCCAGAAGAACGCTACGCTCAGTGCTGCTTCTCCGAAAGGGTCGCCTATGGAGGTGGCTCAGTCATGTTCTGGGGCGGCATCTCGTACGATGCACGGACTGAGCTGGTTTTTGTACCGGGTGGTGGTCGTGGCGGTGGATTAACTGCTGCCAGGTACATAACGGAGATTTTGGAAGACCACGTCGTCCCTTATGCTGGTAGTTTTGATGAGGGGTTCATGCTAATGCAGGACAATGCCCCTTGTCATACCGCAAGGGTCACCGCTGCCTACCTCCACGAGGTGGGCATCGATACCATGGCCTGGCCTGCGATGAGCCCGGACCTTAACCCCATTGAGCACATGTGGGACCGTCTTAAGAGGAACGTTCGGGCCCGGAATCCTGCTCCAGGCACTGTCGACGAGCTGAAGATTGCCTTGCTGGAGGAGTGGGAAGCGATTCCTCAAAATTATATCAGGAAGTTAATAAAATCAATGAAAAATCGTTTACTTTGTGTCGGTAGGGCTAGGGGGGGGTAATACCCGTTACTAGCGTATTCATAATAAATTGAATTTTATTCTGAAAAAGCCTTTTATTTCGAGTTTCCCTTGTTGATTTTAAAGCCATTTTCGAGCTACTTCCGGTATTCGAGTTTTTTTCAGCCTTTGGATCTGAAATATTATTGAGTTGGCACATTTTCCAAAGCGTTACATTGTAAGCTTTCATTTGATACCATAATTTTCAGATTCGAATGGGAAACTACAAAGATATCGGATGCAGACGAAAAATTGCAAAGTGATTCGATACTTTTGCACGCGAGTGTAGTAGATTTCATACAGTGATTAGTTTTTTTTATTTATTTATTTAATGAGGCTCACAAAACAATTTAAAGTCTATAGAATAATACAAACTATGCAATATGCTCGGATTTGGACTATAAATCAAAATATGTGACGAAATAGCTCCTAAACAGGTCTGAGTACACAAAAAGGATTATATTGTAAAAAAAAAACTTCAAACTAAATGAAGTACAACAGCTTTTGAAAGATGGACACAACAGTAGAATAACTGTATATCATATACAATATGCCCAATAGGTCATGTTGAAGTAATTGCAGAAAAAAAACTTTATGGAATTGCCTAGTGATTATGAAAGAGCTCAAGTATTTCTCAAGAATCAAGTGGAGCAGAATAAATAAAGGTGTATTTAAATTGTGGGTGTATTTTTTTTAATCCCCCTTGGACGGTACAAAAGACTTGTCATATAAATGTATCATGAGTTCAACCAGTAGAAACTTTTTATTAATCATTGGTTGTAGCACATTGGTGAAGGAAAACGTTGTGAGGTAGTTACCTCACCAGTTGGTCTAATCGAAATAAAATAAGGTCTAGTTTTTCCCTCTGGGTTGGAAGGTCAGATGGCAGTTGCTTTCTTAAAACTAGTGGCTATGCCAAATCTTGGGATTAGGTGTCAAAGCAGACCCTGGGCTCCTTTAGTGCACAACTGGTATTAACACTAGGACACTAGGAGGACGATAAGAATGACTGGCTGTAGCACATCACAATTGAGAGGTAAAAAAACAAACTTCATATTATGAAGTTGCCTTTTAGTCTATTTCATTGCAAACTGTGAACTTGCGTATCTCCTGTATCCCATAAACCCCTTGACCACTTTGGTTCATGTTTAAACCAGTTAAAACCACTTGGTCTGGCCGACATGTAATGTTTCCCGATTATTTTTCTGCAGGACGCTGATTCTCCGAGGGGGGTGGTGTGGCGCATCACTAGCACACTACTTCCCCACCCCTACGCCATGGGCCACCGTGGGGCAAGGTGAGACGCGCGAGGCGGACCGGCGCCCGCGCCTGCACACATCGATACAACTCCGAGCAAGACGCATGCCGCTTTCGCCCGCACACAATACACTCGCTAAACTCGCTTTCGCTTTGTAACGCATTATCTGTGACATTATACTTAGTGTAATTGAGACTTGCCTTTTCATTTAAAGACTAAACTATAGTGCATAGCTCCTATAAACTTAAGGATGACCAGGATGCTCGACTCTCCATCACTCTTTGGTTCTCATTTTAAAGCAACATCTTAGAATAACATGAAAGTTTATTTACACAATAGGATCTGCCATATCTAGGTTGAAAACAAGTTTCTGTTTGTAGAAATTAAAATACTTATTTATATTACTACTTGAGTTCCCACTCACTCACTCACATAAATGTGAGAAAATATTTTTCTCACATTTATTTGTCTACCAATTTGCAAGACATTGCAATCAAGGATACTCAAGGTATCCTTGAAGACCTTGTGTAAAAATTAAAGTTGGCATCATTGAAGACGACTTGAATATATGTTAGAACAATGTTTAAGCAGCTTTAATGAACCATCTGTAATAACAGTTGTAATTCTCATGGATATAGTACATTACGTACCTAGGGCGGTGAATTCGTGAAAGGCCCAGATAGCAGGTGTTTGTGGCCCGAACCGAAGGTGAGGGCCATGAATATGCGATCTGGGGCTTTACGAATTACCGCCCGTGGTAAGTACACAATTTTACGTCTTCATCTGGCCACAATGCGAGTTTTACCGTACGCGCAGCGTTCAGTAAAACTCGCATTATGGCCAGGTGTGACGTAAAGGATATTTATTTGTCGTCGGCGCTTTTGCCTTTATACTATCAATCAATTGAGACATTTCTAAATCATCGTTAAATAATGGCATAAGTGCCAACAACAATAAGGTACCTTTTCCATGAGAATGACACATATATAGCCCATGGAAAATTAATTGGGTACCGGAGAAAATGTTCCGTAACTCGGCATGAAAAGTAGGTATTGATATTTATAAACATTCACTTACTGTTTTAAGTTTCTTCTTCGCTCCCGAAGGTTCTTCCATTTTAATAATAATTAACCACTCCTATTCCTATTTTTCAATGGGAAGATAAAGTTGTCTTTATGTAGGATAATAATTTTAATTAGGTAATGTATTTCAGTAATTCATCGTCATCAATTATCATTTCACTTCACTATGTCAAATCAAATGTCAATCAAGATTCAAGATCTCAGGATTCTCAGGGAAATGAGGGATGGGAAAGGGAACTCAGGGAAGTGGGTGGGGTGAAGCAGGGGAAACGGTGGGGAAGTGAAAAAACGTTTTGACAGATGTCATTTACGATTCGTTCGGAAACCGAGCTACACCAACGACATTAAATTGTGTTATTTCTCCATGAACCCAGAATACTCTATGGTAATAACAATACCACGTGCGAGCGAGCTGGTAGCATACAAATCTCGATAAGTGTGACAGAAAGAGAAATATCATTCATTGTTCTTGTCATAGTTCCACTTTTTTATTTGCTATAACTGATTTAGTATGTAGTTCAGCACGGCTAGCACGCGACGGCGCGCGAGCTCTCTCGATTTTTCTCGCACTATCAGTCTCTCTCTTATTAGAACACTTAGAAGAAGAGGTATAGTGCGATAAAAATCGAGAGTATGTCGCGGCCGTCGTGTGCTAGACGTGCTGGCACATAAACCATTACCCGTCCAAATTAAGTAGGTTGTTTATTGCAAGTCATCAGCCATTTTAAGACCAGTTCTTAATTTAGCTGCATAGGAGCCTTTCCGTCCCTCACTGTGGCATCACGTACAGCCTGTTCAGAGTATTCTAGGTTCATGTATTTCTCTCACCTTATCTCACCCTATGATTGGCTATTGCAAAAAAATGACAGCTAACGTGTTCACTGCGGCGCTACCACGAACTTCGAAAGTCGAAGTTCGGGTATTTCCATCTCTATCGCACTCCCTCACTCGAATGACAAGGATGCATGTATTACGAACTTCGACTTTCGAAGTTCGTGGTAGCGCCGCTGTACCTTTAGATATTATATTATTCTGTTTCTGTGGTTGCAGAGGGAGAGGTCTTCTTAGTAGTCTATGTGCCACAAAGTCTGTGTGCAGAGGCAACATTGACGATTGTCTGTTCTGCATTTGGAAAAATTATCTGCAGATACTGCAGTGCGCAAGTAAAGTAAAGACGTTTTATTTTATATTTTCACAAACATAACTTTATTTCATATATTTATGGTTTTACGTGAGGCGTTGAGTGAAATTTATGTTCGTTATTTTCTCTTGATCAGTGGAAGCAACAAGCAGTGCAAATACTGTGACCAAAATGCCTGCAGTAACGTCCACGACTACCGATGAACAAAATGATCCTGACCAGCGAATGTGGAATGCTCTGAAATGGTACATAACTCGCGAACGGCAAAGGAAAAAGCAAGGTAAGTATCAGGCTAATCTCAGTAAATACACTGTTATGTTTGTTTATGTTGATTATGTGTCTGAGATATCATATTTTGTTGACACAACAACTGTTCATCTCTCCTGTTTGTAAAGTAAACTTACTTAGATAATTATAAAGTAAACTTACTTAGATAATTATAAAGAAACTACATATCAAAATCAGAATAAACAATGGTAAGTTCAAAAACATTATCCAGTTAAACCACGCCTTTCACACTCAAACAATAATTGATGTTGTCACTACACTACTTATATTAAAACACCGAAACAAGTTGCTTGTAATGGGTCAGTTTTATCCCTTATTTAACAACAATCTAATATTCCATTATAGTGTTATATTCTCTGTACATACACACAATAATTTATCACATCTTATAATGTGACTGTTTCCAGTCACTTTCTTGTTAGGACAAGATAGATCATGCAATTCACTCTGTACTTGTACTGGATGCATGATAGGATGTTATCATGGCAATACTTGTATTGCCATGATAACATTCTAAGTAGAATAGAATAGACTATTAAAATGACTACTCGCATTCATTCATGATAATAAATATCATATCAAAATCATACCAAAATATATACCACACCGGATTAATGCCTCGGCTAAGCACCTTGCTCCAGCTAGTGCGCCCAGTGTAGACTGAGTCATCTGCATGAGATCTGTTCAGTTATCAAACCGGCAAACAGTCCTCAGGCTCGAGCCCGAGGCATGCGGCGTGAATCCAGCTTTTCCTGTATTGAGGTGTGCAATAGACTAAGTTATACAACCATGTTCCAGAGTATGAAGCGGAGGTTGAAGAGGAGAGACTTAGAAAAGAGAGAGAAGCGAGAGAGAGACAAGATGTTATGACATTGGGTATGCCATTTGCAGTGCTTATTTATTTAGTAGTCAAAGAAGAATAAAGGCATGTCTGTATTCATAAATCTATAGGTGCTTAACTTAATTGCACAATAAAAATAAGTACAAAAGTTTCACTCAATTACTACCAGTCAAAAAATAACAACTTGGGAAATTTCAGAGGAAACTAAGGAACAGATTGATGGACTAGAGCAGAAACTGAAACAGTTAGAGAAAGAGAAGCAGCAGTTGTTCATGCAGCTGAAGAAGGTGCTTAATGAGGATGAGATTAGAAAGAGACAGCAGCAGAAGGAGTCCAAGTGAGTATGGAATCACTGTTAAATGTTTTATTGTTGCATTGTTTTTAAATTAAGATCAATGATGATGTGTATTAAAATGTATTGTAAGTAAAACTGATGTTGGTTGATTGTGACTGAGCCTTACAGTCATTTGGAACTTTGCTTTACACAATAAATGTTCTCATGAAATACACTAATTGTAAGAAAACTATGTAGTTAGTAAGGCCTTCATACCATTTTTTTTATTACTATTAATTTACTGTGTGAAAACTATCATAACAGCAGATTTTTAATGAATTATTTATTTTTGGAGAGAATCTTACACAATTATAGCAAGCTCAATAAGGCTTTTGTTGTGGGTACTAGGCAATGATATATCTGCCGTCCTAAGCAAAAAGGACGCATCTGACTATGAGACTTGTAGTCAGATGCGTCCTTTTTGCTTAGGACGGCAGATATATAATAGATTTTGTGATGATACGAACCAGATTTTTCCATGAGAATCATGCTGCGATAAAAGTTGATTTCCTACTTACTTTAATCATAATTTATTGAATTCTCAGTGAAAACCAACCAATGAAGATGCAAATGGGCGGCAACATACAGATTCCGATGTTCCCAATGTCAACATCAACGGGTCAAGGCGAACAAATACAGTCACAGGGCAGGCCTCCACCTCTAACTTCCCATATGCTGAACAAGGTACTATTGTATTCAACTATTCATCTATGAAGAATTATTTCATTTATTCAACCTATTGATACCCGGTGGCTACCCAGGGAACCATGGGAGAGATCCTCTGGCAGTCATGGCATTCGAAAAGTTAAAACTGTATACATCCATAAAGAATGTTTTCAGTCATGTAGATTGATTTGACACACTCCAGTTTAAAATTAGCCCATGGTACACAATAGGTGTGTAAACTCATGTTAAAATTTGTTGCTAAATGGATAGTAAACCATCAAATTACTGGAATACAGTAAATTAAAAATATAATTAAAATCATAAAAACATGATCCTTGAAAGTTTAGAAAATATTTTTTTTTTATTGTCCAAGAGTCAATTTAAAGTTACCAATAGAATATTTACGCTTTTATAGAAAACATTGTATGACAACTATGGACCTAAACGCAGTATTTCGCGACCGATACAGTAATTTACTTAGTTTTCCATACAATGATTAGTACAAATAGACAGCGGTGACGTCATACTTCTGTGTCAATTAGTATGAAGCGTTTCGTCTGCCGCCAGCGAGGTCTGTCCTTGGCTCAATTTTTTGTCTATTTATGTACTTAGTTTAATTGTAGTTAATAATAAATAATAATAAAACATTTGTTCCTTTCTAAAAACTGGTTTGAATGCCATCGACAAAAAACCGTAGGAATCATGCCTGTTCCTTATTCTAATCTAACATGAATGACACAGAGTCCTATGCTTTGACATGTTTTTGATAAGATTGTTCTCTATTTCTCTAAGCAGGTCTTAATAAATTTGAAAATAAATGACTAGTTTTCAATAAATTTAATATAATTTAACAATAAATGTATTGTAAATAAAACAGCAGACCATAGTGCGCGGCCCCATGCAGGCCGGGGCGAAGCGCGCGCGCAGTCCCTCGCCGACCTACGCGCTGTACTCGCAGCGCCTCCACCAACCACCCATGAAGCACCAGCCCGTGTATTCTGACCACAGTAAGTAACATTCATGTCTCAGTTTTATATAGAAAACTCCCGTGAGTTTTAGTCATTAAATATATAAAAGGGGTCACTCGCGGCTCCGCTAAGCGCGATGGCATCGCGTGCGCTCATGAATAAGAGCCACATATTGGTTCGAAACATGTCGAGCGATAAAGAAAGATTAAGATTATATTTTAATATGAATTTCCTTACTGGCTGTCACGACTGGCTGCTAGAAAAAGGAGAAAATCTGCCATATTTTTTTACCTTTAACCCTTTAACGGGCCCTAAGGCATCTGAATTTTCACAGAATTGAACCCTATCACATAGAAATAAAGTTCATTAATTGTGGGAATATAGTTCCTTCTGCCTTGCAAAGGGTTCCGCTACTTGAAACACTAATAAATACCTGGCAAAGGTTATTTCCAAAGAATATCAGCAATAAACACAATTGATTTTGTGTCATATTGTTATGATTATAATTTCCAAGTAAATGTATACAGTGGTTGCTAAATCACCTCTGCCTAAATAAAGGTAAATAGCAGTGAGTCAGCGAACTGTGCACAATTAACTCATTTTTGAAGAAATTTGGACTGATCATCTTAATTTTACCACCCGGTACGGATACCGGTAATCATATGAAAGGCCTGTCAAATTCAAAAGCTTCGACAATCATCGTGTTTCTAAAGAACACTAGTGACACCGTCAAAAATTGCATTATATTGTCTTTGATTGCAGTGTGTTTACTGTACTTGTAAAAACAATTGCTTACGACAACATTTCTATGATAATCTTTTACAGAAGTAGAAGACGGTCGTATGGGCCGGCAAATGCGCGCCGTACTGTGGAACAGTGAGTTATACGCCAGGTGTCAAACCGCTTGCTCCGTTTCATTTTTATTTCCTTCCACATTTCATTTATTCCTGCATTTTTTTTAATTTTCACCATCTTAACTGGTTACGGCGTCCACATTCTCTATCATTATTACGTCATACATTGCGTTGTACTCTTAATTTTGTTATACACTCTGTCTCTTCAGGGCTCTTCCTGTCTCATTTAAAGGTTTATTCGGATCTCTTCAAGGAAATTACCTACTTCTAATAAACCAATCCTATTACATAATCGTGCGACTAATAGCATGACTTCCATAAGCTATTGTTCTTTATTCTATACCTCTACAGAAAGTAACCCATAACCATTTTGTTTATTGTCCAGTTTTTTTTTGTCAATGTTGATTGTATTTTCCTTTTTCCTAGTCGTGCTGTTTAAGCTTATAGTTGTGAATGTAATATTCTAAATGAAATTGATAAAGTAGGCATTAACAATTTTGCTTAAATATTGATAATATTAACACTTTCACTGCCAGGAACCCGCCTATCGGGCGCCTCGCTACTTAGCGGAAAAACCACGAGATCGGTTACGAGCCTAGGGCGTAGCGATTCTTGGCAGTGAATATGTTAATAATCAAACTTCTCATGTTTTCTATAAGTAATAGTAGAACATGCGATCCAAATCCAACGTAGGACCTAGGTGTTAAGTTACTATTATCGGGCGAATATAAACGTGTAGATGGGGGTCATAAACGTAAATCATTACGTCACTGGTGCTCATTCTCGCTTTTACTAACAGCTAGTGAAAGCAAAAGTTTATCACAATTATGACCTTGTCGACACGTTTACTTTGGCCCTATAATAGTATACTCCCATGATTCCAGAACCGTCTCAATACGGGGGCAACTCCGGCTCCGTGACCTCTGGCGCGTATTACGCGATGCCGACGTCAGGCGTGGTGGTCGGCGAGCGTCCACCTCCTCTCATCTACGCGCACCACGCGCACACCCCTCACACGCCTCACACGCCGCACACGCACCACACGGGGCTGATGTACGCACCTGCCCCGCAGCCGCAGTTGTACCTGGATATGCTGAAGAATAGGGAGGGCCAGCAACATCCAGAGCCTAAGAAGGAGGCGCAGGTATATTATAGTCAGGTTTTAAAGCGATAAACGACAAGATAGTCTGTCACTTTTTATCGAATAGTGGCTCGTGACCTTCGTGCCTCCCTGTTTGAATGTAAGTAAAACGACGTTGAATTCAGAATTTTGAAATTGCCTGCTAATTCCTGTTGCAAATTCGAAACCTTCAAATAGCTCTAACAATATTTACACCACCTTTGCAATTATCTACTTATTACAACTTGGCTAGATTTGTGTACAGGAACCAGAAATACAGATCTGGAATTACCGCGGATGCCTACGTTCGACAAACGTTAGGTAAGGCAGGAAAAAGGCCGATTGTTTACAACCGTCGATTATCAGTAATTTATGCGTTGTCTTATTACCGGTTCCTTAAATTGGGTAGTTTACTTATAATAATTATAAAATTTATATCATAGTGTACTTAAACGCAACTTTTCACGACTAAAACAGCAATTTACTTAATATTCCATACAACCGTTATAACGGGTCTCAGCGTTGTGATGTCACAGGGCAATCAATCAGTATGCATCGTTTTCAACTGTCGCCAGCGCGGTGGTCTGCATTCAAATTGTAGCTCCATACATCCTCTCTAACAACTGGCTGAAATGCATCGTGAAAAAAGAAAGAAACTAGCCTATTGCAATCTACACAAGAGTATATACTCCAATTTCCAACTTCCGACAGGGTCAGCAAGTGGTGATCGGTTTGAGCGAGGCGGTGCACCCGTCCGTGAGCACGGCCGTGGTGTACGCGCCGCCCGCCAGCCGCCACCTCGCCATCCACCAGCCCAACCACACCATGCAGGTAACGGATCCACGCATAGCTCGCTCAATCCAGACCTCGCCATCCACCAGCCCAACCACACCATGCAGGTAACGGATCCACGCATAGCTCGCTCAATCCAGACCTCGCCATCCACCAGCCCAACCACACCATGCAGGTAACGGATCCACGCATAGCTCGCTCAATCCAGACCTCGCCATCCACCAGCCCAACCACACCATGCAGGTAACGGATCCACGCATAGCTCGCTCAATCCAGACCTCGCCATCCACCAGCCCAACCACACCATGCAGGTAACAAATCCACGCATAGCTCGCTCAATCCAGACCTCGCCATCCACCAGCCCAACCACACCATGCAGGTAACGGATCCACGCATAGCTCGCTCAATCCAGACCTCGCCATCCACTAGCCCAACCACACCATGCAGGTAACAAATCCACGCATAGCTCGCTCAATCCAGACCTCGCCATCCACCAGCCCAACCACACCATGCAGGTAACGGATCCACGCATAGCTCGCTCAATCCAGACCTCGCCATCCACCAGCCCAACCACACCATGCAGGTAACGGATCCACGCATAGCTCGCTCAATCCAGACCTCGCCATCCACCAGCCCAACCACACCATGCAGGTAACGGATCCACGCATAGCTCGCTCAATCCAGACCTCGCCATCCACCAGCCCAACCACACCATGCAGGTAACGGATCCACGCATAGCTCGCTCAATCCAGACCTCGCCATCCACCAGCCCAACCACACCATGCAGGTAACAAATCCACGCATAGCTCGCTCAATCCAGACCTCGCCATCCACCAGCCTAACCACACCATGCAGGTAACAAATCCACGCATAGCTCGCTCAATCCAGACCTCGCCATCCACCAGCCCAACCACACCATGCAGGTAACGGATCCACGCATAGCTCGCTCAATCCAGACCTCGCCATCCACCAGCCCAACCACACCATGCAGGTAACGGATCCACGCATAGCTCGCTCAATCCAGACCTCGCCATCCACCAGCCCAACCACACCATGCAGGTAACGGATCCACGCATAGCTCGCTCAATCCAGACCTCGCCATCCACCAGCCCAACCACACTATGCAGGTAACAAATCCACGCATAGCTCGCTCAATCCAGACCTCGCCATCCACCAGCCCAACCACACCATGCAGGTAACGGATCCACGCATAGCTCGCTCAATCCAGACCTCGCCATCCACCAGCCCAACCACACCATGCAGGTAACGGATCCACGCATAGCTCGCTCAATCCAGACCTCGCCATCCACCAGCCCAACCACACCATGCAGGTAACGGATCCACGCATAGCTCGCTCAATCCAGACCTCGCCATCCACCAGCCCAACCACACCATGCAGGTAACGGATCCACGCATAGCTCGCTCAATCCAGACCTCGCCATCCACCAGCCCAACCACACCATGCAGGTAACGGATCCACGCATAGCTCGCTCAATCCAGACCTCGCCATCCACCAGCCCAACCACACCATGCAGGTAACGGATCCACGCATAGCTCGCTCAATCCAGACCTCGCCATCCACCAGCCCAACCACACCATGCAGGTAACAAATCCACGCATAGCTCGCTCAATCCAGACCTCGCCATCCACCAGCCCAACCACACCATGCAGGTAACGGATCCACGCATAGCTCGCTCAATCCAGACCTCGCCATCCACTAGCCCAACCACACCATGCAGGTAACAAATCCACGCATAGCTCGCTCAATCCAGACCTCGCCATCCACCAGCCCAACCACACCATGCAGGTAACAAATCCACGCATAGCTCGCTCAATCCAGACCTCGCCATCCACCAGCCCAACCACACCATGCAGGTAACGGA
Organism: Epinotia bilunana; assembly: GCA_947049275.1. NCBI lineage: Eukaryota > Metazoa > Arthropoda > Insecta > Lepidoptera > Tortricidae > Epinotia > Epinotia bilunana. The sequence goes on along the minus strand of OX346259.1, from coordinate 13,593,922 downwards.
TCCACGCATAGCTCGCTCAATCCAGACCTCGCCATCCACCAGCCCAACCACACCATGCAGGTAACGGATCCACGCATAGCTCGCTCAATCCAGACCTCGCCATCCACCAGCCCAACCACACCATGCAGGTAACGGATCCACGCATAGCTCGCTCAATCCAGACCTCGCCATCCACCAGCCCAACCACACCATGCAGGTAACGGATCCACGCATAGCTCGCTCAATCCAGACCTCGCCATCCACCAGCCCAACCACACCATGCAGGTAACAAATCCACGCATAGCTCGCTCAATCCAGACCTCGCCATCCACCAGCCTAACCACACCATGCAGGTAACAAATCCACGCATAGCTCGCTCAATCCAGACCTCGCCATCCACCAGCCCAACCACACCATGCAGGTAACGGATCCACGCATAGCTCGCTCAATCCAGACCTCGCCATCCACCAGCCCAACCACACCATGCAGGTAACGGATCCACGCATAGCTCGCTCAATCCAGACCTCGCCATCCACCAGCCCAACCACACCATGCAGGTAACGGATCCACGCATAGCTCGCTCAATCCAGACCTCGCCATCCACCAGCCCAACCACACTATGCAGGTAACAAATCCACGCATAGCTCGCTCAATCCAGACCTCGCCATCCACCAGCCCAACCACACCATGCAGGTAACGGATCCACGCATAGCTCGCTCAATCCAGACCTCGCCATCCACCAGCCCAACCACACCATGCAGGTAACGGATCCACGCATAGCTCGCTCAATCCAGACCTCGCCATCCACCAGCCCAACCACACCATGCAGGTAACGGATCCACGCATAGCTCGCTCAATCCAGACCTCGCCATCCACCAGCCCAACCACACCATGCAGGTAACGGATCCACGCATAGCTCGCTCAATCCAGACCTCGCCATCCACCAGCCCAACCACACCATGCAGGTAACAAATCCACGCATAGCTCGCTCAATCCAGACCTCGCCATCCACCAGCCCAACCACACCATGCAGGTAACGGATCCACGCATAGCTCGCTCAATCCAGACCTCGCCATCCACCAGCCCAACCACACCATGCAGGTAACGGATCCACGCATAGCTCGCTCAATCCAGACCTCGCCATCCACCAGCCCAACCACACCATGCAGGTAACGGATCCACGCATAGCTCGCTCAATCCAGACCTCGCCATCCACCAGCCCAACCACACCATGCAGGTAACGGATCCACGCATAGCTCGCTCAATCCAGACCTCGCCATCCACCAGCCCAACCACACCATGCAGGTAACAAATCCACGCATAGCTCGCTCAATCCAGACCTCGCCATCCACCAGCCTAACCACACCATGCAGGTAACAAATCCACGCATAGCTCGCTCAATCCAGACCTCGCCATCCACCAGCCCAACCACACCATGCAGGTAACGGATCCACGCATAGCTCGCTCAATCCAGACCTCGCCATCCACCAGCCCAACCACACCATGCAGGTAACGGATCCACGCATAGCTCGCTCAATCCAGACCTCGCCATCCACCAGCCCAACCACACCATGCAGGTAACGGATCCACGCATAGCTCGCTCAATCCAGACCTCGCCATCCACCAGCCCAACCACACTATGCAGGTAACAAATCCACGCATAGCTCGCTCAATCCAGACCTCGCCATCCACCAGCCCAACCACACCATGCAGGTAACGGATCCACGCATAGCTCGCTCAATCCAGACCTCGCCATCCACCAGCCCAACCACACCATGCAGGTAACGGATCCACGCATAGCTCGCTCAATCCAGACCTCGCCATCCACCAGCCCAACCACACCATGCAGGTAACGGATCCACGCATAGCTCGCTCAATCCAGACCTCGCCATACACCAGCCCAACCACACCATGCAGGTAACGGATCCACGCATAGCTCGCTCAATCCAGACCTCGCCATCCACCAGCCCAACCACACCATGCACGTTGTCGCCACGCCCCCAGATCCGGATAGGCCGAGCTATCATGGACACCATAACCACCGGATCCAGAGCGTGGTGAAGTTCTTAGCCAATAAGGGTGCCTGGATCTTACCTTAAATTCTAGATCCCGTCCTGTCTCTCATCTCTCTCTCTTTCTGCTGTCTCGTCCCATCTACCAGACCCGCCTGCCCCACCTGTAGTTTGAAAGGTAGATTTTGACACCTACTGTCTCCAAGTACCCCAAGGGTTTGTCATATTGGTTGTAACTTAGTGAGGATATATAGTTATGGCTTTAACTACAGGTCAAGTCCTAAGGTATGTCTGTCTTGGTCAACGAGCATTATCTTTCTACTAAGTAACTACTTATAATCCTAAGGGTGCAATTGCTGTCCACACATTTCGTCTGTGTAGATAACATGCGGCTGATAATCAATGCCGATAACGGCCATGCCTGTCCCTAAGCATGATGGACCTCACAGGGTCTTTACGCATTGCCCTCAGGGGGGTCTTAATCCTTGTACCACACAGGGTACTTCAGTCCTTGCAGCATCACCTCTATCTGGTGTTACTGCAAGGGATAACAGTCTGGGACACAAAGCTCACGTACGCGTATGCTGTCTTGCTCATATTGGTACCTTGTCCGCTAAGGCTCAAGCATAGTACGAATCTTGCTACCTGGCCAGGCTTTACCTCAGAGTACTCTGCAGCCACTCACCAAACTGAACTCCCATCCGACACAGGGAAGGGCAGCTCTTTAGCTCGTATAGAAAGAGAGGAAACAAATTCGACACGTACAATGTGTTAAAGCTCTTCTATTAGTTAGGGTTATCAGGACGGGCATACGATCTATCAGAATAAGTAACTCTATTACTGTTAGTTACAATACTAGGGCAATAAGACGTGGTAGTTAGCTCTAACCTCAACATATAATTGGAAATAGACATAGTATTAGAATATATGAAAGAAAAGGGGTTCCACTTAGCTCTCAATCCCTAAGGCTGGGCCGTCGGTGTTCTCATCACGAACCACAATATAACCACAAATATATACATATCACGTGGAGGGCGCCAATTTAAACCGGCGCCCGTCGTCTGACAGAAGGGCGTGGTTAACATAGATATTATAGTTCACTCACCATAGACAGCCCCTACTTCCACTTGGGTTGCCAGATGTACATTGTTGTCATCGCGAACCATAGGCATGATTCGCGACACTCCCGGCGGCCAACAGAAGTGTGATTAGGGAGCTCGTCCACTGCCGGATCTTCTCTCTGGCTCTGATGGCGGCTTCCCGCTGTGGTCGCAGTCCGGGAGAGGCGCCAGTGGCGTCGTCGGCGTTTGTCCAGCTCATGTCTATATTAATAGGCGAACCTGCCCTTATTGGGTCAGTCTCTATACTGATACCTTCTGTATCAGTAGGGTTTACCTGTTCCCTTTTATGAATGCGTGAGTTATCAATCATTTCAACGTCTTCTATATTGATTGTTACGTTTCGTCTTTCTTCAATGTCATTTGTTTTATCTTGCTCCTCTATAGGTAGTGATGCAGTATCACCATTGGTGTCATCTTCAACTTCGAGCGGGTATAGATGTGCTATTGACCTTGTATACTCTGTATTACCTACTTTAACTCGAGCAACCCTGCAGTTATTGTCAGCTCCTTTAGTTAGAGATATGATTTTTCCCACCTTCCAATTTTCCCTATTCTTACTGTCCCCTTTAATTTGAACAATCTGTCCTTCAGATGGTTCTAAAACAGAAGTACACCTCGGTTGTTTAGTCGAGTGTGAGTACCTCTCTCTCAGGCTCAAAAGGTATCTGTTCGTAAACATTTCCTTGAATTCGTCAAGAACGATGATGCCTTTTCTCCAGCTGTTTACGAGGTCAATCTTCGACTGCGTGCCTCGAGGTAGAGGTCCCTCACAACCGGTATCCATGACGATAGTTCTTCCCATCGCGATGAAGTCTGAAGGTTTCAGGATGTGTGTTAATTCCTCGTCGACATAAGTGAGTGGTCGCGAGTTAACGACCGCCTCTATTTCCTTAATAATGGTATTTAGCTGGGTATCAGTAAGTAGATGTTTTTGTAGGGTTCTCTTCAAGCAGTTCTTGACTATACCTACGAGTCTTTCATAAAAGCCTCCGAACCATGGTGCAAGTTGAGGAATAAAGCGCCATTTTATTTTATTTTCTACGCAATATGGCTGTGACAAGACCTCGGACATTAATTTAAAGTTTGAAGCATTATCTGAAGTAATCACCGCAGGTACGTTCCTAGTTGATACGAATCTTCTTAATGCCAGAAGTCCTTCCTCCGCAGTTAAGTCTCGTACTACTTCTAGATGTATCGCTCGTACTGCTAAACAAGTGAACAAACAAATCCATCGTTTTTCTGTTCCTGTTTTAGTCTTAATTGATATTGGTCCAAGGTAATCGATACCCGTAAACGTATACGGTTCTGTATAGTTAACCCTTTCTGGGGGTAAAGCTGGCGTAGGAGGTAGCTTGAATGGGCCTCCTCCATGTTTGATACATTGAGCGCATTTCCTAATGACTTTGTTGACCTGTTGTCTTCCTTGCGGTATCCAAAAGGATTGACGCACTATACTGAGGGTGTGACTAGCACCCACGTGATAGTTGTCGTTATGCGTCTTCATAATGATGTTATCAGTGTATTCACTGTCCTTAGGTAGTAAGATTGGGTATCTCTTATCATACGTCCAATTAGCGTTTTTAAATCGTCCTTTACACCTCAGTACTCCATCTTCATCTTTAAACAGGTCCAGGTTCCTCTTCATATTGGTTGCTTTACCAGCCAATTCCTCTGGAAAGTATTTCATCTGGATATCCTTTATCTCTTCTACCGTTGTATAAATTATTCCACCGTCATTGTCCATTACTTTTTTAGATGTAATTTTAGGATTAACCGTCACCTCAGGTATTGCTTCGACCTCTGTGTCTTCCACCATTGGTGTATCCGGTGGACCCTCCCCAGCCAGAAGAGAAACATTTCTCTGAGGATGGTTGGGCCACTCCGTAGGCTTCTTGGACAAGAAGTCTGGCCCCTCCAACCACGTTTTCAATTCCCCCTCTGGTTGAGCGGGTCTTGTGGCCACATCCGCAGGATTCAGATGAGTAGGGACATACCGTACCGTTAGTTCCTTATTTCCTTTTACTTCTTCTATTCTTCTAGCAACGAAGGGTGCTAATAACTTATCAGAATTATACCAGCTGATTACTATCTGGCTATCCGTCCAGAGTACTTGTTGTGTCACGTTGCATGGAAGATATTTCTTAACAAATTGGATTAGACGATGGCCAATAAGAAATGCAAGTAACTCAAGACGAGGTATTTTCAGATTGTCATGGTCCTTGACAGGAACCAAGCGTGACTTACCTATCACGAAATTTCTCTTGTTTCCCTGTACTATATAAACTACTGCCGCGAAGGCCTTGATTGAAGCGTCTGCAAAACAGTGAAGCTGGTAGGCCCTGCTGTGTAAGTTTCTTACATAGCAGCGGGTTACATATACCTCTTTTAACTTCCGGAGGTTTTGCTGGATATCATTCCATTTATCAGTCATATCCTTTGACAGCGGTGTATCCCATTTGATCTTCATTTTCCATAGGTCCTGTAGGAAAAGTTTAGCAGGTAACATGACCGGCGCAACATAACCACTAGGGTCGTACACTGACGCGATACATTTAAGTACACCTCTCTTGGTGTTGGCGAACTCAGTTACTTTATACCTTAAATGAAGTGTATCGGTTCTTAGGTCCCAGTCTAATCCTAATACTTTAACGACCTTGTCTTCACAAGCATCTGGAACATGTTGAATGAAACTTCTTGAGTTTGAGCTCCAATCTCTGAGATTCATGGACATCTGATTGAATTTCTGCTTCGCATTTTCATACAAGTTGACAGCTTCTTCGGTGGACTCAGTACCAGTTACCATATTGTCCACGTAAATCTCTTGGGCTAGGTTTCTCATGGTGTCCGAGCTCGACCGAGACAGATGGTATTTAATGGTCGCATTCAAAAGGAAGGGAGAGGAAATTACTCCAAACGGGATCCTTTGAAAGCGCATGTGTAGAATATTAGAATCATCAACTGGTAATTTTATGTCCTTGATCCACAAGAAGCGGGTGACGTCACGGTCCTTCGTTTGTAGACCAATCTGTAGAAAGGCCTTTTCCACATCCGCACAAATACCTATATTATGGGTTCTAAATTTCAATAAAAGACCAGTCAAGTCCTCCAGCATCATTGGTCCACAGTAAAGGCACTGATTAAGACTTTTATTCTCCTTTATATGGGATGAGGCGTCGTAGACAATGCGCATAGGCTTATTGACTTGCTTTACTCCATGAAAAGGAAGATAATGTACTGGGTGATCCAAAGCATGGATGTCACTCTCAGGTACCCTCTCTATGATTCCTAAATTTTCTTGTTCCATAATAAGCTGATTATATGAAGCTAATGTATCTTCGTCAGATCGCCTCACTAGAGTAACTAGACGTCCCCGTGCCAGACCGAAGTTTGGTTTCAGATCTGGTGGATACTCTATCCATGGCCAAGAGACTTGGTATCGGTTATCCTGGAACTGTGTGGTTTCATTGAAATGGCGTAGAGCTTCTTCTTGTCTGTCCTCTTTGGGAGAGTCGGAGATACCGATTGCTTCAAGTTCCCATAGTTCCTTGACACTAGTCTCAATTAGTGGAAGATCAGGTTGACTCAGCTTCATTTCCAAATTTGTCTGAAAATATGTGACAACCGACAGTTCATTGACTGGTGTAATGTCCGTCTTTCCGCTTATAATCCAGCCCAACTCAGAGTTTACTAAATATAGGTTGTCCTGTATCTTGATCTTCTCTGTCAACATCAAGGAGAAGTAATAATCGTTTCCGATGAGTATATCCACTCGATCAGCTAGTGACCCGTCATCTGCTATGTCGAATCTGGTTGGCCAATCCTTCTGGTCCACATGAAGACATGGAATGCCATGAGTAATCATAGGGACGACATTAGCTGTCATAGCTATGGATGCACCAGAGCGGGTACTTATATAGATTCTCACTCGCGGGCTTTCTATTTCTTGAGGTACATCGGCTCCAAAGGTGAACACAGTCAACACGTTTTCTTCCAAGGTGGTAAGGTTAAGTTTTCTCGCTAATTCCTTCGTGACGTATGACCGTTGGCTCCCTGAATCTAGTAGAGCTCTGCTCTTAACTTTATCATGATATCCATCTCCCTTTACATTAAGAACAGCAGTCTGCAGAGCAGTTACCCCGTTGTCTTTTATATGGAATTGTCGGGTTGTATCCTTTCGCGTTGTCCCCTTATCACCCGTCGATTGTGTAACGACTTCGCTTTTAGCGTCACCTTTAGCAGTTCTATAAGGGCAAAGGAGGTCAGCATGATCCACCTTCTTGCAGATAAAGCACAGCTTCTTAGAATAGCATTGGTTGATAAAATGCCCTCTTCCTAGACATCTGTAGCAACGATCAGAGAGTCTCCGTCTCCTTTCACTGTTTGTCTTGAATTGGTGACAGTTTATACTTTTGTGGTTACCCGAGCACAATATGCACCCTATTTTAGGTTTCTTAAAAGGAGGTCTCATCGACGATGGATTGACGTCACTCGCTGCACCATAGACCGCATCTATCCTTCTTTTGACATTCTTGTTATGACGTGGAGGATGAGATGCAGCTCCACTAGGTTGTCTGACTTGATTTTTGAGCGGAGGGTTGTTGCTATAAGTCTTCTTAAAGCTGCCTTTTCTTGGTCTGTCCGAAACGTGTAATGCCTCCGTAGTGTAGCTAGCATTGGTCTCCTTTCCTTTAGTTACTCGGTTAGCATCCTCTTTAGCGGAGATTAAACTTTCCAACTCCTTCCTAATTTCTGCCACTGAATCCCCTTGAGTCCTTTTCTTCAATTCGTACACTACCTCTTCAGGAAACTTCTCCAGTATCAGGAATCGAAAGTAGCTGTGAGTTGTATCCTCACCTAAAGCGCTGAGCACTCTGAAGTGTCTCTCCAACTCGTTAAGTACTTGTCGACAATCCGCTACAGTAGCACTGGCAGGTGCTATTTTATTTAAAGCGGAATAATGCGCGTCTTTGACTAGCTCTATTCTGCCGTATCTTGCCTTCAATATTGCAACAGCAATATTATAGTTTTCGTTAGTCGCTGCCAGTCCCTCGACCAGTTTCTTAGCTTCTCCGCGCAAGACTGAAGACAAATACAGGAATTTGTCGACATCGCATAATCTTCGACTGTCCACTAATGATGAAAACTGGTCCCAGAACTGGTGCCATTGAAGGACATCACCATGATACTCTGGCAGAGTCAGCTTAGGAAGTTTCCCAGATGTTGTTGCCGCGTTCTCAACTGATGTGGAAGGCTTGTTCCGCTGGACCTTAACTCGGACTTCACATAACGTTTCTTCAGCTTCCAGTTGTAAAGATGTAATCCTTGATATATCGTCTACGGCTGGCTCGTTCACAAACCGAAAGTAGTTGTTTAAATCATTTCCTAATTTCTTTAAACCACTCTCTAATTTTGACGCATTCACTTCAGCTTCTAAGATAACATTCTCCGGGATACAGGTACCAATTAAATCATTAAATTCCTTCACCTTATTCACTACTTCCTGAATACGAGCAGTAGTGAGCTCTAAAATTTTCATCATACTATCCTCCATCTTGACATGTACTAATATTGACCTGCAATGGACATTTCATCAAGTCACACTTAAAGTTAAGCAGTGCAGATCATTCCAGAAGTAAAGTATTTAAAAGTTAAAAAACTTGTAAAACTCTCATATGTATACAGGTCCAAGATGTCTCAAAATGGGTTATCCTCAATTAATTTGAAGAGTTTACATAATGGAAGGTAATAGAAGGCACACGCAGCCATATTTCCATAAATTGAACTAAAGTAGCAAGCATTAATTCAAGTCAGCACTCAACATTCAACATAAAACATGGCTTTAAGTCCAAATTCAAATGAACACCACAAGCTTAAATGCAACCTCCCCTGCAAATATTCAATTTCTTTAGCATTAAGTATCTTAGTAAAGAAGTATGACAGGCAAAAGGAAGAGGTATAGCAGTATATTAATGAAAGTTGGAAACCAAAGCTCAACACCCCACTGCACTTATTTGTCATTAATGAAAGCATTAATTATATTTATCTTACAATGTAATAATTAAAATGAGATTGCATGTAAACCAACATATTCATCAGCCTACACTGACATTTACAAACACTGTTTAAATAAACATTTAATTAATAACTGAATCATTTGCAACAATCTCTTAATCGACCTGAGGCTATGGTATCCGCTTACTATCGAGCGGACCACTACTTCTTTACAAATTCACACAAATAGAATGACAAATGGCAATGAGGAATTGTCAGTCATGACAACTCGTCATACCACAATACTTTTAAACATCCAACACATAGTTATATTCGCATCTACACGCTCAACATAAATGATAAATCAACGATCTACTTTCGACCATAACTAACTATCATTATATTTCGGCTGGTATGATGTTAAGCATCCAATTGAATCTTATTCCATAGCAGATGGATGGAACGAAGTGAATTGAAATGACATTTAACGCAAAGATGAGACATGGAAATAAATCTAAAAGATGATAATAGATATTCAGTGCAGTTACCCTGACACGCAATATTTAGTTTGATAATTAAATTGGAATTGTAATCACCAAATACTCACAGTTACTATGCTGGCGTTTCGCTTCGGACACCACCGGGCCGACAACAGAGCCGTGGGCTAAGGTGAGACACGGGTACAGGCCTAAAGGTACGACACGAATAACATTAGAATAAAATTACTACTACGTTCCTCCTGCACGGACCCATACTCCTTGAGCCCAAAGGCTAATCAATAAAGAGATACCTATACACTCGAGAACCTGCTTCCTGGTGATATCAAGGCTACCCAGGCAAGCTAAATGAATTCCGGGCTTCTCCATCTAACGTAATTAAAAAACCACTGTTAACCCAGTTATCTCCCGGTTTCCTTAACAAATATATGTTTTAAATGCTAGGAAATCAACTTTAAACACAATAAAGAAGTATCTGAGTGCTCACCTGGCAGCTAGAACGATAAACAGCAGAGACGAAAGTTCAGTTGCACGGAATCTAAGTCAAAGTAAAATGGCCGTTCCACCGGCGTCCGCCCGCTTATTCACACGAGACTGGAATAACAGGCTCGAACTTTCAAGACTTTGGATTTCGAACCTTAACTCATTGACAATATGGTTCATTATCACAAGTTCGACCTATGCATATAATCCGTAATATTCATTATAAATCGCGTATCACTTCGCGAATTACGACTTATACTTATTTTACGCACTTAATTTAATTATAGTACTATTTATTTAGCGCAAATTCTTGTGAAAATTTCACATCGTCTTATAAATAACATCATTTGATCATCCGCGTAGTTCCTGTCGGGTGTTTGCTCGACATTTCCTCCAATCAGAGAGCTCCATGTTGACGCCGTCGCGCTCACCATATATCAAATAACTTTCCAATAATGTAAATATTCCTCAGACGGTAAAAACTTATTCATCGCATTCATAAGTATTAATATTTATAATTTTCACGTTCAAATTAGGATATGACATGAGTTTTAATCGCCTATTTTCTTATAATCCATATATGCGCTTCTGTGTGAAAAGTGCATACGACCGCCATCCAGTGGTTTACATCAAAGTTAATCGATCTCTATGTTGAATACAGCGCCATCTTGTATTTGGCGTATAACGACAACCTTCACGGTAACTCCGATTTGTAATACGGCTGTCTCCTTAGCGCCACCTATAGTTTGATATTTTAACATTTGCCCACTAAATTAAAATAGCATAATCATTGCTATTTACTTATAACAATGATATAATTATATATAACATATACAGTACTAATTATAAGATTTACGAATTCTCTTTACAACTCTCATTCGTATAAATTTGCTTTCATATTTTAGAAATGAACTATTAGCCCTTTTATAAGCCCATGAACTTGGTATAGATCCAAGCATCCCAGCCATCACCACCATGTCGCCACGCCCCCAGATCCGGATAGGCCGAGCTATCATGGACACCATAACCACCGGATCCAGAGCGTGGTGAAGTTCTTAGCCAATAAGGGTGCCTGGATCTTACCTTAAATTCTAGATCCCGTCCTGTCTCTCATCTCTCTCTCTTTCTGCTGTCTCGTCCCATCTACCAGACCCGCCTGCCCCACCTGTAGTTTGAAAGGTAGATTTTGACACCTACTGTCTCCAAGTACCCCAAGGGTTTGTCATATTGGTTGTAACTTAGTGAGGATATATAGTTATGGCTTTAACTACAGGTCAAGTCCTAAGGTATGTCTGTCTTGGTCAACGAGCATTATCTTTCTACTAAGTAACTACTTATAATCCTAAGGGTGCAATTGCTGTCCACACATTTCGTCTGTGTAGATAACATGCGGCTGATAATCAATGCCGATAACGGCCATGCCTGTCCCTAAGCATGATGGACCTCACAGGGTCTTTACGCATTGCCCTCAGGGGGGTCTTAATCCTTGTACCACACAGGGTACTTCAGTCCTTGCAGCATCACCTCTATCTGGTGTTACTGCAAGGGATAACAGTCTGGGACACAAAGCTCACGTACGCGTATGCTGTCTTGCTCATATTGGTACCTTGTCCGCTAAGGCTCAAGCATAGTACGAATCTTGCTACCTGGCCAGGCTTTACCTCAGAGTACTCTGCAGCCACTCACCAAACTGAACTCCCATCCGACACAGGGAAGGGCAGCTCTTTAGCTCGTATAGAAAGAGAGGAAACAAATTCGACACGTACAATGTGTTAAAGCTCTTCTATTAGTTAGGGTTATCAGGACGGGCATACGATCTATCAGAATAAGTAACTCTATTACTGTTAGTTACAATACTAGGGCAATAAGACGTGGTAGTTAGCTCTAACCTCAACATATAATTGGAAATAGACATAGTATTAGAATATATGAAAGAAAAGGGGTTCCACTTAGCTCTCAATCCCTAAGGCTGGGCCGTCGGTGTTCTCATCACGAACCACAATATAACCACAAATATATACATATCACGTGGAGGGCGCCAATTTAAACCGGCGCCCGTCGTCTGACAGAAGGGCGTGGTTAACATAGATATTATAGTTCACTCACCATAGACAGCCCCTACTTCCACTTGGGTTGCCAGATGTACATTGTTGTCATCGCGAACCATAGGCATGATTCGCGACACACGTAACGGATCCACGCATAGCTCGCTCAATCCAGACCTCGCCATCCACGCCAATTATAGAAATTTGTTCAAATTTTTTAATATTCTACCGGTGAGCCTTAAGCAAAATATTTATTAGTATTAAATAATCATGGCCGTCGTGAGCACACTCAATTACAATTACACCGTAACGATTCTGTGAAACCAGGTCGATGTCGGCGGGCAAGTTTGTTGCGCCGAGGGTCACTAATTACTACGGCGATAGGTGTCACCGGCAACGCCTACCCTATATACTCAACAGCCTGCCCTCTGACATCAGGCAGGAAGCCAATAAATCTAATCTTGGTAAAATAGTTACCTTGTTAAACGCATAAAATAACTATTTTACCTATAGACGTAGATAAATAATATAAATAGAAGAGAGTAGAGACTGCTCGATCCCACAGTCAAACTGTGCAAATGGTTTTGCGGGACCCTGTACTTGTTTATGTTATATTGTATTACTGTTTCTTAATAAATAAATAAAAAAATAAGTGATAAAATGGCACCCATGCCACGACCCCTGTTCTTCATTATTAGTGCTTCGAACTAGGAAATACGCTATTCTTAACAAAATCATCTTCCACAGACATCAAAACCCGGCAGCATAACGCAGGGCTACCCGGTGCAGCAGTCGAACCAGAACGTCCAGAACCCCAACATATACCCGAACCGCCACCGCTATTAGCTAGTGCTTCTGCACCGGCACCCCGCCAAGCCACCCTAGCAGAGATTCCCGGGCGGGCAGACACCGCAGCGATGAGGTTACCGTGTTTCAATAGTGCCAAGACAGTTGTACGAAGAAACAGTTAGGCAACTAAAGTGCTCTAAATCTACGAAAGGACAAAAGTTGGTCGTCTACCGGTATACAGAAGCAATGTGAGTTGTTGCATACTATTGGCGGTAAATCAAAGATTAAATACTGTATGAGACATCTCGCATCGCATCGCCTCTTCTCGCCAGTTTGAAACCTCAATTAGAGCTGTTTCATGTCCTACCAACGTCCGATATCGTGTCAGGTAATATAAAAGAATTTACATACATTTTACACTATTACCAGCTCTTATACCGATAATGTCGGGCAGTGTGAAACTGCTCTTATTCCTTGACAAAGGATTAAAGTGCATATAGTGTGGCCAGCAAATCGGGGCAAAAGTATGTTTTTTATATTCTTTATATGGCAACAATTTTACCTATGACATAAGCTGGCAGGGCGTCATATAAGTACCGATTACGTCGCCATACATTTTGCGTTACCAGCACGATTTTCTTTCGAAGTTGCCGCTTTTTAGCTTGTGACTCGACTCGCTGGTCAGACTACTTTTTGGACCACTTTGTTTAAGTAACTGTTTCTGCTGATTACTGTATATTCGTATGTGAAACTTGTCTGTTTCTAGAGCTATATCCTCTAACCGTCCAAACGGCTCAATTTAATTGGAACTCTGTTGCTTGTTTCGTTACGCTCAGTTTCAAAACAAAATTAAACTTTCTTGTAGTAGTTGATGCAAATTTTATTGCCAGTTTTTTTGTGGTGGGCAGCTAGAGGTTATAGTCGCGCAGAATGAATGGTAATCTCATCGAGTGTCGTAAACCCGTTCCGAACAGAACATGGGTTCGTGCCGTGCTGATCACAGGTGTTGAGTGAACAGAACAATTCAAGTGAACAATACATTACTAAATTCTCATAGACATTGTAAAGTATATAATGTACAATTCATACACATAGTTGCATAATGATTTTGATTCTGTAAAAACAATATTTACCAGAGATTTATTCCTTTAGCATTGATGTGGTTGCAGTGCAGTGCGTTTTATAAGAATGTAGGAACGGGTCGCTTTGAGCAATACATTGCCAAGAATCGCTACGCGCTACGCTCGTAGCCAATCCGTACGTAGCGGAAAGCGACTACGGCGTAGGCGCCCGCTTGGCGGGTTCCTGGCAGTGAAAGTGTTAAATCACGTCGTGGCTTGAGCATTGGAATTTTAGTAATATCTTGCATTACGAAGCTAGAACAACATTTTGCCGGCGATGATATTCCGTTAGACTTGGGTTGGGTTCACTTTAATTTGTACAGATAGAAAGTACACGCTCGGTCCGATTGGTCATTAACCCTTTAACCGCAATCTTCTGATATTGCAGACCAGGTGACAGACAGGTTTATTATTATTATTATATTATATTCTAACTGGTTTGACGTTCGGCGGTTAAAAGGCAACTTACATGAAAGTACTTGTCCTGACTGGATGCACGGCACTGCAATCGCGTTTGTGTTATTCGGCTTATTAGTTATTATTAGTTCACTCTAAAGGTATTTGGCTAAATTGAGTTCAGGTAAAACGAATACATACCTGTGTTCTATCAACTGTAATACCCGTGTGGAAAATGAAATGAATATTTTGAGTATCATGAGATGATTATATTAATTTAGAGAGTAGAGAATGATACAAGGTCAGTATGCTTTCCAATGGATTTAGCCAAATAACTATACAAGTGAAATATAATATTTAGATTGACGGGTAGCGGCCATCCTCGATTAATGAAAAGAGAGCTTAAAGGAGACATCCACACAATTTCCTAGCAGGGACTTGACAATCATTAAGACTGTCAATGTAAAATATGATAAAATTAAAAATGGAAGTTATACTAAATAGATAGCGTGTGGTTGGTCAAGTAGCCTTCCTATATTATAACTATTATAAGCTATTAGCCCAGCCATTCGCGTGTCCGAAAAAGGACGGAAATATAAGAGCATTACAAGGACGTGTTGGCTCGTTTTGTAAAAAAAAAAAAGTGCCGGTCTTGGCTCTTTTTTCTCAATCTGGCCTCTTCTGTCAATCAACAGTATCTATATTTAATTATGAACTTGTAATACGATTATATAATCTATAAAGTAAACACACTATTAGATGCTCTTCACAATCATGTATAAAGATAATAGATACATCTTCTGCTTGTGGTGGTACACGTTTAAGAAAATACACGGAAAAATTAAGCAAAAATCGTTTTATTACCAAAATCTAGATTAGGACCCACCCAAAAATCGTGACGTTTTCTCGGCAACACTGTTTCGGTTATCTTTCATGAAGTTTTAGGTGACGCATAGGTACCCAACCTACATCCTTCGGCCGCGTACGAAACCGCAACTTCGTAACCAGTTACGATCGTAGTTTTTATTCTTTGTACGAAACCAGTTGCGTTCGAGAATTTTAATTAAAAAAAAGTCGTATGGTGGTTGAGATTATTTAATGTCGCCGACTTTTTATAAAACTCATTGGAATTGGAATCTTCTACCATGGTCAGTAGAGTTGCTTTTTAAATGGACTACTTTGATGCCACTAGGCCAACTCTAATCTCAAGAATAACCGCTCGTAGATTTATCAAGTTGTACAATCAGCCAAGAGATTGGTCTAGCACATTTCGAGGTTATATTTGTATCCCATTTCCCTCCGGGATTAATCCCGTTTTTATCCGGCTGCCGAAGGAGAGGAGAGGTTATGTTTTTCGAGAGTGAGAATTTAGATGAGGTGGAAGACCATTAAATAAACTTGATTTTGTCGTAAAATAATGTATTGTTTGAGTATTAGGCTGAGTTAAAAAAAGGTAAATAAAGACCCAACTGGATTATTTTTCTATAGAGAAAATTTTAAGCAATCGTGTATCAAGAAAATTAGATGAACAATTGATATAGTCAAGAATCTTATATCTGAAAATCAGTCCTTATAATAATAATAATAATAATTGCTTCGTTCCATGGCTCGTTGACAACTGATTATTTTGTTTTTAATGTTTTTTGTATAGGCCCAAGTCTGGGACCCGTAGGTCAAGCAGGGTAGAATACAGGTATCCATCACAGTTTTTTTCATACTTAGATTGTAGTCACCTTTCAGTATGTCTTTGTGCGCCCAATATTTATTCCAACTACGGGTAATTCGCCGATTGACCTCCTCTTCGTTGCTCGTCTTGGAAAATGATACCTGTTTACCTAAGTATATGTAGCTGTCCACGTATTCTAATTCGACGTCATCTAATAAAATGGAACTTTTAGTGCTGTTCGTCATTATTTTAGTTTTATTTAGGTTCATGTGCAGACCAGCTTTTTTGCTCTCTATATTAAGCTCGTGTATCATTTTTTCCAGCTTTTGATGGGTTTCAGCAAAAACTACAATGTCGTCTGCAAATCTGAGGTGGTGAAGTGTGTTATTTATTTTGATTCCTTCTGTTGCCCATTTCAGTTCGGCGAATATGTTTTGCAGGACGGCTATAAAAAGCTTGGGAGACAGTGGGTCGCCTTGCCTAACGCCTCGGCCTATTCTAAACTCGTTGCCTCTGGTTTCTAGCTTAACTCTGCTTACATTGTTTGAGTAGATGTTTTTTAAGATTCTAGTTATTTCTGGGCTTATTTTGCATGATCTAAGAGTTTTCCAAATAAAGTTATGATGTATGCTATCGAAAGCTTTTGTGTAATCGATAAAACACATATATAGAGTTTTATTAAACTCACTATATTTCTCTAAAACTTGTTCCATAGTATGGATGTGATCCATGGTCGAAAATCCGGAGCGAAATCCTGCTTGTTCCACTGGTTGCATGCTGTCTATTTGGGGATTGATTTTGTCTTGTATGATAGAGCTGAATAGTTTGTACACAGTAGACAACAGACTTATAGGGCGGTAATTGGCTATGTCCAGAGGGTTTCCTTTTTTATATAAGAGTATGATGTCCGAGCTGTACCATTGTTTAGGAGCTTGCCCTGTGTTTAGGACCATGTTAAATATGCACGTGAGTGGTTTAGTCAGTAGTGGTGCCCCGATTTTGAGACTCTCGTTTCTTAAGCCATCCGGCCCAGGGCTTTTTTCCGGCTTTAGTTTTTTAATGTGTTTTAGGACTTCTTCTTCCCATATTTTCATAGCCTCGTTTGTATTTGTTTCGGTGCTCTCCGTTTCTGTTGGTGGTAACGCGTCGTATATTGTGGTAGCATAGAGGTCTCTGTAGAATTCCGTGGCACATGATATTACATCCTTTCTCGTCGTAGCTTGATTCGGTCCGCGATTAAGGGTCTGAATCCAGTCGGAGTGCCTGTGTAGTTGTTTAAAAGCTCGTTTAGCGCTTCTGTATTGGATTAAGTTAGTCTCTATGGTCTTTTTCTTGTGCAGGTTAAAGTCATTTCTTATACACTTACTTGTTTGTTTAAACAAATACGAGAGTTCTTTTTTCTGCTCGCTATTTTTATTTTCAGTTTTCAAAAGCTCGCTACGTCTTTTAATCAGAAGTTTTGTAGTTTCGCTGAAAAAGTAGTAGCTGTGCGCCTCGTCTTGTTGCGTGGTTTCTATTTTTAAGCTATTTTTAATGCAGTTCTCTATAGCGTCGTAAAAGCTCTGAATATTTTCTTTATAGCTGCTCGGTATGGCATCAATATTTTTCCCGAGATTAGAAAGGAATGTTTTTATTTCGTCTTCTGTATCCAGTGATTTTGTTGAGTTTTTATAGTGTTTTCTGTTCTTTTTAAATTTTTCAGGGATAATGTTGCTCTTACTATTCGGTGGTCTGACGGAAACTCTACGTTGTTTATGACTTCTATATTAGTAACACTTTTCGGAGAGTTTGACATTATAAAATCTATTTCATTCTTTTTTTTTTGGTCTGGCGATATCCACGTCCATCTTCGACTGTTCTTCTTTTTGAAATACGAATTCATGATTGAAAGCTTGAATTCGAGTGCAAACTGGATGAGCTTTTCACCTCTTTCATTTCTTTTTCCGTAACCGTATTTGCCCATTATTAGCGTTTCGTTGTTTTTTGGTTGTCCAATTTTTGCGTTGAAATCTCCTATCACCAATATTTTGTTACAGCCTTCTGAGAGCTTATGTGCTTTTTGTAGAGTTTCGTAAAAGTTTTCCAACTCTTCCTCATTTGAATTTTGTGTTGGGGCATATGCTTGTATTACTGATAGCTCTGTGTCGTTGAATTTTAGTTTTAGCAAAGCGACTCTTTCAGATAGGCCGCTAAAATGTATAATAGTTAATTAATATTCTTTTTTTATGAGAAATCCTACGCCATGTAATCCAGGCGTTTCACCCACATAGCAGAATATGTAATCGTTGTGCTCTTCAATTTTGCATCCCATTCTTCTTATTTCAGCTAAGCCGAGTATGTCTATGTTTAGATTCCGAATAGCGTACATTAATTCTAAGTATTTTTCGGTGGTAGAGAGGGTTCTAACATTGTAGGTTGCTATTTTTAGGGTTTTACTCTTGTTTACTCTCTTTTTTGGAGGGTTCTGGTCGTATTCTTCCACGGTGACCAACCGGCTTGGAAGATGTATATCGTTTCCTGTTCTTTGATTAGGTATGTGTGGTAAGTGATCTAGGTGAGAGGGAGGGGCTAATTGCTATATGTTAGTGCTTTCGTCGTCTTGTTGTTGTTTCGGAGTGTTATTTGAATTTCTAGAGCTGGTTAAGTAGTGTAAGATTCCAGGTTTAAGTACTCCTTCCGATAAACTTGACGTCCTTCTGGACGGCGCCTGCGTTTTATTTTTCTTGCTAGCTTGCGATCGTTTGTTTTCGCCCTGTGTCGAGTTATTGCTTTCAGGGGACAATGAGAGCATTCTTTTGTTTTTACTGGTAGCGTTCGTATTGCTGTGTATAATAAGTTTGTCATATATTATTGTTGCGGAGTTGCCTTTCTCTCTTTCAGCTCGTGCTTGTTCTTGTAGTTGTCTTCTTTTTTCCAACACGTACGAAGGGTAATCTTCTTTGATGTAGTAAACGGTATCTTTCAAGGCGCTTCTTTGTTTGAATATGTCTATTTTGTACCTAGTGTAGTGAACGTAGCTGTGATTGGTCTCATTCTTTCCCCTTTCTTCCCTATTCTTCTTACTTCTTGAATGTCTCTTCGGTCAAGCTCTAGGGAGAAATGCTGCTTTACGAAGTCTGTCACGATACGTTCCAAACTGGCATACGAGGTCTCAGTTTCCTCTAGTCCGAAAAAGACAATATTTCTTTGCCTTGCTTGTTTTTCAAGAAAGTAGTCGTTTTTCTTGATTCTCTTGCTTTTCCTTAAGGTGGTCATATTTTTCCTCCAGTGTTTTTAGCTTTTCATCTAAAATACTATTAAAATTTGACGTTACGGCTTCAGTTACTTTCTCACCATTTGTGACAATTGTGTTTTTTTGCTCAGTGAGATCGTTTTGAATTTGGGTCAGTAAGCGCATTATATCGTCCATGTTTAGATGAGAACTTTAAGGCAGCTGAATATTAAATGTTTTGTAGTGTTCTCGTACAAGCGCCCTCTTGTGATTGTTTCCCGAACTGCGCTGAATGGGGTGCAAGTTGCAGTAAGTCCTTGTTTTGAAGTTCGATTGTAGTTGATGTGTCGCGCTGAAGTGCCAACAGATGGCGTTAAAACTAATTTTACTCGCAAAATAGTTATTTCTGCCAAGTCATCTGTCGATATTTGGATATTTTTTATATTTTGGCTGCGATAAACGTCTATAGCACTTTTATTTGATAACTCTGTAAACGTTTATGACATTGTTCATTGTCTGCAAATGTTTATTCCTCGAAAACTTAAGTAAAAACACTCACAACAGCAGTTCTTTGCACTAAAGAAATTTCACTTTTTATTGTTTATTCACTTGTTTTTGCACTTTTTCCACAATATATGTCGTGATTTAGTTATTTGTCTTTCCACTTTTCTTAATTTTTACCTCTTAAATGCTCTATTTATATTTTTAAATCAACAATATACACAGATACGAAGTAAACAGTGGCACTGTTGCGCCCTCTCGACCTCGACCAAAATCAGTCCTTATTGTTTCCTAATCTAGTTAGAACGGCGTTTAAAAAAATGCGATATTTTCCAATTCACGCTCTTAATGTACTTAACATATTCCAAAACATAATCTACGAGGGATTGCTTGTAGGTAATGTTATATGTATAAGGCACTGGTCCCACCGCCGGCTAGTAAGCTAGAAAAGTTGGGCGAGTAACGGTTCATTGCGTGCTGACCAGGCACAGTGTGATCAATCGACCTTTACAGATCCGCAATGTAATGCTACTCGCCCAACTTTTCTAGCTTACTAGCCGGCGGTGGGACCAGTGCCTAAGCCTACGTCCTCTATACATAAACCTATTAACAAATCCTATTTATGTCTGCACTTGTCTCTTCAACCACTGACCAACCAAAGGACAATGACAACGCGGTTTTTGGTAAAAGAACACTTTTTAAGTAGGTTATTGCTAGTTACTTCATCTTCATCACATCAGCTAAAATACATTCACTGCTGGACCGACCTCCCGCAAAGAGTGACAAAGTCACCGGTCCTACGCCTCCCGCATCTAGGGGACCGCACGAGTAGGGGAGAGTAGTGTAATGGCGAACGCGGGGTAATACCGACCAAGGCCGTCTCGGTGTGACAGAGACAGGTAGCCCAACAACTCTATTCACCTTTCGAGGCCGGCCCCGCCACTCAGTGTCGGACATGCAGTGTTACAGTGGGGACGCGTTCCTTGCTCACGGTAAGAAAACTTAAAAATTTGATCTAATTTCATGTAATTTTTGCATAAACGAATTTTCGGGTAGTGACTACGATTTGTGTCATGTAATTTACTTGTTTTTTCATTGCAAGGCTGTATAATAGAAGATTCGTGCACGCATAACCTACTTTTGACAACGATAAAATAACCTTGAAAAATAATTTTCGTTTTTGTATTTCGGCTTACGGGGCAATTGCGAACGAATTGAGACGGATAATGACGAACGTTCGCCATCACCCCAAACTGTTGCAAACTGTTGTTATAATATTTAAATGTCGTTTTAGATGCCTCGCGAATACAAACGAAAAACCGAAGTCAAATATCAGTTAGAAAATTTAAACAAACAAACATTCAACAGTCATTACTAGCACTCCAATGAAAGATGTTTTGGAAGAAAAGGAACGGAAGAGAGAGAAGAAACTGCAAGATTTAAAATAGGGCTGCTACTAAAAGTAAGAAAGGAGTAAAGAATTTAAAGAAGTTTGAGACAAATCTGCCAAAAAAGAAGCAAAAAAAGTCCATAGCTAATAAAGAAAATGATTACTATTGCTTAGTTTGCAATGAAAAGTATACTGATCCACCATCCGAAGATTGGATTATGTGTGTCAAGTGTAAGCTATGGGCGCATGAGAATTGTACTAGCGGTGAGAGTACATCTAGAAGGCTTTTTGTGTGATTTTTGTGATTAATTATTGGCAAAGATGGTCTGTTCGTGATTACCCCTAGTTATTCGCAATTACCCCACGTCTTGTTCGGAATTACCCCAAGCCTGTCGGGTAAATTCGAACACTAAGGTTTTCGTTTTTGTTATAAAAGTTGTTTTTATTTCAAGATATTATAATAATTGTTAATGAGAGCTTGTGACTGATTAGATACACTAAACAATAAGCAATAAAGAAGATTTGATTCGTTTATAGCTTCGTTTTTATTCGTATTTCCGCTTAAGTGTTCGTAGATACCCTACTCTCCCCTACGGTTGAAATTGTTGCACGAGTACGCATGCCAAGCAAGCGTGGCGATTATGGCATACCCCCAAATGAATTCTGAGTTACTTAGAAGGCATCATTTGAAGGGTGATCCATGTTTCAAGACTGAAGAAGCCAAAATGATCCCCAACATCATCCTAGCGTTTTCCCCGGTAGAGCTCAAACGGGGTCCGCTTTGTCACCAAATCCCAAGATTTGGCGTAGGCACTGGTTTTCCCTTCCAACCCAGAGGGAAAACCAGAGCTCATTGGGATCAGACCGGTTTCGTCACGATGTTTTTGTAAGTAGGTACGTGCCGAGTGCCACTCGCCGGCGCGCGCTAAGTAGGGAGGGGGGGGGGGCAGAGGGCGATACCGCCTTTGCCAGCACGAATAAGTACACAAGTATCTGACACGTCGTAACGGCCCTAGAAATAGAGTAGTAGGTATCAGATATTTATGCGCGTTTCGTTGTGACGTTGTTAATGCTAGAGCTGGGTCGTTTCGACTTTTCCGTAAAACGAAACGTAACGGTTTTTTTAAATCACAAAACTGTTTTGAAAAACATTTAAAAAAATAACTAGTTTCTCTGTGCGTTGCCGCCGTCGCCGGTCGCCAAACGAAGTGAAACGAAACGGTTCGAGTTGCGTTTACACGTTTTGCAATTGCAACCGTTGCGTTTTTCCGTTACTGTACGAGAAACTGTTTTTGAAAACGCTTACGGGAAAAAACGCCCAGCTCTAGTTAATGCCGGTGACTGAACGAGCAGAGGGGCTACCGCGAAACGAAAACGAACTTCGTTTGTGTATCTCCGTCTCTGTCGCACTTGCTAGTTCGAGCGATAGAGGGAGAGATACACGAACGAAGTTCGTTTTCGTTTCCCGGTAGCCCCTCAGGGGTCCGGACCCGCGACCTCCACATTGAAACTCGCGTGCCTTACCGCTCCGCTACAATGACTTCCTAGAAACCAAAATGACCCCATTAGGTATTAAAATTAATTCAATTCAACAATTGAATAGTTTCGAACAATTAAAGTTCCAAGTCCGTGAGTGATGTAAGTGGTCTCATTACGAGAGGCGAGCGACCCGCGGTGACCTGCAAGTAGGTCGCTGCAGCAATCGATCGCATCTTGCAGCTCTCACACTGACAGCATGTTTGGAATGGCAAAATAGTCGCGCCGTGTGAGACTTAGGTATACTCACTTATCTAACTATACCCTATTCCATATAACAATAGAGAAATAGTGCGTTAATCGTCATGCGATTTCAAGGAAAACCATTTTGAAACGCAAAAACATTTAATGATCGAAATTAGTAAAACTAGTTCAATATAAGTATATTTGCCTTTGTTTTTTTTTAATTAATTTATTTAGATATACAATTTTACAGCATATGCCAAGGCGCTGGTAAACTTAAACTATTTAACATACATTATAGACAATAAGAAACAAGTTATATTAACAAATGATATTTAAAAATGCATCTCACAGAATCTTTTAAAAATAGGGAGAAGTTTACTCTACTTGTAGGCAAACAAATCGCAATCCGGTGCATACAGAATTACTTTTTTAAGTAGCGCCTGCGCGTTGACAACTGGTGAGTGCTCGTGCTTGTGCGCTGCCGTGGAGCCGCCTCTTCCGCCGATATCCTAGATAAACGAAGAACCGTAGGCGAATTTGTCTGTTTAAATTCTATTGCTATCTGGAATGAGGTATTTATAAAAATGACTCAAATATGTACCTACCTTACCTACTCTGATATGATAATACCTAAAGACACCTAAGGTTTGACATCCACGGGTCAAATATGAAGATGGTAATTCTCCAAATAGTGACTATTTCAAGTCTCCCGGACTGCCCCTACTAATCGTGCTTTAGAATTGACCTTCAACTTGTTGGCCAAAAGAAGTACTATCGACAACACAGCTAACTGACCATCGGTGTCAGTCGGTCAGTTAACAGTGTTGTCGTTTGTACAGTGGACGACGTCAAAGAGATATTTTCATTTTTCGCCTTATTGCAATACTAGCTTCCGCCCGCGACTTCGTCCGCGTGGACCCGGGATAAAAACTATCCTATATTTTAATCCAGGCTATAAACTATCTTCGTGCAAAATTTCATTCAAATCGGTTCAGCCGTTTAAGCGTGATTGCGTAACAAACCAAACATCCAAACATCTGAACTTTCGCATTTATAATATTAGTAGGATGGAATAAGGTGCAAAAGTGTAAACATATCTTAGATGTAGACTGTACATTAGGACATTAACCCACAAGGACTAACTTTTTTCTATAGGTAGGTAAGTGTGCAAATATGAACCGTAATAAGTAGTCCAAATTATGAAGGTAACGTATGACGCGAACACCATGGGCAAGACAACACGCAACACTTTAGTTGTTCTTGGCGTCCAGAGGTTTAAAAAATATGAGGCTGATATCTACTTTCCGAGGTATGGTAGCCTAGTGGTTCTGGCATGGGGCTGTCATGCGGCGGTCGGGGGTTACCAATGAGTTTTTTGTACGTACCGGAATATTTACCGTTAGCTGTTCGGTGAAGGAAAACATCGTGAGAAAACCGGTGTAATCCCAATAAGGTCTGGTTTTCCCTCTGGGTTAGATGGTCAGATGGCAGTCGCTTTCGTAAAACTAGTGCCTATGCCAAATCTTGGAATTAGGTGTCAAAGCGGACTCCGGGCTCGTTTAGGCCACAACTGGCAACAACGCTATAGGAGGATGATGACTGTTGGTAAAAAAGGACATAATATATATATGTTGACCTAACTAACCTCTTCACGTGAGGTAGGTACCTACCTCGATTTTTAAGCGTAATTAGCGTTGTGACCTCCAAGTGACGTCTATAGACGTTGTTAGTTAGTTACCCATTAGCGTTGACATTGAAGTTTATAAATCATGTTTATGTAGACCTACCTACTCGTACTGTTTTAAAGTTGTTTATGAATAAAGCTCACGGAAGATCATATTTGACCATTGACTAGCTAAATATAACGTATCTACACTTTTTCTTGACGTCGTCCATCAGGCCGTCATCGTGGGGAAATCAAAGAGTAGGTACCTATGTGAACGTGCAGTAGTTGCGGCAAAATTGCCGCACTAAGTAGGTACTTACACTCAGATAAAAACTCGAATCCCCAAGGTAAGCGCAAATTATATGGCCGTCCTAAGCAGAACTGGCGGCGGACGATCGTTGCAGAAGCGAAAGCCAAAAGAAGACCTGAGGGGCTACCGCGAAACGAAATCGAACTTCGTTCGTGTATCTCCGTCTCTGTCGCACTTGCCAGTTCGAGCGACAGAGAGGGAGATACACGAACGAAGTTCGTTTTCGTTTCGCGGTAGCCCCTCTGGAGCGAAATGAAGCGCGAAGCTCAAGACCGATCTAGTTGGCGACGCATTGTGGACGCCCTCTGCCCCATCCAGGGGACGGAAGGTCAGGCAGGGACGGTCAGTATTGCTCAGTTAATTGCCGCCATATTAGATTCTAATATTCGTTGGCTCGGCTTTACGGGCCCAAAAATGGTCCAGACTAAACCACGGTATCCCATTAAGTATATTGAGTTATATAGTCTAGAGCAGACCTCCCCTAGCATAAGTTTGCGCATGGTTAAACTACTCACATGGGATTACCTTTGCATAGTGAGGGGCTGGCGGGCGGTCGATAAGGCCCCTCATATACTGGCGCGGCCTGGCCGCAGCGGTCAATAGTAAACTAAACTTGTCATTAGCTGTCAACTATTTACCGCCACCGTAGGCCGCGCCAGTGTGTTGCAGTGTGAATTCCAAGGCGGGCTGGTGGAATGGAAGACGTCAAGGAAAACGTTTTAAGTAACCAGTCTATAGATAAGAAGTAATAGTAAGAAAATGGTCTCATGAGAGTAGGTGACATCCGCAAAACAGATGCTAGGGGGATGTCTGTTCTTTTATTAACCGACTTCAAAAAAAAGGAGGAGGTTCTCAATTCGGTTGTATTTTTTTTTTTTTTTTCAATGTTTGTTACCTCAGGACTCCGTCATTGATGAGCCGATTCATACATTTTTTTTTTGTTTGTAAGTATATGCTTCCAGGTGGGTCCCATTTTTTTGAAAATTCAATTGGATGATGGGATCCATGAGGAATTGAGGGAACTCCTCAATTATATTAGGCACGCGTGTAGTGATTTTGGTGTTTTCTATTATAACTCGTGTATTTACATCCGGAAATCATAAATTGGTGGAGTGGAATTGATGATGAAGACCACAGATGACTTATGGAATTCCTCAATTATGTACTTAAAAGTACAAAAGTATATCACAGATTCTGATAAGATTCCGTTGAAATAGCAACTAATGAAGTGCCAAGGGTGAACCTTGTGGAATTGACGGAAGTCCTCAAATATTATCGGGTCACATACAGCGATTGGGTTTTTTTCTATAATAATCAACGCATTTGCTCTCGGAAATCAGTTCATGAGGTAAATTGGAAAAGAAATGTTCTCGTGGCTTGGCGGAGTACTAAATTGAAGTCGGTTAAAACTTTGTTTTTAAAGTAAATTATTGGTGTGTTTGTGTTGGTATTTGGCTATTGTAGTTGTGCCTAACCTACCCGCACTAAATTGGGACAGAAGTTTCACTTGTTTTGTCTCGTTCGATTTGAAAACAAAAGAAACTACTCTAAGTTTTTCCTACTAGCTTTTGCCCGCGACTTCGTCCGCATGGAACTCGTTTTTATCGTCCTCCATACAAACTTCCGCCCAGCATTTCACCCAGCACTTCGGGAATAAAAAGTATCCTTCCCCGAGATTAAAACTATATCCATAACAAATTTAATCTCAATCGGTTCAGCGGTTTAAGCGTCTGTTTACAGACAGACAGACAGAGTTAAGTACTTGCGCATTATTTAAATTACATAAGTAGTATAATATATATACACATAGATGACATATAGTATGGATTGCTCGTGCGGCTAGGCTAGTAGGATAGAATAGAATAGAATAGAATATAATGTTTTTATTGTCCACTGTGTAGGTATAAATATAGATGATCAGTACAGAAAATGGTATCAACAGCTGCCCTTTGCGAACATACAATATAATTCTTAAAAACTACTTATAAACTAAGCATATACTATATTAACTTTATTTACATTCTGTAGCTGCATGCATCGTCAAAAAAATCTTTAAGATTGTAGTACACCTTCTCAATCAGCCATTTCTTTAACTTATACTTAAATATATTACCTTGCAGCATTTTTAATTCGTTAGGTAATTCATTAAATACACGTATTGCCGTTAAAAATGTGCTTTTGTAATACATTGTACTTATTTATTTATTGATACATGGAAAACCAGCAACAGCGCAACATATTTATAGCAATAGTATTGTTAGCAATTGGACGCAGTAAATTAAATTTATATTGAGACCTTATATTTTCTCGTAACGAGTTTTGTGTAGCAAAATAGTCTGGATATTTTTTTACAAATAGACATAATTCCATTATATATATACCGGCAAGAGTGAGAAGGCCCTTTTCTTTAAAAATACTTCGAAACGAATGTTGGTAATGTAAGCGGTATATGGTGCGTATACATCTCTTCTGCAAAATAAAAGTAGACTGTATATCGACAGAGTTTCCCCAGTTGATGATACCATATTTTAATAATCGATACACATTTCCGAAATAGGCAATTCTAACGATGTTTTCTGAACATGTTGCAGATAAGATTGACAAAGCGTAGCAGTTGCTAGAAATGCTATTGTTAATCTTTTTAATTTGAGCTTTCCAACTCAAATGGGTATCAATAGTCACTCCCAGAAAACGAATACTCTCTACTTCTTGTACCGAAACTCCAGCTTCGCTTATATTTAATGATATGGGAGTTGATCTATTGCTTCTAAACTGTATTAGCTTCGTTTGGCTTAAATTGACACTAAGATTGATACTAGAGAGCCACTCTACAACTTTTTTCAGCGTTTAATTATTATTCTGTTTAAGTAAAGGTATTTTTGACTCATCCCCTGAGAAAACTATTGTGGCATCATCCGCAAACAACACACAAAGTTCACTTACAACTTTAGGAAGTTCGTTAACATATACTAAAAATAACAATGGGCCCAGTACGCTGCCCTGTGGAACTCCTATATTGTACTGCCTCAAAGTCGGATCTGAAATACTCCAGAGTTTTGTTCGATTTACAATATTTTGACAATGATTGTCGCTTGTTCCCGATTGGACAAGTAATTATCAAACAACTTAAGAGCTTGCCCTCTTACACCGATTGTCTCAAGCTGTTGCAACAGAGTATGATGGACAACACAATCAAATGCCTTAGACATATAAATAAGGGGAAACAAGGTTTATTTTCTTTAACGATATCCCATATATTTTTTAACATTTTGAAAATAGCTAGTGTAGTTGACTTGCCTTTTTGGAATGCAAATTGATTGGGATTTCAAAGTTCATTTGACTGTAGAAAGTGTATTAATCTATTGTATATTGCCTTTTCAAATACCTGTGACAAACTGGGAAGTAGGCTATGGGTCTATAATTATGTCTTCCTTTCTCCCTTTTTTGTGTAAAGGCTTGATCAGTGTTTTTTTTAAATGTATTGGAAATTTACCAGTTTCAAGAGTTAAATTGATGATATACACAAGAGGATGAACCATAAAAGGTATACATTATTTGATAAGTTGCACTGTCCTGAACTTTTTTATTTTTTAATGATTTAACAATTTTAATTATTCGTGATCGTCTACTGGAACTAAAAACATGCTGTTGTAAAATTTGCTAGAGATTGTCTTATAATTACCCCTAGCAGTCGTATTATTTACAGCTTGATTTGTGAAAAAGTCATTAAAGCATTTTGCCATATTTATAGGATCCGTGGTGATGCGGCCATTAAAATTTATATTTTCAATGGTCGCTGGAATACTGTTGGTCATTGTGGTTTGTTGTTTAATTATACCCCATGAAGCTTTTGTCTTAATAGTACTGTTAATAATACACCTATCATTTGATAACAGTTTTGAGTTCCTTATTACCTTTTTAATATATTGCAGTAGGCTATGTATTTTGAAAGGCTAGGTTTATGCTTACACCTTTGCAGCTCCAAGTACTTACATTTTATGTTTAACCTGGCAAGCTTTTCGTATTCCTACTGTTTTCCAGTTGGGTCTCTTTTTAACCGACTTTAAAAAAAGGAGGAGGTTCTCAATTCGGTGTATTTTTTTTTATCATTTTTTGTTCAATGTTTGTTACCTCAGAACTCCGTCATTGATGAGCCGATTCGTAAAATATTTTAACCATTGGGTTTTTTCTCTAATAATCTACGCATTTGCTCTCGGAAATCAGTTCATGTGGTAAATTGGAAAAGAAATGTGGAAATGTTCTCGTGGCTTGGCGGAGTACTAAATTGAAGTCGGTTAAAACTTTGTTTTTAAAGTAAATTATTATAAGTAACTTTTACTTTTTCCGCAGGAATGCAGAGGTTGTATATTAATTGACGTCTCTATAAATGCCTTGTAAGCTGCGTCGGCATTTAAATGCTGATAAACTTCCGTGAAACTTATTTGGGACATGTACTTAAGGATAGGTCGGTCGGTGCGATTTCTGATAAATGTTAACCTACTCGATTTACATATTCTAATTGATTTCTAATTCTAATTGACTATTAGGTATCCCAAGTTATTGAAGTTACAGTTACGATATAGATAGAACCAAAGATTGACGAACTGCCTGCACCCGATCTACCAGAAGCTTAAGAAGCGCTGGACTTAAATGAACTGACAACTCGTATGGAAAAAATGACAATTTTGGAAATAATTTATAATAGCTTATTTTTTATGTGTAACGGATATATTATCAATTAAATAGTTACCCAGCGACAAAATCCGACAAAATTTCAGACATCAAAAAAATGATAAGTTAACTAACTTCTGAAAAGTCTGAAAAAATATTAATAAATATTTTTGTCTTTATTTTGTTTCATTTACATTTGCTCTATAATATTCAAGATAAATCGTATAAAAAACGACAATGCATGCTTCATTGAAATCTACATAATTACTTCCGGGTGGAAAGTTTGTCGGATTCTTGAATAAATTATCTTAGAATAACATTCTCAAATGTAATCAACAAAAAAAACGCTATTATAAATTAATGTTTTTCAAAACCGTATTTTGCCTCGAGTACTTACTAATTTCAATATCCCGTTTCTACAATCCAATTTATCAACTCCTTTGTGTTATGTAAACTCTCGAGAGACTAACGCTCTAAAATCGATCATGACTTAAGTTACTACGGTTTAAATTCCAGTGACGGTAGTTCACTACGTACTATGGTAGCCTTGGAAGGCGCATGCGCGAACCTATCGACTGCCCCCCACTCTCCCCCATTGAAACCTGAACGTACCTAGTGCTTTCAGGATCCAAAGGACTTATTGTATACGTAATATAGCAACATTCATTGTGATATAGGTTCGAGAATGTCGATTATAGATTGAGCTTGTATAAATATACGACTGTACGATCTGTTTAACATTTCTTAAAATACAGGGCTTATTCTTAAATCATGTGTGTACATGCTTATTTATTACAATATAGTGTTTTTCTTAGATTCGTGAGATCTCACTTATATGACGGCAGAATTTCAGCTAACAAATCAAGTTTGTAAACAATAATTGTTTTTTAATACTTACATTACCTACTTAGTATTCGTAAAGCTTACTCTATTGCACTAGTTTAGGTAACTAAATTCATTCGCTGGAATTTTTGAGTAACCACAGTCACAACATACGAGTATCAACTTCGTTAAAATATAGCGAAAGTAGTAGCTAAGTAGTGAAATGCCTTTGAGTTTAGCGAAATCAATCTTTCTCACTACGCGCTACTGTATCCTAGCTTTATGGTACGCATTTTTTCAATCTGGAGACCGTGTTCAAATCTCGGCTCGTACCACTAGTTTTTAGGGTTCCGTATTCAAAGGGTAAAAACGGGACCCCATTACTAAGGCTCCGCAGTCCGTCCGTCCATCTGTCACCAGGTACCGCCTGTATCTCATGAACCGTGATAGTTAGATAGTTGAAATTTTCACAGATGATGTATTTCTGTTGCCGCTATAACAACAAATGCTAAAAAACAGTATTAAATAAATATTTAAGGGGGCTCCCATACAACAAACGTGATTTTTTGCCGTTTTAATTATAGATAATGGTACGGAACCCTTCGTCAGCGAGTCCGACTCGCACTTGGCCAGTTTTTTTTAAATCTTATGTAGAGGTACGCAATATTACTTGATATTTAACAGTAGCTTTTCGGTGAAGGAAAACATCGTGAGGAAGCCGGTCTAATCCCAACAACACCTAGTTTTGGCTTGGAAGATCAGATGGCAGTCGCTTTCGCTAAATCTTGGGATTGGCCAAAGCGGACCCGTCCTTTAGGACACAATCGGGAACATTGCTAGAAGGTCGACATTAACCCATTCAGGGCCAAGAATCGCTACGCGCTACGCTCGTAGCCGATCGCGTGGTTTTCCTCGTATGTAGCGGAAAGCGACTACGGCGGTCTGACGCATATGTGAACCCAGCACGGCTAGCACGCGACGGCGCGCGA
Source organism: Epinotia bilunana (assembly GCA_947049275.1). Taxonomy (NCBI): domain Eukaryota; kingdom Metazoa; phylum Arthropoda; class Insecta; order Lepidoptera; family Tortricidae; genus Epinotia; species Epinotia bilunana. Next base: position 13,562,540 of record OX346259.1, on the reverse strand, counting down.
GCTCTCTCGATTTTTCTCGCACTATCCGTCTCTCTCTTATTAGAACACTTAGAAGAAGAGATATAGTGCGATAAAAATCGAGAGTATGTCGCGGCCGTCGTGTGCTAGACGTGCTGAATGTGTTAAATAACCTACCAATATACTTTAGCTAAAGAGAAAATTAATGTAATGTCGTATCAAGAGCTCAAAACAGTGGCATAGAGAAGAACAGAATGGCGATTACTTCACCAACCAGAGCCTGGCTCTTAAGTTTATGATGATGCTATACGTTTGCACCTCATTCCTTGTAATACCTAGGCAGAATGTAGATATAAATCTCTCATTTAGACTATACTGTGCCTATGTCTCTTTATAAATGCACGATCTCTGCAATGGCAATGCGTGGGTGTCCAATTTCCACTGCCTCACACATTGTTATAACAAGTATCGTAAACACATGGATTCATGAATGAAATCAACGTGGATTTTACTTGTTAGAAAAGGTTCTTACTCAGGTGTAAATGAAATATCTGACACGATGAAATTTTAGAAATTTTTGCCGACTATGCAACTTGAAGTTCTTATGAATCTCTGCTGGATTCCGAAAGCAAGTTTAGTTAATTTTGTGGAGCAGAATATTACCTACTTTTGCATTCGAATGTCTGTGTTAAATTACTAATTTAATAGCTCAGGAGCTAGGCGACCGAGCTCTGCTCAGATGAAAATAGGGAGAACACGATCTTTGCCGGATGTGAAACCATACTAGATCGATTTTTCGCCCCCGTAAATCCTAATCCCAAATTTCATCGAAACCGTCAGAGCCGTTTTCGAGGTGAATATAAATATAAATATAACTCGTTTATTAGTATAGGATAGGATTATTAAGTTTCTGTCAAAAATTATATACTTTTCGAACATGAGAAGTGAATAACACAACATTTAACTCTACCGTTTAGGTACCTATATGTTCACGTCTGGCGACAAGAAGCCGTATTACAATAGAAAGTAAGAATTCCTGGCAGACCTTGATTTCCTCTAGATTGAGGGTTGCCAAAACGGCTGATGACACGGGTTGGAACAAACAATATAAGAAAACATCCGTCAATCTCATCCTCATATTGTCCAAAATCTCACAAAAATTATTCAAAGTGCACTGTCCGGTGGTGGCCGTTCCGAATAGCCCCATTCGGCCACGGAGCACCATCTTCTATAGCAAGTCTAAAAAAAAAAATTGGAAAAAGAATATCAATAATTGGGTAGTACTTTCCTCATGTTAAATGTAGAACATAGTGTTTCTATATTGTTGGCAAACCATCAAATTATTACAAAAAAGTGTAAAATTACATAATTTTATTTAAATAAAAGAATGATAAGATATTATTATTTTCTGCTTCAAGATCTGTAAAAAGAATCAAAACATGTGAGTAGGTTTATCTGCGAAGCCTTAGATATGCCCTCATTGTCAAGTCAACATACCTCCATATATTATGTTCAGGCATGTGAATTAGGTACCTACTAACGTAACAAAGTCATAAATGAAGTAGGTACGTATAGTTGCATCCTCATTTTAACTAAGATATTACACTAAGATAAGTAATTACACTTTATGTATTTACATTAGATACGTCAACGCAATCTACGAAATACCGTTCCCATTTTTGGCCTCACCTAATGGGCCCCCACTGGTAATATCATACCCATCTATAATATAGGTAGCTTATGTGCCCAAGCCACTGCCAAGGTCACATCGATCGACAGTGACAGGGATGCAGCTATCTGAGGTTCTCATCATCCCTTTCTAAGAGGAAACTTTGGTGGAAATTTTAGCCCCAGTCTGGGCAGACTGTTAGTAAACAAGACGGTGTTGGTTGGTGTCTTATAATTTATATCAGGCTATTGTTACGACTATAGCAACTGCTGTTTTTTCCTCAGCAAAATGCAGGGTTGTCGTTTTTCATTTGTTTTACGGGGCATGAAATGTAATATTGCTTGCTATTGGTTGTGACTGATTATTGTGGTGGGCAAAGGTCGACCCTTGGAAGAGGCTTAATGTCCAGCATTGATTGGATGTAATTTGATTTAATTATATTATGACGCCATGACGTAGGTAATCTACACTATCAGAGGGAGAGAGATTCATGTGTTGACTTGACACACCTTTATTATATTACGCAATTTCATTTCAACTTTCGTTTCTCGGTTTTCGAAAAAAACGCCTCAATGAAATAAACATACGCTTCCATCTTTCCTAATATGTATGAGAGAGGTGGAATGGCTTTGTTGGACAAATACGTAAATAGTACTAAAGAAACAAAAAAAACAGACACTTGCCTTTGATAAATCTCATAATTTTTGCATACTTAAGTATTTTTGGTCTTCTGTTACTTGAAACAAAACTTAATGCATTGAATTGGAATTAGCATGATATTGGTTGCGCCCGCCCTTCTGACAGAAACGCATTATTCAACCACGATAAGTTTAGGTTTGGAATAGCTTTAACGTATGGCTAAACTGTAGATACCTCAGCCAAATTTTATTCTCGCGCTGCCGCGATGTTGACGTCTGTAACCTCACACTGCTCTACTCGTGGGATTAATGGCGACGCTCCGCACTAGGTTGCTTGCGTTTATAGCCGCTCCTTTGACTTGCGCCCAAAAAACTGACAAAACAGGGAGCGGTGGGCATGACGAGTAAACTAAGTAACGTTTCCACACCATGTCTCTGCATCCTTTCCTCGCTATTTCCCACGACACTCGACGAGAGCGTGACGACGCAGGTATAATAAGCTTCGTCGCTTGACCAAATAGCAAACCAACTCAATCTACAAGTTAAGGTGAAATATAATCCCAGGACGGTGTAGCGATGCAAGCACTGCCTAATCAAAACTTTATGCAATGCTCTCTCCTGTTTCCGAGATTGAATTCGGTTCATATCTTTCCCGTCACAATCACATGTTAGCTCGAAGTGAAAGCGAGCGCGCAAATAGATACAATACAAATACTCTTTATTGCACACCTCACACAAACAAAGCAGTTAGAAAGAGAAACAATACAATAACATGTAGGTAGAGGTAGACAGCAGGCGGTCTTATCGCTGAAGAGCTCCAGCTCTTCCAGACAACCTCTGGGTATCGGAGAAAGAGATAAAACTAGATTATGTAGTAGGTGGTGCAATGATTATAATCAGCCAAAAATCAAAATAATTATATAAATACGCGTACATAAATAGCTCTATATATAAACTTACATACATATATACAAATATCACAAATGAAAATATATAATACATAAACAGTCAGCCAAAAAATCATAATAGTAAGACAATCAGGATTAGGGGAGAGACAAATAAAGTTCTTTAAGAAGAGATTTGAAGTTGCCGATAGATTTAGCTTGTCTTATATCAAGAGGGAGATAGTTCCACAGTCGAGTCGCCTTAAAAGTGAACTACTGTAAAATTTGGAAGATGACGAAGGCACAGTTAATAGCAAATTGTTAGAAGATCTAACAGAATTAAAATAACTAAAATGCTCTTTGAGATAGCGGGGAGTTGCAGGGTTAAAAATAAGCGAAATAATGTGAGAGCTACGGCGATAAAACTAGATAGAAACTAGAAACGTGGTCATATTTGCAATAGATTGAAATATGTTTGGGATGCGTTTGGCAAAAATAGACTTCCTGTTCCGTCCTATAGGGGCTTATTCCGTAAATATCCCGGGCAAATGTTTATCACCTCATTCAAATAAATACGGATATGAGCTGATAGAAATCGGCAACTTTTTGTGAATCTTAAAAAACGCTCTGATAAGGTGCTGACACGAGCATGTACTTGTAATGCGCATTCTAGCGAGTGTTACAGTACAGATAAAAACACAAAGTAAACAGGAGCGTTTTAGCGCGCGTTCTAGCCAGCGTTCTACCGAAACGGCGGCAGCTTCGAGCTTTTTCAATCAATCAATCAATCTGTTTTTTGCCGAGCCGAGCAGTTTTGTTCCGCCCCCGTCCCTCTCCCCCTGCATGCCGTTTACTAGAGCGTTCGTTAGAATGAACGTGAAAATGTTCGTAGCGATTTTTGCATCTGTTCGTTGTTCAGTTGGACAAATTAAGAAATAGGCCAAGTGCGTGTCGGGCCACGTGCAGTGTAGGGTTCCGTAGTTGCCTGTCTGTCTTAGTTACATCGCCACGCGCGCTCCAACCAAATGGTGCGGTTTCGTCAGCCGAGTTCGTACGAAAGTTGGCCTTTCTATGTACTTTTTATTTATTTATTTATTTAATCTTTATTGCACAAAAGAACAACTTATCGTACAAAAGGCGGACTTAATGCTGTAAGCATTCTCTACCAGTCAACCTTTGACCAAAGCAGACAAATTGTGGGCGGTGGGTGCAACTACAGATATAAACACACATTAAACATACATTTATAATAAATGACAACAATAGACAAATAAATAAAAATACATACAAATATAAATACCTACATATATAAATTATGCTTTACGCCAGAGGGGAGGGAATTCTCCATTTGAAAGGGAGGAGTTTATGATGTCAGTCACTATGGGAAGCACACAGTCAAGGACCGATAGAATCATAAGCCGACTGACATCATCAGCACCAACGGCTTTGGATTTTATAGCCTTGAATCATCAAGGCTATAAAATCCAAGTAGCCATCAGGCTTTAACTTCTGTTTCAGAAGTAGGAGAGAACGAATACGACTCGGAGACGAAGGGAGGTTTTAAGTAGGTCGACTATTACTCGGTAACTAGTTATGCCTACTTAGCCGTGATAGTGTTCCTTTTAAATTCATTATAATATGTACCACTGCCACGATTTTTTTTTAATGTCCAGTAGTAGCCATTTAGTCATTTTACATTTATTTTTGTACCGGCAGGGGGCACATGATTCGAACAAAAATTAGGGCTTCAAAGCGCAATATCTCGCACGCAAACGAATCGCTAAATTGATTTTTGATCAAGCTATTCAATTTTTTTTTCAAGATTGTATTCTACTGTTAAGTCAACGTAATTGAGTTATATACCCATGACGAATTATAGTTTTCTAGTACCTAGTAATGGTAGCTGAGCTAAGCCGAAGACGGACGGACATGGCGAATATATAAGGGTTCCTTGTTGACTACGGAACCCTAAAAACGGTGAATTGTCAATGTTCTTTTACATGTGAATGCTCAAGTTTATCAGCACCTTTAGTGTGAAGTTTGTAGGTAAATAGGAACAATAAAATACTTAGGTATATTTTTTATCAAAATTGAGCAAGCAAAAAGCCACAACAAGAACATTTTTTTAAATGTTTTAAAGTGTTGTTTCCTTTATTGCTATCTATGGCTTAAGATTCGAGATGCCAACTATTAAGCAGTGTGAAGCCCTTATATACCAAAGTTGTCCATAAGAAATCTTATTCGAATAAAGTTTTGATTAACCGTATTCCCAGTAGCCCGATCACTGGCTCACTTCAAAAATTATTGTCTAGCAAAGTTAGAGCTACTACTGTGAACTCTTGACAACGTTATTACCGAGTCATGTTCGAGTAAGTATACAGGGTGTTTCTAAATTACCCTTAAAGTGGATAGGGGGTTAAATGGTGCCTTGTGAAGAGTCCATTAACAATATATGAAAACCGAAATATGACCATGTCTTACCGAAAAAAAAAACTTTTTTATACTTCACTTAATTTCTACTAACAATGAATTCTTTTAAGGCAGAACTTTTGGATGGACTATTTTTTTGTAATTAGTGTTAGTAGGTACTGCTTAGATTAATTGATTTAATTGATTATTTCTGACTAACAAACTTATAAGGATTATTCCTCTTTATAATATTAGTTAAGAATCATTTTAATTGAAGTTCAAACCCTATTTTAGTAAAAATTGCTAGTAAACACAGTATCATCGGAGAGACAATGAAACTGACGACTGACTGATGATTAACTTATCTTATCTTATCTTATCTAGATGAGGGCCCTTTCGGATGCACTTCGACCCAGCGGGATCTTTTGTGCATTTGCCCACTCCTTTATGCCTACTCCCAAGCTCGCTCCATCATTTCCACAAAGCGGATGATGCAGCTCAGCGGGAGCACCTTGAATTACTTTGGTTGCGGATAGTCGCTACCAAAGTATTTCATTCTATGTCTGGCAAGGGCATGACACTCACACAGTAAGTATTCCATGGTCTCATCCTCCTCGCCACACATTCTACAGTCTAAACTGTCCGACAGTCCCATCTCGGCCAAGAGATCCTTGACCCCGAAGTGACCTGTGAACACCCCAGATATGATTCTGAATTGCTTCCTACTGGATTTCCAGAGCTTGTTAGTCCAGCCCGAGTCCACTCCTTCTATGAAGAGCTTTGAGTGCCTTAAGCCCGCCTCATTCCTCCACTCGTGTTGGTTTTGGCGTAGGCTTTAAAGGCCGAAGTTATGGTTCTCTGCGAGAGTCCCACAAATGGTTCTGGACCTACAAAGTGATTTGTAGAACCCCTCTTGCAAGTTCATCCGCTCTTTCGTTGCCGATGTAGCCCTCGTGCCCCGGTATCCAAACTAGTTGCACCTTATTGTGCTTTTCAAGCTTGTTCAGTGCCTGGACGCCATTATAGACTAGTCTAGAATCCACTTTCGGCGCCGTAAGCGCTTTAAGGGCCGCTTGACTGTCGCTGAGGATATAGATGCTCTGCCCTCTGGTTTGCCTGTCTATATTCTCCTGTGCACAGGCAATTATGGCGTATGTCTCCGCCTGGAAGACGGTTGGCAAACTACCCATGCTTATATAAATGCCTGCTCCCGTACCGGATCCCATTGTAGATCCGTCCGTGTACCATATACTGTCTTCGACACCAGACCTCGGTGGTTCTAGACCTTCGGCCCATTCGGCCCTGGATGGAACTTTTTTTGTGTGGTTCCTGTGGAATACATACTTGGGTAGCATTTTGTCACATCCCATCTTTGTTATTCTGTCTAAGAAACCGTCAGTCTCCATGTTTGTGTGCTTAGTCTATGGCTTGCTGTCGCTCCACAGTCCAAGAGTTCTTAGTCTGTAGAGCGATTTGCGCGCCTCTGACTTAATCACCATGTGAAGTGGCGGTAGGTCCAGTAGGACTTCTAGCGCCGCTGTAGGCGTGGTTTCAAACGCCCCTGTTATAACCATGCATGCCGATCTCTGTACCTTCGTCAGGGCATCTCTGCATGTGCTCATTTAAGTCCTTAGCCACCATACCAGGCTACCGTACAATAATATGGGCCTCACCATCATGGTGTAGATCCACTTCAGTACCTTTGGGTTCAATCCCCATGTTTTGCCATACGCTGATCTACACATTCCAAATACCCTGAGTGCCTTTGTAATGGTGAGATCTGTATGCTTCTTCCAATTCAGTTCCTTATCCAGAGTGACACCTAGATATTTCACATCATAGGACAGTTCTAGTACCCTCCCGTACAGTTTTAACTGCTGTACGCCGCAAAGGGTTCTTTTTCCTAGTAAAGGGTATTACTACAGTTTTGCCTGGATTAATGGATAATTGGTGCCGGTCGCACCATCTCTCCACTGTCTGCAGTGCCTTGTTCATGATTTCTGATACCGTGCCTGGGAACTTCCCACTCACCAGTATCACGAAATCTTCAGCATATCCTACCGTGTACCCACCTTTACTGAGACACCTTTACTTTACTTATTGAGTTCCACCAGGAGTGAGTTCACCACCAAACTCCAGAGAGTTGGTGAGAGTACCCCACCTTGCGGACATCCCTTTGTGGCCGTGGCCATTATCTCATCCCCCAAGAGAGATGACTTTATTAGTCTGCCATTTAGCATGTTGCCTATCCATTTACAAATGGTCGGCTCTACACCATGTTTTGCAGCTGCTTCGCTGATAGCTTTATACGTGGTTGGTATGATTAACTTAGGATGATAATGACAATCTCACAGACTTTTCCTCTTTATAACATTAGTAAAGAATCATTTTAATTGCAGTTCAAACCCTATTTAAGTAAAAATTGCTAGTAAACACAGTATCATCGGAGAGACAATGAAACTGATGACTGACTGATGATTAACTTACTTAGGATGATAATGACAATCTCACAGAATTTTCCTCTTTATAATATTGGTATAGAATCATTTAAATTGAAGTGGCACCCTATTTTAGTAAAAATAGGTATTAAACACAGTATCATCGGAGAGACAGAAATGATTATAAAACACTTATAAAGTATTCATGTATTCAAACATTTTATAGGTACTGGCAACTTTCAACACACAACGTACTATTCACGGTCTTTCCTCAATCCCCTACACCTACGCTGTGGCACGGCTGACCTCAATATTATATCCGATATAGCACATAACTACTGTATTCTGGGAACCTCCATAAATATAAACTAAACAAAGAGAATATCTTTAGTTACATTACGGACAGAGCCTGTGGAAATAGAAGCATGTTGACAGAAAAGGGAACAAACGGCATGACTCATGATATGAATGATATGATATGATGAAAGAAATCGGTGGACAATCTAATCTACCCTCTTAACACATGTCAAAATTGTCAAATTATCATAATATATACTTGATGACTCCGGTAGGTACAGTCGACTATAAAAATCAACGGCAATAAGGTAAAAAGACGGATACATCATTTTGTAGTTGACTGTAAAGGTGATATACTTAGTTACGAAGCAGCGCAGGAAGCTAATGAAAATTATAATTACATCCAAACATTTGGTTTAACACATTCATGTAGCGGAAAGCGACTACGGCGGTCTGACGCATATGTGTCGTCATGGGCCCTGAATGTGTTAAAGGCCTTACATTTGGTAAGGTATGTCCAGGCATGTCCACAAGAAAGTCTTGCACCTAAATCTCTGTCGTATGATCGGTTTATTCCAGTCATTTTAATTTCACTAAGTAGTATGGAAAAAATATAAAGGAGATAGATAATAGCTGAATTTTTCTGTGTGAATTCAAGTAATTACGAAGAAATAAAATTTGACGAAATATCTATTGAAAATTCGGAAAAAATATACTTAATAAATATTTTAATTATTATTCTGAATTATTTATATTTGCTCTATTATATTCAAGATAAATCATAAAAAATACATTGGCTGCATCATTTAAATCTAAATAATTACTTCCGGCTAGAAAGTATGTAGGATTCTTGCATAAAGCATTTTAGATTAACGTTTTAAAATGAAATAAACAAAAACACTCTATTATGAATTAACACATTCAGTGCCGGGAAACCGGCTATCGGGTGCCTACGCCGTAGGCGCTTTCCGCTACATACGAGAAAAACCATGGGATCGGCTCCGAGCGTAGCGCGTATACGTTAAAGCTTTACACTTCTGCCAAAAAACGTTGAGTCATGATCCAATAGAAAAAAAATATTAGGCTGTTTATACATTTCAAATAAAAAAAGCTACAGATTTGCCCTTATCTCCAAGCCTAATCTCTAAAGAGCAATTGAGATCAAATATAAAGTTGGTATTGGGCGTCGAAAGGTAACAAAATAGTAGATTGTATGACAAGGGGCCATACAATTTAGACCAGAGTTATACACTCTACTTTTCACTTAGACTGCGAGAAAATAATAAATTCCACAGAGAAATGATTATTCAATTTGGAGGCATGTTTTTTTTTAATAAACTGTTTTGACACAGAAACAAAACATTGACTCCACGAATAAACGGTACTTGCCGTATTTAGCCGCGTACAAACGGCCGAGCGCGGCGGACAGCATACGCTGCATAAGATAAAGCGAGATAGTCAGCAGTCTATATCGCTCAACCAAAAAGCTTTTGCTATGTGCATACATAGCAAAAGCTTGCATACGCTTGATCGTTTGTACGCGACTTCAGGCTGTCAGAAGCTTTTTTCTTAATTTTTAATCGCGACAGAGTAAACATCAAGTAATGTTTGAAATTAATTCTGTTTCCTGATTGGCCCATTTTCATAACTAACTGTATTCTGGTTAGTTGATGGCAAAAATAAATGTTTTTTTAAAGTTGTGATTGGTGGATTTAATACGATGAAGTTTAGAAACGTCAAATTTAAATGATTTACCAACCATAAATATGTATGCATCTTTTCCCTAGGGGCTACATGTACTACTTTAGTCCCGCTTGCTAAGCCTAATATGACACACTTTTCGAGCATCAGAAATGAAAAATATATGTTTTCGGTCTATTTTGAATGAGGCTCCAGCGGGGGCGTGGGACGTAGCGCGCAGGTCGTAGCTGCTCTACGGCGTAGGCGCTCGTAGTTACTACGAAGATAAAAGGCTTGGGGTCAATTCTGAAAAGCGCTGCATTGGTACCGCGTTAGAAGGTAAACACAAGTGATATGTAATTATTACAGCTTAGTAAAGGCAAATTGTTGGGAACGCATTAGTGTGGAATAATCAAGACTAAAATGCATTTATGTGTGTATGTATTAAGCTTTATTGTACAATAAACAGGTGGAATACAGCAGATACAAAAAAAACATAATAAAACGTTCATAGTTTAATCATGGTCCTATGAAAATATATAAACGTATGAACGTGATTTGTCGATAGCAAGAAAGTCATTAACAATACGTATCAAGTTTAACTTTAATTCTTCTGTAGCGTAATATATATGGCAACCCGCAAATAGATACTTTATACCCGTTGAAGTAAAGAAATGTACTATACCTACATCACCTATTATGTAATTTGAAGATCGTCTTTGCGCCACAGTGCCTACTAATTCACCCCAGAAGATAGCACAACTGACGCCGCGGCGCAACGCGGGACGGACAAATCTTCCTCTTTCTAAGTTGCATAGTGTGAGTGAGACACAACACTGAGTCGCGCGCGAAGCGAGTTGAAGGTAAGTTGTATCCCCAGCTGAGAAATTTTATTTACTTATATTTACAGTGCATATTTATTACGTTGGATTCTTCGGCTCGGCTCGGCAAAACTCGGTGATCTGTAGAATGGCCGCGAGCGCTTCGCCGGCCGGCAAGCGTGCGCTTCTACATGTTTACATACTAGGGATGGGCGCGTGTCTGTCGATTAATACGACGTATTATAAAATTTAGATTATAGAATGTTTTTTTGAAGTGAAAACTTCTTTAGCGGCGCTGTGCACTTTTTGTGATAGGGATTTTTTTTTTAAATCGCGACAGGTCACGAGTTTGCATTATTTTATTTTGTATGTACCTATAACCTCAATCAGTCAAGCAGTGGGGAGGGTCAGGGTCACCCTGTTGACAGCTGACAGAAGACAAGATGTTGTTTTTTCTGTAGACTAAGTTTGTGGAAGCGCCATAACATTGGTAGATGTAAGGATATATTCCAGGGCTAAGTAGTTTTGGATTTCTGTCAACAGTGCACTTCTATCACCTTTAGGCGCCAGCTTAAGGGCTATTTGTTGACGCTCCAAAAATCCCAACCCTAACCCATCCAGCACTTTATTTAATTTTTATTCTATTTTTTTAAAACATCCCAACCGTTTCGCGTTTTTCACATTGTGTCTCTCATCCCGTTGTGCTTGTGTTACATATTTAACAATTTTATTATATTCATTATTTATTTATTATGTATATGTTTGTATCGGCAGTATGTTGTGTTGCGTTCCGTGGGTCACGTACGGTGCTGTCTGAAAACCAGCGCTGTAGGTGTCTGTCTGACACCTCGGCATAATGCTGAGACAGCGACCGATTCACTGCCGCGAAGACACACACATTTTGTGTCAATTGTATTGTATTTCTACTCCCTTTGTCTCTGTGTGTCTTTTGTGTAGTGAATAAATGTCTTCTTTATTTATTTCTTTCTTTCTATCTACGGAATTAATGGCATTTTTCACGTCCGACTTTAAGCAGTACCTGACCTTCCGTGAGACAGTCGCGGTCTGTTGCGTCACTTAAGATTAATTTGAAGAAGTTGTGGCTTCCAATGTCTTGTGAATTGGTTGAATATAGTATTCATTTATTTATTGTATATTTGCGATATATATTACATCTGATAGTGTGTATTTTTTATTATATTGTATATTTATATATGTATTGCCATATTTTATTTTTCTAGAATTAATACCTATTAGGTTTTGTTTTAAATAAAGTGCTTACATACATACATACATACTTTGTTGGTTTATGATATAAGTAACAATAATACGTACAACAGTACCGTTTGAGCCCAAATAAACATTAAAAACCGTGATATACCATAAGGTTACTATAATATTATTATTTCTATCGATGTAAATATTTACCTCCGTCCCTACATCAGTCCGGCCCAGCCCCTTAGTCGGTGAAGCCGGGAGCTCGCGCGCGGACGTCAAATCCGCCATTTTGATTACCCGCCGTTCTCTAAATAATTACAAACCGTTTTGATCCATCATTACTCACATGTTTACTTCCCTAGGACGTAACCGCTGACGCAGGTAAGCTTGTTTTAGACGATTTTGCGCCCGCCTGATACTCCGAGATGAGCCTTGGTCTCAAGGACGTTTCTTGTTCGACGCTTCCGGAGTAAATACTCGTAGTAACTTTATTTTGTTATTCAGTGCGATACCAATACTAATACGAATGTTTGTTTACAATTCTTACAGACGTTTTAATTTCGGTTTCACTAATAACGCATTATTGATAGTGATGCAAAAATAAACACGGTATGTTTTAAAACATAGATAACTTTCCGAGCACTTCTGTTGTATTATTAGTTTGATACTTCTTATAATATTATTGATACAAAGTCGATATAAAGCAATCGAGCTTAACAGACATAAGCCAAGGGTTAGGCGAGCTTCGGTAACAATGATAAGAGACACGCCCCGCTCGGCGAAACCGGGTCAACCCACTACCGGTTCACGGAATTATAAATATTTTTTGAACTGAGATGAAAATCAAACCAACTATACTTAGTATGATGAAGAAAATAAGAAGCTTTTTGTAAACCTTGACATAGCTCAGGACATATAGGCTGGACGACCAACACCAGGACGTCTATAGACGTCGAAAATTTTGCTTAACAATGGTTATCACTCTTGGCTGCTTAGAGCCGCCGATATTCAGACAAGCGTCAGACAAGCGTTGTGGCTACAAGCGTCGTTATACGAATTTTTTGACACTGAATGTGTTTGGTAGGCGATACCGGTACCGGTACCAAAAGTGTGCGTAAACATAAATCGTAAACCTTGTAACAATACATTATTCTGAAATATTCTTAAATAACATTCTAATATGATCGAATTATACTGTTTTATTTGTAAAAAATATTTATTTGCATAACTAGTTACTGGTTTATTTTTATTAAAATAATAATTGGTTCATTCATTTATAAATAAATTAAATACTTACACCTATCCCGTTTTATGCTTCAAAGTTATGTATTGAGTATATATCTAGCTGACGTCTTAAAGTGCAGTAAAACTACGATTATACTGACTTATCATACTTACCTAAAATAGCAAAGTAACAACACTGTATTTCGTTATGTTACCTACTGCACATTTCCAGCTGGCTGGACGGAGCGCGGCGTAAAAGACGGATTTAGAGTAGTTGCGGAGATTTTGGTATGCGTTTTAACCCAATCAGCGCCAATCACAACACATGCGTCAAAGCGAGCGCTACGGGCTCTTTTCGCTACATATCGATATTAAGCTATAGCAAAATACGGCTTTGAGCTGCGGACGTGGCGTTGCGATGAATGGGTTAACACAAACCCCCATTTGTCCCATTTTTTTCAAAAATTCAATTGCGTGATGGGATCCATGAGGAATTGAGGGAACTCTTCAATTATATTAGGCACGCGTGTAGTGATTTTGGTATTTTCTATTTTAAATCGTGTATTTACACCCGGTAATCATAAATTTGGTGCAGTGGAATTGATGATGAAGACCACAGATGACTTATGGAATTCCTCAATTATGTATTTAAAAGTACAAATGTACGTCACAGATTCTGATAAGATTCCGTTGAAATAGCAACTAATGAAGTGCCAAAGGTGATCCTTGTGGAATCGACCTCAAATATTATCGGGCCACATACAGCGATTGGGTTTTTTCCCTTATAATCAACGCAATCCGTTCATGTGGTAAATTGGAAAATAAATGTGGAAATTTTTTTTCGTGGCCTGGCGGAGTACTAAAAGAGTCGTAACTTGAAGTCGGTTAAAACTTTGTTTTTAAAGTAAATTATTCGTGTTCTGGCCGGAGGGGTGGAATTAAACGCTGTTGTCACTAATTAGGATTGTGTTTGCTTTCACGGTGAACTTTACATAATCATCCCGGTCATTTTTACCCCGTGACAACTTGTCAAACTGTGTAAAAAGAATTGCCGCTCGTACGTAGCTGATAGAAAACAAATAACATCCATGAAGTTTTGCTTCTAGGCAAAACGCCGCAGTTTTATATATTGACATGCATGTGCTTGTGAAACTTGTAAATATTAGTACATTACGTACCTAGGGCGGTGAATTCGTGAATGGCCCAGATTGCAGGTGTTTGTGGCCCGAACCGAAGGTGAGGGCCATAAATATGCGATTTGGGGCTTTACGAATTACCGCCCGTGGTAATTACACAATTTTACGTCTTCGCCTGGCCTCAATGCGAGTTTTACCGTACGCGCAGCGTGCAGTAAAACTCGCATTATGGCCAGGTGTGACGTAATAGTACATTGTGATACAAGTGAGGTATGTTGATAATTACATCAGAGGCGGAATTATCACCCGAGCGTGATAAGAGAGCCGAGGATGTAATTATCAAAGCTCACGCGTTTCATACGACATTTTTCACCACATTTTGCGAGGAAAAAAACCTTTTCATAAGATGAAAATGTTATAGGCCTGCTAAGTTATTTTCTTTACTTATTCATGGCAACAGGTTTTTACTCACATGTTGTATACATCGCCAAGAATTTCCAGTGGCGTTCGTTATTTTTATCACTTTTCTAGTCACCCCGAGTCAACATTTTTGTTAATAACAAGACACTCATTAACAATGTTTACAAATATCTGTGAAATAACCTCAAATGGCGCGCAACAGTTTTTTTTCGTGAAGTTTGCGCAGTGCGCACGCATGAGATGAAATCTTTAAACAGCCAATACAAAATTTAATAAATATTTTCGTTTTAAAATGTTACCTTTATTAATTTATGTTAAGATGTTATCAAAAGTGAATAGTTTTACTAAATTAAACGTTTCTATATCATATCCAAAAAGAAATACTCAAATAATTAACAAATAGGATTTAATTTGTTTAGTCGAGTAAGAATCCATTTGCCGAGAATTAAAAAAAAAGCTGTACAATCTGTACAACCCGGTTAATTTAAGAATGCACCGTGTGCACGCATACATCTTGCTGCAAGGTGCCAACCTGACTTAATCGGGATATAACCATAAACACACAAGTGTCGTAATGTTATAAAACACGCGTGTTTAATATCCAGGATTATGAGCCTAAAAGCGACACAATAAGAGGTACGTTACGAGCAATTGTGTTGAAAAATAATATACTTACTTAGTTATAGTCTGGTAAAAGTCTATCGCTCATTATGGCAGCACGAATAGTACTTTATAGAGATTTTGATACTCACTTCACTTTTTACTAGGACATTATTTAAATTTGGTGCCTTATTTAGAAAAATTACATACAAATACATATCGGTATAGACATACAAACTCACAAACATTACCTCTATATAGTGTTTATGTAGACAGAATGCTAGTAGTATAAATACAAGTTTTGTTAACCAATTTTATTAGATAGTACAATATACAGTTTCTTCTTCCTCCAAATATTGCACTTTGGTTACAATTATACTATCTTTTATAGCTACCGCCTAAGTTATAACTTCCTAATTATTTGTACTTGTTAGTCAATAAGAGTGATATTGTATTATATTTTGCATATGAATAACTTTTTCAATTATTAGTTCTTTTTTGTCTGAAACACAGGGTATCCTAGTTCAGGCACGTGTTAATAGTAAGCTCCTAGTCTATAGTAACACTGATGTAACACATTACGTCTTATCAATAAATAAATAAATAAAAAATAGGTACACTTAAATTAATAAAATATATTGCAAGTAGGTACCAAGTTGGTTTTATATAAACATAACCTCTAAAATGCAATAGATGTAAACAAGACGAAAATTATCAATTTATTGTAATTCTAGCGTTAGGAATAAATAAAATGAATATAAGTAAACATTCATAGTTTAATTCCTATTAGTAGTAATAACAAAAATAATAAAGTCTTATAATTAAAAACCTGTCATTCCAGCAGTTCATTTATAAACATTGTCCAATTCCGATAAAATGATTCCGGCTTGATATTCTGCAAGACAGAGTAATTTTGCGGTGTTTACGCTGAGATGACCTCTAACATGAAGAAGGTTAAATCAGAGAATAAATCTAGGTTTGTATCTCTATGGAAGTAGTTTGTTATGCTGGCTGGTAGTATTACAGCAGAGTATATCACATAACGAATGCATGAGCTAATCCTGGTAAAGCTAAACGAGATAAGTATGTGTGATTTTCTTCAGTCGTAATCAAATACGTAGATACACTCTTGTCCCATAGATTTTTGTGACTTTGAACTTTGAACCCGTGGAAATCCTTTAGAGTTCAAAACTCGATTATTCTAAGTTTAACATGAGTATCTATAAAATTATATAAACTTACTGTTAAATTTATAAATATAAATATTATAACAAATAAACATATTTGAACCAATCAAAATATATATTTTTTAAACATAAAAGAATCTATGTCTATGTGTAGTCTATGGACCGGTTTTTACTCCTTAGGGAGGGCCTAAGGAGTAAAAACCGTAAGTAAAATAAATACAAAACACAAAACAAAAAATAAATACAACAAAACACAATTGTTGTATTTTTTTATACTTGCGCACTTGCATTCATTCTTAATAAGAAATTAACAATATTTAGAACGATCCTTACCATTGATAGATTATCCATTGACGAGTTCCATAATCTAGTTCCATTACCAGATTAATATGATGATCGATGATACCAAATTTTTGACATAATAAAAAACTTTTCAACAGGCCAGGTGAAATTTAATCTTATGCCTATATCATAAAATTCATAAAAAAATTGTCAGGGAAAATGTTTACCACTCCGTAACACTGTACTTGAAATTTTTCAAGAGTGAAAATCGACTTGCAAGATTTGATTACAATATTGCATGTTACATACAACCGTACATAATTTTTACAGATGAAGTTACGATAAAGCTTGTAAAAAGATGGAAATAATCTCTATAGTGTCACTTTATTATTTAACACTCACTGACAGGAGCCCGCCTAGCGGGCGCCTACGCCGTAGCCGCATTTCGCTACTTAGCGGGAAAACCACGAGATCGGCTTCGAGCGAAGCACGTACCGATTCTTGGCAGTGAATGTGTTAAGCCACATGGCGGGCACTCAACATTACGCACACCTCGCACAGTCAGCATCAAAAGTAACTGCGCAAACGAAGACAAGTCTTTATTAAAAGGGAATAAGAGCGTTTGACGTCTTCGATTGCGCAGCTACTTTTGATGCTGACTGTACATAAAAAAAATCTAAAACCATAAACAAGGTTTTACCGCGATGCTGTTTTATGGTAGACACTAACTGTTGACTATAATGGCGTCGGTCACGACGTTTAGTAAACGAGGTCGTGGTAGCTGGAGAACGTGGGAGGTCGTTGACACGGAATTACGACCGATTCTCTTAAGGGCTCATAGCGATTGATACTTACTAAAAATAAGAATACAGAATTATAGTTATTTATTCGAGACAAACAACACCACATAATTAAAAATAGAAAAGAAATTATTATTGAATAAAATAAATACCATTGTTATTTATTTGGTAATTTATAAATAGCCTAGAACTGTTAAAAAAAACATGACCATAGACATGTTTCCTTGGGGCATTTGCATTCGAACGATGACTGATTAAAAATGGAATAAGTCATTCAATTCCTCGTAGTCACTGTCGTTGGGAAAAGTCTCGCCTCAGCGCTACGTGATTCGTAGCACCTCTCCCCGTCCCCTACGCTACGCGCTATGCCGCGCCGCTACGCAGAAGGCTACTACGCAGTTGCCACCGCTTACGTAATCTCGTAACGTCTCGTCTTTTGTTTGGAAGAGCAATTTTAGTAAATTGTTTGATGAAGCCAAAGAATTTGTTTTCAAAGAAAAGCAGCTAAAGATGTACACCATACAAAGTGTATGTTGTGTAAAACATAAAAAGGTACGTAAGTCCGTGGGTTTTCCGTCTTGGGGTAATAACTTGCCATGAACCGAGAACCCGCCTAATTGCTTCTAGGCAGTCAAAATGCAAATTATTTTATACTAGCTTCCGCCCGCGACTTCGTCTGCGTGGACCCGGGATAAAAAATATCCTATATTTGAATCCAGGTTATAAACTATCTTCGTGCAAAATTTCATCTAAATCGGTTGAGCCGTTTAAGTGTGATTAAGTAACAAACATCCAAACATCTAAACATCCAAACTTTCGCATTTATAATATTAGTAGGATACATTTTTACACACTCATTCGTACACTGTTTCTCAAGCGCGAAATTATCAATGCGACACGGTTTGGTATTAGCCGTAAACGTTAACAGCCTAAAGATATACAAAACGATACTAATTCAAAACTCGCTAGGAATCCTAAAACAATGAAAACGCGTAAAAGGTGCCGTAATTGCTTTGTCAAAATTCCAATGCGGAGTAGTTCGTTCAGGGTTGTTTTAACGATTTGTAATTGTGGGTATAAAAGATCAGTTCACTTAATTTACTATTCTAAAGCCTTGTTCGGACTAGGCTAGTATTTTAGTGCGAGTCCATACAAAAGCTACTCGTACTTGCAGCAAATGTATGGACTCGCACTAAAATACTAGCCTAGTTCGAAGAAGGCTTAACACTTTCACTGTCAGGAACCCGCCTAGCGGGCGCCTATGCCGTAGTCGCTTTACGCTACATACGAGGAAGACCACGGGATCGACTACGAGCGTAGCGTCCTCAAACTTTGTATTTAAGGTAAATTATACGTTCGCTGGTTGTAAAACCTAGATAGACATACCATACGTTTCCACAATTATTACAATTTAATTAAGGCGAGTAATCGTCAAAGTAAACTAAGGGCAGTCAGCGTCATAGATATGTTTACACTTGTGCACTTCATTCCATTGTAATAAGGCGACATATGTATGTTATTGTTGTATTCTGTATATTTGCAAAATAAACTTATTTTCTTTCCTTCTTTCTTTCTTTATATGTAAACGTGACGTCGACTGTACGTGCATGTGCGTGCGTGTGTACACCTGCCCGTGATAAATCAACATGTCAATTTTTATATCGAATGAACGATGGAACTGACGAACAAATTGGATTAGATGAGTTGAGTCAGTGCTTATAACAACCAGAGGCTTTAGTATAAGTTTTACTGAAACAAAACTTTACGATGGCGTTTGCGTTTTACCCTCAATTTGTATGGGATTTGACAACTAAACGCGAACGCGGTCGTAACGTTTTGTTTCGGTAAAACTTACTTATACTAGAGCCTCTGATCAATAACTTGAGTGTTAGTTTAGCTTGCTAGCTAAATATGGTAGTTGCGGTACCAATATTACATAGGTTATAGGTGGTATCCGGGGATCAAATTCAGTTTTCACCTTTAATTATGAAATACTAAATACATAGTTACTTGATGCCGTGGCTGACTTCGACTCTTAACTTTGCTTATTATGTAGTGAGACCGCGGGTGCATTTACAAAATAAATCGGATTGGAATTGTATTTCTTGGCTTTTAGGCGCTGTTCTGTTGTGTGACCTAAACCAATATCATTTCCGAGTAGATGCGTAAAAGCACGCCAAGCTCATTAGGTTAGGTATTGATTCGTACTAGCTAAAGCCTTGAAGTCCAAACTCCAGTGCGGAGTCTTTGTTAACTAAAGCTCTCAGATATAACCTAGCGTATATCTTAGCTCATAACGCGTTGCTTTCTAGGTCACAAACGGATCTTTGTTCTCCGGTGCCTTTTGATTATGCACGACTTCATAAGAATTGGATTACATTTAATGAAGCAAACAAGAATTTTATTTTACTAGCTCAAAAATGTGATAATGTTCATTATAATACGGCCTTTACTTTTTGCATTTCTTAAATTTTCGCACACTATCATACGGATTTATAAAAAAATGCTATAAGCGCTCCAAAAGTGGAACACTAAAACACTACAGTATGGAGTTCTTCAAAAAAGGAGTGTATAAATACTTAAGCTCGGCAACGCGCGTGTAACACCCCTGGAGTTGCAAGCGTCCATTGGCTACGGTAACCACTTACCATCAGGTGGGCCGTTAGCTTGTTTGCCACCATGGACCTATGATACTATGGTGGCAAACAAGCACGGCCTATGCACGCACACAGCACCATGTATGCTATGCAGGCACGGCATAGGTCCATGTTTGCCACCGACGTGGTATAATTTTTGAAGTGAAAACTTCTTTAGCGACGCTGTGCCCTTTTTGTGATGAGAAAAAGTCTTAAACTCACCACATGTCACGTGACCGTAAGATTAGTAAGACGTGACATTCGAGACCGATCGAAAAACTGTTACAATGTAAAGACATTGTAACAGTTTTTCGATCGGTCGGCCGGAAGTTCCGGCAGAAGTGAAAACTCAATGGAGTTTTCACTTCTACCGGAACTCCCGGAGTGCAACCCGGTCTTTTTTTATTGTTTTTTGTATTAGGTTTGTAACAATTATTTTAACTTTAGACTAAGTTGTGTGTAGCAATTGGTTGTGAAACAATAGTACATTGTGATACAAGGGAGGCATGTTGATAATTACATCAGAGGCGGAATTATCACGCGAGCCGCAGGTGAGCGTGATAAGAGAGCCGAGGTTTGTAATTATCAAAGCTAACGCGTTTCATACGACGTTTTTCAACACATTTTGCGAGGAAAAAATCCTTTTCATATGATGAAAATTTGATAGGCCTGTCAAGTTATTTTCTTTACTTATTGATGTCAACAGGTTTTTACTCACATGTTGTATACATCGTCAAGAATTTCTAGTGGCGTCCATTCTTTTTATCACTTTTCTAGTCACCACGAAACAACATTTTTGTTAAAAACCCAACACGCATTAACAATGTTTACAAATATCTGTGAAATAACCCAAAATGGCGCGCATCAATTTTCTTTTGTGAAGTTTGCGCAGTGCGCGCGCATTAGATGAAATCTCTGCCAATACAAAATTTTATAAATAATTACGTTTTAAAATGTTATCTTTATTAATTCATGTAAAATGTTATCAAAAGTGAATAGTTTTACTAAATTAACCGTTTCTATATCACATCCAAAAAGAAATAGTCAATTAATTAACAAAAAGGATTTAATTTGTTTAGTCGGGGAAGAATCCATTTGCCAAGAATTAAAAAAAAACCTGTACATTCTGTACAACCCGGTTAATTTACGAATGCACCGTGTTATGTATACATCTTGCTGCAAGGTGCCAACGTAACTTAATCGGGATATAACCATAACACACAAGTATCGTAATGTTATTAAACACGCGTGTTTAATATCCAGGATTATGAGCCTAAAAGCGACACAATAAGACGTACGTTACGAGCAATTGTGTTGAAAAAGATAAAACACGCTAACACATTGATAAGATAAGCGTAGTTCTTTACGTTTTCTTTTAGAACACAATTGTCCCGACTTTAAAGTAAAACACACGTAAAAAGTTTGTACAACAACGCCATCCGCGGCATGTGAGCCTCGAAAGCGGCAGCATCGAATAAGTCAAGAGTACATCCTTCCTGGGCTTTGGGTTTGACATGGGAGAATCATATTGACTCCCTGTGCGGTAAAATGGGAAGAGCTTCTTTCGCCATTGGGAGAGTAGGTACTACCCTCTCACTACATGCTGTCCGCGACTGTTACTTTGCCAGTATTCCGTCTATTATACAGTACGGGCTTCAGCTGTGGGAACGCGCGGCTGACTGACAGCGTGTTTTCCGGCTGCAAAAACGAGCTGTGAGAGCGGTGGCGCGAGTTCCATGCCACGAGTCGGCTAAACAATATTTTATAGACTTACTGCCATTCCCAATAAATCAATCCACGGATAACTTTCCTTACCAGCAGTTACATTTTAACACATTTTCTACGGTTCATCTGTCAAAATGTAACTGCTGCCTGCTGGTAAGGCATACTATCCGTAGATTTATTATTTGGAATGGCCGTTAGGCGTTCTTATGTTGCCAAGCCTCTTACTACTACAAATAGACGGGGGGGTGGAAACAACCGTTAATTATTTTTTGGTGATATTAAGAATTTGAACCAATCACCAACCTCCTTAGAGAAAACTGAAATTGTCAAAACATCTTAATGGAAAATGGCAGAGACTTGCTTGTTTACATTTCGTCATTTATTCCTAGTATGTTTCTTAGAAACATTTCGGTAGGTGACATACATTTGAAAAGTTAATAGTACCTTCGTTACATTGACAACGTTATAGTAAACTCTATATGGTTTCCATCATCATCATCATCATATCAGCCGAAAGACGTCCACTGCTGGACATAGGCCACCCCCAAAGAGTGCCACAATGACCGGTCCTGCGCCACCCGCATCCAGCGGACTCCCGCGACCTTTACCAGGTCATCAGTCCACCTTGTGGGGGGCCCACCCACGCTGCGCCTTCCGGTACGTGGTCGCCACTCGAGAACCTTTCCGACCCAACGGCCATCGGTTCTACGTGCAATGTGCCCCGCCCACTGCCACTTAAGTTTAGCGATTCGGAGGGCTATATCGGTTACCTTGGTTCTGCTGCGGATAGCCTCATTTCTGATGCGATCGCGCAGAGAAACTCCCAACATAGCCCTCTCCATTGCCCTTTGGGTGACTTTGAGTCTTCTTATGAGGCCCATAGTAAGCGACCACGTTTCCGTGCCATACGTCATCACTGGCAACACACACTGGTCAAAGACTCGTCTTGAGACACTGCGGAATATTGGACGAAAAGATGTGCCGTAGCCTCCCGAATGCTGCCCAGCCGAGTCGGATTCGACGATTGACCTCTTTCTCAAAGTTGGACCTACCTAACTGAATAGTCTGTCCAAGGTATATATAATCGTCTACAACTTCGAGCATAAAGTGTCCGATTGAAATGGGGGTTGGTACTACATGGAGGTTTGACATGATCTTTGTCTTATCCATGTTCATCCTTAGACCAACTCGCTCGGAGGCTTTACTGAGGTCATCAAGCATCGTGCTTAAGTCCTCCATGGTCTCAGCCAAGACTACTATATCGTCAGCAAACCCAAACCGAAGGTGAGTGATGTACTCGCCGTTGATGTTGATGCCTAGCCTTCTCCAGTCTAGAGTCTTGAACACGTCCTCCAGTGCAGCGGTGAACAGTTTTGGGGAAATAACATCCCCTTGTCTGACACCCCGCTGCAGTGGAATAGGCTTCGAACTCTGATCCTGGAGTCGGACTGACATAGTGGCGTTCTCGTACAAACACTTCAGCACTTCGATGTAGCGGCAGTCTACTTGGCACCGTTGGAGAGACTGTAGTACAGCCCAGGTTTCGATAGAATCGAAGGCTTTCTCGTAGTCCACGAA
The DNA here is from genome assembly GCA_947049275.1 of Epinotia bilunana. Classification (NCBI taxonomy): domain Eukaryota; kingdom Metazoa; phylum Arthropoda; class Insecta; order Lepidoptera; family Tortricidae; genus Epinotia; species Epinotia bilunana. The sequence goes on along the minus strand of OX346259.1, from coordinate 13,538,940 downwards.
CGCTAAGCAGAGAGGCAGGTTATACTCCTCAGTCTTCTGTATAACCTGGCGGAGCGTATGAATGTGGTCTACGGTACTAAAACCTCTTCGGAGACCGGCTTGTTCGGGAGGCTGGAAGACATCAAGCCTGCGTGCGAGACGATTCGTAAAGACCCTTGAAAACAGCTTATAGACATGGCTCAGAAGTGAGATGGGTCGGTAGTTCTTCAGCAGAGTGTTGTCACCCTTTTTGAAGAACAGCACCACCTCACCTCTGTTCCACGCCTTTGGCGTTCTCCCTTCCAGTAGGACGGTGTTGAATAACTTCTGAAGGGCCGTAAGGATCGGTTTTCCACCCGCCTTCAGGAGTTCGGCTGTAATTCCGTCTTCACAGGGTGCCTTGCTATTCTTAAGCTGTTTCAGAGCCATTCTAATCTCGTACAGGCTGATGTCCGGGATGTCGTCGGTGTAGTGTCGGGTAAGTCTAGCTCTAGGGTCTTCTGCCGGACCAACTTCGGGTTTGCGAGTTGACGTGTATAGCTGTCCGTAAAAACGCTCTATCTCACTCAAAAGCTCAGGTTTTGAAGAAACGACTCTGCCGTCCTCAGTTTTCAACCTTGCGAGCTGGCTCTGCCCAATAGACAGATCTCGTGCGAATACTTTTGAGCCCTTATTTCGCTCGATGGCCTCTTCGATACGGTTCGTATTGAATTGGCGCAGGTCGCGGGTAAGGGACTTGGAGATCCGTTTATCGAGCCGCCGGTATAGAGTCGCATCGGCTGAAGATTGCAGAATCATTTCACTCCTTTCCTTCATGAGCTTCTGAGTGGAGCTAGAGACCCTTTTAGTTCTGTTGGCCGGCTGGGCCTTGAAGAACTTAGACCCAGTGGCACGGACAGCTTCCACAAACCCGTCGTTGAGTTCGTCCACATCGCCACCTAAGCAATCGAAACGGTTTTGGAGTTCCAGCTGAAAGCTCTCGGGGGTTTGGATTTGGGTGGATACTGGACGGAGCGTAGACTTCATCAGGCGAGAGCGCTCTTGCTTGACACATATATTCAATATGCCTCTTACCAGGCGGTGATCACTCCCGGTTTTAAACGTATTGATCACAGAGACATCAATACATGCTTCCTCGTCGACATGATGAAGTCAATCTCGTTTTTAGTCACACCATCGGGACTCATCCAGGTCCACTTTCTGTGCTCGCGTTTCTTGAAGAAGGAATTCATCATGTAGAGTCCCTCCTTCTCCAAGAAACCAGCCAGTAGTTGGCCCCGGTGGTTCCGACTTCCGACTCCGAATTGCCCCACTATCAGCTCCTCACCATCTCTCTTGCCTAGTTTAGCGTTGAAGTCCCCCATGACAACGGTGAAGTAGGTTTTGGAACTATGCATGGCCTTAGATATATCTTCACACATAGTCTCCACCTCGTCGTCGGAATGTGTCGAGGTCGGCGCGTAAACCTGTATGACCTTCAGCGAGTACCTGTCGGATACTCTGAGTATAAGGTACGCCACCCTAGTCGACACACTCTCGATCTTCACCACGTTGTTCACTAGGGACTTGTGGACGATGAACCCGACACCTACCTGGGACTGTTGGTCGCCCTCCCGGAAATAGAGCAAGTTCCCCGATTTAAGGGTTATCGTGTCCTCCCCCTCTCTTCGGACTTCCGATAACCCTATGACGTCCCACCGCAACTTGCTCAGTCCTTCCTCCAGTTCCGTTATCTTTTCGTCGGTCCGCAGTGTGCGCGTGTTGTATGTTGCCAGGGCCAGGGGTCGTCGGTGGTGGTAGCCGGATCTTCGCCGGAGATTCTTAGCACCCCTGACCCCGCTAGTACCCTGGCCGCTACCATAACCAGGGTACCGGGGGTCGCCGGAACCTCGGGGCCGTGGCTTTATTGTATTCTGCATGGGGGGTATATGCCATAATCGCCACGCTTGGCATGCGGGTTGGCGATCGCAGTGTTTCCACCGAACTCCAGGGATGCTGCTGCCCATCCCCCGGTGGTCCTGGTCGTAGTTTTAGGACATACCCGGGTCCATGGTTTACCATGGTTTATTACCCATAGTTTACCATGGTTTATTACCATTACCATGGTTTCCACTAATGTGCAAAAAAAAAGACCACTAATCTGACACATCCTATATACATAACGGGTCTTAAAATATAAATGTCAGATTTATATTTACTAGTAGCTGGAAGCGGGAACTAGCGAGTCTGCCTTTTTTCATTTTTGTTAGTTTCAATAAAAAACTGGCTTTTGCCCGCGGCTTCGCCTGCGTAGCAAGTGTAATTTTACAATAGTGGTTTGAATCTGTTCACAAAATTTTACGGTAATCTGTTGAGAAATGCGACCTGTAGAAACTGGACATCCGGACATACGAAATAATTTTTGCCCAAGCTGAAATGGAAGAACTTCGTTCGGTTGGCTCGCTTGTCAATTTCGCGCTTTGTTATGCCAACCAATGCCGGTGATTGTCACAGTTCCGCTTCCGTCGGCAAATTTCTTCCTAGAATTCATGAACTCCGAAGTTTATTGCTCTCAAAAAATCTATGCAAAACATCAACTTTACAAATCGTGGACTGGCATGTTGTAGTAGCCTGAATTGGATATTGATCGCGTGCCAGCGGCGAATTACCTGTTAATTGACACCCTTCACAATGTACGGCTTTTCGGAACCTTAAGTCGGAGAGGTCTATTGTTTTCCTCACTTTCCATCTAAATTGAAATTCAATTTGTTCCGCTCACTTCCAGTGCTCGTGTCGAGCTAAGGTGTCAGAACAAGCGATAGAAACACATTGGAACGCTATCGGAATGCGAATATGATGAACCGAATGAGGCAATGTAATTAGATTTAACATTTATTTTTATTCATTCACACATACATTTACAGTTTAACATTAAATCACTTATGTGGTACCTATACCAAGTTTCGCTACAAAATTTTAACAAGAAATTTAATTTAAATCACATAAAACATATGGTGACGTTATAAAAAATTAAAAAGAAACTAAAATAAACTCATAACAACTTCAACAAGAAATAATGGCACAGTTTAAATATTAACACTAAGTAAGTACACTAGATAGCATTCTTACACTTTTCCACAGAATACACCAATACTGTCAGCAAATATGTCTATGTCGTCGGCTTCCTGCATTATCCTGTTTAGGGCTGTTCGCGCTCTAGCAGTGGGAGCGTTCGCACCGCGCCTCGTGCGCTCGCCGGCCACTGCGTACGTACGCGTCACGTATTTCGTCGGTCCGTTGGAGTGGTATGCCGCGAAGGCTATACTTGGTAGCGATTGGTGAGTGGAGTCTAGCAAAAGTAATATATTCACATTTCGAGGCGTTAAAGTCCAGTCGATTGTTCTCACTCCTTTCAGCAATAGCGTCTATGTCATTCTGTAAATGTACTGGGTAATTGTCGTCCCTAACACTATGGAATAGTTTTATATCATCTGCGAACATTAAACACTTAGCCGTGCTGACGGCGCCCGGCAGATCATTAATCATGATTGGGTAGGCCCTAGAGTACCTACTGCCTTGGCTTACACCAGAACGAGTGTAGTATGTTTGAGACTCGAATCCGGTAAGTTTGACATATTGTTTTCGATCTTGTAGATAACTGGCAAAGAATTTTAAGAGCCTAGGTACAAATTTGTGAATTCACCTACACTGACACGTACCTACATATATGTATATTATATACAATGGCAAGGGGAAAAATGGTATAAAAATCACATCATACATAGCACATCATATTCGTACGTGTGAAAACGAAAATACCACTACAATCGTGTCGTGATTTTACAAATAAATAAATTAAAGTCCCAAACTAAGCAAAGCTTGTATTAGGTCCATACTTAGGTTAGACAACGATAAACATACTTAGATAGATAAATACATACTTGAATACATAGAAAACATCCATGACTCATCATCATCATCATCATATCAGCCGAAAGACGTCCACTGCTGGACATAGGCCTCCCCCAAAGAGTGCCAAAGTGACCGGTCCTGCGCCACCCGCATCCAGCGGACTCCAGCAACCTTTACCAGGTCATTAGTCCACCTTGCGGGTTCTACGTGCTATGTGCCCCGCCCACTGCCACTTAAGTTTAGCGATTCAGAGGGCTATATCGGTTACCTTGGTTCTGCTGCGGATAGCCTCATTTCTGATGCGATCACGCAGACAAACTCCCAACATAGCCCTTTGGGTGACTTTGAGCCTTCTTATCAGGCCCATAGTAAGCGCCCACGTTTCAGTGCCATATGTCATCACTGGCAACACACACTGGTCAAAGACTCTCGTCTTGAGACACCGCGGAATATTGGAGGAAAAGATGTGCCGTAGCTTCCCGAACGCTGCCCAGCCGAGTCGGATTCGACGATTGACCTCTTTCTCGAAGTTGGACCTACCTAACTGGATAGTTTGTCCTAGGTATACATAATCGTCTACAACTTCGAGTGTAAAGTGTCCGATTGTAATGGGAGTTGGTACTACATGGGTATTCGACATGATCTTCGTCTTATCCATGTTCATTCTTAGACCAACTCGTTCGGAACGGAAGCTTTATTGAGGTCATCGAGCATCGTACTTAAGTCCTCCATGGTCTCAGCCAAGACTACTATATCGTCAGCAAACCGAAGGTGAGTGATGTACTCGCCGTTGATGTTGATGCCTAGCCTTCTCCAGTCCAGAGTTTTGAAAACGTCCTCCAGTGCAGCGGTGAACAGTTTTGGAGAAATAAAATCTCCTTGCCTGACTCCCCGCTGCAGCGGAATAGGTTTCGAGTTTTGGTCCTGGAGTCGAACTGACATAGTGGCGTTCTCGTACAAACACTTCAGCACTTCGATATAGCGATAGTCAACTTGGCACCGCTGTAGAGACTGTAGTACAGCCCAGGTTTCGATCGAATCGAAAACTTTCTCGAAGTCCACGAACGCTAGGCAGAGGGGCAGGTTATACTCCTCGGTCCTACCGGGATTCGAAACCAGGTCCACCAGCTTCGTAGGCAGGGTCACGCACGACCAATTATAATTGGACTTTTTTAACAGCTAATCCGGCCGGTCATCCCAGTGCAATAAATATCAATGATGACATAAATTGTTCGATTGTGTAAAGCAGTCATGTCGTCAGTTGACAGTTTATTGAAAGGTTAGTGTAGGTATAAATCGTAAATCAGATTGGTCATTCTTAATCTTAATAGTTTGTACACACTCGCTCTCATAAGTTTAGTTATGATCAAGCATTGGGAGAGCGCGCTAACTACAAAGCTACTCGTAAATAAGTTAGACATTATTGTTATTGTAACTTGAACAATTTGTCACCATCTAGGAGCATATTACTTTGAAAGATTTATATCGAATGTATCGGTTAACAGTAACACATGAATTAACAAACCGTTGTGATAGCTGCGTTATAAAAAAATCATTTCACTGTTAAATCTTCCAGTGTTCCAAACACAACTCATATTTGCAATTGCAAATTATCATCTTGAAATAAGTCGTCCGTCGTGCCGTCCAGTGTACGTGATCAATCGAACATCAATAAATGTTAGATTGGCCATCCATCAAGCTAAACCAACCTGTCGGACGGGACGTATCACGAACGATGCTAATGGATTCCTAAAGTACTTAAGCGTGAACTTTGGAGAAGGTTTCGAAAGCCACCCGAGTTTATATTGACTGAGCTATTAAGTTTGGGACTCTTATTATCATGAATACATCCCATACATCTCAGAATGCTACCCGAAAATGTACGATGTCTGAATATAACATACATACAGTTAGGTAGCTATTATGTATCAAATGGACAATTGTGAAAATCATTTATAATTTCGAAGATCTCAGTTTGTGAGGTATTTATTTGTTCCATAAAAGTGAAATATAAACAGACGATACTAAAAAGTGAACTTACGATACTAAAAATTATAAATAATTTTGTTACAGATTTTGCCAGCAACGCGGAAGAGAATATATTCAAAATTCTGACACTTCCGATTACTTTTTCCCGTCGGTGTCAGTGTCAGAATCTCAACAATACCCAAGATGACAGACGATAATTGAACAAAATCCGCCGCGTTTACCTTCAGCTCTTCCTAAACACCTGCGGAAGTGCTACGATTGGACCATGGAGAACATCCACTAGCGTCGTGAGCTAGCAAGCTCCTCCACCCACGTTCAACCCATCAATGCTAAACTACAGACTAGTTTCAACGCGATTCTTGAAGCAGCCGTAAATATCATAACCAGCAACTATAATATTGACTGTTTGTGCCGTACCAATATGTGCCGCGACCGAGATATGTCGGTGCAAAGTATTGACATCATCAAATAGACTTTCCACGGACTCTAAAGACTGTAAATTAAGTATCTATAGGTTCAGTTTTCGCCAAGACGGCGCGTGCTTCCGCCCTGCCGTTTCGTTTTGTTTATTTCAGTTTATTTTATATCAAGGGATAAACAATAACCCGGTGGTTAAGCGTTTGCTTTGGGATTTCTGGACGGGGTTCAGCCCAAGAGGGCCCCCAGCGACCTGGCCAGCCGCAGTCGGGACAACATTTCCAGGATTTTGGACTCCATAGTCGGTGCTGCGAGATACTGCATTGTAAGTAAACATTTGCAACTCTTAGCAATAAGTGATGATATTTTAAGTGGCGTCCGATCCGCGACGTGAAGCCGGTTTGATTTTGAGCCAGCATTTCATAATTTTAGAGCTATTTTAAATTGATCCGTCATTGACAGATTTGTGGCTATACGAGTACACGCTTGTATAACGTAATGCCAATCGATGACCGAAGACTTAATATTACCATGTAGGTATTGTAGGTACCTACTGTTCGCGACAAGCCGATTTGGCAATCGGGACGCCAGACAAGCGGCGGGGTGTAAGTTTAGTTGTATGGGTGTTTAGTTGTACGTTTATATCTAGCATGCCGCTATCGTTAACTAATAAAAAAGTTTCTGTCAAAAATTTCATTTTTGGAACAAGCTTTTATTGACGACTGTACTTTTCTGTATATCATCATCAACTACTTATTGAGGCGATTCTAACGATCCCAAACTCAACGGGGTTACGTCCGTTAAGTACTGAATTCCCATGGCCATCTTCTGTCTCCATCATCAGATCAGCTCGATGGTACCATAATATTGAATTGTCATCTAAACTATACTTGTACCCAAAATTTCAGCTCAATCGGTCACCGGGAAGTAGGTCAAATTTAACTTGCAAGATTTGATTACAGACAACGGGACAGGTGAAACTAAATAAAAGCTTGTAAAAAATGACTGATAAATATACGTTCAAAATTAAGGGTAGGTCATAGTTATAATTTCTTCCACGATTTATATTTTTACGTGAATTTAAAAAAATACATTTGGTAGATTATAGAGTAAGTTTACTTTTAGTCGAATAATGTAACCAATCACGTGGTTTTCTTTGGCAGACATGGTTGGAAGTGCACCGACATTTTTACCTGTGGTTAAGTGAGTCAGCTGGAAAAGTAGAACTTCACATTTAGGTATGTGCGGTGTCATATAAAGCCGCTTACAGACTGGCGCGGCCTGGCCGCGGTAGTCCGTAAGCCCACTCCTAAAGTGGTTATTACATTGTCCGGAATTCAGTCACTGACGAGAGGGACGCCGCAATACGTTAGATACGATATGAGATCGTATCTCGTATCGTATCTAACGTATTACGGCGTCCCTCTCGTCAGTGACTGAATTCCGGACAATGTAATAACCACTTAATACAACTAGGTACGTCTCATGTCAACACGGTATTTTAATGCATGGCAGCAGGTCGAGAAAGTTGAGCTGAGCAAGCAACAGAAGATTCTTGCACCTAAAATAGGCCAAAAGTTTGAAAATCCTTCACTTCCGGTCAAAATTTGTATGAGTAGGTATATTTACGTCATGTGATTACAGTACGAGACATGTGGCATCATTTAGCCCTTTAATCGTAGAGAGAGTAAACGTGAGTCTGTCAGTCCTCAAATGGCCGGAAGTACTTGACAGACGGTACCAAAGTTGCCACCCATACAAATTTTGACCAGAAGTGAAGGATTTTCAAACCTTCAGCCAATTTTAGGTGCGATAATCTTCTGATTCTTGCTAAACCCACTTTCTCGACCTGCTGCCATACATTTTATCGTATTGTCATGAAACGTAGGTGTATTGGGAGTGGGTTTACTTACGGACTACGGCGGTCAATGGTAAATTTCTCATTAGCTGTCAAATTTGCCATTGAATGCCGCCGCGGGCCGCGCCAGTCTGCAGGCTTTACGTAACGACGGCTTGTAATTACTGAACCGTCATGGATTTGGATTAGCTGTCAGTTCAAATAAACTTTGACGTATTTATATACGTCAAAACTGTCTCCTCCAATCCCATTCTAGAGGACCTTCTTAACCTCGCAAATATTTCGTACTTATATAAATACAAATTCGTACTAAAATGTAATTATTTATATAGGTACTAAAGTTTCCAAATCGTTTAATTGGAATAACTTGTGTGTGTACTGTACATACTCTTAATCGATGTTTGCCTTGGGAAACCACACTGACACACCGCCGATTAGATCAGACAGGGTGCGATCGGCGGCTTATTTTCCGCATTTCAATTGGGGTATCAAAATGTTTCACCTATATTTTTTTAAATAGCAGCCCGCCTGTTGGTAAGCAGAGCTGTAACAGAGCAAGTCAGTAGTACGGCCCGGCCCGGCCACGACACTGTGCGAATTGCGGCGATGCAAGCCTTTTATCTGTTCATTGCGCGGTCGAGACGCGCATCGCACTGTGGTTAGCTGGGATCACACGCAATGAATTAGAAAAACCGCTACCGCTGCCGCCGGCGCTCGAAGTCGTGGCCGGGGTCGGTACTGTTCATTATTGTGGCTGCGGTCTTCTGTAAGGCGGCGGTAGTTTCGCAGCTGGGCTGTTCCAAATATGAGTGAAACGACATTCCGCTGTCCTCTATCTCTCTCAAACGTGTCATAAATACATAATGAAATCAAATTGGAATGCGAAATGTATGTCTCACATTGATCCCAGATCCCCAGATTTCTACTATTTAGGTTCAGTACTCCTTGCAATATTAATTGAATGGTAGATAAATTAGATTTAGTGAAGCATGAAGGTAGCATAGCGGGTCAAATCGTAGGCATGTAGGACTAAGAATTTTGCTGTTCTTTATTTTGGACAGGTAAATGTAGATTCAACACGTAGAGCAGTCAAGAATTATTTTTTATTAGTTTTAGGACGATGCTCTCGTTCTCGTTTTATACTTAACGTTATACATTTTTAAAAATCCACCCGAAGGCGACATAAAATATCCAAATTTCAAGTCGACACTGTAAATTATATTATCTGGCTAATATTTCACTGACTTGATATTTGCGCTTGAAAATGACGATTAGCCGTACATTGTTGAGTTTATACCTAAAAATCGCTAAGCACTGTCTTTACATGCAGAAATGTACGACGAATTATCATTGCCGGCATAGCTAGCATGACTGCGTTTATGTCGGACTTTAAGCATTCGTCCCGCTCGCACTTAGGTTGAATGGGTGGAAAAGGGTCGCACGGTATCAAAATAGATGTCACTTTCGTAAAGTCAACGCGTTCAAATGACATGACAATGTGAAAATGGGGTTTATAGGAACACCAAAGGCAAATAAGTCCAACTATTCAGTGGTTATATAATTTTACCGCATTAAATTTCACGTATAGCCAGATCGAGTTGTCGCAAACAGTACCTACCCTACAAGTTTTAAGTATGTTTGAGTATTTAAGGGTCATTTACATGGTGCATCAACTCGTATGCGATTTTCATTACATTGCGGGCTGCGGGCTAGCTGAATACGACGAATTGAATCAGACCCTGCAATGTAATAAAACTCGCATGCGAGTTGTTGCCCCGTGTAAATAGCCCTGTAGAAAGAGTATTTCAGTTGCACTAGACCCATACATGGTTTAATTTCAGAGTCCTCACATTACGGCCTTTGGAAATTGGGGATTTTATTTCGCGTCTAAAGTTTTAAGTCAGAAGCGAACATGGTACAATTGGAAATTCAGCAGGTACTTTTAAATTCATAGGTGGTGGGGCTTCACATTGTGACATTATATGTAGCAAGTAGTGAACCTATTCTATTTACAAATGATAGCTTTATATGCGCTTCTATTTACCTATTCATTATTGGTACTGGAAAAGTTGCTAAAAACTGATTCGTGATGTTATATTTAAGTGTGTTTAAATTGCAATTTGCATACAACGTGCGATACTTTTCCTGTAACCATTTGTTTCAAAACTTTTTAATCTTTATGCTTAGGTACGTACGAAACCCGTCTTTCGACGAAAACGCTGTTTATTACAAATATCTAGTAACAGTAGCACAATCAAATTGCTTTAAAAACGTATGCATCTAATTAAATTATATTAGAGACATATTACCTATTTACGTATAATTATGTATATTACCCGAATTGCGAATATAAGAACACCGTATCCCAAGCATTTAAACACTTGTTCATTCACAAATCCGAATCCCATTTGAAACCGCAAGTATCAGCTTTTTACCCACCTCGAGTGCGCACTATACATCAATACATTATACTAAATGGTAGGGTTACGGGCACGAAAGCGAGTGCTCGAGCGAGCGGCCCGTTGTTATAACTGGGCTCGGGTGGCGTGCGCAGTGCTGCGAGCGGGAGCGGGAGCGAGAGCGAGCGCGGGACGCGGACGGGATGGCAGCGCCAGAGTGCGAGCGGGAGGCGCGCAAGCGGCGCGAGCGGCGTGACTCTGGCTGCGCGCACGAGCGAAAAGAGAGGCGACCGCACAGCGAGGACCGGGCACCGCCGCCGCCGCCTCCACCACCACTGCACGACTATAACCGCCTCGAGGTTAGTGTCAATTAAAAACAAGTACTTCAATTAACAATATAATTGATTATACTCGTCTATTGACGAAATTCGGTGGTATCTGACTCTGAAAGATCCGTTAGACATTAGTCGGTAAGTAACTATTATATGATGAGAAGTCTATTTACTTGGATATTATTTAATGATCCGATTTATGGCACCTTGTGTAAACAGGCCGATACCCATGGACGTGGTAATTTAAAAACTATTTAATAATGACAAAGTATTAAAGCGATTTCCTGTACCATTTTGAAGAAATAGTAAACCAATTTCAATCCGGTTTACTCTTGTTTTTATTGTACCAACACGATAATGGCATTATAACAATACTAAAATCTAGCGCTATTGCAACAATAGGTATTGCAAAAAAGCCATTGCATTAAAACGATGCGCTACAAATAAAACATCTTAACACATTCACTGCCAACAATTTCGTAGCGCTATACGCTCATAGCCAATGCCGTGGTTTTTCCGCTAAGTAGAGGGATGCGCCTACAAACACGGCGCCCGCTATAGGCGGGTTCCTGGCAGTGAATGTGTTGCACCAAAATTTATATGATTTCACATGTTCCTGTCATACTACCGTCCCTATGTGTTCAGTCTGAGCGGCGCGCCGAGCGGCTCTCGCGCGCCCGTCGCCCGCAGTTCGGCGGCAAGCGGCGACGTGCGCCCGCCCGCCAACACAAGCCCAAGGAGAACGAGCCAGACGACGTGCGGTGCGCAACACCCCCGCACTTGGACTACACCCTACTGCAGAAGTCACAACGTACGTACCACTACCAGCATCTGTATTGATATCATTGGACGACCGGTTAGCCTAGTGGGTAGTGACGCTGCCTACAAAGCTGAAGGTTCTGGGTTCGAATCCCGGTAAGGGTAAATATTGGTGTGATGAGCATGAATACTTGTTTCAGAGTTTTGGATGTGTTCTATATATGTTTATTTATTTACCTATTTATTTATTTATTGCATATAATTAACACTAACAGCCAAGCCTTACGTGCTAATCAGCGTTACAATTATTAGTAGCTAAAGTGCATTATTTAATAACAGGTGCAGTGAAATGATTATCATAAGTACATTTAATCTTAATTTAGGACACATTACGGTAGAATTTACTAGCTATTACATAAGAGAGATCGGGGAAGTAAAATAGTTGATTAATGTCATTTAAAGATAAATAAATCGAGGAAATACAATAATTGTTTAAAGTCATAATCAAATAAGTCATAAGTCAAAATAAATAACACAATTGCGGATAAAGTCAAAACATTCTGATAAAAGGTAGGTAGGTAAAGGTAGGTATTCAGGAGACCGCATTAAGCTCGATTCTCTATACAAACATAGTTACGCTCTTATTTTAAAACTACGTGTTGGATTGTAACAAAACTTTGCATATACAATGACATGAGGTATATCCAGGTCTGTATTATTTTATGTAGCTTCAGATACCATAGTATACTGTATTTACTAATATTAAGCTAAGTCTTACTAACAATAATGATCCATATTGGTCTCTGAATAAAAATGAATTTAATTGAATAGTAAAAAAATACAGCGAATTTAAGTTATTCATACAAAACTTGTTTTGCTGTATTTCGTTTGTTTTATAAACTGGAGCCATATAAACTATAATTACAGACAATACAGACAGATATACCTCATGTCATTGTATATGCAAATTTTTGTCACAATCCAAGACGTAGTTTTAAAATGAGAACGAAACTCCATTTTTATGGGAAGGTGAAATTCGGCCGAGCTTACTGCGGACTCTTAAGTATTTATATCTATTAAATATATTGTCGTTTTGTACCCATAACATAACACAAGCGTTATTGAACTTGCTATGGGACTAGGTCGATGTGTGTAAGTTTGCCCCCTAATATTTATTTATTTATCCACTTTGTCTATCGGTATAACACATGCGCATATGCGTCTGAATATGTTCCTGCCGCTAACGCAAGATGTGGCTTTGCCCTTATACCACGCTCTATGCTTATTGTTGTTGCCTAGTATTCATGTTTTATGTTTTTGTATATAGTTTTTTTATCTTTGTGGTGTGCATTAAAGTATATTATCATTATGCGTATTGCGTATTCCAGTATGCGAGGAGCCAGAGACCCTAGACGCGGGCGCGCTAGAGGCGGCGGACGACGCGACGGCGGCCGAGCGCGCGCGACGAGACGAGCGGAGCGTGGCACCGCACTCACGCCGCGACCAGCCTGCGCCCGACCGCCGCCTTGACAAGATTAACAAGAAGGTATTTATGCATAAAGATCTAAAGAGTTCTCAGCATGATCGACTTAAGTCGAGTCTGCCATACAAAAGTAGTTTTTTATAGTAATTAACTAGGCCTAGTTGATGAACCCAGCGATCCGTGACGTGGAGAGTGAAGCGTGTATGGAAAATGCACCCAAAACTTGTCCTACGTAAGTCGTTTGCCGGGTAAAAGGCATCGTACTGGGTTAAGTTTACCGCAGAGTGCATTAAGTAACGCCACCCGCACTAAGGTCCCTTTTCTCAGGGATCGACACATATTTGTAATTTGTAGCACTAACTAGTACGGCCGATGACCCCAGATTACGTTACGGGCCAAAACGTCAATAATATACAGAAACAATTTTTTTTTAAGCTTCTTCAAAGAACGTACGTTTTTGCGTACAAATCCTAACCGCATTACATACTATAACGTTTAAATTTCAGATCAGCGTTCTCAAGAAGAGCATAACCAAACATGAGACCGAATATGAAGCCAAGCACGGTCACGCCATCACGCCTAGCGACCGTATCACCGACGTGCAACTCACGCGCATGAATGAAACTCTGAGACGGCTACAGGCTGAGAAGCGCTGCATCAAGGCCGACCCAGTTGAATATGCGCTCAAAGTACAGGCCGCCAAACAGCAGAAGGAGAGAGATGATAAGCTAGACGCTGCGCTGAAGAGTGACAAAACTATGACTGATGTTGTTAAGGATATTGAGGAGGTGAGTTGCAGCTGTCATCTCCGCAATGCAAGCTAGGGATTACCTATTTTTATGGTGAAACTTTTAAGTTGGTTAAGAATCCAAGTGGGTAACAACCTTCGACACAATCCTCACATTGGAATTCCTTGAGCTATACATAAGAATCCATGAACTAATGGCATTTTGTCCTGATTAGGTACATATTTATGATCAAATCGATAATATATTCTTCGCATTACGTTTCAAATATAAGAATTTGGAAAACCACGCTGCGCTCCAAAACACACATAGTCACAGCCACGATTCTCGAATGCATGACGTATTCCTTGACAATTGGCTGGAAGAAGCGCTGATTCGGGAGTCATGGTAAACAAGGGGCATATATACGCTAAGAAGAAATGTGTTTTCTTCGGTATAGAAGTCTTTACAATATTCTAATCTCTGGTTTAATGTATTTCTGACTTAACGGTTCCCATATTGCATTTCCAGTGGTTAGAAGGCTGTCGCCAAGCGTCCGGCCGGCTCACGACCGCGGAAGGCGGCTGGACAAGCGCGCAGCTGGCCACGGAGAAGTCGTGCGTGCAGCGCGCGCTGCTGAGGCTGGAGGCGGCGCGGGGCCGGCCGCCCGCGCACTCGGCCGAGCGCGGCGCCGCGCGGCACCTGTACGAGCGGTACAGGGCCGTCAAGCGGGCGCTGGCCACGGCCACCGCCAGACCTGACGCGGTAAGTATCGTATCGGCCGCAACACCGCTGATGGCTGAAGGCCTACGCCTTCCCTAAGGATAGGTGTCGTCCTCCTATGCGGTAGACTGACTAATACAACATTCCACACATGCGCCAGAGAAGCTACTGCTAGAAACAACTGGCACAATATTATTCAACATTATACTCCGACTATTCTGCTAAAAGCATTCGACTAAGAAGAAGAAAGATCGCCTTTACAATCGACGCGGTAAATATAAAACTGTTATTTTTATATTAAATACCCCTCCATCCGTTTCCAAGCATACGTTTCATAAACTAGAGCTATGACCATGTGTCTATATACGAGTCAGAACAGCGAAATCAAACATGTCCTACCTATGCTCTGATTCTACTTAACTTAATCTTTGTTCTCTGATTTTCTACGAAGTTCACCTGTTTCATACGAAAATATGACGTGAATTTTAATTAATAAGGTTGAATGTCCAATTACATGTGAATTTAACATGGATTCGTGGCCTTGCCAGGATATTTTGTTAAGAGCAGGTACAACGTATTGTTGTGTTCGCCATTTCGACAAAATGCGATAGAAGCCGATCGCTTTTCTTTCACTGCTTTTTATGCGATCCTGCATCCATCCATGACGTTTGTATGACTCAGACCAATAATAAAGAAAGACGGAGCATAACAAAAGCCTAGTGGAGCCGGTTTTAAACCATACGTAATAAGCACACCTCACGCACACATACAAACTAATCCATTTCAGGATAGACGAGTTCGCCATCAACTTTCGAGGCTATATTTCTCGGCTCCGCGCCAACGAAGCTCTGAGGACAGTCGATACAAATAAATTATATTATTTGCAGGTGATCGGTGGAACGAACGGGGAGTTGGCAACGATACACGAGCACGAGGCGATGCTGTTCAACACGAGCGTGGACAGCTCCAGCGATAGCCAGGAGAAGCCTTCCGACTCTTCGCAGGTGCGTCTTCCATAAAAGAGATGAAAGACGTGTAACTTGCACAATTTACTATCGTATGTTACTTTGTTTAGCACGCACAGTGTTTTATAGGAGGCAATAAAGTGAAATCCCTATTTTATTACAAATTATTGTAGTTTAGATCATTACACATGCGAGACTAAAACTCCCTCGTTTCTTATATGTGTAGTTTTTGAGAAATACATTTTTGAACATCCTGTTTTTGACGCTCGATCGGCTACGAGCGTAGCGCGTAGCGATTCTTGGCACTGAATGTATTAAAGAGTGATTTTTTGTAACAAAGTAAATAGTGAGTTATACGTACCTAATAAGATTATATGCCTGTACATTTTTGTAGTTTGCTGTTTGTACAGTCAAAAAATCTGTACGCTCTTACGCTCAAGGGCGTATGACAAGATAAATCAACACAAGAAGCATGAGAAGTTATTGAATGTCTTCTTCTACTTCCAGGCTCTCTGCCCCATCTTGCACCTCATAATAGCTGTCGTCTGGACATAGCTCAGATGAAGCTGTCATACAAATATCGCGTCCTACTACGGTAGAACATGGAAGAAAAAAAAAACAAAATCAATAAAATAATTAATAGCTTTGTAACAAATGTACCTAGAGAGGTCGTAATTGCCTCTAAATATACATCTTTGAAGGGTTTATCCAACATATTGAACAACAGAAACGAATAGAGAATATTTATTAAATAATTTGCAATATATAAAGTTTTTTCGTAATATCCGGGTGTCAGAAACAAGATTTCCAAAAAATTTTATCTCAAAAACTAAACATATTAGAAACGCGGGAGTTTTAGTCTCGCATTTGTAATGATCTAAACTACAGTCATTTGTAATGAAATGGGGATGGATGTAACTTTTTTGGCTCCTTTAAAACACTGTGGCACGTTCTGTATATAGTTCTATTCATCTTTACGCGTGGCTACGTGTACGTGCGTTCGTAAGAGTAATTATTCACCACAGCTGTGCGGCCATCAATGCCATTATGTGTAGTTTTGATTTTTGTCACGGTCATTCAAATCAAAACTGCATAGTAACAAGCACGCGCACACGCACAGAAACAGCAGCGCGCAAAGAAGAACTATGTGTAGGTAAGTCGTATCTAATGGAACTGGACACATAAACCATTAGATCTCTTAAACAAGTTATATAGAGGTTATATGTGTGAAATCTCGCCCAAAGTAGTCCAAATCCACGACCGATGCATTATAGGTTTACTTTTAATAAAGGTAGGTCATGTAATAGTTGATTAGATGTTGTACCTACTGCCACGCGTCAAAATTTAAGAGAAAGTCCGACCTATTTATACTAGCCATCGAAATCGATATGGCGGACTCTATATTGGTATAAGTTTTCATATTTTTCACATTAAAATAATACCCCTAATGCGGAAATGTAGTACAACACGGAATAGTACCTATACATATGTCTGTCGGAAAGTCATTGGGAGGTTTTTGTAACGTTGGTTATATAAATATACGTTCATCGAATTGAAATGAGTAATTGCTTTCCCACACTACATAAGAGCCTAATAGTAGTGGTTGTTTTTAATGACAATTATTGGTATCTACGGGTAAGAACGCCGTGAAAATTCTCCGGCATTGGTGAATGTGGGTCTCAGTTAAAATAGTTGACAACATCTATCGCTAATTGGGTATCATTTGCTACAGGAGACAACAGAAACGCCGCTCCAATCGCCGCCTACACGCGACGGCGAGGAACCTCCATCATCTACCTCGTCTGCTAAGTCTGGGACCACCAGCGAAGAGGCCACGCCCTCCAACGAGGGCTTACACTGTCTCGGACTCGACGAACTAGCCAGAGCTCTTGGCGAAGCCAAACTGCAGAAATGTGTAAGTGTACAACACTACCTGCTTCTAAATAGCTGCCTATTGTCTATAGCATTCCAGTCTCTTGTCGATGAATATTTAGAAAATAGGCGAAATTATGCCTGGAAATTAATATGTAGTTCTTGGAAAAAAATTGGAGTCATACGTGAGAACCGGTGGGGCGAGAAATTTCATAGGATCGACAAATAAAATGACACAAATAGTCGCTGCCGCTGTATCGATGGTATACCTTGAGATACGTATCCACTGTTCTCAGCGTCTCCCAATGATCACTATTTTACTAAGTTGCATAATGATACTAAGCATTATATCTCATTTGTCTCAGGTATTACGCCGAGGCATCAAAGAGTACGAAATAAGCTTCGAAATTCAGAACAGTAGGAAAGTCCAGCGCGACGACAAAAAGGGCCGTGAAGAGGAATACCTCCGCTACAAGGCTGTAAAGGCAAGGATCAAGCTGCTGAATGCCCTAATCAACAAACAGAAGGCTTTGAATTTCTAGTGGAAGCTACCTCGCGATAATATTTTTTTGGTCTAAACGTTCTATAGACTTAACAAACAGAACAATTTAAAATTCATACGGAAGAGTCAGAGCGGGTGAGAAGTCGTTGGATTACCTGATTGGATGATATCAAGCAAGTTAAATTATGGATCCGTTGATTTAACTAATTAATCAAGAAGCGCTAAGATTGTTTCTATAAATTTCGCTAATTTTAACCCAGTGAATGAATGGATTTAGAAATGGTAAGACTTGTTAGTGACGGGTTAGTTTCCAACAATGCTGTCAGATCTGACCATCTGTCAGATATTATGGTATGACGTACGCTCTCAATGTACCTTTAAAAGGATTTATCAATTAGGGCTGGGCGTTTTTTCCCGTAAGCGTTTTCAAAAACAGTTTCTCGTACAGTAACGGCAAAACGGTTTCTGGCTAGAACCATAAACTGTTTTTATAAAAACGAAGACAAGGAGCTATGAGTAGAAGGCGACAGTCGCACGCGACGGTTGCAATGCAAAACGTGAAAACGCAACTCGAACAGTTTCGTTTCACTTCGTTTGGCGACCGGCGACGGCGGCAACGCACAGAGACACTAGTTATTTTTGAAACTGTTTTTCAAAACAGTTTGGTGATAAAAAAAACGGTTACGGTTCGTTTCACGGAAAAGTCGAAACGACCCAGCTCTATTATCAATGTACTTTTGATAAAACATCTATCCATTAAACTGTATTGTTGTGGTAAATCAGGGGGCAATTTTATACAGCTTATAGTAATTTTTTTACAAGTCTCACTCTTTTCCGGGCAAGGACAGGGACCACATACTACCTGTCAAATTTATTGGACTCGCATGAGTAAGGCATTCAATTGTAATTTTTCAACTGCCGGCCTGGAATTTGGGACAAAATCTGGTACAAAAAAGAAGAGTTTTTCCTATAGATAAAATAGATAAGATGTTCTGGTTATACCTGCAGGTCATAAGTCGCGATTGACATATCCATAGTAGCCAGTATGGTTTCAGCAACAAAATTAGGTATTTAGAGGACATTTGGATATGTCTACAGGAAATAATAAACACCAACGCATAAGAAAATGTTATTTACCCAGCACTGAGGCGCTTTAAGCGATGACGATCCAGTGACCTTCTGACCGCTGTTGTCAGTTCAGACTTGTAAAACTGTAACTATAGGTGTACAAAATGAGCTCCAGTAGGTATAAAATGATAGATGGTTCTGACTTCTGACTCTCTTTCCATCTGCTGTTGGCGCTATTGTATGCCTACGCCAGCTAAAACTGTATATCGATGGCAAAAAGCGAAACTGCTGTAACCGCCAAAATGCAAACTACACCAGAGCCAAAAAACTTTTCGTTTTTGAAAAAATAAATCATAACTTCATCGTTTTTAAACAGAAATACTTGAAAATTAGATCAACTACATACTTCATAGATTGCTTTCAATTGACATTCTCAAAATTTAATGAAAGTGCGTCGTTTCCATTTTAGTGGCGCTTACAGCAATAGCACTTATATTTTCATAACGCTTAAATGCTGCAAAGGAAAAAGGTAAATGTACTAAAATCGTTGGCCCAGTACAAATTCTATAAAGCATAAATGCTGTAACCTGATGCATATTTATTTGAAGTAATCTTATATTTTGACGTATGTGCCATTAAATTTGTAATAGGATTAGCAGAAATGTGTTAAGTGTCCATCGTCAAAAAAGGACCGTAAAATTAAAACGACTTAAGTATCAATCGGCTTTTATTTAGTCACTTTTTAAAAATGTTAGCCTAGTTTACATCTAGGTTTTCAATCAATAAAAACTCAAAAAGGGCAATCAGAGCCCTAAAATCGCCACCACTTATTAGCCTTAATGTCTCTCCATAGAAATATAACATACAGTCACTATAAATTCCTTAGTAAAATCTCAAAAGCCGTTAAAGGTTGGTCTTAAAAACCTAACAATATTATAGACTAATAAAAACGTTGTTATGGCTAATCTCACTATAACTTTGATACTAAAATTAACATTAATAATTATAGTCTCATATGCTCAAAAATAAATAAATACAACTACAACTCAAATAATTATATAAGATCTATGCTTCAGTAGAAAATAATGCTTTTAGAACTCAAATTAAATATTGTTCTCAGCCTTGTAACTTTTTCAAGAATAACATTATCTTAGGTTTATGATACTTCCGTAAAAAAATGTCTTAAGAACTGAAATAAAATCTCTTTGCCAGCCTCGTAACTTAATCATAAGCGCACTACGCATGGCGGTAACGTGAAGTTGTGCATACTAAATACACGACGTTTTAAAAATGGCGTAACTGTGGTATGTTTGTTATATCAATTTCTAATGAAATGTATCATATCAACGTTTACACGTTGATCATAGATAATAATATTAGAGAATATATGCAGCAAGTGTCTGGGGTAATTTTTTTGTAATATGCATAAATGCTGTAACCGCCTCGGAACTGAATTTCTCAAATGCTGTAATCACCGAATTCTTTGAATTATTTAAAACCGAAATTGGCGTAAGTATACTTGTTTCAAAAAAATCTACATTTTTGGTGTTTACACCAATTACAAATAGGCATCGTCAAGAAAATACATTCGTTTTGCGACGTAGTCCAGTTTTTCTAAGCGTCGTAGAGCCATGGAACCCGAACCATTCGACGCAGAAAAATTCGCTGATTCCGAATATGCAAAAAAAATTTTTTGGCCAAGTGGCGGTTACAGCAGTTTCTCTTTTTGCCATCGATATATTACTGTCAGATACGTTTCGTCACGTTACTGACATTTTAAGGAACTACCTAAAATATAAGTTAGGTTGACAGCTTGTTGTACATGCCCTGACATGAAAGACGGTGGAAGCCATACCCGAGGGGTAACTAATCACGTAACATTTCGAACGCGCGTTAGGACAGTTCAACTGTCAGTTTTCCACATAAATTTGAAATTTAGATCTACCTGACCGACCTGCAGGAAAACTGTTTTAAAGAAAAGTTTTGATGTATTTTTTTAAAGTCAGGCGACGAGAACGACTCCTTTATAACACTTATTGTCATACTAATCGCGCATTTGTTCGCTACTGTTAGTTGTATTTTATGTAGGTGTACGTACCCTTGTCTAACGAGCAATATTATATTCAATTAGGAATCTCAGGGACGGTTTGTATTCATAGTCGTAGTCAGTAAAGTATTGCTTTCGGTCAAACTTGAGATAGGATCAAGGAATTGTGTAGTCCAAAGGGCTAATCACTGAAGAAAACGTGCTTCCGATTATCGATGAAATCCGATGTAAAAGTATTGGTAAAGCGGTTATAAATCGATTTGGAATTAGGCAGTGAATGTACATCTATAAGGGCCTTCGTACACCGCGTTTATAAACGCTATCGTGGTGTCAATACACACGTGATTTGAAATAAACGGCCGTCGACGGTGCGTTTTAAAAAGGCGGTGTGCATATGCCCTTAGGACTCGTTTATGGTCAAACTGGGTGCGCAAGAGTCAGAACATGTGCAAATACCTACATATAACAAATGGCGACGCATAAGAGTGTTCATGTACAAGCGCGCTTCACTGTACGGAATATTAATAAAACTGAAATATCTAGATATTTATCGACGTTTGTTCAAATAAGCCGAATGGCTTATTTGAACAATTCGGGAATCCGAAGAGTGTTCTGCCTCTTTTTTTTGTGCGCGAAGAAATAAAAGTACCTACCTCTTTCACGAGGGCTTGGTTTACGAGAATCAAGGAACGGCCTTAAAGTGGCCTAAGGTTAGGACAATTAACGTGTATACTTATATAGAAGTTAACTTTTCATCACATCACATTTTAAGCCAATTCGACCGAACAAGAATGGTGTTTGTATTGAAGTCCTGGGATGACATCCTATTTGGTCGAATGCGGCCTGAGTTAGTCACGGTTAACTAGTGTAGCATGATACATTTGTTCCGTGACCACTGACCACCATATTGTACTGAATATTACGAATACTCACGGATATTAATTATGTACCTGATACTTGCGGACAGAGGTAGATTTTCTACATTGAATACTGTACTTCACTGAATCAAAGCTAAAGTATTTATCTTTGTAAGAATAACACTATGTTATAAATATACGCGCTGTAAATAGATACATTTACGAGTACCATATATATGACACGATATTGCTGTGTTCTATAACTATAACATATGTAGGTAAAGTTCACTTTACCTTGAACTTGTCACTATCTATTTTGGAAGATAAATCGACGCATAAAGTTCATTTTACCTAGAACTTGTCACTGTCTATTTTGGAAGATAAATCGACGCAACGATTCCTTAATTCCGTGGTAAACATATTTTAATGCAACGATAACTCTGAACAACTTTAATAACTATATATACTGACGGAAAAATGCAAAATTTCGAAATTTACGCAATGGAATTTACTAAAATTGACATTTTCTTAAATTTTTGTGAAACTTATCTCAAACTTCGGAGAAGTTTCTCATATTTTAAAACTTCTGTACATAACTGAACGCGATCTCATTTTCGAGGCGTTAAATTGTGTTCAGATATTTTCGAGTAAAATTTACATCTTAACATGAACCTATTCTGATCATGACTGTACCGCAAGCCAAAAATGAGGTCTACCACTTTTAAACCTTAACATTCAAATAATAGAGTTGAACAGTGGTAGAACACTTTTTCGGCTTACTGTATAATCAATAATCATTTTGCGAGTAAAAATATAAAACTAGAAGTTCTATAAGTAGTCAAATGTTGTAGATTATGGGAACATAATTCTGAATGCTCTCTCCCATTGACACTTAAGGTGCAGGTCACTGACCGTGGAGTAGGCAGCTTTAGGTGCGTTTCAAGCATCTTCTCTAAAAGAGATAATTACTTAAATAAAAACGCTAATAATTAAATTACAAAAAAATATAAAATAGTTGTTTAGTGATAAACTACTTACCTGTGATTTTCATTACATTTTTAATATTCTTGTGTGACAAGAATTTGTCTTATTATTAAATATTTTTAATTCATTGTTGTTATAGACGTATTATGATTTAATTTATATGTCGTTTTATCTATTACTTACACGTGATGTACATTGATAAGTTGAACGTGATCTAAACATACCTATTTCACTAATAAGGTGATAATACGTCTAGACAGATTTATGGAATTCTGTGGTTCTATTTTCTATCGAGTGTACTTAAAATGAGGTAAGTACCTAGTATCGCTGGTAGACGTTCCAAGCTAGTACCTACCTACTAGGAAGTAAAAAGTACCTAATGGATTAGTCGCAGTGATATAGCTTTTGTCGTAATATTCGTTATATGCCTATAGAGATATAGCTGTAACTCGAATAGCAGCACACATCAGTGAAACAGCTATAATTCTATAACTATCGTACAGAGACAGTAATGTAGAAAGAGTAGAATTTGCTTCATAGAAAATGGAACCAAAAATTTCACTAATATCCTGGATGGGCTACGTCGCCTTAGAACAGCCCCTCTATTCTGTAACTTGTTTTAAGCTCACTTCAGCGCTCACACACAAATTTATCTTGACACCGCGATGCGTAGTAACTAAGCGTAGGTAGAGGTCTAGTTTCGTGACGGGTGACCGGCGGGGTAAGCCGCATTAGATGGATGTCACACTGCGCCACATCTCCGGACGGAGATGCGGAGCTCATTGTATGCAAGTACCTCAGTTTGTATATAAATTCCGTGTGGTACGACACACTGCACCGCACCTCCGTCCGGCGAAATTGGTATGCAGCTCCGCACCTCCGTCCGGAGATCCGGCGCAGTGTGACATCCGCCTTAGCGCGTAGCGATTAACAGCCCGGGCGTGGGTGAGCGCTGTGAGGTGAGCTTAAAACAAGTTACAGAATAGGGGGGCTGGTGTCATATTGTAGCACGTCTTCTTCGTTTATTGATATTTTAGCAACGGAAATCAATTTGTGCATTATTATAGAAGTCATCAAACTTTCTATGAGCAAATAACATTAAATGTATTCGGATTCGGACTGCAATTTTATACTAGTATTGAGTATTATTATTATATAATAATGATATGTAGCTTGTGGTAGGTGCCTGCGAGGTACCGAGGCCCGAGGTACCAGTGAAATTTGTACATACATATCTATACAAAAATGAAAGTAATATATACCACATGGTTCTGGAAATCGTCCAATGTTAGACGAAGTACTTTATGTTTGTGTACCTATAAATATCCATAAATAGCTCTTTCCAGGTAAGATTTAGAGAAATAGATCTGGTACCTAGTTTGAAAGAAAACTTCGTATGGTTGAGTGCTGATGTACCTTGCCCAGAGAGGAGAGAGATATACTTGGCTTTCCAAATAACGTTTCACAAGATAGTGCATCTCGCAAGTTGGTTCATCTATACAAAATATATCAGACGATAGTACGACACAAACTTTCCTTTGACATAAGCACTGTTATAACTCTCTACTCTCTGATTTCGCCTAATATTATGAAAATAATCAGCCAGTAATTAAGTAGGTTTCTGTAAATTGCCATTATTATCCACATACGAATATGTTTAACAATAAAATACTGATCTATTCAATTGTATATTATTTGATATTCATTCTAAAATAGGAACTCTCCCTAGTAGCATTTTAAGTTGGCACCACGTTGGGCCAATGATCACCGAGTTGGCCCAACGAAATGCCAACGAAAATGCTACTAGGGCTGAGGACTGCTTAGATATAGGAACTAGTAGTAGAAGATCCCTTTATAAATACACGTACACACCAAATATACCTACTGTTAAAACTCTCTCACTCAATTTTATTTCCTGCCTGCAATAAAGCCGTTTTTCTCAGAAACCGAAAAAAATTATAATATAATAAAACCTAATCCAATGGGTTCTACGCCGCAAGTAAAAAAAATTTTTTTGTGGTTTTCGAAGAACTGGCTTTTTCTGAAATAACAAATGATATAGTTGGGAAATGAAGTTGACAGGGGTTGAAATGAAGGAGGGCCTCCTTTTCCCCCCGTGCCCCTTTTACTTGTCCTTGAATCGCTCGCGTTATTGGTTATCGAGATAGTACGAGTGTCCGGCATTAGGTGCCATCCGGCGTTAAGGGACCCCTAAGTATATAATAATATTAGCATAATCAAAATTAGTTAAAACTTCGCACTCCCCACGAGACTCCGTCCTCATGCTTTGTAAAAATTAACCTAATTTCAATGGGAATACTGTTAATAATAATATTTGCAAGGATTATCTAAAATGACAAATCAGTGTCCCGAGACTAGGAAGTAGAGAGAAAGGTAGGTAGTGTTGATGAAATCAATAATTATCGATGGTAATTATTTTGGTATTGTATAATAAAGTGTAATAAAAAATGTAATAAAGTTTAAATAAATAAATGTGTATTGCTGAGGTCGTACTATCTAAGTCGTAAGTCTTGAATAAACCGTCGTCTACCCGTCGGTAATAATAATAAATAATAAGAATAAATATTATTGCTCAAATTCAACTAGCCTCATAGTAAGCTCAATAAGGCTTTTGTTATGGGTACTAGACGACGACGTCAGTGTACCGTCATTTGTTTCCATTCACCCCTTAAGTATATGCGGATGTCAAAATTGTTCAATCAAATTATGACTTTGAGATGGAAATGGAAAACAATAGGTTCAAATAACTGTTTTAATGATCTAATTAGCTTGTCCCTTTCCTTAGTTACTGTTTCGTAACTAATAAAAATTTATAAAAAATATTTAAGTATACCTATTCTGTCAGAGCATTCTGTAGCTGGTTACGAAACGTTAGTTACCAAACAGTGGACCCACCGGGCAAGGGGCAAGCTAATTAGATCATTAAGACAATAGATCAGTTTTAACCAAGTAATTATTATAGGTACCGTATTTAGAAGTCGGTATTCTATTCCGTTTCGCTACTCATCTGGCAACAATGTTTCATTACACGAGATTTGTGTCACGACTCCAAAACCGCTATAACATTACGAGGAAATATGTGATGACTCCAGTCACAGCGGCGGTCAGTCACATCACATAACGCATATATGCGTTATCTATGTAGGTACGGGAAAAGTTCGTATCGACCTTGTTACGCTTGCTGACCTCATACAGCTTGTATTGTCATAATAAAAATCTAGTAAAATTACCGAAATAAATGCGACGTTCATGATCGTTTAATTTATTACTTTCATAACATTACATACTTATAAACCTGGCTAGATCAATTTGCAAAGGACATTGCCGCGCATCCATAGTACGTTTGTTGTTTTTACGTGACTTTTTGGGTTATGTGGGCCGTATAACTCACAGTTCTGTGGTATAACTTGACCATAAAATCTGTCGTCATAACTGCGTAGACCCGGTTATTTAAAGATCCGTAAGATATACCGACGTTCTAATAGGTATAAGTATTAGAACTTTGTCGGTCATAATCTCAAAAAAATATAATTAAAAATAAGTAACTAAGTAATCACTGGCAACACACACTGGTCAAAGACTCTCGTCTTGAGTCACTGCGGAATATTGGACGAAATGATGCGCCGTAGCTTCCCGAACGCTGCCCAGCCGAGTCGGATTCGACGATTGAACTCTTTCTCGAATTTGGACCTACCTAACTAATAGTTTGTCCTAGGTATACATAATCGTCTACAACTTCGAATGTAAAGTGTCCGATTGTAATGGGAGTTGGTACTACATGGGTATTTGACATGATCTTCGTCTTATCCATGCTCATTCTTAGACCAACGCGTTCGGAAGCTTTACTGAGGTCATCGAGTATCGTACTTAAGTCCTCCATGGTCTCAGCCAAGACTACTATATTGTCAGCAAACCTAAGGTGAGTGATGTACTCGCCGTTGATGTTGATGCCTAGCCTTTTCCAGTCCAGTTTTGAAACGTCCTCCAGTGCAGCGGTGAACAGCTTTGGAGAAATAACATCTCCTTGCCTGACTCCTCGCTGCAGCGGAATAGGTTTCGAGTTCTGGTCCTGGAGTCGAACTGACATAGTGGCGTTCTCGTACAAATGCTTCAGCACTTCGATATAGCGATAGTCAACTTGGCACCGCTGGAGTGACTGTAGTACAGCCCAGGTTTCAATCGAAGGCTTCGATCAGTCTTTGACCAGTGTGTGTTGCCAGTCATGACATATGGCACTAAAACGTGGTCGCTTACTATGGGCCCCATAAGAAGGCTCAAAGTCACCCAAAGGGCTATGGAGAGGGCTATGTTGGGAGTTTCTCTGCGTGATCGCATCAGAAATGAGCCTATCCGCAGCAGAACCAAGGTAACCGATATAGCCCTCCGAATCGCTAAACTTAAGTGGCAGTGGGCTGGGCACAGCACGTAGAACCGATGGCCGTTGGGGCGGAAAGGTTCTCGAGTGGCGACCACTAACCGGAAGGCGCGGCGTAGGTAGACCCCCCGCAAGGTGGACTGATGACCTGGTAAAGGTTGCTGGAGTCCGCTGGATGCGGGTGGCGCAGGACCGGTCACTTTGGCACTCTTTGGGGGAGGCCTATGTCCAGCAGTGGACGTCTTTCGGCTGATATGATGAACTAAGTAATCAATAATCAATAATCTTGACCTTTTTGGCTGCTTTGCTATTCCTGTCATCTTAGTGACAGAAGAGATTATCGCTTTTTTAATAACTGGGAATATCAATAAGAGGCCGGTCGCCCTAGCCGCTGGCCGAGCCTAGACATAAAAAATAATCGACTGAAAGTAGGAAATATAGAAGATTCATTATTTTTTTCAACACACTTGCTCCTGCTCGTAACGTGGCTCTTATAATGTCGCTTTTCGGCTCATAATCCATGAACACGCGTGTTTAATAACATTAAGGACTTAAAAGGTTATATTCATGTTATATCTTACAAATATGTTCCGATTAAGCAATATTCCTCGCAGACTATATTCTTCTTGGATATGACATAGAATAGAAACGTTTCATTTACTAAATCTCTCTTTAACTTTAACTTTACGTAAAAAAATGTTGAGTGCCATTATAATTAAAATATTTGTAAACATTGTTGATGCGTGTTTGGTTTGGTTATCTAAAATGACACTCTTGGTGAAAAGAGGTGATAAATACAATTGAAAGAACTGGAAATTCATGGTGATGTAGGTATTGTGAGCCAGAACCTGTTGCTATCAATAACTAAATGAAATAACTTGCTTAGGAACCTATACAATCATCATGTTATGAAAAGGATTTTTCCTCGCAAATCTGTTTTGAAAAACGTCGTATAAATTCGTGAGCTTTGATAATTATATCCTCGGCTCATCACGTTCACCTGCGGCTCCGTGAACAATTCCGCCTCGGATGTATACAATGATCAACATAGCTCATTGTATCACGATGTATTATTTTGTGAATATATAAAATATCTACTAAGTATACCTTCTCAAAGACACGGCCACGACTGAGTCATATGTGGGCGCGTGAGGTAGGAGCGCGCCCTCTCGCTCGCACGTATGGCCCACGGCTGCAAGCCGCTGAGAGGCGTTTGTGTTGTGGATTTTTATGTGTTTTACATACGCGGTTGAAAATGCTAGCTCTACAAATACAGATAAATGGTAGATAACTTCTGAACTCCGAACTTAGTATTGTTGAGAACCGCGGGTTACCTACAATTTGTCATTCCGCTCAGTCGCGGAACACCAACGTCGAGATCTCTGTTTACAGATTCGAGCTATGAATATACAGGGTGAAATATTATTCACCATTCAAATTTTGGGAGGTGATTCGGTGGGTCATGTCGATCAAAATTTATCAAATAAGTTCTATCCAAATCGCGAAAAAAAAAACTAGCTGTTCCATACATTTTAGCGGCTGAGCTAACACCGTTTGTATGGAACAGCTGGTTTTTGTTTTTCGCGATTTGGATACAACTTATTTGATCAATTTTGATCGACATGACCCACCGAATCACCTCCCAAAATTTGAACGGTGAATAATATTTCACCCTGTAGAGGTCTAATTATAATATTGACGAACAGACACCACAGTTAAATAACGTTATACAGATACGCCACATACGTTTGTGTCTGTGATGTTAGGTACTCGTAACGTAGTCGCGAGGGTGTACATATGAGGCGACTTGAGGCTAACTTCAGAGACGAAAACTTATGTAGTGCGTATTGTAAGTAACGAATTCCTTATCATAGTCAGTGAGAGGGAATATTGTGCGAACAGTATGGATGTAGAATCCATTACGTAGCATATATGTACATCACAACAGCACATATATAAGATGCCCAACAGGAATGAGAGCTTCAGTCGCGTGTCTCGAGTGCCACCATGTTGTGCAAACTTGTATTAGTCGCCTTTCTAGCTGCGGGTAAGTCGAATATCTACTAACACTATGCTTTGTTCAAGAAATTTCAACCTTAGTTGTGTTATTTTAATTGGCACAGGCTTTAAATTTGCTTCCCTCGTATCCATTTCAGGGAATAATATACCTTGTTTTTTCTTATCTCCGTAAAGTGTTTGTATTATAAATTTATAATATGTATACAGAGTGTTTTTTTTAAATGGGACAGTATGGGGAAATCCGAATCTAAAGGAGATAGAGGAAAAGTGTCCAAGGAGACATTAGGTGTTTTTTTATGTAAACAAATTTGGCTCATTAAAATTTTTGGTCAAGCGTGACTTGTTCTTAAAAAATTATAAAGTTGGTCAATTTTTTTTTGACGCGGGTCGGCTCTATTTCATGTAAGGATTATTTCATTGTATGGAAAGAAAAAAATCTGAACAGCAGAAGTTGGTCAAATTTAATGAAAACTAATCTTCATACAATTGCAGTATTCGCCTTTTAATATTGTTACAAGTGCCTAGGCGTGTAAAAAAATATTTAAAATTATTCCAGTTTTAAATTTCGATAATCGATAAGAGCTCCAGATGATTCAAGAGAAGAACATTTTTTTTAATCTTCGTAAACATCATGGCACGCGATAGTCTTGAAATTATAAAAAAAAGAATTCAAATTTGGAACGTAAGTTAAAGTTGCCCCCACGATCGCCCGACTTAACGCCATTCGATTTTTTCTTATGGGGTTACCTTAAGGGTCGAATTAATGAATCCCGATACAACTCCGTACAAGAATTAAATGATGCTGTTTACAACACTTTAAACACAATTCAACATAAGTCTCTGTTAAATGCAACTAGAAGTGTCTTGAAGCGTGCTCGTACCTGCATAAGACAAGATGGCGGCCACATCGAACATTTACTCTAGTAATAAACCAACTGTATGAAGATTAGTTTTCATTAAATTTGAGCAACTTCTGCTGTTCAGATTTTTTTCTTTCCATACAATGACATAATCCTTACCGAGCCGCGTCAAAAAAAATTTACCAACTTTATAATTTTTTAAGAACAACTCACGCTTGACCAAACATTTTAACGAGCCAAATTTGTTTACATAAAAAAACACCTAATGTCTCCTTGGACACTTTTCCTCTATCTCCTTTAGATTCGGATTTCCCCATACTGTCCCATTTAAAAAAAACACTCTGTATACCTGCTTAATGTCAACTTGGGTGATGTTATGTTCCCATATCCCGCCATCGTTTCAGTATTTTTTTTTAATATGTTAAGGGTTTGCTGAATTTTTTTTTTATAATCTTGCAGTATTTAAAGTTTCACAAAAAATGTGAAGAAAAGTATTTCTGTATCAGTCTTTATTTCTCTTGACACGTAGAAAAGGGCCATATCCTCTATAAACGGAATATAAAAAAATACTATTTATTTACATGGATCATTTGGATAAAATGCTGAGCCCAACATTAGCACCTAAACCTTGTTTGCCAGGTGTTTTTGGCCGTACGGTGTTCGACCCGTACAACCAGTACGATCCCTACGATGGTTACAGCCAGACAATTGCAACCGAGTACTGTACGGCCTCTAATGCTGAAGACAAGGTGCCAGAAGTGAAGGTAACGATACTGCAGTGTGTATTTACATACACGAACCCAAGTCCCACATCCATCGTATTTTTATTAGGAATTTTCGAGACACGTTTATTTACTGAATATGAGGCTTATGCTTAGGACCTTACAGCTATTAACGGTCCAACCAGAACATTGTCATTTAAAAAAGTCATTAGTTAATTTACAACAATCCCTTGCCGATTTATGAAACATGTAGTGAAAATCAAGAAAGGAACTTAGTATATAATTGTCGTCCTTTCCGGCGCGGTGCACTGTGAATAGGAATTCCTCCGATAAGAGTCCGCAGTAAGCTCGATTCTCCACACAAACGTAGTTACGCTCTCATTTTAAAACTACGTGTTGGATTTTAACGAAACTTTGCATATACAATGAAATGAGGTATATTTATGTCTGTA
Source organism: Epinotia bilunana (assembly GCA_947049275.1). Taxonomy (NCBI): domain Eukaryota; kingdom Metazoa; phylum Arthropoda; class Insecta; order Lepidoptera; family Tortricidae; genus Epinotia; species Epinotia bilunana. The sequence goes on along the minus strand of OX346259.1, from coordinate 13,507,641 downwards.
ATTAGTTTATGTAGCTTCAGATACCATAGTAAAAAAATACAGCGAATTTAAGTTTTTCATACAAAACTTGTTTTTGCTGTATTTTTTGTTTTATAAACTGGAACCATACCTATTCTGGAACCATACATATTTCACCTTCCCATACAAACGTGGTTACTACGTTTGTATGGGAAGGTGAAATTCGGCCGAGCTTACTGCGGACTCTTAAATCACTTCACAACACGCATACGCCATCATTGTGTTTTAAATTAGGCAAGTTTAATACAGTAGGTAGGTACTTACTTACGTACTTTAATTCCTTTGTGACAATGACGTGGTACGGTCACGGGCTTTAAATGTTGACCCATTTAGAGTTCACTTTATACTGAACACTCCATAGCTTAACTATTAAAAAACCAAAATTAGTTGCCACCTAAATGGCTCAACAATTAAAGTCCTTAACCGTACCTACTTATTGATACTACGTTTGTCGATGTTATTATGATGTCAAGCACTAAAAAGATGATTATCCTGCCATAAAAGTACCTATTAGGTATAAAATATATGTAAATCATATTTTTTACTAGCTTCTGCCCGCAACTCCGTCCGCGTGGCACTCGTTTATATCGTAGCTGCATACAAACTTTCACCCACGATTTCACCCCCTTAGTGGATGATTTCCGGGATAAAAACTATCCTATGTCCTTCCCCGGGATTCAAACTATCTCCATACCAAATTTCATCTCGGCCCCCAACTGAACGCCTGGATCCTAGCAACGTAGACACTCAGCGGGACTGGAACTTTTCCAAGGGAGATTATAGGCTGTTGTATGACCTGATCTCAGTGGTTTGCTGGCAGGATGTTCTTGGTTCTGTGGATGTCGACGATGCTGTTGACCTTTTCTACCGAAAATTGTACGGGGTGTTTGACCTCTGTATACCGAAACGGATTCGATCAAGGAAGTCAAGTAGACGTTATCCCGTTTGGTACACTGCTGAAATAATAAGTGACCTAAAGCTGAAAGGCAAACTTCACCGGGAAGGGAAAGCCTCTAAAAATAAAGATGTGTACAATGAATTCTCAGTATTGAGGTCTAGCATCAGCATCCGCTTACGATGATTACGTTGATCGAATCCAGAGAAGGGTTAGACTCAATCCGCAAGCGTTTTGGCAACATCTTAGCAGCCTAAAAACTAAGGGTGGGTTTTCCTCTAGTATTGCGTCTGGTGGGCAGCAATTTACTGGGAAGGAGGTAGCAAGCGCGTTTGCCGATTACTTCTCTGGGGTGTTCCTGCCTGATATTCCGCGCCTGGACACGACTGTGCTGGGGGCAGAAGGTCAAAATCTTGATGCCAACCACATTAATATTAAGTCGATATCTGTGGATGAGGTTGAGGCAGGAATAAAAAGAATGAAGTCCAATTCTTCGGTGGGGCCTGATAACCTGCCGGCGTACATTTTGAAAGGATGTGTAGAGAGCCTTAAAACTCCTATCCACTTTATTTTTAACTTGGCTAAGGCACCGCATGCTACCCTCGCCAATGGAAGGTATCTAGAGTGAGGCCGATACCAAAGGACGGTGTAGCTACTGAAGTGGAAGATTACAGGCCGATAGCTGTTCTGCCCACGTTGGGTAAATTGTTTGAGTCCATACTCCATCGGAATCTATCAGCACAGACCAAACCGTTTTTGTGTGATGCTCAACATGGTTTCAGATCGAGTCGCTCAGTAAACACAAACCTCTTGATCTTAGTAGATAGTATCTCGGAATTTCTTGATAAAGGTATCCAGGTCGAGGTACTCTATTTTGATTTCAGGAAAGCTTTCGATCGCGTAGATAACGATGTGTTGCTAATAAAACTAAGCCGTATTAGCTTTCCCCTGGCTTGCTAAAGTTTTTCGCAAGTTATCTACGTGATCGACAGCAATTTGTTTGGTATGGCTGCTTCGTCTCAGCCCCATATCATACTCGATCGGGTGTGAGTCAAGGCTCCATACTAGGACCTTTCCTGTTCGGAATTATGATCAATGATCTCCAGTCCGTTCTTAAGTCATCTCAATGTCTCCTATATGCTGACGATTTAAAGTTAATTTACGGTGTGGAGCAAGGAGCTGACTGTGAATCATTGCAAGCAGACATCGACTTGATCTTTCGTTGGAGTATGGACAACAAACTGCTTTTTAACCCTGCCAAATGTTGTGTCTGTACTTATAGTCGAGCGCGTGATCCAAGTCTTGCTCAATACTTTCTGGGTTCTGAGCCCATAAACCGTGTGTTCACCGTCAAGGATCTCGGGGTAGTCTTCGATACACGTCTCTTTCCACGAGCACATTTATCACTAGCTGCGGACTGCTATCGAAGACTCGGTTTTGTCATCCGAAACTTGCGTAACTTTAACGATCCACTAGCAATCAAGCTAGTCTACAACGCCTTGGTTAGAAGCAAGTTGGAGGCAGCGTCGATCGTATGGTTACCTTATGAATCAACGTATGCCTTAATGCTGGAGAAAGTGCAAAAAGCTTTCCTAAGGTTTCTCTACAAGAAGATTTATGGGTACTACCCGTTCCTCTACCCAACCAAGTATCTGCTAGGTACCCTCGGCTACAATTCCTTGGAGGTAAGACGGATCCTTAGTTTGCTGTTGACTGCGTGTCGAGTCCTTCGCGGCGAGTCGGATTGTCCTGAGCTAGTATGGCGCTAAGTGCGACTGTTTGTGCCAGACGTCCCCAAAATAGCTCTTAGGCCTAGGCGACGCGTTCTTCTTGCTGTCCCGCCAGCTCGGACTGTGTCGCGTAGGAACTCCCCACTGCCCCGCGCTCTTTCACTACTAAATGCGCTCTTGGCGTCAGCACCGGAGTGCGATCTGTCTGCATGGGGATGGGCAAGTGTGAGGAAAGAATGTTTGAAGTTCTGTGAGGTGATGGATGCCAGGCCCTCGAGTGTAATGTAATATTCTCTTTTGTGTATACTGTTCTTTTTATAATGTGCTATTGTTAACATGTTTAATCTTAGTTGTGTGACGCATTGGATGCCTGTAATGTCATGTAACATATTAAATAAATAAATAAATAAATAAATAAATCTCAATCGGTTGAGCGGTTTAAGCGTGAAGAGCTAACAGACAGACAGACACACTTTCGCATTTATAATATTAGTATGGATAACAGAACTACCTGTGAGCGCCCTTCACATTGTTTGTCTCAGTTTTATCCTTATGAGGTTAGCTTGGCCATATGAAATTAGACGGGTAAAGAGATACCTAGTAACAGTTCGGAAGCAGGACTCAGGACACTATCCCACAAACCACATTTTTTTACCGACTTAAAAAGAAAGGAGGAGGTTCTCAATTCGGTTGTATTTTTTTTCCATTTTTTTTTTAATGTTTTTACCTCAGAACTCCGTCATTGATGAGCCAATCCGTATTTTTTTTTGTTTGTAAGTATATGCTTCCAGGTGGGTCCCATTTTTTCAAAAATTCAGTTGGATCATGGGATCCATGAGGAATTGAGGGAACTCCTCAATTATATTAGGCACGCGTGTAGTGATTTTGGTATTTTCTATTATAACTCGTGTATTTACACCCGGAAATCATAATTTGGTGGAGTGGAATTGATGATGAAGACCACAGATGACTTATGGAATTCCTCAATCAGGTACTTAAAAGTACAAAAGTACGTCACAGATTCTGATAAAATTCCGTTGAAATAGCAACTAACGAAGTGCCAAAGGTGATCCTCGTGCAATCGATGGAAGTCCTCAAATATTATCGGGCCACATACACCGATTGGTTTTTTTTACTCCAATAATCAACGAATTTACTCTTGGAAATCAGTTCATGTGGTAAATGGGAAAAGAAATGTGGAAATGTTCTCGTGGCTTGGCGGAGTACTAAATTTAGGTCGGTTAAAACTTTGTTTTTAAAGTAAATTATTATCATTGACGAAATGGAGCTGGAATATAAAATAAATAAATAAATAAATATTAGGGGACAATCTTGCACAAATCGACCTAGTCCCAAACTAAGCAAAGCTTGTACTATGGGTACTAGACGACGATAAACATACTTAAATAGAGAAATAAATACCTAAATACATAGAAAACATCCATGACTCAGGAACAAATATTCGTGGTCATCACACAAATAAATGCCCTTACCGGGATTCGAACCCGGGGCCTCTTGCTTCGTAGGCAGGGTCACTACCAACTAGGCTAAAGCGGTGTGCAGTGCATTTAACGAGTTCTGATTTTTACATTATTTTATTCTAGGCGTCCATTAAAACGTTCGCTACGTGTGTGAAGGGCGTTATCGATACGGATGCCTTCACAAGGGAAATCGAAGCAGTGAAAGATCCATCCTACGACAACGTAATTAAGAAGTAAGTGTCATCCAATATTGTACATAATTTCAGACCCGCGTCGTATCAGGCCGCCTATTTGCTCTGGAAACTTACTTAATGTGCTCAACTCAAGCAGACGACGAGTCGAGAACGAAGCTTTTCTTACGAACGAAGGTTGCATAAAAAGCCGGCCAAGTGCTTGTCGGGCCACGCGCACGCAGTGTAGGATTACGTAGTTGCCATTCTATTACAGTACGATTACTGTTAGTTAAGACCTGACAGATATCCATCCAATTAAATGAAGGCAATCCTGCCTTCATTTAATTTTCAACTTTAATTTCATACAAATAAAGCATTTTTCAGAATACTGTTACCCACATCTACCGATTTAGTAATAACTATTTTATTTGTATAACATTAAAGTTAAAAATTAAATGAAGGCAATCCATCTGTCAGGTCTTATATAACTAACAGTAATCGTACTGTATAATAATACATCGACATGCGAGCGCCAACTTAATGTTGCGGTAGTGTCGCGCAAATTTGTACGAAAGTAGTAGGGAGAGAGAGAGAGAGAGAGAGTCTGGCTTGCTGAGAGAGGGGCGTCCAGTCAGGATCCTCAGATCCTCAGTTGCGCTTATGTCCATTGTCGGGGTCACCAAAGTAGAAGTATATATAGAGAGATCTCTCAAGGACCGAAGTCCAAATGAGAGTTGTTTGGATTTGATATATATGCAAAGTGATTTATGAAACTTCTATAGCGCGATGCAGAACACGTCAGATTCGACAGCTGACAGGAGTGACGCCACAGACTGTTCTTTTATTTTTATTTTATTGGTATACCTGACTTCTTTTCTTTGATTTCATGTACAATTTAAGTGGGTTTTTTTTCCCTTTCTGAATGTAAATAATTAAAATGTATTTGCATGCATTGTTATGGGTTTAGAGCAAATAATAATGATTATGGTTATGATTTAACTTATGCGATGACAGTGTAATAGCGTGGTAAGCCGCATTTGTTCCCGACAGCTATGTTTACCCAAGATTAGTTTAAATCGTTTTTTTCTAGGTACTGCGCGAAATCACCCCAGCTAAAGGATTGTACTCGCGACCTTATCAAAGGCGTGGGCCCGTGTCTGCCGCCCGGAGCAGTCGGCACCTCAGAAAAGAGCACCCTTGCATTAATCGACTTCCTTTGCGACAACGACGGTGCTAGGATCACCTGTGAGTAACGATTGTTCGACTATAACATCAGACAAACCACAAGGGCGACCCTCTACTCATTTTACAGATATGTAACAATGAAACAAAAATCATTAAAGCACAAGAAGGAGTCAATACTAGTCTAAAAGTATATACCAAAATTCACTTTACCATTATGAGCTTAAATACAACTAGGTAACTATCAAGGTTTTGGTCACGGTATGCACTCCACCCATATGTTACCCTTGTGGCACGGACGTGTATAGGTACCGACTGGGTCACCACGGACTATGATGGCATAAAAGTGCAGGCCGTTTTTAAAGAAAAGCGACACTTAATGACATAATGCTGGTCTCTTGCCACCATCATTGGGTCTGCTCTTTTTGAGCGGACTGGCATTGTCAGAGATGATGCCAAAATATCTGACGGTGTGACTTTGGCTTCCTGTACCTATGTAGACATACTGGCACCGCCAGCATCCTCAGCAGCAGCTTCTTTTCAGGGTTCCGTACCTCAAAAGGAAAAAAAGCGGAACCCTTATAGGATCACTTTGTTGTTTGTTTGTCAGGATCCTTTATCTCGGGAACGCTTGGAAGTATCGAGTTGAAATTAAAACCATATACTCAGATCTACAGTCTCTTGAAGCTGTGATAAAATCAAACGTCTTTAACGTAAAAAAAAGATGCGGCCGTTTATGCCGTCTGTCCGTCTGTCAAGATCCTTTATCTCGGGAACGCCTGGAGGTATCGAGTTGAAATGAAAACCATTATTTTATTTTATTTTTTATTTTGGTTCACCAACAATTGTTTACACTGTTAACACTAATCAAAATTATATTAACTAGGTACTATTCCTAAGTTTAACAATCGCTTAAAGGTAAACACCGCATGCACTATATAAAAAAAGCCTTAACATTAACTAATCAAAATTATTTGCTTAACTTATTATTACTACATAACTAAATAATTTAAAACTATTCTGTGTTCGTCACTTACTTTTGAAGAAGTTACGAGACCGTATTTTAAATTTCATGACCGAGTCAAACAAAACATCAGACATGTGACTGATATATTCAAGTCTACAGTCCCTTGAAGCTGTGAAAAAATCTAAGTTAACGTAAAAAAAAGATACAGCGTTTATGCCGCAAAAAACGTATATACGAGGGTACTTTCCGTTGACTTAGAACCACAGCCTATGCCTAGAACTATGGAATTTGGCAAGTAGTATCGTCTTAATACTATTAGTACCTACAGGGAAAAATCTGAAAACTATACATTTGTAATTTTGTACGGAACCCTCGGTGGGCGAGTGTGACTCACATTTGTCCAGTTTGAAAAAAAAATGTGTTTCCTTTTTTTTAGTCAATTTTAATTATCATCTTGCATATACTTTAGAAAATAAACAGACTAATAAGGCTTTTTAAAAAGAAATATTGCTGATGTGTGTTTAATATGTTGCAGCCTTTGTTAAAGAAGATGGCCCTAATTGCTTTTATAAGAAGAGATTGGAACTTGCATTCTGCCAGAGTGAAATGCAGACAAACATCACTTCAGTTGCAAATGTGTACGGCATCGGACCTGCTGGTGCGCTGATGTTCCCCGCGAAGGTGAGCTCGCTTCGTAGAGACACTTTTAAACCACATGACATAATATTATCATCATAAATATTAAGCATCAACCAGGCAATGAGTTCCTACCTCATATTATATTTGGTATTGGATTTTGTCATAGGGAGTCTATAAGTTCAAAGTCATGTGGTCCTACGCAGTACAGCTCCCAGCCTATCTTCGACGTCGACTGAACCAGTCTAGTACTTACGCGAAAAAGTTTACGTTCAAATTCAAACCACTATTAGAATTAGATCAAAGGCTGATGTACATTTTGTCAAGAAAGTAGAAAGTGCAGTTGGAATTTGATTAGTTAACATGTTTTATGATGTTTGTATTGTAGAGGTTCGAATCTGTACGAATAAAACAACAATTGATCCACAATCACACGACATCGCTAGTGCAAGGGTGACCGTAGAGGCATCTCCTCCCAGCACCATTGCCACGTCGGCTCCACCAGTCGTAGTGCATATTTGTTCCTACAGACTACAGTGTAAGACTGGCCTCACACCGTCGGAATCAGTCACTGTGGTGAAATCATCGATAATAGGTAGGTTTCTGCTCACGGCCTCTCTGACCGCGTGGCCCCTCGGTCTCCTCAGACAGCAGAGCTGTGGGTCCTCACCCACATCATTTTGCCCGCTCTGCTGCCTTGTAGTTACGCCACTCTGGTGTAAAGCAAACGTTCAAGTCATTTCACTGTCACAGTCACTTTAACACCTGCACTAGCTACTTGACAAAATGTAAGTAGATTAGGCATTAGTAAGTAGACCCTACCGAAAGAAAGCACGTTGGTATCGCTCCAAAACGAAGGACGGGGACATGAGACTTGGCGTGAGCCCAAGGTTTTTCTTCGTGCAACATTATGGTACCTCCTTGAGAATTATCATGTTCGTATAACATATTATATGGTTTCAGGAGCAATGCGGCATCATGGACGATGGACTGTCGTGCTTTGCAAATGCAATGAAGAGCTGCTCGAATAAAACTCCAGGAAACTTGGCCCAGGAGTTACACGATATGTATCTGAAGAGCACGTCCTGCACTGCGGTTAATATAACTACATATCTTATTTTACCTTCCTATCCACTCAAATAGCAGATTTTCGATACACTTCCACCCAGTCGGATCTTTTGACCAATTGTTCCCATGTGCCGTATAAACTAGTTCTTTACAAGCTCAAAGGATTTACTATTAATTAATTTGATGTAGGATAGCCATTACCCAAGTCCTTTATTCTCTGCCTGGATAGGAGGGTAGGAGAAGGAGCTTCATTGTATCCTTCCTTTTGACACACATATCGATCGGGGTTAGTTTTTTGTTTAACAGTTTGACCGTCTAGGTTTTGCTGGCCAAGACTCTTTGGGTTCTAAATGGCAAAACGGAACTGACCGTTATTTCACCCGAATGGACCAAAGTGAAGGTCTATGATAGTGATTCAACAAATTGGTATTTTATTTCTAATTTATCACGCGCACTCCTTTCCACGCTCACCGAGTATAACGTGTCAGAACGAATGCGCACAAAACATCGCATGCCAATATGATTCCAATGGAATACTATGTCGAGTCAGAAAATAAAGAAACGAACCGTAATACTTTGACTGTCGCTAATGCATACATTTTGAAATTAATCTTTATCAATCCGTCACAGTCGAACATGCAGAATTTACTTCATTTGTGAGTTGAAATGACACTTATTTTAAATCTTTTTATGTCTTACCGTAAACCTTTTTTTACAGGAAACGTACGAAACACAAACTGAAGTGGTAGTAGGGAAAGTAAACGTTGCTACTCAGGCATTACTTTCAAGCTCAGGAATCCGTAAGGATTTGGATTTCCTGACGAAAAGAAAACTGCAATTAGAAGTACGCTCCGCAGAGCTGGATATCTGGAACCGAGAAAACCAGCTGAAAGTACAGCATACCATTCTCACATCGGATATACAAACTCGCTTGTAAACGAGCTACTAAGTATACGAGTAATGTATTATTTTGTAAACCTACGCGTGGGTAAAACATGGAGGTCTTATATTTTAGTACTTGCCAACCTTGTAACCTAAACCACCCCGATCTTGTTTAATAAAATAAATAAATTGAATTTAATTGAATTGTAACCGTACGCGGGTGTCGCTCGCTATTCAAGAATTTATGTAAAATAGTTTATAAGTATTTCGGAAAAATAAATAAAATATATGTAATGAATATATGTACCTATTGCTCATGTTTCTTATTGTATTAAAAATAGTAAGTAGACCGAAGTACGGGAGATCAGTACCTACTCGTATATGTATATCCAAGCAGCTAGCATTAGGTTTTATGATCTTTTTAACCCCCGACGCAAAAAGAGAGCAGTGTTCGTACTTCAATATAACCACTTCAGAACCGTGTCCTAAAATCACAGAAATATATCAAGATAGAAGGAATAAGTGTATGTACTATCGAACCAACTGAAACATGACCCACCATTGAACCTTGTTACAATTAACGAATATACGTACGATCATATGACGTTAATATGTCAGTTAATTGTAACAAGGTTCCATGGTGGGGCAGGATTCAATTTTGTCGATAGTACTTCGCGTGGCGAAATGATGACACGGTGTCACCATCGCTCGCCGCGAACTTCAGTCTGCTCCCGACCGCAGTCTGCGTGCGACGTCACATTTGAAAACAAAATGACTGTTTGCGCAATAATTAGTTGCTCAAACACTTCCAATAAAGGTGCTGTTAATCGAGGTGTTTCCTTTCATTGGTACAATTACAATTTGTCCTTAAATATCTGTTATTAATTAAAAAACCATATATTTCATTATTTTCATCAAAACAGTAGCGGGCCAACGCCAGTTTTCCATTACGGCTTTAATTTGACGAGCCAGACTTGGTGTGCGTTCAAAACCAGCGATGTAAAAATAAGTTATTCAAACTGTCGAGTCATGTTCAAGGTAGATTTCTCATTTTTTCTGTCAAAAGTAAGAATAATGCTGTACACTGCGATTTTCTTACTCGATTATTATAATCGTTTTTGAAAACAGAGGAAATGATAATTACCTTCTTATATTATTATGCAGCTATATAATGTACGTAGTGCCGTAGTGCAAAGCAAATATTATTAACAAACAGGTTATGGCTACTTCTATATTGCAATTTAATTTTTTTATACACCATAATATTAGTTTTCCGAATTATCCTGAAATCAACGCATCAAAATGAAGCAACTGGTCGTAAAAAATGGTTTCCTACATTTTTGGTTTCCTTCTGGCCATTACCTAGGGTATCTGGTCGCATATTTAGAGGACTTATGATATAGCTCGGCCAGTGATTGAAACGTGGCGTCCGTGAGCAGGAACGTAAGCGATCCATTCAGAAATTTGTTCAGGATGCTTAGGGACTGAACATACTAAACGTCTCGACAAGTTCTTTCCTTCTATAATGTAAAAAAAACTAAGCCCTTTTTATGTTTACTATTTTTCATTTCCTCTGTTGAATCTAATTATTATTTCAGTTCTTATCGATTTTTGAATCGATATAAAGTAAACCTACTAGTTATTGCAATTGCCGCGTGCTAATCGATGTTGACGAATCGATGTCGCGCGGCTTATGTTTCCCGTCACTAAATTACGCTCGTGACATCAAAGTACCTACGCAAAATGTTACACGCTCGGTTCCCATACTAATCGACGAGCTCTTTCCTTCTATCTAGATATAGTTTTGTGCTTAAAATCATTTTTTTTTTACTATGGTAGAAACCCATACAGCCACACTGCCATTGTGTTGATTTCAGAAGCTTATTGGTAATTATAATAGGTATTTTTAAGGGTGTACACAAATTATTACGATGGGCGGATCAGAAGTGAAATTTTGTAAAACATGGGCTTTCGGCAAAAAGCATTCTTAAGCATATTTCGCACCGCTGCAACGAATGGGAGCGCCCCGCGGCGCCCGGGGCGGTTGGTTTGAATGAATATATCTACGCGACTACAGTAAATTGGTAAAATAATGTGAAAATGTTCAAGTCGGTTGAAACTTTTGTTTTAAAGTAAAATAAATCACTTATAGTTGTGTATGAGACATCTGTCACTGTCGCACTCGCATAATTGTCAGAATATATTATATTTGTGGCATTACTTAAATCAGTTTATTAAGCAAACCTGAGCAAACCTAAGGCACTTAGCTCATGAATCAGGACTGGCCCCTCGCGATGTTATTTCCGACACAAACTCGCTTACACTGATATTTGCAACGACCTGGGGACCGATTTTTGACTTTCGAGCGCTCGACTCTTTCACTCAAAAACTGACAAAAATGATGAAATGCTATTTTGAAATGACAATAGAAAATGTAAAAACGTGCGGTATTGACCACTCGTATTCAATTCTATCGGTAGAAAGTAAGTGCCTGTGATTGTGACACTACAATAGCATTTACTTTTATTAACCGACTTCAAAAAAAGGGAGGTTCTCAATTCGGTTGTATTTTTTTTTATTTATTTTTTTCAATGTTTGTTACCTCAGAACTCCGTCATTGATGAGCCGATTCGTAATTTTTTTTTTATTTGTAATTATATGCTCCCATTTTTTCAAAAATTCAATTCTATCGGTAGAAAGTAAGTGCCTGTGATTGTGACACTACAATAGCATTTACTTTTATTAACCGACTTCAAAAAAAGGGAGGTTCTCAATTCGGTTGTATTTTTTTTTTTTTTTTTTTTTCAATGTTTGTTACCTCAGAACTCCGTCATTGATGAGCCGATTCGTAATTTTTTTTTTATTTGTAATTATATGCTCCCATTTTTTCAAAAATTCAATTGGATGATGGGATCCATGAGCAATTGAGGGAACTCCTCAATTATAATAGGCACGCGTGTAGTGATTTTGGTATTTTCTATTATAACTCGTGTATTTACACCCGGAAATCATAAATTTGGTGGAGTGGAATTGATGATGAAGACCACAGATGACTTATGGAATTCCTCAATTATCTACATAAAATTGAAAAAGTATATCACAGATTCTGATAAGATTCCGTTGAAATAGCAACTAATGAAGTGCCAAAGGTGATCCTTGTTGAATCGACGGAAGTCCTCAAATATTATCGGCCCACATAGAGCGATTGGGTTTTTTTCTCTAATAATTAACGCATTTGCTCTCGGAAATCAGTTCATGTGGTAAATTGGAAAAGAAATGTGGAAATGTTCTCGTGGCTTGGCGGAGTACTAAATTGAAGTCGGTTAAAACTTTGTTTTTAAAGTAAATTATTTAATTTTCGAGCGCACGAAAGTCAAAAATCGGCCCCCGGCCTGAACTTCAACATTATACAGATGGAATGGAAGTACCATGAGAGCACGCGCCATATACGAACTTTATCTTTACTCTATGGCAGGTTAAGGTGACGTAGAGGTGAATAGTTATCATCAGCCTTTGGAAACTCTCATAGAATGAAAAAATGTACGGGATAGTTCACGCATCTTAGCTAACCTAACAAAACACAGAACTTTTGCACCCTATTAGAAGGCAATAAAGTGCACTTCTTTTTTCTTTACGTTGGTAGTAGACATAAGAGAATCCAAAAACAATGTATGAAGTTCCGCCTCGTAGTGGTTATATTCTCTTTGGTTGTCATACTTACTTACTATTGTATTTCGCAGAAGTGGCGCGCGACACATGCCTCGACAATAATGTTTAACATTCGTTTTTTTTTTACTCCATAATGTTTCCTGAAATGTTTGCAAACATTCCTACAATGTATTATCTAAAGTAGTTCCAGCTTTATGGCTGAATTGAAGATATCGTAAACCCTATACATTTATTATATCGATATTAAGAACCAACATTTTGTGCACACGAACCATCAGGCTAGTTTGTCTAATTTTCGTAATCCAATTGAGAGCGCACCAGAAAGTAGAAGAACAACACTCTAATAATGATAATTGTTAATGAGTACATGTAAATCAGTCAGGACGACATCATCGTCACCACACTACCCACTGGTAAAGAAGATAAACAAATGTTGATTTACATCTAACAGAGAATGACTACGCTGTTTCTGTTATTTTATTCATATTCAATTGACATCTAAATCGTTTCGGACGTTAAATAGTTTCTGTCGGCCCAACTCCGGTTGCCGCTCCCATCCTATTTATGTAGCAGTAGCGTTGTGCAAATAGACCATTTGCGTACCAACATTGCTCACACACTGCAGAGACAAGACTGATTGCATATTAATCAATATGTTTCCCGCTTCAGACTATCAAGACTCAACATCAAATAATAATATGCACCTACTACTTACCAAACAATATTATAACGTACCTATACAGTTTTCAATAAGAGAGACATAGAGAGATGTATATAATTTATTGTCTTTGTTATAGTTTTATTATTGCCACAATCCACAATCTTAACAAGAGGATAGCAGGCAGTCATCCATTTAAAAACAAGCGCTCGATTTAGTTGCTTATAGCACTTTCAGTGTTAGGAACCCGCCAAGTGGGCGCTCTGCTCGTAGGCGATTTAGTCTACAAACGGGTTTTCCCATATTGGCTACGAGCGTAGCGCTAAGAAATAGTTGGCAGTAAATGTGTTTCCTTTCATTTTGGGCGCACGAGTATAGCGGCCCAATGTAATTCTTCTGTCACATTAGCTCGGCGCGCGTGGAAGCGATCTCCCGAAACACATTGACGTGCGAAACGTAAAGTTTATCATTAACTCCCAGATTCTAAATAGTATTTTCAATGCTTTACAGTTTTAAGTTTAAGTAGAAGCATAATATATCCGTTACATAGAAAAAAACCTGCTATTAATAAATTATTTCCAACATTGTCATTTTTTCCATATAAGTTCTCAGTTCATTGACCGGTCTATACGGTGTTAGCAATAAAGTATTTTATTGTATTTAAGAATGCTGGATTAGCACCAGTTGCTGTCAGGATCAAATGTCTTTAAAAAATAAAAAGATAAATTATAATAATAAAAAACAAGTGGCCAACTAAAATTAGAGCACAACAGAGGAACATTAAAAACTGCTATTTTGGTCGTGAAGAACTGCGTTTTAAACGGTAATTAAAAGTTTATGAAAATTTTGTCAACTTTTATAATTTTTCATAACTTTTCTAGCTGTCTAGGGAGTTTTACAGGTTTATGTGTTTTATTTGCCTGTAAAATTACACAACTTTAACAGTGTACATTGATGACTTAATACTCGAACTATAGAATAAAATAAACATAGTTTTTCGAATTGTCTAGTCTCACATATTTTTATATGTTTTTTGTAATTAACATTTTATTGTGGTAATTTGATGATTTACTATCCATACTGGTACCTGTATTAACACCATGCTATACATTTCTCCTGGCGCTATTCCCGGTTGTGCCCTAAAAGAGCCCGGGGTCCGTTTTGACACCTAATCCCATGTATTTATTGTTTTAATAGCTATGCTACGCCGTACCATGTCGTAATGCGTAGCATATTATATTTCTAGTAATAATTTGCTTCGTCAGTGGCAGAAACAATCTTGTAACACCTTGATGCGTGACGAATCATGCGCGCAGACAAATAGTATCTAAAACAAATCCGACTCTAAATTAGATAAGTTTCTTACTCATCTATCATCATTCTATATTTATTTATTTACTTCAGTTAAAATCCTAACCATATTGTAATTGAAGCACGATCTTTTAACCGCACTCGCAGTAGGCCAAGATACAGGCTCAACCTATTTTGGTCACTGACGGACAGCCTCGATTTAAGGTAATATTTGTTTTGGAAATGAAGACTCAACTGAGATAAATATAAAAGAAAAAATGAATTGGACCACTCTCAGAACGCCTATATTCGAAACGATGTAGCGACACAGGTACATTATACGTGAGCAAGGACTCGATAGCCAGTTGTCGCATGCCTTCCTGGAGCGAGCCACGGCCCCTCCAATTGTGCTACAAAATGATTTGGATACTAACTCTGCTTGCAGCGATCATTCCTGTTTTATCCGTCGGTATGTTATTCCATGTTTTTCGCAGACAGTTATTTATTTACAGTTTATTGTTATTTAAATATAGTTTAAGAATGAATGAAATGGCTTGTCCTTGAGAATAAGTACAAAATCGGAACAAATCGGACATGTTGTGAACAATTTAGCAGCAATTTAGTTGAATTGAATGAAGATTGGCCGCCCCCCTAGTTTACTATTTGGAAATATCTTAATTTCAGAGGCTTGGGGGAAGTACAACGCTCTTGAACAGAAACAAATAACGGAGTATGTGACCAAACTCTGTACGAAGAGTGGGGCTGAAGACAAGGTTCCCCAGGTCCTGGTAAGGCCTTTTTGACTTACCTTACCTGTAACCAATACTAAGGTATCTTTATATTACGTAGGGCTGTGGGTTTGGGAAACCTTACAAGATTCAAAAGTGATGTAACCTTGTCATAACGTGACTTGATGCGTAAATTAATGAAGTAACCGGTAGATGTGACGGCCGTGTGGAGGCAAGCTTCACAATTGGCATCTGATCTCAAAATGACAATTCAATGTAAGTAGGTACATGACTGCGTTGAAGTACCTTACTACGCTGTCTAGCGACCACATGGTCGTGTCGACCTACTTATATACTTATTGCCTGAATTACACTGTACTGCGGGCGTAGCACGGTTGCCATTTTATCACTTATCGGTGTGGATAAGGCATCCGTCACTCCCGCACTCCCATACTTGTCAGAGCGTGATGGGCGTCTTTACCACAACGATAAGTGATAAAATGGCAACCATGCTACGCCCACTGTATTAACATCCCTTAATAGAAAAAAGAAAATATAACTACATAACAATAAAAAGGAAGGTAGAATCTGACGGCGTTAATTTAGGTGCCCAAGTATTTCACACAAACTTACATACATACTCGTATAACTAGTTAACCCAAAAAGGGTAGGCAGAGCACATGAAATTTATTTTTAAATGCCACCTTTTTAGAAATAGTAGATTGAATAAAGTGTCATTTTAGTGACAGCTTACTATCCCATCGCCCCCAACACATCTCGATCCCATTCCAACAGTCGAGTCTAAATATTTATTGTTCTTTTAATTTGAACCAAATAACTATCAAGAGATCAAATAATTATTTTTCAGGCATTGACTTAGTGTTATAACGTTTCTTAGACTGGCTACCTGGAGTCTGACCAGCGAGTCGTGTTCGTGTCACAATAAAACAAGTTTCTGTCAAAAATTACATTTCTGGTACAAGCTTTTATTGCCGACTATACTTTTCTGTATACCATCACCAACTACCGAACTGGTTTCATGACCAATTCATTTACCATTCGAATCGCTCGCCTCTGGAACGGTCTACCCGTTAAAATCCGACAGTCTTCGACCAGATTCGCGTTTAAAAGATCGTTACGCAAGTTGTTTGCTAGCAAAGCCGTAGATTCTTAGTGTTTCTGTTCTCTATTTTCGTCTGTATATATATTTATATATGTAGGTATTTATATTTGTATGTATTTTTATTTATTTGTCTATTGTTGTCATTTATTATAAATGTATGTTTAATGTGTGTTTATATCTGTAGTTGCACCCACCGCCCACAATTTGTCTGCTTTGCCCAAAGGTTGACTGGTAGAGAATGCTTACGGCATTAAGTCCGCCTTTTTTACGACAAGTTGTTCTTTTGTGCAATAAAGATTAAATAAATAAATAAATAAACTATTCATTGAGACGATTCTAACGAGCCCAAACCCAACGGGGTTACATCGTCGGTTAATTACTGAATTCCCATGGCCACCTTCCGTCTCCATCATCAGATCAGCTCGATGCTACCATAATATTGTCATCCAAACTATACTTATACCCAAAATTTCAGCTCAATCGGTCACCGGGAAGTGGGTCCAATTTAATTTGCAAGATTTGATGACAGACAGACAGACAGACAACGGGACAGGTGAAAGTAAATAAAAGCTTGTATAACAGGCAATTTTGTAACAAACCCATGCTTATAGCACAGAATGCATAGCTGCGTAATAGGGGTGTAGACACTATATAAAATAATCAAGAATGTCATATTTTTTCGAAAAACAAATGGAGAAAAATTCAACATAAAAAGGTTAAAAAATCACGAAGTTATAAGTGTTCAAAGTTTTAAGAAGAGGTATGTTCCGTCCCTTTTTCGCAAAACGCAACTTCATATGAAACGATGACGCTTGTAGATTATGACGTCACTAATAGACGGCAACGTGCCGTGCCCCATCGTGTTCGGCGCCGCCGTCGACGCGGCCCCCCGGCAACCTCGCGTAACGTGACGTCACACACTGTTTGCGTTTTCTCTCCCTAACAAGCAATATTAAAACGGTTAATTGTAGCTTCGTAATTCTTTGAGATCTGAATAGGATTTTCGTCACAAGTTTTAACCTTATATATTGTACAGAGATGGCAGTTGTCATAAGAATCAAGATTATTAGTTCTAGTGCTCGCCACAGACTAAGCAAATTGGTGTCGACTCACGTCAGTCATTCGCAAACTTAAGCTACAGGATGTCAGGCGCCCATTGCATAACGAAACACATAAAGTACGTCAAAATACTTTATTTACGACCTTTGTTCATGAATGATATTTTTTTAAACGAAACATGCAAATTATAGTAATTTCATGTCTATATTGAACAGTAAAATACATTTGAGAATGTTCCTGAACGCAACCTTAATCTAAGCTTTCTACTTGACAAGTCGACGCTTGACATTGACAGCTGTCAATAAAGTTTTCGTTGGCGGTTTAAGTTAAGTTGGCGCACGTTTATGTTGGCGGCTAAATGCCAAGTGTAAAAGTTTTGCGTTGAATTGTTAGTTTTCTTTTAATCTTGTGTCTTAAGACTTTGATAACGACAACTGGTGCAAAATCAAACAAAAAATAAGTATTTAAAAAAATACAATAAAATACTTTATTTTTATGCTGTGTACTTTTTATTTTTGTACAGCCAGACGAGAAATACTTTACTTGGGGCGCAAAAAGGTGCCAACCCTAGTCTCTGCTCTGTACTTAGGTACATATTTAAACTCAATGCTTTCAGGATGCAATCGAAAACTTTGAGAAGTGCTCCGTCAGCTTGTTCAAAGACGAGGTGCTGTTGCAGGAGGTCGCGACCGCCATTCGTAACAACGATCTCAATGGAGTCTTCAAAAAGTTAGTATAAAAAATATATTTATATATACTTATATTTTGTACCCCTTGCGTTTGAAACTACTGGGTGCTGGGGGTCGGAGGCAATAGCGTTCGTTAGGGAGGTGGGACGACGAATTACGGAGAGGGGGTCTGACGCCCCCGCGGGTTCGTACCTGGTGCAAAGGTTGTCCATCGCCATTCAACGTGGCAACGCGGCCAGTGTGATGGGTACCTTTGCGCCAGGGACAACTCGTGGGGGACTTTTTGACTAGGCTTAAGCTAGTAGCTTAATTTTTTTTTTCTTATTGTGTTTTTATGTGGACTAATATGGTATATATATATATATATTATTCAACAAATAGGCCCCGAGGGCAATTTTACAAGTCAAAATGTACTGAATAATATGAGTACATCATTCATAATAGAATTAACTACATATAAGTTTGCATGTCAAATAAATAAATACAGTCTTATTTCTTAGAGATGTATAATCTGTGTGTCAACAACTAAGTAATAAAATAATACAATCAAGTGAACACAGATTGAAATCTCTCGTATCAATTCCGCAGAACAGTGGAATGAAGTTATGCTTGTCTTCCTTGCAAACATGAACTGACCGGACTCTATACAAACAGCACCCGTTCACGAGTATGACGCGTATCTCAGCCATCGCCTTCCTCGACCATATGCTAGGAAAGACCCGACCCGATCAACGACGCCGCCGTAAGCAAAGACCTTTAGGCGAGCACACAGAACACCCCCACTAGAAGCCTAAATGTTTGTCAGTTTATTTGCGAATCGAGTCACCAAGCGTCAGAGTTGTAGCGCTTATATATGTATAATCCGCATGCCGTTCAATTGCGTCCAAGTTAACTACCTGTGCGGACTGTAGGTACATGACTCTCATAGAAAAATCAAAAAATTGGATTTTCGTAGCTAATTATGGCATTTTGTAGTGTGAGGTGGTGTGGAAAGTCGTCAAAGACATCCAAATACAAAAAAGATGAAATTACATTCCACCTGTGGAGTCAAATTCATTATTTCATTGAAAATATTTATAGCTATCGGAGGCCATTTTATACTGGTCATTGCGAATACTTCGGTACAGACACACTATGTCTGTCCCTTTTCATTACGTTGAAAATGCAATGTGCCATTCCTTTCTTATGAAAACACGTCACGACTAGTGATGTCCCGATGATGCTATGCCAAAAAGTTTCTTGTTCGTAAAGTATACAAGTCTTTTTGGGGCAGGGACCGGACAACCCTTTCCGCGGTAAAAGCCTTTCAACGGGCATCCCTTAAACGCCCTAATCGAAAAACTTAGCAAAAAATAAAGCTAGCCCTTTGCAATTGCTTACTGCTATCCTATATGCCTTGCAATCCCTTAATAAGGGCTATCCTTATCATTTAGCGCTTTTTATAAAGCTTTCCCTTTAGTAATGTCGTAGTTGAGCCTTGCGTAAAAGACACAGGATTAGTGTTCTACGCTAGTGTATGAAAAGGAAAGAAAATACGTACGTACGTACGTACGTACGAAGGGTTTGTAAAATTAATTTGTTTGCCTACCATACCTACTACATACACAAACTAGTAAGATTACAACTACCATTTGCTGCGCTTACTATTGGATTCGGAGTAATGTGTGCTTTATGAACAAGGTAGATGATAGATGATTTAAATTAGCTCGCTTACATGCTAAAAGGGAAGCCCTTTATAAAGCTAACCCTTATAAGGTATTGGTGAGCGGGTGATAAGGGTATTGGGATACCGATTGCTCATATGGGTTAGCGTTTATATAAGGGCTTTAAAAGCAAAATTAATGGGTTTCGTCGGTCAAAGGGTATGATGAGTTAAGCCTTATGTAAAACCCATACAAAACCCTTTATAAGGGATGGCGGGCCGGTCCCTTTGGGGTCAATTGTATCCATTTTTATAATAAATTAATATTTTATATAATAAATTAATAAATTTCTCGTTATTTTATTTTGGTTTGAGTAGTCATTCAGTAGAATCTTAGTTTTATTTAGTTGTTTGTTTTTTAAAGTAAATAGTATTTAATATAGAAGAAGTAGGAATACTAATCATTAGTATTTGTAGTAATAGTAGTAGTAGTAGTAGTAGTTTAATTAGAGATATGTTGTGTGGACTTTTTAGAATCCTCTTGGTTGAACAGTTGCGTCTAGTTTTATATAGAAAACTCCCATGAGAATCAGACATAGCTATTAAACTAATGAAAACTCGATATAAAACACGTGAGTGACCCGTTTTCATTATAGTTTAAGTTGCGTCTAGTGTTAAAGGATGAGGCTGATGCTGAACTTCGAGAAAGTGTAAGGGAACTCGGAGTTGGTTTGAGATAGACATATGCTGTGTGGGCTTTTTAGAATCCTCTCAGTGAGCAGTTGGGTCTAGTGTCTCAAGATGGGCCTGATGATTATTTTCGAAAAAGTGCGAAAGAGCGAGTACTAAATGTTAAGTAATTTGTTTTTTTAAAGTATAGATAATTTTGCTATCTTTTTAATATACAATAAGTATTAAAATGGCAAAAAAACTAAGTATTTATACTTTAAAATGTACCAAAAAATTAGGATGCTTGAGTGAACGTGTCTCATCACTAGGCATTCCGCGTGCCAGCATCGACCAATCGCAACGATGTTAGCACCCGCCTTTAACTTTTTAAATGTTGGCGGATAATAATTAGGAACTTCGCGTGTTCGTTTTTCAAACAAAATGCGACTCTTTCCGAGCATGTTTGAGAAAAATTCATTTCAATCAATCTTGAAATTAAAGAATAACTTGTAGAACCGGACCCACTAGCAATTAGGGTCTACTAATTGCTAGTTGGTCCAGTTAATGTGCTGGCTCGCTCATACTCAACGATAATCATCATCCTTCGTTGTCCCAGGGTCCCCTTCGGCACCTAACCTAAACCCAAGTTTAGGCGTAGGCCGAAAGCAATTGCCATCTGACCTTTCAACCCAGGGGGAAAATTAGACCTTGTTTAGGATTAAACCAGTTCCCTTCTAATGTTTTCCTTTACCGATAAGCTCCTTTTAGATATCGAATGATAAGTAAGATACATGCGTCTTTTTTAAACCCAGTGGTACGAGCAACTCGGGCAACAGGATTGTGGTATGCGGAAGTTTGACCCCGCTGAGGTTAGAATTTGGTAAAGACTTAGCATGCTTTTAGGGGCACCTTAGTCCCCCTCCCCTCCTGGATCCGTTAGCTGCAGTGGCCTTTTCATTTGTTCGGCGCAGGTACTGCGCGCGCACGGATCGCCTGGCCGCCTGCACGTACACCCTGATCGACAGCGTCGGGCTCTGCGTCGCGGGCGCCGATCTGCCCGCCGCGCACAACTTCGTCGACCAGCTGCTGGGCTTCGTCTGCCACAACGACGGCGAGAGGATTGGCTGTAATCATTTATCTTATATTGGCTGCCCACGCGGCTTTGCTCGCGTATTGTAAAGAACGCATGTAGGACAAAATATAGCCTAACGTCCTAACGTTTGTCCAGCCCGTTATCGAAATCCTTTCACCTGTGTTAGTTCACTTTCACAGAAGTATTATTTTAGTAGGATAAGCGGGTCCGGAAATTACCCCCTACATACAATCTCAGAGGTATTTCATCTTTATCATATTACGATACGGAAGCGGTTCCTTACATTAACATATACAATAAATATACTTTTCTATATACTTCTAAACTGTTTAGTTTAAGGTGACTGAGTCAATCCCAATTAATTTAAAATAATAAATTTCTAGTGTTCATTCAAGAAGGCGGTCCTCAGTGCTTCCAGCAGAACGTAGGCTCCCTGAATGGCTGTGCCAGTAAAGTATTAACAGAGATCGACTCAGCGCAACCCGTCAAGGTAAAACTATTACCTACTTCATTTGTATTTTTTTTCTACAAGGAGAACGAAGGCGGCAGTATGGCTAAGAACCTTCGATGTTAATTTGTGACATACCTCATATAGTTTAGATTATTTGAACTGAGCTCATGAATGGCCATTGTACTGAGCTCATGTACCTACCTTTGTTTGCGGTCAGCGCGTGCCAATTTTGCAAAAAAATGTTACCGCCACGTAAAATGTTCATTGAAAAATGAACTCTATCTCTTTCTCTTTTACAATAGATTTTCAATTAGCTACGAGATAAAATACCAGCGCCTTGTACCTGGCTCGCTGGGATCAGGTTATTTTATCTTTTAGTCCGTTTTAAATCTATTGAATAAGACGATAGAGTTCATTATTCAAAGAACATTTTATGTGGCGCTAACCTTATTCTTGCAAAAATGACACGCGTCCGACCACGCAGTCGTATTGTTAGACTTGAATGCTATTGTTCTGAAGATAAGAAGATCAGTCCAGTTCAAAAAATCTCAACTATACTGAGTAAGTATTACCTATATTTCGATGAGCTTAAATGTCATTCTCATGCCATACAATGATATAAATAGGAGAACCAACAGGTATAATTACACAGATTGCAGCGTGGATATACAGAGCCAATTACAGAAACTCGCGTTTAGAATTACGAAACAATTTATTTTCTAAAGTATATACAAGATGATAATTGATAACTTACATGAACTAAATTAAATTAAAACTAAGTTGAATCTAAAAAACCGGCCAAGTGCGTGTCGGGCCACGCGCAGTGTAGAGTTCCGTAATTGCCTCTGTCTTAGTTACATCGACGTGCGTCGCGGTTGCGTCGGCCGAATTTGTACGAGAATTGGCCTTTCCGAGTACACATTAAGTTGGCCGACTATTACTCAGTAACTACTTATGCCTACTTGTCCGTGATATTTTTCCTTTTAAATTCATTAGATGTAGGTACTTCTACCACGAATGTTTTCACATCCCCAGTAGCAGCCATTTGACACATGACTCGAACAAAAATAAAGCCCAATATCTCGCACGAATCACTGATTTGAAAAATGGTTTTGGGAAACCCATAATAATTTTGAACGAGCTATCCAACGATACCCCACACCATGGGTTAACGAGAAAAAAAATATTTCCCCGCTTTAGGTGAAGGGGAGATACGCTAAAAAAAATTTTTTTTCAACATAAGATTGTACTGTTTCGTCGGCGTGATTGATTTATATACCCATGCCGAATTACAGTTTTCTAGTAGTAATGGTTACTGAGCTAAGCCGAAGACGGACGGACGGGGGGATAGACGGACGGTTCCTTGTTGACTACGGAACCCTAAAAAGGCCCTAGAGGCATTGTACCGAGTATGCTGGCGGCATTTCCTCGCTGAATTGCAATGCTGATGCGTTGCGCGAGAAAGCCGCCACCGCACCGCTTCGGTCATCAGTTACGTCAACCAGACGTTTCGCGATTTCCGCAAATAACTTTTGCGCACTTCCCCCACGGATCTTAGCAAAGTCGACCTTATTTAATTCTCCCATTACTAGATCTGTTTAATATTTCTAGATCTCTTTTGATCAATAGATTACTAAATGGACTAATTGAAATTAGGGTGCCTCGTAATGAAACCTTCGAAGTAAAAGAAACATAATTTGACTACTTACATCGTTTCTATATGAGTCTACAGGGCTATATAGTGAAATGCCTAAGAGCGCCCGCATGTTACAGCCACTATAGGCGCGGCCAGTAGTATCCAGCGCGAGCGACTCCCTCGGCTTGTGGCTCAGGTGCGGCCACCGGGGTGCACCGGTGCTACGCAAAATGTATGAAAGAACTCGTCCGCAGCTTGTGGCGGCCACTGATGGCCGCGATTAGTGGCCCAACGTGCGGCGGCTCTTATCGCATATAACGATGACAATGTTTTTTTCACCTCACCGGCTCGAAAAGGCTTGCTTTATAGCTCAAAATCTGCGCCCAAAAGCCCATTATATCCGCTAGCGTGGAAAGAGTTTTTGAATTTGGAACGTGACGGTCAATCGCGAGATCCAACTTTTTTCTATACAGAATGAGAGGTCATTATCCCGCGTTCAGAAACTGATGGTGTTATGCCAATAATTAATTGTTATTATTTTGATAAAATTAAATTAATAATACTTATTCTTTCTTAATTACATACGAAATATCAATATTTAGACTGACTTATAAGGATACAATACGAATAAATAATTTTAAAATATAGTTTTATTTTTCAAAAGTTTTCGCTTATTCCAAATTTGGAACGCACCGTTTGAAAAGTTAATACGAGAAAAAATCATATACCTACATTTAATTTTGTTTTGTTCTAAAGCCACAGTAAAACCGAAATAATGGTGGTTATTTATAGATTTTAGTGCAGAAGATATACAATATATGAATTTTAATGCCTGCTAAGTTAGCAGAAAAAGTGAAATAAGCGTATTTGAGCCTTAGTTTACCCGTGAGTACCCAACAATACTTTGGCTTTTTTATGTAGGTAAGCGTGGAGTTATTTAAAAATGTAAAAATGTTTGTTATATTTAATAATTATAGAATCTTGATGAGATGTAAACAAACCTTTATTGAAAATAAGTATAAGGTCCAAATTACTTCCATTACATTTACAATTTTCCTCGCGGTGGTGAGGTGAAAAGTTGTGTGTTTCGCTCGGCAGCAAAGATGTTTGGCGTCTCGTGCATTGAAAGCCTCGCTATGCTCAGGATTGTACTGTTGAACCATTCGCTTCGCTCATGGTTCAATCATACAATCCTTCGCTAGCTCGGCGATACAAGCACTTGCGCCAAACAACAACTTTGCAGCCTTGCATAACAAATAACTATTCCACAGGAACGTTGCACGAAGTTCGACGAGCTGTCCAAGTGCGTGGTGGACACGCTGGGCACATGCTCGCCTGCCGCGCCCGCAGACATGACGCGCGCGCTGCTCGCGCACGTGCGCCAGGCCACGCCCTGCGCCGCGGACGACGACTCGTTCCGCACCTATATGCGGTGGCTGGGGCAGGGGCCCAACTAAGTCCAACAACAAACCAATCCACACTCATTGCTTAGTGCAGTAACTTTGAACACACTTATATATTAATAAATCCTTGTGTAACCAATGCTTGCAAGTTGTCTTCGTCAAGTCTCAACACAACAAAACTATGTATGTATTTTGGATAGGACAAGGGTCCAGCTACTCTAACAATATACTACTCGTAAGTCACACTCATTGCTTTCAATATTTACTACAGTTTGGGGCGAGTTGCAGCAACTTACTATTATAAATACAGACCGATCAACGCTTAATATGGCCCCAGCAGCTGTTGTTCCAAATTCAAATTAAATCAATTCGTGACAGCTAATACATACTAATATGGAAATGACATAAGAAATACGGCCTAAGCCGTGTCAAGAAAATCACGAAATGGACCCGGCTCAGTATGATGCTGGCATTAACTGCCAGCGCTGGTCTTCCGCCGAGTCCGTAAGAAACTTGACAAACTTTACTTTAATGTAGGTAACATTCAGATTTTAACGAACACCGCTTACGATTGGTTAGTACAATACGGTTTGGTTAGTACAATAATTTTGAACATTACTTGTACCTATAGATTTCTAAAACTATAGCCGAACTATCATCTTACAGTTTAGAGCGTGCATGAATTTAATAAACTCTAAGCATAGGTAACCAGTAAGCATTGGTTATACCTACTTAGAGTTTATTAAATTCATGCACACTAAACTGTAAGATGATAGTTCGGCTAGTTTTAGAAATCGCATTTAAACTATGCAAGTTTTTTGAAGTGATAACTTCTTTAGCGGTGCTGTGGACTTTTTGTGATGGGGAAAAATTGTTAAACTCGCCACATGTCACGTGACCGTAAAATTCAAGAGATTGAAAATTCGTAAGACGAACACGTGACCTGATCGAAAAACTGTTACAATGTCATTGAGTTTTCACTTCTGCCGGCACTCCCGGAGTGCACTTTTTTTTATTGAAATATCTATATAAGTACCTATATCCTGTCCAATACCAACAACACAACAAAGCTATGCAAGTAATTTAAATCTAGACACTCGGCAGCGTGTCAAGCCAAGTTCAAGCCTAGCCGCCGTGAGTTTATGTGTATTACACGAACCATTTGGAGCCACATTTGACCTTGATAACTAAGAATCTATTTTGCAACAGAGAGCCATGAAATTTAGTTAATTTAATAAAAACCACTATATTAAATTAACTAGAACTCCAAATTTCAAGGGAGAACGCCATCACAATGTACATTGTAATAAATATGAGGCATAACATCTACAACCGTAAGTAAGTAATATAAGAAATCAGTAAGGTAAACATCATATGTCAAAGTGAAATGGCAATCAATGGCAGCGGTATCTATGTCAGAGTGAAATGGCTTAAATTCGAATGAAGGAAAATCCTCTTAGTTCGAAGTTAACCCATACCTATTGCATTGACTAGTGCCCATGCCAGCCATATACTAGTAGGTACAGCGTCGAGCACTCGGACGTTTACCTTACATTTCGTTTGTGCCTGGGTGAAAAGTTATCATAAATCTCAAAGAAAAGTATACTTTTTCATGAGATATCAAGAAATATATGTTTTGCTAAAAAACGTATATATACCTACTTATTTATAACCTTAATAAATAGAAACTTCAAAATTGTATAACTACACCGAATTTTTGGCCGATTTCTACCAAATTTCTTGATTCGATTGGTGTTGGACTAGTCGACTTCTTATATTGGCCTGACAAGCTATAGGAAGGCAGCATTCTGTACATATATCTTTCTTCTGCAGGCTTTTCTGGGGAAATACCCATATTTGGATGCAAGGTGTTTCTTGGGAACTTGAGAGTCGGTGGTGATATCTTCTGATGCGGCACGGATACGGTTCCTGGTTCGTCTGGCGCCACGGAATAGTCGCTGTCATCCAGTCCTGTGGGGGCGGTGGAAGCAATTTTTCCAGTTGCGATCACAGCAAAAACATATATTACAGTCACTTTTGATAAACACATTTTCGAAGACCTCATTTTATGTTTAATTAATTATGCACAGTGGAGTTGAGATCCCAAACAGTCAGTTTATATGCGTAGTGTCTGACGGATAACTAAGAGTTTACGTATATTATATTACGTTAATGTTTGTTATTAATTAGCTCTTATCATTCGGCCAGTCCGTGACAAGTGTACAAACTAAGACGTAGTAGGCAAATCGAATTGAAAAAACAGTAGATATCATTCTTGGTAACGGTGAACATAAACTAGGTACTAATTTATCGTACCAGATTCCAAGAATTCCTCTTTCGTAGAATTTGGAGAGATAAACAAAGTGTTGTGTACCAGGGTTTTTCAAAAACAAAATGTATCATACCAGATTCCAGGAATTCCTTATTCTTGGAATTTGAGGAGACAATAAAGTGTTACACAACACTTTCAATCAGGGTTTTTCATACGCAAACATCTCATTCTCAAGACATAATTTGACAATTAACCTTTCGGCTTTTCAGTGAGGGAAAACATCGCGAGGAAACCGGTCTAATCCCTACAATATCTACTTTTCCCTCCGAGTTGGAAGGTCATAAACTACTGCCTACATTGGCGGAACCTGAGCTCCTTTAAGATACAACCAGGTAAAACGCTAGAGGATGAAAAACAGCGTAACGCAAGGACTTCATGAACTAAAACTCAAATTGCACCATTCTGATTCGATTAAATGAAAATTATTTTCTAGATTCTGGTAGCCAATGAGAGTAGAATGTTACATCCTAAGCGATTTTTACGTGATAGCATTAGATTCTGAGTTGTATGTCATTATTTCTTGTTGTACCATTGCCCCCGGTCTAGGTACCCTACCTACCTCGGAAATGGCTGCATGCAAAACATCATTTTCCATTTTGGTCTCAATATTGCCATCTTTTCTTTTCTTTTAAAGTTTGTTAGCCATCCCTTACCTGCAAATATAAAATAACATATACAAAGATTAAGAATTCAAGACTAAATTAACTGCTATGAATCCAGTTTACGAATGCTGGGCAAGGAAATGAAGTCATTCATTAAAAAACCGGCCAAGTGCGTGTCGGGCCACGTACCAAGTAAATGGTGCGGTTGAATTTGTACGAAAGTTGCCCTATTCAAGTACATTTTAAGTTGGTCTGGCTGGTCATGCTTTTGTTATATTTAACAGGGTATTCTAGGTCTACCGCACATGGGCGGTGTTCCATAACCAAATTCCGACGTGTCGGCCACGCTCGACAGAATTTCATCCGCGACGGAAAAAATGCATCGCAGTAGGGTTTCGAAGAAACTTTCTTTTTGTTTCCTTTATCGTCTGTGTAAAACAACCTTATACCATGCGTCTGTGTTAACCTGTGTTTAACAAAATAAATATTCTGATTCTGATTCTGATTGTGGAAGTGGGCAGCAATTCAGCACGGCTATGACTATCAAAGGACGGACCGCGAGCAGCAGTGTCGTGGCGACATAGACCATCCGTCTCTTTCTCATCCAGCGTTTTTCCTGGTAGTCAGTGCTCAACGAGCCCGAGGTCTGGCTTTGGCACCTAACCCAAGATATAGCGTAGGCACTAGTTTTACGTTGCGTCTACCATCTGACCTTCCAACCCATACATAGGAGAAACTAGGTCTTATTGGGATTATACCGGTTTCCTCGCGATGTTTTCTTCACCGAAACTCCACTGTAAGTATATCAAATGATATTCCTTACATAGGTTTTTTTAAACCCAATGGTACGAGCCGGGGTTTGAACCCACGACCTCTAGATTGAGAGTCGCGCGCCTCGCCGCTCGGCTACATTGCCCTTTTACTATCTCTCTAAGCGTTCGTTCGCCGGGCGGCCTGCGATAGCCGTGCTGAAACAAGTTCCTTACAAGAATATACCGATACGGTATAAATAAGATAATGCGTAAACTTTATGAGAACTTGTCTAAACATAAGTAGGTAGGTCTACCTTAAAACATTTCGGTAATTATCCGGCCAAGTGCGTGTCGGGCCACGCGCAGTGTAGGGTTCCGTAGTTGCATGTCTGTCTTAGTTACATCGACGTGCGGTGCGGTTGCGTCGGCCGAATTTGTACGAAAATTGGCCTTTTCAATTACACATTAAGTTGGTCGACTAACTACTCGGTAACTACTTATTGCTACTTGTTCGTGATAGTTTTCCTTTTAAATTCATTATATGTACTACTACCACGTTTTTTTTCACATCCCCAGTAGTAGCCATATAGCCGGCAGCGGGGGACGACGACGACGACGACATATCTCGCAAACGAATTACTTTTTTGAAAATAATATTTTTGAACGTGCTATCTAACGATACCCCACACCATGGGTTCGACGAGAAAAAAAATTACATCCCCGCTTTAGGTGTAGGGGAGGTACCCTAAAGAAATAAATTTCTCCAAATTGTATTGTACTGTTTTGTCGGCGTGATTGGTTTATATACCCACGCCGAATTGCAGTTTTCTAGTTGTAAGGATTACTGAGCTAAGCCGAAGACGGACAGACAGACGGGGACAGACGGGCGGACATGGCGAAACTAGAAGGTTCCTCGATTACTACGGAACCCTAAAAACTGACATCACATGTAACGTCATTTTACTCCGTCGAATTAATGAACCTTAAACTTTTATAAATTAAAACAAGCATCGTATCGCACAAACATCATCTTTCAAATGCACTGGTGTAACTACTTGTTATAAACTAAAATCGCGTTTTTAGGGTTCCGTAATCAACAAGGAACCATTATAGTTTCGCTATGTCGGTCTGTCCGTCCGTCTGCGGCTCAGTGACCGTTACTACTAGAAAGGTGAAATCTCTACTTATAATAAATCTCTTTACTTATAAAAAAAGAATCAGCCAGTGGTCCAGACGTTACTCTGTCACGAAGGATCTCAGCATCCCATGAACGGAAAAACATTAGACATTTAGTATACGAACATTGTTATTATGGTTTCTACTTAGGATAGTTTTTATCCGACTGTGACATTTATACATTTTCTGAAATATTTAACCTCATTGTTTTTTTTATTCCTTGCCTTGTAACGAAAACCCCAGCCGCATGGTGTTTTAAATTCCAATTTAATTGCATTACAATTGATTATTAAAATACAAGCCGCAAACCGCCTAGTTGCGCAACTACGTATATAGGCTGCTTGAATATTTTCCTGTCTATTCATAATGGTTTTAAATAGAACTGAAGGATAATAAAAGAATGAAGGAATGTAAACATATTGGGGACAATTTTACACAAATCGACCTAATTCTAAATTAAGCAAAGCTTGTACAATCCATCATCATCATCATTAATTTAAGAGTTATCCTCTTGTCGGTGGAGTATTTTCCATTTCTCTCTGTCGTACGCCAGCCCTTTGATTTGCTGATACGACACGACACCAGCTTTATCCTTTATTTGGTCCATATCGAGGGCTGAGTGGTCAAATCCGATAAGTGTTAAAACCTATGTTTTGAGAAAATTGGTGTTGAAAGTTTAGAGGTCCACAAATCCGCTAGCATAGGTTATCACAATGTATATGTTTATTACACGAAAACTATTGTTATCGAATAATGCATTTACGACTTATAAACATATTTAAATTCTTGTAATCATGTAATATTCCAGTTTTATTGATTTACGGAAGAGACTTATCGGGTTTTTGTTTGAAATAATTGTAAACATTATGAAGATACTTGGTTTTATTGGTAAATAATTAGTAAGCAAGTCAACATTTTTTAATGAAACATGATCTAAAACGAATCTGAATCACAACTGTCGCAATAAGTGGGTTCAATGTCGTTAACAGCATTTAGGCCACGAATCCAGGGATGAAATTCTTCTGATATAATACCTTTTTCGCACATTTTTCTAAATCTTTTTTCTTTGCTATACTTATGGACAAAGGGTTTTCGTACAACGATTCTATTTCTGATGGGTAATCAATTTGTGCAACGGATGGTGGATTAGATTGAGCACGTTTTCGCGTATTTGGAGTACTCGTTGCTTTATTTGAAAGGGAGGCATCCATTTTCTATATAATCCGGGTCTAAATCAGAATAGTCACTCCCAAACAAGTGTTCGTCACTGTCTAATTCTCTAAATGCGTCCATATCAAGAGATATTGCTTGATTACTTGTCGAGGGATCTGCAATCAAATTTAATGATGAGCTGAGATACTAGATCTAGTTTATTTATAAGGTAGTAGCTACACAAGAGAAGGAAGAAAAGTAAGGCATCAGCAGCAGGTCATCTCGCGCAAAATCATTTGGAACAGCCCAACTGGAGAACTAGTTACGTCTACTTTACAGAAGACCGCAGGCATAATAACTCCACTACTTGCTATGTAGGTATGTGGTAAGATGTTCCAGGAGGTGAGTAAGGTAGCCAACGCTCCCAAGGATTAGGTAATCAGTAATCAGTCATTTATTCGCTTAAAAATGGTACAAATAGGTGGGTCAATAATAAATACAGAGCTACAATGTCACATCAGGGTCATGCCATGTCAGGTACAGTCGCGGAATGAAAAGGTTGACCACTTTTGGACCTTAATAGCTTTTCATTCCTCGACTATACGTGGTTTTACAGCGGGGGGAGACCTGCATTTGCCTTAAAAGCTATTCCGATCTGGTGAAACAATATTTAGGTCACATAATTCGTTTCGGAGCCTACCCCTAACATAACAAACTCACAAACATAACCTCTTCAACATATTTGTTTAGTACTACATCTACCTATTAATATTAAATATTATGGCGACATATAAGTTAACGTAAAAGTTAACGTAACAGGCATATACACCAACAATGTGTGTGTAAAGGCCTCCACAAATCGAACGCGGGTCGTGCGTGGCGCGGGGCGGGCGCGGCGCGGGTCGGGCGCGGTTGAAGCGGTATATTGACAGCGCAGGCGGGCGGCGTCTCTATAATATCTCTATCACTATCTCTATCACACAGTAGCGCGGGCCCGTCGCGGGCCCGCCGCGGTAGCAACGCGGGCTACCAACTACCAACCCATTTAATATCTGTCACTATCTCTATAGTGAGAGATATTAAATGGGTTGGTAGGGAGAGAGATAACAATCGCCCGACCCGAGCCGCGCCCGACCCGCGCCGAGCCCGACCCGCGCCGCGTCCGACCCGCGACGCGCCCGACCCGCGCCGCGCCCGACCCGCGTCACGCCCGAACCGTGCCGCACCCGACCCGCGGCCGCGCTGCCTGCGTTGTTACTTAGCGCCGCGGGCTCGCGTTCCGACCGCGTTCGATGTGTGTTTGAAGTGTAGTTTCAATGTTTTACAACTTGCGCGGGCCCGCGCCCGACCCGCAACCGCGACCCGTGTGGAGGCCTTTAGTGTATTCAGTGTTTTAGATGTTACCTACCTACAACGATAATTTAGTCGTAGGTACATATTCAGTTACGTTTGCTCTTATTAATTACCAAACTCGGGTTGCGCGCACATTACATACTCGACGGATGCCAACGCGTCTAGTGTAGGTACCTACCGAATCTAAGTTTGAAACAAGTGATAATGATAACATAAAACTTACCCGATGAGAATATTTCACTCCTATTAACGTAATTTTCCATCTCGTTAATGATGTTCAGTTGAATACCATCCAAATCGGATGAATTCTTGTCATTATGACTACATCTGAGATGACTGAAAAAAAAACAAAACAACGTTTTCAATAATTAAGGTAAATTCCAATAACTACACATCTTGAGATGAATAGGAGATTTATAGGGTTCTACCAAAAATATTTTTGAATCCTTTACAATTAAATTTTTTTTTTTTTGTAACTACTGCTACCTACACTTACCAAGTTCCTCGAGTTCAAAGTTAGATGCCTTGTCGGCTTCAGAAACATCCGCCGAATGATTCGTCGCCTGTAAATGTTAAGCGACATCTTGAAAAAAAAAAAAAACAGTTACTGGGTTTTACTTCTAAACAGTAACGTAATAATTACGTATCATTTTATATACATTCGTTACCATTCGAAAGCGTCTTTTCCAAAACTGGCCAAATGAGGACATTTCATTTATAGAAACACTTTAATTTAAAACAACTTACCAAGTCCGACATTGCATTTGACTTTAGATTATTTAAGATTATAAAAACAAAGCGCAACTAACTTACTTAATTCCTTATGCCCATGGCGGGCTAAGTTCACTAATCTCCTTGACCGGTTCATTTCGATGAAATTCAATGTCACTTTATCAACTCCTTATAAAAATCACCTTTAACTATTTTTCCCACTAATATTTCGACCGCGACGAAGTGCTGCGCACGAGTGTCAAACCGAACTGATGACGCAACGTGGTATCGGATCTGTGATGCGAGTACGATAATTGACTTATTTGATTTTTCTTTCAAAGCTTTTTAAGAGAGTATTGTTTATCTTATGAAGTAAAAACGAATAAAACGTTTTGACTATTAAATTTTGTTTATATTTTTATGGTAAAATCATACATTTATAGTTATATGTATTTACTGTAAAAAAGTGTGCGATATAATTAAAATTGCCTATGAAGTAAAACCTGGTAGGTAAACATAACGGTACTTACCAAATTGTAGAATAGTAAACGTGAACTTATAATTTGTGTGTTAAATACCTATACAAATAGATATACAGTTTTTGCACGAGGATTTTATAAAAAAAAATGCTTTTATTGCTACTTGTATGGTTGTTCCAAAAAACATACGTATACATTAAGTAACTTATTGGGTAACCGCACATTCTAAACGTGGATGCAGGTTTAAACCACGATATCTGTATTTACCACTAGAAAGAGCTTGTAAAGTAAGGTACGAAACATGAATAACCTCAAATATCAAAAATCCTACTTATCGGGTTTGACCGCTCAGCCCTCGATATAACTGCGTCGTGGTCTTCCCCTGCCTCTCCTTCCTTCTACCTTGCCTTCCATTATGGTTTTAAAGAAGTTGTCTGGAAGAAGTTGACCAATCATTTTCCCCTTCTAGTGCTGATGGTGTTCAAGATCGATCTCTTGTCTTCTCCAACAACAATCCATACTAATATTATAAATGCGAAAGTCTGTCTGTCTGTCTGTCTGTCTGTTACTTTACTTCTTTACGCTTAAACCGCTCAACCGATTTGGATGAAATTTGGTATAGAGATAGTTTGAGTCCTGGGGAAGGACATGATAGTTTTTATCCCGGAAATCAGCCCCCAAGGGGATGAAGTGGGGGGTGAAAGTTTGTATAGAGCTACGATATAAACGAGTTCCACGCGGACGGAGTCGCGGGCAGAAACTAGTGGGTATATAGACGACGATACATACATGGATAAAATAATATAAAAATACATTAGAAACATCCAATATGAAATAAATATTAGTGCTCATCACACGAATAAATGCCTTTACCGGGATTTAGACCTGGGACCGCCGGCTTCGTAGGCAGGGGCACTACAAACTTGCTTGGTCAGTGTTTGTCGTGATAGTAGTAGTCGTCTTGAAAGGCCTTTACAATTCCCGCCACAAAGTAGAACCATGCAGAACCAATATTCACAGCAGGCACAGCGTTGACTGCACAAATAGCATGCGCTTGCACACCAGTTTGCTTTACGGATACGCGCTTTACGCCCGCCGTACCTCTGATTGCACCCGAAAATCGATGACTAAAGAGTAACCACGATAATCGAAATTCAACTTAGGTATATTACTCGAGCAATAAATTAATACATAAAAGCTTGATAAAAAAAATTAGGCTACCTCACCTACACCTTAAGTTGGGATTCTTTTTTTTTCTGTAAACCTGTAGTGCAGTTTAGTCGGCCAGATTTTAAAAAAATAAGATGGGTCTTAGAAAACCTTGTTTCAAGTACGGGAAGCTTTAAAGTCCTAATTTTTATAAGAGTCATGTGTCCGGCCCTATGCCTTGTAGGTAAATAATTACTTCTACTGGATATATGAAAAAAAAACACGGCAGTAGTATAAATATAATGAATATGCTTCGAAAAGTTTGAAAACTATCATAGATAAGAAGGCACAACTAGTTAACGAGTAATAGTCGACCAACTTAATAAATATACTTGAAAAGGCCAACTTTCGTACAAATTCGGGCAACGCAACCGCAACGTTTAGTTGGCGCGCGCGTGGTCCGATTGATGGGCTGATTTTTTGTATATTTGTAGTTACGAATTTAAGTTAGAGAGGAGCACAGCGGGAAGTCATCTCGCTACTTATTTAGTATTTGGCCTGCCAGCCTGACTGGGGAAGTACCTCCATCTTGCAGAAGACCGCAGCCAATGGTAAGGAAGGTCGTCGGAGCTCCCGAGGTGCGGTGTCGGTTGAGAGCGCGGGACCTGCGGTTGCTCTTGCTATTAACAAAACGAATCCTCAATTCAATAAGGGGTCGTAAGTGGGCTTATGATTCTTTAGGAGTTGCAAGCGTCCATAGTCGACGATGTCTGCTTCTCATCAGGCAGGCAGGCCGTGTACTCGCTTGGTACCATCGTAGTGTAAGTTATCAATACCAGTAAACGTATTTATATAGATAAATCTACGAAAGCACTCTTACAATTAAGGTAATGCTATCCATACTTACTGTTCTTATCTTACTTGTTTACTTACTAAATAGGTATTGCTTACGGTTCTGTGAGCTAACACAATCGCGAATCTGTATTTAAAAATAAGTTTCTGACAAAAATTTCATTTTTGGTACAAGCTTTTATTGCCGACTGTACTTTTCTGTATACCATCATCAACTCATTGAGAAGATTCTAACAAGCCCAAACTCGATGGGGTTATGTGGTTTTATTACGGAGTTCCTATGGCCACCTCCTGTCTCCATCATCAGATCAGCTCGATGGTACCATACCATGGTACCAAACTATACTTATACCCAATATTTCAGCTCAATCGGTCACCGGGAAGTGGGTCAAATTTAACTTGCAAGATTTGACGGACAACTTACAAACTTCCGGTAAGGTCAGTTTAAAGGTCGACGTCAAAAATGCTTTTAACAGCGTCAATAGAACTGCCCTCTTGACACAGACCCGTGAAAAACTACCTCAAATCTACAACTTTATTTGGCAATGTTATAGTGAGCCTTCTAAACTACTTTTTAGGGAAAACAATATCTCTTCTGTAGGTTCTGTAGGTTCTGTTCTCTGCTGTAGGCTGCCAACAAGGTGACCCGCTTGGGCCAGCGCTCTTCGGCCTAGCAATCCACCCTATCATCACAAAGTTAAATTGCAAATTTAATGCATGGTATTTAGATGATGGCACCTTGGGAGGTGATGAGAGTGTAGTTCTGGACGACCTGCGCGTTTTGATTGAAGAATTTCGCGGTATTGGTTTAGATTTGAATTTTTCTAAATGTGAACTTTTCTTTTCTGATACATATAAAGACAAAGAACTCGCTCTATCAAAATTCCGTCTTCTTGCCCCTAATATTAAAACTACAGAGAAAAACTCACTTCACCTCCTTGGAGCACCCATTTTAGCAGAATCATTTCCTGATTTTGTAGACAGTAAAATTCAAAATGTAAACGAAATCTCGGACCGCTTGTCCAACATAAATGCTCACGTAGCGTATACAATTATTAGATATTGTCTTTTTGTACCCAAATTTACATACGTACTAAGGTGCAGTCATTTTTGGACATTTCATACCCTTTTAGACAAAATTGACCAGATAATTCAAAACCTCTTAGTAACAATAATAAATATACATTTGGACGACCGCTCATGGACCCAGGCTTCCCTTCCAATAAGGCAAGGTGGCCTGGGTATCCGAAAAATTTCCAGTGTTTCACTCCCCGCGTATCTGTCCTCCGTACACAGCTCACTAGAACTTTCCTCCAAAATTTTAAAAACTCCGCCCCAACAAGTCAACATTCCCTTTATGTGTGAAGCCATAGAGGCCTGGAACACCGCTTGTCCGAGCACTGACCTGCCTAGACACCCCAGTTCTCAACGACTGTGGGACGAACCGCTCTGTAGACTGGTACGGGATAACTTGCATCAAACGGCAACCAGTCTCCCAGAGCGCGCTCGGCTCCTTGCCGTTGTTGAATGGGAATCCGGACAGTGGCTCCAAGCTTTGCCTTCCCCACAAATTGGTACGCTGATGGATAATTCCACATTCCGCCTTTCTGTCGCTCTCCGCCTGGGAGTGACCTGCGTTGCCCCACATCGCTGTCGCTGTGGTGACCGAGTCGACCAGCTCGGCCACCATGGTCTATCCTGCTGCAGAAGTGCAGGTCGTGCACCTCGACATGCTAGCCTAAATGATATCATCCGTCGGGCCCTAGCCAGCGCAGGAGCACCTGCCATCTTGGAGCCATCCGGTCTTGCTCGAGATGATGGCAAGAGGCCCGACGGTATGACCCTCGTGCCATGGAAGATGGGAAGGCCTTTAGTATGGGACGCGACATGTGCCGACACCCTAGCGCTCTCCCATCTCCGTGGTACCTCCATGAAGGCTGGCTCTGCAGCCAACTCGGCCGAGCTCTTTAAGCGGCGGAAATATGCAAGCATCAACGGTGGTTGCATATTTGAGCCGTTTGGGGTTGAGACCCTAGGACCCTGGGGGAAAGTGCCCACAGGGTCTTTAAGGAGTGCTCGAAGCGACTCGCTGAAATTACGCGTGACCGGAGGGCTGGCTCATACCTCGCACAGAGGATAAGCATAGCCATCCAACGTGGCAATGCTGCCAGCCTTCTGGGCACGTTGCCCAGCGACGGCGAACTGGGGCAAATATTTTATTTGTAAGTTATTTTATTTTATAAGTAGTTTAGTTTTAGATATAGTTATAATAAGTTTATTTTTGTTAATTTTACTTACAAATTACTTTTACATACGAACAAGTCAAGTTAATATAAAGCTTGTAAAAAAGTCCAACAAACCGACAAAAAAAAGCAGCCAACTGCGTGTCGGGCCACGCGCAGGGTAGGGTTCCGTAGTTGCCCGTCTCTCACAGAATGCGGACTTAAAAGGGGCTTTTGGGGTTTTTATTATAGTCTAACTAATCTCTCGTAAATAATCGTAAATATGATTATTTTTATAACACACCAATGTATAGGATCATTTCGCTGGTTAGCGACCACCTAATTTCATGTGCCGGTTAGCGACCACTCAGTTGTTATGGACCACGACTTCTCAATTGAAATAACGAGGTCAGTAGGTACATTGTTTTTTCAAACGATATGTAGGTAATTAGTTACACAACTTTAAAACTCATCGAACCGCAGATCGCAAACTTTTAGCAGCAACAGGTTATTTACGTAAAATAAGACACATGACTCGAATGAAAAATTAGGGCTTTAAATCCCATTATCTCGCAAACGCATAACTGAGTTGAAAAATAGTTGTAGAAAACCCATAATATTTTTGAACAAGCTATCCAACGATACCCCACACTATAGGTTTAACGAGAAATAAAAAATACATCACCAATTTACATGTTGGGGAGGTACCCTAAATTATTTTTTTTCAGGATGCGTGGGGCGTGATTGGTTTATATACCCACGCTGAATTGCA
The DNA here is from genome assembly GCA_947049275.1 of Epinotia bilunana. Lineage (NCBI taxonomy): Eukaryota > Metazoa > Arthropoda > Insecta > Lepidoptera > Tortricidae > Epinotia > Epinotia bilunana. The sequence goes on along the minus strand of OX346259.1, from coordinate 13,468,947 downwards.
GCTGAATTCTAGCTGTAAGGGTTACTGAGCTAAGCCGAAAACGGACAGACAGACGGACGGACATGGTGAAACTATAAGGGTTCCTTGTTGACTACGGAACCCTAAAAACTATGTAATAATCGAATTTGCTCACAAAGTTTCACGAGAATCGGTTGAGAAATGCGAGCTTTTGCCGAAACAAAACGTTACGACCTCGTTTGCGTTTAGCGTCAAATCCCATTCAAATTGAGGCTAAAACGCAAACGTTTTTGGATCAAATTGAAGCATAGAACTTCGTTCGTTTCGCTCGTTCGTTCAATTAATGCGAAAGTAACTGTCTTTTACTTTTAAAACGCTTAAACTACTGATACGATTAAAAAATGGAATGGAGAAAGTTTGAGACCGCAGGAAGGACCTGAATATAGAAATATAGGTGTGCGATAATTGGTGTTGCGCCTGTGGGTAATATGCTATTAAGCATATTTGCTATTTCGAATAAGTTCAGGCGTTCATTAACGAGTACACGCGGGCGATACTTTTGATAATGCAATATTAACCAGATACTTGGTAGAAGTGTGCTTTTAAAGATAACAGATCAGACATTTAAATAATTTTGATATTTTTTATTTCTGAGGCCAAAGATCTACAAACGTAAATAATAGGTAAATAAGAAATCAGTAAACTTCGTCTGTTCCGGGGTCAAAAGTTATCATAAATCTGTAAGAAAACTACACTTGTTCATGAGATATCAAGAAGTATATTTCTTTACAAAAACATTTTTACTTCTATACTTATTTATAAACTATAGAAGCTTCAAAATTGTATACCTAACTACCTAGTCCGAACCTATTTAATACTTAAAACATTTGGTCGATTTCTACCCAATTTCTTGATTCGATTGGTGATGGACTAGTCGTCTTCTTATATTGTCCTGACAAGCTATGGGAAGGCAGCATTTTGTACATATATCTATCTTCTGCAGGCTTTTCTGGGAAAATACCCATATTTGGATGCAAGGTGTTCCTTGGGAACTTGGGAGTCGGTGGTGATGATATCTTCTGATGCGGGACGGACATTCCTGGTTCGTCGGGCGCCCCGGAATAGTCACTGTCGTCTAGTCCTGTGGGGGCGCTGGAAGCAATATTTCCAGTTGTGATCACAGCAAAAACATATATCACAGTCACTTTTGATAAACACATTTTCGAAGACCTCATTTTATATTTAATTAATTATGCACAGTAATAACAAATCTACTGCTCCTTGAGATCCCAGACAGACTGTTTATATGCGTAGTGTCCGACGGATTACTAAGAGTATATTATTACTGTACGTTACGTACCTATATTATATTACGTTAATGTAGGTTATTAATTAGCTTTTATCATTCGGCCAGGCCGTGACAAGTGTACAAACAAAGACGTAGTAGCCAACTTAATAAATTCTTGGAAACGGGGATCATAAAGTAACAAAAGTAAGTTATCAATATCACCAAAAACGTAAGTGTGAAAATAGGTGCCAAGTTCAATATTAAGAATATGCATGGTTGTCAACTTCGCCGACAAAAGAATTGAGATCTAAATGGGTGCCAAGTTCAGTAGATAATCCTAAAATAAAATGTATTCTTAAGAACATACAATTTCTTATTTTTTCTACTAGGTATAACAATATTTGCTATATATAAAAGTATAACTTCTTAAATTTGAACAGTCGAATTATTTACACAAAGCAGACACACTTAGATAGGATAAATTGCTCAAGACTAGACTTGGCTAGTTTTTACTATGTGTTTTTACTAAGCACAAGTTACTATGTACTGTAGATACAAATTACCCCAAGGCAGGTCCCTATAGGTGTGCCTAAAGTATTTGCAGAATATCCTCGATTCCTTCAGGACTCCATCATCAGATCCTGCCCAGATGACAATTGTACTTCACTAAATCAGTTCTACTTCACCAAAAGGTGTATTCTCGAAAAATATCTTGTGGGTGCGCGAATATGTTCGAGGAGATAACCCGTGTATCAGAAAGCTACGTCGGGTCAGCGTCAGAAGACGATACAATACGGTCGTTATGTCGCTAACGATTCGGGGGCCTATTCTTAACGTAGGCAGGCGATAGCAAGCCAAGATATATCATGAATCAAACAACACTCAAGAGCAAAGAAATCGAGCGCACTTTGTATAAGTCATTCTCTGAAAAGGGTAAATAATAATTATGTTTAGTTTATTATATTTTGGATAATGTATCGATCTTGAGAGTACAGTAAGAGAAATATTCAGCCCAAATTCACTAGAAACAATTGGGTTTTAAGTATATCTATTATAAACAGGATTTCAAAACGAAATTTACTAGTTTTAAGAAACAGAACTTACGTGTTTCAGATAAACTTGAACTTCTGGGGCGTAAACAATTTAATCCCTTGATATGCTCTAGATTCTACTATGGAGTCTTTCACTTCACTCAGGATTCAATAAAACGCCTTCGCCGTCATTTTGCTCTCTTGAGACACATTCTACTAATCATAAAAATTAGATAGCATTATTGTTATTGCAGAAAAAAACAACTGTTTTCACGCCCTTCAAAAATATTTATGTTATGGCTGGCTGCAAAGTCGTTGTTTCTTGCAAGTGCTTGTATTGAAAGCCGAGATAGCGAAGGATTGTAATATTGAACCATGAGCAAAGCGAATGCAAATTTACAACCCTGAGCATAGCGAAGGCTTTCTTGGCACGAGCGACAACTTTGCTGCGGAGCACAACACAACTTTTCGCCTCACCACCGCGAGGAAAATGGTAACGTGATGCACAACGTCATACATATAGACCTGACATACTAATTTCACCTTCATTGTGTTGGTGTATCTTCTCCAAATCAAAGCAATTAATAATTGTTTAATGTTAAAAAAATGCATCTATACATACAATAAATGTGAAAGTTCGTTGAGGTTGTCAGTGAGACATAATAATTAGAGCTTGGAAATTGTATTTATACAACATGCATTAAAAACTTCAATAGCGCGATGCAGAACTTAACCATTTTTCACGCATTTAGAAGGTCATTCTCATTCATTTTTGTCGGCGTCTGAACTCCAACAAACCATATTAAACGTATAAAAAAGTTTGATGGAGCTACGGTGACCCACAGGCCAAATAACCAAACTATGAATAGTCTCCACGCTTGCATTAACAAAACTCAAAGTAAGTATTGTTGGGTACTATGTGCTCAAATACGCTTATTTTACTCTTTCCGCTAATATAGGTAACTTAGGAGGCAACATTCATATAATATACGTATAAGTATATTTTCTGCACTGAAATGTACCTATAAATAATATGATCTTTTTTGATTTTACAGCGGCTTTAGAACAATAGGAAATTAAATGTGGGAAGGCATAGGAAATTTCTTAAATAAAATCCTAATTTGCACTAAGCAAATTATTCCGAAACAGAAAAATTAATTTATATTATTTATTCCTAGGTATTGAACCTTTATAAATCAGTCTAATTACAAGGTTTGTATTAACTTGCCCTGTTGTATGGGACAAATCTTGCAAGTAAAATTTGACCCACTTTCCAGTGACCCATTGAGCTGAAATTTTGGTTATAAATATAGTTTGGATGACAATTCAATATTATGGTACCGTCGAACTGATCTAATGATGGAGACAGGAGGTGGCGATGGGAATTCAGTACTTAACCGACGTAACCCCGTTGAGTTTGGGATCGTTAGAATCGTCTCAATAAGTAGTTGATGATGGTATACAGAAAAGTACAGTCGGCAATAACAGCTTGTACCAAAAATGAATTTTTTGACAGAAACTATATATGTTAGCGAGCGTGCTCAAAAAAAATCTCAAGAATCGGCTGAGTATTAAGACCTGTAGAAGAGGACAGCCGGACAGCCGGACAGCGGGACAGCGGGACAGCGGGACATCCGGGCATACGAAAGATTTTTTAAAACTGAAACGGAGAACTTTGCTCGCTTCGCTCGCTCATTTAATACTAACGTACTGTTTAGAGCCTGTTGTGTCCCAATGCTGGGCCCGTTCCTGAGCAGTCTCTGGCCAATATTTTAAAAAGGAGTCTAGCTCGTCCCGCCATCGCCAACGAGGTCTGCCTCGTCTCCGTTTTGAGCTGTCGGGGCTCAGTTGCAATCATGGCCCAAAGCTCGCTCGGCATGCGGCTGACATGACAGCGTGGTGTTCCGGATACGATCCATTCATTTTACACCTCATATGGTGCAAACCCCGTGTTTGGACTTCTGAGATACTGTCAAAGACCAAGTCTATGCACCACTGGGCTGTTATTCGCTAAGCGCTAATACGGCTCACCCCGCCGGTAACCCGTCACGAAACTAGACCTTTACCTACGCTTAGTTACTACGCATCGCGGTGTCAAAATATATTTGTGGGTGAGCGTTGAGGTGAGCTTAAAACAAGTTACAGAATAGAGGGGCAGGAGAGGATCGGTAGTATGTGCATGTTCATGAGTCTCCGCTTGAATCCAGGCGTTTTCAGTCTGTCTTTCGACTTCCTTTTCTTGACACGCCTGGAAAGAGACTAAGTAGGTAGTTGGCGCAAATAAAAGGTACTCATGCACATATGTTATAGATATACACTACATAACTTACGTAATACAATTTTAACAAATAATAGTATAGAATAACATTACACCGTATGTTTCTGAACGTGTAATGATGACCTATCGTTTAATTTACGTACCTATAAAAAGTTGGATCTCACGAAAGAACGCAACGTTCGAATTTCCAAACGTTTTCCACGTTAGCCGATAAAATGGACTTTTGGGCGCAGATTTCGAGCGATAACGTACCTAAGCCTTTCTGAGATAGTGAGGTGTAAAATTACCTGAGAGTCTGTTGTAGAAAAATTTGCCTGATATTGAATTCTTCTCAGAAAACGTATTTAGGTACGAGTACCTACGCACGATGGGAAAGCGCCAGAAGTCTACTTTGGTGAATTATATGATGAATAAGGATATTAGGTTTTCTTTTTTTATATTTTGGTAGACGTTTACCTACTGCAGAAACATTCTAAAGGAATTGTGTTTTTGAAGGGAGCCACCGTGGTTGAAACCGCGCACGACTCTCATTACCTTAATGGTACCAAAGAGATGACTAGACTCGTGGAGCAATAAAATGGATCGAATTAATTTACAAAAACAGCAATAAGTAAATGCTAATATTAACAAAGGAAATCCATACACGGACTAACAATTCTGCATAATTGTCATCGCTCGATAAAATTCTCATAAGGTTATTAAATACCTTTTAAGATCAAAATTGAATATTTATACAGCATCGCAAGAGACATTCCTTATCGCGCAACTAGTTAAGAATAGTCACCCAAGTGAGTCAGTCGACGCGCAGTATATAATGTGACCAAGGAGTAGCCGAGCTTCAGTTGTCAGTATAATCCTTTTCTTCGACACACCAGCCCGCTCTACTAAATTCAAAATGCTGTGGAGAATTGCTTTCGTCGCTGTATTGGCAGTGGGTAAGTACAAAACAAGTTATTTTTTAAAAAAACTGCTCGATTTTGTGAGTTAATTGTGTCAATCTGGAAGCAGCATAAAATCTTTAATTATTAGGTATAATATTTTTTTGGGACATTGTTTCTCAAAACTCCAAGACATTAAACCAAACCGGTCAGTAGCAGTAGCATAATGGTTCCCAGGCCATAAACATTTTAAAAAATTAAGGGTTCTGTGGTAAAAAAAAGTTAATTTCGGCGATAAGTCAAAAAGTTTTGTTCGTAGCCATTCGTTGATAATGTTTATTAGTGCTGAAAAGCTACTATTTGAATAATGTTTGATGTTTAAAAGTTAGACAGAGGGTACACACATTTTGCACAATAAGTATATCTCCTAAAATGTCAAGCTAATCCAAACCACGATTAGATATATATTACCACGATATCTACAATTTGTAAATAATTATCAAGGGTGTAACCCGTGCTAAGTGCTAAAACCCAACATGCGCTAAAAAAAACTATCCTCCAGTTTTGAGGATAAGTACTTGAGAATATTTGAGTTGGCCGAACTGCATCAAAGTACTCCATTCAATTAGAACTCCAATTACAGTTTTATAAAAAGTCGGCCTAACTATCATTTCGGACAATGTGATAAGAATTTGTTGGATTCGACCCGACCGCGTCTCTTCAGAATCAGAATCAGAATCAGAATCAGAAATAATGTTTATTGTAGATATTCCAACCAAGTTTCCTCATGCGAGAAATACGACCATTATTATATGGTAGGCTGTTAGTATAATTTGGTCCCTATTTATTATGTCATTCTATGGCGGCAAATATTATAAATTAAAGTAAGTAGGTATTGGCCAAATAAACTTTTTGAGATTGAGATCGAATTATAGCCGTCTCCCTCTAACACATAGCTGCATCTTGCTCACGCGCCAATGTTGGCCCAATGAGTAAAGCTGACTTTGCTAAATTTGTAGGGTTCCCTAGTCAACAAGGAACACTTATAGTTTCGCCAGGTCCGTCTGTCCGTCTGCGGCTTCGCTCAGTAACCCTTACTATCAGAAAACTGTAATTTGGCATGGATATATAAATCCATCACGCCGACCAAACAGTATTATAATAAAATCTTTACCTTCCTTACACCAAAAGTGGAATCGTTGAATAGCTTGTTCAAAAATATGATGGGTCCCCCCCCCCTGCCGGCCAAATGGCTGCTAGTTACTGGGAATGTGAAAAAAATCGTGGCAGTAGTACAATATAATGAATTTAAAAGGAAAACGATCACGGCTAAAGCAACCGCACCATTGGCGCGTGCTTGTCGCTATAACAAATACAGACAGGCAATGCGGAACCCTACACTGCGCGTGGCCCGAGGCGCTCTTGGCCGGGTTTTTTCTATGACCAAGTTGTACTGAGAATTTAAGCCTAGTTTACTTAAACATCAAATTGACAGACCTTGACGTATGTACCTAATTGAAGGGTGATGCTAGGGTTAACTTTTTGTTGCCGTCTGTCCTTGTTCTTATAAAAATAGGTAACTATCAAAAATGACGCTGTTTGGCCATGGAGAAACGTTCGACGTTTCATAAAGTTGCTTAATTGACCATCAGTTAACATCCGTATTGTTTGAGTTAATTATTTGTTATACTGAAATTACTTTGTAATATGAATAATAAATACATACGGTTTTTAATTACTTTGCAAGACTGAAAGTGTTATTCAGTTCCTGTAAGCCGAAATAATCGAAAATGAAGAAATACACGGTGTATAACTAGAACTCTGTACTAGGGAATTACCGGTTTTTTTTAAAGTTGAAGACCGATAATGTTTGTCCATAAAACTACTCAGGTCGCCGCGTCGTCCCCTCTTCCTGTCGCCGGTCCGTCCTATTTACCAATTTACCTCGTCAACAGTCGGCTTAGCGACCAGTGCAGCAGTTTTTTGATCCAATTTCTATTGCACTTGTTTGCATTCACTACAGCTTGAAATTTTCCATGAGCTAGCTCCCACGAGGTATCAGTTGCCTGACACGCGGGCCACGCGGCTGACAAACGGTGGTTGTCGGTTCGAAACCTGTCTCACCATGCAATGGGTGTATGTTAAGTTCCCAACCAGCACTGAGTCAGCGTGGGGACTACGCCCAATCCCTTTCCCACGTGAGAGGAACTAATACGTGAATGCTACTGTCTGACACTGAGTATGTACCGTACATCCGTTAATCATCATGCAGGGTCCAAGCGGCAAAGACTTACGTTGCGCAGCCCGATGCACAACGCAAGTAAGTAGGTAGGTCCAATTTCGGCGCATATAAAGGCCTCCATCCACCGAACGCGTGTCGTGCGCGGCGCGTGTGCTGCGCGGGCCCGCGCAAGTTGTAAAGCATTGAAACTACAGTTCAAACACACATCGAACGCGGTAAGAACGCGGGCGGCGCTAAAGTTACAACTCGGCAGCGCGGCCGCGTGTCGTGCGCGTCACGTGTGAAGCGCGGGCCCGCGCTGCTGAGTGTGATAGAGATAGTGAGATACATATTAAATGTGTTGGTAGTGAGAGAGATGACGCACGGGCCCGCGCGTGCCCGCGCTGCTGCCGCGCTGCTGCCACGCTGCTGAGTGTGATAGAGATAGTGAGATACATATTAAATTAGTTGGTAGTGAGAGAGATATGACGCGCGGGCGCGCGCTGCCTCCGCGCTGCTAAGTGTGATAGAGACAGTGAGATACATATTAAATGTGTTGGTAGTGAGAGAGGCATGACGCGGCGGGCCCGCGCTGCACACGCGTTGCTACACGCCGGCCGCTTGCGGTATGAATATACCGCTTCAACCGCGCCCGACACGCGCCGCGCACGACACGCGTTCGGTGGGTGGACGCCTTTAGTCAGCCCACCGGAATGGATAGTTGTGGAGTGTGGATGTCGCAAGCCGGACTCGCTCTGCGCAACGTAAAACGTAGAAACGTATGTAATGGTACCCAGGATTACAGTATTTACAAAAGTTCAATAGTTAAGGTTAGTAAGGTACGTAAATATAAACCCATTTAGTACAATCGAATAAAACAAAAGATCTAACAACTAAAATGCCTATGCCTAATGTCATACTTATCTGACGTGATGCTCGATCTGACACAAAAGGAGCGTCACGTCAGAGCGAGTGTGAATCTAACCGTACCAACCGATATTATTTCGTTGCGTCACGATCCTATATGTCAGATAAGTTTGAATCGGGTTTTAGTAGGCAGCGGTGACGAGGCATCCAAACTCAGTTGCCGTCTTTTCCTTGTATTTCTTGAGATGATTAGGCACTTTTGAGAGACCGCAAACCAAATCAGCTCGAGTTGGCCTAATCGAACGAGTGAACAAAGCAAACTAAGTTTTATGCTTCAGCTTAGGCCAAAACAGCCAAAATTCTTTTTTATAAGATGTCCCCCTGTCCCCCTGGCCGGCTGTTCTTATCACACCCCGTAGCATGGACGGCCTTATCACACCATAAGTGACAAGATAGAGCGTCCGTCATTGGCTGACACCGTTCAATAGCACGAGACGGACGCTCTATCTTGTCACTTATCGCGTGATAAGGCCGACCATGACACGGGGTCAGGTCGCATTTCTCAACCGATTCTCGTGAAATTTTGTAAACTGGTTCGATTATTCGTTTTTTTGCCGATGAACTTTTTCAAAATTAAAAAAATAATAATGAAAGGCAGGCTCACGACTTCAACAGCTCACAGGGTTGTACACGGTGCTCGCGAGGAATCCAAAAGATTTTAACCACGCATTCCTTGGGTCATTAGGATTAAAAAATATATAATAACCAGAGTCAAACCAGGCTTAGTTATGAAGATATCATACATTTTGATGTAATATGAACTATTTATTGTGATTACTTTTTGATCGCGACGTATGTACCCGTATGTTCTTAAGTTTAGCGTCACTATTGACAGGCCTGAAATTGACAGCTACCACTCACTAAATTCATATTTTTTTGGAAAAAATATCGGAAACATTCTATTAAAAAGGATGTTTCATAGGGGAGCAAATGTTGTCATCCACATTAAATAAAAAAATATAAAAAAATGCTGAATTTGTCTCGGGGTTCATTTTTTTTTACTCCTAATGACCCAAGGAATGCGTGGTTAAAATCTTGTGGATTCCTCGCGAGCACCGTGTATAATTATGTTGGTACATCGTTTATCTGGCTGACACGTTTCACTAAATAGGAGTCGCGAGGTCAAAGTATATCACTTTGATTACGACAGTAAACAACGATAACTAAGTATTGTTACAACGTGTATTTATTTAATCGGACAAAATGCAGTTATGGGTGGCGGTGGCGTTATCCTATTAATATTATAAATGCGAAAGTTTAGATGTTTGGACGTTCGGATGTTTGTATGTTTGGATGTTTGTTACTCAATCACGCTTAAACGGCTGAACCGATTTGAATGAAATTTTGCACGAAGATATTTTATAGCATGGATTAAAATATAGGATAGTTTTTATCCCGAGTCCACGCAGACGAAGTCGCGGGCGGAAGCTAGTATGGAAATAACTTAAAAAAATTGGTTGGTTCCTACTTCTTTTCTTCTTTCTTTCAGAACTAGTTTTTGGGCCGTAATATATGTACCTATTAGGAAACCTACAGTATTCATTAGGGATTTCAATCTGACAGCGAGTCTAATATATATATATATATATATAACATAATCTATCTGAAGACGATTCTACTACATATCAAGGTGCAAGGATGCATGCTTAGCTATTTTACAAGCTCTTATGTTAGTTTCTTTGTTTGTTAGTTTGCTAGTGAGGGGCAAATCTTGCAAGTTAAATTTGACCCACTTCCCTGTGACCCATTAAACTGAAATTATGGTTAAAATTATAGTTTGTATGACAATTCAATATTATGGTACCATGGTACCACCGAGCTGATTTGATGATGGAGACAGAAGGTGGCCTTGAGTTTGGGCTCATTAAAATCGTTTCAATTGACAGTATACACAAAAGTATAGTTGGCAATTAAAGCTTATGCCAAAAATTATATTTTTGAGATGAACTTATTGATTTTCCAGTAAAGTAAAAATATATTCTACTTTTTACTCTGGAACTCAATTCTGGGTATTATTTTTTCTTAATAACTACAGTTACTACCTACAGGTAGTACCTACATAGAAAGTTTTTGCCACTTTTATTTAAATATTATTATTACACACGCTATTTTTATTTAAATATTAACTTAAGTACGCAAAATAGATTTTTCAAGAAAAATCGCTTGAGGCTTTTTTTTTCATACTAGGTGTACACGGTTAATTTTAAGTGCCACATCTAACAATTTTGGTTTTAAATACGAATAAATTGTGATATAATATTGCAGTGACAGGTTGCTACCCTATCAACCGTAACACGGCTCAACCCGATCCCGTAGCCACTCTTGCAAACATCCAAACATGCTTTCAAACTTTCGTCCTAATATTACAAGCGCATCCAGATGGCCCCGCGGGGCGGACTGCAGTTTTTCTACTAGCTAGAACTAGAAGAGAGAGCGGGGTCGGGAAACGAATGCCGGAGCTCTCTCTTAAGGTGGTGCATTGGAAATTATCGCGTGCTTTGAAACGCCGTTCTGACTAGATTAAGAAACAATAATGTCTGATTTTCAGGTATATGATTCTTGACTATATGATTGTTTATCTGATTTGATCGATACATGATTGCTTAAAATTTCCTCCATAGAAAAAAAATCCAGTTGGGTCTGTATTTTCCTTTTTTTACTCAGCCTACTCAAACTAATTAAACTGTATTTTATCTCATCTAAAATCTCACTTGATGAAATTTAAATAAAACTTGACTAAGTTAGGTTATTTATCGAAATTTGTCCGAAAAGCCATTCCCGAAGAGTTACATCTCTTTTTCTCGTGCGCGGAAGGCATAAGCGTGTCTTTGTCTAGGGGGCGTGTTCGAATCAAATCAAGGCATCCCCTTAAAGCTTGCAGGACGGTTGCGTCCCGCCACTCAGGTCCGGCGGGTTGCTGTTGGTAGGAAGATTTCGGTAGTGAGATAAACATATTTATTTATTTAAACTTTATTACACAAATAAGAAGTACAAATGACGGACTTAATGCCTTAAGGCATTCTCTACCAGTCACCCACAGGGCTAAACAGAAAAGCTTATAGGTGCAGGCAGTTGACCAAGAAAAACACAAATGAAAAGGATTTTTAATTAGCTACCGAAGCTAATGAAAATATCCTAATATAATAAATAAATACATTTACATATCTACAATTGATAAGTTGATCATTTATTACCAATAACATTGACAGGGGTGCTTGGAGAATACACCGTCACCGAAGACCAGCGGAAGCAGTTCCATGATGCTCTCACTGACGTGTGCAGGAAGAACAATGCTGAAGACAAGGTCGAAGATGTCGTGGTAAGTTATGCTAAAATTATATCTCTTCCTGGCCTGGAACTGGCACAACGCACAACAATTACCAGAGGCCGGATTCTCGTGGCACTTTCGAGCTGTCATAGGGAATTCTCATTTATCGACTTCCGATATTCATATTATATCGATACGTTATATTAACACAACATATTAAAGAAGTTTGAAAGTAGAGGTAAACAGCAGGCGGTCTTGTCGCTAAATACTCGTATATATGCAACCAAACGAAGAGAATGATAAGTTAACATTGTCACATTTAATCAGTTCAATTCAGTGTTTTATCAATTTCATGTTCAAAGTCTGTTTTAGTGCTAACAAGTGTTTCAACATTAGTTTCTCTATAAAAGAAATAGATAGTCATATTTTTTCTAAATTATTTCTTTTACAGTCAAATGTCGATACATTTGATCGATATATAATATGAATATCGAAAGTCGATAAATGAGAAGTCCCTATGACAGCTCGAAAGTGCCACGAGAATTCCGGCCTCTGACAATTACTCAGGTTTTATTTTGTCTTTCCTGTGACAGATCATTGAGGATTTTGAAGCATCGTCGCCTTAAGTTCTAATACAAATAATTAAATAATTAATTATAATTGTTTTGTTGTTGTGTTCTGTTTCATGTACAATAAAGAATTTACATACATACATTCATACAAATAGTTTTTATAGAGACCGTACCTGCAGACAAACTGTTAGAACAGTTTTGCAGGGAATGTAAGGTTGAATTTTGTATCCCGTTGTTTAGTAATAATAATAAATATTAAACAAAAAACGCTTTATGCAACTATAAACTCCTGTAAATATAATTTACGCTGGGTTAGGCCCACGTTTGGGCATAGCATATTTTAGTATAGGTACACTACTTCACCGACTAAGTAAAATGAAATTTAACTTTGAGAAACAGGACAGAATGACTGTTTTGTATCAAAGCACCTAGGCTGAAATTTAAGTTGGTTTGTCAGATCAAATTACGATGTAATGATGACATAGGGGAATGTGGCCTTAAGAACTCTTGGAACGGAACGAGGCAATCCACGCATTCCCATCGAGTTTGAGCCATTTTATATTAAAAGCTTTTAAAGCAGCTCTATAAGAAAAAACTTAGCGATATAAGTAGTTATGTTAAGAGTTAATAGCCAATTTACCATTTCATTCCAGACTACCATTAGAACCTTCGGCGACTGTCTGAAGGGCCTGTTTAACGCTGAGACCATTCAACGGGAAATCGAGGAGGCGAAGCCCAAGGGTGCACTAGACGAGGTCTTTAAGAAGTAAGTACCGATGACAAAACGAATACAGACCAGGGGCCTATACCACAAAACTTTACAAGCGTACAATTTGACAAATTAACAACTTTTTCTATGGAAAATTGTACAATTTTGTCGAACTGTAGACTTGTAAAGTTTTGTGGTATAGAGGCCAGGCCGGCTAGCGCGCAAGGTTTTATCGTCACGTTTTACAGCGAAAATGTGCTGAAAAGTCACGTAAAACATCATTGATAAAACATATCATGCCACTACACTACGCACGGGCAGCAGGGCGGAGATAAATATAGATACATACCACAAACACAAAATCTAGACCCCAGTCCAGTATTATTAAATCCCATAAAAAACATTCCATGTAAAAAAGACGATACTTTACTGCATTAATGGATTTTTGCATACCTAAAATTATGTAGTATTGTGTGATTGCCAAGTCACAAAATTTTATTTAGCTAGCAAATATAGATTAATAAGAATGCCTGAGACTTGGCTCTACGAAATATCTCACAACTTTTTACGGTGGAAGAGTTTCGAGACTTGGCGTCTTTTTTACATGGAATGTTTTGTATGGGATCTCACTTCTTTTTGTAGGTTATTTTATTATATTATCAATACATACAAATTATGAATGCAGTCCCATTCATGCTTTCTAATTTTCCCATCCCATTCACTGCAAATATAACCTACTTATATACGTAGTACAATACGTACTTATATAAGTAGGTTATATTTGCAGTGAATGGCAGTGAATAAACATATGTTTATATGGGATTACAAAGTTATTTATGCAGTTAGTGTATCTAGAAAATTGGACTGATATTGCATTTTTTTTTAAGTTTCACACTAAACACTAATTTTATTCTAAATTTGAAGCTTCTATGTCTGCTAGAAGTGCTTTAGACTTTTGATGATCGGTGAGTCAGTCAGTGAGTGAAAAAATGAAGAAACTTTGACTAGTTATAATTCTTAAACTACTGGTTCAAATTGAATGAAATTTGAAATATATCGTGTTTATACAATGCATGCTTGGTTACTGAAAATTCAGGCTTCTAGTTTTATCCACAACGAAGTTATAGGGGGGTCAAAAATAACCTGAACTGCTTCGAGAAAAGGATGGTACGGCCGTGCCGCTGTTTTGCTCGACTTGGCGTGGGCACTGCCGTGCCCCCAGATTAATTCAAAAACAAGTTTGTGCCGTCTGCGATTAGTAGTGTTTTTTTTAGGGTTCTAGGATTTTCTAGGGTAGTCAAAACCCTTACAGTTTCGCTATCTCCGTCTGTGTCCGTCCGTCCGTCCGTCCGCCCGTTCGTCCGTTTTCGGCTTAGCTCAGTAACCCTTACTACTACAAAGCAATAATTCGGCATGGGTATATAAATCAATCACGCCGACAAAACAGTAGAATAAAATCTTGAATAAAATCATTTTTTAGGGTAGGTACCTCCCCCCTACGCCCTACACCTACACATCTGAGTACTTATGTAAAAAAACTCGTTAAACCCATAGTGCGGAGTATTTTTAGATAGCTTGTTTAAAACCATTTATCAACTCAGTGATTCATTTGCGAGATATTGGGCTTTAAAACTCTAATTTTTGTTCGAGTCATGTTGCCGGGGCACTTAGTTAATTAAGGCCGGCCCTGCCGCCCTTCAATAAGCTTGAAATATTTCCTATTCGCAGGTACTGCGCGAAATCATCTCAGCTGAAGACGTGCATCAGCACTGCGCTCACGGGTGTGACGCCTTGCGTGCCCGCCGACCTGCGCGAACACTTCCCCGCTGCCACTAACGCCACTGACCAACTCATCGACTTCGTGTGCTACAAAGATGGTGATAGGATTGCTTGTAAGTATACTGTAGACTATGTCCCTTATCTACACTTTTGATAAATCTCTGAATTAAAAAAAAAACAGCCAGTATGATTTCAAACATCTATGCCCCCGCCAAGTCGAGCAAAACAACGGCACGGCCGTACCATCCTTTTCTTGAAGCAGTTCACGCCATTTGCGACTCCCCTATAACTTCGTTGTGGATAAAACTAGAAACCTGAAATTTCAGTAACCAAGCAGGCATTGCATAAACACGGTATATTTCAAATTTCATTCAATTTGAACCAGTAGTTTAAGAATGATAACTGTTCTAGTCAAAGTTGCTTAATTTTGTCACTCACCCACTGACTGACTGACTAACCGATCATTAAAACTCTAAGGCACTTCTAGCAGATAAAGAAGCTTCAAATTTAGAATACAATTAGTGTGTAGTGTATAGATCAAGGAAAAACTAAAAAATTTTGCAATTGCGGTCCCGTTTTCTTCATAAGTACAATAAATGCATAAATAACTTTCTAATCCCATACAAATATAGGATTACAAAGTTACATTTGCGAAAAGAGACGACATTGCGAGAGATTTGCGAATGGGACTGCATTCATAATTTGTATGTAAGTATTGATAACAAGTATTGATAACAAGTATTGATAACACAATAACCTACAAAAAGAAGTGAGATCCCATAAACACATTCCATGTAAAAAACAAGTCGCAAGTTTCGAAACTCTTCCACCGTAAAAAGAGGTGAGATATTTCGTTTCGGCAAGTTTCGTTTCGCCAAGTCTCGGGCATTCTTATTAATCTTTATTTGCTTGCTTAATAAAATTGTGTGACTTGGCAACTCAGACCAAGAAAAAAATACAGACGGAGCGTTACGAACAGTCAAGTGAAGCGAAATCACAGCCAAACAAAACCAAGCTACACCGAGTTTAGCACGCGCTCACGCACACATATACAAACAAAATTGCACAAAACTCTTCAGCACGTGTCGCAATGCTGTCAAGATCATCTATTTTGAGTTTTGTGCGATTTAATTTGTTTAGCGTGTGCTAAACTTGTGGGGCTTGGTTGAAAACTTTAGGCTTTCAACCAAGGCTTTCACTAGACTGTTCGTAACGCTCCGTCTGTATTTTTTTCTTGGTCTGAGCTTGGCAAGAGGGCAAAAGTGCTTTTATGCATGGCAATATTCTCGCATCAATTGTGGCTAACTTAACGTCATTTAGGATCAGTGCCGTTTTTTCGTTGAAACTACCATTTCAACGTGTTTATTTTTACCTTGTCGGAACTTTGCTATAAATAGTCGCAAAGAAGAGATAAAGCTAAGGTTTTTCTTGTCTTATAATCTACAACTATTGCTCTTTTTTTATGGTATTATTATTTTTGACCTAAGTTACGTGTACCTATACGTCACAATCGATTAAAATGTAATTGAGGTGATGTTCCGGTCATCTTATAGCTACACTTCGCCTGCCCCTAGGGTTGTCAATCCAAGTGTGTGATATATTTAAAATTTCTTATTTAGTAGTAATAGTAAGGGTAATTCAAGCCTCGACGCACAAAGGGGGTCTTACAAGTTTGACCGATGTGTGTATGTATGTTTGCCGTGACACCGTAGAGTTAGCTCTTAATCGAGTCAACTGATTTTTATTAGTCCTAAACCATTACCCTTTCTTTTTTGCTGTAGAGTAAGTTAACATGATTTTAGACAACAATAAATGTATGAACCTAACTTCAGATCGTTACCTGTCTTCGCCTACCATCGTTTTTTTAGGGTTCCGTAGTCGACTAGGAACCCTTATATTTTACGCTTTGTCTGCCCGTCCGTCCACGGATAATTTCAGTAACCGTTAGCACTAGAAAGCTGAAATTTGCTACTAATATGTATATCAATCACGCCGACACAGTGGTAAAATAAAAAGTGTTTTTTTTATTAGGGTACCTTCCCTATACGTGACGTGGGTAGTGTTTTTTTTTTATTAATTTCGGAGATAATCGCTCCAGATGTAAAAAAAAATGTATCCCCCTCTAACTTTTGAACCATAAGTTATAAAAATATGAAAAGAATCTCAAAAGGAGAACTTTATAAAAGCTTTCTAGGAAAAATATTTTGAACTTGATAGGTTGAATAGTTTTTGGAAAAAAATATTTCTGAACTAAGTTTGTAATTTAACCGTATAAGCAGGTGTTTATTGTACCTGTAATTTCTACAAAATCACAATGAAATGACGTGCTTTCAAATAAAGTTAAAAAACGGTGAAAATCGGTTCACACAATAAAGAATTATCCCATAAAAATCATCTTCCATACTTTAAGCTCGCGCGCAATAGTTTACTTAATTTGCCGATAGATGTCGCTGTACGCAGAACGCTCACATTGTACATGGCGCTGTGAAAAAAAATCCTGATTTAATGGGGTCGGAGCAGGTGCGCCCATACCTTAGATCGAAAATTTGTCGTGCACGAATTGTCTTAGTTGTCTTTGGTCGTTTGTTGTCTAATAATAAAATTGTTCGCTAAGTATAGTAAGTATTGCTTTTATTATGTCTGTCTATAATACATGGTCGATTTGATTTGGGAATTTGAACTCTCTTGCTCATATATTCGGTTAACGGAACGGGCTACGGAACCCTACACTGAGCGTGGCCCGACACGCCCTTGGCCGTTTTTTTTTACTTATTTGGGATAGTTAAGGTTCATAATCGAAAACACGTTAAAAATTATTTAAGATTAGCTGGCGGTAATTTCAAATTTACGGTAAACTAAAGTCCTATGTAGATTCGTTTTTTGATCTTAACAAGCAAAAATACGTGTAATGTAAATCAGTAAGAAATTTTCAAAAAAGTGCCATATCCAGGCGAAGTCACGGGGTTTTACGGTGCCGTATATCGTCACCAAGTATCCTTAGTACAAGCTTTGCTGAGTTTGGGGCGGGGTTGATTTGTGTAAGAATAACCTCAAATAATTATTGGTTTAATTTTGCAGTGTTCATTGCCGAGAAGGGTCCCGAGTGCTTCCAAGAGAAGGCGGATGCCATTAAGGAATGTGCCAATACTATAAAGAGCAGCGTCCCCGACGTCGAGGCTGCGAAGAAACTCCCACTTGCGGTAGGTGTGAGGTGATACCTAGGAAAACGTAACAACGGCATTGGCACATCAATCGTTATCCTTACCATCCCCTCTTTTCATACTAATCTCTTCTTTTTAGCATCACTTCTAGCACTAGAAACTATTTCCGACCTAGATATGGCGGACACGCGTCGATACAGTAAACTAAGTGCAAGTCGGGGTACTCGGTGATACAACATCAGTCCGCGTGCCAACCGTGCGCCTCATAGAGCTGGCTTAAAGGAGCGCAGGTGTAACAAGATCTCAAGCGACACGTACCTACCTAGTTACGATACCGTTTTACCTAGCATATTTACCGTATCACAGGGTGTCACGTGTCGACGTGTAAACTTGACCTATTGAGAATGTAGCAACCATCACTGTTGCAAAAGCCCAAGCCGCCCAAAAGGTACGCTACGGAACAGCAACAAATTGGGCTGTCTGTTATCTACTTGCAATTATTCTACTGAGGCTTTATTTGGCTAGTAACAGTGTTGAGTGATCCATGTTAAAGTCTAATAATGATATTGTAGGTACCTACACTGAATTTTGATTATGATACAAATTGATTTGGATGACATGTAGTACAGTAGCTGTGTGCGATGCGATAACTACCAGGATTTTACGTTTTCGCTAATACATTGATCACACGTGAAATAAAAAGATTTTCAAAAAACCTAACTGATTTTTAGGGTTCCGTAGTCAACAAGGAACCCTTATAGTTTCGCCATATCCGTCTGTCCGTCCGTCCGTCTTCGGCTTAGCTCAGTAACCATTACTACTAGAAAACTGTGATTCGGCATGGGTATATAAATCAATCACGCCGACAAAACAGTACAATAAAATCTTGAAAAAAATTTTTTTTATGGAACATACGACAACACTGTTAACTGACCATCCTGTGTTTATATAGGACCTTATTACAATGCACTTAAGGTGCACCGATGGTCAGTTAGCTGTGTTGTCGATAGTACCTCCCCTGCACCTAAAGCGCGGGGATGTATTTTTTTCTCGTTTAACCCATGGTGTGAGGTATCGATGGATAGCTCGTTCAAAAATTGGGGATGTGAGTAGGCATAAGTAGTTATACACCGAGTAATAGTCAACCAACTTAATGTGTACTTGGAAAGGCTAATTTTCGTACAAATTCGGCGGACGCAACTGCACCGCACGTCGAAGTAACTAAGACAGACAGGCTACTACGGAACCCTACACTGCGCGTGGCCCGACACGCACTTGGCCGCTTTTTCAAATATTATAGCCGATGTCACAAACGATTATGAGGAATCCTACGATAATAAATTTAAAAAAAACCATCAAGCCGCATGGACTGTAGACATCCATATACTTAGTAGCAGCCAAATATTTCGAAACACGTCTTTATTAACTTTATGATGCTGACTGTACATACATAAATACATACATACGCTCGAAAAACATAAGAAGACTGAGGCAGTCAGGTAAAAAGTAGATAACTGAAGATAAAAGTCTGCGAATTAATTCTAAGTCTGAACTCACATCATCGCCCACATCTAGTACCTAATACAGATATCTTGACAATAAGATTCGTAAAAACTGCGCGTAAACGGGGTTCATGCAAATCCACTACAAATCATACGCAGATTCAGACTTCCCTACTTGTTCGCCTCAGGCAAGTTGTGTACGCTGTAGATACCAGCCCCCCTATTCTGTAATTTGTTTTAAGCTCACCTCAACGCTCACCCACAAATATATCTTGACACCGCGATGCGTAGTAACCAAGTGTAGGTAGAGGTCTAGTTTCGTGACGGGCGACCGGCGGGGTGAGCCGCTATAACGCTTAGCGAATAACAGCCCTGCACTAGCTAATCGTGTCATATTTGTGTACAGGACAAGTGTAAGAAGTTCACGGACCTATCGACGTGCGTCGTGACGGCGCTGGAGGGCTGCGAGAACCCCACCCCCGCAAACATGGCCGAGGCATTGTTCAAGTTCGTCAAGAAGGCCACACCTTGCAACGGGGTTAGTATCACTAGACTAGACCATACTGAAGATATTCTCTAGCCGTCCAAAGGCCTCCCTATTATTAAAAGGCATCCAGGTCTTCAAATGAAATATATACCATTCTAAATTGGACTAGGGTCGCATTTTTCGGTCCTAAACGCGCCGGCATCGCGAGCGCTCATGAATAAGGACCGTGTATTGGTTCGAAACATGTCGAGCGATATTCGACCTTAAAGACGTGAGTGACCCGTATCATTAAACCATTATATTTTAGTAGAGCTGCATTTGTTTTATTTCATTTGAAACACTATGTCTTATTGTAGGTTATTCAAATTTCATTAGCAATGTTTCTTGTATGGTGGGCAACTAGAGGGTCTACAGGATATATACCAGGTACAGTCAGCAGCAGAAGTAGATCGCATAATAAGCGCTCAAAAATATCTAGAAAGTCCTTGTCCTCTTGACATTAAAGTCACGACTGATGATTGACTGTAACACACGCAGCAGCTACTTTTGCTGCTGACTGTATATCGTTCATTTCAATCAACTTTATAATATTTGTAATTTCTTCCACAGCTGTAAGGGATCCAACGAGGCTGTGATACACAAGATTGCAAAGAAGTGCCATAAAAAAAGCATTATCCAAGTCAATAAAGTAATGATGCATTTTATATTGTTTTTTTTTACTAGTTAGCCTGTGAATTGCTTCGCAATGCCAAATAACCACTAAACTTTAATTAAACATAAAGTCTGTCCAATTTACAAAGATAAAAGTAAAAGTGACGACTAATTGTCGAACGAAGAATTTTACAGGCTTGCACAATACTGACAATAGCTAAGGTGTTCGAAAATGGTACCTATTACATAGCGCTTGACCTCCTTCCTACATACGTACAAAGAGCTGTCAGATGGGCGTACGCGCATCGTGCAGGGCGATCCACCACCACGAAGCCCGCGAGGCGATATGCCGCATTTCCTTGGCACTTGAAGCTAGAAGTGAGGTTGCAGTACTATTCTGCGACCTATCCAAAGAATTCGACGTCGCAGATCTTGTGGTGCTAGCCAAGAAACTGCATCACTATGGAATTGTAGGTCAGGAAGGACACTTAAAATCTAATGGCTTGTCGCCAGAAATAGGTGTGCCGCAAGGCTCATCTTTCTCGAATCTGGCCTTTTCCCTCCTCCTTAATGACCTACCAAACATGGCAAATGCTTGCGAAGTATTTATGTACGCAGACGATGTGGCAGCAACTGTTGTTGCCGCCAAGAACCTGGAGGAACTGGAATCCCAACTAAATGGTGCAGCACAGCAAATATTAGATTGGTGCAGACTGAATGGACGGTTATTAACTCTGACGAAAACGCAGTTCATTCAGTTCGGCCAGTCGGGAAGACGACGTTTTGGGTTTCCAGTTAGTGCGTGGGAAACACAATCAGTGCAGTTTGTGATAAACTTAGTGAGTGGTGTTTTGCACTGTCTAGTGTAAGCCACACCCTACAACGTCAGACAGCTCGATCGTGTTATTTCGGTAGCATACAAGCGGTAGGTATTAGGTACCTACATTACGGGCTAGAATTCTGGGTCCCCGGCAGCTGACTGGCAGCGCGTGTTCCGTTTGCAAAAGCGCGCCATGCGCTCACTAGCACGCGCCAAGCACGACGAGAGCGCCAAGCCTCATTTTGTAGCACTCGATATACCCACACTCCACCAAATAGCTGTGTTCGTACGCGAGCGACAGCCTGTCAATGTATGCGAGGAGGTGATTGGCTATACCCGCTCGTAACACGAATTAATAAGAGTCCGCAATAAGCTCGATTCTCCATACAAACGTAGTTACGCTCTCATTTTAAAACTACGTGTTGGACGAAACTTTGCATGTACAATGATATGAGGTATATCTATGTCTGTAATTAGTTTATGTAGCTTCAGATTTCACAGTAAAAAAATACAGCGATTTAAGATTTTCATACAAAACTTATTTTTGCTGTATTTCGTTCGTTTTGTAAACTGGAACCATATAAACTACTCAATTACAGACATAGATATACCTCAATGTCATTGTATATGCAAAGTTTCGTCACAATCCAACAGGTAGTTTTAAAATGAGAGCGTAACTACGATTGTATGGGAAGGTGAAATTCGGCCGAGCTTACTGCGGACTCTTAACTTAGCACGATCTCCCACAAGCTACATAAAACTACAAATACAGTCCATCTGTCAGTGTCAGTCCGATGTTGCGGGTACTGTGGTCTACAATAAGTTGAATGAGCCTCCAGTATTTAAAAATAAATGTAAAAAGTGGCTTATTGAGGAATGTTTTATAGCTTTTAGGAATTTATTGAATTTAAACAAATCCTACTAATATTGTAAATGCGAAAGTTTAGATGTTTGGATGTTTGTTACTCAATCACGCTTAAACGGCTGAACCGATTTGAATGAAATTTTGCACGAAGATAGTTTATAGCCTGGATTAAAATATAGGATAGTTTTTATCCCGGGTCCACGCGGACGAAGTCGCAGGCGGAAGCTAGTAATAAATAATGTTGGTGCTATCGGGGCGGCTCACCCCGTGGTTTTGTCGCGCCGCGCGCCGTTCCGTTTCAAGTACATGCCGGCCACCAACTCGGTTGGTCGGTACCTTGGTGGACGCCACGCACTCTACGGAACGCACGCGTTCGCGCTTTACGTCATTCACTTATTTACTCGCTTATCAATGCAACTTTTAACAAGGGACCTGTTGAAGTTTCTGCATACGTCGTACTATTATTTGTTCTGTGGTGCTATGCAATACGAAATTGTTCCTTATAATCTAGTTATGTTAATGTATGTATGTATGTAAGCACTTTATTGTACACAATAACAGGTTAAAGAATATACATGTCACACAATAGATCAAAGTACAAAGGCGAACTTATCCCTATAAGGGATCTCTTCCAGCTAACCTTTGAGCAATTGAGAGGAAGGTAGGTAGACCGAGATAGGCAAACTTATACCGTGTACAAAAACACAGAGAAAATGAAAACAAAACCTAATAGGTATTCATTCTAGACAAATAAAAACATGCCAATACATATATAAATATACAGTATAAAATACTTTCGCATTTACACACTATATATATCGCAAATATACAATAAATAAATAAATACTAGTATTAATTATTGTATTGGTTTTTATTACCATGTATGTATGCATAATGTATGTATTTGACTTAATGGCATTATTACATGCAAAGGAAAACGACAGCACTGACGTGTTGGTCCCAAACAAGGCACAGCCTGTATCTTGGGCACCAGTGGTACAGATTTAACAGTTCATTTTTACATTTAAACAATAACTTAAGAGTTAACAAAGAGACAATGTATATGTCTTAACTACTACGAAGTGTATTTTCATGTGTAAGTATATATTATGTGAGATTGATTGTGTTTGTTTGTGTAGGTGATGTGCGTGTGTGTGTGTGTGCGAGTACGAGTGCGAGTGTTTGCGTGCGTTTGTGTTTGTGTGTGTATGTCTAGGTTAGGTGCGTTTATATTTTAGTGATGTCCTCTGTTTGTTCATATGTCTTTGAAAGAAGCCATTTTTTAACTTGTCTGTCATCAACTGCGCACTGTTTAGAAACCCTGTTGTAAATTGTTGGATGAAGAAAATAAGGCAGCCGCCTTGCGAATACGGTTTTGACTCGAGGGGAGCAAATGGTCATTACGGCTACCATGAGTTTGACATTGACATTTTTCGTTAACGAGAATCGAGTTTTCTATCTGTGCATCTCTATTGCACTTTGACAGTACGAGCGGGATGCACAAATAGAAAACTCGATACTCGTTAGCGTAAGCCGTCATTGTCAGACTTTTAGCACAGCTCGCTGCGCCCGCTCAGCCTCGATCATTGCTGTTTTTACAGCGCCGCCCCAGGCTGCAATACAGTACTGGAGTAGGGATTGACAGAGTGCAAAATACACTAGCTGCAGGATATCTGGATGCCCACTCAACAGTTTCATGACGTAAATTACTTTTCTGACACGTCCAGATAATGTATGAATATGTTGACGGAAGGACAAATTCTGGTCAATAATAACCCCAAGGTACTTGATTGTCCCAGCCCGCTCGATGCTGTCGCGAGCGCCGTTGCAGGAGAAAAGTTTCAAAGAATCACCCGATGGGGGTCCAGAGGAAAGCGTTTTGAAAAAAGTGAGTTTGGTTTTCTTTGTATTCAGTGTAAGCAAATTATTGTCTAGCCAATCCACCACACACGACATTCCGGCCTCCGCAGCGCAGAACGCCTCTTCCCAAGATCCGCCACTGAAAAGGGCCACGGAGTCGTCAGCGTAACAGATCAAGTCGGTGTTATGTAGTTGGAGAGAAAGGACCATCGATATATAACAAAAACAATGTTGGACCAAGGATGCTCCCTTGGGGGACACCAAAACTAACAGGCAGCTCATCACTGAGACAGTCGCCAACCCTGTTTGTGAGATAACTTGAACCATCCCAGCACCGAACCTCTAACTCCAATGTGCTCAAGTTTTTTTAGGACGATCGGCGCTGAGACGGTATCAAAGGCCTTTGCCAGGTCAAGGAAAACTCCTATGCAGCATCTGCCTTGGTCGAGTTGCTTACCAGTTAAATTTGATAACAGTACAACAGCATTTTCTGTCGACTTGTCGAATTGTACTGAATAATTTTTAAACTTGTAAATAAGATGTTATTACAAATAAAGTACTATGCCTATGTCCATCGGGAACACTACCTATAGTAACTATAGACCATGGTAGAATAGGGATGATGACTAAAATTTTTTTATGATGTCATTCGAACCAGTTTTTCGACAGGAACAAATGTTTGTATGGGAGCAACTACAATTAAAGAACATAAATACCCAAAAATTTGAGACAAAGATTAACCTCGCTGGCGGCAGCGCAAAACGCTTCATAGTGATAGACAGACAGATATGACGTCACAACCGACATTTGTTAGTACAAAGTACATTAGGTATCGTTAGGATAGGATACTAGTACCAAGTAGGATACATTGTCGGCTATTATATCACAGCGGGCGTAGCACGGTTGCCATTTTATCACTTATCGTTGTGGTAAAGACGCCCATCTCGCTCTGACAAGTATGCGAGTGCGAGAGTGACGGATGCCTTATCCACAACTGTAAGTGATAAAATGGCAACCGTGCTACGCCCGCTGGACATGTTACTGTATCTGTAATATGTAAGGGTGTTAATTCGTATAAAAAAGACCAACTTGTTGATTGTAACCGTCCCGTTTAATCTGTTCTGGAATGTCCACTTTCACAGCTACATTACAGTTATCACAAAGAAACTAATTTGTCACAATGTACCCAAACAATAATTTTACATGTACAAATTACAATAATAGCAAATAAAGTAAAGTAAAAATTTGTCTTATAAAACCATACTAATTCAGTTTCATATAAATTAAATATTTTCTTTTTGAGCGACTTAATTTCTTTGTAGAATGCCGAAAAATATACATCAGTGTAAGCATAAATCGGACATCATTGCTTTTCAGTCTTATATAGTTTTACACATTCTTGATTTTGAATATAAAAAATCTGGCAAATTATCACATACTTACCTTAAAGTCACAACAACTAGAGTTGTTTACTAGAGTAAACTATTTGCTAAAACTAGTGACGGGCTGTTTCTGCATCAATATCACTGCAACTTTATCAACATAAATATAACTTCTAATTAAATTAAATACCTGTCTCTTTCGCACGTACGTCGCTCACTTCTTAGTAAAAGACAATGGTGTGTGTTATGTCGGTAATACTACTAGTCTGGCTAGGGAAAGATGAGCCTAGAAAGAAGCAACATAAAAAACGGCGTTTTGCGCCGTAACATAAATAACGCGATAAAATGATAAAGAATTTTTCTTCAATTCACAGAATGCAACGTTATATGAAATAACTCTTTAACTTAATTGTACTTCATATTTATAAAGAATACTCAAAACCATTTTGACGAAACATAATAATTTTATGATATTCTTCAATGTGAACAATAAATAGCATACCTAAGCAAAAACAGTCCAATTTTTAATGGAACAGTTCCTTTCTTAGTTGCGATATCAAGTAGAACTCATACTAATTTAAGACGTTTGACACAAGACAGTCATATTTACTGTTCCCATTAAAAAAAGTGTAAAATAAATCTCAGGCTCATCTTTCTTTGGCCAGACTCTAGTGTAGTGTAAAACAACCAAAAATATCTTGACACCTACTTTATAAAAAAACCCAAGCTGACTGTGATAATTGACAATTCTTAAACAGACAAAATATGTCAGACCTCGAAAAGTTTTTGCAAATTTTTGCTAAAAAGGTAGGTAGAACCAATTCATCTGACGATTCGGACCCATTCAGGGTTACATAATTATATGTCCAGAAGAAATGTTGATGTGGTAGAAATCATTTGAAATGACCGACATTCTACAAAACTGTCATTGGAGTCATTTTTTTCTATACCGCACACTTTTTTTATACATAAGTATACTTGAGAAAAATAACATCAAATACATTGCCGGTGCACAGTGGGTGCGATTCTAATCATTGTACCTACTAAACCAAACAAATGTAAGTACATACGTATAAAATATTATTAAAATTAAGGCCAAACAGGTACCTAATACGTTAACAAAAGCATAATAAATATGATTTTAGCAAAATTAAATTATCACAAAATTATTAGGTTATCAAAACACACACAATTCTCCACCACCAACATCTTTCATAAATCAAATAATATAATCACTTACTGAAATAAAATTAAGTAATAACAAAATATAAATATAGACATTTCTTACCCACTACAGATTGAAACACTTATAATAAAGATCAAAAATAAGTAAAAAAATATTACCAGCGACATAATGTATTTCGTCATTCAATGCCGTATAAATTGTATAGTTCTAAATGGACGTTTATTATTGGACATCACATCATTTGTAACATAAAATGTATAAAAGTCGTCATCAGCCGAAATCTAATAAATAAATTAACAAATGGAATGTATACTTTTGAACTTTGCCCTACTTATTTGATCTGCAACTACCAAGGAATAAGTCCACAGTTAATAAATGTCTAAAGTTCGTTGTACGACTTATACTACAAAAAGAGCGCTGCTACTGAAGCCTAAGAAAGTTAAATCTAGATATAAGTACCAATTAACCACATCTAACTGAACATAAGATAACACCTACTCGTATATAAGCTCTGTTAGATCGCTGTGTGGTACTAAATTATATCCAAAACTAGGCATCTAAGCGGTTGAGGCATCGAATCGCTCTATACGTTTTACGTACTACATGACTATATCTAATCTTAAATGTAGGAATTGTTGGGCATGCATCAGGCAACTAATTCACCAACGACAATTACATAACTCCTTTTTTATGTATGTATGTATGTATGTATGTAAGCACCTCATTGTACCCAACAATAGGTTTATCCGAACTTATCCCTAGGATCTCTTCCAGCTTACCTTTGAGCAATTGAGTGGAAGGTGTTGTTACTTGTGAGCCCAAAAAAATTACAGTCAGTCAATGACTTAGGCCTCTCTGCACAATGGTTTAGGCCTCTCTTTTCGTGGTTGGCATTTGACATCTAAGGTCACTAGGCGGTTTTTCTCAAATACTTTAACTCTCTGAATGATAGTAAATCGCCAAGATTGCCTTTTTGCGGCCAACGGTTCCCACTCAGGATCGATACCGCACGCGCTCAGGCGTAGTTTGAGCACGTCCTTATGGCGCAGGTGTTACCTTCCGCTTACCCTCGGCTACCTTTGAATTGAATACAGCCTTAGGCAAGCGGCGGTCATTCATTCGAAGGATATGCCCAGTCTACCTGAGCTGATGTTGTATTAGGAGAGCCTCCTTACCTCCCGGAGCGACGCGGAACCTCAGAATTTGGTACATACACAGTCCTGCCACTTAATCTTCACTCTATATCTTGGGTGTTAGGTGTCTAGTGTTTTTATGTCTGCTTTGTAAAAGAACCATGTCTCTCTTAGCCGCGCTGGTGACAATTATCGTTGGTGAAAATAGGAACCAACAATTTTGTACATACACTTACTATCACCTCAATGTTGATCGCCAGCACACTTTTTATATAAAGTGGAGAGCTCGCGGATATTGGCACATTCTATTGATTTACGTATGGATATGTATGTTTCTATAAGCAACGGAAGCTCTATAAATTGCATTTCACGTCTGCGTGACGTTGCTACTGATAATGACAACACCAAGTACAGTCAGCCTCATATAGTTAGTAGCAGCCAAGGTAGCCAAATATTTTGGTACACGTCTTTATTACTGTAAGAATAAGGGTGTGTTACGAAATATTTGGCTCTGACTGCTACTAACTATATGACACTGACTGGACTACCAGGGAGGCATTCCAGTATCCAGTAGTCGGGGAATTGCGATTAGACGAGAAGCGTGGTTACGGCCGCCATAGCCAGGGTAAGTGACGTCACAGCGAGCCCGTTGGCCGAGCCGGGCTTGCTTCCAGTTTTATCGCTCGCAGAATCCTGAAACATCGGGAAATTTCGATATATTTTTGCGTTCGGCGGTGAAGTGAAGTTCTCCAAATCTTGCGATTCGGTGTCAAACCGGACCCCGGGCTCCTTTAGGGTACCTACAACCCGGAAACACGCTAGGAATAACAAATAATAATAGTGGTGAACTGGCTTAAACTCAGGGTAAACAAATGAAAGACTTTATTTAATTTGGCAAAAATCGATTTTTGCTATTCGAGTTGACTTCGTTGGATTGTTGTGTTCAGAGTACAATCACCATCATCGTTCCAACAAGACATGATAACCATTCAGGTACGGTCGCGTTCTTTAATGTATGACTAATTTCGCAAAAATATTGCTTTTCTATACAATATGACAGGATTGTCAACCTTAAGTGGGTCCCAAATTAAAGTTCGTGACTGTACCCACAGAATAAATACATACACAATTTGTATAATATTTGTTTGAACTCGGTAACGGTATCGTTTTTTTTTAGGTCGACTTTGTTTATCATTTATCGTTTCTTTTAACCGTGAACATTCACCCACCAAACAAACAACAAGTGAAAACTAAAATTAAATTAAAAACCCAACATTTTTTTGACAATTTAATAGCCTATGTCTCTCACACGATTATGAGGAATCCAACGAATCACCACATCAAAATCCGTGAAGCAGTTTGGACTGTAGCCCGTGAAATAGAATTTTCTTGTCCACATATAAAAATACCTACGCTCGATAAACATAACCCTCCTTTTGAGGCAGTCGGGTAAAAAAGGCGGACAAAAACAAGTAGCACCAAGTGGTTCATATTTTTGATTCAACATGATTCAGTTAAATGGAACATATTTATAAAAAAATCAGGTCAATCTGGCACGCGTATATCACTCTCCCCACGCATCCCCGCTGCACCCGCTGACGCCCGTGACTCGAAGTCGAGTGTATTTCGCCTCATGAGTTCCCAGCACGGTCAACTCAAGTCGACTCTCCATACAAACGTAGTTTGGTTCTCATTTTAAAACGGCATACTGGATTAACGTGTAACATAAATTGTTATAGAAATATAATAGAAATTAAGCATTAAGCAATAGACTTTGTATGAAAAACGTTTTACTCCTATTTTTTTCTATTTTAATTTTTAGCAACGGAAAATAGTTTCCGATCTAGACACGGGGGATTCCACTGTGTATACAAAGTTTCATGATTCTAGCATGTCGTTTCTAAAAATAAGAACCAAACTAGGTTTGTATGGAGAGGAGCGTCCTGACGACCCTTAACACACAATTAATAAGGTGTGTCAAACATTTTAATCAGTTTTTTTTATTGACTCACTTATGAAATGTGGCGTGAGCTGTCAATACACGAAATTAACCCAAGACATGTACAAACACCAATAATGTTCCAACTTACCACATTGCCATTCCTTGGGCTTGCTAGGTTTTCCTGGTTAGAAGGGTTAAAAGGTTAGTAGTGCTGAATCATGCTATTCTAATGTAACAACCTCATTATGCCATTTTAATGAGCCGGTTCACTCACCCAAAGTTAATTACGTTATTAGTTCATCACATGCAAGTATTGCTGCTTTATATTATACCGGTCAGGTAAGATAAAAAAAATTGGTTAATCAACTATTTTTTGTTCTTATTATGTCCCGTTAGCCAGGAGACGGTATGACAGTTTCTTAGAAGAAATTATTACAAGATGGACTTCTAAAGTACTTACAAGATGGCCCGTAAAAAAATGTTCAACATTACAATGTAGTATGAGTAGTACACCTTTGTAGGTTTTTAAATCCATACAATTTCAGTGACCCATGAGAAGTGACCTTGTGACAGAAAAAAGTTGATTCACCAACTCATGCACTGTGTAAAATAACATTGAGATACGTTGTTCAGGAAAGGAACATATTGCGTTAAGTATTATTCAGAGCAATGACGCGTAGTTGCAGGGTCCAAGAGGCAACCGGATGGCTCGCGCTATTTGAGCTTCCGAAGTGTTGTGGAACCGCCCTGTGCAACCCGAACCGAGCCAACTTAGACTGGGGCGAAAATAGAAAAAGAGGAAGGAAAAAATAAAATATTTGTCGCGAGGCAGGCGATTGCAACAGCGAGCGGTTGCCTGAAATTGTTTATGCTATTTTTTTTTCATACCCCCTTCATTTTCCGTTCCAGTCCAAGTTGGCTCAGTTCGGGTTGCACTGGGCGGTTCGACAACGCTTCAGTCATTGCTTTAACTATAGTCATTGCTTTATATATAGGTACCATGCGAAGAACCCAGATCTAATCTAAGAAACCTTGCACCATTCGTACTTTATTTAGTACAGCACGGCTGGTATATGTGTGGACACGAGATGCTTCGCACGCGACCGTCGACACGCAACGACAAAATGTTTAAATGACTATATCCTAATATGACTAGCTCGAGCGCACCTCCTCAAATCCTACACCGCAAAATTACCACATTCGCATAACGGCTATATTGCAAATATGCCCCTTTGCATTAAGCTAAAATCGCTTAAGGACTTTATCTTAATATGACTACATCTTAATATGACTTGCGGGAGAAAATACCACATCTCTTAAATACCTTGATCATATAACTTCTACTTCGTAAATATAATCGAAAAAAATATTTTTGATGGTCTGTATGGTAGATGGTAGTATCAGGAATGGATTCAGCTTAATTACAACAAAACAACGTAACCCGGATCACGTGGTTTTACCATGAGAGGACAGAGCTGAGGATATCCCAGTGTGAGACTATTGTCATAGTTTAGCAGTAAATGACTCACAGTGATGTCTTTGCACGGCGTGGCCTTGCGGATGAACTTGAAGAGCGACTCGACGATGTTGGCCGTGGTGGGCTGCGCGCACGACTCCAGGTTGCCCACCACACACTTCTGCAGCGTCGTTAGCTGCCCACACTCCTTTTTCTGGGTTAGGGAATACATGCGGGTTATAAACCATAGCAAGAGTCCTGGGTTTGAATCCCGGTAATATTTGGAACGGACACTCGGATTCGGACACTTTACGCTCGAAGTTGTAGACGATTATATATACCTAGGACCGACCGTCCAGTTGGGTAGGTCCAATTTTGAGAAAGAGGTCAATCGTCGAATCCGACTCGGCTGGGCAGCACTCGGGGAGGCTAAGGCACATCTTTTCGTCCAATATTCCGCAGTGTCTCAAGACAAGTCTTTGACCAGTGTGTGTTGCCAGTGATGACGTATGGCAAGGAAACGTAGTCGCTTACTATGAGCCTCATAAGAAGGCTCAAAGTCACCCAAAGGGCAATGGAGAGGGCTATGTTGGGAGTTACTCTGCGCGATCGCATCAGAAATGAGGCTTTCCGCAGCAGAACTCAGTTAACCGATATAGCCCTACGAATCGCTAAACTTAAGCGGCAGTGGGCGGGGCACATTGCACGTAGAACCGATGGCCGTTGGGGCGGAAAGGTTCTCGAGTGGCGACCACGTACCGGAAGGCGCAGCGTGGGTAAGCGAATTTGAGGGGGCACAAGGTGGACTGATGACCTGGTAAAGGTCGCGAGAGTCCGCTGGATGCGGGTGGCGCAGGACCGTTCATTGTGGCACTCTTTGGGGGAAGCCTATGTCCAGCAGTTGACGACTTTCGGCTGATATGATGAATATTTGTTCCTGAGCCATGGATGTTGTCTATGTATAATAAAATGCTTATGATTATAATAAAATACTTAACATAATATCATTTGAATGTGGACATAACATTAAATTGCCTCACCACCTACGCAACGAGATGGAATGGGGCGCATCTTCCTGGATTGAAGGACCTACATGTTGCTAATAAGTCGCGTAGCCTTTCCCGTCTCACCCTCTTTCTAATTTGTACAGCACTATAGAAATTAGAAAAAGAGGGTAGATTATCTCGCTCGATTACCCCGCTGGTGCGACTTAGCCTTACAGTGAACTTGATCTCGGGAATGCTGTCGGCGGTTATGTTGGCGTTGAGCTGCACGTTGGGGCCGAGCGTGCTGTTCGCGCACGCCTGGATCGCCTCCTGTTTCTCCTGGAAGCACTCGGGGCCTCCCTCCGCAATAAACACTGGAATGAAACACGATCATAAATTAGATCATAAATTTATGAATCCACAAACTGAGATTTCTGTGAAATACAGCTAGATAGACTATTTTAGCACGGGAAATTGAACACAAGCATTATCTAACTTCAACTATTTAGTTAATCGAATCAAACACTGCTGATTGCCGTAGTCAAGGACTTGCAAGGGCTCTATTTAGTTTAACGTATTGAACAAATTCGTCACAAATGCACATGTCGGCAACTTTACATTCTTTCAACTCGTCTCGCGAAAGCCTTTCATGTTCGTGCTATCATAGCCATGCAGCCGAAGTCTGAAAACACTCTTTCATTGGAAACACGTCCACAGCTGGATATCCAGCATTGGAGTTCACCAAAGAGCGTTCCATAATGACCGGTTCTGCCCCACCCGCATCCAACGGACTCCCGCAACCTTTACCAGGTCATCAGTCCACCTTGTGGAGGTCTGCCCAAGCTGCGCCTTCCAGTGCGTGATCGCCACTCGAGAACCTTGCTGCTTCATCGGCGATCGGCCATAATTCTTGGTATTTAAATAAAATCCTGTACTCACGCGCAATCCTGTCTCCATCCTTGAAGCAGACGAACTCTGCCAGCTGCTCAGTGACGTTGTTCACTATCTTCAGATTGCGTTGTTCTTCGGTAGAGAAACACGGCCTGGCAGCTTCCACCGCTTCTTTGAAGCAGTCCTTGAACTGGGGCTTTTTGGCACAGTATCTGGAAACGAAAGTCTTGTGGTAAACTTTGGACAGCATGAACAAATTGTGGACAATGTGATACAACTCAACATAGCCCAGGTGTTTACTATTGAAAACTAAACGATATACATACTTACGAGTACACCTTCTATTTATAAATACAAAAGGCACATCCATGTAGCGTATAAGTATACTCCCGGTACCATACCCTGTTTGTTTGTCTGTTTGAATGATTGAAAACATTAAACAAATATAACCGGCATTCATCACACTATTCCACAGCGCACAGGTGCTATAGGCATACCCATACTAAGTCGGTTATTGGGAACCGATTTGTGACTTTCGAGCGCTAGTTTTTTTTTTAAGTAAATACGATTGTGGTGCAGAAATTCCAGGCACTTACTGTCTACCGATAGAATTAAATACGAGTGGTCATTACCGCTCGTTTTTAAATTTTCTATCGCTATTAGCAATTCGTAATTCTTGACAGTTTTCGAGTGAGAGAGTCTAGCGCCCCTACTGTGGTAGCTGCGCGGTGCGAGGGGTGGCGCCAACGAAATGGGCGCTAGATTGAGCTCTAACATCACACACAAACACAGCCCTCCCGTGCCGCGCGGTAAGACTGGCGCGGCTTGCGGTGGCGGCCAGAGGCTCTAGTCTCTAAACTTTACGATCGCGTTTGCGTTTTACCCTCAATTTGTATGGGATTTGACAGCTAAACGCAAACGCGGTCGTAACGTTTTGTTTCGGTAAAGCTTATACTAGAGCCTCAGTTGTATACTATGTAACCGCAGTCTGTGAGAGGGTCTAAACGGTAGGCAAGCAGGGCCACCAGCTGCACTAACTACTGGCTCTGTGAGCTGTGGAACTCGCGAGTTTGTCTTCTTTATAATTTTTTATTATATTTAGGAAAACAAAATCGACAAAAAAATATATAATTATTGAATTGAATTGAACCTGCTCACGAAATTTCACAATAATCGGTTGAGAAATGCGACCCGTCATACGAAAGTCCAGACGCCGGGTATACGAAATAATTTTTGCCCAAGCTAAAACGGAGAACTTCGTTCACTTCGCTCGCTCGTTCAATAAGGCGTAATAATTATGTTTGTTGAAAACTTACTTCTTAAAAACCTCGTCAATTCGCCCGTTGGGCTTGGCTTCTTCGATTTCTCGGTTCAATACGTTTTGATCTACCAGCGCCTCCATGCACGTTTTCAAAGTTAGTAACGCATTCTGTAATCAAGGAAACCACCAAACTTAATTAAGGTGAACCTGTAGTATATTCAAATCAGCATCTTTAGAACCGAAGCAATCAAAAATACCTAAATACTTAATTAGGATTTCACGAGGTACATTTTTCACCTCCATATGCCTTGTTAGGCCGCTTGTAGACGTCCGTTGTTATCACCGGACAACGGACCGTTTTTTCGCCGGCCTTGCGGTCGTTGTTGTATGGCTTATGTCACCGGACAAGTGTCCGGAGCATGTACACACATTCATTATAAGATTTATAAGCCATACAACACCGCAAGTCCAGCAAAATAAACGGTCCGTTGTCCGGAGAAAACAACGGACGTCTACAAGCGGCCTCACAATTCCGTTTAGGAAGCCCTACAACACACAATATAATTGGTGTTCTAGTCGAAAATGTCGTCTTTGAATATTTCCACTTTACCTACTACTTAGTTATGTCACATTTTCTAATGACAAACAACATAACTGTCGATAAGTAACCTTGTAGTTTCAACAAAACAAGAACAAGGAAGCTACTTGACTTGGAATAGTGTGATGGATGATATTTTAATGAACTACGAGTAATTAGCGGCGATGGACGTCAAGATACTTGGTTTTATCTATTAGCTCGTTTGTAACTCGCTCTTCCTTCAATGACGACATAATTATCAGGATACCAACGGATTGCTACTTTTACTACTCTTATACATAGGTGGGCGTTAAGGTGGTTCGGTGACCATACAAAACGTCATTTAACATTCGCAGGGTAACGGCGTGATATTTAAAGAAAACTTATGCAAGAATCTTTCATAAATTGGCTTTCCTAATGCGTATAGAATAAACGTTTTCCCAATGTATTACGGGACAAATTAATTTTTCAAATTATTCTAGTTTATACAAGTTTTTTCTAGAAAAGGGGGAATTTCGCGCAAATGGAAAGCCAATTTATGAAAGTGTGTTACATAAGTTTCTTAAAATATCACGCCGTTCGAATGTCAAAAAACGTTTTGTATGGTGGTCGAACCACCTCGTTTAACTCGTTAATCGTTAATTAACGAAGTTGACATTTTGAGTTACGGATTCTCTTTTAAGTTAACTTAAATAATTGGTAACGGACTCCTTAACTTCTGTTAACTTTCCATAAGTCCGTTAATCGTTAATCGAGGTGCTTTTCGATATATTTTGGGCGAGTGAAGAGTTGGTTCGTGTTAATAGTAGATATAGTATTAAAAGGCTTCCAAGCAAACGTTTGTTGAATAAGCGGTTTATGCAACTGGATTATCTTATCATGACACTGAACTCCTCATAACTCAGTCATATTTGACCAGAAAAGTCGCTAAAATCGCAAGTTAACGGCTAGTTGTGATTTTTTAATATGTTTTTAGGACCACTACCAGTACCGTATATCCAAGTTTGCAGCTTCGAAAGACGTGTATACGGTAGATCTTCACAAAAAGCATACCAAATAATCATTAAAAAAACGATTCTGATGTGGGTCTCAAGCCCAAGTTGGATTTAAGGGATCTATTTATTTTATTTAACGTTGATAATCCAGCTATCCTATGGGCAGAGTTGGGATGTGTTGAGAAGGTAAATGACAAGCCGTCCACCATTTTAAAACAAGTCTTCAATTTAGCTGCATAGGAGCCTCTCCGTCCATTAAGGCACCCGTAGGTATAGAGTATTTATAGGAATCCTTACCGTAAGGTGCATAATTTTAGACTGTTTTATGTTAACGAAAAGTGTTTCGTCGGCATCTGTCATTCCCATACATTTTATTAGTTTTCTATTGGAGTCAGCGCTTGTCGATTGTATGTAACCTTGTCTACGGCCCCAGATTAGATAATAGATAGAACTTTGCCCCGTTAGTAAATTATTCTTCCATTTTCCTGTCATTGTTAAGGTAATTAAAATTATAACACATTAGTTTTAGGTTCAATCCTATTAGTTGATAGGTACCTACAAATTTGTATATGTAAATAATGGTACCTAATCAGAATATCTCCATGTGAAATTTCATCCAAACCATGTACTTAACTCAGTTACAAGTTTAAGCGGGAAACGGGGAGTTATTTACAGGAACAAAGTTATTTTTAACCCCCGACGTAAAGAGGGGGGGTGATATAAGTTTAACGTGTCTGTCTATCTGTGTATCTGTCTGTGGTATCCTATAGCTCCCAAACGGATGGACCGATTTGAATGTGGTTTTTTTTATTCGAAAGCTAATGTGATCCCGAGTGTTCTTAGCCATGTTTAATGAAAACACATTTTCATCAGCCGTTTTTGAGATAATGGACTTTGAAACGAAAATGTCGGGTTTTTATTACATTTATACATAAGTATGGACGATCAATTCTCGTACAGTCGACTACAAGAAGATGCACTTCTTCACTTTAATCCATTGGAATAATGTGAACAACAACTGGGAACAAACAAACTGAAACGAACCTTTCTTTTTGGCCCAGTGGTAGACTGATAGAGAATGCCATACGGCATGAAGTCCGCCATTTGTACCTTTTCTGTGCATCAAAGTATTAATAAATAAAAGAGACGCCTATACATTTTGGTGCTCACCTGTACACTTTCCAGAAAACGTACACAACTTGCACCTGAGGAACTATAGTTGTCTTTTAAGCTGATTGTCGAGAAGACTCGGAACAATTTCAATTTTCCTTGATCGGATCGGTGTTAGCTGCTAAGGCAAAACTACACATTAATTACCCAGCAAGGCAACACTAACACGCATCGCCAGGAAGCAATTAACCTCGCTCGCCACCGTTAGCCATTACGGCAATATCGAAAGTTCGAAACTAACCATGTTGTTGTTCAACAAACAGGA
The DNA here is from genome assembly GCA_947049275.1 of Epinotia bilunana. Taxonomy (NCBI): domain Eukaryota; kingdom Metazoa; phylum Arthropoda; class Insecta; order Lepidoptera; family Tortricidae; genus Epinotia; species Epinotia bilunana. The sequence goes on along the minus strand of OX346259.1, from coordinate 13,431,448 downwards.
AGATAAAATAAGCGTGGGGCTTACTACCCAGCAGTGGGACCTATATAGGCTGATATTGATGATGATATTACAAAGGTATAAGAGGAAAAGCTTGTGCTCAGCAATGAGACGCATATATGTTATGCATGGACCACTATCAGAATTTTAAAAATACCGCGGATTAATTAAATAAACTAACTTGAAAAATGTCATGTTTCATGTGTCTATCTATACCTATACCTATGTACGTACGTACGTTAAAAGTAAACGACCTGGCCGAGGATCCCTACTAGCAATCATGTCATGGAGCACACTTTAGGAAACCCTGGTATAGGCTGATGATAATGATACCCACATAACCATAAGGATGGACAGCGACGATGCGGCAAGCCAAGGCAAAGGTGGCGGGACGAACAAGACGCATTTCTTATCATTTACCTATCAACTAATCAGAAAGTGACAACCTTCGCCCCGAAACCAACGCCTCGAAGCAATGCCGGAAACCGGGTCGTGTGGAATCAAATAGCATGGCCTTTGTCAATACAGAGTGAAGACTCGAAAATTATTAAACTCCTAAAAAAGAAGGCTAAAAAATATGCCTAGTGACGAAAATCCTATTCTGATATCGCAAAACATTACGAAGCTACAGCCGTTTTAATATTGCTTGTTAGAGAGAGAAAACGCTCGCAGATAGTGACGTCACAGTCAGCGAGCGTCATAGTTAATGACAATCGTTACACATGTAGGAGCGTTTTGCGTAAAAGGGACAGAACCACACCCCCTCTTAAAACTTTGGACACTTACAACTTTGCGATTATTTAACCTCTTGCGTTGTTTTTTTTCTCCATTTGACTACATTTCTAATCCTTTTTCAAGAAAATACAACATTATTGATTATGTTATTTAGTGTCTACACCCCTAGGTTTTAAAACAATAAAATAGGGAGTAGAAAAGTCAACATCATTATGATTCCAGCGAATACGAATAAATACCAGACACGCTTCAACACTAGATCTACCGTGGAAAAACCAGCCCTCATAGCACAGGAATTACCAAGCGTCATAGTATATGAGTAGCATAGTTGGGGGTCATACATAGATTTATTTAGATTAGCCTCCTTCCTGTGCACAACGGTCAAAGTTAAGGGCTGTAAAACCTATTTTTTGGTTCGACTCATAACCGCATAACGGCATGTCCTCTTAAATCATTTTATGCGATAAAAACATGGTATAAATGCACGTCAGCCTTTTAACTATCGACTAAAGGAAATATTACTTGTTTTTTGACCCAATTGCAAGTATGTACAGTCAGCGGCAAAGTAACATGACCCCTTCCCCTCCGCTTGCATAGAAGTACTATGCAGGGGGTCATGTTACGTAGCAGCAGGACACATACATAGAATTTACACAGAAGTTAGAATTTTCTTTAAAATATATTTTAAAACAAATTAAATCCAACACTTAACTTGCATATACCAGTGCGGTCCAAAAGTTTCTGGCTGAAGAAATATGGCAGTTTAAAAATAAAAATATAATGTGTCGATGTGATTGTCATTTATTCTGCTTTTTCGTGTTTAGTTCTGAGGTTTCTGTTGGTTGTGGTTTTGATTTGACGGCGTTTAGAACAAAAGGAAGTCTGAAAGTTTTCGAAATGTTTAAGCTGGAATATAAGTCAGCCCAACCGGTATAAAAAAGGTTAGATGCTGTATCCGGGGATACCTCTCGTCATTTTCCACCATAAAAAATGGAGTTAGCAGTTTCATTTAGGACAGGAGTCCATTGACGTCGAACCTCGCTCCGGCCGGCCTGTGAAAGCACTCACCGTGGACTGCGTCAAATTAGTGGAAGAGGAAGTTCCGAGTTATTGAAGACTGAAGACTAAAGAAATAGCGGCAAAGACAGGGCTTTCGAAAACTTCAGTTCTTAGGATTCCTCATGGACATCTTCACATGAATAAAGTTAGTGCAAGGTGGGTGCCCAAACTTCTTTCGAGCTTGCAGCGAAGTGAGCAAAAGCGTGCTCTCAAGAAGTTTTAGGCGCATATATAGACACACGGAGAGAGTTTTTTGAAGTCAATTGTTACGGGGGACGCAACTATGGTTTTGTACTATGATCCTCTCCCCAAAAGGGAATCGATGGAGTGGCGTCGTCTTGGTGAAAAGCCGCCTAGGAAGGCCAAGGTAACACAATCCACCAAAAAGATAATGGCTACAATATTTTGGGATTGTCTACTGATTGACATAAAAAAAGGAATACTAGGTACGGTAAATGGTAGCTACTACGCCACCCTTATTGACCAGTTACGAGAGGTGATCAAGCAGAAAAGTCGTGGAAAAGTTAGCAGAGGTGCTCGGCTTCTCCACGACAATGCACCCGTTCACATTGCTTTAATTGCCAAGGCTGCTGTTGCAAAATGTGGCTTCGAGGAAATTCGCCACTCACCTTATAGTCCTTGGCCCCGAGTGACTATTATTTGTTCTCCAAACTTAAGGCAGACTTAAGAGGAAGAAGATTTTCTTCAGATGGTGAAGTGACCCGTGCGGTTTACGCTCATTTTGAGGACAAATCTTCTGAATATTTTTATAACGGGATTAAGAGATCTGAAAAGTGCATTGAATTAGAGGGAGACTATATATCGAAAAATAAAAAATAAAATGTAAATATATATAATTCTTTTCTTTCCGGAATTTTTTGGACGTATTGGTGCCCAAGACGCGAGGTGATTAATTTCTAGAAAACGTTATATCCTAGTATTTAAGCTACGGTAGCCTAGTGGTTCAGTCAGGCATGCGGTTGTCAAGCTGCGGTCGCGGGTTCTTCTTATATTCACCGTTAGCTTTTCGGTGAAGGAAAACGTCGTCAGGAAACCGGTCTAATCCCAATAAAGTCTAGTTTTAAGGTCCGATGGCAGTCGATTTCGTAGAACTAGTGGCAATGCCAAATCTTGGGATTAGGTGTCAAAGCGGTCCCCTGTCTCCTTTAGGGCACAAACGAGGAGAAGGAGGAGGTTATAGACTTGTATTTATTAAATACCCAGCCTAGCTATTCCAGTCAAGTGTCATTTCATTACTGAGAAAAATCGTTCCCATAATATGGAGAACGAAATACCCTTTTTCCTAAAGCACTATATAGCGCTTGGTACTATGAATGAATAAATATGATAAACAGCCTATTAAATGTCACGTACGAACCTGGACCTACTACTCACTATCGACTGGAATGAACTATGACACCGGATGAGAGAGCAGATCCAACGATAGAACAAGAATAATGTATGTTGGTCAATAACAAAACTAATTTATATACCTAATACACACTCAATATCAAAAATAACGGGTACACTTTGTTAGGAAAGTCTGAATTAAGTGTCTGAATTAGTTAAGGGTCTCTTCGGGGCCCATCCTGTTATAAAAAAGACGAGAGTAAGAGAGATATAATAGAGGAGTTTATTGTAAACTACTGATCTACGCTCGGCTAATAATGAACTGATTAGTAATTCGTTCTGTAGTAATGCATTTATACTATGGAACTAATTATAACTAGGTTATAAGAAATTATAATTAAGACATCCTCATTATAATATGAATAGGATGAACAAATAATTATTTGCTCAGGGACCATTATAAAATTAATCGTTTGTCAATGAACAGCAGTGTAGCCGAGTGACAATATCAATTAGCCGAAAACAGGGCTTATTCCAAGGTTAGTTCACATGGTTTTGAGATTTACTCTTATATATTATTATAACTTGCACCATGTATGGCCTTGGGTTTGGAAGACTTTGGAAGACTGAACAATGATATAACTTGGTCATCAACTGGTTATCCTACTAATATTAGAAATGAAAAGATTGGATCTTTAGATATTTGTTACTCAATCACACTTAAACGGCTCAAGAGATTTGGATGAAACTTTGCACGATGATAGCTTACAGCCTGGATTAAAATATAGGATAGTTTTCATCCCGGTTCCAAGCAGGCGAAGTCGGGGGCGCAAGCCAGTAACTAGTAAAACAGTGTTTCCAATCGATATATGACGTAACAGTCATGCCACGTCATGACATAATCAACGAATAGGTCGAATAGGTAATAATAAATCAGCCTGTATATGTCCCACTGCTGGGCACACGCCTCCTCTCATGGATGAGGGGCGAAATCACGAGATATCGAGCGGATTTTCGAAATTCAATCTCCGTGGCTGGAAATCTCGTGTCGAAATCTCGGTCGAGATCTCGATTGGAATAATCGTGATTTAAGTACCCAAAAGCAATTTAAAATACTTCTTGTCGGTCAGTAGTTGGCAAGTACTAAATGCTTCAAAAGAAATTATTTAAAGGTACGAGCCGGGATCCAAACCCACAAGCCGGGGGCCTGTACCGTACCACTGTACCATAAGGCTACCGTAGCTTGTTCATGAGTGTTCAATACCTATACCTAAAATCAACAAGTAAGGTTCATTGACTTTGTTGTGTTAATGCAAGTTTTAGTTGCAATGCAAATTGAAACCTCATGCATTAATATAGGAAGTGAAACGAGTCGCCGTTTCTCGTAAACAACGATACTTAGGTACACGCAAATATCGGAAAATATAACTACGAATTAAATCACCTAGGCAAAGCAAGTACACGGAAAACCACGCTATCGACTTTCATTTTAAACAATGGATTAGTTTTATTATTTAAAGTCATATATTTAAATGGTACCATGGTATGGTGAGTGTGCGTGTGAGCGAGTGCGAGTGCGAGTGCGAGTGCGAGTGCGAGTGCGAGTGCGAGTGCGTGTGCGTGTGCGTGTGCGTGTGCGTGTGCGTGTGCGTGTGCGCGTGCGTGTGTGCGTGCGCGCGTGCGTGCGTGCGGGTGTGTGTGGGTGTATTGTGTGTCCGTAGATGAATAAGTGTTATCGAAAACTAACTATTAGGTATGCTGTTTTGTGTTGTTATTATCCCGCTTTATATTGACTGCAAGCGTTTTAAATAAGAGTACGAATAACCAATTCATAAAATAATTAATTACTCTTGCTCCTAACACAACCATAATCATTTCATTCGGATACTTGTCCATATTTGTTAGTAGCGTACAGAAAAACTTAATTCTAGTGTTAGTAATTACATACAATTGATTATTATTCAATTACAATTAGTTATTGCAGCTTGCTACATCGCCTCATGAGTGGACAGTCTATTCTGCAAGATAATGCGTTTAGGAGACTGTTAGCAACACCTTGCAATCTGTGCAATCGGGATGCCGCTCTTTTGCGCGTAATTGTCGTCCGTGCGGGCATCGGCAAACATCCCTGACGCACTGCAGTATCGAGGTAGCCCCATCAGCATCCTAAACGCATTATTGTATTGCACCCGCAAGGCATTGTATGCTCGCTGCGTAAAGCCGGTCCACAGGCCGTAAGTATAAAAAGATTGGCAAAAGCACTTAAATACTGTGATCTTTACATCGTTGCTGCACTTTGCAAACCTGCGCACCAACATATTGCAGCGAACCGTCAATGCCCTACGCTCCGCTCTATATCAATATCGTCACTGAGATCCTCGGTGAGCCAGTGACCCTGGTATTTAAACCGCTGTACTCTCCCCAGGGCGGCGCCATTTAACACAACAAGAGGAGCTTCCTCTAGTTTCCTGTTGCCTGCCCGGAAGACGAGTAGCTTACTTTTAGCTGTATTATACCTGAGCCCATGTCTCTCCGCATAACACTCACAGATTCTGACGAGCTTCCTGAGCGCACTGATAGAGGGAGCCAACAGCACCATATCGTCAGCGTAACTTACGTTGTTGAGGCAAGTACCGCCTATGTGACAACCGACCTTGGAACCGCACCGAGCACCGGCACACCGATTTATCATAATGTACTTTTGTCTCAGGTAATAAACATTTTAATTTTTCATTTTATTTTCACGTCTTCCGCTCAATCTGCCTCACCCCCGCAAACACCTAAACATCGTGTATAAAAGCGCCTTAATGATACATTATTTATGAATAGGATACTTAAGTCTGGTATTTTATAAATATGGTATTTTTACAAGTGGTCCTGTGAGAGTTTGTCTTTTTTAATCTAACACTAATGTAACCTAACCTAACTTACTAACGCTTTACTATTTTAAGTAATGTAAGTAAAAAATGCATTCTGAAATTATGTCTGCCTAAAATATCACAAAGATAAGATTTATCATAACTATCATAAGTCATTTTATCATCAATCAAGGTGTTAGCCTAAAACAGTATCTCAAAGGGATTTACTGACGCCTATCCGCTTATTAAAAATGGAGCAAAATTCTGATAATTGTGATTAAAAAGATACTAGAAGTGAAGCAAGACTAAATCTGAAGGTCATTATACCTACTACAGGCAATTGAGCAATCTGGCGTATAAATAATTAAAAATATTTTTTTTGGCTATGAATTTAAACCAAACCAGAATATGGGTTATTCCAAAAATGGTCCATAATTATGAACTTTAACCTCTGATTGAGCCCTGAATACTTCAGGGTAGGTGTCCACCTGGCAGTACCCTAAAGCCCTATGACTGTCTTTTTGGTATTATTTTTTCTGAGCAGCATTCTGTGCTTCTGTAAATGTTTATTAAGCAGGGCACGCAACAAAAGTTATTTTGTAACAAGTATAGAATGTTGTAATGTTCTTGCTAGCAACTAGCTGGTCCTTCATCCTATCACAATCAACAATATTACTATATCTCCATCTTACCTCATCTACAATTGAAAGAAAAGAAAGAAAGAAAGAAAGAAAAAATTTATTCGTGGCAAAAAAAAAAAAAAGAGTGTGGAGTGGACACGTACGCACATACACATTTGCCACGAAATGGTCACAACTCAGCGTAATGCTGGCAACGCCAGCGCTGGCCTTCCGTTGTGGCCATTTGGTGAGGTGAGGACGGAACAATGACGCCACGATCACACACAAGGACAAATGGCAAATTACAAAAACATTACAAATAACGAAGAACACAAACTCAATTGCTAGAAGTGCCACAGAAAATGAAACTTTCATGAGCTCTGCCAACTCTTTTCGGGCATAAAAGCAATTGAGATTGTTTATTGTACAACTTTTTAAAACTGTATTTGGAATTTGAATCATTTGCCTTGGACCATAGAATTTGAATCATTTACCTTGGCCCATAGAGGTGTTTTTTGAATGGATTACTTTGATGCAATTCGAACAACTTAAATAGGTAATCTCAAGTAAACAACCTTTAGTGATAAATCGGTGCCTAATTTATATTGCAATTGTATTAATAGTATTGTTGTTTACTGAATAATAGTACATTACGTATCTAGGGCGGTGAATTCGTAAACGGCCCAGATCGCAGGTCTTTGTGGCCCGAACCGAAGGTGAGGGCCATAAATATGCGATCTGGGGCTTTACGAATTACCGCCCGTGGTGAGCACAAAATTTTACGTCTTCATCTGGCCACAATGTGAATTTAACCGTACGCGCAAGCGTGCAGTAAAACTCGCATTATGGCCAGGTGTAACGTAAAATATATTACCCCATCTCAAATATAAGTTTATGTTACTTATATGTATGTAACTAGAGATGTGCTGAATATTCGGTATTCGCATATTCTGCACATATTTCAATGTTTGGCCGCATTATTCGATTAAAATACTGATTCATTTTAGAGGTGTTTGTCTGTAATTTGCTATAATGTAATTTAGTCTATTTACAAGGCCATGAGTACATGGCCTTGTAAATAGTTTACTTTAAAAATCAATAAGATTTTTACCGTTAATGAGACTTTTTGGAATGGCTGATGAAGGCAAAAGCTGAACCGAATATTCGTAATCAACAAAACCCATAATATGTAAATTATTAAAAAACTCACCTCAGCGTTGCCAAAAGCATTGGGCCCTCCGTTACTTTCACACTTGTCCTTAAAGGCAGCTGACGTCCTGTTCTTGATCTCTTCAACTTGTTCCTTAGTAACAGCCCCCTGCAGGTCCGGGGGCAGATTCTCTAGGGCTTTGTCCACGGCTTGGGATTCATCCGTATCCAACTGAGCCCAGGTTACCCCTAAATATAAAATGCATATATTCATTAGGCCCATTTAATTACATTATGTTATAAGGAATATTTCATGAATACTGACCAATATTATGTGTTTTTAATAGATTGCATTTGGTTTTAGCTGATTGCCTATATGTGGATACAAGCTTTTTATATCTTGCACTGTTTGTTTATATATATTTTTAAGTAAGTGTGTAACTTGAGAACTGATCTGATTGAGCTGAAATTTACCATAGCTACTTATGTAAGATCGGTAACAACTAAATAAACTTATTTGAGACAACATTCATAGCATGACAAACACTAAACAAAGATGATGGTATGAGTATAGTACAAATTTTTACGTCATCTAAATGTAATAGCATCTGATATTTCGTTAGGTGGTGTTGGCAAAATTCGAGTGTTCTAATCAAAACATTAGTTTGTAAATTAAAAGGTCATCTATTTTTATGCCACAAAATAAAAAAAACAAACTCTTATCACCATTTTTTTAAGGCACCTGCCTGGTCATCGTACAAATTTCAAGGTACGTTTTTCTGGCCATCAATAAATATTTTTTAATTTCTTTAAATAACCTAACTACTCATAGGACTTATTCTGTCAAAGGAATTTAAATTATATTCAACTGGAATAGACTTGCATTTGTTTTGTTTTGGGCACTTTTTAAATCAAACGAAATTCGACTATTTCTGACACAATACAATTCCAATTCCAATGTGGGCCTTAGGAGGGTAGGATGAATGTAGGTGACAAATATATGAATATAAATACGAACGGAGAGTAAATCAAGATAATTGTATAGAAAGAAATATAGTCTAAGAAAAAGTTAAAGAAAAAAACGAAATCTGAGTTTTTTGGCCAAACTTGGCTTAGGCTTGAGAATTATATAGAAGTAGTTACCTACTGTGTAATCTAGACCAACTCTTTTACTATTACTTTTTATTCTTAGATATTGAAAACATTCCCATAAAATCGGTGATGTAGTACGTGTCAATGTAAAAAATAAGCCTCATAACGACGAACTAAAGTTTTTTCTATTTTGAAGCAACGCAAAAATATTTCCTACATATAATAAATATGCACGTAAAATAAAAAAGAGCGTATTTAATAATTAATAATAATAAGACACCAATTACCTACTCCTGTTTATATAGGTACCGATTCTCAAAACTTATTGAACACCCCTAGTATGTTGGATCGGCATCAAAAAACCTACGCACATACTTACAGTGAAATCTAGTAAACAACAGCAGAGGTTAAAAAATACTCGAAGAATTAATTTCCGTAATGTAAAAAATTCAAGGGTAAGAATATAATTATAAACAAGGTGATACTTACCCAACAGAAAGACCGCTACAACGAGACTCTTTCCAACCATCTTGTCTCGAAAGTACAGTTTATATTATAAAGATCGCTTTGCGCTCAGTAAATCAATAGACCACAAATATATTAATATACAGATACCATGTTCATTTATAGCGTATATCGATTAACGGTCAGACTAGGTGCTGTACTATGTTCCGTAACTAACCGAACGTAGCTGCTTACAGAAACAGACTGACTGTGACTGATCTCATATGTCATATGTTTTTTTTTTAATTATGACATTGACGAGATGACAGCGGTGAAGTGCGATACAATGACAGATAACATTGCATTAAACGTAGTGGTTATATTCTCTTTGTGTGTACCTATACGCCGACAAATCTTGAAAACGGCCCGTGTGAATTTAGTGCCGAAACATTGACGTCACATGAAGTAAATAGATACACAATGACGAACGTAAATTTAAAGAAAAAAATAAAAATTTTGCTCCAAAATGGCAACTCTAGCTATATTTCAGCACGTCTAGCACACGACGGCCGCGACATACTCTCGATTTTTATCGCACTATACCTCTTCTTCTAAGTGTTCTTATAAGAGAGAGACGGATGGTGCGAGAAAAATCGAGAGAGCTCGCGCGCCGTCGTGTGCTAGCCGTGCTGATAGTCCAGTCAATGAACTGACAGCTTGTATGGAAAAAATGCAATTTTGGAAATAATTTATAATAGCTTATTTTTTATGTGTAACGGATATATTATCAATTAAATAGTTACCCAGTGACAAAATCCGACAAAATTTCAGACATCAATAAAATGATAAATTAACTAGCTTCTGAAAAGTCAGAAAAATATTAATAAATATTTTTGGCTTTACTTTAGTTCATTTACATCTTCTCTATAATATTCAAGATAAATCGTTCAAAAAAAGACAATGCATGATTCATTGAAATCTACATAATTACTTCCGGGTGGAAAGTTTGTCGGATTCTTTAATAATCTTAGAATAACATTTTAAAATGAAATCAACAAAAAAAACGCTATTATAAATTTATGTTTTTCAAAACCGTATTTTGCCTGCACGGCTAGCACGCGACGACGCGCGAGCTCTCTCGATTTTTCTCGCACTATCCGTCTCTATCTTATTAGAACACTTAGAAGAAGAGGTGTAGTGCGATAAAAATCGAGTATGTCGCGGCCGTCGTGTGCTAGACGTGCTACCGCGAAACGAAAACGAACTTCGTTCGTGTATCTCCGTCTCTGTCGCACTTGCTGTTTCGAGCGACAGGGAGGGAGATACACGAACGAAGTTCGTTTTCGTTTCGCGGTAGCACGTCCATCATGCGACGGCCGCGACATACTCGATTTTTCTCGTTATATCTCTTGTTCTAAGTGTTCTAATAAGAAAGAGACGGATAGTGCGAGAAAAATCGAGAACTCGTGCGCCGTCGCATAAAAGCCGTGCAGCAGGTCTATCATGGGACGGCCGCGACACACTCGATTTTTTCTCGCACTATACCTCTTGTTCTAAGTGTTCTAATAAGAAAGAGACTGATAGTGCGACAAAACTCGAGAGAGCTCGCGCGACGTCGCATGATAGCCGTGACATTCAGAGATTAGATGCTAATAGCGTTTACTTATAATAATACTAGCTGATGCCCGCGGCTTCGCCCGCATACTTATAGGAAAATGTAACATATTGAATTTTCCCGTGGGAATTAGATGTTTTCCCGCTGGAAAAAGTAGCCTATGCCACTCTCCAGCTTCTAAACTATCTCCATACAAAAAATCACATTAATGCGACGCTCCGTTGCGACGTGAAAGAAAGACAAACATACACACTTTCGCATTTATAATATCAATAAGGAATATATCAATACCTACATCAAGCCATCATCAAGCTATTATATGTTTCATACAAAAGAGAACTTATTGTATAAGATTATAAGGTCCTTATTAACAAATTAAAATTAAACAGATCAGAGAACTGCCTACAAAGCTGAAGGTCCTGGGTTCGAATCCCGGTAAGGGCAAATATTTGTGTGATGAGCATGAATATTTGTTTCTGAGTCATGGATGTTTTCTATGTATTTAAGTATTTATATCTATTATATATATCGTCGTCTAGTACCCATAACACAAGCCTTACTGAGCTTACTATGGGACTAGGTCGATTTGTGTAAGATTGTCCCCTTATATTTATTTATTTATTTATTATTTATTTAACTTAAGTTTATTAAGATTTTTTTCATAGTGTGACCACAGAATAAGTAATAGTACAAGTACAGAAATTGCACTTCCTAGCAAAAACGACGTTTAGGCATAAGAAACGTGCCTACTCTGTGCATCTCTGTGTAGTACACGTGTAGCGCTAGGGCTGTCACACCAAGATTACATTTATTCCGAGGATTACATCAATGAAGGCAAGAAATGTTCTAGCTCACCAGGTGGCGCTTGAGTAAAGTGAACCGATATTAATTTAGTACATGCTACTTCACATGTATGTCAGTGTCATTATGAATAACACCACACTTAAAATTGAACTGCCACTTCTCTATTAACTAATTCAATTTAACTTTACAATACTAAAAATAATAACATAAACAGGTTTACAATATTAAAACCCAAAATTACCTAATTATAACTAATCGCCCCCAGCCGTTCCTGGTGCAAAAGTCCCCATAATACTGGCTAATACTTTTGACATTTTAATTCGTAAGTTAATTCACAATTAAGTTCAAAAAGCATACGGTTTTATTGATATACACTGTTTAGGGTTCTGTAGGTACTTTTATAGTTTTTTTTAAGAGTATATCTTATCTATCTCAAAAGTTTGCATTATCACTGGAAAAGTGCTCCTTACACAAAACGACGTGACTGCCATGATTTTCCTATGAGGATACGTTTTTCTATACTGGAATTGGAAAGGTAGACATCATTTGATAAGTCTCGGTAAAGTGCTGCATATAGGTTATGAAAGAATAGCATAGACAACAGACAGACTTGTTTAATAAAAACAATTTAATTACAATTTTTGTACTTTAATATTATAATATTATACCTTTGGGTTTTTTCAGTCTTTCAATAGGTGATTATTATATTTGATGGTAGAAAAAATTAACTTCCTTTATAAATTATTAACATCAAAGTAAGATAAACCTCGTAATAAATAAGACAAAAATAGGTACGCGCGGTTCGTCGGCGGCGGAGGATCACAGCACGACCGACGCACGTGTGCTCGTTCGCGCGGTGCCGGCCCTCGACTCGACTGACTGGCGGCCCGGGGCCTCGCGAGCGATAGGTGTCTAACGCGCCCCGCCCCGCCCACTGCAAGCCCCCTGGTGTGACTTGAATGCGCTTACGCCTACATACATTCACGCCTTTATTCCCAAAAGGGGTAGGCAGAGCACATGAAACGTATATTCCAGCGCCACTTTTAGCATCAGTGTGGGTATAAAAGATCGACAAAATGTGATATGCGCCAGTCCAAGTTGGCTCAATTTAGGTTGCACAGGGCGGTTCCACAACACTTCGGGAGCTCAAATACCTCGAGCCATCCGGTTGCCTCTTAGACACTGCAACTACGCGTCAATTGCTCTGAATATTAGTGCTTTTGAATAAGGAACTTTGACATTTTGTACGCAGGGTTTTAGGAGGTTGTCTGCGGCGCTGCGGCCTACTTTGCACGTTGTCGTCGCTGAGGATGCCTTGGGAATTTAAAATTTACATAAATCCCGATTCAACCGAGTGGTTCCGTAGGACGGTTTTTTTTTCGGATGATTGTCTGTCTAGTTACTTATACTACATCAAATAACCGAAAGTACGGCTGCGTTCTGCAATATTCTATCCCTATCTTGCTCTGTCGTATAACTTCATACTGCTCGTACCGCTCGCCGCGGTCGGACGTTTGACGTCTTTAAGAAGACGCTACAAGGGCCGATATCGACACGACTGCATGCAGGCCGCCACGTGATTCGGCCCGGGTGTCGGAAGCACGGCGGCCAGACTAGACTAGAGGCCCTACCGCGAAACGAAAACGAATTTCGTTTGTGTATCTCCCTCTCTGTTGCACTAGCTAGTTCGAGCGACAGAGAGGGAGATACTCGAACGAAGGTCGTTTTCACTTCGCGGTAGCCCCTTAGCACTCCATACTAGATTTTCTGTGACCTTGCTTGGTAGTCCTGCCGATTTCGCTCGTGTAGCGTCTCCTATTATCCTAGGCTTAAAGGCGTGTCCATACGTGGGTGCGGCGGATGGCATGCAGTCCGCCGCGTGATTTTGGCTCGTGTGTAATGTTGCAGGATACACAACGTCCGGCAAAACCAAGGTCACATTGACAAGTATTCTTCGATCTGTTGTAGTAGATTCCTTTTCCTCGGCAGGCTGCCCCGCTCGCTCGAACATCTAGACGCACCTTTAGGCGACGCCAGACGCCCGGGCGCGGCGGAGGACTGCATGCTGTCTGACAGGCTTTAGTAACAAAAGATTAAGTACGAATTTATATTTATAAGTTGGTATTAATATTTAAAGTAAATACAAACTGGCAACGTACCTATACCCAAAGATAATATAACCTATACCTACATCATTAATATTGAGAAAAGGTTGCTAACTTAATTAGCATCGTTATGTATACAGAGCCGAAGATTAAGGATTTCGACGGTATTTCATAGAAGCCACTGTTTAGATCCCGATCCCGACGAATCTAAAAAAAAACAGTCGTATTATATTCATGTAATAATCTATACAAATATTATGAATAACCATCAAAAGCTGTGAGATTGTAGCTAAGTTTGTACGTAGGGGTAATCTTCGGAACTAAATATTTGATTTCATAAATTCTTTCTCAGCTCGTATACGTATATCGTAAAATAAACTTTGGCAGTTTATAAATACATCGATCAAATATTAAAAATAGTAAATAGCAAACAATATGCCACAGGTAATATGGTACTAGATATGAGCAAGGCGTATGACCGGGTCTCTTATAATATTTTACTGAACAAATTACATGGGATTGGTGTGCGAGGAATTGTACCCAAATAGTTTAGGTACCTCGTACCTCAAAAACCAGAGTCCAATGTGTAGAGGTAAGACATTAAAATAACCATACCGGAATCATTCATTAATCATTAGACACGTGCAATCAAATAAGCTGATGTCACTGGATGCATTCCGCAAGGAAGCGTTTCAGGTTGTCTCCTATATATTACTAGCTTCTTCCCGCGACTCCGTCCGCGTGGAACTAGTTTATATCGTAGCACCATACAAACTTTCTTCCCTATTTCTTCCCCTCAGGGGATGGTTTCCGGGATAAAAACTATCCTATGTCCTTCCCCGGGATTCAAAATATCTCCATACCAAATTTCATCTCAATCGGTTCAGCGGTTGCGTGAAGAGGTAACAGACAGACAGACAGACAGACACACTTTCGCATTTATAATATTAGTATGGATTTATATTAATGATTTGCTAAACATATTAGAAACCACAAGCGTCACTATGATATTTCCGTCGTTTTCCCAAACAGTTCCAACGAGTGATTTAAAGTTTAACCTTGACAACATCTACACAAACTAGATTCCTGGCTAACCAAACATAACCTAGAATTAAACTACAGTAAAACTAAATTAATGCAGTCCAGACCTTACCAAAAACAACCTTTAAGTATAAACTATTCCTTTTATAGGATGAAATATAGACACAAATATTAATTGGAAAGCCACATTCAGAAAATACGCTCAAAACTATCCAGTGTCACAATGCCTTGTTCGAATTAAAAAAGACAACAGATTTAAAAACCTTCTTATTCGCTTATTATGCCTACGCCCAGCACTATATTCCGATATGGCATACTGATTTGGGGCAACAGTACGAATTCGAATAGCCTGTTCATTTAGCTACAAAAAATGCGTCAGAATCCTAGTTAAGATAAAAACGGACACAGAGTTGTATGCAATATTAAAAAAAACTGCATTCTAACACTTAATGCCTCTTTATACACCCTAGAAGCCTGTACATTTGTCAAAACACATAATGTTTTTTTCTCATAAGTAAAGACCGTCAAGCGAGTCGTGTCACAAGCATTTAATTTTTTTTGTGTCACGGCCCGGAGGTCAGCCTCTTGCGATGTTTGTGTCAGACTGCGATAAAACGGAAGCCGTTTTATTCAGGAAATACAGTGAACCCACCCCAGGGGGTAACCAAAATGGTACCAGTAGCTACATATTAGTACCTAATCTGTGTTTTAAGGCGTTAATAGGTACCTACTTAACCCAATGCGACTGTTTTTTTTTATATAAATATCTCGGTCAAAAAATATACCCCGCCAAATAATATTGCATATTTTAATGTAAATAAGTATTAGTAAAATAAACTTACCAAATGCTCACGGCACAGGACTTCCGTTACGTTAAATCCGCGGAAGATTTTATCCTTGCACCGTTTCAGCACAAGATTCACTTTATTTTCCGAAAATGTCTCTTCAACGCAGTTTGATATTTTTACAGATTTATGGCAGGATTTAGGCTGAAATATATAATATAACAAGAATATTTGAAGATTATGATTTAATTTCTAGATTTTCATGTTTTTTCATTAAACGGAACTGAAAATTATTGATGTAATAACACATGTAAAAAAATATTGATGTGTCACAGTAATTCAGAAACTAAAATACGTAACATGCATCCATGGATATCTTATGTGTGTGTACCTACTACCTATGCATCATGAATGGCTTATTTGATATCTAGTTCGAAGGACCAAAGAGAAGAATTTCTTATGTTTAGAGTTCCTACTGGAAACTCGTACATTTACGAGCATTATATGTATCGAGGCGAATCTTGATCCCTATGACAGCTGTCATCTCCGTATAATGTATAACGTAAAACGTAATATTATACTGAGATGACAGCTGTCATATGTCGCCGCGATACGTAGGTATACAAGGATATCACTAAAGGCTTGGTCACACTGCTGCGCGATGCCAGCGGCACGGTAAATATAATAGCTAAAGCGGTTGGCGTTGCTTAAGGGTCTCCCCACACCTATCGACGCGGAATCGGCGTTAGCCGATCAATCAAAAAACTCTATGCCCACGCAATAAGAGCGAAAAATGTCGATTGACGTCGCTTCACGTCGGCCGAGCCGATCGACTTCTTTTTCGCTCTTATTTCGTGGACATAGTTTTTTGATCGGCTAACGCCTATTCCGCGTCGATAGGTGTGGGGAGACCCTAAGACCTTTCTTCACCATCCTTTTACAAACAGTGCTATGAGGCGCACAGGGGGCACGCTGGCTGATATAGGTACCTACCGCCGACTACCCCGATTTGCATTTAAGTTTACTGTATCGTCGCATCGGACGTTTGTACGGATTTGTTTGCCGACGGTGTGCAGCGTGTGTAGCGTCGCTAACCTGCACGGCTATCACAAGACAGCGCGCGAGCTCTATCGATTTTTGTTGCACAATCCGTCTCTCTCTAGAAAACTTAGAAGAGAGGTATAGTGCGAGAAAAATCGAGAGAGCTCGCGCGCCGTCTTGTGATAGCCGTACTGTTACCGTTATTTCGGTGCGCAGCAGTCAAGTCGCGCAATCACATAATCTGTATACCCCATAAGACGTTTGACACATTTGTCTATAATATTACTGTTGCAATATAAAAAGTTTTAAATAAATCTCAGGCTCATCTTTCCCTGGCCAGACTTCTAGTTAGTTACTGCTGGACGATAGTGGAAACGCTACACGATGCTTATTATCAGCCTAGTCACTTACGTCAAATTTTACGGCCTCCGTGTTATCCATGGCAAAATGCTGTTTCCCGGCCTGCGCCATAAATTCATCCTTCTTAAAACCGGCTTTTGAAGTAACGCATTCAATTAACTTTTTTTCCATTTCCGAAGTGAAGGCACCTGTAAAAATATCAATTGTATGTAAATACCCGTTTTTAAATAAGTCTACCTCACAAAGGTAGGGTATCGATGATTATGGAGGCAGTTAAAAAAATCCTGACTAAAAGCAATTATTCTGCCTTAAAAATAATTCCCTTTTGTCTATAGCTACGTACGTGATTTCGGCTGGTCTGGATAAGTGCCGGATGCACGGCGATCGGAAAAAACAAGGTCACTCCGTACTTGATTTTCTTTGACCTACTTCGGCCGTCCGCCGCGTTCGGTCGTCTGGCGTAGGCTAATGGGAGGGGTACTATGTAGCAGTGGGACGTATTTAAAGCCTAATACTAATGGGGCGTATACATGTCATAATTTGTCAGCCCCAATTTATCAGAAGCTGACTAATTTCTATCGTCTGGGGGGCTAGTACGCTAAGTTTTATGTCAACATAAAGCATTCGTCCCATTCTGGCAAATATACGAGTGCAAGAGGGACGAATGCTTTACGTCGGACATAAAACCTAGTGTGCTACCCCTAGCACACTAGGCTGGAGGCATGTTGCGCTGCTGATCCAACTGTCAAACGAATTGTACTGAGAAATTGCATGCACATGTGGTTTTTTTTTGTTTTTTCCCTACATTACTTCCTAAGGGCCCATAGGCGGTATAAAATACACAACAAAAATAAAAACAATATATACAAGAAACGGCAAACCATAAACGAAACATAAAGATGATAAGTTGGTTAGCCAAATATCAGATCTTGTATTTAAAAACTAGCTAAGTCTAGTCTTGAGCATCAATTTATCCTAAGTTATCTGTTTTGTGTAAATAATTTGACTGTTCAAACTTAAAAGTTATACCTGTATATAGCAAATATTGTTGTAGTAGAAAAAATGTTCTTAAGAGTTTATTTTAGGATTATCTACTGAACTTGGCACCCATTTAGATCTCAATTCTTTTGTCGGCGAAGTTGACAACCACGCATATTCTTAATATTGAACTTGGCACCCATTTTCACATTTATGTTTTTGGGGGGATCTATATACACATACATACATCTATCGTTCGTGAAACGCGCGTTTGTATCGCTGTAAAGGTCGCCGCGTGTACTTGTAAGTAAACATTTAAAAATGACAATTGGTTGGTACTTACAATTCAGACCCTTATTAATTGCTTTAAATACTTTCAGCAGTGCGATCGTATCACTGTTCAAGTTATGTTCCGGCGCATCACTACAGGGCTCTAATGCCATTTTGAATTTGAGAGGGGTTAGCAAATGGGTGTAGTTTCTTATAGAGTTTAACTGCTCGCAGGACCTAAAAGAAAATGTATTATTCTTATGTACACATCGCCGACACAGTTAACTGAACATTCCTGCACTTTATGTGCATTGTAATAAGGGTTACGAATGGTCAATTAACTGTGTGGGCGTTTCTAAGTTAAGTAGAATAACTATAGTTAAAATTAATTTAAGTTTACCAGCGCTTTGGCGAATGATGTAGGTAAGTACAATTTTATTTCTAATCTTATGTAAAGTTAGAACGACAAGCGTACGTTTATGACTAATTGGACTGGCAAACATGTTGAATAACATTTATTCAACATGTTTACATGTACACCATGTTCATTCAACATGTTTGCGTTCATTCAACATGTTTGCATGACCGTTGAACAGCACAATTTAGATTAAACTTAAATAGTAAAAGATACAAACAGTCGAAAAGGAAGATGGCTCATAGTTCTAGGAAGAAGTTACCCCAATTTTAATATACCTAAGTATTCTATTTAGGTAGGTACCTGGGGGACCGAGCCAAGTTCTGTGTTGTTAATCTCATCGAAATCGTAAAAGTCGTTCTCTAGAACCCATTTACAAATGTAATAAATACGAGTACCTTTGAGTCTGGCCAGGGAAAGAAGAGCCTGAGGTTTATATGGCGACAGTAATATCATCGTCTTAAATTAGTATGATGTCCTAATCGTGATATCTACTTGATATGGTAACTGAGAAAGGAACTGTTCCATTATAAATTGGACTGTTTTTTGCTTTTTAAGAAGGGTAGATTAGGTACTGCTATTATTATTCATATTTAAGAATATCATAAAGAGTTCAATTATTATATTTATTTATGTGTCGTCAACATGGTTTTGGTTAAATAAGTACTAATACGGGTCCATATTGGCTGCCATAAAATTCGATGTCCTATTTTTTTATACTAAAGTATTGTAGTCATAATCATCGCGTCATAATTTTTTGAGTCCTAACTTTTATGTTCCTAAATTTCTGTAAATATCATCGGAAGTCATAATGATCAGTTGTCCTAAATTTTTTCTTCGAAATTTAATTACTAAGAACTTGCTTGAATAAGAATAAGAATAAGAATAAGAATAACTTTATTGCTTTCATGTTGGCATACAGGTGGTCTTACAAAATTAACAGTACAACATGGGACCCTGTAAGGGTATTGCAACTCTTAAAATCTAAAACTTAAAACTATAGTAATATACCTCTAGGTAACACTTTATATTATAATATAAATCTCTGAATTTCAGTCTGAATACTATTTATAAAATTTATTTAAGTCAAAGAATTCTTGTAATGAATAGAAACTGTTACATGCTAGGTATGTTTTTAAACTGTCAACAAATTTTGTGTATTTCAGCTCTTCGCTAATTTCTTTAGGGAGATTATTATATATTCTTATTGTGGTCATATGGGGGCTTTTGTTACTCATTTGCAAGTTACTAGTAGGTAAGGCTATTCTATTTTGATGTCGCAGGTTCATGGTGCTGGTGTAATGGTCTTTGGCTTTTGAATATAAATATGGATGCTTACGTACAAATTTACAAACTTCTAAAATATATAGGGATGGTAAAGTTAAAATGTTTAATTTCTTAAAGTAAAGTCTGCAACTATCATATTTTTTAATATTAGCGAGAATCCGTATACAACGTTTTTGTAGTAGGAACAAGTCCATCACATCAGTGCTGTTACCCCACAATATGATCCCATATTGCAGCCAGGACTGGGTAAACGCATAATAAGCATTTATGGCCGTATTTAAGTCGGTAGTTTTTTTTTATATTTCTGAGGGCATAAGCGAAACGAGACAGTTTTGTACAAATTTTTTCAATGTGTGCCTTCCAATTGATATTTTCGTCAATGCTGATGCCCAAAAGACTGCAATTAGTAACTGATTCAAAATCGTGATCTAAGTATGTGTAATTAAACTGGAGCGGGCGTCTTTGATGGGGTCGGAATTGAATTAAATTGGTCTTTTTTAAGTTAAGTTGTAGGTTATGATCCTTAAGCCATGTTGTTACGTCATCCAATAAGGCGTTTAATTTAAGAGCTGTGTCTTTGTTATTTTGACTGGATAGCACTACGGAAATGTCGTCGGCATATATGAAACACTTAAGATTACTTGTATTTATTATTTTTGGCAGATCATTAATGTAGATTAAGAATAAAATACAGCCTAGTACGCTACCCTGCGGTATTGAGCTCGTGATTTGCTTTTTTTGGGAAAGTATTTTACTAACAGTATTAATTTTACGGTCATAGTAGTCTCTTTCAACAAACTGAACTCTATTTTCCAAATATGATTTGAACCACTTGAAGTCAGTATTATGTAATATTATATATTATATTATTATAATATTATATATTATATTATTATAATATTATATTTAAACCCATATCATATTTTTGAACAAGCTATCTAACGATACCCCACAGTATGGGTTTAATGAGAAAAAAAATTACATCCCCGCTTTACGTGTAGGGGGAACCATAAAAAAAAAAAAATTCAAGATTTTATTGTACTGTTTTGTCAGCGTGATTTATATACCCATGACGAATCACATCATGAGTAGCTTTGTGTTTACAACTACCTATCCTAATCCAAATTGATACCTAGGTACTATGACTAGTTCGTGATATATTTAACGTTGTGACAGACGAACAGTCAGGATATAAGGGTTCCTTTTTACAAGCTTTTATTTTTTACGTTTTTGGTATCCGTACCAAAAAGTCTTATGTTTCGATTTAGGGTCAAAATCCTCTTGGGAGGAGTATTATTAGTAAAACTCTTTGTTAATCCAATTGGTAACCCTGCATACGAAGCTAGGAGGGCTTGGATTCGAATCCCGGGAAAGGCATTTATTTGTGTAATGAGCACGAATACTTAATTATGCAGCAGCACAGCAGCAGTTCATTTTTATTGTTATAATCCGACCGCTTCACCCTGTCCTCGCCTGCGCGGCGAGCGGGGGGTGGGTAAAAGGGTTGTTAAACCCCTCGCGCGCCGCGGCTGGGCTGAGTTAAGCAGTCGGACTATGGAACTTAGTATCATAATTATTTAACAGAAAGTTTAGTAAATAGGTTTTGAAACTTAATAAATATAATATGGCTGTAAAGGTTGCTTAGCTATGTTGAAAGCTGAGGGATGCTAGCTAAGGGATGGTAACTCCGGAGAGCTAATGACCGAACCCTTTGAGTGATAGTTGAACACTGCTTTATTGTTTCCACCGATACCTATAAAGGATTGCGACATGGCAATGCAAGCCATGCAAATATTAATAAGTAATTAGGTATTTTACTTGTGCGAGTTGAACGTACTTATATGTGCGTCAGCTCGTACAATGGCTTAGGGTAGGTAAATTATATTTCCTTCCTCATTGATAAAGCAACGAGGCACTTTACAAATGTTTCCTCATCAGACATAAAGTAATTATAATAATTGTTACATGACACCCTGTACTTTTTTTTACCTTTAATTATAGGTACAATAGGTGTAAGTAGGTATGCCATAGATAAACAATTAAGTATTTAAGACGAACAATATTTCGTGATGTGGTTTTAACAGTTGCACTAGGTAGATGGCAGCGTCATGGTTGGACAACCGTCTGGGGGCTTATAGTGGTTAGTCAGGGCATTCCCATTCTGCCCGGCAGAAAAGTTGATGGCGTTGTACGGCACCGGTAATTTTGTGGCTGTAAATGTATTCAGCATCGCAGCACGTCTAGCACACGACGGCCGCGACATACTCTCGATTTTTATCGCACTATACCTCTTCTTCTAAGTGTTCTAATAAGAGAGAGACGGATAGTGCGAGAAAAATCGAGAGAGCTCGCGCGCCGTCGCGTGCTAGCCGTGCAGCACCATCTAGTACAACTAACTGCACTGCTATTAGGGCTGGGCGTTTTTTCCCGTAAGCGTTTTCTAAAACAGTTTCTCGTACAGTAACGGAAAAACAGTTTGAGGCTAGAACCACAAACCGTTTTTATAAAAACGATGACAAGGAGCTACGAGCAGAAGGCGACAGTCGCACGCAACGGTTGCAATGCAAAACGTGAAAACGCAACTTGAACCGTTTCGTTTCACTTCGTTTGGCGACCGGCGACGGCGGCAACGCACGGAGAAACTAGTTATTTTTGAAACGTTTTTTCAAAACAGTTTTGCGATTTAAAAAAACGGTTACGTTTCGTTTCACGGAAAAGTCGAAACGACCCAGCTCTAACTGCTATCACGAAAAGGCGGCGGCGCGCGAGCTCTCGCGAGTAGGTACCTATATCGCGGCCGTCTCATGATAGAGGTGCTATGTCATGCTGTTTCCTCAGAATAATTAATCCTTCATTCCTTCCTTTATGGCTGGTGCTGTGTTGTTCTCCTTGGGCAGCCTATTTATTTTCTTGTATATACCTACATGTACATAATACATTTTTACGTACACCGACATAAAAATCAGTGGGCAATGATTGACCGTCTATTGTTTTTATTTAGTACTTTAATAAAAGGTTATGTTCAGAAGAAGTGAAGAGAACAGTGAAGAAATATATGTAGGTGGAGACTTTAATGGACATGTGGAAAGAATGAATGTAGACTATGAAAGGGTACATGGGGGGTTTGGCTTTGGAAACCGCAACAAAGTAGGAGAAGCCTTACTGCAAACTGCTTCCGCATATGATCTAGGCATTGCCAATACATTGTTTAAAAAGAGGGATGCACATCTGATCACCTGTAAAAGTAGCCAGCATGCGACACAGATTTACTACTTCCTTGTAAAAAGGAAGAAAATCAACTGTGTCAAGGACTGCAAAATAATACCGGGCGAACATTTAGTATCACAACATAGGCTGCTAGATAAGGAAGTGATCATTAAAATCCAGCCACAAACAAAAAAGAACAGCCCCCTGTTCAAACAAAATGGCATATGCTAGAGAAGAATGAGTATGCAAATAATTTTAAAGAAAGAGTTGTAGATAAAATGATAGAAATGAAGGATATGGAAGGATTTAATGCAAACGAATGTTGGAAAACGATGGCAAATTGTATAAGGACAGCAGCAAAAGACGTATTAGGAGAATCGAAAGGGAAATATGTGATAGACAAGGAAACATGGCGGTGGAATGATGAGATGCAAGAAATATTGAAAAAAAAGAAACAAGCATTTAAAGTGGCAATGTGTTGAAAGTGGAAATGAAAGTGAGAAGGAAGCAAAGAGGATTGAGTACAAAGAGTGTAAGGTGCTAAGCAAGCAGTTGTTATTGCCAGGTCAGCAGCGCAGGACCAATTATATGACGCTTTAGACAGGCCTAAAGGTGAGAAACAACTGTATCGCTTAACAAAAAGAAGGGAAAGAAATGCTAGAGATATATGCCACGTAAAATGTGTGAAAGATGATGCTGGGAAGGTGTTGACGGAAGACGAATGTATTTATAAAAGATCGGTGGAAAAGCTGCTTTAAAAAACTTATGAATGAAGAGAATGCTTGGAGCAGGGTGCTACGTGGGTGCTACAAAACAAACCGGTAAGTATGGGTGTTGTGAGAGAAATTAATATAGATGAAGTAAGGAAGGCTGTGAAAAGTATGAAGAATGGGAAAGCTGTCGGGCCAGATGGAATACCAGAAGAGGTGTGGAAGTTGTTGAGTGAGGATGGATTTAGGTGGCTGACCTTGTTCTTCAATAAGTTGTTGCAGGAAGAGACTATCCCCGACGAATGGTGCTATAGTTTACTTGTGCCCATTTTTAAAAACAAGGGGGATGGACAGGAATGTAACAACTATAGAGGAATAAAGCTCATCTCACATAGTATGAAAGTGTGGGAGAAAGTGATAGAGAGACGAATGAGAGATGAGAGTGAAATAAAACAAAACCAATTCGGATTTATGCCGGGCAGGGGTACAACAGACGCCATATTCGCACTTCGTCAACTATGCGAGAAATATAGACATGCGCAAAAAACTAACATATGGTGTTTGTTGACCTTGAGAAGGCTTACGACCGAGTTCCTCGTAAGCTTTTGTGGTGGGCCTTGAAAGAGAAAAGTGTGCCAGGGACGTATGTAAGGCTGATTCGGTCTATGTATGACAGGTGTTGTACACGCGTCCGGTCGGCGGCTGGCATCACCGATAGGTTCAGTGTCACGGTGGGATTACACCAGGGCTCGGCTTTAAGCTCTTACCTCTTCCTGCTTATAATCGACGCCCTGTCGTCGGGCATCCAGGAAGAGGCGCCCTGGTGTATGCTCTTCGCTGATGATATTGTCCTTGTCGGTGAAGATGGACTCGGGGTTGAGAGCAGACTAGAGCAGTGGCGGCAAATATTGGAGAATCTGGGCTTGAAAATCAGCAGATCAAAAACTGAACACATGTTTTGCGATTTCGGCGGTCTCTCCAATTTTACGCCCATAGAGCTCGATGGCGTAACGCTGCCGGTCTGCTCCGATTTTCGATACCTCAGGTCACTTATACAATGTAATGGCGATATTGACCGTGAAGTTAGAAATCAGCGCAGGATGGATGAAATGGCGACAGGTTACGGGAACAATCTGCGACGACCGAATGCCCCTTCGACTGAAGGGAAAAATTTACAAGACCATTATAAGACCTGTCGTCATGTATGGAGCGGAATGTTGGGCCGCAAAGATGACGGATGAAACGAGATTGCATGTTACCGAGATGAGAATGTTGAGATGGATGTGTGGCGTGACGAGATTCGATCGTATAAGGAATGAGTATATAAGAGGAAGCCTGAAAGTAGCACCGATAACTGAAAAACTAAGAGCAAATCGTCTACGGTGGTATGGACATGTTATGCGAAGGGAGTCATGTTAATACAAGAGCAATACGTATGAATGTAGAGGGATGTAAGAGAAGAGGTAGACCAAGGAAAAGGCTATTAATAGTTTATTTTTTTATGGTACCTCCCCTACACCTAAAGCGGGGATGTAATTTTTTCTCGTTAAACCCATGGTGTGGGGTATCGTTGGATATTAACTCGTTCAAAAATATTATGGGTTTCCTAATACCATTTTTCAAATCAGTAATTCGTTTGCGAGATATCGGGCTTTAAAGCCATAATTTTTGTTCGAGTCATGTGTCCCCCCCCCCCCCTGCCGGCTATATGGCTACTACCTGGGATGTGAAAAAATTCGTGGTAGTTGTACATATAATGAATTTAAAAGGAAAACTATCACGAAGCAGTGGGCATAAGTAGTTACCGAGTAATAGTCGACCAACTTAATGTGTACTTGGAAAGGCCGATTCGTACAAATTCGGCCGACGCAACCGCACCGCACGTCGATGTAACTAAGACAGCCGGCAATTACGGAACCCTACACTGCACGTGGCCCGACACGCACTTGGCCGGTTTTATGTTTTTGTTTTCGTGCTACGGGTCAAATTGATTCGTATGGCCTAAAGATCAATCGTTCCGATTTTCATGCTTTTAACACCATTTGCAGCTTTTTACTGAATTTCGGGGTGTACCCACCGCTAGCACTATACTCGTATTTAATTTTCGAGTGCTCGAAATTCAAAAATCGCCACCTAAATTAAAAATAGTTATTTGTTATGCAAGGCTGCAAAGTTGGTGTTTGGCGCAAGTGCTTGTATTGAAAGCCAAGCTAGCGAAGGATTGTAAGATTAAAACAAACGTACAATCCTGAGCATAGCGAGGCTTTCAAGGCACGAGACGCCAAACCACTTTTCACCTCACCGCCGCGAGGAAAATTGTAAATGTAAGGGAAGTAATTTGGACCTTATACTCAATTTCAATAAAGGTTGGTTTACATCTCATCAAGATCTAGCATTTTATAATTATTAAATGTAACAAACATTTTTGCATCTTTAAACAATTCCACGCTTACCTACACTAAAAAAGTCAAAGTATTGTTGGGTACTCACGGGTAAACTAAGGCTCAAATACGGTTATTTCACTTTTCGCGCTAACCTAGCAGGCATTCAAATTCATATTACGTATATCTTGTGCACTAAAATCTATAAATACTAATGCGAGAGGAGTTTTCAATCATATTTATATTATTTCTTAATATTAACATATCTCCTATCGCATTAGTATTTATCATCCTCAGTGTCTAAAATTTAACTTTTTATACATTTTTCAACTAATTGTGATATTATCAGTTTGTAATTTTTAAAAATTATAAAAAAATACTAAATGAAATTATTTTCAAAATTCCTTTTTTGAGGTTAAATATGAGGATATCACGTATCATTTGTGGTATATTGCATTAAAAAAAATAAGCCATATCGTGTCTGAAGGAGCCCAAACTTGGTATGTTTCGAAAATTGTTTTTGTTTTAATTTAACAAAAATGGCTGAAATATAATGATGTGATATATTTTTACAATCGGCTTAGTAAGCCCTATCATTAGTACCACACTCGATAGGTTTCAGAACAAAATATATTTTTATTTCCATACAAAAAAAAGATCTCTCCTTTTTCGTTTTTTTTGTCGGGCTACGGGTCAAATTGATTCGTTTGGCCTAAAGATCAATCGTACCGATTTTCAAAACTTTAACACCATTTGCCACATATTACTGAATTCCGGGGTGTACCGCTAGCATTAACCACCATTATTTTGGTTTTACTGTGGCTTTAGAACAAAACCAAATTTTCTTAAATTAACTTTTCAAACGGTGCGTTCCAATTTGGAAGAAGCGAAAAATGTTGAAATATAAAACTACATTTTAAAATTATTAATTCGTATTGTATCCTTATAAGTCAGCCTAAATATTAATATTTCGTATTATATTGTTTAATAAATAAATAATTTTGTACATTAAGAAAGAATAAGTATTATTAATTTAATTTTATCAAAATAATAACAATTAATTATTGGCATAACACCATCAGTTTCTGAACGCAGGATAATCACCTCTCATTCTGTCACGTTCCAAATTCAAAAACTCTTTCCACGCTAGCGGATATAATGGGCTTTTGGGCGCAGATTTTGAGCGATAAAGTAAGCCTTTTCGAGCCGGTGAGGTGAAAAAAATATTCTAAATACTTACGAATTGTCCTTCGCTAGGGCTGAAAAAGAAAATTGAATATTGTTAACGATTTATTTACAAAAGTCTGTTCGTAATCTAGATATGATCTGATTACTGTAGGTATATCGTAAATGGTATATACTTATACAGTGATTTACATTCATTTAGGACTTCTGTAATAGTTTATTATGTCGTTAAAAGACGAGCCGCGACCTTGCCGTCTACAGTAAAAAAAGCGGCCGTACATGTCGGACCACGCACAACGAAGGGTTCCGTGCCTATTAAAAAGGTCGTATCGTTACTGAAATCTTATGGCACTTACGTCCTTTTCTTTAAGGAGGGCAGTTTTTTAGAAATATCTCGAAAAACTTTGAACCGATCTTGTTCAAAACAATTTTCGCTGAAAGAATTTATTAAGCACTATGTATTTCATATTTTTAAAATACACGGTGGTAAATTTTAGTGACTTTCGGGTCGATTATCTCCGACTCTGTTCACTTACTTAATCAAAAGAATTTCTGAGAAACCTTGCAATAAAAAAAATTGTTGACTCAGTTTATCTATGGAGTGCACCCCTAAACATTTTTTTTTGTAAGTTAATTACAAAACTATGTAGCGGCTAACAAAATACACCTATCCTCAAAATTTTATTCAAATACACCTTATAGTTTTCGAATAAAATGCCTGTGACATACGGACGGACGGACAGACAGACAGACAGACAGACATGACGAATCCATAAGGGTTCCGTTTTTTGCCATTTGGCTACGGAACCCTAAAAACGAATACTTAATCTTAAGTTTAATATAATTAAGGCTTTATGCATCATCTATTCTATAGAATAGTGCCAATAGAGCGCTCCCAACCCAACCACAAGCTGCTATGTGTACCTACTGACTCCATAAATTCATTATAAAGTAACATTGATTAAACAGTAAAATTAAATTAGAATTTCCTACTTTCATTGATCCGAATTTGAAGCTAGACTCTCATGCTGCACGTCTAGCATGCGACGGCCGCGACATACTCTCGATTTTTATCGCACTATATCTCTTGTTCTAAGTGTTCTAATAAGAAAGAGACGGATAGTGCGAGAAAAATCGAGAGAGCTCGCGCGCCGTCGCATGCTAGCCGTGCTGGTAGGCAAGTATAAATATTATAACCAATAATAATCTCAAAATATATATCAAAAATCTACTTACCGGTCGAAGCTATGCCAAGCACAGCAAATATAATTATGCGTGACATCCTTCCCGATGCGAGCGACTACACTGAATGCTCTATTAGTTCACATTAACAATACATTACTTATTTAATTTCCGCAAGTTATACTTACATAGGTAAATCGTCATAAATCATAATACTCGCCGGTTTTATCCTTATATGGATGTCGGCGGCCGATCGTAAAATCCGCCAGATCACGAAATTCCTAGGCATATCGTGAAACTAAACTTTATTATTACTCCAAAAGAACGAATGCAAAAATATGCCTAATGATAATGACGTAGGTAAATCGCATTCAAATTGATAGATCTTAAAAATTGCGAAGTTTGATTGACCCGTTTTAATGATGAACTAGTTAAGGCTTGTATACCCGCTAAAGTCCTTGAGCGTATGGGCGGAGCCTCGACCCTCTCCCCGCGCAAGTCGCACAACCCGCCGTCGTTTATTAAGCGTTACATAGATTAAGTTACAGACGCGTCATCGCGCATCGTTACCAATGCAAGGGTGGACGTGGGTGGGTGACATTCGTCATGCTTAATTGAAACGTGATATTTGTCATACATAAATTACATAATTGATTAAGTTCAAAAATTATGTCCGTATTATTATAATACTATTAATTTAGGATTAGTGTAGTTCCGTCAGCACGGCTAGCACGAGACGGCCGCGACATACACTCGATTTTTCTCGCACTATCGGTCTCTCTCTTATTAGAACATTAGGAAACAGAGGTATAGTGTGAGAAAAATCGAGAGTATGTCGCGGCCGTCTCGTGCTAGCCGTGCTAGTGAAAACGAAATTCGTTCGAATAACTCTGTCGCTCGAACTAGCAAGCGCGACAGAGAGGGAGATACACGAACGAAGTTCGGTTTCGTTTCGCGGTAGGCCCTCAGCACGCCTAGCACTAGACGGCCGCGACATACTTTCGATTTTTCTCGCACTATACCTCTGTTACTAAATATTCTAATAAGAGAGAGATGGATAGTGCGAAAAAAATATAAAGGTAATAATAATAATCCATACCTACTGTTGCCCTTAGGCCATTTTTTAATGTCGCTATTAATAGGGGCCCATCTAGCAGTTAGCGAGTTACCGTCTGCCAGAGATAAAATGTGAAACAGGTTTAATGGGCAGGCGTCCGATGTTTCATCCAATAGCCCAGCTACTAGTCCATCATTTTCAACCAATAACCCGTTTTATTTAGATTCCATCAACTAGCAATAGACTCTTACACCCCAGCGGGTGCTGTTTCTGTGTGCGTCCCATGACACGGGCCGAGACAGCATCCGCTTGGTGTACTCCTTGCATTTCATTAAATTGTCAAAAGGGCCTCTACCTGTTGGCTCAGAGCTCCACGCACGGACATCATTGTCCCGTGAGCGGGAAAGACATATAATCCATACTATCCATACTTCCATATCCATACTCCATACTAATATTATAAATGCGAAAGTGTGTCTGTCTGTCTGTTACCTTTTGTGTAAGTGTAAGGTTGTTAAGTTTTAAACTAATTTTCGGTATATTTATTACGTTCTACTTCCTTGATTTGATGATGATGGCGTGTACAGTCAGCATCAGATAGTTAGTAGCATCCAAAGTAGCCAAATATATCGTAACACATTCCTTACTCCTACTTATAGTAACAAAGACAATTTCGATGAATGTACGTTCCGATATATTTGGCTAACTTAGCTGCTACTAACTATATTATACTGATTGTACAGAAATCGGCCTCGGTTAAATATATACTTATAGATTAATTGTACATTAACCATACTTTGTTTCATATCAAATAATAACTCTGTATCGAACTTGGAGTTGGCATGCAACCCATAGGTAGGTACTTACAATATTTGCCAAGCCCACTATTTTTATTAGAACTTATTCTATTAACACTTGACAGTCATTAATACGAGCAGATAAAACAATATTGTTAGTAGGCAATAGATATTGTAAATATATTTACTAATAAAATGTCTGGTTTTAGCGATTTCCTAATTTTGATACTGTTTAGATATTTGATACTTTGATAGAATAGGTATTTACTTGTGCATTCTTTTTCCTCTTCTCTCGTAAAATTTCTTGATATTACGTATTTTCCTCCTGCGCTTATTTAACCCCAAAGACCCAAAATAATTATTGAAAAATTTGTGAGACCTAAGCTAAGACCTACTAACTCTAGTATCGTAAGTTTGTATGTTACTAACAATCTATGGGCAAACTGGCCTGAAATAAAGAATTTATTATTATTATATTAATAATATTATATTATTATTATATTATTATTATTATTACCCGTGTGGTGTCGGGTTAGAATAGCACCACCCCCTTTCTTCCCGTGGGGGTTGTAAGAGTCGACTAAGGGAACGGGGTTGAAGTGTGTTGTGGGCGATGGGCTAGCAACCTGTCACTGCTATATCACATTTTGTCGATCTTTTATTCATTTATGCTAACAGTGGCACTGGACACAGGTTTCATGTGCTCTGCCTACCCCTTTTAGGGATAAAGGCGTGTATGTATGTATGTATTATTGTTATTATTATTATTTCCCATCTTGAACTAAAAACAAAATCTAAACTATCCTACGTAAATGTTAATTAGGTACAAATGCCAACACAGTTAACTGACCATCCTGTATTTATACAAGAACCTTATTACAATGCACATAAAGTGCACGGATGGTCAGTCAGCTGTCTTGTGTATAGTACCTACTACTTTACAAACCACGAAATAGATTGTCCACTCTATGCAACAAAATTATCTGTCACTAAAAACTAAACTATACGCAAATATTTATTAGTTACCTACTATACGAATCACAAAACGGATTGTCCACTCTATGCAACAAATATAGTCCACAATTTCGACAAATATTTAAAAATTTCGGCGCAGCGCAAATTGACACAGGTCCGTCATGCAACGTGTCTCGTCCCGCACTGACCGTATGGACGAAAACGGGGAGGCGTAGGAACTTTGGCGGAATATTTCAGAAAACGAGATAATTTTTTAAGAAAATGAAGAAAGTAAGAAAATGATGCTCTTGTTCATTATTGTATGAAGAAAGTTATAAAATTTCATATTATTCTGATAAAAAATGGAGCAGTAAAATGGTTACAAGTGAAAAAATAGGGGTGACTTTAGATTTCTTTTTCTCTAATTTTTATTGTTAAAATGGATTTCTACGAAAACTATGACCCGTCGCATATCTTGCAGATTATGATATATTTTTTCCGACCGCAAAAATGTTACGTTATAATGTATAAAACGGTTACAAAGCAACTCATTTTCACGAAAATGTCGAATGTGGAGCCTTAAGTATACATATATTATACAACGTTGGATAATCCGGTAACTGTTTTACTCGTGTCAACCATATCTACTCGCACGGGGTAATTAATAGCCATTCACATATCCAATTACTTATAACTGTAGTTTTCAATAAAGGTAGCATAGCTGCAGCAAATCGGGCATCTGACTCGGACTGAAAACATATCGTTTCCCTCCTCACCTCCCACTTCCCACTGGAGCCTGGTTAGGGTGGTTAACCTGAATCAAACTTGAGATGATTTTGTAATCCTTACTCTTCAAAATATGAACTTTATGAAAGTTTGCTTTTCCCCCAGATAAGTAGGTACCCTTATGTGCTAAACTGCTAGGTGGAGCTAAGGGTGGGAGTGACGGATGCAAGATTGATCAGAGACCCTCCGCTATACCTACTGCTGAGTAGCTTTCGTGGAAACAGTCATTGTTTCGTAGGCAGCACGTTCACATCCTTAGTATAAAAATAAACTTAACTTTGAATAATTGCACTAGTGACTTACTTACTTTCTCCTCTAGTGTGCGCGCGATCCTACGTCTTGGTCTTTAATATGCTTGGCGTACGGTACGCCATGCACTGTTCTGTCTTTTGTGCCATTACCCAGTTTCAATTGTTCAGAATTACAATAAAAGATGGAAAATAACATAGTTCCAATAGCGTCATCATGTTTATTCTATCCGACCAGGTAATATATTACAGTGGTTAAATTTTTCGGATACACTTGAGCACGGCGCGCGGGTGTTAACTTCGGGACAGCAGAAGTAAGAGTAGAACGCGTCTTGGTCGTCGAAAGGACCGTCTCAGTCGTCTCAATATCATCATATTCTCGCAACAAATTGTTATCGTCGAGGAAAAGCACGCCGGTTCCCGTATCTGCATCGTCACCGTCAGATGGTAACAGACTCCCGCTTCGGACGTTGGCTTGAAAAGGCTTGGACGATCTAACGCTAGCGATCCTAGCGTAGCCGATGTTGTAGAATATTTTGTCTAAAAATCCAGTCCATCGAAATATAAACAGGAGGAGCGCAAACGCTAGAGCCGTCATTATACAGTCTCCGGAGCCTCTATTGACAGGACATATGCCCCCGCCACTACCGCACAATAAGCATTTCAATTTGGACGTTACAAAGAAGACTAAGCATATCGGTACGAGTGACAACATTTGGAGCAAAAATGATATAAAATTGTATACCGTCTGTAATACCATCTTCACAAGATTCTCTGCCATAAGCATTATGGTCATGAATATCCGAATTGTTACCTGGAGCAGGCATATTATGCTCTGTATCATTGCGTTCAATGCTCGACACATCTTGTTTTCTTTTTAATTAAAATCGTAGGAAAATAATATATAAAAATAATATGCCTTCGTAAAATGTATGTGTTTATATAAACATGGATTAACCCAAATGTCAGAGAAATTGATTCAAAATTCCTTACTGACAGCGGTGTCAAAGAAGCTTCCAAAAATACTGCCAGTGTAGGGATCATTTAAACCTATTAAAAGTAATAGAATATATGTATTCCACGTGTTTTTGGACATTCCACACTTGCCATAGACAAAAAAAAACATCATCATCATATCAGCCGAAAGACGCCCAGTGCTGGACATAGCCCCCCCCAAATATATATTTATTATTATTATGTACCAGGTCGTCAGTCAGTCCACCTGAGTCCAGCGGTCAAGTGCGAATAAGACTCGCGCACCGAGGGTTTCGTACAAACTATCAATTAACTCAGGGTAAAAGTAAATGTCCCAATATTTGTTAAATTACGAATATTAACCCAACACAACAGAATTCAATTGCAAACAACGAATCTGGGGGCACGGCAGTGCCCCCGCCAAGACGAGCCAAGCGAAGCGCAACGCAAGGGCACTACCTACCTTTTCTCGAAGCGGTTCGTCGTTTTTTTGAACCCTCGTAACTTTGTTTGGATTATTTTTATTTTATTTTATTTATTTATACAAGGAATTCCAACAGCTATGAAATATTCGCTAAAATTTATAAATAGCAATACAGAGCCAATTATAGGAACTCGCAAATAGAAACTGAATATAATAATATGTTACACAGTACACGCTATATGATAACATTTGCACAGTATGTGATAGAAAATATTACAATATGGAATATAAGTATCAAAATAATTATACCAGATAAACAAAATTCTCGGGATATGATGTCAATAGTAGACTTAATAAACATATAAAGTTTCAGTAGCATAGCTCTTATACTTAAGATTTTATTGATATCTAAAAAACGCCGATTTCGTCACTGACTCACTGACTGATGTTGATCATCAAAACCTCTAGGGTACTTCCTGAAGTCCTCGAAAGCTGAAATTTGGTATGTAAGCTAGTATTAAGGGTCGAACACACAGCACCGTCGCGGGCGCGCGGCCTGCGCGCGACGGGCGCGCCGCGTGATATTTCCCTACAAACCGCTAGCGTGGTCAAACAGGCTGCGCCCCGTCGGCAACGCGCGCCGCTTCTGTCGCGCCCCGCCAGCAACCCGCCGCGCGCCCGCGACGGGCAAGCCGCGCGACCGCCACGGGCGCGCGGCGCGCCAGTGTGCCGTCAGACAGCGCAGCGTGCGGTGCGTACGTGGCATATAGTATTTCATTTACGATTTATCGAGTAAACACTACAAAAATGTGCAGATGAAGGAGATGATTTGGCTAAACATAGCGGCAGAATTAAATCAAACCAGTAAGTATTTATGATTTAATAATTTTCGAAGTATGTTACAAATTTGTTGCGAACCTCAAAGGCTTCTTGTGGTGGTTGTGGTTGATTTGTTTGATTAGACGCCGGCGCCGCCACCGAGTTTGTATTGTATCCGGACGTAATATGAAGCCCATCCTTCTCGCGCACAAATTTGTGAAGGCAACATAATGCTGCTTTTACAACAACTTCTGCAGTGTTAACCGAGACCTCCATTGGCCTATGGAACACTCGCCATTTCTCAACCAAAATCCCGAACACATTCTCGACTACTCTTCTCGCCGTACACAATCTCTTATTATAGTTTCTTTTACTTGGATCTTGCATCGCCGCTGCTTGGGGAAATGGTCTCATTAGGTATGGTTTTAACCCAAATCCCGCATCACCGATTAACACATGCGGCAGTAATTCATTGGTGCCCGGCAGAGTTTTCGGAGGGAGCAGAGTTTTGCCTACTAGGCATTCTTTGTAAAAAGCCGAGTTTTCAAAAATGCCGCTATCACTGAAACGTCCACAGCTTCCAATGTCTACTACTATAAATTTATAAAAAGGGTCAACTATAGCAAGTAGTACAATAGAGAAAAAGTTTTTATAGCAATAGAAATTGGAACCGCTATTTTTTGGACATTTAATTGGTACGTGTTTGCCATCAATGCTGCCTAAACAATTCGGAAATTTCCATATTTCTCTATATCCAATTTCTGCCCGTCTCCAAGTTTCTTCAGTCGGTGTTGGCAAGTAAATAGGCTGCAGAATGTTCCATATTTCTTTGCATACATTTTCCACAATAGTGCCCACAGTAGAACGCCCGACACGAAAAGAAAATGAAATTGTTTTGTAAGAATCCCCAGTAGCCAGGTACCTAAAAAAACAATAACGAATAGTTAGGTCTCAATAAGTATGTAAGTTCCAAACGTGGATAATATGTTCGCCGCGGTCAAGTTATACCTGCCAGGCTTGCGGTCATGTGTGCCATGTGCCGCTCCCGCATTGGCTTACACAGTCAGTAAGTATGATGATTTCTCAAAATCAGTAACAATAGGTACCTACTTTTCAAGTACGGGTATAGATGCCTATCTATTTACCTACTAAATCGTACATTTACATTACCAATACAATTACATAAACTTTCTTTTAAGCCGGTAAACTCAAATAATGTAGGTAATAGTATAACCCGCGAATCGCTTTTTCGTCCAAGAGTTCGCTCGCCATTCGAGGACGCGCGGTTCCTTTGTCGGCATTTCTTTTGAAAGCGCGTAGCGCGGCGACTGTTTACCGCGGTTTTTACCTAAGAAACGTATGTATGTATGTAAACTCTTTATTGTACAAAACACAAGTAATTATTAAAAATATACAATAGAATAGTGCAACTACAAAGGTGAACTTATCCATTTAAGGGATCTCTTACAGTTAACCTTTGAGTTAATTAAAAGTAATTATTTTACTAAATTTGTTTATTTTAAATCTAGAAATGATTACATTTTTAACAAAAACGTATTATATTTTAGGTGAAGCCGTAAAGAGAAGATGGAAAACTGTTAGAGATGGATATTTTAAAAATAAGAAGCTCTTGAAAGGAACTACGGGCTCCGGACGAATAGTCATCAATTATATTTGGGCTGAGCACTTACGCTTCCTGGACGACTATAATGTTACTCGGCGTCCTTCAACAAACGTACAAGCAAGAGATACAATGTCGCTGTTGTCTGACAGTGAAGCAACAAATTCACCGCACCCGCCTCAATCACCACAGCCGTCTAACTAACGTCGAATCGACGCCGTACCAGACCGGACGACGACCCAGTAAACAAGGTTTTAAATTACCTAAACAACAAACCAAAGAACAACAAAGATGCCACAGACTTGCTTTTTTTAAGTTACGCCGAAAATTTCAAATTTTTTCTCCAACAGTGCAAGCCGAGATTAAGGTGGACTTGGCAAAATTGTTCGCCGAAGCGGAATTGAAAACTATACGCGAACGCGAAGCACGCGCCAGTAGTTTGGGTCAAGTCTCGTTCCCTCATTCGCCGACATACACGATGATCAGTGAAGACGACAATGAATCGACGACTGCGGAAGTTGAGATGATGGCTGACACGAACGAACAATCAGACACACAGACATATACCTAAGTAGATGCCGCATGTAATAAATAGGCCTGTAATAGTAGGCCTGGTAATAAATTGGGTTTGGTGTCCAAATTTGGGGAGTAATTAAATTAGCATTATTTTGACCTTGTCTTTTTGAAACTTCTATATTACTCACACTCACTTCCCACTCTGTAGTATTCGATATTTAATTTTACAAAGTACTAAAGTGCTCAACATGGGACCCAAAATTTGGATACTGATTTTTTATTTCCCTGTAATGTATGCAGATGGTTAATTGGTTAACATTGACTAAATACACATATCATTATTATTTTATGTTTGTTCGATTTAAAAGTTACAATTTTTAAGACTGATTATATGTCATTTATTTTAATTATGGTATTATAAATCATAGTGTTTTGTACTTAAATAATAAATACAAACCTCAAAGAAATCGCTTTATAAGACTGATTGTAAGTGAGTTTACTTAATCATAGATCATAGCGTTAAAAAAATAATAAATAAAAAGTACAAACCTCAAACAAATCGCTAGTCTTTCCTTTGATCTAATAGCTCGTCTCCAGTTTGTGTCACATTTTGTTATACCTGGCTCTAATAATGAATGTAATTCTTCAAAGGTTGTTTTTGACATACGAAAGTATGTAAAAAACTTTTCTTCTTCAGATATCAACTCACGGCACAGCCTATTTTATATTCACCGAAGTCCAGTCTTTTCTGGTTTATTGGATGAATCCACTGTCTTTTACGCTTCCTAGAAGCGGCTGCCAATAACAAGAGCACATCCTCCACGTCAGAATCGTCCGATTCATTTGAAATTCTTGACAACCTTGATAGCGACATTCTCTTAACAATGCTTCGAAACGAATGACTAAACCACAGCGAGCGAGCGGGTCCGCGATGCCGGAACGCGCGCGCTATGCTGACGGGTTGATGGCGCGAGGCCAGCGCGATGCGCGCGTGACGCGCGCGCGATGCGCGCGTGACGCGCGCGCGATGCTGGCTGGTTGAAGGCGCGAGGCTAGCGCGATGCGGGCGTGCTCTGTGTGACCGGCCGTCCCGCGCGCATCACGCGCTCGTCAAGCCCCGCTACCGCCCCGCTAGCAGTCTGTTCGACCCTTTAGTACACAATCAACAAATTAATTCAAAAAATTGGAACATCTACCCCCCAACGCCTTAAATTAGGGGACGGAACTTTGTATGAGACTTCCGCAAATTTTGATGCTAGGGGTCTGAAGATTTATATAGGGACTCCTTGTTATAAATAATAAAATACGTATTTCAGGATTTTTTTGTAAATCACCCCCCGCCCTTTAAATTAGGGGATGGAAGTTTGTACGGGTTTTCCCATTCCCCTTAGAAATTACCTTACAAAAAGGAATGAGAACCCACCAAAAACATTACATGTAAAGTGATGCCAAGACTCCATAGCTCATACAGCTTTCAGCGTGAAAAAGATATCAGATCGCAATTAGCGCCAAGCTTCCTACTCCAGACGGCGTAACTCTTTACTCTACCACTACCAGCCACGCTCTACAAATTCTATATCTTGGCTAAAAAGTATAGACCCGTCACTTATTAATATCATCATAAATTCATTCGGCGTGAAAGTCTATGCGGTGGCCAGGATGTGGCCAACAAAGCTATACTTTTTAGCCAAATGTTTTTTTTTACATTTTCCTTCATAGATCGAAATTTTACCAATGTAGAAAAAAAAAGAAAAACTGTTTCAAAAAGTCCAACTCAAGCCCTTTCAAATGATACCCCACTTGACCTAGTTTTTTTTTGCCCCCTCATGTTTGTAATTATTCATAGAAAATTAAAATGTATATTTAAATTTCTCATTTTCCATGCACGTGGATCACTCTCATTTAAAACCATTCCAAATTTTAAATTGATAGCTTAAGTAGTTCGTGAGATATTTCACTTTGTGACAGACAGACAGACGTACGGAGTCGCACCATAAGGGTTCCTGTTTTACCTTTTTTGGTACAGAACTCTAATAAAAATGAAATAAATATTAGGGGATAATCTTACCACACATCGATCTAGTCCCAAACTAAGCTGTAAAGCTTGTGTTTTATGGGTACTACACGACGATATACATAGGTATTACTTATATAGATAAATAAATACTTACATAGAAAACATCCATGACTCGGGAACAAATATTCGTGCTCATCACACAAATAAATGCCCTTACCGGGATTCGAACTCGGGACGGCTTCGTAGGCTACAGAGGTCATAAAAAAACAACATTTAACCATATTTATGTGACTGGCCCATGGACTACTATTAAGGGGATATCCTATACTAACAAATCTTGACAAAAAAAAACTATGTTGTAATTCGCTAACTGGGGGCACGGTAGTGCCTCCGCCAAGTCGAGCAAAACAGACAACATATAACTTCTTTGTGGATAAAACTAGAAGCCTGAATTTTCAGTAACCAAGCAGGCATTGGATAAACACGATATATTTCCATTCAATTTGAACCAGTAGTTTAAGAATTATTTATTGCGAGTCAAAGTTTCTTAATTTCTCGCTGACCGATCATCAAAAGTCCAAGGCGAAGTGGCGCAGACATAGAAGCGTCAAATTTAGAATACAATTAGTGTTTAGTGTATTTTGCAGTGAATGAGACCAAACAAGAATGGGTGCATTCATAGCTTGTATGTATTGATAACACAATAACCTACAAAAAGAAGCGAGATCCCATAAAAAAACATTCCATGTAAAGAAGAGACCAAGTCTCGAAACGCTTCCACCGTAAAAAGTCTCAGGCATTCTTATTATTCTTTATTTGATAGCTAAATAAAATTTTGTGACTTGGCAATGGTAGGTAGGTTTTATTTTTACCCGACTGCCCTAGAAGAAGGGGTAATGTTTTACGAGCGTATGGATGTAGATACTGTATGTGGACACGAAAATCAATTTCACGGGCTATACAGTCCAAACTGCTTGCTGGATTTAGGCATGAGGTGACGTTGGATTCTACTTAATAGTGAGAGTGACATAGGCTATATAACTTCAACTACGAAACCCTAAAAAGTAGTTGGGATTTTACAAAAATCTTTTGATTTAACCTTTTCACTCAACAGTCATTAAATTCGCGCCAGCTTTGGAGTATTTAGGTACCTATTGGTGTGCGTAAAAAATCAGTAAATAACGGTCGTAATTTAAATCTTAAATGCATTTAATTAGCAGGACATAATGCAGTAATTTGTAATTATTTAATAGGTAGTTATTTTGATAAAATTAAACAATTCTTACAATTAAGTAATCTGAGTGCTTGACATGACATTCATCGTTTTAATAAAAGCCTTTGATGTGCGTGTGCTAAAAAGCCAAATGGTTCTACGCAGACGTTAGGCCAACATGGGTGGCTAGAGCTTGTAGAACTGACGCATCACGAGGTCGAAATAGCAGTCGTTCTCCATGGACACGCTGATGCCGCTGTAGTAGTTCATGAACTCCTCCAGTGTCACCTGAAGACAGAAAGTATAATAAGTATATGTAGGTACCCTTTGAAGATCCAAAACGCCTGAAGTCGTCATGAATTACGATTTCAACGTCAATAGAGACTTTTATGCAGAAGTTTATTTCCAATAGGCACAATGAGGTTACATTATGAATAAAAAAAATATGATGACAAAAAAGAAAAAAAATACAACCGAATTGAGAACCTCCTCCTTTTTTTTGAAGTCGGTTAAAAGCATTCATACTTCTACAATGAATTCTAATACAGTTTCTCTTGCAAAAACGTGGAAGATGTCCAAGTTTTTCGAAATCGATGGCTCCGTAAGCAGAGTCAGTCTTCTTTTCCCTCACAGTTCATCCACCGTTTCGTTGGCCTATCTCTTGTCTTACATTCATCCACATTATGAATATTACTCCTCTGGTTACTGACTCATCCCTTCGCATGTGCACCGTGCCCATACATTGCAAGGCGATTGGCATTACCACGCATATTCCACGTTAACACCCTATTAATAAGAATAAATTATTATATTTTTTAACAGACAGTAATTTTAGGTCAGCCTTGCGACGGCACCAAAAGCAACATGAGAGGAAGGGGAGTGTACAATGTAATGAGTGTGGGTGCAACTTTCGTGACAACACTTTGCTTAAGAGGCACATGCAGTATGCACATACAGGCAAGTATTTTGTGTAAGCAATGGTTTAAACAAAACGGTTTAATAAAAGGGTATTTACAAAAGGGGGTATCTACAAATATCTACATAATTGGGACACTAACTGTGTCAGACTTACGTAACAGATATTTTTATTTACTTATTTTGTATAAATTTAATAATAATTGTTCCAAAGTCTTATACAATTCATATAACAGCCTCAATGTATCACAGTTGCGTATTGTGTAACATAGTCAACATTGGTGTAACTCATTCCCGGACTGGAGTGGATATACATACCATCGAACCCCTTCTAACCCTTTGGTCCGTTTCCTTATATCTATACTGTACTTATTTGTCACTAAAACTAAACTGAATAGAGTAGTGGAGACAAATCCTCCCTCATCACAGCGTTATTCCTGCCTGGCTACATCCTCAGATACCGTTTCTACCCCGAGGTCCGCTTCCGGCATTTCCTGGCGAAGTAGGAGTCGCACGATTTTTTCTCAATCTCGCTAGCTTAGTCATTTTTATTACAATGGATACCACACCATACGTATAGTTTATTTTAAATTACAATCTATAAGTATTTGTATACCAACCTTCCCACCTTCCCCTTCCCCTTCGGTTTCAAAGTGAGCTAGGAATTTGTTCATAATCAAATCTTCGGTTTCCTCGCCACTCTTGTACCTGAAATTAGAAAGTATCTTAATTTAATAGTACAAAAAATGCATTTACTTCGTACAGCTTTAATTTGCAGACTCAGTTATTAGGTAAATATTTTCCAAATCTGATATGATTACGTACGAGTGCCAAGTTGCCGACGCACTTACTACATTGAGAATATTGATTTATTAATCTCTTAAAAATTCACCGCTATGTTATCCTCATTTTAATTAACGTTCGACAGGTATAGAACTTGTAACTCAGAGAAATTTGTTATTATTTATGTCAATCCACCTTTTCTTGTAGCTATTTGCACAATGACATCTTCTGACTCAAACAGTATTTTACGTTGTCTTTATCTTATCAATATACAGCCCAGGCTAAAAGTATGGAAACAAGCATATATGACAATAGAAAACGTTAATTTTCACACGAAAAGTTTTTATTTAAAATAAACAAATATATACAACAATTTACGAAATTTCTATTCCTATTCCTATTGACTATGTGTGTTGTTTTCAATATAGACCTAAACTTTGTTTTCATTAATGTATCCGCCTTTTGCTTTCATAACTGCAGCATACATCTCGGCATGCTTTGAATCCATTTATCGATGGCATTTTCTTCAAGATTAGCCCAGGCTGTTGCCAAATTCGTCCACAATGCTGATTTTGAAGTTGGACATGTTTTTCTTATCTGCCTGTCCAGCTCGTCCCACAGTAATAATGGAAACACGAAATATCAAAGAAAACAACTTTGTTTCCATACTTTTGGCCTGGGCTGTAATTATGTGCTATTTCATTACAACCATGTTTGTCGAGGTGTCAGTCATAGTCTCTACTACGGACTGACAGAATGCACACTACACATTCGAAGATTACAGAGTCCAAAGTCATTGGAATGAACTTGAACCGTTATCAATAGAATTGTAAACTATAACTGCCATACGGCTGCGCATGCGGTATAGGGTTAAGTAGATAAGTTTAAGTTAAATAGTATATCAACTACCTACCTAGCTTACACAAACGTAAAGGAGCCTCGACTGCCAACAAACCGCTCTGTGGTTTGGCAGAAGAATACATGTTATGAAGTCGTAAGCAAAATTCGTGAATAAACGTTTATTTATTTTTATTTTATTTTATTATTTTTTATTGCCTATTAAACCATAGGACAAACTGAGCTTAAAACGAATTCTGGCTTTCGGTTGTTTCGGATGTAGACCCGACGCGAATTATTTCTAAATTGACTGATACTGGATCGAACGGACCTGGGAACTGGAAGAACGTTATGTCGAATTCGGGGTTTCCATTGTCTTTATATGGTAGAAAACAGCAAATGGTCAGTGGCTTCATCATCTGGCTCCGCACTTCGACAGTGTAGTCGAGACTATTACTGACCTACACTACAACCCCTCAAGATAGTAGGTATGTTTTTTATCATTCTTATTTGTTTTTTGTTGTCTACAGTTTTATGGGAGAGAATAACCACAAACTTCCCCATATTTAACAATTTTCGATAAAACTTCAGATTCTTTTCGGGCATAATTAGTATAATTACCCGTTTCTATTATGTAAAAATATATGAATACCTCGGGT
Source organism: Epinotia bilunana (assembly GCA_947049275.1). NCBI lineage: Eukaryota > Metazoa > Arthropoda > Insecta > Lepidoptera > Tortricidae > Epinotia > Epinotia bilunana. The sequence continues at coordinate 13,388,157 of OX346259.1, read as the reverse complement.
TTGAGTCTACCGAATAGATGCCACGGAGATCCTGTATGGCAATGATTCCATCTCCAGATTTATCCAGCTTCCTGAACGCTTGCTCGACTATAGATCGGCGGCCGGCGGACATCGGGGGCTGCGAAAAATAGTAATATTTATCCTACTAATATTATGAATGCGTAAGTTTAGATGTTTGGATGTTTGTTACTCAATCACGCTTAAACGGCTGAACCGATTTGAATGAAATTTTGCACGAAGATAGTTTATAGCCTGGATTAAAATATAGGATAGTTTTTATCCCTGGTCCACGCGGACGAAGTCGCGGGCGGAAGCTAGTTTTATATATGCTGCTGCTTTTTCCATGCTCAGAACAATGTTTCAAACGGTCTATGTTATTTTTATACACTTACGCGAACCTCTTTGATGAAATCATCAATACTGATAGAACCCTTACTGTCCGTGTCAAACTGAGCGAACAATTCTTCTGCCTCCTGGAAAGTAATATAACAGTATAGTAACTTATAAAAATAAGTTTCTTATGAATTTTTATAAGATATGAATGAATAAAACTGATTTTCAATACAGCCGCTGTGTCGCTGTACTACACAAGATACATAGAGAAACATATTACTTCGTGGTTAATATCCAGTCCAGTGTGTTTGATACTCATCAAAAACTCTTCTTTGTTTAGCTGCATGCTTCCATCTTTATCCATTTTTCGGAATATTCTGTGAATTATATTAGCCCCATTAGCTGCGTATTATTTTAATTGTAATCAATAAGAGTGAGAGATTCTAGATAAGTCGTGAAGCGGTCCAGCTTTTCAAGGGTTGGTCGTTCTCGAAAGCTAGCAAGAATGCTTCAGCACCTATTTCTCTATCGTAGTTAGTTGGGTGCTCGCTTACCAGCATTCCCATGGTACCAGCCAGTTTGGGTCGAAAGCGACCACCCTTTTGCGGTAGTAGAGTACACGTGCGTAGCCGACCGGCAGAGGCCGACGCCGTATGGCGTATCAAATCCCAATAATCTTAGTATTCATGTGACAGACACATCAAGCGCAAGTTCTCGGGAGGACCAGTGCCATCAGTGGTGGAAGGAGCGTTCTCTTGTGTCCCACCTGCATCTATTGGTAACTAGTACTCGCCGGCCTAGCACCAACATGCATGCGCTGCGCTTGAGACACGCAACAATCGCAACTTCTCAAGAGGGTCAGACGTGAAAGAGAGCGCTCTATTTTGTACCAGTTCTCCATAACTTTAGTCAGTACTGGCTTCTAGCCAGCCCTATGACGCCAGATGTGCCGCACGACAACAGCAAGTACAATTTCTGGAGAGGGTCTAAGGTATAAGGAGCGCCCTTATCCGTAACAACTCTACAATGTTAACTGATACTCACTTTCCCAGCCCCATGAGACCAGACACGCCATGAGAGAGACCACGACTTCTCGATAAAATCGGTGGTCGGATTCCCTAACTATAGCTAGTACTCGCCTGCCCAGCACCAAGATGCCACATGCGCCGCGCGTGAGGCACAACAACCGCAACTTCTCGAGAGGGTTGGTAGTTGACTCGAGCGCGCGTGCACTCTTTTCCATCAACTCATCCTCTACGCGCGACGGGTTTGATTGTGGACGGTGCCATGCTACTGTGGAACCAAGAAAGATGAATCTACTTATCTTAGAAACATTGTATTTGCCACTAGCTAGCCACACCCACACGGCTCAGGCCGCTTATTACAAAGAACGCAAGCGAAGCCGCGGGATCGATGCTGGGCCTTTCGTAAAAACGGATGTAACTCGAAAACTAAAAGCCTTGAAATAAGACCTTTTACTATACACTATAATATAATGGATAGTAGACTCTTCAAATTTTTACAGCAAGGGGGTTGGGTACTCTAATTTTATTATTACTCCAAAAGAAAGAAGGCAAAAAATATGCCTATTAGCCGTGTCCACATTGGACGCATGCTCAGCCGAGCACGCCTCGGCCTAGCGTGCGCACTCAGTGTAGACGTGGCTCAGCGACCTGAGCCGCCTGAGGCATGCGAGCACCCGCATGCTCGGCCGCACGGCTACCTACCTATGTGGACAGTTGTTTTGTTCGGCCGCACACCTCACCCACCGTTGTTGGCTTATTCGTCGTCGGACATACGAAAGCATTTTAGCCCTATAAATATCGAACTCGCTCACAAAGTTTCACGAGAATTTGTTGAGAGATGCGACTTATAGAGGAGACAGCCGGACATACGAGAGCTCAACTAATGGCCCGTAGATGAATTCGGCCGAGACAATTTGTCACGCTAAAATTCGACCGAGCCGGCCGCAGGCATGCGGTGGAGCATGCGGACTGGCTCGGCCGAGCCGTGCGGCCGAGTATGCGTCCGGCGTGCACACGGCTAATGACGAAAACCCCATTCATATATCTCAAAAAATTACGAAGATACAATAGTTTTTATATTGCTTGATAGAGAGAAAACGGTTGAGACCCGTGACGTCACGGCTCTCTAGTGTCATTGTAAATGACAATTGTTTCATATGAAGGAGTGTGTTGCGGAAAAGGAACATAGTATGTACTTTTTCATTATTTATTCTCATATGTTATTTTTTTCTCCATGTGACAATTTTTTTCATTATTTTTCGAAAATCTTAAAATTATTGGTTATTTTATTTGGTGTAGGTACCATATCCCTATTACAGGAATGGACAAGAATATATTATGATGCCTTGTGATGGTGCAAAGTTTAAGTTCTGGCTTAAACACATATTACATGAAGGTTTGTAGAATATTCAATGGTAATAGGCAAACATTTGAAACATTATACCTAAAACTATAGTATTATAATGTATAATATAGGCAAACAAAGTTTTAATGCAAGGCTTTATGATTCTGGCCACCGTATTAGTAGCAGAAAACTGAATCAAATCAATGTTTCAAGTGAAGCAGCCTCTGACCTGGCTAAACGCAGTGCACTAACTGGAGGAGCGGAATAATCCATCTCACTCTTATCAGAGTGTGAGTGCAGTTAGCGCACTGCATTTAACTAGGCCTTAAGGCTGTTAATAATGGTAGCATAAGTATATACTATGTGTATGTGGTGTATTTAACAACCACTTTAGCCTAGTTGGTAGTGACCCTGCCTACGAAGCAAGAGGCCCCGGTTTCGAATCCCGGTAAGGGCATTTATTTGTGTGATGAGCACAAATATTTGTTCTGAGTCATGGATGTTTTCTATGTATTTAAGTATTTATTTATCTATATAAGTATGTTTATCATCGTCTAGTACCCATAGTACAAGCTTAGCTTAGTTTGGGACTAGGTCGATTTGTGTAAGATTGTCCCCTAATATTTAATATTTAATTAAGATAGATCCTTCAGCAACCCTGTAATCACACAGATGATTGACCAGACCACATTTAGCACTACTCTTTTGCTAAGTAACATGTTTTGAGAGTAACAAATCATGAATCATAGAGTGGCAATACACATCTGATTTTGCTTCCGACAGACAGGATGGATTAAAGCTAATATAAGGTGCCAAAGCAGATCCCGGGATTGTTCAGGGCCGAACTTTATTGGCTGTAAAGATGTAAGTCTTCAGTATAGGTGATATGCACAGCAAAGGTCGGGATTGAGGAAATAATCTAAAATGAGAAATAGAACTGAAAATAAAAATTCATATGGACTACTGCTTGCTGGAAACTTCATAACTAATCCCAAAATACACCTACAATGCTCCAATGGAGCGCAGGTGTAACAAGGTACTAAGAAGAGACTGTAGGGGAGATACTGCTTTAGCTATTATATTTACTGTGATATTACCGACTGTTAAGTATTTAGTTCATGCTCAGAATATTATCAAATCATAAAATAACAACGTCTACTTAGTTACCTAGCAACGTGAATTTCGGCCCTGTATGTAATTTAGCTGGAATAAAGCCTATAGTGCTAACAATGAAGTTACAGTAGTCCTCAATCGAAAATTAAATACATCTGTTCTCTGATTATTCAACGATTTTTTAACTGACAAAATGTAGACTAGACTTACTGTTTGAATCGGTCCTGCTTTTACCGGAATATGATGTGTACATATTTCACTGATAACGAATCACTTGTAAGTTGTAACACCACTTGAATAACACGCGTAAGGGATATTCTTCCTCAAAAATCTTAAAATCTCTTGAACCGAACGGCAGTCGGCATACCATCAATCATCCATCAATCAGAGTACTTTTTTTTTTAATTCGTCCATTCGGACAGGCTAAGACCATGGACCATACTGCCTCCAATCAAAGAGTACTATGAATATAATATATAGAGATGTCAGTCAAGGAAATGAATGCCGAGCGCCATCTAGCTTTTCGTCTCGTCAACAGCCCAAGCATGACTATAGCCGTCGCTTTACCTATACATGCACATATTTATATCCTTTTTTTATCTGCATAGCACAATGCTTTGAACTAGAAATTTGGAATCCTCGCACTTTGATTGCACTTACTTAACACAAAATTCCAATTCAAGACACTCACTGTTTAATTTATCAACCGAAAATAATAAAACAAAATTTGAATTAGAACATCTTGTATTCGAGGTGTCACAGACAATTACAAACACGAAACATGAGCATTAATACTGATATCGTAAATAACCAATTAGAGGTCCAGATGAGAAAACACAATTGGGTCTAGCACACGACGGCCGCGACATACTCTCGATTTTTATCGCACTATACTTCTTCTTCGAAGTGGTCTAATAAGAGAGAGACGGATAGTGCGAGAAAAATCGAGAGAGCTCGCGCGCCGTCGCGTGCTACCCGTGCAGGTCCAACCGATCAGAGCACTCGTTGCACACGATAACAACGATTTTTTTTTCGCTCACCTTTACCAGTCATCCCCGGGCATTGGCCATGTAATATATTACATCATTGATAGGGGCTACCGCGAAACAAAAACGGACTTCGTTCGTGTCTCCATCTTTGTCGCTCGAAATAGCAAGTGCGACAGAGAGGGAGATACATACACGAAAGAAGTTCGTTTTCGTTTCGAGTAGTTCGAGCTAGGCCCCTCGGAATAAGAATAAACATGGAAGTAGGGCTAAAATAAGAACTTGGCAACAGGTACCTTATTCACTTGCGTATATCTATAGTTGGCGTGAGAGTGAATGAGACCACAATCCGTACTCGGTTTCACATTTTCTTCGTAGGTTGTCACTAAAGTGAACTCGAAAAAAAATCAAATGGATCTCTTTTGTACTCGGAATAAGTATTCCTTATTCCGAGCTTTTGTATCTCTTTTAATCCAGCAAAATGAAATATGTCATCAATCAGCATTGTTTGGTAGTAAGCAAGGACCGGAATTCTTCATAGCAAAAATCAAACTGTCAGAGGGAATGACCAAATTGTTTTATCGCCAATTGCACTTATCGATGTTACGGAATATTATCGCATATCGACTTATACGATTATATAATAATTAGTACAGATACAGATAACGACTCTGTTACTTTGAATGAAGGTTAGTTTACTCTTAGTATACGTAGTCGGTCCCAAAGTTCTGTCACTGGCATATTATTTTTAAATTTAGATGATGATTTTAAGAAAATTTTATTGCATTCCATTTTTGAATGTTTGACAATTATTTTAAAACAAAAAACAGTCATTCGTTGCCATTTCTCACGATGGAGTGGACATAGAAAGAAAACCGAATAGCTGTTTTAGCATTGCACCGCTGTAGGCACTCGCCAAGTACGATTTTCAAGTTGCTCAAAAATTTAAAAATAACGCTTAGGTTTGTGTACCGTACTATTGATAGGTACAATGAAGTCTCCAGTGTTGAGGACAAGAAAATAATTGGCCGGCCTCGCTCCGTACGAACACCAGCAGTGATCAAAGCGATCAAGGCGCGCATAGCAAGAAATCCTGTCCGAAAACAGAAATTGATGGCTTTGCAGATGGGTGTCAGTAGAAAAACCGTCAAAAAGGTTTTAAACGAAGATCTTAGTCTACGAGCATACAAAAAAAAGCGTGGGCACTTACTTAATGCCCGTCTAAAAACAATAAGGCTTAAAAGATCCCGGAAGTTGTTAAAGCGGTACGCGAAAAATCGACACCGTGATATCCTCTTTACAGACGAAAAGATTTTCGATATTGAAGAGAAGTACAATAAACAGAATGATAGAGTGTACGCTAGGAACTCTGAAGAAGCAGGAAAAGAGTTCCGCGGGTGCAACATGGGCATCATCCATCATCAGTGATGGTCTGGTTGGGTGTATCTTATTACGGGCCAACTGAGGTTCATTTTTGCGAAAAAGGTGTCAAAATCAGTGCGAAAGTATACCAAGAGACAGTTTTGGATAAGGTTGTCAAAGATCTGCCCAACACGCTATTTTCGGGACATAATTTTGTGTTCCAGCAGGATTCTGCGCCAGCACACAAAGCCAAGACCACTCAAGCCTGGTTTGACCGTCAAAAAATCGACTTTATAAGACACGAAGATTGGCCTTCCTCTAGTCCGGACCTTAATCCTTTGGACTATAAAATTTGGCAGGTCTTAGAGGGGAAGGTCTGTGCTAAACCACATAAAAATTTGGAGAGCCTACAGTCATCTTTAAGAAAAGCAGTCACTGAGATAGATATAAAAATGGTGCGTGCTGCGATAGACGACTGGCCGCACCGATTAAGGGCCTGTATTAAAAACAAAGGAGGTAATTTTGAATAATTTTGAGTAATTTTAATTCTTTATTAAATGTACTTTAAATCGGTATATAATTTATTAAAAATTTATTGCTACTTTTGTTTTTATCATTATTTTCATTTGTGACAGAACTTTGGGACCGACTAGGTACTTGCTTAAACTTTTCATTGTGCCATAATAAAACTGTAAAATAAAAATATTTTCCGTTTTATTCCTTACCATTATGCTTACATACATTGTATATATCCAAAAGCCTGATTTCATTACTTTGCCGATGTGTCATTAAGTGACATTTATTTATCGATAGTCGATAAAACACTTTGGTCAAACCCTCTGACAGTTTGATTTTTGCTATGAAGAATGCCGGTCCTTGGTAGTAAGTGTCATAACGTCGCATTATAGTAGCTTTCATATTTGGTGTAAACAAACGGACCGTCTCGGAGAAAATTAATTATTTTGTGCACTGTTCCACCGTGACTGATTTAATAAAATACAGTAAAATTTACGTTTTTTATAGTTTATTGTTGTAAATTAGCAAATGTCTTGTGCCATTTAAGTTGCACGTGCCATACAGAACGAAAAGAAAATGTCCAGGAACGATTCAGCTTTCACCAGTAAGTTTCGATAGATGTGTGTTAATGTAACGATCTAAGCTAAAATTAATAATCACTATTAGAAGTTTATGTAAATATCATCATGTTCAATTAATCGTGCAAAATCGGCATGTATCTAAATAAGACATTTTCTGTGGATTAAAGAGGTTATGTTTATTCACATAGTGATGTGGCCCGTGTGATGTCGGGTTAGAATTTCACCACCCCCTTTCTTCCCGTGGGTGTCGTAAAAGTCGACTAAGGGAGCAGGGTTGAAGTGTGTTGTAGGCGATGGGCTAGCTACCTATCACTGCAATATGACATTTTTTCGATCTTTTTTACCCACATTTATGCTAAAAGTGGCGCTGGAACATAAGTTTTATGTGCTCTGCCTACCCCTTTTGGGAATAAAGGCGTGAATGTATGTATGTATGTACATAGTGATGTGTATTTTTTATCGAACTGGGAACAATAACTTATCGACATTGACATGGATGTATTTATCAGTATATAGAAAAATCTGTGTCGGAACATACGAAATTACAAGTTTGCTGAAGAATGACAACAAAATGGCTTTCTGGTTGTCCCATGTATTGAAGACAATTTACTGTTGCATTGATGTATTTTTCTAACAAAACTTGACTTTTTGATTTTAGTTTTCCAAAGGATGAAGATATAAAACAAAAATGATTAATGCGTGTTAAAAAAAAGAAATTGGACAAAGAAAATCTATCGTCACGTCTGTTCAAGACACTTCACAGGACTGCCAAGGAAGGTCACAGAAAATCTAGTATAAAGTGACCTTGATTTGGTTGGAAGCCGTGCTTCCGACACGGTGTATCCACACGTGCCGAATCAAGCTGCAGGACTGCATGCAGGCCTGCCGATTTCGCTCGTGTAGCGTCTCCTTATGATAACAGTTTGGTATGATTTCTGGACGTATGCTACTTAAAATTATGCATTTTGCTTATATGACGACTGAAAGAAACCGTTTTTCACACAGTGCATTATTTATTAAACTATAAGTACAATTTCGTTTGGTTGTATAATTTATCGATAAACAAGTCGACACAGTAACATCCCTAGCAAAGGACAAAACTTGTGACAACCTACACAATTGAGGAATAACAAATGCATGCACATCTCTTTCTAACGCGTAAGTACGGCGTAAGGAAGTAAAGTACAGGTATACGTCTCTGCTACCTATTTCAGCCCTACTTCCATGTTTATATTATTCCGAGCTAATAAAATCTAGCATACAGTATATTGAGAGCTCTATTCCACAAGGAAGGCAGTGTTCTAGGATGCGTAGGTACTGTTTCTCATCTACATAAACGACCTTCCGAAAATCACAACCCACAAAATAGTAATATTTGCCGACGACATATCACTCTTATTCCAATGCCCCACGATCTTAGTAACACACAGATAGAGGAAACGTTTAATTCTATAACGCACTGGTTACAAGACCATAATCTCATTATAAATAACGATAAAACCAAGCTCATAAAATTCAGACCCAGACAAAAGGAACCCTTAACCTAGGAACCATAGCGCATAATTTAAATATACAAGAAGTAACTGACTGTACTCTATTAGGCCTCAACTTAGACTGTCATTTAAACTGGAAATCACACGTTGAAAAAGTCAAAAATAAATTATCTCGTTTCGCATATGCTCTGAGCATATTGAAAACAAATACAGGTGTAGATTGCGCCCTTGCTGCATACCCCTCGCAGGCGCTCGCATGGCTGCGCTATACGGGCTCCCGCTGTGGGGCCATAGTACTGACATCCACCACGTATTTGTCATGCAAAAGAAATGTATACGAATCCTTGCAAACATACATCAACCCCATAGCTGCAGACCACATTTTAAGAACATGAAACTTTTAACCCTCCCTTCGCTATATATATTAGAAACTGCTACTTTTGTTCGTAAAAACCTACACCTGTTTTAATTTAACCAAAAAACCTAGAACTTCCTGAACCTAAACTAGAAATATATAAAAATGGACCATATTACCGAGCGATAAAAGTTTATAATAAAATTCCCAACCAGATAAAAGATGTCATCATATCAGCCGAAAGACGTCCACTGCTGGACATAGGCCTCCCCCAAAGAGTGCCACAATGACCGGTCCTGCGCCACCCGCATCCAGCGGACTCCCGCGACCTTTACCAGGTCATCAGTCCACCTTGTGGGGGGCCTACCCACGCTGCGCCTTCCGGTACGTGGTCGCCACTCGAGAACCTTTCCGCCCCAACGGCCATCAGTTCTACGTGCAATGTGCCTCGCCCACTGCCACTTAAGTTTAGCGATTTGGAGGGCTATATCGGTTACCTTGGTTCTGCTGCGGATAGCCTCATTTCTGATGCGACCGATGCGAAAGATGTACCAACTGACATATACTTCGTACACAGACTAAAATCTAAACTAATAGATAAATGTTATTATTCCATACCGGGAGGCTACGGCACATCTTTTCGTCCAATATTCCGCAGTGTCTCAAGACGAGAGTCTTTGACCAGTGTGTGTTGGCAGTGATGACGTATGGCACGGAAACGTGGTCGCTTACTATGGGCCGCATAAGAAGGCTCAGTCACCCATGGAGAGGGCTATGTTGGGAGTTTCTCTACGCGATCGCATCAGAAATGAGGCTATCCGCAGCAGAACCAAGGTAACCGATATAGCCTTCCGAATTATGTTACCTGATTGTTGCTACACCCTCACCCTTCCAGGGTCCATGTATCTTAGTTTTAAGTACTTGGTTGCAAATAAATCTTGTTGGGGCTTCGATTTTAAGTGGACTTTCATAGGTTTCAAAACACGTTCGTTTGTCCTTTCCCTAAATCTTGTTGAGAGCGCGGCGGTGGGTATACCTTGAAAGCACGTTTCACACTCAAAGAAAACCAAAAACAACTCACCTAGCTTAAGCGCCTCGGGAAATCCATGAAAACATGCACAATACACGGCACAGCAGTCACCCTTGTCACCAACAGAAAGTTTTAGAAGGAAAGCGGCGCGGGAGTAGAAAATTAGATGCACACGGTACGGCCATATTGTTCCCACTCTTTTTTTGACAACTAGTGTTGCGCTAGCCGTAAACAGAGGCATAGTGATGCCCCTAAGTGCATTCGAAAGCCGACTTGCATCAGTTTCAGCGAGAGTGTCTAGTATTCAATAAGTAATGAAAAATGCTTTCATCGGCCTAAACATACCCCCCGCCTAGAAGGGCAAAGATCTCTTTGGTCTTCTACAGAACAAAGAAAGCGGGACAACAATTAAATAAATGCGAAAAGGGAAAAAAAGATACAATAAGTGGAAAACCATATTATGGTTAATCTGACCTGAATAAAGCGACATTATTAAGTAAGCAAAGATTACTGAAGTGGTAAGGGAGAAACCTTTACCACGGGTCTTTTATAAATGCCTGAATTCGTGCGTACGGAAACCACGCGGATGATACCATCTTTACTTTACTACTTAAAACGTCTTCGATCACACCTAGTGGCCATTTCAAAGGAGGAACGTTGTCTATATTTAGTAAAACTACCGTCCCCTTGGTTACAGGTTTAGTCGGAGTATTCCATTTTTGTCGCATTTGAAGCACATGCAAATATTCCGTTTTCCATCGCTTCCAAAACGATTGAATAATTTTGTCTATCAGATATTTACGTTTAACTAAACTGATAGGTAGGGTTGACACGTCTGCGTTATGTAAAGAGTTTAACGGCGCGAGGGTTAAAAAATGCGAGGGAGTAAGAGCAGTCGGCTCTGATGGATCAGCATTTAATATAGGCAACGGACGCGAGTTTAAAACTGCTTCTATTTGCGTTAAAACAGTCAACATTTCTTCGTACGTTAATAGTTGGTCACCGATTACACGTTTTAAATGTAGTTTTATACTACGTATATTAGACTCCCACGATCCACCAAAATGTGGAGCACTTGGCGGGTTAAATTTCCAGCTGATGCCTTGTTCAAGGGTTTCAGCGGAAAGCGCGGTTTTATACTCGTTTGAATTAAGAAGTTGGGTCAATTCATCAAAATGAGATTTTGCTCCAATAAAATTGGTTCCATTATCAGAATATAAACTTAAACAAGTGCCTCTGCGCGACACAAACCGTTTAAACGCGTTAATAAAGGCGGGTGTACTCAAATCTACCGCTAACTCAATATGAGTACAGCGAGTCGCGAGACAGATAAACAAACAGATATAAGCTTTCTGCTGACGTGCGCCTCTATAACGACTTAATAGAACAGGAATAGGGCCCGCGAAGTCTACGCCAGTATTCAAAAAAGGCTTCGCTTCGATGACGCGGCAGATGGGCAAATCAGCCATGAATGGAGAATCTACTTTAGGAGAAGCGGTATAACACCGATTGCACAACTGAAACCGTTTACGAACTATGTTTCTACCAGAGAGTATCCAATATCTTTGGCGTAAAAGAGACATAAGCAAATTGGGCCCGGCATGTAAAAACCTTTTGTGATAAGCGTCAATTATTAAGTTCACGACGTGGTCGTTGTTTGGAAGTAAAATTGGGTGTTTAGCGAAATAGTCTAACTCAGACTTATCTAGTCGACCGCCGACCAGAAGTAAGTTATTTTTGAAAATTGGACAAAGTTGTCTCATGCGTTTAGATGGGGATTTATTCTTTAAAATATTATCCTTGTCTTCAGCGAAATGCACCGACTGAACTGAAGCAAGAACTGCCTCTTCAGCGGCTTGTAAATCAGGGGGCAAAATGCGACCTGACCGAGGTAGCTTTTTAACAAAGCGTAGCACGTAAACTATTACACGAAGCAATTTACTCCACGAAGAGAAACGAGTAGCGAGTTCATACAAGAACGGCTTATTAGCTTCGGTCGTTAAGAATGCTTGGGCATTAGCCTTTACTTCTGGTGGGTCGTCTTGCCCGTCAAAGACAAAGTGGTCAAGAGGCCACTACGAGATCGGTAGCTTGGTCCAAGAGGGACCGTGGAGCCAAAGCGGATGCTCAATTAGCTGACTGGGGGTGAGACCACGTGACAAGCAGTCGCACGGGTTCTCTTTGCCCGAGACATGGAAAAACTTAGACGCGGGTAAGTAATCATTAATTTGCGCGATACGATTACTGACAAAAACATTAAAGCGATGCGGAGAGGAATGTATCCACTGTAAAGTGACACTTGAGTCCGTAAATGCAAAGATGTTTGAAATCCTGCATCGATCTGATATATTATCAGAGACATAGCGCATAAGTTTCGCAAGGAGCAAGCTTGCACATAATTCTAACCGCGCGAGAGTTAGAACTTTCACGGGTGCTACCTTTGACTTGGCACACACAATATTCACTATATTATGAGGCAGCCCAGGATGCGACACGCAAAGATAAACGACGCCTCCGTACGCAACCATACTTGCGTCAGAAAAACCTACCAACGTCAATTCGCAGTCCTCCGAATTGATGCCGAGGTGGCGCGGAAATTTAAGATTCTGTAAAAGCGGAAGTTCAGCTTTGAACTTTAACCATTGAGTGCAAATGTCCGCGGGCGGGCTTTCGTCCCAATCTAGCTTTAGTAACCAGAGGGTTTTAATAAGTAACTTCGCGTACAAAATTATCGGCGCAGCGATACCTACTATATCCCACAGCTTGGCAACAGTAGATAGAATTGTACGTTTCGTAACAACGTTATGTGGGTCTAAATTTACAGTTATAGCGAACTGGTCTTCAATAGGACACCAACGTAGACCTAAAATCTTTAAATCGTCCTTATCGGAGATGTCGACCGTAGCAGACAATCGATTTGGTTCTGGCACGTGTTGTAGTAACGCGCGTGAATTACTTGAAAATTTAACCAGGTCTAGACCAGCCTTCAGAAAAAGGTTAATTAAATCGCGGGAGAGATTAATAGCGGTGGACTCATCCATAACGGAAGTAGCTAAGTCGTCCATATATAAATCGCGGGACACTGCAGCGGCTGCGGCGGGAAAATATTTTCCTTCGTCCTGTATAAGTTGCTTGATCGTGCGCATTGCCAAATAAGGACTGCACTTAAGACCGAAACAGACGCGGTTAAATTCGTAAAGCTGCGGTTCATCCTCATGAGAAAAGCTGTAGATGATGCGGAGAAAGCGGTGGCATTCCGGAGAAACTAAAATTCTCAAAAACATTTGGCGGATATCCGAAGTTATCGCGATCGGAAATAACCGAAAATGAAATATTATTGCGAGCAAATCTGATTGCAGATTAGGTCCAGCGTATAAACAGTCATTGAGAGACAAGTTAGACGTAGTCGCGGCACTAGCGTCTAGACATAGACGGACCTTGGTAGTTAGTTTATCGTCACGAACTACAGGGTGACTAGGTATAATGTAAGAAGTGGAATTATTATCCAAGTCCTTTACCAAAGAAATATATTCTTGTTTCAAGTAATCGCGAATAATCTCATCATATTGTTTATGAAGGATATTATTTCGTTTAAACCTTCTCTCTAGGGCGGTATACCTTCGCGTCGCGGTCGGAAGTGAATCGCCTAGTTCTCGGGGGTCGCGGCAAAACGGTACAGGCACGATATAGCGACCAAGAGAGTCTCGTGTCGTTTGTTGTGTATAAATGTCTTCACACGCCTTATCGCCTGCGGAAAGGTGTTTGCGGATCGGTACCTCTTCGACTTCCCAAAATTTGGAAAGCAGAGCGTCTACGTTTGTAGTAGTCGTAAAAAACGTGTTAAGCTTAGATGCCCTAGGTCCGACGATAGCTGCGGAACCTGAAATGATGTACCCGAACACCGTATCGATAGCATCAGGGCAACCGGAAGGCCCTATAATGCGGTCAGTTTTCAATATGCATTTAATAAAATCTTCGGCGCCTAGAAGCAAATCAATTTTGCCCGGCAGGTACCAATGTTTATCACTAAACGAAATATTTTTCAAATATTCGAGAGCTTCGGTATCTATTTGACCTTCAGGCAGATTGCCGGAGATTTTATCAATAATTAACGCTTGCAAATCAAACTTGAAAGTAGGATCGAATTGCGAAAACAAAGTTAAATTCGTTGTACCCTTAATCGGCTGAGAGCTTTCTCCTATTCCATGAACCAAGGTATTCTTGTCGTCAGGCGTGACGTCAAACCCTAAATTACGTACGCACCGCGAGCTTAAGAAATGATTTTGCGAACCTAAATCAACTAAAATTCGAATATCGCGGCGATTACCGTACGCATCTAACACCTGTGCCATCGCGGTACCTAGTAAAACCGTTTTGCGAGAATCTCGTTTAGTAGTAGCAGCTCCAGCAAAGCCTACCGGCATATTATTATTGCTGCGCTGTTCATGCGCGGCTGCAGCGGGCGAGTCTGCGAGCGCGGAGGGCGCAGCGGGCGCGCGCGGCGGCGTGTATTCGCGCGGCACGAAAGCGGATGGTCGCGGCTGAGAATGCATCTGAGCATCGGGTTGATGTTGATTGCGGCATAACTGGCTATGATGAGCCTTGTTACAGAACTTACAAGTCGAAGTGGACTTGCACAAGGAAAACGTATGACGAACGCTTAAACAGTTAACGCAACCGTTACATTTTTTAACCACGTTATATTTTTCAATAGGCGACAATTTTAAAAATCGTTCGCATTGGTACAATTGAATGTGTTTATTACTATTGCAGTAACAACAAACTTGTGCCGATGACTGGCTGTTGCTAACGAGAAAAGTTTGCATATTATTTTGCGAGCGCTTATTGGCGACCGACTCATAGCGCGAGTCGCGCCCGTACGAAGTATGCTGCGAGACAACAGCTGACGATGGCGCCATAGTATGCTGCAATATTTTCGCATGATTGCGAACAAAATGAACGAATTCGTCGTAATTCGGAAATACAGTCTTACTACTGAGAGACATCTCGAATGCTTTGGAGGTCTCTGTATCCATTTTGCGCAATGCTGAATGTACAAATATAAAATCAGCTAAATCTTTGATGTTTAGCTGACGTAGTGCGGACACCGACGTCGAAAATTGATCGATCAAACTGTCTAAGCTAGTCGCATTAGGTTTACCTGTTAAAGGCTTCAAATTAATGATGTTTTCTAAGTATGAAATAGCGATCGCGCGACTATCCTCATATTTTTGCACTAAGGCATCATACAAAATTTTATAATTGTCTGAGTTAGGAGTAATACCTACACAAATGCTCTGAGCTTTGCCTTTTAGCTTTGATATTAAATATTGAATGCGTTGAGCGTCACATAACGCAGTGTTATGATGAACTGTCGTTCGGAACGATTCTATAAACAATGGAAATGCCTGTATGTCTCCGTGAAAATCGGGAATTTGTATGTCTGGAAGTTTAAAGACCGGCTTCGCGGGTTCTTGAACATTAGTCGAATCGCTCAACCTTTTATATGCGGTGTTAATTGCATAGTACATATCATCGAATGCCCATAACGTTTCGAAGTTTGGTTTAAAGTCCTCATTCAACTTTAAAGCAGTCGAATTTATTTCATCGAGCAGTGTAATAAATTCGTCGCGTAAACTCGTTACATTTTCGGCTTGCATTAAAAACAAACTAGTTTTGTCTCGTCGTGTTTTCGGAATGGAATCGTAAATACTTTGAATGCGCGCGAAGTAAGAATCACGTTTAGATTCTAATAAAGTTAATTTATTTTCATCCTCCATTTTTATTGCGATTATTCAAAAATGGAACACTTAACAACCACAGAAAATACGAAGGTTCGTCAATTTAATATTGGAACGACTTTGAACAGAACAAGAACATTGACCGTGACCATAAGTGCGAGCGAGACGAAGTATAGGTATTAGCGAACAAGTGCAACGTAAAATGGTCGCGTAATATTCTACCGTACACAGAATTCAAATAAACGGCGTATAGGTTAACTTTGTATGGAAAGTTATTGAAAAATGCGGGGTTATTATTAAAATCTTATTAGAAACAAATAAGAATGCGGTAAAACCCAAGCCACAATGGCTTATAGGTATGAAATTGTGATAAATTTAGGACATTTAATGCGATAAATTACGTTAAGATGGCGGAGCGTTGGTGCACAACGTGACGATAAAATTTGATTTAAAGGGAAATTTCTACCGAACATGCGGTTCGACGGACCAAAATATGTTGGGGCTTCGATTTTAAGTGGACTTTCATAGGTTTCAAAACACGTTCGTTTGTCCTTTCCCTAAATCTTGTTGAGAGCGCGGCGGTGGGTATACCTTGAAAGCACGTTTCACACTCAAAGAAAACCAAAAACAACTCACCTAGCTTAAGCGCCTCGGGAAATCCATGAAAACATGCACAATACACGGCACAGCAGTCACCCTTGTCACCAACAGAAAGTTTTAGAAGGAAAGCGGCGCGGGAGTAGAAAATTAGATGCACACGGTACGGCCATATTGTTCCCACTCTTTTTTTGACAACTAGTGTTGCGCTAGCCGTAAACAGAGGCATAGTGATGCCCCTAAGTGCATTCGAAAGCCGACTTGCATCAGTTTCAGCGAGAGTGTCTAGTATTCAATAAGTAATGAAAAATGCTTTCATCGGCCTAAACAAATCTTATCTTATCTCATTAGCGCTAGCTTCCGCGTGAATTTAGGTGGTAGGTACTTACCTATATTCGTAATATTGGCATGCGTAAATAATTAAATAACAGACTGATGTTTATTGAAAATATTTAATTATCAGGAAACAACGCAATAATTGTTTCATACATAGTTAATTTAAATTAAATAAAAAGTACAATGAAGTGATGTGAGTGCTCGACATTCATTGTTTCAAAGCCTTAAATGTGCGTGTGTGCTAAGCCGCGCTTATCCAAATTGTTTGACAAACGTTTGGCAAACATGGGTGCCTAGAGCTTGTAGGCCTGACGCATCATGAGGTCGAAATAGCAGTCGTTGTCGATGGACACGCTGATGCCGCTGTAGTAGTTCATGAACTCCTCCAGTGTCACCTGAAGACAAAGTATAATAAGTACCCTTTGAAGATAAAAATGTCTGAAGTCTTCATGAATAGCCAGTGCCGTTACGATTTCAAAAAATAATTAACGCTTTGGACACCCAGCTTAGCGTGGCGGTCATCAAATCATGGTTGCGGAGCGTTAACTCATTCAGCGACCCACATGCGTCTATAGACTACAGGCGCTTTTTGCTACATATGTAGATAGAATACATTCACTAACACGCCCAGCGGGCGGGCGCCTACTGGTGCTTTCCGCTTCTATCTTCTATCTTTCTATCCACTAGGCCGAGTACTGTCGCGCCCGTTTGCCCGGTACGTGTGTGATCAAGGCATTCGCGGGACAACCGAGGAATCGGCTACGAGCGTAGCGCGCAGCGATTCTTGGATGTGAATGTGTTAAGAGAATGCCTTGATTTGATTCGACCACGCCCCCTTTAGAGAGACACGCTTATGCCTTCCGCGCACGAGAAAAAGAGATGCAACACTCTTCGGGAATGGCTTTTTTGGTCAAATTTCGATAAATACGTAACTTATTGAAGTTTTATTTATTTTTCATTAAGTTAGATTTTAGATGAGATAAAATACTATAGTATTAACTTGATTGCGTCGTAAAATAATGTAATGTTTGAGTAGGCTGAGTAAAAAAAGGAAAATAAAGACCTAACTTCGGTTTTTTTTCTATCGAGGAAACTTAAAGCAATCATGTTTCGATTAAATCAGATAAACAATCAGTCAAGAATCATATATCTGAAAATCAGACCTTATATTTCTTAATCCAGTCAGAACGGCGTTTCAAAGCACGCAATAATTTCCAATGCACCCCCTTAATATGCTACGGACTACGGCGTAGCGCCACGAGCGTAACTTAGCAGTAAATGAGTGAACGAAGATGGAGGCTGTGGCCAGTTTACACCCACCTTCCCATCAACGATGCCTTCGGTCTCAAAGTTAGCTAGGAATTTGTTCATAATCACATCTTCGGTATCCTCACCGCTCATGTACCTGAAATTTAAAAAAAAAAATAGTTTGACATATCACCATTAATTAACCTTCAACGAAAATTTATCAAAATTTAAAATGTCGGGTTTTGAGGTACAGTCATTGTCAAAGTAAGTGATCAAAATTAATATTTCAAAACATTTTCTAGCACACGACGCCCCAGCACGGCAGACGTGCAGATATAACAAATTATACCAAACTAAGTAATTACTTATCTCTGCACGTCTATCATGGGACGGCCGCGATATACTCTCGATTTTTCTCGCACTATACCTCTTGTTCTAAGTGTTCTAATAAGAGATAACGGATAGTGCGAGAAAAATCGAGAGAGCTCGCGCGCTGTCGCGTGATAGCCTTTACATAACAATTCAATGCAGTTGGCAGTGTTGGCACTGTGTCAGAAGTGTCGGAACTCTGCAGTAGGTAGAGGTAGTTATCTTATCTACTTGAAATATCTGTAGGTACTGTCAACAGTCAGATGCAGGGTCAAAAAATCGCCGGTTACCATTATGCTATTACTTTATTTGATTTAATGTAGGTACATACCTACAGTTCGGTATTTATACGTTATTTTGTATCCATTTTGATACGCAAAAACACTAGCATTGTTGTTTGAAAAGAACTAAATGATAGCTAATAATTATTTTTTTATTAATTTAATTTCTTTATTCAGACCCTTGTTGGTAGTTAGCTACTTACTTAGATGTAGGTACAATATTTTCCTTTGATGTCATAGATAACAAATAAGGAACGTTGACGAATTTGCCCGACAATGTCAGTAACAGACGTTATGTAGGTACCTAACTGCTCATTTCAAGTGGCGTGGTGATATCATTTAATTAAAGCAGTTGATAAGTGTTGACTGTTTACGAAAAGGCTATTTGAAATCATCCTCTAAGTATGTGTGGTTGGACGACATCGGCACTAAAAGTTAGAGGCCTGTTAATAAGGTATAGGTTAGGATATGGACTAGACATGCAGAAAAGTAATAATTTACTTTAAAAATAAAGTTTTAACCGACTTCAGTTTAGTACTCCGCCAAGCCACGAGAACATTTCCACATTTCTTTTCCAATTGACCACATGCACTGATTTCCGAGAGCAAATGCGTTGATTATTAGAGAAAAAAACCGAATCGCTGTATGTGGGCCGATAATATTTGAGGACTTCCGTCGATTCCACAAGGATCACCTTTGGCACTTCATTAGCTGCTATTTCAACGGTATCTTATCAGAATCTGTGATATACTTTTGTACTTTTTAGTACATAATTGAGGAATTCAATAAGTCATCTGTGGTCTTCATCATCAATTCTACTCCACCAAATTTATGATTACCGGGTGTAAATACACGAGTTAAAATAGAAAATACCAAAATCACTACACGCGTGCCTAATATAATTGAAGAGTTCCCTCAACTCCTCATGGATCCCATTTTTTTTTCTGTATTTCTTTGTTTTTATTTTGTTGCAAAATGCCAAGTAAATGATTTATCTATCATCCAACTGAATTTTTGAAATAAATGGGACCCACCTGGAAGCATATACTTACAAGCAAAAAACTATTAACGAATCGGCTAATCAATGACGGAGTTCTGAGGTAACAAACATTGAAAAAAAGAACCGAATTGAGAACCTCCTTTTTTTGAAGTCGGTTAGCAAAATAAAAATAGGTACCTACCTAATTCAACCTCTTGTCGCCACGCACAGGTAGGTACAGTCGCCAGTATTAATATCTGCCACAACACAGCGCGCATAAAAATCTGACACGAGTATATTGCTAGTTCTATAAGGACGTGTCAGATATTTTTGCCGGCTTTGTTATGGCAGATATTGATGCTGGTGACTGTACGCATACCTAATTATCTCGAGATTTTCAACTACGTCGAACGATGTAGTATGTGTTAACGTCTATAGATGACTGTGGCGGTGAAGAGGTTAAACTAAATTCTGTATATTGCCAACTTAGTCTCGGAAGATATGTAAATATGAGTACCTCGAATTTGCAGTCACCGAGTAGACACCTCGGAGATCCTCTATGGCAATGATACCATCTCCAGATTTATCCAGCTTCCTGAACGCTTGCTCGACTATAGATCGGCGGCCGGCGGACATCGGAGGCTGCGAAAAACAATACGGGCGTAGACTCAAAATGTATTATTACTCCAAAAGAAACAGGCAAAAAAATATGACGAGTGACACAATCCCATTCAGATATGTCAAAGATTTACGAAGCTACAACCGTCTTAATATTGCTTGTTAGAGAAAGAAAACTCTCGCAGATCGTGACGTCACGATCGTTTCATACACATGAAGGTGCGTTTTGCGGAAAAGGGATAGAATATTTATACCCCCTCTTAAAACTTTGGAAGCTTATAACTTTGTTGCTTTACTTTTTCCTCCATTTTGGCGTGTATTCACATTTGTTAATGATTAGTGCGAGTCCATACAAAAGATACTCGCACTCGCAGCAAACTTGCAGCAAATGTATGAACTCGCACTAATCACTAATCAATGTGAATGTGAATACAGGCCATTTGACAATATTTTGTAATCCTTTTTCGGGTATTATTTTTATTTTTATTTAGCCTTTCTACCTTTCTATCTCTAACCTTTCTCTTCAATTACCAAAAATTATTTATTTATATCCAGAGTCAGAACAATTCATAATTGACTGTTTTAAGCATAGGCATATTTCATATACGTACGCGAATCTGTTTGATGAATTCATCAACACTGATAGAACCACTGTTGTCCGTGTCGAACTGGGCGAATAACTTTTCTGCGTCCTGGAAAATAATGAGTAGTTAAAGACATATCCTACGAATACTTACGATATTGTATTTATAAGACACAAAAAGTAAATTAAACGATCTAAATTCTAAACCATGTGAAGAGGATCTTATTGTCATAGAAGACGTGTTACCTCGTTGCTAATATCCAGTCCACTGTCTTTAATGCCCGTGAAAAACTCTTCCATGTTTAGCTGCTTGCTTCCGTCGTCATCCATTCTTCGGAAAATTCTGTGAATTATAATTTTGCGTCATTGTTTTCGATATAACTAATTAATTACTTATTACGATACACTAAATATTGGGGGACGAATCGACCGCTTCGGCTGATAATGTGCTATGCGCAAAATGTACAGTGTACACGCATAATGTGCAAACAGTCAAAATGTACATACGCAAAATATACATCATAACATATACACATTTCGCGAATTGTTCTATGCAAAATGCACAATTCGCAAAATGTGACCAAAGCAAAATGCTCAGTCGCCAAACGTACAAAACGTAAAATGTACAGAAGACTTCATAAGTGCATGGATATGCTTGAACCGTATTACTATGCCAAAGGGTGGTTTACCAAAACCCCGACGCACAAAGAGGGTATGTCTGCCTGTGTCTTGTTATTTTTCCGTAATGTACAATTTGCGTGTTGATCATTCTAACTTTGTACATTTTGCTTCTATCACGTGGAGTCAATAATCATGTACATTGAATTGTTTGTACAATCTGCGTGAGTACATTTTCATTTTCTTGTTTGCACATTTTTTGCGTATTGTACATTATCAGCCGAAGCAGAATCGACCTAGTCCCAAACTAAGCAAAGCTTGTACTATAGGTAGGTACTTTAGATATCTTTATGTCATGTTGGATTGATAGACTGGTATTACCTATATTTCGCTGATTAGTCGAATACATTATGTATGTACGCTCCAGTGGTTTTAGTGGGAAGACTTCCTCCCCCTTCTCTTTAAACAGAGATGGCTGGAGGGTGTCCCACATACCCCAATTATAGCTTCCCTGGCACAAAAGTGCATTTCCACTACGTCAAAAAAAAGGGTACCAGTTCCCTTAACGTAAACTAGGACTCGCCTACCCAGCCCCATGGTGCCAGACGCGACGCGCGCGAGACACAGCAATCGCATATTCTCTAACTAAAGAGTCAGTCAAATTGGTGGTGGAAGATTCGCTAGGTACCAGCTATATTAACGTTAGACCATCAGGCAGACCGTATGCTTGGTTGCCACCGTCGTAGTATAAAGCTAGTACTCGCCTGCCCAGCCCCATGATGCCAGAGGCGCCGCGCGAGAGGCACAGTAAGCGCAGCTTCTCGAGAGGGTCGGAGGTTGAAGAGATCGCGCGTGCGCTCTTTTGCATCAACTCCTCCTCCACCCGCGACGTCGCCGATTGCGGACGGTGCCATGCTACTGTCGAACCAGGAAAAAATAACTTAAGAAAAAAATTGTGATTGACTCAAGAATGTAGTGGGGTCACTAAGAAAGTTTTGAGATACAAAGTACAAAAGTTTTTTTTTTATTACAGTTTCTCAAAGTACTCTCCATTAGCTTCTATGCATCGATTCATCCGCCTAAACCATAATTTACAGCATTCCCGGTACTCTTCTTTAGGGAGGTCTTCTACGGCCTGCAAGGAGGCATTCCGTGCATCCTCAGGACTGTTATATCGCGTGTCACGAAGTCGTAAGTAAGTTTGATTTTCGGAAAGAGGAAGAAATCGCAAGGAGCTAAATCGGGGCTATACGGAGGATGACACAATTCTTTAATCTCTGTACAGTCTGTACTCTTCAAAAAGCGATGGCGGTACGCATCTCTACATGTGCGCCATTCCGCAGTGCGCGGTCGACCGCGGTTGAGTGTGACGTTCGTGCTGTGTATTTTTTTAATCGAAAATGACGTGTAGTATTAATTAGTACGGAGTTTAAATCTATCACGAATAGCAAAATGCTCAATGCGAGACTGACAGTATCTTTTGAAAAAATCGTACTATTCCATAGCAGAATTCGTGCAAGATCAATTGTAAATTAGGGTTAATTAACGTATTTTTAATCATGACACCATTATGTAATTTGTGTAAAATAATGATTGTTACTTATATCATAATATAATATAATCTTATTTTTTGTTGTTGTTACCTGATAATGAGAAGGGAATTGGTTCTTATGTAATTTGTGTAATTAATGTAATTTTACCTATATATGTTCAACACAATATCCATTGTTATGAATAATGAAATGAAATGTACGTGGCCTCAACGCGAAACAATAAAGTTTTTGGGATCATATCGGGGAGAAAGCGCAATATGTAAATATTAGGTAAATTGCCGCAGCGGCTAGCGCTTCGACGTCCATCTCGCAAAACGATTCGATCACAACTGAATGTCGCCATCGTGTAGTGGCGTTCAACCATCGCATGGCCATAGCGCTGGGCCATAGGATGGGCCATCATGTATAGGAGCCATTATACACAGGGCCCGTAATTTTCATGCCGATGACATCAACTTGACGTCACGCTCCATATATGGTGATCCCAAATAGTTTTATTGTAAATTATTAATCATTAGTCGTCAATCATTTTAATCATGTACAAATGACTTAGAAAAGTAGTCTATTTACACGTGGAATAAATAATACTTACTTACGTATTACGTATGAACGCGAAGATGACTTAGATTTTCTTTGCATGGGAATTAATGCAAGAAGGATGGCGTGCTTTACGTTAGAGAGGAATTCTGTTTTCTAAGTAATTATGGAAATGTGTTAACAATACTATTTAATAAAATGTATGTATAGAAACAAATCAAATAGTTTTATTTACGTTTCACGTATGAAGTAAGTATTATTTATTCCACGTGTAAATAGACTACTTTTCTAAGTCATTTGTACATGATTAAAATGATTGATGACTAATGATTAATAATTTACAATAAAACTATTTGGGATCATCCTATATGGAGCGTGACGTCAAATTTATGTCATCGGCATGAAAACTACGGGCCCTGGTTATACATCTATGCTCATCAAACTTTTATTCTGAAATTGGCAATAAGGCAAAATAACATACCATAACAATATAGGAATTTCCATTACGAAATAATATATCACGTCATGTTTCCGTGTAAATATTTTACCTTATTACTAACTCAAACCGACAGTATGACTTCCTCATAAGTCTCGTGATACTACTATTTATTCCTCAAACATTTTTATTTTTATTTATTTATATTGCAACAACAGTTAATACCAATTATTACACTTGTGCAAGAAATTCTTAACTATATATAGGGATTAAGTACATTAAACGCATTTACTTAAATATACTAAGTAAATGTATAAGAAACCTTAAACCTATAATGAGTTAGTTACTCACTAATCAACCATTAATTAATCATGCATTTCTCACAATATTGAGAACATTGCCGAAGAAGAAAAGGCTAGTTTTTAGCGGTTTCTCAAACAGTTAATAGGTGGGTTCAAATGTATAACCATGCAACCTGGTCGACTGTTAAGTATCTCGTAAATAATGATTAATGACCTGAAACTACCTAACCTATCTTAAATTATGTTTAATGTTCATAACCATACCTCAGCTTGACAGGGGTATCTTTTTTTTACGTTGGGGAAATGCCTTCACGCATCCCGACCGCTACGGGGAGCGGGGCAGGGCGGGTATGACGGAATAACCGGGCAGAAACCAGTGCCAGCTCCGTCTTAGGAACTGGTCCCACCGCCGGCTAGTAAGCTAGAAAAGTTGGGCGAGTAGCATTACATTGCGGATCTGTAAAGGTCGATTGATCACACTGTGCCTGGTCAGCACGCAATGAACCGTTACTCGCCCAACTTTTCTAGCTTACTAGCCGGCGGTGGGACTGGTCTGGCACTGGTGCCTTAAGGCACTTGTCCCACCGCCGCGAGTAAGCGAGTGTTACTACGTGCTACTCGCTCAAGCGAGTAAAAGCGAGTAAGAATTACTATGATAGTACCTACTCGCTACTCGCCGCGGCGGTGGGACAAGGGTTCTTTATTGTATGGGCAAAAAATATTTCCCAGTGTCACTTCCCAAAAAAAAAATCCCGAATGTTCATTTGGCATAAAATCACAAGTCAAATTATTGTTTCGCATTTTGTTCATTTGGTCAAAAAAAGTACCATCTGGCATCATTTTGCTTTGTCAAGTGTTATTAAGACAAAAGTTAATTTATTAACCGACTTCAAAAAAAGGAGGAGGTTCTCAATTCGGTTTTTTTTTTTTTTTCAATGTTTGTTACCGCAGAACTCCGTCATTGATGAGCATACACCGGTTTCGCGGG
The DNA here is from genome assembly GCA_947049275.1 of Epinotia bilunana. Lineage (NCBI taxonomy): Eukaryota > Metazoa > Arthropoda > Insecta > Lepidoptera > Tortricidae > Epinotia > Epinotia bilunana. Next base: position 13,362,832 of record OX346259.1, on the reverse strand, counting down.
GGCAAAAATGTACCAGTGCTAGTGATTAATTAAAAATCGACTAAGTTTATCGACATCGATAAAAATAAAATTTTAACCATCATTATCATAACTAAACTAATGACTAAGTTTGAATACCTTTAACTATGTGCAAACCTCTTTCATTTATACTTATCGCAACTATAAACAACCGATATCTGACATTGACTGTGTCGAGTCACTTTTGACAACCATTGAATCGTTGAATAATTCATCCAGTACTACAATATTATTTTGCATTCCGATCAATTAAAACTACCTTTTTGTTTCTTAAGGCGGCTAAAAATGCCTCGCAAGAAAAAAGATCATTCATCTTCATGGAAACCTGACCATTCAGATATAGATGATAAAGGTACGACTTACTTTTGCAAGAAATGTAAAATTCATATATCACGAAAAAAGTTTTCCGTACAAAGGCATATAAGAAGCCAAAGGCATAACAGCGTCGCTAAAAACCAAAACGTATTTAACCTGGATTTGCTAAAATTTATTTTAGCTTGCAACATACCATGGACCCAGGTGGGAAATCCACTTTTCATCAATTTTATATCTGATTGCATATTTGGGAAATATGGTTCAGAAATATATATTCCCAACGAATCAGTTTTGAGAAAAACGACCTTAGACATCGCTTATAAGGAGACGATGAAACAGATTAAGACTAAACTAAACTAGGAAATTCTAGAATTTATGTGAGTGTAGACGAAAGTACAGATGCCAATGGGCGTCAGATTGGGAATGTAATAGTTGGAGCACTATTAGAAAATGAAATAGGTACCCCACACATAATATCTAGCGTTTGTCTAGAGGAAGTAAAAAATGTTAGTATAACAAATCTTATTCAAAATGCCCTGGAGACGTTGTGGGGAAGTAACCACAACAAACATGATAAAGTGTTGTTGCTTCTTACGGATGGCGTAGCCTACATGCTGAAAGCTGGTAAGAATTTGAAAAAGGTTTTTCCGAATTTAGTACACGTCACATGTTTGGCACATGGAGTAAATAGGGTGGCTGAACAAGTGCGATTATTGTTTCCTGCTGTAAATAATTTAATTGCTTATACAAAAAAGGTATTTCTGAAATCACCTAAAAGAATAAAAATATTTCACCAAATGTTACCGAACGTTCCTTTGCCACCACAGCCGACGATAATACGATGGTGAACATGGATGAAAGCGGCTATTTACTATCATAAATATTTACCAGCCATCAAGCAAGTCGTACGAACATTTAATAACAAAGAATCAACGTGTATATTAAAAGCAAAACGGGCAATGAATGATATAAACATTCTCAACGATTTGAAATGGATAGCCAACAATCTATCCATCATACCAAGTACCATTGAAAAATTACAAACACAAAATTTAAGTCTAGAAGCCAGTTTGAATATTGTCCATAAGTTAAAAGTACATATATCAAGATTACGTTTGAATCCTCAGGGCAAAATTATTCACAAAAAACTTCAAACAGTGTTAGAGAAAAACGTCGGCATTTCAACTTTAAAAACATTTAATGATTTGGTATCCGGAAAAGAAATAGAACTGAGTCATATAGCAGAAATTCATCAATACTATAAATTGTTTCAATTTGCTCCAATTACTACAGTTGACCTAGAAAGGTCATTTAGTTGGCTAAAATGGATATTGTCACCCAGGCGACGAAGATTAAAGTCTGAAAATGTGGAGAAAATTTTGATTGTATATTATGAAAATTATATTAAATATTAAAAAAGTCAATTACGCAAAAAGTTTATTTTTGTGTATGTAGTTTTCTTCTTCATTCAAATTCTTGAAATTACCCAACGGTTGTACGTCATTTTTATCGATATCAACTAATAAAATTAGTTTAATGAGTCCTCGCACTATTAAACGTCAGTACAGATTTGCCCCCGCCAAACCGGTGTTTGTTGATAAGCCAATTCGTAATTTTTTTTTATTTGTAAGTATATGCTTCCAGGTGGGTCCCATTTTTTCAAAAATTCAATTAGATGATGGGATCCATGAGGAATTGAGGGAACTCCTCAATTATATTAGGCACGCGTGTAGTGATTTTGGTATTTTCTATTATAACTCGTGTATTTACACCCGGAAATCATAAATTTGGTGGAGTGGAATTGATGATGAAGACCACAGATGACTTATGGAATCCTCAATTATGTACATAAAATTGAAAAAGTATATCACAGATTCTGATAAGATTCCGTTGAAATAGCAACTAATGAAGTGCCAAAGGTGATCCTCGTTGAATCGACGGAAGTCCTCAAATATTATCGGCCCACATACAGCGATTGGGTCTTTTTCTCTAATAATTAACGCATTTGCTCTCGGAAATCAGTTCATGTGGTAAATTGGAAAATAAATGTTCTCGTGGCTTGGCGGAGTACTAAATTGAAGTCGGTTAAAACTTTGTTTTTAAAGTAAATTATTTAAACACTTTGTTTGGGCTAATATTGTTTTCCAAACAAAACATTTGTTCGAATTTTCATTTCGCACACTTCACATAGCTTCTCTTCTTTCTCTTCGCATTTGAAAAAATATTGTTTGGTGTAATTTTGTATCATGACCAGATCATTCCAATTTTTATTATTTTATAGAATAACTGTTCAGGGAATATTATTTGGCAAATGATTAATTTGTTCATTTCAACGAACAAATATCATAGAACAAATATGATGGCCCATTCTGTGGAGGAACATAAGTATTTTTTTCCTATAAAAAACTTAAACGTTCCATTTACACGGCTGCCAATGCTGTGGCTAAGCGGAGTATCAAAGATCTAAAAATATGAATAATGTCTGACGGCGCTGCAGTACTAAGAGTTCTAGATAGCAATTGTTTTTTTCCTTGTTTGGCCTGTAGCTCGGCCATTAACAAATCTATTGTGGGATTGCCTCCCTTGGAGCCTTATCCAGGGGGATTCTAGATAGCAATCTCATACAATCTGATGGGCTCATACTAGAGTGCCCCGAGTATTGGAGGTGATCTATCATCACCTCCAATACTCGGGGCACTCTAGTATGAGCCCATCAGATTGTATGAGATTGCAAGGCATTGGTAAGCAGGTTTGTCACACCTATGTGTGACAAACCTGCTTACCCTTTAATGGATAAAAGGTCGCAGTGGCTCACAGGATATTAGAACAACATGCAGATCCATGGACAAATACCAATAGGTACTTACATGCAGCCAATCCCGGGAAAGAGTGCCACACCAGGACGCACTCTTGACTTATATAGTCCCTGAGAGATTAGAACCTATTTTTGACGCCTTCGAATTGACGCCCGCAATGAAGCGAAGACGCATTCTTCCGTAGGGTTCCGTAGTCAACAAGGAACCCTTATAGTTTCGCCATGTCCGTCTGGCCGTCCGTCCGTCTGTCCGTCCATCTTCGGCTTAGCTGAGTAACCATTACTACTAGGAAACTGTAATTCGGCATGGGTATATAAATCAATCACGCCGACAAAACAGAAGAATACTTAAAATCTTGAAAATAAATAAATTTGGGGCACCTCCCCTACACCTAAACTGGGGATGTAATTTTTTTCTCGGTAAACCCATAGTGTGGGGTGTCTTTGGATAGCTTGTTCAAAAATATTATGGGCTTTTTAAAACGAATTTTTAAATTAATGATTCGTTTGCGAGATATTGGGCTTTAAAGCCCAGATTTTTGTTCGAGTCATATGTATGCTACTGCCGGCTATGACTGGGAATGTGAAAAAAATCGTGGCAGTAGTAGGTACATATAATGAATTTAAAAGGAAAACTATCACGGCTAAGTAGGCATAACTATTACCGAGTAATAGTCGACCAGCTTAAAATGTACTTAGAAAGGCCAACTCGTACAAATTCGGCCGACGCAACCATTTAGTTGGCGCGCGCGTGTCGATGTAACTAAGAAAGACAGTCAACTACGGAACCCTACACTGAGTGTGGCCCGACACGCACTTTTTTACACGCATTTCCATATTTAGCGATTATTCACGAATGGTAAATGATACATTGAATCGATTTTAATGCTGATTTCAAAAACACGGCGCGGTAAACGTACGGTCATAGTTTATTAGATTGTAGATACAATTAATGGAATGTATCAATATTTTTTCCAGACCATGTTTTATTTTAGTTATAAATTCATAATTTTTATCGATTACTGTCAACATACGGAAGTATCATTTGAATCGAAACGAATGATTGGGTCACTACACTAAAGATATTTTTTTAAAGAAGTGGTACGTAACTCGTTCATGCTGAAATCTTATCATAAAATACTTACTCCAAAACTATGATAGGAAAAAAAAACAATATCCATTTAGTTGCACCTCTAAACAGCGTAGTTATAGTTAGGTACTAGTGAATAATAATAATAAACCCTAATCTTATAGTAAGATTTTATTTATTATTCCGATGGGCCATGCACATTTACGTTTATGGGTGATAAGTTGAGTTTGTATTCTTTGATCTGTGGTTGAGTCAAAAATAGGTTGTAATTTCTTGAGGACAATAGGCTAGGCACCTGCTTTCCTCAACAGAGAGTCACTACAAGTAATCGGCACCATCACTTAGGTACCTATAATTTGTTTTAGAAGCGCCGGAGAGCCCCTATTTAGGTCAATGAAACACTTGAAACAGCTCCCCACGTCATCTTGGAAAGCGAAGATGTAGCTACCCGATGCAGCTGGGATAAGGCTCAGGCGAGTGTGTCTAAAGGTGACTAAAGTGCAGTAACAAGTACCTCAAAGGATGCAACGCGCATGTGACAGCCCATGGAGTTGTTAGCTTCCATAGGCTACGATGACCGCCTACCATCAGGCACTTCAGGCAGGCCGTACTCTTGTTTGCCACCGACATGATATAAAAACCTTCCGAATACGGCTTTTAGTCTGTTCTCAAACTAACAACGCTTACCTACTTCAGCAGCCAACTTAACCTAGAAACGTGTACTAATCGATATTGGCCCCGTGTATAAGTTAGCTAGTCCATTAAGCTGACAATGAAGTTAATTTTACAGTGTTCCCGAAGCGGAAATTAAGCGACACTACCCGCACGAAACTACAGTTTTTTTTTTATATTTACCCTATTATTATTTAATTAGTACCTAGTCGCACTATTTCATAACCTACAAATTGTAGAACCTACTTACCGTTAGAATTGGTTCTGCTTTTACCGCGATACGCTGCATACATGTTTCACTGATTAGCAATCATTTGTAACACCACTCCTATAAAATCTATCTAACACGCGTATTCTAATTGCGCATTGTCTTAAAATCTCTTGGACGGCATACGTCTTCTTGGCGTCAAGGCCTTTGGCCGACTGACTAAATCTGAATGAAAAAAGTAACCCAAGTGGTAGACTCAGACACGCTAAGATCGCCTGACTGGCTGCCGTTAGTTGCAAACAGCCCTATTACATTACACGTTGCAGACTAGGACAATATTCAATTCAATGCATATGCATATGGACAAGCCATAATGCAAGGTATGCTCCGAATCGTTGTGAAAATTTGGATCTTTGTTTTGGAGTCAAGAATAAAACGCAACAAGCATAAAATGTTCAAAAAACTGTATCCTGACTACGGTTCTATTTTCATGCGAAAGGTAACGTAGGTTTGTCACCCGGAGCTTAATTCTGAATTGATTGATACCTCATTCAACAAAATCGGTTCAGTATCTACGCTAGGGCGGATCACACGTAAATACAAACATACATAGACTGCTAAATTTATATAACTTCCTTTCGGCTCTGCCGTAGTCGGCAAACGCGGCTACGCTCGTAGCGCTACTCCGTAGTCCGTAGCACCTTGAAGTCAATATGTAGCGAAACGCACCCGTAGCGCTTCGACGCATGTGTGTCGTTAATGGCGCTAAATGAGATGGTTCCTAGCTACGTTACAACAAAATCGGTTTTTAGATATTGAACTTTGAAATGAAAATGTCGGGGGCTTTTCAACTTTTCTAAGTTAACCCACTCAGGGCCCATGACGACACACATATGCGTCAGACCGCCGTGGTCGCTTTCCACTACATACGAGGAAAACCACAGGATCGGCTACGAGCGTAGCGCGTAGCGATTCTGGGCAATGAATGTATTAACACATTCACTGTCAAGAATCGCTACGCGCTACGCTCGTAGCCGATCCCGTGGTTTTTCTCGTATGTAGCGGAAAGGGGCTATGGCACATACAACATGGGTGTATACAACTTACTCATAAATATGTCCCGTAGCTCTTATGTCAGCGGATTAATGTTTTGGTACATATTTATGAGAAGATGAAATCGATACATATTTCTGCACTTGACTGTACAACGCCTTAGGGAGGCGTGCGTTAGGAATTCCTGTGATCGCCGGTTCGAATCCGGCTCGAAAAATTATTTTTTTAAATTTTTGCTTAATTCGAATTTATAAAACCTGAATTTCTTACGAATGGAGTACATGTTCCAATGGAGTACTTTTTTATGAGGTCCTGACCCAGGGACTTTTGGGAGACGAAAACAGGGCTTCCAACGAACATTTGTACCAAGTTTCATCAAACTCCCCAGGATTTCGAAGTTGGACAATATCAACTGCACTGATTGTAATTTGTGGCACAGCAGCACTGCGTCCCTTTTCTCGAAACGTTTCGTCATAAAGTATAATTGTTCATCGCATGGTAGGCATAATATTTTTCACCTCAGCAGCTCGAACAAGCATATTTTGCTGCGTGAAAACACTGTGTGAGACAAAGTAGTTTTTTAATTTTGACGCCGGGCACTGACCTTTCATCGTATGGGGTCTATTACAAATTCAGAATATTTGAACTTTATTAGCTCTGTCCCTTTCATTTCAATACGAAAAAATAAAATGGCAGACATAGGTCGATCCATAGTTCGACCATCGAATTTCAAAGTAGACCCCCAAAAAGGCGCGAAACAAGTTCGAAAACTATCAAATGAACAAGTTTAAATGAATTAAATCAAATGAACAAAGGAATTTTCAATTGAGGCATATTTAAATAAATCCATCTCGGAATAAACTCCGCTTTTCATAATAAATAGGTAGACATGAATTTTATTATGCGAGCTAATCAATAATTCTAGTTTTAACAATCTTAAATTTTATGAACGTATACCACAGATGCAGTTTCCGAATGAAGCGCGGCGCCCCGCCCCATTAAAAAAATGCGCGCTGTTATTTTGTTTCAGATTTTATTAGGTAGGTATATTATTCGTCATTCTTGCGTTATTGATATTAGTTTTAAATATAAAACCGGCCAAGTGCGTATCGAGCCACGCGCAGTGTAGGGTTCCATAGTTGCCTGTCTGTCTTAGTTACATCGACGTGTGGTGCGGTTGCGTCGGCCGAATTTGTACGAAAATTGGCCTTTCCGAGTACACATTAAGTTGGTCGACTATTACTCAATAACTATTTATGCCTTCGTGATAGTTTTCCTTTTAAATTCATTATATGTACTACTAAAACGATTTTTTTCACATCCCAAGTAGTAGCCATTTAGCCGGCAGGGGGGGGGGGACATGACTCTAACAAAAATTAGGGCTTTAAACCCCAATATTTCGCAAACGAATTACTGATTTGAAAAATGGTTTTAGGAAACCCATAATATTTTTTAAAGGGGCTATCCAACAATACCCCACAACATGGGTTTAACGAGAAAAAAAATACATCCCCGTTTTAGGTGTAGGGTAGATACACGTAAAGGTGCTGGCTGTCACACCGAGGTTATAAAATGTTATACATATAACATCAACTATTCCTTTTCAACATCTTAGTGTTACATAGCGTTATCCTTCTTACACTATATTATAGAACATTTTTCATGTGTGGATTCTTCTTTCTAGCGCAATTAGACATGAATGATCAATATTTCAAAAATAGCTCGAAAATACATGCTGTATTAGTAAAATCTGTGTATTGTAAAAGTTTGAGTAATGTGTTAGTGTCACACGAGGCTCTTATAGCAGTAACGAACGCCTAATTAAGTTTTCTTCCTGAATAATCACGAGACAAATAGGTACTATCGACAAAATTGAATCCTGACCCACTATGGAACCTTGTTATAATTAACTGACATATTAACGTCATATGATCTTACGTATGTTCGTTCATTGTAACAAGGTTCTATGGTGGGTCATGATTCAGTTGGTTCGATAGTACGTCATACTATTATATATTGAAAGAGGCTAAGTTAAAAAGTTGTATGTGTTACTCGAGAGCAAAGTATTTGCATCTCGTGATTATTCAGGAAGAAAACTTTTTCAGTCCCTCGCTGCGCTCAAGATTCAAACTTTGAAATCACCCGCTACGCTAAATAATTACAACATTTGTTTATCAAGTTATTTCTTCCGATCTGACCCTTACTTGTATAATATATATGTAATTATTAGGTAGTAAAAAAGTGTTCGGTTCTGGCGCTTCGCCGGCCGCTGCCGCGGCACTCTCGCTACGCTCGCTCGGCTCGCGCGCTGTAAAGTAAGCACTAATTGAAAACAAAAAAAAAGTAAACAAACAATGACATATTAAATGTCAAATTCAATACATTGTTTGTTTACATTTTTTTCGTTTTCAACTGGTGCTTTCTTTAGGGTCGCAGTTCACCTAACACTCCTCCTCGCTTCGCTCGTCGTCGTACCTACACCAACCTGCCTTAGAGTCTCTGTAAACCTACTTAGAATTTAAGTTTAAGAATAAATATGCTTACTTAGAAAGTAAGTATATTTATTCGCATAAGACAGAGTACAATGGATGTTCTTAGTTATAATATATAGAACTATCTATCTCGTCACGCGGTGACACATGAATGAACATTTGGCTAAACGTATGAAATGCGGAAAGTAATGAATGTAAGGCTGCGTTTACACCAGAGCTGTGCGAGGATGCGTTGTGAGGTTTCTTCATACATTTGAACCTCGCAAAGCCTAGCTTACGAGGTTCATTAAATGTATGAAGAAACCTCGCAACGCATCCTCACATAGCTCTGGTTGAAACGCAGCCTAATAATGGATAAGTAAAAAATTGGCTGTGAAACAAAAGTTGTAACAAGCCAAAGCTGAAATGACTGTAGCGGTAAAAGTTTTTCGGACAACTGAAACATTTGGATAACATCAAATGTTAAATGAAAAAAGTGAAAATGAGCTCCGAATATTACCTACAATTCATTGTATATATTCGGAGCTCATAAAAATACGAAATGTTTTCGGACAAACGATATTCGGTCAATAAATTTTAGTGATTGCGATAGGTTACCCGATTTTAGGCAATTTATGTAAGCCATGAAGGTCTGGTTGTGAAAAGCGGGTTTAATTTCTGACTACCACTTTACCAGGAACCAATCAGCGTGCTCACAACAAACAAAACGCAGGATCCAATTAATTTCATTTAATTATTGTCCAACATGTATCCTTGCTTTGGCGTTGAAATTAGATTGGCAGCTGACTAGCTGACGTAAAGCGTCGGGAAAAAAACAGAAGCGTATCTATCAATTCGATTTGAGTTTACTCTCAATACGGCAGTAGGGATACTTCGAATCTCATACTCGATTAAATTTGCATCTATATGCCATTGTCTCGGGCGAAATAGACCGTGAAACAGGCCTTTGAAACAAATAGGTACTGTGCCAGACAATATCGTATTAAATAAGCATTTGATTGTGATTATCTGATTTGTTTGTTCCAGTAACGATACGAAACAACAGAACATCGCAACACCGACAGTGACATATTTACTTAGAACTTCTCCGTCGTGGTTATTTGTTAATGAAGCGAGGGATGGACTGAGACTGGCGGCTGAGCTGTTATTAAACACCGAAATGTCCGAGATACAGTGGGTTCGGTATGGCGGCCTGGGGATACGCCGTATTGAAGATGTGGGCCTAATTGCATTTCTAGCTTCTGCTCATGGAACAGCAGATCTTGTCACTATCATCTTTTCACTCAATGGTGACAATTTCTCAGTTCCATTTGTGCAAGATGTTGAAGATGACGCTGCTGGGCAAAGGTGGATGAAAATGGTCACCACGGCCTAAGTTGTTTACCCCTTTGGCAACTTAGGCCGGACGATTCCCGAGGCATGACGCCATCAACGAAATTATTCGGCAAGCTATGGTTTCAGCCAATACACCGTGCCTGTTGGCGGCGGTCAGCCGTACAGACCGGCAAAAGACCGGACGGCCTTACGCTGGTTCTATGGCGGAGAGGGCGGGCGATGCTTTTTATGGGGTGCTACTTGCGTAAGCACTTTTGCAGCATCGAATTTCAGGTAGCCCTCATGTTGTGCCGGCTTGGCAGCAGAGGCTGCTGCCAAATTGAAGCACACTTAATACTCCGCCTTGGAGCCGGTGTACGACTTTGTCCTGGTAGCCATATAAACCGCGGGACCCTGGGGCTCGGAGGCCCACCGACTTTTTAAAGAGTTAGGCCGGCACTTACACTTGCTGTGCCAACAAAACAACCTCTGACGACTACGACCGCCGTCTAAAGTGAACCGACCCTAAACAGTTTCCAGAATAATGAAAATACTTTAACATTAAGTACAACAATAATACGCTTATTGCTTCAAGGTATCGATAACTACAATGAAAAGACCCGTTAGACTGCTACAATATGCGGGTTTGCCTGCATATTTGTCGTAAAACAGATAAGCCGGTGGGAATCAAAATCTTTGGAACGCACACCACACTATGTGATACTAATAGGGTGAGCGATATTGCACTTTTGATGTACATTGGTATAATTAAGTAGGTGCTGTGCGCAGGGAGGCTTGGGAATAGCGATCCGATCACTGTAACGAGTTTCACCAGGGTGGTAGATATTATATTATAATCCGCTACGCCAAGATCTAAAATGGATCGCAAACCATTAGTCTAGTCTATTCAGTTGACAACATACTGAATTCAGCAAATGTGACGCTTCATTAGGTACAATACAAGCTTAGCAGTTTTAACCTAGGTCAATATTAAACCGATTATTTGAGGTGCAACTTCGAATAGATTCAGCAGAAAATAGGGCACAAAATGTTTAGTGTTATGATACGGATCATTAGATAACATTTTATTATAATAATACCTATTCGTGGACAAAGTCGCGTGTAGAAGGACGCTTAAAATAATAAACATGCGACCAATTAAGTAATGTCCCTCGGGCGAAACTACTAGCCGTGAAAGCTTGCTGACCTCATATCCCAGGTAGGTACTGTACTGTTATTGACTTTTTTAATTTTTGGTTAGTAAAAAGAGCCCTTTGGGTACTAGGTACTTAGTGCCCTAATTCTATAACCTACTCCAATCAATAATAGCAACCAAAATACTAAAATCCCTGAATTAAGAGTAAACCTCGCTCTACATTAAAAATTATTCGCATGCACAACCTTACTTAAAGTCGATACTTCCTACTATTACTTCGTCGAACAGTAAAAAAAATGTTTACTTAGCAGAAACGTCCGCTACCGAAATTTCGATCTAGGTACCCAGTTGCTAGATCGGGATGCGATGCCTAGAACTGTTTCAGTGTCAATAAATGGATGACTTACCCTATTTTAATTAGTCGTACCCCATTATTGTACCGTTCGCATTCTCATCAACTAATGAGTTATGTTCAATATAAATAATGATAAAAAATATTAGGCAGCAATTATTGCATTCATTAAACCCGGAAGTTAATCTCATATGATAATAAAAACGGAATAATAGCTCTAAAAATACCCTTGCCTCATTAATTTTGAATGTAACTAATTTAACTAACTACTTACTTCCACTTAGATAATCGATGGAACAGAAATTCAGGTGGCACTGCACTTAGAAGAACAACTATTGTGATAATCTCAGAAGTCACGTTAATACATTTTTTCTTTGTATTTTTTTCGTTATCCGGAACATTTCGAACATTGTAGGATAAAACAATCTTGCCTCAAACGGAAGGAAAGCTAGAAAAACAATCCATCACAGTGTCTTAGGCATTTGTTCTGATTAGCCAATGGATACTTTTTTTATTAATATAAGTAATAAAAAAGTCGGAAAAGTGCGAGTCTTGCTTGCGCAAGAGTTCTGCACAAACTTATATGTACAAGTAGATAGTACGCCCATCTTATTTTATCAAGAGCAGAACTAAGTTTGTATTTCAATTTGTTCCTCTACGATATCCATACTAATATTATAAATGCGAAAGTGTGTCTGTCTGTCTGTCTGTCTGTCTTACCTCTTCACGCTTAAACCGCTGAACCGATTGAGATGAAATTTGGTATGGAGATAGTTTGAATCCCGGGGAAGGACATAGGATAGTTTTTATCCCGGAAATCATCCCCCGAGGGGGTGACATGGGGGATGAAAGTTTGTATCGAGCTACGATATAAAAGAGTTCCACGAGGACGGAGTCGCGGGCAGAAGCTAGTCTAGTATAAAAAGCCACATGCAGTAGCCGAGCGGTACCTAATGCATGCGACTCAATCTGGAGGTAGTGGGTTCAATCAAACCCCGGCTCGTATCGCTGGGTTTTTTTCAATAACTTCTACGTCAACAGTAAGTTACCCTGCAGGTTTATGTATTTTATTAGTATCAAAGCGGATCGTAGGTCTAATTCCACTAAGGTCCAGTTTTCTTTTTGGGTTCAGATCTGATCTGATCAGATGGCAGTCGCTTTCGTAAAACTAGTGGCTACTTATGCGAAATCTTGGGTTCAAAGCGGACCTCGGGCTTCTTTAGGGCACAACCGGGAATAACGCTAGGAGGATAGGTATCAAAATGTACGACATAAATGTCATCTTTTAATAGCATTGCGTTATATTGAGTATTTGATATTCATTTCTGGTACTGGCAGAATATCAGTCCTAGCTCACACGAGCAAAGCAAAACTGAGCCAGTACCTTTCTGGCATTATTGCAACGCACAAGTATGCCGTAATTTTAATTTATAATTCTAGTTCCGTACCACAATTGTTTTACTTGTTCTTTTATTGTTGTTTTTTTCTGTGTTTATTTTTTCTGTATTTCTTTGTTTTTATTTTGTTGCATAGTGCCAAATAAATGATTAATCTATCTAAATGATTTATCTATCTATCTATCTATCTATCATTTCAAGTTGAGACCTCTACTTACGCGCGTGAGAAAAAAAGAATTTCGAGAGACAGATCGGTCAACGAAGTGAACCGTAAACTTAAGTCTCCCAAGGGTTCCTTTTTTCTTTTGAGGTACGTAACTTTAAAAAGCAGCGGGTTGTGTCGGAAAGTATATTACAATTGATACTTCTTATGCTGCCTCCCTATTTTTATCACTAAATACCTACTCGTGTATTAGTTGTATGGTGAGCCTATATAATAAAGTGGCTTTGAGAAGGTATTCTATTACTTAGCTTCGATCAATAAATATGAAACTTACGTCCACTGTCCATGCTGTCTTTCTTTTCGGTCTTGGCCTTCTTATCCTCGTAGTTGAAGCAAGCTGCGACAAAAGAAAACGTAAGATGAGTACACTTGAAAGTTTACGCGATACTTATACTTTTGGCACATGATCCGATGGGTCCATGGAAACATAAACCTAAAGATATTGACAACTTTTTGAAAAAGTGACTAGGTATTTTGATTCGTAAAAAAAAATCGAACAAAAGTTGTGACGGCTTATAAATTTCAATCTTCACTAAGTCGCTTGTCAAGTAAGCATGTTTTGTCGGCCGGCGCATAAATAGGCCTGTTATCGTGGCTGCATTTCCTGGCCGGTCAGTAAGCTATCCTTTCCACACTGGGTCAAGGTATTTCCTTTCTTGGGGCATTTGGCCTTCGCGTGACGTCCATAAACAAATGTATCATATTTTTATGTTGGTGGAATTAATTAGGTAATTTACAAGTAAAGTGTGTGCATGCATCATATGTATGCAACGAATTGTGAAATCTAACATCTCAGTTCCATTGATTGGGACAAATTTTATGTCTGGGTGACTAATCAGTGCTAAATCAAAGTGAGAATCCAAAAAACAAAGTCACCAAAGAAATATATCTGATGTCACCACAGATAAATAGACGATTATATAGCTGCAACTGAAATGGGAATGGGGTTATTGATTTAGGTCGGTTATGTATACTTAAAATTATTTAAGTTGACCGAGTTGCATATCGTGGTAATCCGTTAAAAATCGACTCTACCATTAAAGATAGTAGGTTCAAATTCCAATGATAGTTTTGTAAAACGTCAGTCAAATGATTTCAACCATACCTACCGATCACGTCAAACTCAAAGTGTAAGTATATCAATTGGCAGCTAGCATATGGCTGTCTAATAAGTAATAACATAAATGCACATACCTACATAAATTAAAAATATAAAAGGTTATATTATTGTTTATAGGTAATAATGATTATCATATAATTTCTATTGCAATCTTCCTTGGTTTTTCATGCGGAAAGTTACTTATTTACTATCGCGAATAATCCAGCCACAAACGTTTACCGCATATGATGCACGTAGATACAGTCACGTGCATTATTACTCGCACCTGACAGGAAATTACACTCAAAAACGACTACCCACCTGCAAAAAAATACTTTAAAAATTAAGTTTTAACCGAATTCATATCAGTAAGTAACCAAATCGCTTCAAGTGTGCCTATAAAAGTTGAAGAGTTCCCTCGTTTTCTCCAGGGTCCCATCATCATATCCTGACCTGATGTCCTCGGAGGAACCCATTCAAACAAAAAAGAATTTTCCAAATCGGTGCAGTCTTCGAGTAATCGGGGAACATGAACATGCATAAAAAATAAAAGATGCCGACGAATTGACTGAATTCAGTTGCGAACCTCCTCTTTTTTAAAGTCGGTTAAAAGCCGTCATACATGTCAATTATTTACCTGCGCTTTGCTTGGAAAGCAAAATCGCTCTCCTCAATTTAGGTCCTAAACGCGCTCATACAAATTATTGGCAAATAAATTATTTGACCGCAAACGGAAACTAGTTTACCGAGTGATTAAGTGCTTACGCACTAAGACACAAATAATCCTCGTTTTTTTAACTGTGTGAATGATTACAGATGACTACAGTACCTACTGGCATCAATAACCGATAAGACAAAGGACGAAAAACTATCTGACACGCCCTTATAACTCTAGAAATAGAGTTTAGTCAGATATTTTGAGTGCCTTGTATAATCATACCTAAGTATATTATTGCGGATGACTGTACCTATTTGCATGACTCTAGTCTGTAAATTTATGAGCAAATAAAGAACTGAAACAAACAGATTTCATTCACTAGAAGATCAAGGCACGAACTTTCAAGTGCACTAGGTAAAATATAATGAGCAAGTACTTACAATAAACAAAACGGTCACAGGACGACTAGCGGGAACCACGACAGAGACAACAGTGTCGGCACAGACAATAACTGTCACACGCTCGTAGAAAATCGATCAACTATAACACACTTCGTTAATAATGTATGCCTAGAACTAGGCTCTGCTAAGTTACTGCAGCACTAAGTCAACTATTTCATTATTTTTAGCAGACGCTGTTTGGCAGAGATAACGACGCAGGATGACGAACTGAGACGCAATGCAACCGAGTTCGCTCATACAACCTTGATCCTTATTTTGTATGTTTCGCTTCTTGAAGTACATTTTTCTATAATATAGATACAGTTAATGCAACTTATTGCATTAACTGTATCTATATTATATGAAAGCATTCGTGGAGTTACGATATGGGTCGTGGGTGGCAAAAATTCTTCAGTTCTGATTTTACACCTAGGAGGCCGAAAAAAAGGTATGTTTTGCGATTTTTTTGTACGAAAACTATTTAAAATTTCGCATTGGAGTTTGAACCAAATAAAAGTATCTATACACATTCAAGAATATGTTTGATTTTTTTTTATAAAAAAATATCGAAAATGTTTAGTCATTGCATGTTCCTTGAAGCGCCGTAATAACCTAAAGAAAATGCAAAAAAAACCTTTTTCACCTCAGCAGCTCGAACAAGAATATTTTGCTGCGTGAAAACAGTGTGCAAAATGCGATTTTGCTCACTCCGTGAGACAAAGTAGCTTTTTAATTTTGATGCGGAGCACTGACATTTCGTTGTATAGGGTCTATTACAAGTTCAAAATATTTGAACTTTATTAGCGCTGTCCCTTTCATTCCATTACGAAAACAGAAAATGGCAGACGTAGGTCGATCCACAGTTGACCATGAAATTTCAAAGTAGGCCCCCAAAAAAGTACACGGTCGAAAACTATCAAATTAACAAGTTCAAATTACCAAAATAATTATAGAAAGGAATTTTCAGTTGAAGAATATTTAAATAAAAGATCTCTGAATAAACTCAGTTTTTCATAATAAATAGGTAAACATGATTACTTTTTACGCTAGCTAATGAATAATTCTAGTTTAAACAATCTTAAGTTTTATGAACGTAATACCAACCACAGATGCAGTTTCCAAACTCAAACGCGGCGCCCCACCCACCCCTTTTAAAAAATTGCGCGCTGTTTATTTTGTTTCAGATTTTATTAGGTAGCAGTATTCTTCATTCTTGCGTTATTGATATTAGTTTTAAATATAAAAACTACTATCAGAATAAATAAATTCTCTATCTAACTAGGAAATATAGTGAAGTCAATGACGTGACGAAGGCAGTATTTTAACAATAGTACCTACGGCTAGTTTTTTTGTGCACGCGAGATACACGTAATATGCTAATGTGTGCCCTTGTGATAATGATAATATATTTCAAAAATATCTCGAAGATATTAGTAAAATCTGTGAATTTAAACAATAATACGGTTAGTTTTTAGTAATGTGTTAGTGTAACGCGACACTTATAGATACGAGATAGGTACTGAAATATCCTTTGGTGTCTCGTGCCTTGTCTCGCATTTCTAGTATTGACTAACAGAGCGGCCGGCGCTGAGGAGTTAAAACAAGCAGTAACGAATGTCTAATTAAGTTTTCTTCCAGAATAATCTTGAGACGAATAGGTACGTGATACTATGATGTATTTTTAATGTGAATATGTTCTCACTGCTGAGGTGAAAAGTTGTATGCGTTACTCGAGAGCAAAGTATTTGCATCTCGTGATTTTGAGTCCTGAAGAAGCGAAAGATTCTAAAATTGAATCACTCGCAGCAAAAACCAACTTTGCTCTCTTGTTGCACAAATAACTATTTTTTCGACCGAGGTGTATATCTCCCCTTAATATAACATTTATTTTCTCTTATTTGTGCAGCGTGAAATTATCTATGTAAAATACACTGACTTTCTTAAGTTTCAAGTGCCATTCAAGTGTCCCTAATCGAACTTCAATTATTTAATGGACTATACATTTACATAGGCACAGTCAAAATCTAAAATATTGCCTTCTCTCAATAATAACTTTGACATTTGCACAACAGAATACTAAATCATGCCTGCAGGTGCCCAAAATGGGTTGAAAATTGTTACTCTTTAGTTTAGGTAAGTATAGTCATTATTAAAATTAAATCATATTAAGGACATATACGACATACATAGATTCACGCCGTTATTCCCAAAAGGGGCAGAGCACATGAAACTTATGTTCCAGTGCCACTTTTAGCATAAATGAGGGTATTAAAGGACGACAAAATGTAATAGGTTGCTAGCCCTTCAACAAACCATTACATCGCCCACAACACACTCGAACCCTGCTCCCTTAGTCGACTTTTACGACACCCACGGGAAGAAATGGGGTTGGTGACATTCTAACCAGACACCACACGGGTACATATATTAGTTTATTTATTTTATTTATTTATTTATTTGAGTCAGGCAACAAGACAGACTAACATACATAACAATATACAAAACGTATAATTATAACATAACACAAAAACACGTTAAGACGGCGACGACGCGCGGCGCAAGTTCTGGGTGTCAAATAGCCGGCCTCGAAATCGCCGGAAAAGTACACCCTAGATATACTTACATTACTTACATATATGGCACATAAATAGTAATTTACTTGTAACTAATAATATTACAATTTATATTCTACCATGAATCGTCACTCGTCATAGAGTGACTCATGAAAGTCACCGACGCGGGTGACGCGTCCCCGAGAATGGGGGTAATGGTCGCGTTTATTGCTCGATTCACTTTGATTTAAATTGATAATACCTGCCTACCTATACTTAGTTTGTTTGGTGTTTCGCACTCAAACAACTCCATACCCCAGACTAGATAATGGGGATTCGTCTCTAGTAACCAACGCCCCGTGTAAGAGACACGTGTATGTCCTTCCGCTTGTCATTATAATAATCGACTTTACAATAATTGTACCAAATGAAACGCTGTCATACAAAAATTTGCCATTAAGTAGTTAGTTGTCAAAGTGAAAATCATCGACGAAAAGTTGGTTGGCAAGTGAAATTCGGACATAACAAATTCGGAGAAAAGGCAGAACCCCCTACGCGAAAATTTGGATGGTTGGATGTTTGGATGTTAGGATGTTTTTGGATGAAAAGCCGCACTATGTCCTATTCTGAGGTCTAAACTACAATATTAGAAAGTGCCATCAAAATCGGTTCAGTAGTTTTTGCTATAATTTGCAACCAAAATTATACTGGATGTCATTGCCGCCACGCGACGTCCACTTGACAACAAAAGATGGCGCTGTTGCGTATACACGACTTTATCCAATCGGTTAGTCTCAAATTTGGTCTGCGGGTCACCTAAACTCCATCAAACTTTTTTATACTCAAAAACTCTGTTCGCTTAACTTCGCTGAACCTACGGCGCCTGCGTGTTTTTACCCAACTGCGCGACGCAAAGGAGGATTTCGCGCTTACTTACCTACCTACCTACAGTCTAAAATTTTGGCATGTACCTATTAGGTGTCGTTGGATTCCTTATTATCGTGGGAGTGACATAGATTACAATATATGAAAAAAACTTTTAATTACACATTTAATAATGAATATAATTATTGATTGATATTAATTGTTAAATCCATTGATCATCGTTGAATAATTATCTGATCATGAAATATGTTGAACTGTTTGACTCCCATATTGACTAAATAAGCTATGACGCCACTGCACGTCTATCATGGGACGGCCGCCACATACTTTCGATTTTTCTCGCACTACCTCTTGTTCTAAGTGTTCTAATAAGCGAGAGACGGATAGTGCGAGAAAAATCGAGAGAGCTCGCACGCCGTCGCGTGATAGCCGTGCTGGATTATCGATTAAACCAATTAACACACTATTTCGAAACGCTTCAACAATGTATTGTTTCTATAATAAATCACTCAACGGAACTCGCAATCATTAAACGTTTTGTAAGAAAACGCCTCCACTACTTAGATAGATTGGATAATGTGGCTGCTGGCAGTACTGGCTACCCTTTGGTTTATCTTCCTCGTGCTCTAGCATATTTAGTTTACAGCTAATTTCAGCTCCTATCGATGGCAGAACTACTTATCAGAGACTTTGCATTACATATATCGATGGGTAAGCCGGAGCAAACTTACGTAATTTTTCTTAAAATTTGGCAGTGCACATTATGAATCTACAAATTGGGTTCTCTGGCCACCTTGTCGGTGGTACTCTCGAAGTGGTGTGTCTATTATTCATTTACTTATACATTTTATACCTAATTAAGATCTAAATCTTACCGGCCATAGAGGCGCTGCTCATTCTCCCTCGTGTAAAATCAATTTTGGATGATTTAAATTAACTTTAACAATCTAAATTCAATCACCACTGTAAATACGATATCTAAAGAAGCAAATGATTTGACACAATGACGGAAAAAAATTGTTTCCTTATAACATTTTTCGGGTTACTTAGGCAACGTGCCGGTAACGATATATAAAAGATAATATGCAATAAAAACTTAGTCCGATATGTAAGTAATCATTGTATAATCTTAGAATTAAATGCTATATTTATAAAGTAACGCATAGGTTTACATGGAAAATTATATAAAGTTAAGTTAGGTTACAATCATTATGAACGCAACTATGTTGCTGAATGCATCATTATATCATTAAATTTACTGTGATAGTTGACATGCAGATGACACTGATGTCAGTGACACTGACACTGGCACTTCGCTCGTGTCGCTGACGATTGAGGTTATATTATATTTGTTTTGGTTGATAATCCGTGAATAAGACATAAGAATTGCAAGCTTTAACGGCAACAGCAATAGTAATATTTTTCATCTCAAAAATAACAAACAGGTCAGGAACTCAGGTGCAATTGTTAGTTATAAATAAATAGTACCTATTGTTGTCATTCTTTGCCAAACGTTTTGTTGGCTAGTAACTATGTAATCTATGATTTCCTTGCTTTAAAAGCACATTAAAATCAAAGTATATTGTTTCAGAACCAATATGGCTTCAAGCAAAAATTACAAAAATCGCAGTAAACGCTCAAACCAACACACCGAAAAGGACTATGCAGAGACATTCAACGAACTTACTCTAGAATCCTCAGAAGATAGCGATGACAGCAGCTCTGATGGGGATGGAACCGAAGCGTCCTTTACAGTAGCCATGTGGGATTTAAATCACTGTGATCCTAAGAAATGTTCTGGAAGAAAACTTCTCCGGCACAAAATAATAAAAAACTTAAAACTAGGGCAGCGGTTTCCAGGAATAGTGCTATCTCCAGTCGGTACCCAATGTGTCAGTCCAAATGATAAGGATATTATTGAGAAATCGGGACTTGCCGTGATAGATTGTTCTTGGGCCAAAATAGATGAAACACCTTTTGGTAAAATGAAATCTCATCACCCCAGGCTATTACCGTTTTTGGTGGCAGCGAACCCAATAAATTATGGAAAACCGTATCAGCTAAGCTGCGTGGAGGCTCTAGCAGCAGCCATGTATATAACAGGACATAAAAAGGCGGCACAATTCTACTTATCAAAATTTTCTTGGGGCCATTCCTTTTTAGAATTAAATATGGAAGCACTAGATCTCTATTCGGTTTGTACAGATAGCAAAAGTGTTCTTGAAGCTCAAGCTAAGTTTCTAGAATCTGCTCAAAAGGAAGAAGACACCAGACCCATGTGGCCACCCAGTGACACTGAATCAGGGTCAGAAGAAGAGAGCTAGCACTTTCGTTCTGTGTCAATGTTTATTATGTAAATATTTTAATGTAATTGATTATATTTATTTTATACTTAAACTTTGTCATTTTCTTAAAATAGGTTTATTCATGTTGTGACCTAAGCCATGTTTACTTCATTTTAATAGCTCAATATGCCAAATGTGCATGTCTCGTAACATTTCCTTTTCACTTTGCTACATAAACTAAAAATAACAAAGTCGCTATATAAGGGCTGATGCTATGTATTGCATTCATCAATTCCTCAATATTCGATTGGTACTTACTTACCTTATCTTATTGGTATCTGTGGTCATCAGTGGTCGTCATCATAAGTTCCACGTGTCCAAGTTTGAGGTTTTAAAGAGCAAATCCATGATTTACTTTTACACTACTACATTAGAAAATAAATACCGAAATCGGCATATGCATGCACATTTGAGGTTTTCCCTCAATGTCTCATGGCTCCCATCTTTAGATCTTACGACCAAAACTATATGGGACCACCCTAGGTCACCTACTTTTGAACAAAACACATTTCTCAAAATCAGACATTATAAAAAAATATCTCGGAAGACAAAAAAAAAGATTAAGATGAATTGAGAACCTCCTTCCTTTTACCTTTCATCTGTGTTTGATTAAGATCCGGCCCATATTTTACAAGCTTTTATTTACTTTCACCTGTCCCATTGTCTGTCTGTCTGTCTGTCTGTAATCAAATCTTGCAAGTTAAATTTGATCCACTTCCCGGTTTCCGGTTGAGTAGAAATTTTGCAGGAATATGCAAATCGCGTGACAATGCAATATTATGATGACGTGGAGCTGATCTGATGATGGAACTGGAAGGTGGCCATAGGAACTCCGTAATAAAACCACATAACCCCATCGAGTTTGGGCTCGTTAGAGTGCTTTCAATGAGTAGTTAATGACGGTATACAGAAAAGTACAGTCGGCAATAAAAGCTTGTACCAAAAATGAAATTTTTGACAGAAACTTATTTACCTAGTCACCTTTTTGCATTTATTTAAGACATAATTTATTTTCTCTAATGCGGCGCGACCGAGGCTTGAACCCACTATTTTGTTAACCCATCACTGACGAAGGCTTTATTGAAGTCTGTAATAAATATATTTCAAAGAGTAAAGTAATTATGAGTATTTTTAAATGGTGCATTTACTTTAGAATGGTGGCAATGCTCGCTGTTATAGCGCCATCTATCGCGATATTAATGATTTATATACTGTAGCTGTCATGGTTAGAAAGGTCGCGGGTCGTAGCGAATTAGTTCGTTCACGTACTTGCAGTTAGTTGCAACTTTTCATAGGTGGCGCTGTAAGAAATAAAGTTGTAAATCAAGTTTATGGGGTTCGTGGACCGCCGACCGGTAAAAGCTCAAGCTACTGTTCTGTTCGTTTCGTTCTTAGTTTGCGTTTGCGTTTGATTGCGTGAGCTGGTTTGTAGCGCTCGAATTATATACGTTGGAAACTCGCGGAGAAACTTGTTTCGGACTTTCTTTGAGTGGTGAAAATAAGTGTGAGTGAATGTAGTGTGTGTTTAATTTAAAGTGGAAAATTATTTTCAACTTTGGAGTTCACGTTAAGTTGCAGTACTAGGTAAGTTAAGTTGACTGCAACCTGTCGCGCAGGTGTCTCAAGTCACTAACCTCTTTGATGAATAAGTTATAGTACTTACAACTTCACTAAATGACCGAGTTTTAATTCATAACATTCCGCTGTTCATAATTTCTTTCTCATCGACTTAGAAGGAACGGGAATTATAATTTCTTGGAAGGATTCGTTAAAATAATCCAAATCCTCCCGCCGGGCAGTGTCGGACTTGCGTACCTACCTATTTTAGATCACGGAAAAATGAATTGGCGTTCTTTTTTGAAGAGATTTGAGCGTGACGTCAACA
Organism: Epinotia bilunana; assembly: GCA_947049275.1. Taxonomy (NCBI): domain Eukaryota; kingdom Metazoa; phylum Arthropoda; class Insecta; order Lepidoptera; family Tortricidae; genus Epinotia; species Epinotia bilunana. Next base: position 13,339,863 of record OX346259.1, on the reverse strand, counting down.
CCTCGACACATCCTAACGGGGTCCGTGTCCGTACTGGTGCTGGTTAGATTAACAACTTGTAAATACCGTAGTTGCAACGAATAAATGATTATGTTAAGTACCTATGATTATTCTGCTCTGATGGTGAGTAGCATCGGAACAGCAGTCAACAGCAAGAAGAGCCTTTAGTTTTTTCCAATCAGATACGGAATCAGTTAAAACCACCGAAGTACCTAAATATTTATAATGGTAGATAGATATACAAAATTTGACAAGTCAGGAAGCAACCGAGAAATAGGTAGTATTATTGACTACTACTTACTACCAGTAATGAAATGACAATATCCACTACTTACCGGCCCGCCATAGCATTTAGATAGGTAATAAATAATAATCATTTATTTCAAACACATTTAGATAGTAGGTAAGTAGGTAGCTATTTCTGTAATGATGTACAGTCAGCGTCATATAGTTAGTAGCAGCTAGAGTAGCCAAATATTTCGTAACACACCCTTATTCTTAGGGCCTGTTTCACAATCTCCAGTTAAAACATATCCGTCAGATAAATGTTGGCTGTCACTTTTCTTTTATATGACGAGAGAAAAGGATAGCAATAATTTTAACTGGCAGATAACTTTATCCGGCGATTGTGAAACAGGCCCTTACAGTAATAAAGACGTGTACCGAAATATTTGGCTACCTTGGCTGCTACTAACTATATGACGCTGACTGTACCTACCTACCTTGGTATTGGTGTATTAGGTAAGTACCTAATCATTTTAAGGGTGGTTTATACTATGCTGGGTCGACATCCGAATCGGACAGTAGTTATTTGTTTCTTGATAAACCATAGTTTTCCAGGTGTCATGTGTGTTGATTGACGACGAACTCAACGCACCTTTAACTTCTTCTCTTCTCCTAACACCTTTTTTGTACATCTTCGCTCCATTTCGAACCAATTCTGCGGCACGTGGCTGATGTATCGCCGATTACCCCGACTTGAACTTAATTAAGTTTATGGAAGCGACACGTGTTTGTGTGAGTGCATCGCAACTGATGTTTGTACGGATTTGTTCCACTGAGAAAATCACTGCTGAGAAAATCCTTGTGTTTTCAGTACGATTTTGTTGAAAATATGGTGTAATTGAGAACAATTTACATATATATACGTGAAAAATAAGGAAAATTCGAGGCCCCTAGGCACAATAGTGGCATATAACGATAGTGAAAAGAAAAAAACAATCAGGTTCTCATGTAACATCATAGACTATTAAGGGCTCAAACTTATGACTGCGCTCTCTTCCGAAAACTACTGTCGGTAATCGGGTATATTCGGTTAAGATATTCAGTTCTTCTTAAATTTCAGGCCACCAGGCACAATATAAGGAGTTGACCTATGCAAATAAGTAATCAGAATCTAGAAAAACCTCTCTGTTTCTTAGAACTACAACGTCAAAAATCCGTAGGTAATTGTCGCTTATTCCTGACGAATTTTAGAACGCCCTGACAATGTGGACTAAAGGGCAAGTATGGTTAAAGGGCAAGTACTGGCCGCTTTGGCCGGTCAGGTAGTCACTATTCGTCTCTAGCACAGAAGAAAGACAATCTAAGGTACACGTTGGATCCCGACCGCAGACAGCAGCCGCAGACGACGTGTCGCAGCAACACTACTGGTTTATATGTATTTCTATGATGTACCTTTCTTTCGTAGCTAGCGTACACGTCGGCATAGAAATACATAACCTGTAGTGTCGCTGCGACACGTCGTCTGCGGTCAGGTTACAACTTGTACCTTTAGTCTGCTATGATTCACTGTGTACCGTCTACATAACCTAGCCATGAATGTATACTTTGTGTAGGTGATTATCAAACAAAAGCGACTGTAAAAAAATATACACAAGCTTTTGTTGCGGATTGTATGATTAATGAGATTATAAAATGAGGACCGACTTTTTATAAAACTTATTGGAATTGGAATCTTCTAATCTCTTTTTGATTGGACTACTTTGATGCATATAATCTCAAAGTAAACCTTACTGCCCTGTCGTCGTCTAGTCGTCGAGACGGTTCTAAGGAGCCCAAATACTAATGACGCGTTTATCGTGTGTTGTTCCTAGCGCTACCTTCCGTCTTATCACCAGAAAAGCTCCAAGCGATACCAATATTGCCTGGCTGTATCGGGGAATACTCATTTACTCATTAAAATGCCAAGCCTAAGGTTCACACTCACACATCAGGTTTCTCGAATCAAGTTCAAAAACACGGTTTTGGGGCCAGGGCACTCGAAATCGGCACCTATCGCTAATTGTTGCGTTCAAGCGTTGCGATTCGAAAACTAAAAACTACTGACGGCTAGGTGCGGCTTTCAGGCGCCCTGATCCCAAAACCGTGCCATAGAACCTGATCCGGGTATAAAACGCTGGTAAGCGCTAAACACTGGTAATGTTGGCATCATTGGTATTGGTATGCAGATTTTTTAACAACAATTTATTAACAATTTATTGTCAATTTTTGACAACTAAAATATGCGTTCTATTTGTCTGAAATAAAACTTATACATATAATGGTTTTACAGCCCTTAAGGAGTTTCGTCCTAGATTTCCCTCTAAGATGTAAGTAGATTTTTCTTAATACTGACACTGCGCTGCGACCAAACAGTGCTCTTAATTTTGATTAGGTAAGCGCCTGCCTAGCATCCAGGCGACTAAAAACTACCTTTAATCGCTGATGCATCAATTAAAACATGCATAGCTATCCCTAGTAGGAACAGCAGGGACTTATACCGATATTCACACAAAGTATAGGTACGTCTTCCTCAATTTACTCGAATTTTTCGGTATTCTAAAATTGTATTTAGATAATGACGCCGTCTTTTAGAATACAAATATATTAGATAAGCCAGATATCGAAATTGAATTCTTATCGGCTTTTTAATATGAATAGAATACCGGTATGGGACCGCATACCGGTATTCTCTATATAAGTAATATCTTAGTGCTTACCTACTCTACAGCGAGCACCGCGCAGTCTGATCTAACATTCAATGGTTTTTCGAGATCTCCCACAGGGTCAAAACTCGAATAGTCCGAAAAACCGAATCGATAGAGCAACGCAGAATGCATGCGGTAAAGTACTGAGGGCACAGTGTACCTACGAGCAAGGGTCCTCCCCTCTGACTCATAACATAAAGAGGGTGGCATTGGCTCTCCCCCTCACTTTTGAGGGTTTGGTCGATATTGCTCTCTTTTGTTTTCGCACTTTGAACGCACTCACTTTAGTAGTCGTCGATTTAGTGCATTAGTAGTAGATACTAAGATATACTAAATTCAGATTATTGCCGAGATAAACTTTTGTGAGTGATTTTAAAGTATTACCTTGATCGACGGTTTGGGGTTCGTGTTGAAGACGCATTTCGGCCGACTATCAGTTTATTCAGCCAGTTTATAAATATCTAAGTAAATAACTAAAAGAATCGTCATACAAAAACGTTGTATAAACCAAAATTTAATTTAACGAGCGAGCGACACGGACGAAGTAGTCTGTTTCGGCTTGGGATTCTTTCGTAAGTCCGGGTGCCAGGCGTAGAGGGAAACAGCCGGACTGTTTTCCGCTACAGGTTGCATTTCTCAACCGATTGTCATGAAATTTATTGAGCAGGTACAATAATTATATGGTCTTTAGGGTTCCGTACCTCAAAAGGAAAAAACGAAACCCTTATAGGATCACTTTGTTATCATTCTGTCTGTCTGTCAAGAGTCCTCGGGTACGCGTGGAGGTATCGAGTTGAAATTAAAACCATACTACTCAAGTCAACAGTCCCTTGAAGCTGTGAAAAAATCAAAATTCTAAGTTAACGTAATAAAAAGATACGACCTTTATGCTGCAAAAAACGTATACGTATTTCGACGATCTCAAGGGAATCAAAAAATTTAGATAGTTTACTACTTTCCGTTGGCGTAGAACTATGAAATTTGGCAAGTAATGTCGTCATACTACAAGTACACGGAAAAATCTGAAAATATACATTTGTAATTTTGTACAAAACCCTTTTTGGGCGTGATTCCTCGGTTTTTTTATAGTTATAGGTATATATAATTATAGTTAGTTAATCGAAATAAAAGAATTAAATAATAAAAAAGTTCGGTTCGCGAGTTCTACAACTCAAGGAGCCACAAGTTTAGATAGAAATAGGGTATTCACGAAAACCATAACAGTTACATTTCAAAGGTGATGTTGTACTTAATTTTGTCATCTAATGAATTAGGTAGGTAATTGAATTAAAAGTACAGTGAGCCCCCAAAACTTCAGGGGTTTCGCGGCCGTTGACCTTTGGGGTACAAAATGCAAGGGGCGTTGCATTATCACTCGATCGACCTGATAGTCATTGCTGTCTGTCAAGTAATCTTATTTTGGTTTATTGTTGCAATTATCATGATTGATGATGATTCAGGACGCTATTGTTTGTTGGGACTAGTGTTGTGACTTAGAGCTCAACATCATAAAAACTCGAACTCAGGGCTAAGGCACTTTTCAGTTCTTAGCGTTAACGGCTCTAAGTCTTCAAGGCTCGGAGCGCTTAATCACAGCGCTAGTTGGGACAGTACTTTACCCGTAGGTACCACGTCACGTATTACAGCCCCCCTATTCTGTAACTTGTTTTAAGCTCACCTCAACGCTCACCCACAAATATAGCTTGACACCGCGATGCGTAGTAACTAAGCGTAGGTAGAGGTGGGGTGAGTCGCATTAGCGCGTAGCGAATAACAGCCCTGCACCGCTAGCACAAAACAGCGCGCGAGCTGATCCGCGGCGAGATAGACTATCCGTCTTCAAATTAGAAAACTTAGAAAGAGACGAAGACGACGAACTAGTTGTATTATTAATTATATACTAGCTTCTGCCCGCGACTCCGTTCGCACGGAACTCCTTTATATCGTACCACCATACAAGTTTTCACATTTCACCCCCTTAGAGGGTGATTTCCGGGATAAAAACTATTCTATGTCCTTCGCCGGAACTCAAACTATCCCTATACCAAATTTCATCTAAATCGGTTCAGCGGTTTAAGCGTGAGGAGGTAACAGACAGATAGATAGACACACTTGCATTTATAATATTAGTATACTAGCTTCTGCCCGCGACTCCGTCCGCGTGGAACTCGTTTATATCGTAGCTCGATACAAACTTTCATCCCCCATTTCACCCCCTCAGGCGATGATTTCCGGTATAAAAACTATCCTATGTCCTTCCCCGGGATTGAAACTATCTCCATACCAAATTTCATCTCAATCGGTTCAGCGGTTTAAGCATGAAGAGGTAACAGACAGACAGACAGACAGACACACTTTAACATTTATAATAATAATTAGTAATATTAGTATGGATAGGCAGGCGCAGCCTGAATGCAGACTGCGCCTGCCCATATAATATTAGTACGGGCTAGCTCTTCAGCGGCCTTTAGACCTGTCTAAATGCAGTGCATAAACTGGGGGAGGGGAGACCATCTCGCTCTAATCAGTGAGTGGGTCAATTGTCATAGTCAATTACCTCTTTGCTAGTAAACCTTTTTAGGTAAGATCATTCCATGCGTATCTTCGGCGGAAGCCATTTTAATTTAAATCAATTCTTATCAATCGCCGCTCGGGAGGCAGAGTTAATAACTTAGGAAAACAAAGAAGCGCAAATAACTAAATTTATTTCAAACTTATCTCAAAGGAAGTATCACTTAAGAATTCCGAGGAAATAAAAGCATTTCTCTGTCAAGATGTTATCGCTTACCGATGATTTAGGTACTTTATTACTGAAATCAATAAAGATGCTTAAGACTGTAAATCCAGACAATCTGTTTAATTTCTTCTGTTTGGTTTTGGCTACATTCGTTTTTGGGTAAGGACCTAATTCTTGGCCAGCTTAACTCACTCAATTAAATTTTCTGTGAAAGTTTTCCGTTGTGACACGAAAATTAACCATATACGAGTACAATGCTATGGTGATTTTTTGTGTCATAACGGAACTTTTTTCACTTCTTAAGTTTGTATGGCTAACTAATGGCCAAGGTGCTTACCCTTTTCTGGAAATTAACGAGAATTCACAGATACTGAATCTATGAACATGTGTACAATATAATGCAATATAAATACTATTTATTGCACACCTGATAAATAAGAATTATAATAAACAAAGACAACATTCATAAACAGGTACAAAAGAATAAGAGATATATTTACTAATACCTTATGCCGTGCTATTAAAAAAATTATGCGTTAATTGCCAGTCGTATCCTTATGATCGAAGTTAGTAAAATTCGTTCAATATTTCCCTTTGATATAGATAAACAAATAAAACGTAGACGTATTTGTCCGCTAAAATTCTATTGTTTCTAGAATGAAGAAATCAAAACATTTTTTTTTATTTTAAATTAAATGGTTTGTCAAAAATAATTTTATCGTAGTATATTTAATTATTAACCAGTTATATTTGTACCACATAGTGTCCGCTCCCTACCATTTCATGGGATATTTTTCTTCGTCATTCGCTCCAATGTTTCAAAAGCCGTACGAAGCTACGAGGAGAGATATGTAAATGAGGAACGAATACGATGTTAAACAAAGCCTCGTATTATTCGAACCACCAAAAGAAAAGAATAAAATAGAAAGGATATGTTTATTTGCTAGAATTCTTATTTATATTTACAGGGTGTTGCACAGTTAAAGGTCTATAATATCTATCAGCCACTGGAACCGGTGGTTTTATTTGCCGGAGTTGCCGGTACTCATCATCATCATTATACTAGCCGAAAAACGTGCACTGCTGGATATAGGCTTCCCCCAAAGAGTGCCAAAGTGACCGGTCCTGCCCCACCCGCGACCTTTACAATGTCATCAGTCCGTCTTGTGGGGGCCTACCCACGCTACGCCTTCCGGAACGTGGTCGCCACTCGAAAGCATTTCCTCCCCAACTTTGATACTCCGCGTCATTTATTTCCAACTGGTTAATACATATTTGCTTCATATTACTTGATTAGCGTGGCGACCTAAACACATCTTGGATCCGGGATACATACCGCGCGTCCACCCGCATTGGTCGTTAATCGCACTTTCATTATTTGCACCCTTAAACGAGATTTTCAACATTAGAAGTGTCCTATGTCCGTCTTCAGGACTTTAACTATTTCGATACCTTCATTTAAATTAGTATAGCATTTAAGCGTGAAATGGCTACAGAATAGACAGAATTCTTCTCGCATATATGATATGAATATGGTCCGCGGAATAGCATGCTTAAAGTCGCCAAACAAGTTCGCGGCTCTGTTAGATTAACCTGATAAAGTTTTATCGTTTCCGCAGATTGAGAGCTCTTACGCCTTGTTAATAAGTCTTTTATTGATTTCAAAGATATCGTTAGCTCAAACTGATGGCGTCCAAGCAGGTTTAGAGACGGTCAACGTATATAAGTAAGTGAATTTAATGAGACAGGCTCACAGCTTCACTCGCGTGGATCACGACTAAATGGTGATAATAACAAAAGCCCTTATTCAATAAACCGTCATTAAAATGAGTTAGTTTTTTTGTTGATGTGGTGGACTTTTATGAACATGGGCACTAACTATTATTATCATTGTCATGGGCCGAATCGCGTCTATGGATACTCTCTCACTATTATGTTAGAAAGTATTGTCGCCCATTTCTGCCAACATAACAACCGCAGATAGCTTATCTAAGCATGTATTTCACCAACATAAAAGTTAAGTATGGTACACCGCACGCTTCCGCGTTATACCCGCGGCGGTTATGATTCCGAGATTCCCCTTCCGAACTTATTCCTAAAGTTTCTTTAGCATGACTATTCGAAATAACCGCGGTACCTTGTTAAGGCTAGGGGGTGTAAATTACTCTGCCTTTTGGTTTACTACGCTCTGGTGGCCTTTTAAGAAGTTGCTATTCCGAATCATTACCGCCCATGACGGCGAGAACGGCACTTTTCTAATTTGCTCCACAATACACAGTCCTTAGCTACGGTAGCCTAGTGGGTAGCTACGGTAGCCTAGTTGTTCAGGGTTGCGGCTGTCAAACGGCGGTCGCGGGTTCGAATCCCGGCTCGTACCAATGAGTATTTCGAAACTCATGTTCGAAATATCATTTGATATTTATACCGTTAATAGCTCTTCGGTGAAAGAAAAACACTGTGAGGAAACTGCATACATCTGCCAAGAAATTTAATGGTGTATGTGAAATCCCCAACCCCCACTGGGCCAGCGTGGGGACTACTGCCCATACCCACCCTCTCATCCATGAAAGGAGGCCTGTGCCCAGCAGTGGGAAGTATAATAAGTAAGTGTAATAATAATAATAAATCAGCCTATGCTGATTTATTATTATTATTACACAGTCCTTATTTAAGGGTGCCGTTCAATTTTAATACCATCATTTTGCATAATTAATTTTAGTTACTTTTAAAACTCATAATAAACATAATGTATATATAGAAACAATATCCATAATATTATTCGTTATATTAATTAAATTACAGAATTTTCTATACTCATAAAAACGTTGTTTATAACGATCATTAGGAATTATTTTACTGGTTACAACATACAGTTAGTATTATGATTAAAACGTAGAACTATATTTTAACGAATGATCGGTTGACATAATATAATATGACATAAATTATAAAACAACTTACATATTCTACCTTAAGGCAGGTCGCCGTACCTAATACGACGACGAGCGAAGCGAGGAAGAATGTTAGGTAGAACCGCGACCCTAAAGCGCGCGAGCCGAGCGAACGAAGCGTGCTTGCCGCGGCAGCGGCTGGCGAAGCGCCAGAACCGACTTAATTTTATGATAGTACACATTTTATTACCCTCTTGATCACGAGAGGAGGAGGCCTGTGGCCAGCAGTGGGGCGTGTGTAGGCTGATGATGACGATGCTATACTTTTATATTCCTTGAACATTATGAACTTGGTTTTATTGGAAAAAGAACGTTATGAGCACTAAATAGTATACAAAGTGATCATTATACTGATTGCCTGTTATGCAAATACATTACTATGCAACTGAATTATTATTATTACTGAAACTATGTAATTTGTTCCTATTCATTTTGTTATTAGTATCAGTATTACACTGTATTATAGAAGTCAATGAACTGACAACTTGTATGGAAAAAATGTAATTTTTGGAAATAATTTATAATAGTTTATTTTTTCTGTGTAACGGATATCTTATCAATTAAATAGTTACCCAGCGACAGCCTTTCTTATTAAACTAAATAATCATTTCTGCATTTCAAAATTATGCAATTCGATTTATGAAAAATTAAAAATAACACATCCCTTATTTAATTGTGGATCATTTGAAGTTAGTTTCGGAAAGTCAGGTTTATTGTATTGTGAATGCTGAAACTTCGAGTATAATTCTAAGCTGTGAAGCGGAGTTTGTAACTCTTGTCTTGTAGTCAGAATGAGCAATGAATAAGACCTAAATTATAACAATTAATTATTTTGTAGCGTCTCGTACAGCTGAGTAACAGTTGCACTCAATCTTTCATTGTACAAGGTTGCAATACCTACTGGACTACGCGTCTATATATTTTGCTCCATTATATACCCTATTCCATATAAGATTCGAAAAATATCGTGCGATTTTAAGGAAACCATTTTGAAACGCAAAGAAAGATGTATTGGTATGTTTGGAAAGCAATAAAATAAGTAAAACTAGTACAAATATTGTACTTTTATATCCAAGATATCAAAGATAAACGAAGAAACAGACGATTTTCAACTCTTTTGTAGAAACAATTCTATTATATAAAGTCGACTTCCCTTTCAATCCCTTAGTCTGTCAGGTTCTTGCACAGTAGCGAACTTTGCTTCTTAATTCAGCCTAAATTCGTTATTTTGGCGTCCTGTCCAGTTGGATAATGTATGCGTGGATATATTAAAATGTCTCGCGCCGACGCCCGTGTCGCAACGATATGGATATTACATCTCACCCCCTGTGTCGTTAGAGCTAACACCTCATTTGAATATTTTTGTGAGCCTTCATGCATTAATCATAAATCAAAAGATAAGCTCGTGTGTAATTAAAAATTAACTGTTGCGACAGAGCAAAAAGACAATTCGCATAGAGTTGTATTATGCCCACGAATCACAGATAACCTCCTTGGAGGTTATCTGTGCCACGAATGAACTGCAATCGGTACGAAACGTCTATAGACAGTACAGCCAAGTGCAAAATATATTATAATATGTACCTTAGTCCGCTGATATAAAAGCGATGGGACATATTTTATGAGTAAGATGTAAACTCTTGACTGTACATTAAACTTATGAGAAAAAGCTCACAAATGTTTTTTTTTCTTTGTGCTAATTGTGCTCGCTAATTTCATAATACACGTGTTGTCGGGTTTCAACTGAATTACGACTAACGAATACCAATTATAGAGAAGGCACAAGTATATCCTGTAGCCGCGAAACTTGTTTCCGAGATATCTTCCATTTTGTGTCACTAGGGTATTTAAAAAGGGGACTTTCACAGGCAAAAATCTGAAATAGAAAATTGCTACATTAATAATGTAATATTATTGTCCTTCTTTATATTCCTTTCTAATAGTTTTACTACAGCGGGAGTCCGCTCGATGCGGGTGGCGCAAGACCGGTCATTGTGGCACTCTTTTGGGGAAGGCTATGTCCAGCAGTGGACGTTTTTCGGCTGATAAAAAATAAAAAATAAAAAATGTTTTATTGCCTCCAACATGAACTTAATAATAAACTTATATAAACAGAGAAACTGAATAACAGGGCAATGGGTATCAGTCTCAGCGTTCGCTGAACAGAATCCATCCAGCGCTGATTTTCAGACTGAACCCTTTTTCGATACTACTAAACTAAGTAAAAAACTAAACTAAAAACTACATACTAAACACTAAACAGGTCAGCCCTGTTTAGTGTTTAGTATGTAGTTTTTAGTTTTCTGATATGATGATGATGAGTTTTACTACAGAGGCTGGGAAGTGAGGGGTGGCCGGCCGAGCATATATAGACGGCCGAGAGTAGCGAGGCCGGATAGTTATGAGGCTGGCAACCCCTTTTCACGCCGAGGTATGTGTAGTGCTTTTGTCAAACATGAAATGAAATAAATAGAAAAAAACTCTAAGAAATCAAACTTTTTTTTTCATGGCTGAACGCCGTGATGCTGTGCCACTAATTGTGGAATGGAAAATAAACAAGACCATCTTGCTGGCCTAGGCCTCTAATTTTGTATGAAATGCCATTACGGATCTCTCGTCTTGCTGCGCCCGAAACGTGACGCTTCGAAGCCCATTGTGAAGAACACAACGTCAATATTTCATTGCATGTTTGAGAAAATTAATAAACCCTCTTTTTTACCATAGACAAATTAATATGATAGTCTGCACGATTTAAACAATTTTTCATGCCGTGTTTCTTCAACTCAGATAGTCTATTGTAATTCATTTGTCTATGGATCTTATGCTTTCATAGCGTCGAAGTCGGGGGACAATGTTGGAGCGGCTTTAACTGCCGAACTTTTTATATCTACATCACTTTGTTTCACTTCACAACTTGATTCCAAACAGTTAGGCGCAAACATTGTAATTCTAATTCCAATGTTGCCAGCTACAACAATTAGATAACAAAGTTTCCCTATCAGCGTCTGTATTGCCCGCTTCGGGATAAAACACAGTTAATATATGCCATTAGCAGCAGTATTTTAATTTCAATCGAATGTCCAAATTTGCACAATATGGAAGCGTAACTGTTGACCCGACATTGCTCAACACAGATAGTATTTAACATATTAATTACCTCTGATATTTTATAATTATATGCATTTGACACATCTAACTGTGCCAATCAAGGGTGTATAAATTAGAGATGAGGAGTCCATTAAAGTAGATTCTGACCGACTGGCCTTTTTATATACAATTTCAACGAGCCTTACTTTAGTAACTTCTTCAGAAGTTCAGCAATATTAGTTTTACTTTACTTACAAATAGTTCTGACGCCACGTCTTTGATAATGTATAATTGCACTCGTAGAATTAACACAGTTATGGTACTTAATAATATAATAATAGCTGAACTGCGTCGAAAATATGGTTTTAGAACGGCTCATACGCGTTTTTTAACAGTTATATTGTTTGAACGATTTACTCAAATGGATTTTCTCAGGTGTTATGTTTTATGTCTTTGCTGTCTTAATTATTGTTATCGGGGATAATAAACCTAATTTAGTATCGTAGAGAAATCAGGCGTGAGACGAAATGTTTATTAGGGTTAACAGCACCTTCCGCAAAAGCGAATTATGTTATAACGGCAGTGAATAAACTGCTGTAATACTGTGGTAAATATAAATATATGATGGCTGGGTTGATAGACGAGGTTTTGTTAGTTGTAATACTGTTTCTAATCTAAGAACCGCCCCTCTATCTATGTATAATATTTATTTTGGTATAGATTTTAATAAAAACAACCTAACTAAATGGGTTTTTTTAAATATATTATAATATACATATTTATATATATTAGTAACAAATCGCACTGCTTGAGAGCTAGGCAAAAATTACACCAGAAATACACTTGTTTGTTCACAAAGCAATTGGCAGCTTGTTCTCGCTTTGACGCAAGCCTTTACTTCAGCCTGACTGTAATTCAACACTCATATGCAGACTAACACAAAACTCACTCCGGTGCGCACCCTGTTGTTATACGAAGGAAAACAAACATTGGGGTTTCCCGCCAAAACATGCGCCATGTTTCCATTCCAAAATGGCGCCGGCTCTTTACGACTCCCGTGAAAATTATGGCCCTGTTCGTATGTTCAACTTTTATATCCGCCGTGTTTACTACGCCGAGCGGTAATAATAATATTACTGCCAAAAGGCACGAATTTGAAACTTATGTATGATTTACCTGCATACTTAACTGGGTTGTATTCTAAAAGATTATTTCTTGAATGACTAATGCTAGTATGCACTACTCTAGAGTAATAGATACTACTTTCGAGTTGACTTTTGATCATAGTTAACTTCCATTTCTCCCACGGGCGTAATCTTTTCGTGCCCGACTAGACTAGGGCAGAGCCGAAGGGATGGGATATGTTTTCAGCAGTCTATGTTTGTATTTACGTGTGTTCCACCGTAGCGTTTAAGAACCCGAACGGGTTTTGGTAAACGAGGTGTCAATCGATTTGAAATTATGCTCAGGGTGAAAATAAGAGATTTCTTTTTCAGTTACTTTTCCGTAGTCGGTCTACTTACAGTGTTTTTTAAACGTCGAATAACATAAACATAGATTATTTACTATGTATAAACGTAGAAAAACGAGAGCAAACAGTATTATAAAATAACAGGTTTACGGGCGATGTATAAGTTTAACAACTATGACTCATGTAATTCTTTGACATTAACTACCGACAAAATGTTTTACGAAGTCAAGTCTGATGAAGTAAAACTGTAAAACCAATAGCGGTTGGCATATATAACTAGTTTTAACAGCATTATTTTGTTCGAAACCTTATCTCGCAACGCCAAGTTATCTCATTATACAGGCACACTGCACAAATCCGAGGTATCGTTTTATCTGCGGATTAACGCTCTAATAACCAGTATGTTGCAACTTGCGTCTAGAAATCCCCAGGTCTGCTGCTGAAATAACGTATGTACGTACATACCAAGTTAACGTTTCCGTCCTTTCGTATCTGAGCAGTGTGAAAGTCGATATAGCCGCATCGATCCAGTGATTCATCTGAGCTTCGCCAACTTTGTGAGTCATGCTTGTGATGTATTGCCAGTGCAGTGTTTGCTTGTTACATCGAGAACAAACTCGAGATCAATACAAGATTTAAACTTATTGTTGTGGTCGGGTTCATATCATGGATTTCTTCGTCTATTTATAAAATTCGTAAAAGAATGGAGGTATATTTGGGGTCAAAACTTTTCAATAGTTCTAGGAGCATTTTCTCAAGAGACGTTATTTAACTATAGCTTGGCAGATGTCTCGTGAAAACGCCTATAGCTACCCTCGTTGACTTCTTGTCATAAGCTGTAGTAGTATCACAGTGCAGCTTAGGGCGACATAACTCACAGGCTGTCGGTTTTATTGCCTCATTTCCGGCAATGGCCCGTAATGGCGGAACTTCTGTCGAATAATTATGCTCAAACTATCCGAGAGTCTTTGATGCATCGACTGAAATGGCTTGACTATGGATTGGGAAGAGACGTGTGTGTCCTCTGATCGTTCTCTGTTCGTTTCTTGTGGTCATGATTCATGAGCTATCAAGTAGATTGTTTTTTGAATCCGTCATTGTGATTCTATGTCAGAGGCTCTAGTATAAGTTTTACCGAAACAAAACTACGATCGCGTTTGCGTTTTACCCTTAATTTGTATGGGATTTGACAGCTAAACGCAAACGCGGTCGTAACATTTTGTTTCGGTAAAACTTATACTAGAGCCTCTGTACAGGCTGTACGTGAGTAATTGAGTATCCACCGGAGACCCTTTAGTCAGTTTTTTCGTTGAAGAGGAACTAAGATTGAAATATACTAACAAACTTACGTGTTTTTAGTAGGATAGCTCTTCATGGACAGTTTTCACAGATCCTCTGAGGCTGTGACTCAAACTTCGATAACAATTTTGGCTTAACCGAAATTTGAAGTTTCTATCAACAAGATATGCCCCAATTCGACCAATGTAGAATGATTAAGAGTCCGCAGTAAGCTCGATTCTCCATACAAACGTAGACGCTCTCAGTTTAAAACTACGTGTTGGATTGGCCGAGCTTACTGCGGACTCTTAATTCATCATAAATGTTGACAATGATGACCTCAAAATGGTGTCATTACCATTCGACTCAACAAAAGCCGGCTTCTGATCGGAACTAATGGATGCCCTCCACACGTGTCGGCCAGTCCGCGATTCATTTGTCATCGGGCTTTTTGCGCCATTGCTCATTTTATGAAGTTTTCACTTCAACTGTCAAAACGGAGGAAATGTTTTTGACCTGGTACTAATTGCTTATGATGGTTTCAGGTCCTAGGATAGTGTGTGTCTCAACTAGGTATTGCGTCTTTCAATGTGTTCAAGTATTTTATCTTGGCTTTGATTATGTGGTAATAGCTATAAAATTATTGTTAATTATATCTTTGAGGGCGGTACTAACGTTGATTATGTTGCATCCGACGTTACCTAAGCTAAACCTCCCGCTAAATACTCAAATTAAACCCCTATTCAAAGCATCGAGAACGCTCGCTGCTACAATTTACTTAAATCAAACTACTGTTGAACGAGGGTTGCAAATTGCGTAACACGCAACATAATCGTTACGATAAATCAAGGGAATGTGGCTATTAATCAGAAATATTGTCTCTTTCATACGAAACCGGGGGTCGGGCTTTCATCGCTGGAAAAAACAACCTGAAAACGTAATTAACGGTCATT
This sequence comes from Epinotia bilunana, assembly GCA_947049275.1. Taxonomy (NCBI): domain Eukaryota; kingdom Metazoa; phylum Arthropoda; class Insecta; order Lepidoptera; family Tortricidae; genus Epinotia; species Epinotia bilunana. Next base: position 13,324,417 of record OX346259.1, on the reverse strand, counting down.
CCAGTCACGTCCCTGTATGCCACGGTCCGAAATTAAATCGAGAATATGTATGGTCGCGTAAATAAATATAATTGCACATCAGTTGTATCTTTTTAAGCTATATGCAAACAATAACCTGACAGTTCGTAAACTACCCGCTGTCAGAAGAATAAATAAGTTAGCGTAAAAAAATATCCGTTTTAACGGCGAAAAAATCCTCTTTTATTACCTCAGACGGCTTTAAAGGCCTATGGACAAAGAGACTCCATTGCGGTGACTTAATATTGCTTTAATAATGTCTTGGTTTATTTTATTTTTAACCGACTTCAAAAAAGGATGAGGTTCTCAATTCGGTTGTATTTTTTTTGCATTCTTTTTTCAATGTTTGTTACCTCAGCACTCCGTCATTGATGAGCCGATTCGTATTTTTTTTTGTGTGTAAGTATATGCTTCCAGGTGGGTCCCATTTTTTTCAAAAAATCAATTGGATGATGGGATCCATGAGGAATTGAGGGAACTCTTCAATTATATTAGGCACGCGTGTTGTGATATTGGTATTTTCTATTGTTTCTAGTGTAACACCCGGAAATCATAAATTTGGTGGAGTGGAATTGATGATAAAGACCACAGATGACTTATGGATTTCCTCAATATGTACTTAAAAGTACAAATGTACGTCACAGATTCTGATAAGATTCCGTTGAAATAGCAACTAATGAAGTGCAAATATGTATTATCGGGTCACATACAGTGATTGAGTTTTTTTCTCTAATAAACTAACGCATTTGCTCTCGGAAATCGGTTCATGTGGTAAATTGGAAAATAAATGTGAAAAATGTTCTCGTAGCTTGGCGGAGTACTAAATTAAAGTCGGTTAAAACTTTGTTTTTAAAGTAAATTATAATAGGTACAGTTAAGCTAACGTAATATGCACCGTGGGCCTGAGTAACCCGAAAGATTTTAACCACGCATTCTTGAGGTCATTACGATTTTTTAAATTAATTATTCGTTGGTTTTTGTAAATAAAACTTTCGGGTTATTCGGGCCCACGGTGTATGTATGTACGTCGAGTGCATTAAATCTACTGGAACCGTTAATTTCACATCCTCCACTTGCATTTCCCTACTAGGAATAAAACTTCTTCCCCTACTCAAACATTATTAATGGGATTTTACATGTACTTTTAGATAAATAGCACCATAATTCTTTCCAAACAGAGCCCATGTAAACAGTTCTTCAAAACGTATAAATCCTACAACTAAAATATCCATCTGGATGTTTTACAGCGGGGGAGTCTCTCGGGGCCGTCCGCCATTTGTAAATGGATTTTAAATTAATACATTCACCTAAGGGATTGTCTAAAACATTTGATTACGAGATGGCGGGCCTATCGGGTGATATTGGATTACATTTAGACGTGAGCGGAAAAACAAACCGAATCGTAAAATTAAATGGATTTCGAGCACGGAATAATCATCGCTAGTGCGAACGTATTCCAAAATATCTATAGTTACTACTAGTTATTTTTAACAAAGAATTCGGCGAACAGTTTACAGTTTTAAATCTTCCAAAAAGCCTCGCACTATTTAGAGCTCCCGTATCGAAGGTAAAAATCGTTTTGTAGTTTTTTGCCCTCAGCTCTGGAGTGCTTCCTCCAATAACTAAGCATGGACGCCGAGGGGTCCTGAAGTGACCAAGAAGGGTCAGTAAATGGTTGAAAGTATAGCCAATTGTACCCAAAGAAGAAGTTAAAGAAGGTTCGAATCAGTACAATTCTGCTGATATTGGGCACTTTGACAAGGTGATAGCGGAAATCGAGAGTCGTGTTTTTTCGAAGCACTATAAGTTTATCTATTCTGTGCTATAAGTAAAAATATGCAAGTTCGTTATCATCCATCCAGTTAAATATGTTTGACATTGACCGCAGGAAGTGTGCATCATTGAACGCAGACAACGCAGTTAATTATTTGACTACGGACGCGAACCAACGCTGCGGTCGGCGGACTAACGTTAAGTTACATGTTTCTCGAATATTATTCGAAAAACATGTAACTTATTAATTTTTGCGTTAAATCTCAAAACTACGGTGATAAATGTAAAAACGTGGGCTAATTTCGTGCGTGACTTTTCCTATAACGTCAGTTGTACGATGTTTTGACGATTTAATTGCCTGTAAGTTTGGTTATTTTTTCATACCACGACGGTGGCAAACAAGTATACTTACGGCTCTAACATAACTACTTTCGAATGATTGCGTCTTTTCAAATTTTCTTTTCACCACGGTGGTGAGCAATCTTGGCCCACCTGATGGCAAGCGGTTACCGTAGCCTAATGGACGGTAGATATTTATTTCATGTGTTTATCTCTTCATATTTGCTGTTTTGTAAAAGTTATGATATCAAAAGCAAGTAGGTACGGTTGCAAATAAATCGTCGTCATCTATCCACATGTGTTATTGTGCAGCAACGATGCTCGATAATAACACTGTGTCCGCCGCGGCGATCGGTGTATTGCCGCGGCTAATTTCAACGCATCGGGGCTCAATCTCACTAAACCTGTTGAATTGAACACAGATTTACACTTGTCGCGCGCTCCATTCCACGCCCGCCAAGTTTAACGTGCATACAGCAAATATAAATTTGATGTCAGTTGAATGCGTTTATGTGAGATAGACCTCCGGGCCGGCGTACGCTGGACTTACCGAATTGGCGTAAAGCGAGCTAAATTGGATTTGTTTTACCGTGTCCCTGTGATATAGTGGTCAGCAAACATGGCTTTTGAGTAAAGCAGTTTATTGGTACACGTATGCGGAATGATATTTACGCGTGAACGTAGTCGATCTAGTCATTTACATGAACACTGTGTTTCTGGTAGTCTTACCATTATAGCTATGTTAGAAAAATAAACTGAATATCGCTTATAGGTTAGGCTGATTATGGAAACATATTTCTATTGCATATGCGTTTTTCATACAAAAGTCAAAATTTTAAAGGTGCATTTATATATTTTATGCCTGCATATCACTAATTATTCCTTGTTTACGGTAATTATAAATTAACTTAACTTATATCTGCATAACATTTTTTGTACTTATGAATTTCCTTTAAATGCCGCGGCCAACATTATTTAAAGCCAAAGTTTCAACGGTATTTAAAGCTTAAAGTGAAAGAACTTTAATACTAAGGCTTAAAGTTGTTCAGAGTTTGCATGTACGAATGAAACTGGAAAACCAAGTGTTCCGTTATTCATTGGAGGGAATGAAGGGAGTTAAAACTGGTTACTTGTAAAACTAGGGAAACCGTTTCGAAAAACGCTTTGGATTGCCCATTATCATCTTGTACAGGAATAAATAAGTAGATACAATGCATATACCCATTTTAAGGCCCCCTTTTCCAATCAGGGAACAAACTCTGTTTCTTGCATGATGGAATTGACATTAATAATTCGTTAAAATAGTCCAGCGTTTTTCAATCTTTTACATGCCGCGGCCCCCTTTGTATTATATAGGCCCACTTTAACTTTAAAAATACTAGTAGCCGCGACCCCCTTTAAAAGACTTGGCGACCCCCCTGTGGGGGTCGCGACTCACAGTTTGAAAAACACTGATAGTCCATTAACTTCCATAGTTCTAGATTAACCTTTTCGCCGCCTATCAAGACATCTAAAAGAGACACTGTCAAGCCAACGTCGTTGTCACAAGAGAGCAGGTACAGACCTTATCCTGAGAGACTGACGGTTACTTTGACAGCCGTACGCCAAACATCTATAGTCGTTCTTGGCGCTCTGCTGGCACGACAACGACAACGCACGACACTCAAAGGGTTAAAGAAGTATTACGCTATCACCAATTTCAAAGCAAACTTTCTAATATCAATAAATTCCTGTATCATTGTTATGGTGAACATTAATTAATTTTCCCCGTTCATACCAACGCAACGTATTGACAGAACGCGAAACAAACACAATTACATGTTCAGTGGCTCGGCTCACAATCTGCTCGGATTAAACCTCGAATATGCCAGCGATATTATGCCACGTACCGCGCCAAATGCTACACAAACACAATAATGAATTCACTCAATCCATATATACACACATTAAAGTCATAAATGCGAAAGTGTCACTGCGTCTAGCACAGCTTGATGCCAAGTCGCGTCGCGCGCGACTCGGCCGTTCCTTCTTATATGAAGTGTGCAAATTAGAAGGAGGAGGGCTAGGTATTCTATTCTCATCTCGCTCCGCGCCACGGCGTCTGTTGTCCTAGTCCCACTACAACATAATTAATAAATAAATAATAATCAATATTAGCGGACAATATTACACAGGGGGTAAAACAGAGAGTGAAAGCTAGTATTGTATGATAGAGATCTGCAGGACCTAGTAAATCTCATTATTTACCTATTGCTATAGGTTATACAATACAGACTGCGCAAGACTGCCGTCTAGACGAATCTCAGAAAACACAGCTCGTGTATTATTTTGTAAAAAATCTCTAATAAAATGTGACACAGCGTACAGTGGGAAAGCCCCAAACTAAGCCCCGGCAAGGGAAAATCTCCAAAACAGCCCTTTCAGAGCCTAATCCTAAACCTATTCGGTTTGAACCCAACAAAAGGCACGGGTACGATAAAGGGATTAAATTTTGCAAAATTTATAGCTGTAGGTATTAAAATTGTTGGCGTGTGAAGATATTTGATTCTGGGAGGATAGTCGACCTTTTCGGGAGTTTGCTGAGAGGATTGTTTGGGGCCCGGGAAATTTTTAGGCCCTTTTGCTTAACTGATTATCTAATACATGGCTGTTTAATTTGTTTGAACAGATAAAGTAGATTACCAATATTTGAAGTGAAAATATAAATAATATATTACATTTGCTTGGAGCTACTTGAACAAGGGTTATCCGTGATCGCTTATAGAATTTGAACAAGTTTTTAACTCGTATGTATAATGTATGTATGTACCTACCTACTACAACTACACGTACTTATTTATCAAGTAAATAGGTTCACATTTGTCAATATTGCAATAAACAAACCTTGTTCGAGTTACGAGTTTTGATGCGTATTTTACGATGTCAAAGATAACTCTTCCACTTTAATATACGTAGAGTCACTTGACAAAATGGAGAAGTACATCCCAAAGACTATCCAATAAAGCAAAGTGTCAACCGTAACGTAACTCCCAAGTGTTCTGAACCCCCAATATTCACTTATTCTGACCCTGTCCAAGCAAGGACCTAAGTTAATGCCTTTCATTTGTGAAATAATGTGAAATATTATCTTTACACTGCCTATGCCTATAGTCCGCAAATCCCGGCATGACCCTCTGGGTCTGGGATCACCGCAAGACCCAACTGATTTCTCTTGAAATCCGAGCCCTGAAATAGGCAGTTTCTAAATTAGGATTTAGATCCGGTCTTAAGCATTTGTAATTTGGTGGATTATTTAGTGATGTCAGTACGAGGACCTACACAATTCGCAAGTTATCCAAATTGGTTACCTTCAGTATTGACGATTGTAAAGTTAGGCAGTTGTTGAGTATTTTATAGGTAACCAGCTAGCAAAACATCGAAGGAATGAAGTTGTGTGTAAGTAGCAATAGCACATTTGGTAATGTTATTACTGCAATAAGGTTTTCTGCTGATGTGCGATAAAATAAGTTCATATCATTTTGCTGATAAAAACATATATTTATAACACATTAAAATGATTAGGTCCTAAAGACTCATCAACCACCCAGAAATGTGGATGGTGTGATAATTTTTAGGGTTCCGTAGTCAACAAGGAACCCTTATAGTTTCGCCATGTCCGTCTGTCTGTCCGTCCGTCCGTCCGTCCTCGGCTTAGCTCAGTAACCATTACTGCTAGAAAACTGTAATTCGGCATGGGTATATAAATCAATGACGCCGACAAACGCGGATGTAATTTTTTTTTCTCGTTAAACCCATGGTGTGGGGTATCGTTAGATAGCTCGTTCAAAAATATTTTGGGTTTTATGTACTTGGAAAGGCCAATTTTCGTACAAATTCGGCCGACACAACCATTTAGTTGGCGGGCGCGTGTCGATGTAACTAAGAAATACAGGCAACTACGGAACCCTACACTGCGCGTGGCCTGACACGCACTTGGCCGATTTTTATCACAAGCTTTTATGCCCATATATCATTAGTTCAGTGTTTCTTTGACAGTTCGAATTTGTATTATTTACATTATAAACTTTTAATAAATAAATATTAGGGAAAAATCTTTCACAAATCGAACTAGCCCTATGATAAACTCAATAAGGCTTGTGTTATTGTAACTACACGACGATATATTTATTAGATATTGAATCTTAAATACACCAAAAACATCCAAGAATCAGAAATAAACGATCATCAAATAAATACGTTAATACTCTGTCACAATAATCACTGCACATTCCAATTGGGAGAGTAAAGGAAGGCATTAATTAGTGTCTAGTTAAAGTTAGGTCAGTTTGAAACGAAACCAGCTCGATTTAATTATTTTAGAATGACACAAATTGGCCTAATCCAGTTTAAAGGGCCTTAATGAAAATGGATTGCAATTATCTGGTCCCACAGTGCGTATTTAGTCTCAGAAATGAAAGGTCATACTTAAATGGTTACGTTCGTAGAATATCAATGAGGAGAAACAGCAACAGTATTCGGGAGATAAGCGATCAAGATTGTAGTTGTGATTGCAATGGCCTGTCGTTTAGTTAACAAATAGCTGGAGATTAGCGTAAATGTGCCTCTGAATATATGTATTAAAATTAACTCTGTGAAATGCGGACATAAAAGGTTCCATTGATTTCGTATCCCACCAAAAACATAAATGTAAAAAAGGAGAGCCAAGTACAATACAAAACTTATGCTTGGCTGTGGGCTTCGCCGCAAAAAGAATGGAGATCTAATGAGTGCCAAGTTCTATGCAAAATCCAAATATGTATTTATAGGAACAAAATAACATTATGAACAAGTATTAAACTCTATTTCTTTGCTTTATTGGATACCTATAACAATTGCTGTTATTTAAAAATGTCAGATCTTAAAGTAGGTTAGATTTGACTTGGCCGGTGTGTCTTGAAAAAAAAAAAAAATTGGACTCATATCATAAGATGCCCGACCAAGGAATGGGGTATGCCGATATAACAAAAACACGTGTTTAGTGGATACAAACCCCGTAAAATCATAGTTTTAAAGAGTGACCCAAAAATTGTCGATATAATGAAGGGTCAAGTAAAGTATTATTCCAATTAGCTAGCATAACCAAAACGTACGTCGTAGTTTAGCTAATCTCCCGACCCCAGAGTCCCCAGTGGTTAAGCAGAGTTAACTAAGTACTAAAGTCGTAGTACGTCTAGTAGTAATTAGTGTCGGCAAGTGTCAGTCAAAGTCGGGCCCACCTTTATGAATATAGAGGAGGTAGAAGCCACATGTCTACTAGTTGGGCGAAGCTTTAGTTTGAAATTGTTCAGCCGAATTAAGGTCCATTTCGAATTAGATCGTTTATTTCTGACCTGCCATAAAAGGGAATTGTTTCGTATCTAGTTTATTTTTGAATTTTGACATTAAATGGTATTGCAGAGTATTAAGGGTCGCAAGGACGCTCGACTCTTCATTCAAACGTAGTCTGGATCTCTCTCTCTCTCTCTCTCTCTGTATACACAATGGGAGGCGCAACGTCTAGGTCTTAAACTAGTCTCTGTTACGGGGGTCAACGGGGTCACCAGTGGTTTTTGTCGGGGGCCACAGCACTTGGCCATGTACCCCAGAGAAGGCGACGAAGATGCCCAGAACGAGCCCGCAGGGTCGCTGCTAGATATTGAAATAGGTAAAAAATAGAGCGTGGAGAACGTTTTTCATAAAAAGCCTCTAACGCTTAATTTTTTTTTCAATTATGTTTATATTATAATTTATAGCAATACAAACTAGTTTCCGACCTAGATATGGCGGGTCCCATTGCTTATTAAAAGTTCCATGTTATTCCACTATGCCGTTTCAAAATGAGAACCAAACTACGTTTGTATGGAGAGTCAACTCAAATCGACCGCGCTGGGGTCTTATAATCAGCGCCGCCATTTGGTACATACGGTAGGAAATATAACTCATGGCGGTTCTATTTTCAATACAGTTACTTTGTATTGTATAGATAGTACAGTTAACTCCTTTTCCCCCTCGGTTTGTCTCTGCACGTGATTCAATTGTCGCTACAAATAGATATACGGCTGTGTCATGGCAGCGCGTTTTCCGCTAGCAAAAGCGAGCCGTGCGCACGCTGGCCCGCGCCAGGCATGACGATAGTGCCAGCACTGCCAGCCCGCATTTTGTCGCACTCTGAATCCTGACACTATCGTCACTACCAATGTTCCAAGTAGCCGTATATACAAGGGAGAATATGTCACTATATGAAAGGCGAGGCGATAGATCTGTATGGGTCACTCGAAACGCGCACTAATTAATAACGATTATCCATAAGCTCACTAAGAAGACAGCAAAGACAATACATGTCGCGGTTCCTATCTTTTACAACAACTTACCAGACAGCATCACGGAAGCACTGTCTTCCGTCCTTTAAAAATTAAAAAAATGGCTTATTGACCAATGTTTTTATAGTATTAACTTAAGGATTTTTTTTATAATAATATACCACCTGTAATGGAATGCCACAATCCTATTAATGTTATCTAGAAATAAATGTACAATTGTAAACAATGACCTGTAATACCTTATTACCAATAAATTATGTCTATGTCTGTTTATATCTATCTCCGCCAAGTTTCCAGATCAAAAGGGCAAGGGCAGGCCAACTGCCTGATGGTTCTAGATTTCAAGATTTGTGGCGACATACCTACACCAGCTCAGTAAATTAATCTAAATGTCAAATATCATCAACAGTCCAATATTGGCTTGACTTATATTGTTTTTTCTGTGGTATTAATTTTCTAATCTATGTATGCCTTACTAAACAAGATACATTTATTAACCGATTTCTCGGGCACGGTCGGCTAACGATTTGATCGTTTCTGACAGTCGATAGCTACATTCGATTTGATTGTAAGACTGGCATAAGGTACCTATTAATAAAGAAGTTGTGTTTCTTTTTTTTTCATTTTAACTTTACTTTTTTTTAAAAGCTTATTTTTTCCAATTATTTTACGAATAGAACAAAGCAAAATATGAAACTGAAGTTAATGTGTTGTAGCCGGCATAAATCAACTGTAACATCGTTTTAAAACGATAACCATAATTTGTATTTCTTTCTGTTTATCGGCAAAGTATTAAGAACATGGTAGGCAATTATTTTTTTATGAAATGGTCCCCGAGAGCAGGTAAAATATTTTAGGCGCACATTTTTGAGCGACACCTACCTGACCCTCCTCACACTTAATTACTAGCTCTACTGCAATACGATTCGCCTGGCTCGACTAACCTCGACATATCCCTAATTTAACTTAACCGCGGGACTCATAACAACTATGCGTTATTGAAGGTCCGACGTGTACTGGTTGACAGAAGCGTATAGTACACTCGCGGTCAAAAATATCGGGTCACCCTAAATTAAATAATCGCAAAAGGTTTTTAAAAATATTTAACAATAGTTTTATTTACATAATAATATAAGTACTATTCTTTATAATACCCAACTGTATTAGCAATTTCCGCGATGCTATGATAAAAATATCAATATCCAAAAGAGTTTTTACGAGTCCGATTGAAACCTGGTAACGTTATTTTTTTTTTACTGTTATTTTTGCATTTTAGATGTGAAATTAAATAAAGCTCATGACAGGGTTAGAAAAAAATATTAAAACCTTGTACTATTTTAGGAATTATAACGGTATTTTAACGACCCGTTTTCTTTGTCCGCTAATGTATTTACTTGAGATTATTGGAATTGCATCAAAGAAGTCCGTTCAACAAACAAGCAACTACCGTCCCTGGTTTGACACCGAAAGCTTTTGCGTTGTCTAAGCTAAGACACTTTTGTATCGCATTATTATAGAGTAATACATGGGGTTTGAATACATTTTTGGTTAGGTTACGCTTAAACAACAAAAACACACAAATAAAACGCAAGTAGTACCTACCTAGCTAGTCCACGAAAATTACTAAAAACATCATTCAACGGTAGAGTACGAGTACAAAAATATGTATTCAGTTTTATGACCTATGATATTGCATAAATACCAAATTTGAATGCATAACTTTATAAGAACTAATTTTACTCAGAGGTAACTTGGAACTGGGAAGAAACTGGGTTAAATTAAATGTGGACAGTTACATTGACCAGCACAATGGATTGTAGCGCGTGAGCATTAACTAGGTGCCAAAACAGCTTGTTCAGGTCAGGTGTCAGCGAAATGGAAACAAATTATAACTGAACTCATTCCAATCCGCACCACTTTCTCCGCCTGAGATAACACTGGCTGCACCTCAAAGCCAATAGTATGTTATTACTCGAGCTCCAAATTACCTTTTATTCTGTTCCAATAATTACAAGAGAATGCGCGGCCGGACGCGCCAGAGCTCCGTTTAAAAGACGACTTTACATTTTAAGTGGCAAGGTAAAAAATGAATCGACGACATTAGTAGAACCAATTATATGGCCATCAGGAGCGTGGCTCATATAAACAGGTTCGTCCTGTGGACGGGCGAGCTACGCGTATTTTTCGACGTCTCACCTTTCGCTTTTTAGTGCTGGTATAATGCGCGTTTGTTTGGGTTTGTTTGAAATGAATTTAGGGGTTGGGGGATATTCTTGATGTTTAACAACATTTCGCATTACGGTGAGGTTTTGCCTCGTAAAACTTGCCGGGTCCACGGCGAGGCAATTTATTTCGCGTTATACCCGCACGGGCGTTAGGGGTTTTTTCAAGAGCTCCCCGGTCGCCCTCGGGCGAGAACAACCCTTTTCACGGCGTGAGCTGTACGTGGAAGAATTGCCAGTTTACGAGTTAAAAATAAAGAGCTTTACTACCGCCGGAATAAAGAGAATGATGCTCCAAGATTTGTACGAGGAAAAACATTTCAACACAGGTTACTTACTTACGTTTTTTTATATTATATATTACGTAGGTATCTGCGACCTATGTTTTGCAAACATTAATAATAGTCAACTGTTATAGTTAATGGCGTAAAATACCTTGGTATCATGTATAATTTAACGTCCATAATAATATATTCTGCCAATGGTCAGCTTGCCGTGTTACGCCTTTTGCACTCGTGTATTGTTTGAATAAAATAAGTGCACTGACACAATATCACCACCAGACGTTTGCTCCAAAATAGACTTCGCAAATGTATTGTTCTATCTCGCCTGCTGAAAACTTGAGAGGAAATTCCAACAAAGTTTATAGAGAACACGTCTATTTAACGTGGAAATTCCCGGTTTATTTATTGCCGCGCGGCGCTTGAGCCTCGATCTAAACAGTTACTTTGTTTGACCCTCGCCTGATGGCAAAGAAGTTTTGATTTGGGATCGCGGCAGGCTTAGTGTGTCAGATTGATTCATTGTCGATTCACTTGAACATTTTTTAGGTTGTTATACGAATACGAGCTATGAACACATTAACGATATTCTTAACTTAGCATGGCGGGTTTAGTTATTGTAATAAGAGCCGCTTGAAATAAATCATATCGTTAAAGGCTTGGCCAAACACACGGCGCGACGCAGCGCCGCGGTCGCGCCGCTTGATGCCGACGCGATGCCTGATGTTCAAACAACACGCCCTCATCGCGCGCGCGAAAGCGGCGCGATGCGGGTGTGACTCGCGCCCGGATATAGCATGCGCGCGCGGAGGGTAGCTCATTCCTTCCGAAGCCATAGATCAGAGTGTTTGTTTGTTGTTCGAAGCGACGCTACAATGCGAAAATGTCCGCGTCCGCGACGCGCAGCGCTGCGCCCGCGCCGCGTGGACGCAAGCAGTGCGGCGCGGGGCGCGACAGAAGCGGGGCGCGATGCCGGCGGGACGCAGTCTGTTTGTCGTCGCTAACCTTTTAGCATGTATTTAAAGGGGCTGCGGTCACGCCGCGCGACCGCGGCGCCTACGTCGCGCCGTGTGTTTGGCCAAGCCTTAAATCTTAATGAATTTCATCAAATCCTCACATCTCAATAAATAGCATATTCATGTCTTTCCTAGTGTCCTAAAGCACATTGTACACTATGGGAACATGGGACAACAATTGTCTTGCAATAATAGACATAAATCTATTGCTATCATACCATGTGATGTTTGATTGAACCTATTTTGAATACCACATACTTACATTAGCTAATGGAGATAGTCAAGGAATCAAGTATAAAGGGACTCACGATCGCTTGGCGCTGTCGAGGCGGCCTCGCACCACGCCGCCACCGCCACTACCACCAACACTATTTTGAGGACCGACATGATCAACACTGCACCTGTTTACCTCTGCCCGCTATATATACTGACCGTGAACGCCTACACCGCATTATCCATGCCCGCGGCCTTGCCAATTGGATAATCAGCTCATCTGCGGATCCATGTAATTCTGTATTGTTGCGATTGTTATCGTTCGTGCTTCTGACCCTTTGTCTCAAACGTGGATTATTTAGTGGCTAAGTGCCATTATGTTAATATCATAAATGTGGCTGATAGCAAAAAGCCAATGCCTGTTCCATCACTCGCTTGCCCTTATATCAATGAGTTGAAACGGCACTGCATGTCTTTTCTTCCATATCTACTTCTCTGTCACCCGTCGTCGTGTTACTCACTCGGCCAAGCCGATGCCTATTATCAAATCAACGCATAATCAAATATATATACGTTCTTGTCGTTCCCCCTCGTGCATGGAAGGAAATATTCCAGCTTTGGGACGTATATAGGCTGATGATGCGAAATAACTATTATCCACGTTGTCATATTCTCAAAACGCTTTACCAGTTGTTGTTTAGACATTCAGAACAAGCAAAATAGTACATTACGTACCAAGGGCGGTGAATTCGTGAAAGGCCAAGATCGCAGGTGTTTGTGGCCCGAACCGAAGGTGAGGCTTTACGAAGAGAGCTTTACGAATTACCGCCCGTGGTGAGTACACAATTTTACGTCTTCATCTGGCCACAATGCGAGTTTTACCGTACAGTAAATCTCGCATTATGGCCTGCACGTCTAGCACACGACGGCCGCGACATACTCTCGATTTTTATCGCACTATACCTCTTCTTCTAAGTGTTCTAATAAGAGAGAGACGGATAGTGCGAGAAAAATCGAGAGAGCTCGCGCGCCGTCGCGTGCTAGCCGTGCAGGTGTGACGTAAAAATATTTACATCAATCACCTAAACAATCTTGTAAGAACTATGCCTTTAAGATAAATTTCCTGCTTAGATTCAATTTTCCAATATAGACTATCAGGTTAACTCGAGTGGTTCTATCGCTCTTGAATAATGATCTTAATTTTGTTTGACAGTTTGATGGTACAAAGCGAAGACAAAACGCGATTGATGTTATTTTGTTTCCGCTGATAAATTTTCCTCCATAATGGAAACAGATGAATCACATAACTTAAATAATAATAAGGGGGAGCGTTTCAATGACGCGACGTCAAAAATATCCACAAAGAAACCGTAAGCGTAGCGAAAATACCCAGTACCTATATACTTCATATTATAAGTATATTTATTTTATATTATAGGATATTAAGTTCCTTTAGCTAGCACTCTAAACAGGGTTACTACTGGTGGATTTGTTTTAGTGAAATGAGGATGTTTGAGTTGGTATACAACACAACTGTTTATAGTTCAAAAGACCAAACAGTCTATATTTGATAAGACGAATAGTGCTTTCAGCGAATACGATTCTTACCTTTCCGACACTCCGACAGTCAGAACTAAAAATAAAAACATCGCAACTTTTCACGATAGCTAGCCGAATCGGTCAAAAGTTTGTTACGAAAATAGCTGATAACTTTGCCCTTGTCTGTGCCCGTATACAAGCGACGAAATGGTGATTATTCCTATTTCTGACGATGTAATGTTTATCTTTGTCTCATTTCCACTCGCTTTTTTGAATGCGCGTTACGGACCCAAGTATTCATTTTTCTAAATTAGAATGACGGTTGATATGGCCTATTACTTCGTTCGAAAGGTTACACAATCACCATGCTCCAGCCGAATATGCAGGAGAGCAAGCAATCGAGGAAGGTATTCATTATCTAATATTTGACGGCCATAATGTGAGTTTCACCGTACGTGCATTGTGGCCAGGTGAAGACGTAAAATTGTGTACTCACCAGGGGCAGTAAGAAAGAAAGCCCTCTATCGCAGATTTACAACCCTTTACAGCCCTTGGTAAGTAATATACTATAATAATATTATCTTTACGACTGCATTAAATATTTCTGACCAGAGTTGAAACGGAAGAACGCGTTTGGTTCTAATTACAAAGAGATGGGTAGTCTATCTCGCTGCGAGACAGCTTGCGCTCAATCTTGAACTAGCCATACATGCATGACTCGCACAAATAAATACTCATACTTTATGGCACTAAAAAATACGTATTTAAAAATTATACAAAACACAAAAAAGGACAAGGGCAAGAACTTTCTACATTACAAAAATTACCAGGGGCTTATTGGCCATGCCGGTCTCGTATCGATCTTCACAGTCACCAAAAACGATGTCTCCACAGCAATGCTTAAATCTTCTGAAGTAGGTATGATGATTGAGCGTGTGATAAAAATCTCTCTTAGAAGGTTCTTTATTAATGAAAATTTGAAGTGGATATTTCATAAAAGTCTTACTAAGAGGCGTTCAATTAAAGTTCGAGCTTTATGAAATTCTCAGCAGTTCTCCGTCAAAGTCATGAGTCATAATTAACAAAATAATATAAAATGTACATTATTTTCTCGAAGCAATTCAGGGACATTTTTATACCAATTTCCCCGTTGAAGCATGGTAATACTCGTAGTTGCGCAATACTGTATTACATTCGGAAATATACACACGTGCCAAAGTCAAATGTATATTCGTTACAGAGGGTTGGAACTGGTTTGAGTTGTGTCTCTTTGAGCTGAGGCTTAAAATTAAGGGGTCATCATTTTTCATTCAGAGATAGGCATAGAATATACCGGACCTAGATTATCCGTAATTTTAATCGAATCGAACTATCTAAAAGTGAACACTTTGTCAATTTAAATGATATTTGTTTCTTCGTACTTATATTGTAATCAAGTAATATTGTCCGATTAGAATCTTACGGCCTTAGCTTATAAACTAACCTAACCTGATTGTTCTGACAATTTCACGGTGATATGAACATTTCAATTAATTACTGCTAAAATTTGTATGCCTAACGGCTCAGCATAGTGGTTCTAAAAACTATTATTTAAGATCCTTAAATGTACTTAGTTACTTACCTATGTTGTAAAAATAAATCATTTTCATTTCATTTCATTTTCAATATTTATTTATATTTTATTGCACAATAAAAAACTACTAATAACTTAGTCACAGTAGCCATTCTCTAATAATGACCCAATGGGCTAAACGGAGGACATTATTGTAGAAAAAATATTTTTTTACGCAGGAAAAACATTTAAAGGGGTAATGGTGTAAGATCTCCTGTTTATCGTAAACGGTTAAGCCCGGCTTAGTGCACGCAATCGATACAAACGCGTTGCTTCCATCTTTTGTTGTTAGGGGTTGACAGCCCCTACCAGCCACCCTACTGCACTGTAATTAACAGCGCTTGCGGCGATTTCAAGCGCTTTTTGCAATCTCAATACAATTAAGTAAACTTCTTAATATTTTTTTATAATTCATATTATATTGTTTAGAATGCTTTATTTTTAAGCCATAATTTATTTACGGTTTTCTTTGAACTGGTATATAATTCAAATTAAAGTGTAGTATCTATCTTTAGGGGGAGGCCTATGTCTAGCGGTGGACGTCTTTCGGCTGATATGACGATGATAAGGGTGATCCAAAGATCGCTATATGTATAGTCGAGGAATGAAAAGGTTGACCACTTTTCGGCCTTATTTCAAAGCTATTTAAGGGTCGAACAGACTGCCAGCGGGGCTTGACGAGCGCGTGATGCGCGCGGGACGGCCGGTCACACAGACCACGCGCGCATCGCGCCATCAACCAGCCAGCAACGCGCGCGCGTCCCGCGCGCCTCGCGCTGGCCTCGCGCCTTCGACCCGCCAGCATCACGTACGCACCGCGCGCTCCGCTGTCTGGCGTCACAGCGTCACACTGACGCGCCGCGCACCCGTCGCGGTCGCGCGGCGGGAGGCTGGCGGGGCGCGGCAGAAGCGGGGCGCGTTGCCGACGGGGCGCAGCCTGTTTGACCACGCTAGCGGTTTGTAAGGAAATATCGCGCTGCGCGCCCGCGACGGGCGCGCCGCGCGACCGCGACGGTGCTATGTGTTCGACCCTTTAAGGTCCAAAAGTGGTCAACCTTTTCATTCCGCGACTGTACTAGTGCTCAAACCGATTGCATTCTGGAATAAATGTTTTAACAAATTTAACTGCAAAACGTAACCAGTATAAGACTACTAAATACTACAACATTTTTCACCCTTCGTTCGTTTCGTCACAGTCGATTACGCAATTTCGACGTGCATTCACACAGTGTACACAACTTTCGAAAGGCCTATTTGTAGCATTGCTATTTTACTCAAAGGTTAATAGGTAGTTAACTTTTAGACACCTCACAGTAAAAAGTTATATTGCAAAGCACATCTCAAACTTTCACGCGTGTACGAGGTTTAACTGAGTTGGTTAATTCTGTAGTTTGTGGGAGCTGTTTCTGCGTTGAGGGTGAGTTAATTTGAATTTGCCGTGAAAACAGCTAACTTTATGATTTGTATGCATCAGCCGTAAAGTCAGTCTGGGAGGATGGTTTGGCAATTTTAAGCGACATAGGCTAGACTACGCCTTTATCAGGGTTCCATACAATATTGTGTGTGGTCCAGTATTTGAACAATCGTCTTAACTTAATCTTTACTACAAAATTACTTGATGTATAGGTTAATCATAAAAAGGGAACCCCTAATTTACTTTAAAACCAAAGTTTTAACCGACTTCAATTCAGTACTCCGCCAAGCCACGAGAACATTTCCACATTTCTTTTCCAATTTACCACATGAACTGATTTCCGAGAGCAAATGCGTTGATTATTAGAGAAAAAAACCTAATCGTTGTATGCGGCCCTATAATATTTGAGGACTTCCGTCGATTCTGTCCACAAGGATCACCTTTGGCACTTCGTTAGTTGCTATTTCAATGGAATCTTATCAGAATCTGTGACGTACTTTTGTACTTTTAAGTACATAATTGAGGAATTCCATAAGTCATCTGTGGTCTTCATCATCAATTCCACGCCACAAAATTGATGATTTCCGGGTACACGAGTTATAAAAGAACATACCAAAATCACTACACGCGTGCCTATTATAATTGAGGAGTTCCCTCAATTCCTCATGGATCCCATCATCCAACTGGATTTTTGAAAAAACGGGGACTAACCTGGAAGCATATAAGTAGGTACAAAAAAAAATTGTACGAATCGGCTTATAAATGACGGAGTTCTGAGGTAACAAACATTAAAAAAGTACAACCGAATTGAGGACCTCCTCCTTTTTTTTAAGTCGGTTAAAAAGTTAAATTTACCCCTGCCATTCGAAGAAAACCCTTGATTAACTAGTTAGCATCGGGTGCTTGGCGCCCTTTTATATATATTTAATCGTACAAGTCTTAAAAGACCTTTCTTTTACACTTGTATCCTTGTGGATTAACCGGAAGAAGTACTACTTAAACTTATACAGGGTGGACGGATCTAGGGGAGAGGCATTTGTACAACATTGGGACATTCAATAGGCTCAGAAGATACCTATAGATTAGCGAAATATTCAAGTGCATATACTTACCCTATCAAATATTTTTACTTTTGGGACATACCAAAAACCTGGAAACAAAATAGGAAATGATTTTGTTAATTTCATTCAGCCCGAATCGGTTAACGAGCAGACAGGTCAGGAATTAAACTCAAAATTACTACGAACCAACATCGCAGCGGCGTATAAAGTGATTTATTAACTACATTAACAAGTTAACGCTGAATTACAAACAGTTGCCGTATTGTTGGCTTCTCAAACGCACGTTTTCCATGAAGCTTTCATTGAGAGAGACACTGTGCCGCTTTGTCGCATGCCACAACATTTAATACCTGTCCCCTTGTAATAATATATTAATAACATTGGCAAAAGCGACGTCGCCGTCGTTGTGTGTTTCGTCAACGACGTTACAAATAGTTAGTCAGGTAAAAAGAGAACTTGACAACTAATATTCGTTGTAACTCAGTTAATAGCGTCTACATGTTGCCCCGTGAATGGAATCGCCATTTGGTTAATTTGTGAATTATAGTTGGCAACGATCGATAATGACTCGGTCTGCTTGTATGTTTAGGCCAAGCTCTCATTGTTGCTTGTATGAGCGTATTCCAGGTTATTTTTATTAAATAGCCCCCGTAAATAGTTACAAGATGATTTGAAGTCTGTATTTTACGGGGAATGCCGCATGCCGCACAGTGTAACCCCAACCCTATGCATCGCTCGTCCACGTTTCGCAGTCAACTTGCCTCATAATTCTGTCGCCAGAAAGAGTTTACAAGTTCTTAGATGTTTTTATAAAACTCCGCCAAGTTTGGAACATTTACGCGATACAGCGCACAATGACTCACGTTTCGTATAAAACGAGATTATTCTTGAGTTTTTGGGGTCTAATGGAATGGGGTTGCTGCATTATGCTTTGAATTAAACTTTAAGACGATAGACGTTGGATACACTTTGAGTAGGTACTTCTAGAAGAAGGGAGCGTTATTTGGTCTGTCCAATTTGCCGTGTCCGTATTGTCTGCACCGGAGCAAATTATATGGCGCATAGTTTTTGCTAATGTTCGTTTGTATATATAATAACGTCTATGTGTATAATAACACGGTACGGGACTGTGCAACTGTTTATGTACTTGCTATACTAGCGTTGTTCCCGGTTGCGCCCTAAAGAAGCCCGGGGTTCGCTGGCACCTAATCCCACCCAGGATTTGGCATATTAGGCACTAGTTTTACGAAGGGAAAACTAAACGTTATTGGGCTTAGACCGGTTTCCTCACGATGTTTTCCTCCGCCGAAAAGCCATTATTAATCAAATCATATTTCGTACATAATACGTTTTTTGAAAAAACTCAGTGGTACCTACTCCGACTACCTTCAGATTGAAAGTGCCTCACAGCTCGCCTACAGTAGCTTAAAGTTCTTTTTAATAGAAAAAAATCTTTGTGTGCGGTTTTGAATAGAAACTGTAAAAAATAATGGGGTCGATACTGACCGATTTATCTTGTTTGACGAAATAATTCAGATATTGAGTCATAAAATAATGTCAAATGATTGTTGAACATCTCTTTTGAAATCACTTTTGATTTTTGAAATCTAAAACGGTAATAAAATAAAACTTATCAAACACGAGCCTCCTAGTGCTGAATACAAAAAATAGTTTATCCCCGAATTATATAAATATTCCCAATATTCCAGTCTCATTGATTCCAACCTTAGTATATAAGAACATACATAAGTGTCTAATAGACTATGTACATAGTCACAAACTAGCTGATTGCAGTTCACTGACCTTAGGCGATTAGTCCACTGCTCCGCGTCCCGCCGCGGTGCGCGGAGCGGCAGATTTTTTACACGCGCATTGTACTAGGCGTGTTTTTTATATATAAATTGAGATTCTTGCATACTATGGTAAAATCTTTCGCTCCGCGCACCGCGGCGGGACGCGGTGCAGTGGGAGAATCGCCCTCATAGGTCAACTAAGCCCACTGCAACTCGATCTGTATTAATAATTGGGAGTCCGGTCTATTGTTCAAGATGGCACCCTGTAATTCGTCCCAGAGCGAGCATATCGCGGCTCAACTCATTAGCAGAATAGGACCCTCGTATGGGAGTTGACGACACGCTTCGAATAGCTGGCGTTATTGTCGAATACACCCCCTTAGTTCCGTCCAACTTATGATGCACGTTTAGATAACCGACGAGACCGTTGTTCACACATATTGTCTTATTATTATATTGTTTAATTTAGCATTTTATTTCGATTTACTATTATTTATATTACTGGTTTTTATTCTCATACACCTTGGCGATCTTTTTGTTTAATTAAAAAAAAAAAATATTCTCGTTTCAAAATGAAATGTGTATCAACTGATTTTAATCATGTTTAGTTATCGTAAGCATAAAACTAACTAACTAATTCAACGTACACAGAAGTAAAATTTGATATAATATTTCGGTTTTTATGTTAAAAACAAAATTATTAATAAAAAACAGTCATAATAATTGAAGAATGGATCAGTTTATGTCTGTCACACTAACTAAAGTAATAAGACCGCCGGGTGTCTGTCTACCTCTTCCTCTACCTACGTGTTATTTAATTTATTTTTTTTAGTTTATTGTGAGGTGTGTGTGCAATAAAGAGTAGGTATTTATACTTTTGTATTGTATTGAAAGTGAACACACACACCTCGTTAATTCGCACGAACAAAAAAATACTCTTAAAACATGTACAGATGAATAAATGTTTATATCTTGCGAAACCAAATACAACAACTGGATGAAAATTGTAATTGGAAAAGTCATGTAGACTTAGTGTGTAGTAAAGTAAACAAGTTTGTGTTCGCTTTACATAGATTAAGAAAAATTGCCTCTATGCAGACCGCTCTGAGTGCTTACCACGGTTATGTTGGTTCGGTTCTACGCTACGGCCTCATTATGTGGGGACATTCCGTAGACGTCGAGAGAGCGTTCTTAGCCCAAAAAAAATGTATACGAGCGATAAGCAATATAGGCAAAAGAGAGTCGTGTAGACCAATTTTCCAACAATTAAAAATACTTCCTTTACCGTGTATTTATATTGCTGAAATATGTTTATTTGTCAAAAAACATAGTAATTACTTTACTAGGATTTCGCATCATAACCCAAATGCAAGAAGTATGCACAGAAATAAAGTATATGCACCTAGAGCAAATTTAAAGTTTTATAAAAACAATGTTGTTGGGATGGCTGCTCGAGTCTATAATCACCTGCCCACGGCTTTATTAGAATTACCTATTAAGAAATTTAAACCACAACTGTTAAAATGGCTCTCTCAAAAAAAATTTTATTCACTAAAAGATTTCTTTTTACCATTACATAAGTAGTCATAAGTTATCCGTAAGTTAGGTTTAGTGTTAAAATATTTGTATACCTACTACTATAAGGTATCAAACATTGTTGAGACCAACTGTATACTGTAAAAACATCTTCATATATGTACACACTGTTTGGCAAATAAATCATTATTTATTTATTTATTTATTTATTTAACATATGCTATACGTGAGGAAAGCAGTCTTTGGTGGTAGAGAATAGTTAGAATAACAAGACCGTAATTATACTGTAGAAGCACCGTTACTTCGTCCGATGAAGATTCAACCAACAAGATAGAAACAACAATAGAAACTTTGGAGGATATTCATCGATTCGCGAAACAACTTGTACCTAGTATTCTGTTAAATATTTATTTCGTACTAGTCTACATATACCGCTGTTTAGTCTAAGGTATATAAGATGCACGTCAGAGTTAAACGATAGGATTAAAGTATAAGTAATCTTGTTTCTTGGCGTATTGCTTCGCTGTGCCGTGTAAACAAATATAAATACCTGTTAGGTACTACTAAGTGACTATCATTATACACAATTTCTTTTTTGTTTCAATCCTACAGAAATGTATTTTATGTTACCTATTT
Source organism: Epinotia bilunana (assembly GCA_947049275.1). NCBI lineage: Eukaryota > Metazoa > Arthropoda > Insecta > Lepidoptera > Tortricidae > Epinotia > Epinotia bilunana. The sequence continues at coordinate 13,302,626 of OX346259.1, read as the reverse complement.
AATGTTTTTCACAAAAAATATCGCCTGTTTTTTAGTCCTTACTTTTCAGTTATTATGATTTGTGTAAGTTCCATATGTTGAGGTGTGCAAATTGTGCAGTAATAAAGAGTATTTGTTATATTGTTGTTTCAGGTTTACATCGAACAGGAGTTCGAAGTCGACGCAACATTTGCACAATCACATAAGAAAAGTACGTACGACACAATTTTTTAACCTACACACATACATACATATACTCACGCCCGTATCCCATTGGGGTAGGCAGAGACTAAGGAACGCCAAATACTACGGTCCTTACATACTTCTTTCGCTTCGATCACATCCATACATCTCCAACAACCATTTTTTTTTAACCTGGTTGCCAGAAATCATCGCAGCGTTACTATAATAAAAAAAAAACACGTAAATCGTGACTTGAAAATTACTATATAAAACTATATATGACAAAGATTCCACCCTGCACTCATGTTGTGGATGAGTCATTGGCTGTGGGAGGGGAGGCCCGGGTCAGTAGGCGCGATTACGACCCCCGAATTAAAATTAAAATTCCGAGTCACGGCCCCACGGAAATATGGAGCGCCGTAAATGGATGTCATGAAATATGTCGCCAATTTTATTATTTATAAAGTAGGCCGAACTCAGGTGTAATTTGGTATTGATTTACATTCTGCACGGCATTATTATTGTTTTCAAGCTTGTAGTAAATTATAAATATAATCTTAACGTTCGTAGATAAATAATTAGAAAAAAATCGCGCTAAATTTGCGTAGGTAGTAGGTACCTAATAAGTTCATACTGCCTATAATAATACTGAAGAGTTTAAATTAAACTTAAAATAACTACTAACACTTCAGACGCCATTGTTTCATCATTGGATAGTTACTTTCTGATTGAAACTGCTGTTTCAGATTTTGAGGGTAGCCAACTCAGTGATCCCTCATAACGATTGAGCTGGACGTTATCGCCGGCGCCAGCTAAAAGCCTAAGCGTTTCCATTTCCATATCGCTTATAGTAATCAATCACTCCGCTAGTTCTGAATCGCACCAATTAGCCGCCATATTGTTACAGTACTCACCAACGAACAGTATACCTACTATCTAGAATTACATAAAATATACCAAAATAGATTTGATCAACGTCAAAAATAAATGGCATTAATTGCATAATTATGTAAGTATAAGGTACCGTTGTCCAATAAAGCCCTCCTTCATTTCAAAGTCTTGTAAAACAATTACAGTATGATAAGTAAAGCAAAGCTCACCACTAGTGATTTATTTATCAAAAAAAATATGAAAAAAAAACAATGTATTTGCGTTATAACAGAAAAAACCAATTTAAAAATATCGGTCGCCTGTTATAAATTAATTAAAATATACGTTTTCTTCAGTAAGAATACTTCAATAAATATATTAGCATAAGCTTATATTTTGAATTAAAAAAAAAGTTTATATATTACTATCGTCTAGAAACTGGTCGTATAATAAACTTTTGAATTATATCTATTCAATAAAATATTGAGCATATCCCAAAGTTATAGTATAGCCGTGGGCCATCTTAGGAATAAAATGAAAAATTGCTATAAAACGAGAATAACTTCTTTAGACAGAAAAAACAACACATGCGAGACTCTTTACATCACAGCCTATATTATTATATTTATAAATCAGTTCTTAATTCAATCATTTTTTTGACGTACTTTTAGTAATTAGTGATCCATTCAGTGGGCCTTATTAAGGCACTTTTACTTCAGTTCAATGAAGTCTCGTAAAAATACTTGAATAAATTTAAAATAACAGTATTTCCCTATAATTGGATGTTAAACAGATTAAACATCTAATTTCGATAAAAAATACGAACAAAATTTTATTTATACTTCTCAATTAGGAACTAAAAAATAATAATTGGCTATTACTAAAAATGAAGCATAAAAAGGAAGATAAGTTTTTTGAATTGTTTATGATCTTTATCTTGTACCTATTTATGTTTAAGCTAGCTTTAATAGGAATTATATGTAAAGGTTGGACAATTTAACATTGTGCGTTATTTTAACACGACACACCAACTGTATTTTTTTTCAACTGGCACCGCTTTTGGTTAAAAACTGGAATGTACTTTTGTTTGTGACCGTAACCGCATGTTCTCACGAAATTTGAAGTAGTGTGGACAACCATAACTGCAAGTTTTTAAAGGTGGGGCCTTAAATATTAGACGGGCCATCCTTGGTTATCTTACCTTCGTTCTTTGCCGTCTGCATCACTAGGTGGTGGCTACCGTTGTGCTGGTGGGTGGGTGTATGCAACCTCACATAAGAGTTTCGAAACTCTTATTGCGCATGTCTGTTGTAAATTATAAATATATTTTTTTTTTCTCGAAAAATATTAGGTATTAAAGTGTATTGTTATAGAAATTAAAACGTAAAATAATATTTCATTGAAATAAATATTGAAAATTCATCTTCACATCCATTTTGCGCCGGCTTTAAAGTATCCATCAGTAAAATACGTACGATAATATAAAACAATCAGGCATGAAAATATGATAAGTTACAATATATTATAAAAGAACTCGGTTCAATAAATCTTTTTGCCAAAAACTGTTAAATTAAGTAAGCTAAGTAGGTATCCAGATCGCGCCGTGAATGACGGATATTTTATTGTATCTAGTTTCATTTGTGTTACTGTTTGTTTTTTGTATTGTGTATGACATTCCCCTTCTACGGCTTTCATGCGACCGAACGGGACAGTTCTAAGATTAAAACGACGCAAGAACGATGGTGAAGCGATATGACAGTATGACACTTGAAGGATAAAAATTATAGCTTGGGAACTTTTTTAATTAATGTGATGTCATAACTTTATTACGGCTAGCTTTTAGATTGAGCCTTTTAGTTTACATCTAACGAGGAATCTTTTGGTAGATAGCTATCGCCTGTTATTAATAATACAGATTTAATTCGTTTTATTTGGATCTGCAGATGATGTAGGTAAAATTCTAGCGCCATTATCCATACATTTACAATTTACTTGGATTTCTGTCACTAACATTTGTATTCGTAAGAAAAGACAAAACATTTTATAACTGACAGAGTCATGCAATTTAAGTGCAGGTAACTATTTACAAACAGCGTCCATGTAATATACAAAGCTGTGTCCATTTAACAATACGCTATCAGTTTCACGTTCATGGTTATCGATTCCACATACCTGACAAGACACTGACCAACTTCATATTTGATGCCTCCCGGCTCATGTAATACTGCGATTCACAACATCTCGACATCGCTCGTTCCTATTATAACATTCTCATCTGTTTCGTAACAACTATGCGTACACACAGGTCAGAATCACGTTTGGCTCGCTTGAAGCGATTTGGTGTTCAATGTGAATACATGCTTTCCTGGTATACGTATACTTACACGGCAACCAAACAATGTTCATGCTCACGCGTCCGCATATAGTCGCATATATTCGCATATGCGTGCTCCGCATGCTAATGCCCTTGGCCTTGGCAGGGAACCTTCGTTACATTTGAATTGCTACGCCGATGGAATATGATTTGTGTTCAATAATTGGCGACAATTTCACTCTCTGTGGATAAAACCATTTCGTTTTATAGCCGGTCTCTTTATTCAATCTATTTTTAGTTTTGCCGTATTGGCAATAGAAATACCTATCTTTGAATTGGTCGCTTCAATAAATGTATAGATACAAACCGCACATTGCTATTAATCTTTTATCGAGGATCTACCATTCAATTGGATACAAGGCGCGACTTTGAAAAATTTATAAATTAAACAACATAACGAGTATTTTTATTTTATCAAGTTTGTAGTGGAACTATCCATAATAATCCATATAAATACGTGACAGTTAAATAGGCAAGTTGCTTTTTTCATAAAATATTTATGCACTATGCACCATGGTCACTGCTATCCTATACCATATCACCGATATCCTGACAGATACCAGATAAAACTGATTATCGTAGTCTTGGCGATATCGTAAGGATAACGATTATATCAGTGTAGTATCCCAAGTTCGTTTTAATTGGCATCTCATACCTGTGCTGTGCATTAACCAGATTCCAAATAGATTTATCTTGGGACCCATTTCACGTATCATATCATATTACTAATATTATAAATGCGAAAGTTTGGATGGTTGTATGTTTAGAGGTTTGAATGTTTGTTACTGTGATTTTTGTTGATTTGGATGAAATTTTGAACTAAGATAGTTTATAGCCTGGATTAAAATATAGGATAGCTTTATCCCGGGTCTAAACTAGGTCGCGGGCGGAAGCTAGTTGCATATATATGTCTTGATTTTGATCTTTATTCCATTTAACTGAACGTGTTATGCTTAAATGGTATTTATCACGCTTTACTTCATGTAAATGCTGTATAATACCTACGCTTACCTGGCGCTATGTATGTCGAGGTGGACGTTGGACACCCTTTACTTGGCGTTGGCTCCCAAAATACCAATAATTGTAATTTGTTTCGCATTGTTATTGTAAAAAGCAAGGGTTAACCTGCCATGAAGCTTCCTTAACTCACTTTATTAAATATACAGTCACAAAATATACCTACGCCTCAATTATTTCCAGTAATCTATCAATTACTTATATAATCGCATTGCATACATTATTTCGCCTTAAAGTTTGTCATTTTTTAGCACCACTATATATCAATTAATCTTCATACTTTATTCATATTCAAAGAAAGCTCCCCACGCATTCAGTTTGCAACATATAAAACTTCGTAATAAAAATATCTTTGCCATATAAAAAAAACTCCAACGGATAGTTTCTATGAATCTCATAGATCATCAGAAAATAGCTGATCGAGATACCGGCGGCCGCGCGCGGAATCATAATGCCTCTGAAATCAACTAACCTCTATTCTTATGGCCATAAAGAACATTTCTCTGTAATAACGCGCCCGCCTACCTATTCAAAATCACATAACTTTTATTCATATAGAAGTAAAGACTATTTTAGCTGGCTATAAAAGGAGAGTGGAGCGGTTTCGCTACACGCGAGGGTTTTTCTGACCTGGTATTCACAACGCTTACCGCTTAGTCGACTCTAGAGAGTCAGTCTGACCTACGATTACGCCTAGATGTTATACATTTCAAGATCAAGTTATGTCCGGGAATAGTGGTAAGGTAAGTCGGGATGGGTTCTGAATCGCATTCGAACGTGATCGTAACTGTGTTGTGGCAACAACGCGGGGTGACGTTATCGGATGACATCTCTTTATTAAACTAGTTTATGAAGCTTCTGTGGGAATATAGCTTAGAAATTCTCGAGTGCTAGGCGTCTTCTGAGATAAATCCAGGTTTAGTCTCAATACCTCGTTTAATTCCTATTATTTATTTGTTTTACTATGTTTTCGACTTCAAAAAAAGAAAGGGTTGTGTGTTCGTCTACATATGTATATTTCTTGCATGACGCCGATATTTTCAGTTGGATTTCGTTAAACTTGCAAGTTCCACTCATAAAAATGAGCATGAACTCGCAAAGCATTAAGTGTTTAAGTGTAAATATGATAATATGCTGCAGTAATTAGTAATTGAAGATATTTATAGTATTTTGTCTAGCCATTTAGAACAATTTTTTCATTATTTGTCAATAATCAACCCTCCTTTTGGACGAGACGAGCCCCTTCTGTTATAATTTGCCTCAGACGCTCTTAATCGCCATGACAATAAATCCCTCAAGCGCGCTATAGATCATAAAATTGATGTAACAATATAACAACGGCTCTTGAATAAAATTTTCTCCAATAAATATGTTCTATTGTTTTACTCGCATGCTCATGCCTTTTCTTTTAGTCTTCAGTATTCTCCGATATAAATCGTTCTTGATTCTTGTATTGTGAAAACGTTACTTGAAGGAGGTAAACTTAGTTTATTGTCTCATAAAGATCTACCTTTTTTGCGCGCCTTGTAGTTCTCTTTTATCTACTTCCAGACGACAAATGAATCACAGACAGTAGCAAATAGAGAGCTGTGGTACCCTAGCTGGTGGTTCCAGCGTGCGACTGGGTCATACAGAGATTTAGGTTCAGGTCTTTCCTGTAGTGTGGATAGTGCCAAATTTAGGGCCCTCATGCCTCATTTTTGGTTGGGCTCTTTATCTGCATAAACGGCGTCTCCTCTTCTATAATTCTTCGCGATAAAGCATATTAAATAACATAAGCCCTTAACAATTGACCACAGGAAAGCCAAAAGGCGTTGGTTGTGGGGCATGTGATGTGTTCATGTTCAAATCCCCCCTCGTGCCAATGAGCTGTTCGGAACTGACGATTATCTGAGGAATATCATTTCATATTTACCATTAATTATCTTTTCGGCGAAGGTAAACATCGAGTGGAAACCTGCACCGAAGAAATTGAGCTGTGTATGAGAAGTACCTAAGCACTAAGCGACCTGTATCCAGCTGTGGAACGTACGAGTACATAAGGCTGATGGTATGATGATTACGAAGATGCATTGCAAATAAATACAAAATGTTTCCCATTGGCGGCAATATTTTATAGTCAACGTCATTCTCGTTGATTTTCTATCCGCTATAAAATTGAATAAACCTTTGTGATGTCTCTGGCCCAAAAAATGAGCAATCGTAAGTGCTTCTATCATTTATCTGTAGACGAGGGATACTGTAGCAAATAGCGGTCTCGACAGTCAGCAAAGGTTGTGGAGACAAATCTGTCCCCGGAGACGCACTGTGGGCGCAACATGGCCGAAAGTTGCTGCCGAATTCAGCATCTTTTTTCGTTTGATTCTTATTCTCACGTTTTGTCGTTAGTCAGTCAATTGCTGTGCTTAGGCTCATATTGTGAGAGAAGCTGATTTTAACGCGTGTGAGTTCGATTCTGGTTGGAAATTGATGATTAAAATTTGAAGTTAAGTACCGTACCTGAACTTTGGTAGAGTCGCGATAGAAAACTACGGATTTTTACAAGCTTTTATTTACTTTCACCTGTCCCGTTGTCTGTCTGTCTGTAATCAAATCTTGCAAATACAAATACAAATACAAATCGTTTATTCGCAGTAATATGGTTACAAAGGTCTTACATTACATTATAGTGGATCAACATATTACACCTTTTCCTGGCGTGCGAATTTTAATAAATGCTTAATATCTAAAATTCATGATTACATTAAATCTATCATGCTACTAACCTAATTAATGTCTATGTTACACAATATCTTCTTTATGGGTAAAGAATTCATTCACAGAGTAAAATACTCTATGAGTGAGCCATTTATGGAGTTCAGTTTTAAATATTTTTAAGGGCAAGTTACGCAGATTTGTAGGCAATTTATTAAAAACTTTGATGGCCATAACAAAAGAATTTCTTCTGCAGTAATACAATTTAGTTTTTGGCAACACTAATTTACCTTCGGTAACTGTTCGTTGCGTCCTATTATCTCTGACTTTAGTAAATAGTTCTGGATTTGATTTCACAAATATTGCTAATTGTTTGATATATAGACATGGCAGAGTAAGCAGCTTCAATTTTAGAAATAGTGGTTTACATGAATCTGTTATATATGCACCACAAATAGCTCTAACACATTTTTTTTGTAGAATAAACAGCTTATTTACATGCGTTGAATTTCCCCACAATAGCAATCCGTATTGAAGAACGGACGAAACGTAACCGTGGTATGCGGTGACACTTGTTTCATCAGATGCCACTTGTCTTAAGTGCCGAAGTGCAAATACGAAACTACTGACCTTTTTACAAACACTATCTATATGTAATTTCCAGTCACAGTGACTATCAAGAATTATTCCAAGAAAGTTGGTATGAGTGGCTTCTGATATCGGTTCGTCTTTATAATGAATATTAAATTCAATAGGAGAGGCTCGATGAGTATGAAAACTCATAAACTTAGTTTTGGGGAGATTTGCCTTTAGGTTATTTTTCTCCAACCAGTCAATTACTATATTTCTGGTTAAGTTAACATCGCTTTGCAGTTTATCTCGGTCCTTTCCTTTGATAACGATTGTCGTATCATCCGCAAATAAAATACAATCATGTGGTATGATATCTGGGAGATCGTTAATATATGCGAGGAAAAGAAGGGGTCCTAAGACACTACCTTGCGGAACCCCATATCTATTGAATTTTAACTGTGATTTATAACACTTAAGGTGCTTATCAGCTTGAAGTTGGGTTATTTCGGTATATTGAACACGGTTTCTTAAATAACTATTTATCCATTTTTCGGCAACTCCGCGAACGCCATATTTATTTAACTTATTTATTAGCCTATCATGGTGTACAAAGTTAAATTTGACCCACTTCCTGGTGACCGATTGCGCTGAAATTTTATGTATATGTGTAGTTTGGATGACAAGTCAATATTATGGTACCATCGAGCTGATCTGATGCTGGAGACAGAAGGCCATGGGAATTCAGTACTTAATCGACGAGCCCAAACTCAACGGGTAGCGTTAGAATCGTCTCAATGAGTAGTTGATGATGGTGTACATAAAAGTACAGTCGGCAGTAAAAGCTTGTACCAAAAATTATTTTTTTGACAGAAACATGTTTTAATGGTCGTAACTGATGCCCATCTCAAGGCATCCCAAATATTATCCTCAGACACTAAGAAACTTATAAAACAACTTCAAAAATAAAATAATATGTTTTCTATTAAAGATGATTAAAGGTATGATTTTCGACCGTGTTGACATACCGCAACCGCAGCAGATAACTGCAACCATAGATTATACGTCTTTACTTTAATAAAATGCGATTATAATAATTATGTGACCTAAACGGCTTTCTCAGTATGCTGAATGGGATTTATTATTGAATTAATTGCGCTCTAGTTGATTTCAGTTTCACTGTCAAAACTATCAATTATTAATCGTATGGAAAGCACACAATTTGTTGTCACGCCTTCACACATGCTCTTCTATCAAAGGTCTTGAGCATTTACCAGTTTGTTGCCTAATTACTCAATTACATGAAAAATGATTCCTTCCTTTCATTGAGGAAGAGCGTCACGGTCGGTACCCATGAACTGTTAAAGATAGTTCAGATGCCGAATGCTTCGGTGGAATCGCGGGATTCTCACGCACGCTACGAACCGCGACGACCGTAATGTGTGTACCTTATAAGTATGAATATGTATGAGGGACGTAGGGATGTACGTAATTAATAAGCTTAAGGTCAGTGCAACTGGTACTGCAGCAGCTGCGATATTACATGGTAATAAGTAATAAACGACATTCATTTATTTTCTAGCCCATACTATCTGTCACTGCTGGATAAAAGCTTCCCTCTCTTCCAAGCGTTTACTGCGAAACAAGGCTAGTCTACCCGAAAAGCGTCCAAGTAATCCTGCCATCTCCGTCTAAGTCTACCCCTACGCCGAACTCTTGGTGCGATCCATAGTCGGTACTTTTCGACATACGACACGTTACGAAGCTTATAGCAGGTTGCATCAATCAAACCCGCCCTTAGCCCTTACTCTAGGATATGCCTTTTAGGGTCGCTCTACGTCGCCGTCATTGGTCAATTTACATGTGACTACATAGTACCTACCTGGAAAGCCCAACTGTGCTCAGCGTTTTTTGTGTGCTTTCGAGAGAAAACGATATTTACCGGAAAAATTACCTAGCTAGATCGATTTTTCTCCTAACACTCGTACCAAATCTCATCAAATGATCAAAACGGAAGAGCTGTTTTCGAGAACCCATTTACAAACAAACAAATAAATAAACAAATGTTGATAGTTCAATGCTATGGCATTACAGATACCGCAATACATTTTCTAAAGTTCAGTTATGTATTACTTCGTACTATTTTCCTAAGTATACTTATTTCGTTAAATATGCAATGCTTTGTCACTTACACCTTAAACTCCGACTTGGATGCATTGGAGGTGTCGCGTCGCGTCGCGACTAGATACTCATATATTATTAATGAATGCATATGGGAAGCACGGAGAAGACAGTTAGTGCTAAGTTCGTCGTGTTGAATATTAATTTGGAAATTCTATAGTGTTTAACTTCATTTTATTAAAATATAGCGAGACTTAACTAGCTTTTGCCAGCGACTTCGTCCGCATAGAAATTTGCTCCCACATTTTACTCCTCTACTGATAATATTGACGTCATATCAGCCGAAAGACGTCCACTTAACATGACACATGATAACACTTAATGACACCATTACTTTTATTTCCGGTGCCGTACTTAATTTAATAATTTTGTGAAGTGAAAACTTCTTTAGCGGCGCTGTGCCCATTTTGGGATGGGAAAAATTGTTTAGGTACGAGACTGGCTGCGCCATTCGAGTTAGCGAGAAAAAGGGCGCAAACGCCATGCAATCCGCGGCGCTTACCCGTTCGGCCGACACACAATAAATTCTCACGCGCTAATGTCCAAGTGAAATAGTTTACTTCTGTCGCTACGTTATTCGTCGATTCGAAATGTCAAAATATTCAAGTTTTCACTTCTGCCGGCACTCCTGGAGCGCAACCCGGTCTTTTTTTTTAAATAAAAATATGTGGTTGGCGATAGAAGTTCCTACCAAACTTTATAATCAGCTAACATCCTACGCATCGCACTCGCCCATGTGTGCTAGAGAACCATTTAATATGACAGTTACCATCTCCATTGAAAGCTAATGGCTAAGCATATGGCTTTATAGTCGTTCCAACTGTGACACGGGTGTGTTATATTTTCCATGAGCTTGTATTTGGCCAGTGAGCAATTAACACCTTTGTGTACTATCAGCCTTAATGGAAGAGCGTTCACCTTTACATTCAAATTAAAATTTAAAAAAAAACGTTTATTTCAGGCCATGGATGGCCCATATCCCCAGCTCCCCCCCGCTACCTTTGTCTCTGTGTGTCTTTTGTGTAGTGAATAAATGTCTTCTTTCTTTCTTTATATCGTTGTTAGTAAGTACAAACTTACATTAATTAATGTTAGTAGTAGGCACATACAAATCATAAAATTTATTATTATTATTATTTACCAACTTAACGAAGAGCACAAGACCGGTGCATCATTCACTAAAGAATAAGTAACAATTCAAGTTTTAAAATAAAAGCATCAAAATCATACAATTAAAATTGGAAATAAATTATAAAAAAGTTAATGTCAACAGGTGGATATATTTTTTATTGCTAAATGTCAAAAAATCTAAATTGCTCAAATTTAAAACTTTATAAATTGCATAATGCCGCCCAAGAAAAAGTCACGCCCAACTAAATATTCTATTAACTCATGGATGTACTACTATTTATGTACTTTTAGCAATAAACAATTGAATTAAATGTTAAATCAAATAAAAAATAAAATAAATTTTAAATGTCATTGAAATAAAAAAAATTAAATAAAATAAAACTTCACCCGTCAAAATCAACAAAGCTTGAATGCACCGATCCACCTTTCTCTAAGTCACGTATTAAATTAGTTGCATATGAACTCTGCGGTTGCAACTTGTCAGGAGAGTCTCGCTCGAGACGTCACCGTACTGTCAAATGTTTGCTATTCGAAATGTACCTGTTAATAAGTCCTACAGGTCGACCACGTCACGCATTGTAGGCGCGCGCGTCAGTTTTACATGGAAAAATGACACTTAAATTGTACTAACGCGCGTTCGAAACAGTACATGGTTGAAGTGAAGTAACGTTGTGAGAAAAAAAATCTGATAGCCATGTCAATAAACTACTTATGTAAAATTCACCCTTGTTTACTATGAAAGCATAATTTCAAGTCTCGCATCATTCTTAGGAGTCCCTGGGCGACACATTCCAAAATAGTCGTATCTCATTCAAATATCCAATACAATGAAACACTGATTCATTATGACCATTTATCTTGTAAACCTGTGTATCAGATGAAAGTATCAAATGCGGCGTATCATGCATGACATTAATATTAGTTTCATATTTAAAACATATTTCAAAATAAATAGGTATAATCTATCAAATCAAGCTTCAGATACGCTTTATTAATTATTTCGACGTCTTTTTCTCTCCATTTTAAGGAATAGTGTCTCATTCGTGGCATTTATAAAAGAAGTTCAATAAAAATCGAAAAACGATCAGTAGTAGGTATCATATTGGACCAGAGGCTCTAGTATAAGTTTTACCGAAACAAAACTTTACGATCGCGTTTGCGTTTTACCCCTAATTTGTATGGGATTTGACAGCTAAACGCAAACGCGGTCGTAACGTTTTGTTTCGGTAAAACTTATACTAGGGCCTCTGCACGAATATTTAGACGCTACTAACGATTTAAGTTACTCCGTCCGTACCATAACATGAAAGAAACATAAAATGTCCTTATTTGTGGCCGTCGTTAACTGGCTCTCGCGTGGCAACATACAAGTTACAACGTCATTTCTTCACACATTTACATGCAGATATGGGTAATAGCGACGGATCTTGTGCTGCCTACAATCTGCATTCCGGAACAAACGCTTAGAGAAATTGTTTGCAACTATTAAATATTTTGATTTTAGTTACTTTCTTAGTATTTAATTAATACGTTTTATACAGCTACTTTACATACAAAAGCAATAAAACACCGCCCGGCTAGGTAATTATAAACCCACGCGGGGTTTTAAAACACGAAAAATTTTATCGATGAGTTTACTAGAAGCCGTGTAATTTAAAATGCTTTAACCTCGTGCCTCTACTATGAATTGTAAAGTTCTTTCATATTTTGATGTCATTATCACTGCAATATTTAACAGGGGATGAAATTTAACAAACTTAAGTATCAAAGCTATTGTCAAAGAGGCTGCAGCACTGGGCTGTTATTCGCTAAGCGTTAAAGCGGCTCACCCCGCCGGTCGCCCGTCAAGAAACTAGACCTCTAATACCTACGCTTGGTTACTATACGCATCGCGGTGTCAAGATATATTTGTGGGTAAGCGTTGAGGTGAGCTTAAAACAAGTTACAGAATAGGGGGGCAGGAATAGCCTGCCCCAGCGTCGCCCACAGCCGCCGCGGCTCGCGTGGAATACAAATGTGTAGTTAACAGCACCGCCTAATAATCAGATCTTATGCTCGTATCACTGCTTGTGGCGGCGAATCGGGAATTCAGACAACGCGATAATGAGTTTTTGTGTGGTTCATTAAGTAAGGTAAGGAGTAAGAAGGTCGCAGAGCCATGTAGTGATAACACCGATCTATGTTGAGGCACAGATCAATAGAAATAGTATGTACAAAAATACAGGTGTATAATAAAAAAAAACATATATTTGAAATATCAGGCATCATTTTCATTCTAGTCATATCGAAAGTCCGTCCTATTTATGCGACTGGTATAGTAAAGTACGATTATTATTTTTACCTAAATCAACAATTCACCCAATAAACTATTCAAATTGTGGCAACTCCTCACTGACTATTCCGACTTGATGACCAATTCTTGCAACGATTATGCGACTGTTCCGAATCAACTTATAACTTGGCCAACTGGAGCATAACTCCACTCGCCTCGTCCAAAGGACTTTCGTTTTGGCACAAAGTACGTTAAGTGTAGTTGGGTAGTTCTGAGACTGCATTTAGATTGTTTGCTAGATCTGGAAGTGGTTGTTATGTGCTAATGGAGTCCACTCGCTGCAGCCCGCAGTGTACAACATAACTTGAACTTTACTTATCGCTTGTTCGGTACATTTAGTTCATCTTTTGAAGTTCCCTCCGCAAGACATGCATTATATATGAGTGTTTTTATTTTGGTACATTGAATAGACACCAAATCGAGTAAAGAAAGTTAAATCCAACTAAATTTAGGAAAAGAAACGTATTTACGTTTCTTTGTGCGTAAAAAATGAGAACATCAGTAGGGACTACTGGGACTACATGGGATTCATGGGTTATCTATCAAAACCTTGAAAAACAATTTCTCTGAATGAGTAATTTGCCAAAGTTTAATTTGTCCGAATGGTTTTTCTTCAAAGACCTTGTTTTTTTTTCATTACTAAACAAACACAAACGAAACCGAACAAGTTTAATACGTTACCATTTTCAAAAGTTTCGAATTGTGAATGGTTGCAGGAAAAATGCTTCCGAGTTTTTCGAGGTTGTGATAGGTTCCCCAGTGCTTTACGTTTAAATGTTTTTGCACCCTGTTTTATACTACGATAGTGACAAACAAGTATACGGTATACCGGATGGTAAGCAGTACTGTACAGTCAGGGGTATAGGTACATAAATAAGAACATAAATATCTGTACAGGACTCTATTTTCAATGTCATAAAAGCGTGTACAGACATTTATGTCCTTAATTATGTACATATATTAAATACCCCTGACCGTACGAGTATGTAGTCTAGGGAACCTTCAGACTTCTGAAGAATCACAGGCGTGTGAGAATTATTAGAGCCAAAACCTTGTTCTAAACTTCAAGTAGGTAAAACACGAACTATAAATTTATACCTTTATTACCCGTCGCAATTAATGTGAAAACTTTGAAACCAAATGATGCGTACTGTTCCAGCAAGAGTTTCGGAACAACGTAAGAATACATTAAATGACGGGCAACTGAAAATCCACAGAAGTCTGGAAATTTCCTTAAAAACAATGCATTTCGGAAAACGGCCCCGGAGATTACGGGGAAACTACTAAACTTGCGAAAGATGACAACTTGTAGGAAAAGGACTACTTCAAAGTTCTGCATTGTTAAGGTGCTTAGTGATTTATGAGTAGAGACTTCGCAAGTCGTAGTAGTCTCACCGTAGCCGTGAAATATTGTCTACTAAATTATAAACAAGATAAAACTTTAAGAAGTATATTTTTATGACCTACTAACAATTCTTGCTGGTGACTTACGCCAGAATTCTACGCGGAGTAGATCCAAAAGTTACATTTTTAATGGATACCGAGCACAATTAAACCATTTATCACTAAATGGACCAGTCTCACAGTCACCTGTGAGACTGGTCAAATAATAGAAACTTCAAACAATAAGCAGAGAGTTATTGTTAGTAATACCGCTAAGCCGACAGTAATCGCAGAAAGTCCCATATAGCAAATGAACAAAAAGTGCCTTGATAAGTTAACTACAAAAAATGGCGGAACTTTTTTATTATTTTCATCGTTTGATTTTATAAAAGGAATAATTTTCTCAAACTCGTACCGGTTTCATGAGTTTCCTTTGTAAAAGAACCTTAAATTGTACACCCTAAGGTCTTATTTAGGAATCAAGGATATAACTTGATGCGAGTTTCTTGTAGTGTGCTCCCGAAACCCCACGGTAGCCGAGAAGTATCTGTAGTCGTTCAGTGTCCCACACGGTTGGCTGACCTTGGTGGGACCCTTGTCACACCTGCCACTTTTTGCTAACAAATAACACTGGCTGAATGAAATCTTGCGCAAGAGATAAATATTCAATATTTGTAGTGCCCTCAGGACAGCGATGAGTTCGTGGCGATGTCGTAACGGGACAAGGAATATAGTCATTTCTTTATTTCATTTTCGTTTCACTTTTCGTTCAGACTGGTCACTTTGAGTGAAAGATGCAAAATGAAACAAGAAAATGAAAGAAAAGTGAACCGTCTGATTCTACCTTTAGAGAGAGAACGCGCAAACAGTGTGTGACGTCACGCTACGCGGGATGCTGCCGGGGGGCCGTGTCGACGGGGCGGCGCCGAACACGATGTGCACGGCACATTGCCGTCTTCTAGTGACGTCACATTCTTCCAGCGTCATCGTTTCATATGAAGTTGCGTTTTGCGAAAAAGGGACAGAACAACACACCCCTTCTTAAAACTTTGGATACTTATAACTTCGTGATTATTTTACCTTTTGCTTTGATTTTTTCTCCATTTGACTACATTTTTAATCCTATTTCGAGAAAATATGACATTATTGATTATTTTATTTGGTGTCTACACCCCTATTACCTATGTGTTTTACTTATAAAACTGATTGAGTTTACTCATACCTATTCGTTTGTTAATTATATTATATTAATTTCATGTCAATACTACTCATGTTAATACAATTTATTCGATCATTTTTATTTCATAAAATTATAGAAATCATTTAAATTATAAAAGGCATAATCAATTAACCGTCTTTTGAATTGGTTAGTACTTTCTCCACATCTTATTTAGGCAATATCTAGGAAGATAAGTAAAATCAAAAGTGTCACGGTGTCAAAAAGAATCAATGATTATGGAATATCAGAAATCAATAAACACTTAAAAATACTTTTCAAATAAGGGTCTATACAGGTTGTTGCCGGGAATCCGTTTACACGGGTCATATTGTCTTGTCTATTTGGAAAGAACGTTCAAAACAAACTGTCGTCTGAATCAACAGCCGTTTCCTCGAAGCCCGAAAGTTCTCGAGCTTGAAATTTAACAAACGGAACCGTTTTAATATAAAGATATAATACCATGATAAAGACTGTTCGTTACTTCAATGTATTTTCTTGCTCGACTATACTTGTGAAAGTGATTTTTCTAAAGTATGCTCAGTCAGTGCGAAATGGATTTATCGAAACAAGTGATAGATATATATATATATATATCCTTTATACGACGTTTTTATACCCTGTGGGATAACGGCAGATACAGTCTAAGAAAAAATTAAAACAGCAATAAGACGTAAGTACTTATTCAGTCTTGGAATGCTCCAGCTATGATTCACAACATGTGTCAATTTGCCTCACCACTCGTCCCTAATATAACTTGGACTCCGAGATTCGTAACAACTATGTGTAATTGGAGCTCAGATTTACGCTGGTCATCTTTAGAGGAGGAAGAGGTAACGATTCTAAATACCGGGCCAGTTCATTTCCCCGCCGAGTCAAGTGGTAGAAACTCCAAACAGTCTTGGCAAGCCGCTTATGCCGCCGAATTTGCACTAACTTGAAAATTTAATGAAAGAGTCGACGCGGTGTTGTGTGCTGGTGGTACAGTCGGTGATATATATACAAATTCAAATGATTGCCATTCTTTAGTAAGGTTAGGTTAGGTTCTTTAGTTGGGTAGGCAATACATTTTGGTCAATTTTCCAAGTCTTAGAATATGGCAAAAACACGGCTCGAAATATTGTTGGACGGGTGGGATATTGGGGAGCGAGAACGTCTATTAAGGGGATGCCTTGATTTGAGTCGAACACGCCCCCTAAACAGAGATACTGCCTACTGAGAGCTTATGCCTTCCGCGCACGAGAAAGAGATGTGAATGGGATTTTTGGAAAAATATCGATAAATACCCTAACTTAGTACAGTTTTCTTTAAATTTCATCAAGTGAGATTTTAGATGAGATAAAATAATATAGTAATTAACTTGATTGTGTCGTTAAATAATGTATCGTTTGAGTAGGCTGAGTAAAAAAAAGGAAAATACAGACCCAACTTTGGATTTTTTTTCTATCGAAGAAATTTTAAGCAATCAAATCAGGTAAACAATCATATAGTCAAGAATTATATATCTAAAAATCAGACCTTATTGTTTCTTAATCTAGTCAGAACGGCGTTTTAAAGCACGCGATAATTTCCAATGCACCGCCTTAAGGCTTACAAGGCAGGCAAGCCCTTTTACGGCCGTAGTACGGTGCTTTTCTCATAAAATGCTGACTGAAACTTAATATTAGGTATAATGAACATTACTTAAGGCTAATACCTCGTTTCGAGTTTTGTTAATTTATTTATGTATGTCAATACGTACATACATACATTCACGCCTTAATTCCCAAAAGAGGTAGGTCGAGCACTTGAAACTTATCGTCCATTTATGTCAATGAAATTGCTAATCTGTATAGAATGTGTTTGTTTGCTACTCCACAAGAACATTTTTCCAGCTCAAAACTGATAGTTGACTGTACGAAGACATTCGTACCGCCAGTTTGCGTGTCTTTATAGAATTACGGCGTAGTGTGCGTTACTCTATCCAGTTTAGTCCTTTTACGTGTTGCGTTGGAAGTTAATGAAAGAGAATTTAGGAAAGTTGCGTGCCGGACTAAAAAGAGTTGCGTTAAACAGGTGTCTTTGGAAAGGAACGTGGCATTTAAACAGTATGTAAGACTAGTTTAAATGTCTTGCCTTTTGCCACCTTTTAATAAGATCTGTAGATGGTGGTTAGCGGAGCGGAGGGATTTCAAAATTCGTTAAACCGTATTTATATTTATTATATTTGCTAGCTTTTCACTGCTACTTTGGCTTCGTAGATCTGCCATATCATTTAGTTTCCCTTATTTAATTTCCCTTATATAATTAATTATTCATGTCCTTTTCCGGAACTCAAAGTAGGTACTTAAAATACAACTACACACACAGACATAAGACAACGACACATAGTTACTTTCGGATTTATAATATCAATATAGAATACAACGCTGTTTAATAAGTTATACTTTTATCCAATAAATACACTCGCGGTCAAGAATTGGGGTCACCCTAAATTAAATAACCGCAGTAGGTTATCTTTTTATTATTTAACACTAGTTTTATTTACATAATATACTATTCTTTATAAAATCCACGTATTAGCAATTTCCGGGATCATAGTTTCATAAAATTATCAATATCGTAAAATGATGATTTTTGCGATATCTCGCTCCGTTAACGTTGTTTTTTTCCATTAGTTTTTACGTGTCCGATTTAAACCTATTTATTACTGATATTTTTGCAGTTAAGATGTAAAATGAAGATGTAAGATGTAAAAAGATCATGACAGGATTTAAAAAAAACTGTACAACCTTGCACTATTTTAGGAAATATAGCGGTATTTTACCAACATGTATTCTTTGTCTGCGAGTGTATTGCAATACATAAATAATATATTACCTACACATACAAATGGCATAGATGAAAACATTTCGCGACACTATTCGTTTTCCCGCGATCGCAAGAAGCGTGGTTCAAGGGCCTAGCAACGGTCGATGCCAAGGCCAGCGCAGTCACTGTACAAAGCCGACGCTCTGTTGTTGTGAATGAACTTTTATCGCATGGAGTGAATGCTTCGAAAGATACGTTTGCAACTTTTAATTCATGCAGGAATTAAAAGTTGCAAACACCTCCGACACGTCAAACATAGCTTAGAAACATCACGTCACGGTTCATCCGTTTTGCAGTTACGTTGCCACTGACAGATACACAGATGTCACAGATACACATGATAGACGTATAACGGAGGTGTCAGAAACGGGGTGTCGGAGGTTAAAAAATAATGCATTTATACATAGAGCGAAATCTTGTAGCCAACTGTTAGGCCGGTAATGTGCATTATAGACCAACCTCAAAAGCCTATTACACTGCGGAGCGCTGATATGCGTTACAGGCAGAATGATGTATTTTCATCTTGTTCTACCGTGTAACTACGTTCCATCGAAGGCTTTTCGAAGGTAACCCAACATGTGTGGCCGGTTTCATATAGATATTAATGACATTAATGATCTAACATAAAAAATCAAAGCTAACATATTAATCACCTCAAATCTATTCAAACGTTACCTAAATATAAGGGAGGTTTTTGTACTGTGATTTGTGTCTAGTTTGACTGGTTCGCAGAGTTCTTGGTTATTGAGTGACTGACACAGAAGACCATGAACTCCGTTGACCGTGTCCATTAGAAATTTCATGCACATTAGACATACACGAACACTCGGCAATCGTATGAACAATATGGCTGGCTGAGATAATAGTAATATTCAGTTACTGGCCATGAATAGAGAAAAAGCTGTAGGTATTCAAACTACTAGATGGAATTATTATAATCTATCATCTGTAGGGACCAGATGTAATTTGAATAAAAGAAAAGATTATCCACGACAAAATGTATATTAATTTTCAACAGAAAATCCCAATGATATCGAACTGAACCGTTAGCTTTTTTCCTAAGACACAGAGTTGATATAAGTAACAGTCTATACCTAAACAACCTCGTATACAGTACCAACATAATAAATGTAGTTACGTTGTATAGTGCCAACATTACCAACACCCTCTCTCAACTAAATACATTTTATTTAAAAAATAAAATATAACCGAAATACCTCTCGCTAACTAAAACTAAGCCATTATTGCACAACACCACATACTTGTAAGTGCCTTGAAATGAGGTCTCTACTCAAAGCCTTTGTGAGCATATCTGCTGGCTGCTCATTAGTACTTACATACTGAACACATATCTTATTATCTCTAACTAGCTCTTTCACAAAATGGTAGCGGATATCTACATGCTTTAAACGCTTAATGGCTTCAGAGCTTGCATTTAGTATGGCTGCCTGATTGTCACAGTATATGTTGACAGGGCAAACATTCTCAAAATCAAAATCCTTCAACAAATTGATAAGTGATACATATGAAAGGCTCACTGATGCTTGCTTCTTTGAGCACCACAAAACTAGGCAATTGAAGAGCGAAAACATATAACCTGATGTGGACTTTCTGTCCTTAAGATCTCCACCCCAATCAGCATCACAGTAGCCCTTCAAGACTTCATCATCACAATTAAAAATAAGTTTAGCATTTACACTTTTACATACCTAAACACCCTTTTTAAAGCACTCAGCGAATTATTATTAGCAGATTTTTCGTATCTACTCAACATAGACACTGGAAAACACAGATCCGGCCTAGTGCCAGAAGCTGCATACAATAGACAACCTATCATTTCTCTACATACTTTCTCAATATTATTATCTACATCTACAGTACTGTCGTTCAAGAACATTTTTGTATTTATATTGGGGTCCATTGGAGTCGACATATCCTTACAATTTTCCATATCCAACCTTTTAAGAAGGTTTTCCAAGTTTTTGTTTGATTTAATTCAGTTACACCTTTTTCCAAATTTTGTGTCACATTTATTCCTAGAAAGTTTGATATTAACCCCAAGTCTTTCATTTAAAAACTCATTAGTCAACACTAACTTTAGTTGAGTAACATCTGCCTCTCTAGTGCCAAACACCAAGATATCATCTACATAAACTAAAACAAAAGTTTTCTTATTTTACATCAAACTCCTTTTTATATAAACATTAGTCACACTTTGACCTCATGTAGCCTTATTTTGCCAAAACTGAGTGAAACTTTTCATTCCAACACTGGGGAACTTTTTAAGCCGTAGAGTGACTTATTTAGTTTTACAATCCTATTACCCTCAGTATAGGCACGTTCCGGTAACCTAATGTACACATCTCCGATTATATCACCATACAAGAAGGCCCCTGTTACATCCATCTGATATATTGGCACACCTAACTTTGTTGCTATTGCTACAAAAACTCTAAAAGTTGTCAACTTAGCTACTGGTGCATAAATTTCGCACAAATCTAAACCATTGTCCTGCTCAAACCCTCTAGCTACTAACCTTGCTTTATACTCCTTAATGTCACCACCCCCTTTCAATTTAAAAACCCACTTGCTACTAACTACCGGGAAGTAAACTCTAAACCCTTTTGTATTTTCGCCATATCCTACCATGACTCGCTTTTCTCCTTTCTTGTCCCACTTTCTCCTTTTTTCTTTTGGTATATGTACATAAACAGATGATCCAAAAATTTCGAGGTTATTCACATCATATGTCTTTTCTGTCCAGAGCTCATATGGCGTTTTTCCTTCTACTGAACTTCCCAGTCCTATTGATTACATATGCAGCTGAAATTACAGCTTCTGCCCACAAGCAGACTGGTAAATCTTTTGCATAAAGCATGGTTCTTGCCGCTTCGACTAGCGTTCTGTTTTCACGTTCCGCTCGGCCGTTCTGGGCAGGTGTGTAAGTTACAGATGTCTGGTGCGTTATTCCTCTTGATAGCAGTAGTTCTCTCACATCACTGTTAATGTACTCCGATCCTTGGTCACTGCGAATAACTTTCACCCTGTTTCCAGTCTCATTTTCTGCTTGCTGTATGAAATTTCTCATACATGCTTTTGATTCAGATTTCGCTTTTATGAAAAACACCCTTTTAAACTTGGAGTAGTCATCTTTAAAAAGCACAAAGTACCTGGAACCTCCAACTGACGGCTCCTGCATTGGCCCACAAGTGTCGACATGGATTATCTCACACGTTTTCGTACTAACATTATCACTTATCGAGTAGGCCAAGCGGTGTAATTTACCTTTGAGGCAACTCTCATACGTTTCAGAATGGTTTACGTGAGATTTGTTTACCATAATGTCGTTTTTCTTGAGCACGTCTTTCACATATACCATGTTTTGATGCGCAAGCTTCTCATGCCAGTCCTTTAAATCCGCGCACTCAGTATTAGCGACATTAGCAGTGCAACTACTAAAGTATCGGAAGTCTAAATAGTACATGCTTCCAATACACTCAGCGACCGCCATAAGTTTACTATCTTTGTAAAATTCATATTTCATGTTACCTGTCACAACGACGTAACCTTTGCGGGTAGCACAACTGACAGAGAACAAGTTCGCTTTCAGTTCGGGAACGTGTAACACGTTCTCTATGGTCGTGTAAAGTAAAGTAAAGTAAAGTAAAGTATCGTTTATTTGCAAGAATATGTACATTAGATGTTAACATTACATGATGAGTCTCAGTATTCAGCCTTCAACGGCATGCAAATATTAGCCTAGTAGCCAATTATAAATAATTTCAAATAACACAATTAATAATAATAGAAGAAAAAAAAATACAGTAATGTCAATAAATTCACAATTTACATTCAAAATAGATTAATAATTACAATTTAAGGTTCTAATAAATTATTTTCGTGCAATGTCCAAATATTCCTTTACAGAATAAAAACAACGTTCATGGAGCCATCTCGTCAATTTTGTCCTAAATTCTAAATTGCGCAAAAGTTTAATTTCGTCTGGTAGGTTATTATATGTTGTTATGCAAGAATAGTAGGCATTGCGTCTATATATATCAGCGCAGCATCGAGGTTGGTACAAAAGATTTCTGTACTGTGCCCTTAGTATCCCGAAAGACACATCGGAACGTAGTTGAAAATAGTCCCCATGAGCCTTGACAAACAAACAAGCCTTCCTGATGTACATACATGCTAATGTTAGTATATTGTATCTTTTAAAGAAAGGTTTGCAACTGTCCATTAGCCATGTGTTGCTGATGGCACGTATGCACTTTTTTTGTACTTTAAATGCCCTCTCAACCTGAACCGTGTTACCCCACAATAAGAGACCATAATCTAAAGTAGACGAAACGAATCCATAGTACGCTGTTATTGCAGCTTCAGTAGAAACTGTTCTACTGAGTTTTCTTAGTGCAAAAACAAATCTATCCAATCGGGAGCAAACGGAATCAATATGGTCTTTCCAATTCAGGTGGCTGTCAATGGTTAAACCTAAAAATTTTATGCTACTGATTTCCTCTATTAAGGTGTTGCCATACCTAATATTTAGCTGTTTAGGATTAGATTTGTAAGAACGAAATTGCATGTATTTGGTTTTAGTCAAATTGATGTTAAGATTATTATTGCATGTCCATGTATAAATATCTCTTAAGGCTTTGTTTATATTGGTCTGGTATTCATTGACGCTATCACCTTTTACCATGAGCGTCGTATCATGAGCAAACAGAATGCACTTTTCATTTGTTGCTTGTGGTAAATCATTTATATAGAGTAGGAATAGCAATGGGCCCAAATTGCTCCCCTGAGGTACTCCAGAGTTATTTGAACGGAACTCAGATCTGTAGGTTTTCTTAACAAAACGATTATTTTCGGAGACCACTCTTGTTATTTCCGTGCATTGCTTCCTATTTCCTAAATAACTTGTAAACCATTCCAAAGCTTTTCCTCGGATTCCATATGATTCAAGTTTGGAAAGGAGTATAGTGTGGTCAACGAAATCGAAAGCTTTACTCATATCTAGGAAGATGGACATAACAGGCAATTTGTGATTTATTGCATCTGTGATGAATTTAACGAAGTTAAAGCTAGCTAGTTCTGTCGAAAGACCCTTTCGGAAGCCATACTGATCAGAATTTAACAAATTATTTTTCGTTAAGTAGTCGGTTAATCTGACACACATAGCCTTTTCGATAACTTTTGACAGAATTGGTACAATCGTTATTGGTCTGTAGCAATTAGGATCATCACGGTCACCTTTCTTATGCAAGGGCTTTACTATTGAGAGTTTCAGTTGCTCTGGAAAAATACCTTGACTAAGTGACAGGTTAATCACATGGGTCAAAGGTCGACTTAAGTTCAAGGCATTTAGCTTTAAGATATCCGTCGATAAATTATCATAACCACATGTTTTACTATTATTTAATGACATAATTAATTTGTATACTTCAATTTCAGATACTGGTTTTAAGAAAATCGTATTAGGGTGGTTACATAATTTAATCTTGGAATTAGTATTAGTTTTAGGAGGGATATTGTAATTAATAATGTCAATGAAAAAATTATTCAATGTATTACAAATGTCTTGTGGATTTTCATAAGTCATGTCATTGAATTTTATAGATTGGATGTCGTTTTTGTGGACTTCATTGCCAGTGGACGATGATATAACATTCCATGTAGCTTTACATTTGTTCTTATTCGTAAGTATGTACTTGTTATTATTAATTTTCCTAGATGTGCTTACACAATTCCTTAAGATTTTATTGTAGTTCTTAAGGTAGTTTTTGTTCGTGTTTTTGTTTATACCAGAATTCCTATAGTTTAGATATATTGCACGTTTCACATGGCATGACCTTTTTATCCCCTTTGTTAACCATTTCATATTTTTGCGTTTGTTATTAAGTTTTACCTTAACTATTGGAAAACATAATTCAAAAAGCAAACATATTAGGTCATAAAAAGTTGAGAAGGCATCATTAAAGTCATCCAATGTTGAGACTTCAGAGAAAGAAAGGGCTGATATACACTCACAAAATTTACCAATGTTATAGCTACTATAGTCTCGTTTATATTCGAACCAAGTGACAATTGTTTTATTTCTGTTGACATTGATAGTCAACGTTTGCGCCATTTCATGGTCTGATAGGCATAGTTTATGATTGTCAGGCTCGACATTATTAATATTGCTGGCCATTTGGTCCAGACATGCATTCAATCTTGTTGGTGTTCGAATGTGCAAGGAAAGGTTATGATTTTTTAAAGTACTAGCAAGTTCTTTGGAAAACTGACTATCCTTAAGAATATCTATATTCCAGTCTCCACATATAATGATTTTTTTATTCTTATTCTTGTATTTGCTGGTTAAACGATATACCAGGTTATCCATTTTATGTATAAAAGTTCCGACATGAGATTGAGTCTGCTCTGGTATCCTATAAATGACTATTACGATTAAGTTTATTCCCGTTATTTCGACCCCACAGCATTCGAAATAACAGCTGGTGGATAAATCTGACGTACATTGTACTGGTTTAACCTCTAAAGTTTTTTTCACAAGTATACAAGTTCCACCTCGACTTTTATTCCTGCAAAAAGACGCAACCAGCTTATAATTGTCAAACTTGATATTGCTTTCCGATATGTCAATCCAGTCATCGCCGTTCCAAACTTGTGCTGCCACCTGTCCGCAACCATGAACACTAACTTGCATTCCATTCCCTACAATTACGTATTTGTTGCGTACAGCACAGCACATATGTTCGCTGGCGCCTGAATCTACCAGAAACTTCGTTTTTGAGAACTTTTCATCAGCCACACTGTTAACTGCAAACGCATTTTTCGCGTTTTTGTATTTTAACTTTCTAAACCGACACTGCGCCTTGAAATGTCCGAACTTTCCGCAATAAAAGCACTTATTGTCATTCACCTTCTCTTCGTTCTTTTTGTTATAACTATTACTTCTACATTCAGTCTGGAAATGTCCCATTTTACCGCATTTATAACACTTCGCGCTCTTTTTAACTACAAATGCCGACGAGGATGGAGTCTCTTCACACTTTTCCTTCACCCTCTCTTCTTCTACTAACAACCTGGCCACCAAGTTATCGAAAGTTTGTTTGTCATCTGGTGCGGATTCCCAAGCCGAGATGAAATGCTTGTACTCTTCAGGCAAAGAAATTAGTATTTTGGTGATGGCAAACTTGTCTGAGATTTCTTCGCTCATTTGCTTCAATTGGTTTTGCATTTCTTGGATTCTCGACAAAAACATTGACATCTCAACACCTTTTTCAAATTTGTACTCGAAGAAACGCTGCTGCACGATATGACTTCTGCTCGTACACACTTAGAAGTTTGTTCCACATCTGACTTGAAGTTGTACAAGTGATGAGATGTAACATAACCTCTTCAGACATTCTCGTTACCAATAATGTTTGGGCCTTTGCATCTCTGGCCTCCCAGGTAGCTTTTTCTGCTGCTACTTCTGGTTTTGTACTTCGCCCTTCTACAATATCCAGCCAGCCGTAGCCCCGCAATAGTACGGTTGTTTGGAATTCCCAAATATTCCAGTTCCTGGCCCCTTCCAGCTTCATCACACTGCTGTTATTCCTTCCATTTTGCCTTCCTTCCTCGCTCAATCCCCAGAACGAGTTTTCTTTTCTTTTCTTCCCGACGAAAAAATTTGAAATTCGACCGCTAATGGCTTCTTCGTCAAATTTCATCAAATTTTATTTTTGACAATATTCATCCGCTAGAATTATTTCCGCGTACTTTACTTTGAATAGTTAAAACTAGTATACGAGTCTGGGCCCATAACCAGATGTAATTTGAATAAAAGAAAAGATTATCCACGACAAAATGTGTATTCATTTTCAACAGAAAATCCCAATGATATCGAACTGAACCGTTAGCTTTTTTCCTAAGACACAGAGTAGATATAAGTAACAGTCTATACCTAAACAACCTTGTTTACAGTACCAACATAATAAATGTAGTTACGTTGTATGTATAGTGCCAACATTACCAACAGGACCGTGTACGTATGGTAATGTCTAAAATTAAAAACACTAACGTAAAATAACCAAAATCCCTAAAATCTAAATACCTAATGATTTTAAATACCTAAGCAACTAACACCTACCTACAAACTACCTAAGTTTAAAATACCGACTGGACTAAATATCTACGGCCGTATTCATAAACGTACTACAAGCCTGTTTTAACTAAAATGGCGTTAAAATTCGTTTGTCCTTATCTGTCACTTTGACATTTGAGTTCGCATTTTAAGTTTTATGAATAAGGGGGCTAATGTTTAAAATAGCAACAGCTATTACACCTAAGTTTGTTTCACCAGCATTTGAAATACCAAATGGTCAAAATACCTAAAATGATGCACTTGCGAACTATTTGTATGAAATAGTAGAAAGTTAAAGAACCGCTTCTATCTACAAAGTCTAATCCAAGGCAGGTCGGTGTAGGTACGACGACGAGCGAAGCGAGGAGAAGTGATAGGTAGAACTGTATTAATATTATAAAATGTATTATATTATAAAGCACATATAATAAAACCCAAGTCTTGAGTCTTCTTTCCAGCAATCACAACAGTCAACGTCCCCGATCAAAATGTGGCTGGACCCTTAGATAGGCCACATATCATACATGTTTTTTGTTCGCTTTACTTAGATTTTCAACTTTAAGGTGGTTCGATTTCCATAATTAATCTCCAAATTATTCTTGTTTATACAAGTTTATTCAAGGAAAGGGGGAATTTCGCGCAAATGGAAAGCCAATTTGTGAAAATTACTTGCATAGGTTTCTTAAAAAATCACGCCGTTAGCCTGTGAATGTCAAATAACGTTTTGTATTATGGAAATCGAACCACCTACACCTAAAGCCAGGTAACTTTAACAGACACGCCTTGTTTGTCACTGTCTCAATGTATATGTAATTATTCGTCTTCTCTCCTCGGACCAGAAGATCGCGACGCTTAAATAATAAAAATTGTACGCTTTCATATTTCCATAATGTAATTTATCAAAATGCTTGATTTTTGACATCTATAGTTAGAACGTAGTTACGTTCATGCGGCACGTGTATTTCTTCTTTCATTCCATTGAATTCCAGGCCCTTACCCCGTAGCGCACGAAGATCCATTCTCTCGGTTTCAAATCCTCTGAAACGCTACACACTAGAATTGAAAATATAAATTCGAGTAAGTAATATCCGCAGCGCGCAAAGCCGGGTATTCCATAAAAGTCCGTACAATAAGACCTAGGAACGGACGCTCCGATATTAATACATGAGGTATAAAATAGGGTTTAAGGCTTAAGAGTTGAATGTGAAATGCGTTTAAAATGTGGTTTACTGAGTGCCGTTAGGTTGTACATATTATAAAGAATCCATGCATAAGTGTCCTCTTACAAGACTTAACAAAAAAACCTTATAATATTTAGTAGAAACCTTATGGAGTTATGTTTCTCTTAACATTTTTTTTGCGTAATTATATTCCGCTGCATTTCATAAAATAACCATTTAATTATGTACAGTCCGTGAGTTCTAACAACAGTAAGCGGGTTCAAATGAAATCGTTTCTATTTCAATAACGTGTAACAGAGAAATATAGTCCTGAATCCTATTGTATGCTCAAATAAGTATTGCATATGTATATAATTTATAATAGACATTGAATGACATAGAACTGTCTTTAGTACGAGTATACTTACATTAATAGATAATTCAAAGATAAGCACACCTACAGGGCTACCCGCGTGCAAATAAATAAAACAGCAAAGGAAGTACTTGCAAGAGTTGCACCCCGTGTTCCTAAAACCCGTGCAGCGATATCGGCCGGACCGGCTATCTAACTGTATCGCGCGCTCCTTGCGATGCAAACATTGGCGCGCACCTCGGAATAACTCAGCTGAAGCATTTTCTTTGTTGCTTTCACAAGCTATTGCCATTTTCACTTGCGTTATTGTCATGAAGGTTCATTTTTCGGATTCAGTTGCTCATGTTTCGGATTTGGAGAGACATGTACTTACATTTAAATTGAGACTAATAATTTGATAAGTAACAACACGTGTTGTTAAGTTTAGATCTTACAAAATAAAGGCATTCAAATAATGTTTGTGAAACATGTTAAAAAGTCGTCTCCGACAGATTTAAACCAAGTAGCTTCTTCGATGCAATTTAGAGCGGGCAACTTTGCTAACTACTTGACAAATTCTGCCGTCCTAAGCAAAAAGGACGCATCTGACTACGAGTCTCATAGTCAGATGCGTCCTTTTTGCTTTGGACGGCAGAATTTATCATTTCATTAATATTTCGTGCAGAAAACATTTTCCGTAGCGAAAACTAATTTTCATTTCGAAAAGTGCTCTGTCTACCTGGCCAGGAAATTAATTTCAGTACAATAGTGCACTGAGACTGGCTGACAGCGACATTTTATTTCTGTTGTAAAATTAAATTTTCAGTTCCGATTGAAAGAATTCCTTGGTAACTTCAGCACACGCGATATTTTTAACATCGGTGGGTGTTTGTGTGTAAAATTACAAATGGCGATACATTCCGAATCCAAATAACTGGAGGATTTGTGAAAGCGAAGGTCTTTTCATACAATTTGAAGGCAGACGTGATAAATTATGATGAACGAGTCTTTTCATAACGTGTCGTGGTCGTGACAGCGGAGCGTTTTGATTTCCGCCGATCGACGACTTTATTCGTTTTGGCGGTTTTTCCTTGATCTTTTTCTGTGGGAAAAGGAGGATAGTTTAGTATCCCGGCCATATTTAAATCATGGATATGAAATGAGATAGTAAAAATATAACTAAGTGGCACTCACAGAAGTGAAGTAACTGTAAACTTACCCAATTCTTACAAAATAATCGCAGGACTACATAGTTACCTCACACACAAATCAAACTTATGTTCTAGAACACATAGAAGTTCAAATGGATACATAAACTGAACCCTCTCTAGTTTCCTCGTAAGAATGCAATTGTAATTAAAGGCGATTGCATCCGAGCATTATCTAAGGTTTCGCTACCAAAGGCTTCTTTTTAATTAAGTGATACTTAACACTCATGTCGCCTTTTTAACCGTGCAAGACAAAATGTTCTTTATTATGTAAGCAGTAAAGTATGTAATGTTTTGAAGTTTTGGACTCGATTTGCATCCAACCGAACCGGTTTTACAGACGTCGTATATCTCACATTACGAGTTTCCATTTTACAGCGGCATTTTATATGTAATTTAAGAGACACTCGCAAACGTGACGTACTCGTATATTCGAAACTGTACATTCGTTTGGGAACAAGCACCACATAGAATATTATTCCGATATAAGTGTTAGAAGTTATATATAAGCCATATAAGCGTAAAACAAAATAATAATATATTCTAATTTCTAGTAAAAGGAGCAAAATAAACGATTACGAATTTGTTTCAATCCTAATTGACAACCGAGAGGCACAATCGCAACCTCGTTTACTAAACAATATTTTGCTATAATACCTTTCTAAAGATTCCGAATTCAATCAAACTCACTAAAACTCTAAGGGCCTTGCTAAGAGTACTCCCTCGAATACCAATGCCCCGTGTATAATATATTATTTGAAAACTGGTGTAATTAATTGAAAATTTCCAATTCGCTGCGGAAACTTCGTTCGGAATCTACTGTTGCTTCAGCAGGGACCTTTAAACTGTCTACCAACTTTATAGACTCATAGATCAATAGATACGGAACGGGCCTTACTTTTGTACGCTTTGTGTTGTCGGGGTCTGGACGTGGCCTGCTCGTTTACGGGTCCAATGAACGAGACTCAGCCTTGAGCGGGCTCGTTAAACACAGGAATGGCAGGTTTCCTATTTTAGCGCGAATGTTACAACTACTGTTGCCGTTATTGCTCGTTCGTCGCGAAGCTTTTAGGTTACGTTGCAGAAATAATGCTAATTCATATTTCATTATTACCTGTCGTCGGTTGACAACCAAAGCTTACCAACAAATACCTAATTATAACAAGAACGTCCCTATACTCCCTATGTATCGAGTTAGGACTGAGGCTGCTATAGTGAGTTGAGTATACTAAATCATGATTGTCTAGTGACGGTACCTATGACTATCTACTTATTTAAGAAAACAAGCGCCGGGACAGATTTTTTTAATACCCTTATTTACTATGTTTGTAATATCATTATTCAGGTGCCTAACTAAAGTATATGGCTCACGATTTGTATTTATACCTAAACCAGTTTATACCGTACCGATTTACTGCTTGTTCATGTCAAGCCGCAATGAGGTGAAGTTGACACTTGACTCTTAACTTACTTGTCTAAAAAATCTCACTCTAACCAAGCGGACTTTAAACGGTCTCCGCGTCAATAGGGGTGTAGATGTCGGCGGCCGATCGTAAAAACCGCCAGATCACGAAATTCTTAGGCATACCGTGAAACGCCGCCATTTCATGATTTGGCTGAGTGACATCCGCCATATCGTTCGAAATTCACCATTTCACGATTTGCCTGGTGACGTTTAGGCGAACATAAACTTCCTAGGTAAGTCATGAAACGCCGGCATTTCATGATTTAGCCAAGCCAGTGACGTTTAGGCTGATCATGAAATTCCTAGGCATATCCTCGTGGCGCCCACGCGCCTTTTAAAAGGCCGTGTCAGTTGATGAAAATTCAAATTAATTCCATTTAAGAGAAACTTCAGGTGTCTATTTCTGGTCTGAGGGACACAAGTGAACCCTAACCTAACCGACCTAAGACAGAGTTCGCTTATATGACAAGCCATTTTTGTCCGCCCTGATTATTGGCTCCCAACAAAAACGGCCGCCATCGCATACGCAGCGCCACCAGTGGCCAAGAAAGAAACTATTTTACGATGTGCCCGGTATAGAGCTAGGAATATCGTCGAAAAAGTTGGCCAGGCGGCCAACTTTTAGGCATATCATGAAATGGCGGCGTTTCACGATATGCCTAGGAATTTCGTGATCTGGCGGATTTTACGATCGGCCGCCGACGTAGACACTAAGTAAAATAATCAATAATGTCATATTTTCTCGAAATAGGATTAAAAATGTAGTCAAATGGAGAAAAAAACAACGCAAGAGGTTAAATAATCACGAAGTTATAAGTGTCCAAAGTTTTAAGAAGGGGTATGTTCTGTTCCTTTTTCGCAAAACGCAACTTCATATGAAACATAGAGGCTTGTAGGTTGTGACGTCACTAATAGACGGCAACGTGCCGTGCCCCCTCGTAGTCGGCGCCTCGTTGATAAAATGTACTGTTATCGTTTTTGTAGGTCTGCTGTGTGATGAGGACTTTTCAAATATGCATGTATTTTTGTGGCATTAAAATTTAATTTAATTTCAAGTAAAAGCTCTGCACCTGTTAATGTTCCTATACTTCCTATATATATTAAGAACGATGGTTAATATCCTTTGCAATAATTTATGCATTACATAGCCGCTATAGCCGGGTGCACCGCACCGCCAACAACACTTATGGCCGGTATATAAATTAAATCGAATTACTACGCGGTGTAAAATTGCCTGACGACTCCCAGCCGGTCTGAGAACCTTGTAATGGGGTGACTATTTGCGGAGCTCAAATTACTCGAGTCCCCGTTACAAGCATACCTCGTCCTCGTACCATCGACCTGCCCTGCCCGGAGCCTGCTGCTTCATGGGAACTTGTTCTATACTGCGATTCGACATACTGGATGTACTGAATGCTTCTTATTTGAAAATTTGATTAATTAAGGACATAAAAAGTGGTTTGAAATGAATCTCTAGATGCATTAGAAACCTGCAGAGATTACAAGAAACAACTGCACCGTATGAAATGTACATAAGTTTTGTAAACTATCACTACTTCATAAAGCGAATAGTACATTGGCACATCTCACAGTTGCGAGACACAGATAAGTCTAAATTAGGCCTAACTGAATAGTTTGTTCCCAGATTGGTCAATACAATGTTACCGTTAAACCTCATAAAAATCCTTATTCCTGTTTGGTTGAATCCGGCTTTAGCTCGCTAGGGTTATTATTATTCGTTTGTCATTTCACGTCACAAAATGAAGACATACCCAAATGGTTATTAGCGGTGGCGCGGCAACCGTTGGAAATAGACCTAGCTGAAGAGGTTCTCGAAGGTCTTGTCATTTGCGGCGAAAAGCGGACTGCTCGGGTCTATAAATACACGACTCGAATAAAAAACAGACATAGTCGCCATATTAAATATATCTGGGGCCTAGACAAGGTTACAATCGACAAGTAGCGCTTGTCGATTGTAGAAAATAATAAAATGTATGGGAAAGACAGATGTTAACGAAAAGTGTTTTGTCGGCATCTGTCATTCCCCTACATTTTATTATTTTCTATTGGCGTTAGCGCTTGTCGATTGGAACCTTGTCTACGGCCCCTGTACGTAGGTACTCTGCAGGGTAAACATGTATTTGAACATGCATTCTAATAGGTACCGTGCGTGACAGTATAATATCTCATACAGTATATTTTGTTGATGTGAAACATTGGATTTATTAATATATTAATTGAAAAATTGATATGTTATTACTTATTAGATTTAACTAAATCTTTTTAAATTGTTCACTGCTCGATCCGATACACTTTTCTGACAGCGATTGTACAATAGGCAATGTCGAGTACCATATCCGGTGGAACGTATGTACTATAAAATATTAATTTCGTTTTTATCATTCCTCTAGCTATAAAACCGCGTTGCTAGCTCTCATACATCCAAGCTATTTGGCACAACCACTACACTAAGCTCATACAATTCGCCATAAATGGTCTCTGCATTGCGATACGATTTTTTCTCAAGAAACCGAAGTCATAACTACCTATTAATTGCTGATATATCTTAACAGTAGTTAAGATATTGCAGAATTATGTGCAAGTTATTGAATAGTTCCCTAAGTTAATAAATTGGCTTTTTCACATTAATGCTAAATTAAATCAATTGAATTTGTAACTGTACCTATCCCTACAGATATCTACTGTCTAACTATCCAACTAATACGGTGTCAAGGGGAAACTTGCTGACCACAGAACTATATCTAGATAGAAGGAAAGAGCTCGTTGATTAGTATATGAACCGAGCGTGTAACATTTTGCGTAGGTACTTTGACGAGCGTAATTTAGTGACGGGAAACAGAAGCCGCGCGACATCGATTCCTCAACATCGATTAGCACGCGGCAGTTGCAATAACTAGTAGGTTTATTTTGTATCGACTCAAAATATCGATAAGAACCGACAGAGGAAATGATAATTAGATTCAACAGAAAATGAAAAATCGTAAAAATAAAAAGGGCTTAGTTTTTTTACATTATAGAAGGAAAGAACTTGTCGAGACTTTTAGTATGTTCAGTCCCTAAGCAACCTGAACAAATTTCTGAATGGATTGCTTACGTTCCTGCTCAGGGACGCTACATTTCAATCACTGGCCGAGCTATATCATAAGTCCTCTAAATATGCGACCGGATACCGTAGGTGACCCTTGGAAAATGTAGGAAACCCTTTTTACGACCAGTTGCTTCAATCCATTTATTTTTCATTTCAGGATCATTCGGAAAACTGAAATAAAATTGCAATATAGAAGTAACCATAACCTGTTTGTTAATAATATCACAGAATAGATAATAGTACAAGATAATATTTGCTTTACACTACGTACATTATCTAGCTGAATAATAATATAAGAACGTAATTATCATTTCCTCTGTTTTAAAAAACGATTATAATAATCGAGTAAGAAAATCGCAGTGTACAGCACTATTCTTACTTTCGACAGAAAAATGAGAAATCTACCTTGAATATACTCGACAATTTGAATAGCTTATTTTTACATCGCTGGTTTTGAACGCACACCAAGTCTGGCTCGTCAAATTAAAGCCGCAATGGAAGACTGGCGTTGGCAAACAGCGATTGTTCGCTCGCTACTGTTTTGATGAAAATAATGAAATAAATGGTTTTTTAATTAATAACAGTTTAAGGACAAATTGTACTTACCAATGAAAGGAAATACCTCGATTAACAGCTCCACCTTTATTGGAAGTGTTTGAGCAACTTATTATTGCGCAAAAAACCATTTTGTTTTTAAAATGTGACGTCGCACGCAGGCCGCGGTCGGGAGCAGACTGAAGTTCGCGCCGAACAATTGTGAAACCGTGTCATCATTTCGCCACGCGAAGTACTTACACTTATTCCTTCTATCTTGATATATTTCTGCGTTGCTGACAATTAAAGGCATCCAATTCTTACATCTAGCACTGTCATGCTAATTGTTTGGCTGATGAGACTGTGTTGAATAGTTCTCAAACATTGTCGAGGTTTTCTTTTTTAATACAACGACGGTGGCAAACAAGCGCACGGCCCGCCTGATGGTAAGCGGACACCACAGCCTATAGACGCATGCAACTGCAAAGGAGTAACATGGGCGTTGACGACCCTTGGTATGTTTGAGGATTCGCCGTGTTGACAGCTGAAGGAACAAATTCCCTCGCTCTCAACACAACGCATCCTGGGGAGCTCTGACGACCTTGCCCACCTCCAGGAACATAACACTACTACAGAGCAAGTAGTACCTAGTGTTATTATGACTGGTCTTCTGCAAGGCGGAGGTACTTCCCCAGTTGGGCTGTTCCAAATTCGAGCGGGATGACATTTCGCTGTGCCCTAATACCTCACCAAAACTGACTTCAGATCACTCGCATAACCAGTTACATTGACTTGATAAGTATTGTCATTGTCGGTAGAAGTTTAAAAGTTTACCCCAAGATATTGAATTTTAACTTAGCACTATATTATTATACTTACTTGATATTTACGCAACAAGTGAGCATATGGATATTGATTATTATTACCTACTAGCCGACCCCGCTAACTTCATATCGCCTTACAAAATGTATAAGAAAAGTATTTTTTTTTCGTAATTTTTCTGTTTTAATTATTTATTTTGCTATTCGGAGAGAAGACAATTTCAACAAATCAAACATCATGAAAATTGATCCAGCTGTTCTTGAGTTATAAATAGTGCAATAACACGACCGTGTTTTATATATATTATATAATCATCCATGTCCATAAGCTCACCCCAGTAAGCGTGGTTCACCGACCAAACAAACACTGCATGACATAACACAAATACTCCATATATTAATTAGATAACCATGCCCGAGGTCCCGAGACGTCCTTCACGGTCTTCTTTCAGCCAATTCCAAATATACGTATGCAATTTTGAGCTGTATTCCCGAGATATAAGTTCCACAACTGTGTATATATTTATAGAGT
The DNA here is from genome assembly GCA_947049275.1 of Epinotia bilunana. Taxonomy (NCBI): domain Eukaryota; kingdom Metazoa; phylum Arthropoda; class Insecta; order Lepidoptera; family Tortricidae; genus Epinotia; species Epinotia bilunana. The sequence continues at coordinate 13,266,531 of OX346259.1, read as the reverse complement.
TGACTAGTGACTACATGGTATACGTCTGATGCATCGAGAGTGAATCGACGCGGTCTGCCGCCCAAGCGGGCCATACCGCACACTACATACTGTGTTACGTAAACAAACATAACGGATTGGCTAGACCACGCGTGTCGACTGTACTTTCGTTTGGCAGAGAATTTGCGGAGATATCAATAAACCAAGACGGAGAAACTTGGAGGTGTTTTTTTGTTCTCAATCAAGTTTCAATGGGTTTTGCGCACTTATCATCATATAAGCCGAAAGGCGTCCTGCTGGACTGGACATACGAGTAGGACTACTAAGAGAGTGCCAAAGTGACCGGTCCTGCGCCACCCACATCCAGCGCACTTCCGCTACCTTTGCCAGGTCATCAGTGCACCTTGTCGTAGGTCTACCCTCGCTGCGTCTTCCGGTAAGTGGTTGCCACTCGAGAACCTTTCCGTCCCAACGGCCATCGGTTCTAAGTGCAATATGCCCCCTGTTTTTCGCACTAGCACATAATTAATAAAAGTACAGAAGGCCCTCTATCTAATAAAACTGATATTACACAGCTAGTAAGTTGACTCGACTGTCTGACATGTTAAATACTGTGTTTTATGAATAAAATCTGAATCTGAATCTGTTGAATTAACTCATGGCAACCCGCTCTACCGCATAGCACGTGCTCTTTCGTCAAGTTAGGGGTGCTGTGTTTGTGACACTGACAGGGGCAATGCCAGCCGCGCGACTCTGAGTATAAGACAGTGACACTGTCAGCCGCGTACTTACGTTCGAGTGAATGAGCACCTCGGGGGTGTGCGTGGGTTTAGCCAAAGTTACAAACTGACAGCCCTGGCACTGACTTCCACGCGTGTTAGAACGAGCGTGCGTAGCATGCTTAAATGAATAAATGTTATTGGAATGCAAATGTGATGAACCAAATTGGCTTGTGATGATGCGCAACTTTGGAAGGAGACGGCGTTGATTGACCCTCTATGACCTGACTGTCTGTGACTGACTATCCTGATAGGCGAATCTTTTCTTTTTAATTCCTATTGAAATCGATAAATCGGCCGGACGCCCTTGGAATCCATGGAAGCGATCAGTTGCGAAAGAGGCTGGCTCAACTGGTCTCGGCTGGAAAGAGCTCTTCGGTGAGCCATATGTCCCTAAAGAGAAATCGATAAATCGAGAAAAATATCGATGAAGCGAATCGTTATATAGCTCTACCTAGAAGCTGTATCCGTGGGAAAGCAAACTAAATATTAATTGTCTAAAACACTAAACCCTTCATAAAAACGATTTTATGTTGAATTTTTCAACGAACGATGAATCGTGGCGTTAAATTCAAAGGTATTATATTCCCACAAATTGCTACCCTGGGCAATTAGCGAATTAGGAACGAACGGATTTCCTTCAAGATTTATTCGTAGTCCCGAGTCGATTTACAAAAAGGTCGCCTTTCACATTCAATTACTACTCGGGTTAATCGGAGCTAGGATTACATCGAGACTTTAGGAAATAAAATATTTGTAGTAATTTTACAAATTGTAGTTACGAATGAAATAAAACAAAATCATACCTACTGTAATACGATATACGATGTAATATGATATTGGGGAACACACAAAAATTCCGAAGAGTGGATTTGAAGAAGCGTCATTATTCCGGAATTAAAATTTCCTGAACGCCATTTTCCGCTGAAAGAAAATTCAAATTATATGATACAATTAATATGTATATTATCCAGAAAAATCGAAAACCTAAATTTTAGCGATATTGCTATTAATTTTATTCGTATTCAACATTATAGATACAATACTATAGCTAACAGCGTGGCTTCGACCGCGTATTGCAAAGAACACAGGCAAACCCGCGGAATATAATATAGCCTATAACTATCCAGAAAGTCCATTCTACGCGCAGATGAAAGAATTAATAATACACATTACATACAAACTTAATTAACCTACTATCTCACAGATTTTTCCTCTTTTTATTTAATACTAGCTGCCCGGCCCGGCTTCGCACGGTTAGTGCGGCGCGTAAGAATGAAGCATTTTCCCGCGGTAAAAAGTAGCTTATGTTCATCAGGGTTAATGTCGGCTTCTAATGGTAAAAGAGTTTTTCAAATCGGTCCAGTAGTTTCGGAGCCTATTCAATACAAACAAACAAACAATCAAATCTTTCCTCTTTAACTATAATATTAGCGTTGATAGTGTACATTTATAGTATAGACAGACTAGCTGCCCGTGTTCGAAATGTTACACAATTGCTAAATTGGTAATTATACCTTATATGTCAAGTTGCCAAATGGCAAAACCGTGACAATACTTTCAAAAGCAAATGAATCGTACTTATTACCTTACTTCTAAATCTTCTAATACGGCAGCGCGGGCGTAAAACTAGAATGGATAATACGTCCATCACCCTAATTAACTTAATTACCGGGATTCCGTCGATCTCACTCCACCGCTTTCCGATCCATCGCCCATTGCCAAGAAAATCGACACGTCTTCAATTAGACACTTAGGGTTTATACGTGAAAGGCGATCCCAGTAACTGATATGTGATTAATCTACCCGTCCGGATAACCGGCTGGACGTCCGGGTGCGGATAATCCGTATAGAGACGGCGCTAATGTGATGGGAAGCGCTAGCGTATCGGATTGCTTTGTTTGAGTGTAAGCTGCAGTGCAAAGTTTGTTTTCCTTGTTGGTTACGGAGAAAAAACTATTTGCTTTAAAGTAGTGAGAGAACAAGGCGATGTAAAAATATGTTTTCATTAAAAAGAAAGATTTAATTTTAACCGACTCCAAATCTGTTCTTCGCCTTAAGTATTTGATTGTTCCCTCAATTTCTCCAGCATCAGATCCTGACCGAATCACTATGTGACCACCTGGATACCCTTCCGAACAAATAAAATAATTTTCCAAATCTGTCCAGGCGTCTTCTAATACATAAAAAATAAAAGATTCCGACGAATTGAGAACCTCCTCCTTTTTTGAAGTCGGTTAAAAAAAGAACTCTAGACTATATAGTCTAGAGATACTCAACAGTATCACTTCAGACAAACCCAACATTTAGACCGTATTTTACTGCTTTTAGGTTGAATGACCATTTCCAAGGCCGTCCTTGTAAGGCGTTCCGTTGGAGCACCGCACTATCATAACGATCAACTTGGTGGCTGGTCATTTGCATAAATCCTTTTTTGATTTCAACGCTTCTTTGGCTGTGTCAAAAAACTACGACTAACTTTCGCAGGACGTGTAGGTACCTACTTGTTGCCCACAAGATCAAATTTAAGTACGTGTTTTTCTGAAAACGTAAAAAGTACGTAAAGTTGTCGATGGGAGCAGTTGGAATTAAAAGCTAACATAAAATCAAATCCTAGTTGCTAGGGCATGGTCTAAAATCGAGGTTTCAGAATAAATAAATAAAACCTGGAACAATGTTTTTTTTTGTTGTACTTAAGTGGTATTTTTGTCAGTTGTGGCGTGTTTTGGGTTCACGATTGTCTCAAGTTACAGGGTTTTTTGTCATGTTGCGATAATTGTTCAAAATGTATTGTATTGCAATTTGATTCGTATAAAATAAGCTTTTTAATCATGTATAATACGAATAAGAAAAAGTTTATTGCTGAGTTTTATCTATCAAAAAGCTTGTGACAGAACTTAGGACCGACCGAGGTACGATGCGATACCGTTGAGAACAGGTTCCGGAGCTGAATTTAATAAAGTGTTCGCATTTTTACGATTCCAAACCAATCGTAAAAATATTGTGACGGGCTCGAAATGAAATGCTTTGCAATTTATGTGACCTCGGTAGAGGTATATGCAAAACTTGTTTTTGCTTATTAATCTTATTATGCTTTTGGTACAGATATTGGTAGTTGATTTAATCTTTGTGCAGTAAGGTGCACAGAGAGAAAAAATCCAAGATAAATACAACCGCCTGTAACTTTATATTTATACATATGAATATTACATAGCCACCTGTCAGATTGGGATAGTTAAGACAACATTTTTTTTTTTTACTTTGGTAACTAGCTGCCTGCGTATAGCAAAGAACGCAGGTCAACCCGCGGGATAAAAATAGCCTATAACCATCCAGAAAGTCCATTCTACACGCTGGTGAAAGATTTTTTGATATCGGATAAGCGGTTTTCGAGATTTCCCAAAACATACAAACTTACACACCTAAAGCTAAAATCTCACAGACACTTCCTCTTTATCGAACTAGCGAGCCAAGCGAATGAAGTTCTATGCTTCAGCTAGGGCCGAATTTTTCGTATACATATCCGGTGTCCGGTGTCTGTTAACGAGGTATTGTATGGCACTTAGTATTTCCACCATAGGAGAGGATTGGAAAGGTGCCATACAAATTTCAATTTTCGCCTCGCCTCGTCTCGTATCGCCGGTCGAAGATCACCTTCACGCTGTCCCGCTGTCTGTCTGTCACGCTGTCTGGCTGTTCTCCTCTATAGGTCACATATTCCCAACCGATTTTCGTAAAATTCTGTGAGCAGGTTAGTTAATTATATACTTAGGTTTTTTTTGTCTAGTCAATTTGTCGGTTTTTTTTGGTAATAAAATACAGGCTCGCCAGTTCTACAGCTCACTAAACCACTAGTATTATTAGTGTAGATTAAATATGGAGCTGACGTGAAACATTCCCATTAACTTCAGGCACTATACCTATTTTACGACAAAATATTTATTAGTACCATTTTATCTATCACCATCATCTACATATAGATATTATACTCGTCCACATTTGATAGCATTGCAACACGGAGCGTTTAAAATATTCACGCGGACGTACACTCATCGAAAGCGAAACTGAAATGTATCCAATACCGTGTTCCTATGGGGGGCGTAAACTTGAATTTTATATATTGGGGGACGGCCGTCTGCCCCGGCATAATTCAAATTAAGCACATGACAGAAGGGTCGTACTTTTGGCCACGCGGGGACAGGCCACGTGCCGTCGAAATGGTTTTGGATGTGGTAAATATTGAGTAATTACTTTAGTGGTAGTCCGAGGAAGCATGGGCAGCTTAACCCAAAATAGCGGTATCTTGTCATTGGAACATGCAATTTAAAATCTACGTCTAATGACATAAGTTACAATGACATTTCATTTTAAGATACCGCTATTTGGCTTATGAGGGCACTGCTGTACGAGTAAGCTGTACAATTAGCTTAGTTTATGTGACAGACTCGCTACTCTGCTCTCAATATTGATATATTGATCGTCAATTCAATGGTATGAATATGGTTATTAGGTACCTACAAGTTAAGATCAAAAAACACAATGCTTATGTTAAGTTTATTCACAAAATAACATCTAAGAAATAGTATATTACGTACCTAGGGCGGTGAATTCGTAAATGCCACATGACAGGGGACCGATTTTTGACTTTCGAGCGCTCGAATTCAAATGCGAGCGGTAGAAAATATTCACACACGTAAATTTGACACTGTTATTTTCGCATGAACCCAATAATAGCTATTTTTAAAGTCATCACTCGAAAGCTAGTGATTGGCTATCGATACTTTTGCGTTTCGTTGTATGCAAAAAGTAGATAATTACCGGTTTTTCAAATTTTAATTTTTAACATACCTATTTATTGGAAGTTTTGTATCTATAATATTTATTTATTTATACAAGGAATTCCAACAGCTACGAAATATTCACTAAACTTTATAAATAGCCAATTATAGGAACTCGCAAATAGAAACTAAATATAATAATATGTTATCTTACACGGTACACACATTGCACATGTGATACAAAATATGACAGTATGGAATATATCAAAATAACACCATAAAAAACAAAAGAAGAAACAAGTCATCTATAAATGTACAAATACAACTACGAATGTACACCGAAGTGGAAACAACTTATGTTAATAATTTGATGAACAACATGGACCGGACACAAATTAAACAAAGTTACAGCAGATGCTATAGCATATTACAGCTTGCAACAGGTTATTTAGAAGCACCGATTGCCTAGATTACGCCTTATAGAAGAAATTTAGCAGTTAAAAACGTCAATATCTAGATTGTTTCGACAAGTTATTTAAGTTACGAGCTGCGCGACATAGGAAGCTATTTTGCCTATAATTAGATAATATCGTAAATTGATGAATTTTAAATATATTATGCGTTTCATAACTGAAAAAAAAACAAAAATTTGTGAGTAAATAGTAAACGAAACGTTTATTTTCCCGCCAATAGACTAACGATCTTGGTTTTCAACCAAAAAATTCGGCATGAAATTAAATATAATCGTACACCAGCTAATTACTATCGAATCGATATATTTTATTTAAATATATCTGTCTTTTAAATTAATAGACGGTCCAAAATTAAATAGGTAGGTACAAGGTGGTGTCAAAATTTTCTACCGATAGAATTGAATACGAGTGATCAATAGCATTTCATCGTTTTTTACCGTTTTTGAGTGAAAGAGTCGAGCGCTCCAAATTCAAAAATCGTTCCTCAGATTGCTGGTGTTTATAAATGCGATATGGGGCTTTAAGAATTACCGCCCGTGGTGCGTACACAATTTTACGTCATCTCCTGGGTGTGAAGTGAGATTTGCCGCTGCGCCCGTGGCCGGTAAATCTCACTTACCGCCCAGAGTGACGTAATAGTACATTGTTTAACGAGGGGCGTAAGTGGAATATTGCGAACAAGTTTGCAATATTCTTACGCCCGTGTTATACACAATGTTTTTCATCACTTTTGCGAGGAAACAAATACATTTTAGATGAAATTAATACAAATCGTAATAAAAACTGCGACATGTCAGTTGTCCATTTTGTTTAATTTGACGTGAGGCGCGTATGACAAAGACCCTTCGGTATACAGCCACGATTTAAAAACACTTAAAAACATTTTACATAGACTTTAAATAACTACATATTAAATCTGTAAATAATTCTGTTAAACATGGTTTAGTAGTGTTTTTAAGTTTTTTATTTATAAATACCTTTTCAGACATCGTATTTGATATAAAATTTAACCTCTTTGCTTTGTAACTGCCGCATGAGTAACTAAGTAATTCAAGAAAAAAACCATTACGCCCGTGGGCGTAACATAGGCTATTACAGCTCTGTATGGCTGCGCATTATGAAGCCCGTTTCGAGCAAGTGTGATGAAAATGTATTTTAAGTGATCACCGATCGTTCTTTGCTCACCGAGTTACCTACTTACGGCGGTTCTTCTAATGGCAGTGGTTTATTTTGCCGACATTCGGTGGTAGCTTGTTGCAGCGGCTTATTGACCTTCATGTTATGCGCACGTAATATACCTAAATTACTAGATCTGTTAACTCTTTGTTGCAGATCATTTTTACGAACAGATTTGTCTCTTGTTACCAAATTATTTATACACGTTCCTAATATATATATGTTGCTACGGATACATCGAAAATAAAGAAGAATTAAAGCCAAATGAAAGCAATCGCACGTCCAAACTGACTCGGATATATCGACACGAAATTCGGGAATATAATGACAAAAAATCAAGAAAGTACCGCGTCTACGCAAAACGTTTCAATATTCCCTGTCTGTTTCAGACACTCGTTCAAATGCGCAGCCTGTGTCTCTCTAATGGAATTTAGATTATACATTTTCGATACATACTTAATTGAGATTGTGCGGAAAACGTGATCGCCGTATATAATGGGTTATGTGGGACTAATTTCCTGATAAGTAATGGATTGAACTCGGCGCGCTAACTTTGGTCACTGATTAAAACAAATACGTTACGTGACTCGAACTTTCTAGTCAGAGAAATAAGTTTTTCCAATTTTCCCTCTGGCTTTTCGAATTTAAATAAAACAATACCCCCCATGGGTTTATGGTCGTAACTAAGCGTTGAATATCGAATTTGTTTAGGTAAGTAGTTTTATTTTACGACGCTGTTACGAGTACTAAACGTAAGTACATTGGGCCAGTTTAGAGACGGTTGTTAAGACATTGAACGTCACGCGCAAGGGTTGAGTGAGATTTGAATGCTCATGACAATACGGTGTTTTTTTGGGGTTAAATATAATGACCACCAAAAAATGCTTTGGGTATCAAGCTCTCTTACCATAAAATATACTGAACACCAAAAAAATAATTCTACCATTACAATAGTACTAGCTGTTTTAGTAACGACTGCACATTAAATTGTATTCGAAGACCAAATTTAGTAAATGTTCTCCAAATCCAAATTAATACAATATTTCTACCTAAATAACCCACTATGATTGCCATAAAATGTATGCATATTTACCAAATAAAGAATAATGATGCCAAAGTAAGTGCTACCAAAACCCGAATCAGCGCAGCCCACTTCCACGTGGTCTTGTCTGCCCCTACCCCTAGAGTGTACATAAAAGCCCGCGGAGCCAGAAGCTCGCGAAGGAGGTCCTGAGTTGGACGGGGTGCACGAGGCCGAAGCGAAGCGAGCCGGCGACCTCCCGAGCGGAGCATAGGTCGAGTGCGCACGTGAAACGAAGGGCCGACGAAGCAAGTTTCTGTCGGGAGCCCGGGCGGAGGGCGTGAGACCGAATACCAGAAATAAAAGCGGGGCTCCGTCGAATTTAGGAAATTATTTGACTATTTTTGGGTAAGCAATGATTTATTAGGATAGCATTTTCTTTAAAGGGAAGTAATATGTTATAATTTGGGTTATTATTTCACATTAAAATGGAGATTACATTTTGGTGATCATTTACTATTTTCGGCAGTAAAAAGTATTTTTTTGTCGTTCTATTTTACTATATCTGGTGATCCGTTAAACATACGCCGTTTTTTTGCGTCATTCGAGTGTGTAGAAAAAAAATACGTAACTCGTAAGAAAGATTGGAAACGCCAACGCCACATACAAATTTCAACACTATGCCGTATTGCCACTTGCCAAGAGGTCTTGAGGTCAGTCTTACTCGACATTTGGCGTTCCAATATACACGCGCTGAGATAAGGCTCACAACGAGTGCGCAACACTTTGATATCATATTGGAATACCAAAAGTCGAATCAGATCGGCGCCCATGTGTAAGCGGTGTTGAGTTTATCGCGAAAAATAAATCCGTCATGCTAACCATGAATAATTCAGGGGCGGGCGTTGATGAGCACTAGCAGACGTGTTATCCGGGGTGCAACCCTTCCGCGACGGTTTTTACCGCTCTAATCGACATCAAAATGTGTAAGTTCGTTTGTAATTGCTTCAAGCCGTCTGGGTATGGAGTGCTTGTTTGGAGATGCTTCCTCCTATTGCAATAGTAGTACTTATATAAACATTTGTTTACACAATTTTTCGTGTATAATTGTATAGGGAGAAGCATACGTGATTGTGTCTCTTGCACTTAAAAATCGCAATTGAACTGAAAATGTGAGCATATATTATTTACCTACTTTTACATAAATCCTAATAAAATCCGAGGAAGTAAGTACATAAATTCTGGAGTGACCCATTCCGTATAATATATGTGAGTAGATTTTCTAGACCAAAAATATGTTTTATCCAAAAAAAAAACTAATATAATGTGATCATTCGCATGCAAGGAAAACCGTGTTCATTTATCGCCAAACAACGATTTCCCATGGTTTGATGCGTAATAATTTGTTAAAATAGATAAGTATACCACGTACTGCTTTACTATCATGCTCAAAAATAAAACTCATAGTGTGTTTTTGTCGGTATGAGATGGGTTCTATTCCGTCGGTTTTCATTTCGTTCAGTTTGACAACACTGCTAAGATACATCTCGTTATTTGCCGACCAATATTTCCAACTTACCTATTCAAATCAGAACCTCCGTCTTATTCAAGAGGCCTATCTATAATTATAATTATGCAGTTTTGCAACATGTTCCTATATATCAATCTCGGGGACACGCGATCCCTACAAAACTACCTCAGAACCTATTAGTTGTATCTTTCGGTGGGATGTGTAGCACATCCGCCCAATTGGTTCTGGGCATCAAATTCTGATTAACGACTCCGACGGACCCTTTTCTGCGAAGACAGCCTGTCCTGTATGTCGTACCCCTTTATTCTACAGATATCGATGGGACGCGAGTGTTGGAATGAGCGTTCGAAAGATGTTGCAGTGTGCATACGTTTTTAATTTATTGTTTTTACTGCACATTTGTCTTATACAATACGTTAATTAAACCCAACGACTCTTAAGAATGTTTATGGAAGTAAGACAGTGGTAAAGGGTGCCCATAGACAGCTAGTTTGCACGATTTAATGCATAATGCTTTTTATTGTTTTGCAATTTCGATTTATTTCAAGTACGTAGTTGTAACTGCTACTTGTACTTACACATATTATGTTCGAATGCCTGGGAAAGGAAATAATCACTAGAAATCAGAAATCTATCTCAAAGAAGCGATTTGGTGTCTAATTACGCTTAACAATTTTATATATCTACTAATTAATCTATAGGTAGGTTAAGTACTAATCAAAAAAAAAACTAGGCAAGTGCGTGTCGGGCCACGCGCAGTCTTGGGTTCCGTAGTTGCCTGTCTTTGTTACATCGACACACGAGCGCCAAATTTGTAAGAAAGTTGGCCTTTTCAAATACATTCTGTTGTTTCAAGTTGGTTGACTATTCATGGGTAACTAGTTATGTCTACCTAGGTAGGTAGACATAACTAAATCATGGCTAGGTAGCCATGATAGTTTTCTTTTCAAATTAATTATATTTACTACTGCCACGAATTTTTTCACATTCCCAGTAGCAGCCATTTAGCCGGGGGGGACACTAGACTCCAACAGAAATTTGGGCTTTAAAGCCCAATATCATGGCTCCTCTACATGATGGCCCATCCTAATGGCCCTCTAGGATGGGCCAGCCTGTGGAGAGGGTAGTGGTGTCAGATGGCTTATGGCGCGGCGATGTCTTTCTCCGTCTAACGCATAGTTGCGTCCTGTACGATGGGTCGTGATGTCCCACTGTATAGAGAAGGCTTCACACAAATGGGCCACAAAGTTGAAAAAAGGTTTACTCTATGGAATAAGCAAGAAAAAAATACATCACCACTTTACGTGTATGGAAGATGCCCTAAATTTTGTTTTTCAATAATATATTCTACCATTTTGTTGCCGTCATTGATTTTTATACTCATGCACGGACACGGCGAAACTATACCGAAGGGTTCCTTGTTGACTACGGAACCCATAAAGGTATGTCTGGGAAATGTATGTTTCTAGCTTTGTAAGTTCGTAATTCGTACTAAAGTCCAAAGTTTTTTTTAATAGTATGAGTTGTTTCTGAGATAACCCCCTATGTATATACAAACGTACAACCCCACAGACTATTCCTGCTTAAAATATTACTATAGAAGAAAACGGTACCTCGTGATCCTGATGTTTCAATATTTCATTGCATATGTATTTTCATAATGTATATGTTAGCCATAAAACACAGTATATTACTAACTAATTAATACCATACCCATACCAATGAACTGTACGATATCTTCATGCGTTTATTTAGCCGTTAAAGCCGTGACGACGTTTACGACGCAAATGTAATAAACAACTATGACTCTTTTATTCCATCCTATAACAACGGACGGGGTAATAACAGTTCTTACTATAAAAACAGGGTTGTCACTTATTTGTCCAGGCACTAGATTTACAGGCATCTTGGGGCACCCGTTTTGTCAAAGTATTCAACGCTTATTCCCGGCAGCTCGGAAAGTTTTCATAAAGGTCACCGTCCTACCTACCTACCTACGAGTGTTATTCTCGAAAAATATTTTTTCTCATAGCCTGTTATTTATTCATATGGGACTGTAGCTTTGGAAGGGAAATGTCTGTTATTATGAAATTATTTTCTTCATAAATGCCACGTGTGTGTTAAGAATGTAGAACTGACTTGGCAAGCCCCACAGAACATTCATTTTTTCGCGATTTATTTTATGTTCTGAATGTTAGCAGTTTTTTCTTCGTAAGCTACAGCAGGCAAATCAAATGCGCATACCATGATAATGAACCGCTACAAATAATTACTCTTTTTATGATATGGTAATGACCAAACTAGAAAAATTGCCGGGCGTCGCTGCAGTTTTATGTTCAAGCCCCAAATCGTAAAAATATTACTTTTCAGCCACCCCTCGTGTTTCCCACTCTTTTAGTATTTTCCTAGTTTTAACACATTCACTGCCATGAATCGCTACGCATTACGCTCGTAACCGATCCCGTGGTTTTCTTCGTACGTAGCGGAAAGCTACTACGGCGCCCGCTGGTCGGGTTCCATATATCGTAAAAATATTACTTTTCAGCCACCCCTCGTGTTTCCCACTCTTTTAGTGTTTTCCTAGTTATGACACATTCACTGCCATGAATCGCTACGCATTACGCTCGTAACCGATCCCGTGGTTTTCTTCGTACGTAGCGGAAAGCGACTACGGCGCCCGCTAGTCGGGTTCCATATATCGTAAAAATATTAATTTTCAGCCACTCCTCGTGTTTCCCACTCTTTTACTATTTACCTAGTTTTGGCACATTCACTGCCATGAATCGCTACGCATTACGCGCGTAACCGATCCCGTAATTTTCCTCGTACCTTCGTAGCAGACGCCCGCTAGTCGGGTTCCATATATCTTAAAAATATTACCGTTCAGCAACCCCTCGTATTTCCTGTTCTGATACTATTTTCCTAGTTTTAACACATTCACTGCCATGAATCGCTACGCGTTACGCTTCCGTTTTCCTCGTATGTAGCGGAAAGCTACTACGGCGCCCGCTAGTCGGGTTCCCGGCACCGAATGTGTTAAAGATAGTTATTGAATGTAAATATTTCGTTAGCACTTTATCTCTAATATAAAAAATCCTTATTTAACTGAGACTAATCGTAATCCATCCCTGGGTAAGTGGAACGTTCGCCTCAGGGACCGGTCCGCGGTGTGCGCAAGATTGCCGTCTTTACCCGATAATACCGCGTTTGAATGATTGTACCGCTGGCTTAGTTTATAACGGTGATTATCTATTGTTTCCTGTTCCAGTTTCATTAGATTATGCCTTTCATTTTTTAGTATGACATTTTTTTTTATAAAATATTCGTCAATCAATATGCATTAATTCTAGAGTTCATTTCTTATGTTATGATTCAATGTAGCTTTAATTTGTCACATTGTCGATAAAAATAAAACTTCTTGTCAATACAAACACCTATCTCTAACGTTAGTATAAATATGCACACTGAAGTTTTCGAGAATATTACTTTCACCGTGTTAAGTTAAACCCTTTCTCCCGATTTAAGTAATCGTGTTTCAGAGATGATAAGTACGAGTAGTCAGCGATATTTTTTTTTCCTCAGTAATCTGCAGTCAACGATAAATAAACGTAAAAACTAGGTATGTTTATAAAAATGGCTCAATTGAAAAAATATAACATTTGAAGCTCTACTCCAATAAAAAAAACCCTTATTTATCTGTTTAGTACCTACACACATATCTATATCTAAATATATATCGCGTAACACACGTGTTATCAAAAAGGGGTCACATGTACTATAAGTACCATCACAATACAGGAACATTTTCACACAAACATATACGTTTCGTTTCTGTAGGTTCTTATTTATCATCTCGCCTCGTGACCAGATAAGTTCGCCGAAATCTTAAAGTATCCAAAATATGCAAGCTTAGGTATACCTAGAACTAAAACCTTTCCATAGAAGAGCAATCTCCATATATCACGAGCACCAATACGCAATCCCATTGTCCACCGGGGACCACCGATCTAAAGATATTGTTCTACCTTTTCGGGCCCAATCGATTCCCCTACACGGATAACTTACTGCCAGATACACATTGGATAACCGCTGGAATTTAATTCAAATATTTTCGTTTACTTTTTGCGACCAAGTGTCAACCCTAGTTATTGAAGTTTTTATAAAGCTATTACGGGTTGTTTTATGTATGTTAAATAGTTGGCGTTGCTTTAGTTCCGGTAAGAGCTTCTAGCTTTTTCGTATGAAATGAATGTTTAGTAAAAGGTTTTTTTTTAAATTGGTACGATAACTTTTCGCTGTGATAAATATTATCAGCTGCTTTGTAGAAGCTTACACTTAATTCATGACGATATAAGGACTGAAACATGAGGCCGTTTGACCACATAAAAATGAAACGGTAGACTATTGAGCTTGTGAGCTCCAGGGTTGTAATTGAAAAAAATAAGTTTTTTTTTCTTCTTTAAAGTAAGTTCACGTGTATTTTTTACTCTTCTAGGGTGACACGAGTAACTTATTTTTATTTTAAAAACATTAAAAAGATAACAAAAAACTTAAAAATTTACAAAAATATCCTTTGAAAACAAAATTATGCAAAAACTATTTTGACTCATTACATGATGTTACCTCAAAATCTGCATTGACTGCTGTGCTATGATCTCGTGGTGTCAAGATATATGACTTGAAGGTCATAATTTGAGATCAACATTACTCCAAATAAAAAATAAATAAATTGGACACGAGGGATTACTACAGATGCTCTAAGCCTTAGAGTCTAAGGAAGCGTCCTTTTATTACATGAATTACCTGTTAATCTTTCGTTAATAATACTGATATAATAATAATAATAATAAAATACTAACCGCGTGCATAAGTGAAACCATCTATAGTCATCTCTCACAACACAACATACTTCAAGAACAACAAAAAGGTTGTAGGAAACATAGTCAAGGTTGTAAAGAAAAATTAATTATTGATTCAGTTGCCATGAAACAAGCATTTAGACGAAAAAGAAACATTCACTCCATGTACATAGATTATAGAAAAGCCTTCGATTCCGTGGTCATAGCTGGCTTATACATATATTACATCGATACAGAATTCACCCAACAATAATTAAGTTCTTGCAAACAGCTATGAATAGTTGGCAGACCACTTTGACAATTAAACATGAAGATAATACACTAAGTACCGATTCGATTCGCATTAGAAGAGGTATCTTTCAAGGAGATGCTTTAAGTCCATTATGGTTTAGCATGGCTTTAAATCCTCTAACCGAATTATTAGACCAAACTGATGTTGGCTTTAAATTGAAATTTGATAATGCCCATCACACACTATCCCACCTCATGTACGTAGATGACATAAAACTATACGCAGACAATATCACTGAACTGTTTCAACTAGCTGACTTAATACAAGAATTTTCCCAGGATATAGGCATGCAATTTGGTATTGATAAATGCAAGATACATTCCGTACACAAAGGACAAATCCAGAGCAATAGTTACACATTAGAGACAGGAGAACAAATTGAGCACATGAGCGAACAAGACACCTACAAATACTTAGGCTTCCATCAATCCAGACAGATACATCAGAAACAAACAAAACAAGAACTCACCCGAAAATTTAGACATAGACTCAGTACCATTTTAAAAACACATCTGAACTCACATAACACTATTAAAGCTATTAACAGTATTAACACTTACGCAATACCGGTCTTAACGTATTCGTTCGCGGTAATAAACTGGTCGCAGTCCGACTTGAAGAGACTTCAGCGCACCATTAATACAAACTTAACGAAGCACAGGAAACATCATCCATAATCCTGCTCACAACGACTTACTTTACCGCGAAGAGAAGGAGGGAGAGGCCTAATAGATATACAAAACCTACACAATAAACAGATAACCACACTCAGACACTACTTCCATACTAAAGCCGACCAATCCCCATTGCACAAATACATAGTTGAAATTGATAGCCGCTACACCCCCCTTAATCTACATGATAAAACCGCTCAACGTAACGAACAAATCGTTAGTCCACAGCAAAAAACATCTGCGTGGGCCCAAAAATCGCTACACGGGAGGCATCACGCCTATCTCAGTCAGCCATTTGTTGATAAGGAATTATCAAACACTTGGCTGAAAAGAGGCGAATTATTCCCGGAAACCGAAGCCTTTATGCTTGCAATACAGGATCAAGTTATTGCTACCCGCAACTACCGAAAACATATAACTAAAGAATTAGGCCGACAAACTGATTCATGTAGACACTGCAATAGCGCCCCGGAAACGATCCAACATATAACAGGTGCATGTAAAACCATTGTACAAACCGACTACAAAAACCGCCACGATCAGATTGCATCTATAGTTCATCAGTACCTAGCATACAAAAACCAATTCATTGATAAGCAGCTACCATATTATAAATATACACCATCCACAGTACATGAAAATAGACAACATAAACTGTATTGGGACCGAACATTACTAACCGATAGAACAATACACTTCAATAGACCCGATATTACCTTTTACGACAAACCAAATAAGA
This sequence comes from Epinotia bilunana, assembly GCA_947049275.1. Classification (NCBI taxonomy): domain Eukaryota; kingdom Metazoa; phylum Arthropoda; class Insecta; order Lepidoptera; family Tortricidae; genus Epinotia; species Epinotia bilunana. Next base: position 13,250,230 of record OX346259.1, on the reverse strand, counting down.
CCATTTACCTTATCGATATAGATATCCCAAACACACATAACATCCAATCAACAATTAACGACAAATTAAAAAAATACCAAGATTTGGCCATTGAACTTAGGCGCCAATGGCAAGCTAGCACTGTACATATAGTCCCAATAGTTATTTCTACAACAGGAGTAGTGCCCAAAACCCTATGTAATAGCTTGAAGACCCTCCAGATCCCAACTCAAATTATAGGAACCCTTCAAAAAGCCACAATTTTAAATACATGCCGCATAACCAGAAAGTTTTTGACATCATCGATCATATCTGAGAGTAGTGCTTAAGTAATATAAGTCAGTAGGTATGTGTTTCGTAAGCGAGTAAGTGTAAGTAGTAGGTAAAGTCACCAATTTTTGATATGCTTGGTTATGGCCCGCATTTCAAAGCAACCCTGTAATAAGGAGAAAAAAGACAATAATAATAATAATAATAACTTATATACCTACGAACATTATACTTAGCAAGTAGTTCAACGAAGTTCAACATAGTTACATAAAAAGTATCTGACCGAGCCTCATACTCTATATAGTTACTTATTAATAAAGTATTTAGTTAATGGGATCTTCACCTAATATTCATGTCATTCCAAAAACTCTGTCGACGTGTACCTGTATTAAATAAAAGTTTTTTTTTATTTACTTTTAGATTCCTTTGCCTAACTTCATTTGACGTTGAGTCTATCCTTTTCTTGTCGAAATCAATGTTTACATTGAAACAACGAAGCTGTTGACCTACGGTGGAACGGAAAAACAAAAACATTGTCTGTGAAAAAAGGGCAGCCTCGTTTGAATTTTTCTTTGTACTTAGACCAATGAACTTAAACAAGAAGGAACGGAAAGCAGAAATTCAAATCCAGGAAATTATCTCGGTCGTAGAGCCTAATTCCACTTTGCTTGACTTTGGAGTTATGACTTATTTAAATTCATCAGCTTATTTATTTGTTTTGCCGTCGTAACTAAAACAAATAACATTCTAATTAGAATTCTGACAACCGTACCTTTTGTACCGGGAGTTATCTACGTCACTTAATAGATGCTAGTAAATAAACACATATTTGCCAAATATATCGTATTAACGTCTTTACCATTTTCATGTATACCTTTGTTTGCCTATAGTCTGGGCTATTCATTGAACAAACTTGTAACATAAACAAACAAATATTTCTTTTCTCTTTAGAGCATTCCGAACTTAGTTTTTCGCCAGTTTCATTTAGTTGCCGAATACGGAATATTCAATGTTCAATTGCACGCAAAAGGCCCGAATTCCGGTTGCTGACACCGCGTTTAGCCGTCTACATTCCAAAACGATGAACGGGCGTTTATATGCAAAGCCAGTGCTAACGCGCTGGACTGAGCTGCAACATGCTCGAGGACACTATTCCTCGAGCGCTGAAATAGAATATGAATTCAATTGTTCACAACTGTCCCGCCCTTGCTCACGTATAACTCAATGTGAAAGAGCGAGGAGCAAATCGCAATCAAAATAAATATAATTTGGCGCCCCGGGAACTGTAGCAGCGTTCGGACCACAACGCGCGTTAGGCGGGCGGCCAAAATGTCTTCGTCTGGGCAGACAACATTACTTGCACTTTACTGGATTCCAGAATAGCAGTGTATCGTCTACTCTGTACTTCGGGACATACGCCTGGAATATTTTTTTGCAGTTGGATGCATGTCTAATGGTCTAGGTAGAGGTATTAGATATATTCCCCGTTTATTATCAGGATTCAAAATATCTAAATGCATCCAAGCTTGAAAGGTGACTTAAGGTTGACTATAAGGTTGAACGCTAGTTTTGTGATCGTACCCATCTTTATTCTAAGAATCCTAGGCTTTTGTGTATAGGACTTTAATATTAGACGTGAAAAGAAAACTAATTCTAAGAAAATCACAGTTAAAATACATCTCTTCTTGGATTATTTCTCAGAAATGATGACCTGAATAATCGCATGTCACAAGATATATCTCGGTAATACCTAGAAGAAGTATACAAATTCTGCCAAAGCATAAATATTCTTTAGCGAAATTTTCGTTATTATGTTTCTCACTGAGTTCTTTTGTGTTCTTACGGAAATTGTTTTGCCAATAACCTCAATAAGTTTACTTTAATGATACCCCAACAGATTTATCACCTGTGTATGAATTCTCCTTCCCTTTCGCGCTTCAGATAAATTACAAAGTTTTAGCGACACATGCACACGGCGGCGTTCAGGTTAATGAGTTGCGAGGACGCAATGGCCAACTTACCAACTACCTGCGGATTCATAACGGTTTGTACTCATCTATGAGCTCGTGTCTAATGTAAACTGACCTCTTGATTTGAAACAAGGATATCCTAATCAAACGTGTTTTATACTGGTCTGTCTAAAGTACCTGAACCTGAGTAGATACGCTATGTGAGTCGCTCGCTGGAGCCCCCAGTGTTCGACTCGTTACCAAGTTACCAACTCCAACTCTGTATCAGTCACGTAAGTTTTCTCACTTTTAATTGTCGGATTTTGTTCGGCTAAAGAAGTTTAATTAACACAAGACTGGGGAAGAAAGATAAGTTCTCGTATATCTGCTGCAGTGTAGATAAGGAACACAGCCAACAGTATAAATATGCAATTGATTTCAAATTCATGGAAACATATTAATTAGGTTGTGCAGGATTGGTTGTGAAACAAATCTAAATTTATCGCATATGATTGTATTTAACGCTTTATCAGAATGAAGTACTCTTATACCGATACCTATTAGGAGTAGCATTAAGTATAAACTATTTTTACTAGGTATATTTACTTTGTAAACTTATTTACTACATTTTCTATTTATTCTTCATCTACCTCAACGACTTTAAGGACTTATACCTATTTAGCTTTTAGACTGCTTAATAAAACGTTTTGTTCGTGGGAATCGATAGTGTCTAGACTCCAGTAATTTAGCGATTATACTTAAAACTAACAACTAAAACTGGCTACTCGTAAATTACATTCCGGTACCTATACATATTTGAATATGAATCCAAGTTTCGCTGTTACGTCAATATATAGTTATCGGTGTTTAAATTGTTTACTTAGTGTTTCTTACAAATTATAGGGACTGTTTAAGCTATTGGGGCAGTTAAATATTAAGGCGGGGTGGGCCAAGGTCGATTTGTGGAATTTTCGGTTTGATTTACTATAGAGCAAACTTTTTGTAACCGTGTACAAACGACAACACTGTTAACTGCCCATCCTGTGTTTATATAGAACCTTATTACAATGCAATTAAGGTGCACCGATGGTCAGTTAGCTGTGTTGTCGATAGTACTCGTAACTTGGGTAGTTTCACTAGTTCGGAACTTCAACTAGCGAAACTAAAACTACTTAATTCAGATTAAAATAATTCATTTCAGGCTTGCAGCAATAAGTGTTATACAATAAAATCTTAATCTTAATGGTTACACGATTACATACATAAAACCGAAATGGAAAGAACTGAACCATGAGTTCCACAAATCGGCACGGGCGTATTTCGCCCTAATGAATGCGCTTAGTGTTCTAGTTAGTGTATATATCGTGCGAATTACGGTGCCGGGCGCTACTCAAGAATGACAACAATAAAGCCTTTACCAGCCCTATAACTGGCACAATTCTAGATAGACGGCGCTTTGGTAGATTTAACAGTGATGACATTGTTGGGAAACATTAAGCACATCCCTAACTTGTTATATGGCACGTCACTATAGTATAGACAATATGTTATCTGTGCTTCTTCCTTGCCCTCCAAACTCCGTCCATGGAGTTCATAGTTGACTGCTATAAAGATCTAAAAGTTAGTGCTTTCTCTAAATAAACAGTATTCACATTAAATTCAGTGTTCCTAATCAACCACCTACCCAAAACTTAACAGACATAACGTGTTCACATCACATCTTTTTTTATCACTAGAAATTTTTGCAAAATATTCCAGACCCAGGAATCAGCGCATATAACAAAAGTAAATCTACACAGTACACACATATCTACCTCTAGATGAGCAATCTCATGCAACTAATTAAAACGTTAAACACTTGCATTACAAGTTAACATGTTGCAATAAAAATAAAACCCAGCTACAAATTTAATTCGGTCCAATTTCATTGCCGTTTTACGGTCGGGAAAGGCAAGATTACAGTCGTAAAGTCGGTGAAAAAAGGAAAATGCATTTTGCAATAAAATTTGTATTCACACTGCATGCGATTCCTTGGACATGGATCGATTGCGCTAAGGGTGATGAGAAGGACGCTAATCTGACTTAATTTTACGTTTATTAGGTTAATTACTGGGCTTTTACTGCAAAACACCATTTTCGTCCGTATAATTTCACGTTAATAGCTTTTCCAGTCACATTTTCGATCAAATTAAATGGGTCTTCCAAACAAGTATGTAGTAAGGCAGTTTTTATCACATTGGATACTCGTTTGCTCACACTAATATCATATTTTTGGGCTGTAAAACTCAACTAACTGTTCACAGAATCTCAAAATAAGCAGTCTCCTTGTAATGACTAGACATACAGTCGACGGTTCACAAAAAAAAATTGTCAATTTTGATGTCGTGGTTTATCATAATGACTATGTTTTTGATAGATAAAAAATGGTTTTAAGCCATTCAGAAGGACCGGCTTGCAACACAGATACTTCTAGATATGAAAGGTGTTTACTATGGTCCTTATTCATGTTAAATGTTTGAATAAATAGTCTAATTTCCTTGTCTTAAATAAGGCGCAGCGCACGTGTACCCATAAGCTCTGGAAGTAACGTCCCGACCTTCATTACGCGCGGGTACATTCGGGGATGAAATATCGTTGGGGGGACTGCACGGTATCTGCACGGCTTTGATAACACCGATACACACGGCTGGGAAGGGACACTTAACATGAGTCATGTCAACAAGAAAATTATCATCTTCCTAGCATTATTACCGGTGTGTCCTAAAGGAGCTCGGGGTACAAGAAAATATGGGAAGTGATAAAAAATCCACTTTTGCTGCCTAGTAAATCTTATAATTGGGTGAAAATATCGTGTAGCATTATGAAGTTCGTGGAAATCATCGTTCACACCACACCACAATAGAATAACTGACAGCGCGCACCTTTATCAGCTATCAAAGGCATATAGTGTAGTCTGGAAACGAACAGAAGCTATATTTGAATCATAGTCCGATGGACTCGCTGACCAAAGCACTAAGGGTGTGGTTAGACAAAAAAAGTGCATTAGTGCAATAGCTAACATCTCAGCCACAGATAGCTGCAGGCCATTCTTAAACGGAATATTCTACCGCTACCCTGTATAGTACATGCATGCTTGTTTATCAAAAAACATCCTGAACTTTTTAGAAGCAGGGCCGATGTCTGTGTAGCTAAGCAGCGATCTCAATACAAGGATCTAACGTACCAGCCTCCTTGCCGCACTGTGATCTATCGTAAGAACGCTTATAATATGTGCATTGTAGTATACAACAACCTTCCCGCACATATGAGACAAATGGAATATAATAATTTTGTAAAAGAAATCAGTAGTTGGTCGAAGGAAAACTGTTTTTTATAGTATTAAAGGTTTTTTTGACTTTAATAGTATGACAAATTAAATAGGTTTTGATAATTGTTATTTATTTTGTGCTATTGAAATACATTAATATTAACTATTTTTAAATTATTAAATCATATTAATCATTGTACGCTATTCTAGTCCTGTATAATTTTTGCATGTCGTTCACCGACTGAATACTGTACTGCGGTACCTCAACACCCTGTACTACGTTTATAAATATTCTGGCAAATAAAATAATTATATTCTATTCTATTCTATTCCTCCGGCATTTTGGGGGTGGGGCGGCGGGTTAACACCCCTCCCATGGAAAAAACCTAACGTTACGAAACCGACACAAAGAAGAATACAAAATAAATCATAGTCTACATTATTTTGATAATGGGTAATCTATCGTATTGATTCCTGGCAATTTTTAACTCTTTACATGAAATGGGAGTTGAGAGATGTGGTCAGGCCCGCATCCAGTCACGTAGCACTCCGCCACTCAAGCAAGTCCCAACAGCACGTCGCAGTGCGGTTAGCGCTTAAGCCTCCATCTGTACCACAAAATATATATTTCACGCTTGTACACGTACACAGCCTGACCACCCTGACCAGGGTCTTAAATTATAACCTGATGTACTTTTCTCGGCTTGAAATTTTTCGTTACCATATGATTTCATTTTTATACCGTGTCACGAAGCTACAAGTTGCAATTTTACAATGCACATTTTTCTAATTGATCAATTACTCGTACCGGGTCAGTCCACCTTATGGGAGTTTAGCGATTCGGAGGGCTATATCGGTTACCTTGGTTCTGCTGCGGATAGCCTCATTTCTGAGAGGCAGAGAAACTCCCAGCATAGGTCGCGTGAGTCAGCTGGATGCGGATGGCGCCGGTCATTGTGGCACTCTTTGGGGGAGGCCTATGTCCAGCGGTAGATGTCTTTCGGCTGATACGATGATGTTGATGATGATGACCAATAATTACTGGTAATTTAACCTATTTTGTCTTGTTAGACCTGTCAAATGGTAACTTGTACCTTTGTGATTAGGGCCAAATAAAATATAATAATATCATTAATATATTAGTTCAACTCTAGCAATTTTTCTTATTGTGACGTTGCAAAACATTTTTTTTTAATATACATTTAATGCTTGCAATAAAGCTTGCAAAATGAAGTTGCAATTTTTGATTGCAAAATGAAGTGTACAGCCGTGTGTCCGCTGTACACTTACAATCGGCGCGACGCGGTGATTATGGCCCGAAATACTAGATAAAGTCATTAAAATATGCAAGTTACTGGATCCCAGGCTTATACTTTCGCTACTAATTACCGACAAAGTCAGAGTCGACATTCTCCTTGTTCTCCTCCCCAGTCTACCGTAGTTGATTTTCGTTTAAGTATTTTGAATACTGCAAATAAATTCGCTAAAAGAGTGAATTGTGGACAGGAAATGCAGGATAGAGACAAAGCACCATAAAAGGGGAAGCGTGTCGGTGGAAGTAACAAAAAATTTACGAGACAAATAGTCGAGTTGCGACGCTATATTTTACAGAGACATTTCATGATACGTAAAGATGTTTCGTTTCACAATGTAATGTGGATAGGAAACTACTGTTTCCACTACATTTTTATCTGGGGGCACAGCAGTGTCCCCGCCAAGTCGAGCGCGAAGCAAACACTGCCGTACCATCCTTTACTGGAACCATTTCGCCACATTTTCAGGCCCCTATTTGAGAACCTCTGGATAAGACCAGAACGCAGAAATTTTCGTCATCCAGTAAGCTATAATCACATACTTAAAATCCAAAATTTCAAGTCTGTAGGTTATTTAGTTCCGAAGTTAAGCGAAACACTCACTCACTCACTCATGATCATCAAAATAGAACTAGTACTTCCCATAAACTCAGAGAGCTGAAATTTGGTACAGAGTTAGAGTTTAATGGCCACATAAAGGGCAAACTATAAAAACTAGGATAATCGAAGATCTGGAGTACCTGGTGATCCTGATTAGAAAACAAAAGAGCCCAACCAAACTATTAGAGATATATCTATACCGCCTTTACAAAAAATATTCAACTTGGTGGGCCGCTTCATTTGAGTTCAAAAATCGAAGGTCTGAAGGATCTGATGAAGAACCCTCAGCTGGTCTCAGCTGTTTTAGAGATATGGTAATGCCCCCTTCTACTATTGATACATAAAAGAATCGATTGTCATTGCAAAAATCCAGCGTAGTGGGACACATCTTCTAATTTAAATTTAATCTGAGGGCACGGCAGTGCCCCCTCCAAGTCGAGCAAAACAGCAGCACGGCCGTACCATCCTTTTCTCGAAGCAGTCTAGGCCATTTTTCGCTAGGCGCTCTTCAGCCCGAAGATAAACTTAAATATTCTGCTTGTTTCCGAGCCGAAGGACCGGGCCCGGGTTAATGGGGGTGTTAAAAGCATGAAAATGGGAACGATTGATCTTTAGGCCATACAAATCTGGTGGCACGGCAGTGCCCCCGCCAAGTCGAGCAAAATAGCGGCACGGCGGTACCATCCTTTTCTCGAAGCAGTTCAGGCTATTTTCGACTCCCCCTATAACTTCGTTGTGGATAAAACTAGGAGCCTGCATTATAATTAACCAAGCACGCATTGTATAAACACGATATATTTCAAATTTCATTCAATTTCAACCAGCGGTTTAAGATTTATAACTAGTCAAAGTTTCTTAATTTTGTCACTCACTGACTGACTCGCCGATCATCAAAAGTCTAAGGCACTTCTAGCAGCCATAGAAGCTTCAAATTTAGAATACAATTAGTGTTGAGTGTATAAATCAAGGGGACGCTAAAAAAAAATTGCAATTTAAGTCCAGTTTTCTAGATACACCGACTTTGTAATCCCATATAAATATATAGGATTACAAAGTTATATTTGCAGTAAATGGGTCAACAATTCAAGAATGGGATATTGACACAATAAATAACCTACAAAAAGAAGTGAGATGCCATAAAAAACATTCCATGTAAAAAAGAGGCCAAGTCTCGAAACTCTTCCACCGCAAAAAGTTGTGAGATATTTGGTAGTACCAAGTCTCAGGCATTCTTATTATTCTTTATTTGCTAGCTAAATAAAATTTTGTGACTATTATTATGTGTATAAATCGAAACTAATGATCGCTTTTTAAATATTGCGTAAACCCCTATTCGTATAGTTATTCTAATCGATTTTATACTATCTCACTTGTACCCAGGCTCTTCCGATATTTTTCTACATAATTTAATAGGTATATACGAAGAGATTGATGGGGTAGTTGAAACAAAAAAAATGGGGTAATAGCCACAGTACTAACTACTATTGCTTATGTTTTTTAAGGCCTTTTAAAAATACATCGAAAATCTGTGCAAATATATCACATAATTTACTTTAAAAACAAAGTTTTAACCGACTTCAATTTAGTACTCCGCCAAGCCACGAGAACATTTCTTTTCCAATTTACCTCATGAACTGATTTCCGAGAGCAAATGCGTTGATTATTATAGAAAAAAACCCAATCGCTGTATGTGACCCGATAATATTTGTGGACTTCCGTCAATTCCACAAGGATCACCCTTGGCACTTCATTAGTTGCTATTTCAACGGAATCTTATCAGAATCTGTGATATACTTTTGTACTTTTAAGTACATAATTGAGGAATTCCATAAGTCATCTGTGGTCTTCATCATCAATTCCACTCCACCAATTTATGATTTCCGGATGTAAATACACGAGTTATAATAGAAAATACCAAAATGTGCCTAATATAATTGAGGAGTTCCCTCAATTCCTCATGGATCCCATCATCCAATTGAATTTTCAAAAAAATGGGACCCACCTGGAAGCATATACTTACAAACAAAAAATATTTTTTTTGAATCGGCTCATCAATGACGGAGTTCTGAGGTAACAAACATTAAAAAAAAAAATACAACCGAATTGAGAACCTCCTCCTTTTTTTTGAAGTCGGTTAAAAAGAACATAATACTGAAATAATACGAGTAGCAAATGGAAAGAAATGGACAAAACAAAAAACAAAGTTGATCATTATTGTAAGTTGGTATTGTTATCAAAATAAGTCCTTAATTATGGGTAAGTATGTTAAAGATAATTGGGACTTAATCCTGTTTCCTTCGTAAGTACGATATCAGGTAATATATTTGGCAGGGAATCAATTATTTAAGTGATTATAATAATTTAATAAATATTTTAATCTTAGTGGTTTCAACTGAGCCCAACAATAAAAACCGACCAAGTGCGTGTCGGGCGACGCGCAGTGTAGAGGTCCGTAGTTGACTGTCTGTCCTAGTTACATCGACGTGCGGTGCGGTTGCGTCGGCCGAATTTGTACGGAAAATGGCCTTTCCAAGTACAGTGTGTGTAGTGTAGGGGTGAACTAAAAAAAAAATTTTTTTTCATGGTTTTATTGTACTGTTTTATATTGGCATGATTGATTTATATACCCATGCCGAATCACAGTTTTCTAGTAGTAATGGTTACTGAGCTAAGCCGAGGACGGACGGACAGACGGACATGGCGAAACTTTATAGTTCCTCCAGTTCCTTGTTGACTACGGAACCCTAAAAATGAGGATATAATAGCCTTTTATGGCCCAAGTATCTATCCAAATCAAATGAGAATCAATCAGTTAATCACAAAATCGTGGTTCGGCAATCACTTATGCCGTAATGACGGCGGACAGTGACAAACGACGGCGCGCCCCATCTGCACAGATGCTTCGCTAATTGCTCCACTGAATGCATTTAAATTCATAATAACGGAGATCCCACTTTACTGATTTTCGAGTGAGTTCTTGACAGCGTGTCCATTGTAACGAAAATTTGACAAAATGTAATCCATCACAAGAATTTTCTAACGAAAAATTAGATTAAGTATTTCTGTTCCTATAATTACTAGCCAGAATGTTCTAATCCAAGATAAATAGAATGATGACATTATCATTTATGACATATTTTAATCAATCCTTACTCGTTTTACTCGTATACTGATGGTATTGTGCCTGACGTCGCCGGAAAAAACTAAATTAAATACAACGTTAAAATGTTGTTGACGATACGGCTCTAGTTTCCCTGAAGCGACTTTTGATTATTATTTTGTCCACCGAGTAATTCCGCTGTACCACCATACTCTTTTACCTCTGTTAATGGAAAGTCAAATTTGTACACATCAGAATAGAGTCGCTTTTTTAATTAGAAAGTTCTTTCAAGAGCAGCCGTTGAATTTTTCTTGTCTATGAAGCCTTCAATTTTAACCTGAACCCAGACATTAATTAAAAATTTTAGTGCTGTACTGTACTTTATGTTTAAGTACTCTAAGACAACGCCTAGGGTGAATTTAAATGCGGTTATTATTTAAATATTCACCTTTTCTTTCTTTATTGGTCGCCACACTTTTGTAGAAGTTTGAACGTTGCCTAAGTTCTTGCGGGCCCATCCCACTCGCATTTTTCGCGAAATTACCCTTCTATAACTTGTCAAGGTCATTGTCACAACAAACATCCCATACCGCTGTAAGTATTTCGATGTAACTCAAGTAGCGAAGTTAATTACTATACTATTGTTCAAGATTAAGATGGGTTCTACGTATTGTTAATATTGCGTAAAAAATTAAATATTTTATTCGATCTGTCGGCAACGATCTGTTCCATCATCAGTCTCGTATTGTTAGTTGGGTACATTTGACAGTAAGCTAACGTCATAACTAAGGCAGTGGACCTTCTGTACCTTAGTGCTATTAATTATTCTGTGTTTCTTGTAAAGCTATTACAAATTTATAGTTCAGTATCTTAAACAACAGCACAAGCTAGTTAACTCACGAAACAATATAGGTATCGGGATAATCATTGCTTTTTTGTAGTTTGTTGTAACGGAATCTCATATGTTATTGCCAACCAATGTTTACTAATTTATCTAACAATAGCCGTATTATCACATGATTAGCGATTCATACAATTTAGCTTTCACAAAACAGTTATTAATTTAGGATCCATTTGATGGTATATATTATAAGGATGTATTAGGGATGAGGTCTGTGTAATATTTAATTTGTAGTCCCTGGAGGTCACTCGCGGGCCGGCGCTTTAATGAATCCTTAATTCGGAATCCTGGCGGAATACATAATCCTTGCTTTGAGTAGGTATTTAAAAAGTATGTTCTTGTTTCAGATTGTTGCTAACGCTGCAGCGGTCACCTGTGCACAACGTAAGTCTCTTGTTTTGACCAAATAGTACCTATCTATCAATCATGTTATCTAATACCATATATTTATTGTTAAAAACTAGCTGCCCGCGCGACTTCTTCGACGAAACGACCCAGGTATCGCATATAACGCAGGTAAATTTGCGGGATTAAGTGCAGCCTATAATTATTTAGAAAGTCCATTCTACACGCAGAAGATAGAATTTTGGAAATCAGATGAGGGGTTCCGGAGATTACCTAAAAATAAACATACTAACTTACAAAGCTACAATCTCACAGACTTTTCCCTTTTTATAATATTAGTATGTTGACGCGATATTGGAGCTCATATACTTACAATGGTTTGTATGATATTATTTAAATCTATATTAATAATAGCATATATCGTAGTAAGAATGGATGTAGAATTGGCTTGCTCCTAAAATGGTCCGTTCTACTAGACCGGGTTACGGAACAGTTGTGATTCAACTCTACATTATTCATGACGACGGGCTTGTTTCTGGGACGGCACTCGACGTGTGAAAAAACAATAGCTTTGATAATGTCGACAAATGTTAATGTGCTATCTTTTGCATTTATGCATTAATTATTCAGTTGGGGGACGACAAAATGATACTCCGGTCGCAGATAAGGCTTGCGTACAAAGGTGAATTAAATTTGTGTGAGTGGTAGGGATTCTCATGGTAATATTATCAGTGTCTCGATTCAGCACTAAATAACTTAAGTTAAAAACAAGCCACACCATAAAAATTTCCTCAAAAATTATCCAAATCGCTTCAAGTGTGCCTATAAAATTTGACCTGATAACAAAAACATAATTTTCTCAAATCTGTCCAGGCGAATTCGAGATCATACATAATTTTAAAATATTTGGACGAATAGGGGGATTCGGACGAATTTTTGAGTCTACGAAAATTATTATTACTTCAAAAGAAAGAAGGCAAAAAAATATGCCTAGTGACGAAAATCCCATTCAGATATCTCAAAGAATTACGAAGCTACAACCGATTTAATATTGCTTGTTAGAGAGAGAAAACGCAAACGTCATCGTTTAAAGAGAAAATATGACATTCATTGATTATTTAATTTAGTGTCTACACCCCTATTTAAAATTTCTAAAATAGAGGGGATTTTAGAAGTTGGTTAAAAAATAATTGATATCTAAGTGCGTCGCGCTCTTATAGTAGGAACAAGCAAAGCGCCTATGCGGACCAATTAAATAATTATTTTTGCCCGTTCTGTTATTTTTCGAAATACGTGGAAGAGTTTTACGTGACAAGAAGCACATTTTTATAGTTTTTTTTTTATTATTTTTTTGTTTTTTGTTTTTTTGTTTTTTTTTTTTTGTGTAATTGGTGAAAGGCTTTAAGTCAGCTGAATTGCATTGTTAAACGAACTAATATGAACTATAAAAGCCGAACCTTGTTTTACCATGCATTACGCATTCGGTGCATATTATTGAGAAAGCACTCCTTTCAGTGTAACAGTAAACTTTTAAAATTATATATATTTAAATCGATCCATGGCCGTAGGGCGTATTGGAAGCCGAGCCGCTATCCAATTTGGTACAGTTGAAAGTCCTGACAGCATCAAACTATAATTGTTGTTGAGTACGAGGATTCCAACCAAAAAATGACAAGTGCGAGTCGGGCACGAATGCCGCACCACCACACAATTCTATCACAGAACTAGTTTTAATCGTGAGTTCCGTACAAAATTCATTCTGTGGAGACTAAAATGATCATAATTATACTTCCTCACCTATCAAACTATCTTCATCCAACATTGTATCGCAATCAGTTCTGCAATTTAAGCGTGTGAATGTGTTATTTAAGTATGTTATAATTTTATGAATTATTTGCGGTCGCGGAACGTATCGCTCAACTTTAGAGGTTGTCACTATAACGTCGTCAAAAAAGGACGTGTTGCCTAGCAAGGTCCCGTTGGCTTCCTTTGGGTAACCCAAATCACACAACGTTCAATCTTGGGTGGTCTCATAGTGGGTAGTAAAAAGCGGCGAGTGCAGCTTCATTACCTAATCTCATTTATAAAAACGTGCTCAAACATTTCTCGATTTTCTCGAACGCAATGTCGGGGTAACAAGAAGAGTTCAATTGGAATCCGGACTGCAGTAAAACCCTTATAAGATTTCAGCGCTCCTCAAAGACCGCTCTGTGGGAAAATTAATTCCTGCTTCATTACGAAAAGTACTATTTTTTTGTCAAATAAAACTTCATAGGTCAGTCGTTCATTTGAGTGTTTTCGTTTCTACCACTTTAAAATTCAATGAAATTCCAGACGAGACGCGAGAAAGGCAAAAAAATTTTTTTTAATACATTTCCTAATTCTTTATAAGAATGCAGCCAATATCCGAAGCTCCCATTTCATATTTTGCCAAAAAGGTTGAGACTCGGCCAGAAGTGCGCACTCAATTCCTCGACTCCCACCAAAATTACGACAGTTTAAGGAGCATCTCAGAACAAAATGAATTTATCCAAACTGGGATGAATGGCACCGCTCTCCAATTACATGCAAATTAGCTACCATCTGAACTTGGTCGGGTACGACATATCCAGTGGTTAATTTGTCAACCTCTTAGCTCATTGAAAACTTTATCTAAATTGAACTTTACTCTTCCAAGACTGTTACTCTTTAGATTATATCTACGGTAATATACTAAGGTGGGAAAGTATTATATAAATATCCATATCTGGCTTTATGAATACGGATGATAAACAAGAAAAAATATCCTGTTAGATTCTCAAAGGTAGTAAGATAGTACATAACATACAAAAAATATCACACTTATGAACAAAAAAATGTTTTTCCCTGCTTCTTTATTAATTTATCTACTAATTAATCAATTAATCTATCTACTTATCTTATAGAAAAACTTCTTCGAATTTACCAACGAAAGTTGTGTGTAAAAGATTGTATGGACCTAGAGGAAATCTTTGATAATATTGGATAGTTGTTAATAGTTATTTACAATTACTACAAACACAGAACAGAGTAAACCTCCAGTTACTGGTCTGTGGCACTTTGCGTTTATTTTTTCGATATTTGCGTTCGCATCCGACCGAACGGTTTCGTTTATTTCTCCCGCATGCGGTCAATTCACTTTACATATTAGCTACGCGTTTGTGTGAAATAGGGAGTGTATACTATTTCATTTTTGTTTTGTTACCTTTTTAATATATACACAGTTGCTGGTGCGTTTTATAGTATAGTTGGTGGTTTCCATGGCTTCGCCTACGATGAGCGTTGTTTAGTTGCGTAGATTAACCATGCCTATTTTAAAGGTGCTATTTATATAGAGTCTACTTTTCTAGACACCCATGTTTGTGTATACATACTCTTTTCTGTAATGTGGTAACTCCTTAGTTTTGAAGATATCATAGAAATCAGTTTGAATTAGTGCTGATTAGTATAGTTAGACCTGCTTTGAACGAGAGTGGCAATCATAATAAATCACTGCTGCCCATTGAGACATTTCCTTTAGAACTATGAAGAGTTCCTCATTACGCAAGAGTATATGTGTAGTATACTAAGTGGTCATCACGTCAACAACCTCCAGCCAATATTAGAGCTGCGGGCTTGAAGTGCCGGATATGCTAATAATTGGCTAAAGACTCTAAAATTGGCTAATTTGTTATAGAGGTCTCGGGTTTCTAACTCTAGACTAATTCATTGTTCAGGTCGTCATTCCGAACGAGATGATCGTCCGATGTAAACACAGATGCTTCTTCACATTAAAAGTCAGCAAGCAAAAGTTTATCTTTTTTTATCTGGTTGTGGCTTTATGCATAGTCCGTGCCCAATAAAGCGATAGGAATGCATGGGTGCCTGGGGAAAATCCAGGGGAAACCTACTACTCTGAGAGTTTGCGCTCCAGTGATATTGGTTGCAGGCGGTTTCGGTTTCGAATCGAGCTACTGGTTCCAAAATCCGTAGAGATAGAGATGGAATGTGACAGAATACCACTTGTATACTTATCAGGGAAATCGTTATATCTATAAATCCTTGGCTGTGCTTAGTAACTTGATGCATTTTGATATTATTGACTGTAGCTAGACATAGTAGGTATCAAGCAGCTACAACTATGTACAAATATCGAATAAATATCTTAACGTGATAAGACTGATAAGATATGATAATGATGAAGTAGTGGTAATATTGTAGACACACACAACTCCTTTGGCACATACAGTAAGTGTTAAAATATATGTATAGTACTGGACATAACTAGCTGAGCTCGCTGAATCGCATTTCTATGTCCTCTGCGAGTCCCTGAGAAGTAGCCAGGAATGCCTTAGGCGGCGTTATCCTGGATTTGTGGACTTTTTTATTAGCTATGTGTTACTTATTTCTTATTTCTTATTTTTTATTAATTATGTGCACTGTTGCATACAAGATGTAACAAAAATATGCGCAGAGCGTTATGTTTGTAGGAGTAATACATTTATCTCGAAGTCATAAAGTTTTCATATGTAGTTATTCATTAGACTATTTGGCAAAGGATTGTGAAACTTCCTCAACGCTTTAGAGCTATTTGAAACACCTTGTATACTACCGCAGTTTATCATCCCTTTCGAAGTTAACGTTTATTTATTTGTTAGAGCCCCTTTTTAACCGACTTCAAAAAGCAGAAGGAGGTCCTCAATTCGATTGTATTATTATTATTATTATTTTGTTATCATGTTTTTTTAAATGTTTGTTACCTCAGAACTCCGTCTTTTATGAGCCGAATCGTATAATTATTTTTGGTTTTTCAGTATATGCTTCCAGGTCGGTCCCATTTTTTTCAAAAATCCACTTGGATGATGGGATCCATGAGGAATTGAGGGTACTCCTCAATTATATTAGGCAAGCGTGTAGTGATTTTGGTATTTTCTATTATAACTCGTGTACTTACATCCGGAAATCATAAATTTGGTGGAGTGCAATTAATGATGAAGACCACAGATGACTTATGAAATTCCTCAATTATGTACTTAAAAGTACAAAAGTACGTCACAGATTCTGATAAGATTCCGTTGAAATTGTAACTAATGAAGTGCCAAAGGTGATAATCTTGTTGTCTCTTGATCTTTAAATATTATCGGGCCACACACAGCGATTCGGTTTTTTCTCTAATAATCAACGTATTTGCTGTCGAAAATCAGTTTATGTGGTAAATTGAAAATAAATGTGGAAATGTTCTCGTGGCTTGGCTTACTAAATTGAAGTCGGTTAAAGCGTTGTTTTTAAAGTAAATTATTACATAACTGGCCATATTGTAGCCTAATACGTTATTAACTTATTAGTGATCATAATTAACTTGTTTTGTCCATATGCTACCGCTCCTCTCCCGCTGACCGTCAGCAGTTAGTATGGATTTGCGAACAATAATATTTTAGCCCGGGAGAGGAGGGATTAAACATAATATTACTATGTAACCTGCCTTTAATTGATTAGCAGAAACATGACATCTGAATTATATTTTTTGTCAACAGATTTTATTTAAAAACGAAGAGTAGGTTCACTGGGCTTGTTACATATTAAGTATAATTTTGGCCTATTAAACTTCCGACCCTACTGCAAAATTTAAAATCGAGTTTCATAACTCACGAATGTGCGCTTCCGAAAGTCTCAACTCCCGCTTATATGCGAAGACGGAATCCCGCCTATCTCACAGTTATTTGAACATCCACGTCCATGGCCATGTTTCGCATCTGCGGGAGTCGTGAATTTATCTAAGGGCTCGTAGACCAGTAGTGTATTGTAATTTAGCTCCGACAAGCCGAGCCACGTCGGTAAGAAATATTCAACGCTGTAAATTGTGCAGGTAGCGCAGGTTGTGCAGGTAGCGCTGGGATGCACAACTGGCAGCTTCCTATACAAATACATGTAGGTATCTTATGTATGTGCAAGCTACGTGAATCTATGGTCCGTGTGTACCACGGCAATAGACCACACGGATGAATTTTTAGTTTCGATATGTTGTGTAAAAACAATATAACGAAATTAAAAATTCCAGCAATTTTATCCGATACAATTTCACCTGCTTCGTTTCCAGATATTTTAGTATTTACAGAATATCGTGGAATAAAATGCATTTTAGCTTTTCAGGGGATATTATATACATATATGTAGGTACTAGTACCTATGGGATTATAGAAAATTTACACGTCAAGGTAAAATAATATTTTAGACTTTTATTATAACAGTGTACTCGCATAAATAATAGATCAAATTCAAATAGGTACTTAGAACTATGTATTTACTAAACGGCACTAAATTGCTTATAATTAACGTTTGATCGACGAACTGAGTTCGTCCCCCGACCAAGGATGTTGTGACACATCCGAAACGTCGGGAAGCCTCGAAGAGGTAAATAAATACGTTACTTTTACGCGATTAAATCCTGTTTAGTAAATATACTGCGTGAGAATCGTGAAAGCTTAAATCAATATATGGTACTTGGAAGTTATTCGTCTGCTTCGAAATCATCATAATAACCTTTCAGCTATATAAAATCAAGTGGTGGAGGGCTCACTACACTAAAACATATTTGAGCAAAACAATTATGAACAAGAATAACACATGTTACCAATTATCTCCGTCGTAGAAATGCCATTGCGCTATATATATCTCTAGCTTTCTATCTTCATACTAAAATGCGATAATTTGTCACCCAGCTACTGCCCTCTAAATCACACGACCTAACAACGCTTTTACGAAGCGCCCACTGCCGTCAAACATATTGTGCTCCAGACACCATAATTTATCTGCTATCGTACCGCTTTGAACGATAAAATCAAACTGCTACCACGACACCTTTTGTACCACAAACTAGGTAGTACCTTAGGCACATTTATTATTATTTATTATAAACACAACTTTAACGTAAAGGTATATAGTTGAAATTTGGTACGAATTAAAATCTTATTTGTGCTGGTTACATTTTTAAATTTATTTCTACGGGTTGAATCGTATACCACAACACAAACGAGCACCCCCGTTCCTAGCATTCAAAAGGCTGTATAAGGGTCTTACAGATTTTTAGAAACAAAGACTTTGGCTCTATCGCCAGGAAAGACGCAAACCTAAATCTCTGTATGACTCATAATTCAATAGCAGTGCGATATTTCTTGCCGTATATGTATTTCGTTGTCGGGTCAGTCAAGTTCGAAGTATTTCTTGCCCTTATCGCACATTTCGTACCTACATTCAACAAACATAATGACGACGATTTGGGATTATCTTGTTCTGCTCCAATTCACAATATGAATCTAGTAGGTAGGCATATTGCTGTTGATTATTATATATTAAGATTACCCTGTTGATTCAGTTACGGCGTTGACTGTACATGTCACCGTGTGCAGCGGCTGTTGGGGACACGCTCTACGGGCCAATGATAAAGTGACAGTCCGTTCAGTGTGTACGTGTTGACAAGATATAATAGGTTGCGTTGAAAGGAATTCTGAAGTTCGGTTCTGATCTTAATTAATATAGTGCGCATTTCGATAAGAGTTATATCGCGGACAAAAAATTATTCTGGATTGCTATTCTTACTAATAGCCAAAATGATACTCGTAATTCGTATGATCGCCTACCAATATGAACATAACGTTCGACGATTGGGTGCGATGTCGTTCACCAAATATGGACTTGATTACTAATTTGTGTGTTTTGTCTTTCCCTTCCTTGCTTGACTTTGAAACTAACGCTACGTCTTGTGCTTATTACACTTATTACCATGGAAATAACTCCATAAAATATGTCTCAATTTCGCTTCCACATTCAAATACTAACATCAATTGACATTTGTCATAATGACTTAATGGAATTAAGAACAACATTTTTCAGGACAGACCTGCTAGGCGAACAGTCTATATTTAACAGCAATAAAGTATTAATGGCTCCCGTGCTACGCAGCGCATTGTAATTGAAACTTTCGCACTGGCCGGGTATGAACTGGTGAGAGACTATCGGTGCCATCTAATACTAAGTGGCGCCCATTACGAAGTCAACGGGCGATTTACTACTCTTACTCCTCAAAGTTAGTATTCACAACACTTACCGACCGCCTCGGCGAAAGAGTGCAAGTCTGGTCTCCGATCAGGCGGAGTTGTTACGAATATCGGGGTCAAATTATGTTAGGTGTAGGTGGTGAGGTGAGTTGAAACAGGTTGTGAACTGCAGGATACTCAAGTGAATGAGCCAAGTTTCTTTTCTTTACCATAACTACAGACTACATGTAAGTCTCGCTTTCGGCCAAGTTTTATTGTGAGTGTATGTGTTGTATATCCGAGGGCGAACGGCAAACATTCGTCGAAGATTTTTCGACCCAACTACGGTTTTTTTAACATTAAGAGCGGATTCACACGGCGGATTTTTGCAGCGATACAAACATGCATTTTACGAATGCGCGGCTGTCGCGCGACATTAGCCATAGATTAGGTACCTGCCAAAATCACCTGTACCGGTCGGTACACTATCGATATTTTATTAAAAAAAACTGCTCGGTAAAGTAAAGTAGGTATAACTTTTACAGAACATAACCTCAATTAGTTCTGGCGTGTAATTTCTAGCTAAGATTTACTTACTTACTTACTATTTTGACACGACTACAGCAAAACCACAAGGAAATGTAATGATTAAAAAATCTGGTGAAATACTCCAAGACCGACGACTGACGTTATAGAATTTTCGATTTCCTTTTCCTTTTTAGGATTAGGCTTATACACAACAACTTTACAGGATTAGGCTGTTACTCTATCATTAAGTTCGCTTTATATAGAAAAAGGAACTAAAAAATCCACAAATTGACCAAAATCGGGGTCAAGATATAGGTACTAGAGCCTAGTGGTGAGACAAGTCGACGCAGTATGTGAATCGTATAACTCAAGTGCTCTTATAATCGTCTTAGTAAGCTCCTCGTTTAGCCTGTTAGTTATTTAGCAAACTATGCACCCGCTCTGCTATTCACCATAATAATAGCAACAATGTTATAGAAGGAACTAATTTAGTTGACTGTTTTAATGAGGACGTTGCTATTCCAGTTTAACATTGTTCAGTTATGAAAATAAAAAAGTTAGGTACTGAACTATGTTGTATTGTCATAATTGGGAAATGTGTGGTTTTATAATTTTGCTTCATACTCAAGTTATTTAAGTTATTATTATATTGGTGTTAATATGGTACAAAATCGAATGTTTCTAGAGTTAGCTAAATTTTATTTTAAGCAGGAGATATTTAAACGGACAAGTATAATTTTTTTTCACTCGCTCGTTCACCTTCTTCCAGTAATCGGATTGATAAAGTAATTAAATACGGTCAACCAAAAATCTATTACCTACTGACACATAACCTTTTTTACACGCTCTCCTCCATCACCAGAAACATTTAGTTGACTGTTTTAATGAGGACGTTGCTATTCCAGTTTAACATTGTTCAGTTATGAAAATAAAAAAGTTAGGTACTGAACTATGTTGTATTGTCATAATTGGGAAATGTGTGGTTTTATAATTTTGCTTCATACTCAAGTTATTTAAGTTATTATTATATTGGTGTTAATATGGTACAAAATCGAATGTTTCTAGAGTTAGCTAAATTTTATTTTAAGCAGGAGTTATTTAAACGGACAAGTATAATTTTTTTTCACTCGCTCGTTCACCTTCTTCCAGTAATCGGATTGATAAAGTAATTAAATACGGTCAACCAAAAATCTATTACCTACTGACACATAACCTTTTTTACACGCTCTCCTCCATCACCAGAAACAAACCTGGGCCCTATTACTTATAAATCATCATCATCATATCAGCCGAAAGACGTCCACTGCAGGCCTCCCCCAAGGAGTGCCACAAATGACCGGTCCTGCGCCCGCATCCAGACTTATAAATGACTTTATTAATAAATCCATAGGTATGAAGGTGTTTAGGCAGCAGTTTAATAATGCGCAGGCTTTTATTTAGTCACACATTTCCTCATACTTGTTTACCTCCTGCTTACTGTTATGCGTATGGAATCCAGTTATTATCCCTAAACCTCTGTTCCTCATCTGGAGCCCGTTCTACACACATGCATAATTGAATCTAAATCCCGCACACGCGTAGACCTCGGGATCAAAGCGGGGCGTTAACACGTCTAGTCTCATGCCAGCAAGCATGCCGCTGCATTTGATTGTATGTACCTATTTGTCGCAGTGAAATAGCACTGGCCGGGACATAGTTATATCTCTAGAGATATAAAAAATATTTTCGAAATCTTGGGAACCGTTATGACATTTGGTCGGGACCGCTATTCGAAAGTCGCGCGGTTGGGCCGCAAAAAAATAACCAAAAAAATCCCATACAGCTCTATGAACCGGGAAGTAGATATATGAAAGCAATACTTAAAAAGGTAAATGACAAGTGGTTTTTCCGTTATGAGTTTTCATTAGTGCAGAACTTAAGCTATTTTTGTGAAGTTATTATCACAATAAATTAATTGAATTGCATTCTTACTTTGTGCAACTTAGGCCAAATTCAACCAAGTAGGAATAAAGACTTAAGGGGATGCCTTAATTTGAGTCGACCACACCCCTTGACAGAGACACTCTTATGCCTTCCGCGCACGAGAAAAAGAGGTGCAACACTCTTCGGGAATGGCTTTTTTGGACACATTTCGATAAATACCTAACTTAGTGAAGATTTATTTATATTTCATTAAATGAGATTTTAGATGAGATAATATATATGCTACACACACAAAACAACAATAGTATTAACTTGTTTGTGTCTTAAAATAATATATTGTTTGAGTGAGTAAAAAAAGGAAAAAAAGACCCAACATAAGTATTTTTTCTATCGAGGAAATTTTAGGCAATCATGTATCGATTAAATCGGATAAACAATCATATAGTCAAGAATCGGATATCTGAAAATCAGACCTTAACACTTTCGCGACCAAGAATCGCTACGCGCTACGCTCGTAGCCGATCCTGTGGTTTTCCTCGTATGTAGCGGAAAGCGACTACGGCTTAGGCGCCCGCTAGGCGGGTTCCTGGTAGCGAAAGTGTTCATGTTTCTTAATCTAGTCAGAACGGCGTTTCAAAGTACGCGATAATTTCCAATGCACCCCCTTAACATGAGCAGGGGCGGCTCACTACGTGATTTTGTCGCGCCGCTACAAGTAAATGCTGGCTTCATATCGGCTCCAGCCGGTATGTTAGCGCTGCTACGGCACGCACGCGTTCTATCGCAGCGCGTTGCATGCTTTTAAAAAAGATGGCCACGTTTAGGCTTGTTCGGCATATTTACCTAAACAGGGGACTTGTTAACAGATAACCTTCTGTACGGAGTAGGTACTATTATTTATTCTGATGTGACATGAGGTTAAAAACTTAAAAATCAAAATTGAATGGGCTAATTTTAGACTAAACTCATTACACAAACGCATTACAAACGTTAGTATGGGAAGGTGAAATTCGGCCGAGCTTACTGCGGACTCTTAATGCATCTTCAGAAAGCGTCACAACAGCAGTAATGTTTCAAGCTCAACGCCACGAATAGGGTTGCCAACCGTACTATATTATATAGTATTGTACTATATTTTGACTCTTTGTACTATATACTGTTGAATAAATATATAGTACGCGAAAATACTATATTTTGAGGGACCTTACGAAGTGCTTCAAATTGCCGAGATTTTTTACTAAATAACAACAATGCCCAGCCAAATACTATATTTTTTTACAGTGTACTATGTTTTTGTCGTTTTTTTATGAAAAATACTATATGTTCACCAAAAATAGTTGGCAACTTTATTGATCTCAGTAAGTAGTAATTATAATTACCAATGTTTTGTGAATTCAATATTAGTTACTGTAACAATATTTTATCCATACCAATTATGGTTAAACAAACCTGTGCACGACGTCCGCCTATCGCGGCGTCGTCGACCGGGTGAATGCGCGGCGCCTAGAGCCGCGGCGCCGTCCACCCAACAATCACCTAAGAAGTGACTAGTCCGAGACACGCAGCAGCGACGCGTCGGTCCCGCCCCCTGCGCTCGGACAGCTACCAACACCGACTAGGTGCGGCCCGGAACACAATCCAGTCGGCTCGCCCAGCCGGCCTACGACAGCTCGCAGACTCGATGCCCGAGTTGTAAGTTCGGGGTCGCAGAGTGCCCGCAGATACCGAGGTAACCTTATTACCGTAATGAAAAATAGTTTGTACAGAATTTAATATTTATTAAAATCTTCACACTTTTAATTATAACTTGCCCTATCACTTTCCCTATCACTGTCCCTAACTACTAGTTCCTACTTCTCCTTGTTCCTTTAGTTGCTTCTTCTGAGAGACTTCAGCTGACACAAATTGCACTGTTTTTTTTTTAACCTGACTATTGCTATAATAGGACGTACCCAATATAGCGGTCGAATTGCGTGGTTGGAGGGTAGCCAGGGGAAAATCCAGGGGGAGCCTCCGGCACGACCACGCGGGAAAGTTTGTACACTGGAATACTCTACGAGTTTGGTCTCCAGTGAGATTGGTTGAACGGTATCAACCGAATCTGGGGTGTGAGTGGTGTTGAACTACTGGGAGTTTTATCGCTGGTTCGCTAAAACCTAGCCTAGCTGAGAAGAGTCCAGCAAGAAACTCAGCTAGGCCCGACTTGGGTCGGACTGACTCTACCCGGTATGCGGCGGTACCGGGACGAATAGGGACTGTATGTGTCTGTGTTGTCGCGATCTCGCAGTGGACGTCCCCGCCGGCGGGAACGCCGAAGTGTATGCGATGTGTTGGACGCCGAAAGCGCAGCGTTCCATCTTTCGATGGACGCTGTGATTTCGTCGTCCGGGTCCGTGAGTGTGTGCCTAGGACGCCGTGCGGCCCCTAATCAGTGAGCACCGAGTAACGACAGAGGGGGGAGGGATGGGAACGTAATCAGCAGCCTTCCTAACTAACGGATTCCTATGGTGGGGAGCGTTGTCAAAATAACGTCTGGCAGCCTGCTTAAAGAAACCATACATCGTGCTAATCCCCATGTCGTGGTGCAGGCTGAGGTTCGATTGGTACCACGGGGCACCAGTCGCCCTACGGAGAAAACGATTCTGAATGACCTGAAGCGGCTTGAGCGATGACATAGGCACGTGAGCAAATGCTACACTTGCATATGTCATGATTGGACGAACACAAGTCTTGTAGAGTGTCAGCTTATTTCTAAGTGACATTTTACTAAACTTGTTGATCATCGGCCCAAGCCTTCCTAGTACGAACAACGTGCAGTTGCGAACCCTACGGATGTGTCTACGGAAAGTCAGTTTCCTGTCGAGGGTCACTCCAAGATATTTGGTCTCGTTGACCCAGGGGATGGGTCGGTCAAACATCTGGATCGGAGCCACCCGTCTTTCTGTACTAACGCAGTCAGACGGGTCAGACTATTGCAGTGCTTTTTCCGGGTTGACTTCGATACGCCAAAGATTAAACCAACGACCTAGGTCGGTGATTGCCTCTTGGAGGTATCGCCGGATAGTAGCGTACTTACAATGGGTCGTAAAGAGCGCGGTGTCGTCCGCAAACAACCCCAGTTGCACCTTAGGATGCCTGGGAATGTCGTTCGTGAACAACGAGTAGAGAGTGGGAGAGAGCACGGAGCCTTGCGGGACTCCGGCCCGGATGGGGTGTGGGTCCGAGTACGTTCCCTCCAGTCGGTATCGAAAGCTTCGATCACTGATAAAGTCTCGTATGGTGAGTACAAGTCTGTCCGGTATACCGAGCTGGTATAACTTGTATACCAGCCTGTTATGCCAGACCTTATCGAAGGCTTTCG
The DNA here is from genome assembly GCA_947049275.1 of Epinotia bilunana. NCBI lineage: Eukaryota > Metazoa > Arthropoda > Insecta > Lepidoptera > Tortricidae > Epinotia > Epinotia bilunana. The sequence goes on along the minus strand of OX346259.1, from coordinate 13,224,624 downwards.
CCACGTCGAGAAAGATCGCACCGGTCTTGAGCCCCTGGAATCGAGAGAAAGCGTCCAACACGTGCTCCGTGACGCGGTGCACCTGTTGGACGCATGAGTGTCCGGATCTAAAGCCGAACTGCTCGTCGATGAGGAAGTTATTTTCAGCCGTAAATCTAAGAATTCTCGTAAGTAGGATCCGCTCATATAGCTTTCCAAGGGAGCTAAGTAAGCTGATCGGCCTATAAGAGGCAGGCGAGGTCCGGGGTTTACCGGGCTTCGTTATCCCTATGACCGTTGCACATTTCCACGCGGCTGGAAAGTGAGCATTGATCAGCGCGGCATTGAAGATGCCAACCAAAAGGAGGAGGAGGGTTTCGGGGAGAAGTCTCAGGATGCGATTGGATACACCATCCGCACCCGGAGCCTTCCTAATACGGAGACGCCTGACATGGTCGCTGACTTCCTTAACCGACACCGGTAAAATGGGTGAAGTTACGGGGAGACGCGATCTCCTGTCCACCTCGGAATCGACCCTTCTAATATGGGCTTCGTCGGTGTGGAGGAGGTTGGGCGAACATTGGGACTCTAGGCTACTCGCAAGGCTTTCTCACTGTCCTCGAACGCGGGGGTTGTGATCCGGTCGATCCAAGGGAGGGATAGTCCAACAGGCATCGGATTTGAGAGATCTCGCTAGTTTCCAGTAAGCCAGATGACTAGGCGTTATCTCCCCCATCAGATCCCTGAACGAGTTCTCCCTAAATTCGGCAATTCTCTGTTTGGACTCGTTAGACAAGTCCCTCAGGATTTGCCGATTTTCGGCAGAAGGGTGATTTGAATGGGTACGGATGGCGCGATTTTTCCTTGTTACCAACTCTCTCAGTTCCTTAGGTAGGGGTCGGTGTTGGATGTCCTCCGCCGACACCTCCCTTGAGGCCTCGCTTCGTACAGCGTTGAGGTAGTTGGTGAAAGAATCGATCGCTTAGTCTGTCTGTTCGGTTGTAGTTATATTGTCTGGGATGTCTCTAAGCAAGGGGGGATCTGTCTGTAAGAGACCTGTTTGCACCTTGTCCCAGTCCACGAGTGTCCTGGTTCGAGGAGTACTATTGGGGTGAGGACCTAGTCTCAAAAGGACTGGCCTATGATCCGAGTCTAGTTCGTGTATCACTTCTATAGAAAGCAGAGTTAACGCTACGTTCTTTAGCAGTGCTATGTCGAGTATGTCAGGTCGGTGATCTACGTTATGAGGGAAGTGAGTCGGTTCTAAGGGAGCGAGGAGATCGAAAGGGAGGCTATCGATCAAAAGGTGATGAAGCCGATTGCCGTTGGGATTGGTTGCTACGCAGCCCCAGTTAATATGTTTACTATTTAGGTCCCCGGCAACGATGACCGAAGGACCTAGGGAGGCTAAAGAGTTGAGGTCAGTCAAAAGTAAGTCTCGTTGAGGTGAAAGGTAGGTTGAAGCAATCGATATCGGGGGGTGACCCTCCATCGAGATGCGACAGACCGACACTTCCATATTTGTCAGGGGCGGGGGATTGAGTCTTATGCAATGCAAGTTACGTTTGTAGAAAATGAGCGTGCCCCCGAATGGCCTACCATCTTGCCTATCATCTCTAATCTGCACGGCTAGCACGCGACGGTGCGCGAGCTCTCGATTTTTCTCGCACTGTCCGTCTCTCTCTTATTAGAACACTTAGAAGAAGAGGTATAGTGCGATAAAAATCGAGAGTATGTCGCGGCCGTCGTGTGCTAGACGTGCTGAGCGTATCCAGGGACGCGAAAGGCTCTAATGCTGGGACGATAAAAGGTCTCTTGGACCAGGAGTAAATCTACTGAGTGATCGCGAAGGAAGTTCATCACCTCGTCCTTCATACCTCTCAAACCATTGGCATTGTAAATGCCAATGGTAATCGAAGCAGGTTTAAGCTTCTGGGATGTACTATCCATACTAGTAGGCACCGTGAACCTGGCTGCCGCTTGGTGCGGCGAGATACTGCGTCGTCGTTGCGAATATGCGGGCAGCCAGGCCGCTCGCCACCTTCGGTGGGAGTACCTGAATTACCTGCATAAGCGCATAGAGGGGATCTATATACTGGCGGCGGGCCCCCATGCAGAGGGACCCGTCTGGGATTGGGGTGCAGAAGGCACCGGGCGGGGACCTGCGGCCGCAGAAGGCGGCGGGTTCCTAGGGGCACCTAGCCCTACGGCCGGAAGGGCAGGGGAAGTATTGCGGAGTGCTATGGGGAGCAGCACGGCCCGCACTTTGCTTTCGCCCAGAGGGAGGCGAGGACTTCGACTTCTTCCCGTTGTCGCGACTCTTTGGGCGGCAAGGGCATCCCCCATAATTGGCAGTATGCCCATGGGGGAGCTTGCGACCCAAACAGTTGCAGCACCGTATGCCGTCTGCATCCCCTGGGTCCTTGCATCCCCTTGGGCGTTCGCAATCGCGAGTCGCGTGATCCCCAGCGCACTTGACGCAACGGGGGGGAGAGTGACAGCCACGAGCGCCGTGGCCGAACCTCTGGCAGTTGTCAAATTGCACTGGGACAATGAGCGGTTATTATACAAGATTATGTCCGCCACCTAGTGGGAACGTCAATGCGGGTGAATAATGAGTTGTAAACCTATTATGATGCGTAAAGCCGCTTTGGTCGCTGGTGGGGGTAAGCCCCGCCCATGCCGGTTACGCCTGTTTTCCCTAAGATTTGATCTTTCATTTATGATATCCCAAGCGGACTCAACCTATTAGTAATGAAACCTATTTGATAAAATGAAGTAGATTCTAATTGACGTCTTACCAACATTTCTGCGTCTCTCATGGCTTTCTAATCCGAACTGTTAAACAATGAATGTGGGTTCTTCACGTTTTTGACCCGTCATGACGTACTTATTTTAAGTTTATACAATAATTATGATATTTGGCCATTGTTTAGAATATTAATCGGATAGAACCTACTTTGGCCGATCTATTGACATATAAATTACTCTTGTTATTAAAGATAAATGGCTCATCGAGCTGAAGGTTTCATAAGTTAGGTAAAATTACTCTTCCTCAAGTTAAGTTTTACAATTTAGTATGGAATAATTATAGCCAATTAGAATAATCTTGCTAAAAATGATCGCGCTTGACACGGCGGTCGTATTTATGGGCGTGTCTATTAGATATACTCGATTTGAGTGAGATTAAGTTTGCCAATCTGGCTTATGTACTTGCTCAGATCACATTAATAATTTCTTATATACTTTTATATACTTTAACTGGTATAAATATACAATGTTAGGGTACTCTACCTACCTATCGTCTACCTACTTTTGACATGGATTTCTAAGTGAAATTGGATTCTAGCTGGGGTCAGTCTTTATTTACTTATACAATCTAGGTACTTATATATTATATATTTCTTACATGCGGTCCTGATTGTCCTCGTTGTCTTCTGTCGTTCATAAAACCTAATATAAATGCCCACGAAGGTTGCTAAGAGTTGCAAACTATAATGAGATCGAGTACAAGTCTTAATCATAAACTTTATTTGCATTACACATTACCAGATAGAAGGGGTTGATACAGTCATAAGTAGGTTTATATTGTGTTTAACCATAATTGGTATGCAAAAAATATTTTTACAGTAACTAATATTGAATTCACAAAACATTGGTAATTATAATTACTACTTACTGAGATCATTAAATTTAAATTCAACATTACTACCTACTTACGAACTATGTATGACATCATAATAACATTTACCAGCTATACATAAATAATTATCACATTACTGCCTGCAATTACATGTCAAAGAATTCATGTAAACTGTAGAAGTTTTGATTATTTCTACATAGTTTACTCGTACGCAAATAGAAAGTTAAGGTTTAAAGTTGAATCTAATATTTGTGTTTGCCAGAACGGAAATGCGTTATCGGATTATCTTATTTATGATCATTATCCATCTCATAAGCGAAGCAGGGCATTATTACCATAAAATATTCATGTTGATTAAGATATTAGCAATATCCCTAAACTTTATTAAAGAAGTGTTATGACCGGTGAAACAGGTTTGTTTATACGAAATCAGACAATATTGTATCGAGCTGATCGCTAAATCCGATCCGACCCGAAGAACCCGCTTTCGGAATGAGTTTTTGATGCATCAGAATGGTGCAGTCAAGTGCAAAAATATGTATCGATTCAAGACTCGTAAATAAATATGTACCAAAACCTTAATCTGCCGACATAATTATGAGTAAGTTGTATGCACCCATATTTTTTCACTTGATTATGTGTCTTGATCGTTTTGATTCATTCGCACTGATAATTTAATGTGTGTTAAAAGAGACACACTTGAGATGCGATTGGTATGCAATTTGAATGAAATTGATAATTCCAAAAAGAGGCCCTGTGTATAAATGTGGTGTAATGACATTCCGACTTGATTAAATGAAGGCTACCATCATATTTGTATTTAAACAGTGCTTCGAGCAGTCTGGAAGCTTTTTAAACTAAATGCGTTTCGGTATAGGTACTGTTAGTAAAGTAATTAATGGAAACCATTATATTGCTTTGGTTTATGCGAAAAATAAAACACCAACTGCTGCTAAGCGTCTATATTAAATTACGACTAACGTCTAAACTTGAGCGTATATACACTATCAGTTAAAGTAGCTACATTTCGATAAATCCGCTCCTAACATCCACCCACTCAACTCGTCAGTGCAATCACACGCATCGTCGCCCTGCGTGCAAAGCCTTTCAGACGACTGCAGCGCCTGAATACGACCAAAATGGTTCCTTCGCTCAAGGAATAACGCACTAACCATATATTTAACTTATGAATATCGGCATTGGTATTTCCATCACCTCTAGACGCAGTAAGCCAATGTGACATGGCGCAAACGTAAAACGATTTCACGCTCTTCAGCCCGAAGATACTTAAATATTCTGCTTGTTTCCGAGCCGAAGGACCGGGCCCGGGTTAATAGTCCTAGCGGTACGCCAAAAAAAGCTGCAAAGGGTGTTAAAAGCATGAAAATGGGAACGATTGATCTTTAGGCCATATAAATCTGGGGGCACCGCAGTGCCCCCGCCAAGTCGAGCAAAATAGCGGCACGGCGGTACCATCCTTTTCTCGAAGCAGTTCAGGCTATTTTCGACTCCCCCTATAACTTCGTTGTGGATAAAACTAGGAGCCTGCATTATCATTAACCAAGCACGCATTGTATATCCACGATATATTTCAAATTTCATTCAATTTGAACCAGTGGTTTAAGATTTATAACTAGTCAAAGCTTCTTAATTTTTGTCACTCACTGACTGACTCACCGATCATCAAAAGTCTAAGGCACTTCTAGCAGACATAGAAGCTTCAAATTTGGAATACAATTAGTGTTTAGTGTATAAATCAAGGGAACACTAAAAAAAATGCAATTTAAGTCCATTTTTAGGGTTCCGTAGTCGACTAGGAACCCTTATAGTTTCGCTTTGTCTGTCCGTCCGTCCGCGGATAATCTCAGTAACCGTTAGCACTAGAAAGCTGAAATTTGGTACTAATATGTATATCAATCACGCCAAAATGCGTGGTAAAATAAAAAGTGTTTTTTTTTATTATGACCTCCCCTATACGTAACGTGGGGAGTGTTTTTTTTCATTTCAACCCTAACGTGTGATATATTGTTGGATAGGTATTTAAAAATGAATAGGGGTTTGCTAAAATCATTTTTTGATAATGTTAATACTTTCGGAGATAATCGCTCCAGAAGTAAAAAAAATGTGCCCCCCCCCCCTAACTTTTGAATCATAAGTTTTAAAAATATGAAAAAATCTCAAAAGTAGAACTTTATAAAAACTTTCTAGGAAAATTATTTTGAACTTGATAGGTTGAATAGTTTTGAAAAAAAAATACAAAATAATTTCTGAACTAAGTTTGTAATTTAACCGTATAAGCAGGTGTTTATTGTACCTGTAATTTCTACAAAATCACAATGAAATGACGTGCTTTCAAATAAAGTAAAAAAAAAACGGTGAAAATCGGTTCACGCAATCAACAATTATCCCATAAAAATCATCTTCCATACTCGCGCGCGCAATAATTTACTTGATTTGCCGATAGATGTCGCTGTACGCGGAACGCCCACATTGTACATGGTGCTGTTAAGATTGTTCCTGATTTAATGGGGTCGGAGCAGGTGCGCCCATACATTAGGTCGAAAATTTGTCGTGCTCGAATTGTCTTAGTTGTCTTTGGTCGTTCGTTGTCTAATAATAAAAAAATTCGCTAAGTTTTGCTTGTATTGTGTCTGTCTATAATACATGGTCGATTTGATTTGGGAATTTGAACTCTCTTGCTCATACATTCGGTTCACGGAACGGGTTACGGAACCCTACACTGAGCGTGGCCCGACACGCTTGGCCGGTTTTTCTAGATACACCAACTGCATAAATAATAATATTTAGCCAGCAAATAAAGAATAATAAGAATGCCTGAGACTTGGTACTACGAAATATCTCACGACTTTTTACGGTGGAGAGTTTCGAGACTTGGCCTCTTTTTTACACGGAATGTTTTTTTATGGAATCAATTTGACCCGTAGTACGATTAGAAAAAAAGGAGAGGAGTTATGACGACATTTTTTTTTGAATGGGGAAAAAAATAATGTTGTTCTGAAAACTATCGTGTGTGGTATGTAATGAAAGGGCTTACTAAGCCGATTCTAAAAATATATCACATCATTATATTACAGTCATTTGTTTTCAATTAAAATAAAAATCATTTTCAAAACATACCAGGTTTGGGCTCCTCCGGATATCATCGTCATATATTCAGTTAAATCATTATTTGTAAAATATACCTACAATGGTATTTTTTTTAACAAGTGACTGAAATATAATGATGCGATATATTTTTAGAATCGGCTTAGTAAGCCCTTTCATATATATAGATAGCAGACACGATAGGTTTCAGAACATTTTTTTTCCCATACAAAAAGAACATGTCGTCATAACTCCTTTCCTTTTTTGTTTTTTTTTTCGTGCAACGGGTCAAATTGATTCGTATGGTCTAAAGATCAATCGTTCCGATTTTCATGCTTATAATAACACCATTTGCAGCTTTTTACTGAATTTCGGGGTGTACCGCTAGCACTATAAATGATTGATTCCTTTATCATTTATTTAATCGTATGACATACATTATTTTGGCCTTTTTAAAGTTTGTCACTCTTTAGTACCACCCTGCGGGCCTAAGATGGTTGCCATTTTATCACTTATCACGGCGTGATAAATGACAAGTCACGTGATTTGTCTGCTTAATCACTCAAATTACCGATTCAAAACATGGTTGCACGTGTCAAAATGGAGTTATCCAACTATGACATATGACAGCGATATAATGACAAATGAGAGCATGGTACGTGGTTAATGTGGTAATTTGACGTCTCAACTTAGTTTATTTTATCTAAATGCGTCCGAGGTATTAACGATAACCTATTTTAAACTTGGTTTTCACCAAAACTACCAGTGAATGATCGATTTTCTAGTGACTATAATCAATCACAGAATTGTCTGTTGAACACACCTATTATTGAAAAACTAGTCGTGAAATTTCATCAGGGAGTTTTCAACAAAGCTCTTGGCCCTTGTACTTGGGAGTTCCTAAATCAGAAATTTCGCTGCATATCAGGAGTAAGGTACCTAAGTAATGCTATTTGAGTAATTGATAAATTGTATGGACCCCGAGGCTCGTTTGGGTACAACGGGGAAAACGCTAGCGGAGGATGGCGTTTAGAGTAGGGAACAACGTTAGCGTATAAGTAATACAAATGTAGCCAGTGATTATTTTATTAAACCTAGGTACTTAGGTACTGCAATCAACATGTACTTGGGAATCAGAGAGTCATTCCTTAAAACATATTTGTCATTCTTGTTTATATCTTAAACTAGCTTCTGCCCGTGACTCCGTCCGCGTAGAACTCATTTATAACGCATCTCCATACAAACATTCATCCCCGTATGGACTGATTTCCGGGATAAAAAATCTTTTGTCCTTTCCCGGGCCTCAAACAATCTCGATACCAAATTTCATCTAAATCGATTCAGCGGTTTAAGCGTAAAGAGGTAACAGACATTATCTGTTACACCTTGTACCTACTCGAATTCCTACTTTGGTAAATAAGATAATTATCATTTCATAAATGACAAAAGATGTGCGCGCGGCTCCACCCGAATTAACATGCGTAATTGTGTTTCAGGTTAAGTACTCATCGACCTGTATTTTATTTTCTTTTCAGATCTATTAGTGAAGAAAGAAAAGAAGATTATAACCGATGGTACTCAAAACATCACACGTGTTCAAAAATCTAATTACATAAATACATGAATAAGCCATACCGTTTCATTTGAATTGATTGATTCCTTTATTTATTATGCCACCTATATGCAGGGAGTGTTTGAAAGGTGAGGTTCAAGATGGAGGACAAAACGAGTCAAAACTAACGCGCTCTACCATCTCAACCTTCAAACACTTTGGGCATGACAACCATTTTTTAAAGATATTCTCAAGAATTTTAAGAATCTAACATTCGTGACACAACACATCACAGTATTACAAAACAAACACAAAATAAATTTATTGATGTCCTTTCTGGAACAACTACATACGAGTACATAGAAGGAGAATCGGCAACGCAATTTTCAAGCTTCAACAGGCTACGATGCCCGTTTACCACCAAGCGGGCCGTATGCTTGTTTGCCTACGATATGGTATTAAAAAATACACAATATAATGATCACATTGGATTTATTACTTTTATTTCAATTTGACTATTGTACAAAATAAACTCAATAGGTATACAATTTACAAAATGAGAAAGAGAATGTAAGAGTAGGTACAAACGCAGATTTATCCATTTCAAGTCACAGTCCAGTCACCTTTGAGTAGATTTGAGTTAATTTGAATGCTTAGGTGTCTTAAAATTTAGGTTTCATCTCCACCATTCTGAAACATAAAAGTATTGTTAACTACATTTTTAATAATATTAATAGACTGACTTTTACAAATACTCTTAACACAGAATCCTCAATTCAATCTTTACCGATCAAGGATTCAATCTTGGATTCCTTTGAAGTTGCAACCAACGATAAAAGTGTCTGCTTATCACCAGACCAGCCATATGCTTATTTGCCACTCTTTGTCCAATAAAACTGCATGGTATGGGAGTCAAATTGATTAATATTACAGTAGTCTAGAAACAGATACGAAATAAACTACAGAGTAGCGGCTACATTATATTTATAATGACAAAATAAATTTTAGTTTTATTTCACTAATCCACAGTTGACTGGATATTTATATCTTACCTATTCCAATATAATTTAAATCACAAAGTTTTTAATGATACATATTTTTTTACAAGTAATACCGGTGAAATATGACTACATGGATACATATTTCACAAGTAGACAAATATTTCTAATATTAAATTAACTTACATAGATAATAACCAAAAAGAGTTTATTTATATTTGATGCAAAGGATTGTTATTAATTTAATTTGAAATTAAAAATATAATAATTTATAATATTGAATAAAATGAAGATACAAATAAAAAAATAAAGAAATTATTCAGTTAATTGGTACTTATTATGTGTCACATTGTATGATGATATTATTATGGATCAGTAGGTGACATCTAAATGTAAATAGTCATCTTGAATATATTTAGAAAATAAAGTAAATATTAAGTAAAAATAAGATTGTGAAAAGTTTCTGTCGCTGTAAATCTTTCAAAGAAATCATGTATGACAGCCAGAAACAGAAAGATAGTTTAACAATATAGCTTTCTTTTACCACCAACTTCTACAGTTTAATCAAAATTAGTATTGAAACTGTGTAACACACAATTTGGTACACAAAATTTGTATTTAGCCAAAATCTTAGAACTTAAAGTCTAGTACATTTACCTACTTTAAATGCTATCTAAAGAATGTAAGTATGTTCAACTTGCCTGGTTTTTCTACAAGGAATGTCAGGTTAACCATTTGGGACTGAAAGAAGTATTACACAGCAATTCTATTTTTTGGTAGTAGAATCACTGTAAATATCAACTTACCAATTCATTCTTGATTAAAACACGTGAACTGCCTTTATCTAACTCAAAGGCAATGCAATGCAACATGTTAATGTTTTCGTGTTTTCAGACTGGATTTCATTTCATTTATCATGATATTATAGGCCTTTCTTTGAACTGCAGCACACTTAGCCTCAATAAAATTGTTATTTCTATCATAGTCTTGAAGTCTGTAAAAAGAAGAAACATAGCTGTGAACTCGGTAAATAAGCATACTTTTGATTAAATGTGTTGGTAATAGTAAACAAACTAACCTCTGAATTAGCTGTATTTCGGCTCGCTTAATTCGGCCTCGCTTATAAAGCACTGCCTTTCATTGATCCGTAACTCATATTTGCCATAATTATGTGCAGGTATAGCAAAATATTTTTCTAAATAAATAAATAATCCAGCGTAACAGAAGCATATTCAACATTTGACATTTTTCAATTTTGGCGACATCACGCGTCACTAGCGCCTCTAGCGGTGCTTCACTCGTAATTCCTTATCGTATCGTATCGATTTGTTTCTTTTATCCATCATCCGAACATGGTTTTCATGTATGATAAATTTAAACAGTCGACAATGTGACATATTGTTACGAAATGTGACAGTTGGCCGAGCTTCAAAAACTCTAGCCATAAAGCCTTTTTTATACATTTGTTGGTAATATTGGATGACTGCTTGCTCATAAATAGGACGTTTTACTATAATGCCATCAAACTGAGAGTTAATAGAAATGTTATTATTCACTCATACTTCACTAACTTTTCAAAATATTTGGGTTTTTATTGTATTTTGCATCTGTGTGATAAGACCCTTTCTTTAAGGCTTGACATTGACAGCAAAATAAACAGTCGTCGTGAACTCCGTCGTTATCACATCATCATAAATAAGAGTAATTCGTCATCCTCCTAGCGTTATTCCCGGTTATCTCAGTTTAATACAGTATATAAGTTAAATTCAGTTTATATGACGACGAAATTTTGCGAAAAATGCAACCAAAAGTGTAAGTAACAAACAAAATAAGTTAGTTTATTGTTTCAACGTTGGTCGTCTTACTTATTTGTGTGATTAATACGTTTTCAGCCGTTGCACTCCGGCTCCAAAGAGGAAGCTTTGCGAGTACATGGCGACGCACGCGCTTTTTGCCAACGGCGAGTACGGTGGCACGAGGTTTCAGTGGCAGGCATTGGCGGATTCGCTGAGGGAGTTCGTGGAAAATTGTAAGTAATCAACAATTATCTATATGATTCATGAATATATCATGAAATCGTAATGAGATTTACTTACTACCGAGTATGATATATTAAATTTATACGTATATTTAATCAAGGCACTATACTTAATCTGTTTAAGAGAGTAAAAGTGTGTTTTGCTTGTATTTCAGTGAGCATACAGTGCAGTGAGAAAGGATTCAGTTCAATTATGAGTATTTGCATTCCTATTTGAGTTATGACAGAGCTGTCTATCCCAGTACAAATTATGTCATCATTGACGTTTATTGTACTGAGATAACAGCTCTGTCATAATGCAAATAGGTTTTGTGGAGGGCCGTGACAAATTTTGAATGAAAACAAAACTAAATGCCACCATGAGGTTTTATTCGGCAATACATCGTTACATAAAAGTGTGGCGGTTAAATGGCTCCGCGGCCTTACCCAGCTAGACACCCTTGTTATATAAAGGTATAATGTCCAAATATCATACATTTTCATTATGTTTACAGTCCAAGTCACCAAAACCATGCATGCTCAAAGATGCATTCAAAAAGAGCTCAGAGGCCACAGATCTAAATGAAGAGCTCCTGCAGGAGAGGGATGAGAGTGTAGAGGAGGTCATGTGTGTTGTTAGGACGAACAAGACCCTCAAAGCTCAGCGCACTGAACAGGATGTTGGTACAAAGAGTTGTTGAGCCAGCGGATCGAACTTCAACTATCCGTGGATCGGTTCCAGCAGTGCCAGGAGATACATGAGCAGGCGTATTTGGGATCAGGAGCTGGAACCGGAAGAGCTGCAGGCAAAGGAGATCACCACCTGCCGTGCAAGCAGGCTCCGCCCGAGCCGCCGTAGAACGCCGTCGAGCCGACACGAGCCGGTAACCCCGCGCTGACCGCCGTGTACATGGACTGTAGTATAAGAAAACTAGATAAAAATGTATGGCGCAGACGCCGAGGTTACCGGCTCGTGTCGGCTCGACGGCGAACTTAATGGAGAACTTTTATCAGGATATGTAGGTTATAGAGCAAAGTTTAATTTTATCTACTCTCCCCCCTCCTCCGGGGCGAACTTCACCCCCCTCCCCCGCGCCCATGAAGTTGTCCCGGAGCGCGGTATTTTCTATTTTAAAAGACAACCGTACAAGATACATAAAAAGTATGTAGGAACAGAATAATCCTTGATAAATTTACTATAGACCATTCATACATACAAAAGCAATATCACTTATAGTTTTATCTTAATCAGCCACCAAATACAAACGTTTTTGATAATTTTGCTATTTTTTTTACTGTACTTTTAGTATTCTTAAAAACTTCACACTTTATCGCCAAGATATGTATGACTGAAGTAAAGAATAGAATATGCTCTTTATATAAAGGTATGATTTATTTCTAAACTCTTTCATTTACCGTAGCTTTGCTACTTTTTAATTTCATTCAGTGAAATATAAATATTCGTACTGTTATATTTATATATTTATTTTTATTTATTTATTTATTTATTCACAATAATACATTGAAAGCTTACAGTGTAAGTTAGTTGGTTATACTGGGCGTTTTCCGCAAGTCCACATCCAGTGTGCCTATTTTGCGTGAATCGGTGAGGTAGCGCTACTCTAACCGCCCCGGCTCCTCCAGAAAGTTTGTGAGTGCCTTGGTGTTGCTGACTGTGTCCCGTAGTGTGTCCGGAGACCCTAGGTGTTTTTTTCTGTATACTTGAATTAAATTTAAAAAATAGGACCCGGTAGGTGGCACTGCAGTCGGTATGTCACTGATCTCCAAAAGCTGCATACGAATTTGAGCGGCTCAGCCTGAGGCATGCTCGCCCCGCGTGGCGAGGTACTCACGAGCCAATTTGGTGCACGTAAACATGCGCGGGCGAGCCAGGCGTGCTCGCGGCGAGCCGACATTGTGCGTCGATCAAAATAGCGTCGGACACGATGACAGCCGCGGCTGCGTTTATGCACCAGTTACCTCACCGAATTATTACCAAAAAGAAGAGAAAATCGCCTCGGTGGTGGATGACTCAGATGTACTAAAATCGTAATACATGTGGTGCACATTTACTTCACTAAATTACATCGTTCTGCCCGCGGCACGCTCGGATACACGTCCAAGTTACGCGAGGCACGCACACTGATATTTAAAGCAATGACGCGTAGTTGAGTGTCCAAGAGGCTCCGTCCGCGTGGAATTCGTTTATATCGTAGCTCCATACAAACTTTCACCCCCCATTTTAGGGAAGTGGGCCCCAGTTAGAAAGAGACAAAAAGTAGCCTATGTATAGTACTCTCCATCCCTTCAACTATCTCCACTTAAAAAAATCACGTCAATTCGTCGCTCCGTTTTGCCGTGAAAGACGGACAAACAAACACACACATACACTTTCCCATCCATACTAATATTATAAATGCGAAAGTGTGTCTCTGTCTGTCTGTCTGTCTGTCTGTCTGTCTGTCTGTCTGTCTGTTACCTCTTCACGCTTAAACCGCTGAACCGATTTAGGTGAAATTTGGTGCAAAGATAGTTTGAATCCTGTGAAAGGACATAGGATAGTTCTTTTCCCGAAATTCATCCCCTAAGGAGGTGAAATGGGAGGTTAAAATTTGTATGGAGATTCTTAAACCGCTAAACCGATTGAGATAAAATTTGGTGCAGAGGTAGTTTGAATTCTGGGAAAGAACAGGATAGTTTTTTTCCGAAATTCATTCCTTAAGGGAGTGAAATGGGGGGTTAAAATTTGTATGGAGATACTTAAACCGCTGAACCGATTGAGATGAAATTTGGTTCAGAGATAGTTTGAATTCTGGAAAAGGACATAGTATAGTTTTTTCTCGAAATTCATCCCCTGAAGGGTGAAATGGGGGGTTGAAATTTGTATGGAGCTACTTAAACCGCTGAACCGATTTAGATGAAATTTGGTGCAAAGACAGTTTGAATTCCAGAAAAGGATAAAGGATAGTTTTTTTTCCGATATTAATCCCCTAAGGGGTTGAAATGGAGGTTTAAAATTTGCATGTAGCTATTAAAACCGCTGAGCCGATTTAAATGAAATTGGATATGGGGATATTTATATGTAGTTCCGAGGAAGGGCATACGATAATTTTTATCCCGAATATTGGTGAGTGATGGGTGGAAGAGGAGGGTGTCACCAGGCTGTATCTCAAGAACCGTGATAGCTAGACAGTTGAAATTTTCACAGATGATATATTTCTGTTGTTGCTATAACGACAAATACTAAAAATAAAATAATTCATACTATACTAATATACTTAAATACTAATCCATATCCATACTAATATTATAACTGTGAAAGTGTGTCTGTCTGTCTGTCTGTCTGTTACCTCTTCACGCTTAAACTGCTGAACCGATTGAGATGAAATTTGCTATGAAGATAGTTTAGATCCCGGGGAAGGATATAGGATAGTTTTTATCACGGAAACCAACCCCGGAGGGGGTGAAATTGCGGATGAAAATTTGTATGGTGCTACAATATAAACGAGTTCCACGCGGACGGAGTCGCGGGCAGAAGCTAGTTTATAATATTAGTATGGATGCTGGTCTAAATTGAATACCTGGTGACATTTTATTTTCACCCCCCATCCTCCAATTTCCGCTCCAGTCCAAGTTGGCTCATTTTGGGTTGCACAGGGCAGTTCCACAACGCATCGGGAGCTCAAATACCGCGAGCCATCCGGTTGCCTCTCGGACATCGAAATTACGCGTCATTGCTTTAACTATGAGGCGCCTTTGAGCACGATCAAAAGACCGCCTCTAGGCGGCTCGCGTCGCGGCGCGCCGCTCGCGCACGGCGCATGAGCGCGTACGAATTTGAGCAAAAGGGCTTGGGTACAAATCACGCGAGGTTTTTTCGGCTACTTTTTGACCTCAAAGACCTGACCTGAAAGATCAAAACTGTTATCCTCAGATTCAGATAGCGATAACGAGATTTTGCTCTTACTTGCCTTATGGCGAAACAAAAAAAGAAATCTAAACGGTCATCGGGGCGTGAAGTTGTAAAAATATACAACTTGCTGCACCGCTCTCAGCACGCCACCGCCGGTGCGCGCCGGTGCATTGGCAATACTACTTCCCGCCGCAAAACCGCCCCGCGCCGCGCTCGCCTATCTGTGCACGCGTTTCACCGCCTCCGCGCCGCCGCCGCCACGCTTTTTTCCCGGCCGGTCTTCTATGCGGACCCTTTCATTTAGCTCATACATTACAACCGGTACCGCCTCCGCGCCGCACCACGCCGCTCCGCCACCGCTGTCAGTGCGTTTCGGCCTTTTCGTTCACTGTAGAAAAATACACGTGAGGTCTCCTTAACGTGATCTGTCGTCATTTTTTCCTGACACCCCCCTCCCACCCCCTATCGAACCTCGCGTGATTTGTGCACAAGCCCAAAGAGGTGAGCCGTGAGTGCCTCAACCCGAGGCGGCTCAAATTCGTACGCACCTTTAAAGGCAGAGATGAATGAAGGGATTCGTCACTTTCAGCCGGCAAGCTATTTAGCAAGGAGTACCATGTTTCTTTGTACAGGCTGTTTAATTATTCGGCATTTGACGTACGGTTACATGCGGAAGTCACTTGCCTCATTATCATTTTTTAGAATAAATTGTGTAGGTAAAGTCGGTATAGTACCTAGTATATATATATGTATATAGATATATTAAGTAAAGTAGGTATCATAATGAAATGCAGCGGTACACAGGATAAGTATTATTAAATTTGACCGCTTCTCCTAGTTAACCACAACAGTAGCCGCCCGTTGTGCTGGTGGCGCACGTGTGCTGGAGAGCCCTCCTCCCTCTCTCTCTCCGCGCCCTCTGCTTCCAGCGTATCGAAAGGTCCACCTTCCACCAGCGACCTACAAAAGAAAAGTGTGTCTCAATTAGATCCCTCAAATCCGTAATGTGTGACTTATTAAACTATTTTTTGTAATATTCATCCCATAAAAACATTCCATGTAAAAAAGAGGCCAAGTCTCGAAACTCTTCCACCGCAAAAAGTTGTGAGATATTTGGTAGTACCAAGTCTCAGGCATTCTTATTATTATTTATTTGCTAGCTAAATAAAATTCTGCAACTTGGCAATCACACAACTTTACTGCATTTATGGATTTTTGCATACCTAAAACTATGTAAAACAATGCGTGCTTGGTTAGTGAAAATGCAGGATTCTAGTTTTATCCACAACGAATTTATAGGGGGGCCGAAAATGACCTGAACTGCTTCGAGAAAAGGATGGTACGGCCGTGCCGCTGTTTTGCTCGACTTGGCGGGGGCACTGCCGTGCCCCCAGATTTATTGTTTATATTATTGACCCATGGATTATTGCTAATAAGGCTGAATTAGATAGAACAAATTCACATTTGCAAATTTATTTTGCAACCAATTATGCATTAAAATGCAATCAGTGCAATCTAAGATTGGGAAATGTTTGAATCACTTACCGATAGTGCTGCATTGTATATTGTACAGCACACAACAGGTAGTCTATCTATGGGCAGCGATTTCTACTTAGAAGTAGGTTGTGCTCCCCTATGTCAACTGTCGTGTAGCCTCTTTAATTCTGCTTTAACGGCACAATTGTTTAAAAATGAAGGAGTCCTGCGCTTGCCCAGGAAATCACGCGTTGACTGAGATTATTTTACAGTTAACATCCGCAATCTGAAACGTAATGGTACCTTCAATCAATGTGTATCGAAATCATTTATTTTAAAATCAATCTCGTGTCAACATTGTTTGTGATATTTGGTATTTAAAGTGGTTATTAGGTAATGATCTTTCTAAAATACTGCTGTTGGAGTGAATTTAAATGAGCAAATGCCTCTCATGTACCAGAAAGAAAGGGGTTATAGCTAGTAGTTATAATCTACTACTATGTAGTGATACTAATATTATAAAGAGGTCTGTGAGATTGTAAGTTTGTATATTTTGTATGTAAGTGCCCCTCCGAACCTACTGAAGCGTTTTCAATAGTTATTTGTGTCACAAGGGAGAAAAATAGCGGCGAGGGCGGTGTATTGAATCCTGAACGTAGCGAGGGATCCTAAAATAGAATCCTGAGCGTAGCGAGGAATTCTAACGTAGGATCCTGAGCGTAGTGAGGGATACAAGTGTTTAGAAGAGGGTTAAGATAATTTTGCTACCGAGTGACACATACTATTTTTCACACCGACTATGAAGAAATATAAAAAAGATTCTGTTAAAATTACTTAACAAGTTTTAACAAAATTGCTTAATTTTTGTTACTTACGCATTTTTAAATATTACGAAAATTCATAAATTTTGATATAATGTTGTTGAAGTTAAAACTTTAAATATGTTCGTTTTTAATCGATTACGATGAAATTACAATCGATTATTTTATTTAATGTGTTCTATTGGCACATTGCGTAAATGCTACATGCCAATGAATAAATTAAAAAAGTAGCTTGAACAGAAAAGTAGCATTTTGATCCCTCTCGTCGTGGAGCAAAACTTACTTTTCCGAATGAAAGGTGTGAAAAAATATTTTCCTCCCTTCTTTTCTTTTGAAGTCTACCTCTTCTCGTTTCTACTCAAAGGGTTACTGGAAGAGATCCCTCAAAGGGATAAGTTCGCCTTTGTACATCACTTCATCATCTTTTTGCTAATTGTTTACTGTGTTTATTTTGTACAATAAAGTTGTACTACTAGTACCTTCTGGATGGACAGTTTAGCCCGCGGGTTTATTCCTTTGATTGCAAAGGACGCGGACGAAACCGTGCGGGCAGCTACTAATGTTTGTATATTTAACAATTCATTTATCACCCAAGATGTGCAGCAACCCCCTTAAGCCTCTAAAAAGGCAAGTGCTGTGGATCGCCGGAACCAGTCATTGCCGGGAACGCTATCCACTTTCTCATGACCCTATAAACAAAATAATAATATTAGGTATAAATGATATTGTGACATCCCTTTGTAACTACTGTATGCTATGCTAATAAATACATAAAAAAAATTGTTTTGAGCGTTATTTTTACGTAGAATTCAGTAACATGGTGGATTACGTTTAGTACAATCTGTATTATTTAAGATTATTTACTAAACTTTTATTCTTAATAAATAATTATAAATATCTAGGTATATACTGGGGGCCTCAATGAAAATTTACTTAATAATATTTTTAGTTTCTGTAGGTTTACTCTATGTTATTTAAACAAATTCGATTTGATTTGATTTAGTCCGAGTGACCATTCTATTCGAGAAACAATATACCTAAGTTACCTTTATATGGACCGGCAACCCGTCGGCGTAATGAGAGCGGAGGTCCTCGCCCAAATTATCAAATAATAGAGTGCCATCTCCTTGCGCACTCTATATATATATGTGACAGAATTCAGCTCGATTAAATTCGATAGATCAAAAAATTAAAATCTTTACATATCAATAAATAAAATGCAATAATTACATATGACGTATATGCATGTTTTTTCAAGTGTTTTTATGTTATTCTCGTATAAAAAAATATACTTAGTTACTTGAAAAAGTGCGGAAGTTCAGGTTTTCTTGATCCACAGTATAGGTTATCGTTACTATAATCCAAAAAGCATTACTTACCTTAAGTACCGCTTCGATAAGCGTGTCACCCCCTTGCGCACTAATGATATGCAGAAGAACTCCTAAGTCCAAGGTCCAACAGCGTTTGTTCAAGACTCCCTGATAAAATTTCACGTCTTCTTTTTCAATAATAGGTGTGGCTTCAACCAACAAACAAATCTGTTTTATAATAGGGAAAAAATACCATAGCACACTTATCACAGTAACTATCATTATTAGGTATATCACTAAAAAATAGAGTATAAATTCACTCGTAGTTTTGGTGAAAACTACATTCGATATAGCTTATCGTTACCTCGGACGCACTTAGATAAAATAAACTAAGTTGAGACGTCAAATTACGATAATTTATCACATTAACAACGTACTATGTTATGCAAAACGGTAACGGCTGTCACTTGTCATGTATACCTGTCAAAGTTGGATAACTCTATTTTGACCATTGTGAATCGGTAATTTGAGTGAATAAGTAGACAAATCACGTGACTTATTATTTATCGTACCCTTATTGCTTGCGTGCCTGTATTTAAGTCCCCTTATATTTATTTATCTATTTACTAGCTCCTGCCCGCGGCTCCGTTCGCGTGGAACTCGTTTATATCGTAACTCCATACAAATTTTCACCCCACATTTCACCCCCTTAGGGAATGATTTCCGGGATAAAAACTATTATATGTTCTTTCCCCGGATTGGAACTATCTCTATAGTACATGGGCGCTACAAAAATGTATCTCTAACCGTACATTTTAAAAAGTAACTTAAGAGTATTAAACTCAAGACATTTCTAAATCGTCTTAATTTGGTGGTAATAAATAAAGCATCCTATTTTTGTGCAAGCATTCATCCAATATCACCGAAATAGGCTCTATGGCTAGAGTTATCACTTATCGTGCTTTAAGCGACAAGCTTTAACACATCTCGTGGGACAAACGATAAGGTTTGGTTAACGTATCAGATGCGATAAAGAATCATATCCACTATTGCGTGACAAGCGATAGCAGCCATGGTAGCCCCGCTGGGGACACGTGCAGGGTTGTGGTAGGTAGCTCCTTCGGACGCGAGTAACAGTTGTCCCCCCTTTGTCAAGTAAGTGGGCAACTCGACTGTTAGAAGTTCTTACGCCTTGGCCACGACTTTGGTCTTAAGCGACCTGTGGTGCGTCCCGCGGTGCGGAATTTAGAGCGGGGCGGCGAGCAGGCCACGTCCTCCGCAGTAGCCGCGGCGACTTCGAGCGGATGGGACGTACTCGGGTGACTCAAAATGTCTTTGACGAAAGTGGCCCTTCAGTGCCTCGAAAGCAGCTCCTATTTCATGGGAGACATTTTAAATATGAGAGAAGGTGTGCACGTGACACATCACACGTCATTTCACCCCACAGCCTTTTTACTACATGCCGCAACTTATGTTGAGGATGTTTCGGCATCCATGCCTGTTTAATATTTCTGAAATAATTGTTTCTGTCTATGGACATCGCGCGCGGATAATACAATAAACTTTGTTCTTGAAATCACCGCCCGATCCGTGCCGCCGCTAAGACCGGTCGCACCGCTCGTTCGCGCGCCTTGTCTTTGTTCGTTCCGCCCGCCAACCCGCTGCCCGCAGTCGCCGGTCGCTCGAGATCCGCGCGCTTGGTCGCCGGTGCGGAAGTTCGTGGCATCTCTTCTTTTCCGCGCTGTTTTTGTATTATCCGCGATCCGCGCAAAGTCGCGGCCAGGCGGTTAAGCCGCCCGAAGGCCTCTAACTCGGCGTAACGGCTAATTCCTTTATCATTGAATTGCATATACTAAGAACAACTGGTAATTAGATGATTTGATTACAAATTCGTCGAAAATCCATACCAATTGTAAATGCGAAAGTGTGTGTCTGTATGGGGAAGAACATATGATAGTATTTGTCCCGGAAATATATCGGGGGTAAAAGTTTGTACGGAGCTACGATATAGAAGAGTTCCACGCGGACGGAGTCGCGGGCAGTAAGCTATTAGTATAATATAACACCGAGTTAATAGTTAGAAAGTAACAATTAATGGAAGTGAAAGAATTACGCTAAATGCTTGTCATAATGACTGGAACACCTAACAATGTTAGATCGTTCGTCGCAATTAGTCCACAAAGCCTACGTAGAGCCCACGTTTGCTTTGCAAAGCTACTTAATTATAGAGGCAATTTGTGGATGAAGCTCTCAGACCAATTCCGACATATCTGCCTACCGCGCCATGTCGCCAGCCTAATCTGACCTTCCCGACATCCCATTTTGATCGTACGTCCGAACCATGATATACGGAAACTGCTATCTTTCATGGGTCTTGTAGCTGGCCACGCAACCTTTTAGTGTTTTAGCGATTCTTGGAGTGTTCAGTATTCTAGCATGGATGAGAGCTGTCTGAACCGTAAAGTGTGTTGTTTATTCAATCGTTTGGTCTGGCGGGTGGGATTCCGGTCGCCGTGTTCTCCAGTCAAACACTGACGTGAATTGACGTGGTAGCCAGCATATCCTATCAATGTCTTACCTAGTGTAGTGTGTAGGCAAGTACATTTATGTGTAAAATTGTTTAATGTATTGCTAATAAGTCGAAAGGTGAAATAAAAATGAAAAAGCGAGCATTTCATGGCTGAAAGAAAATCAAGCCCCGTTTCCAAAGCAAAATGAACATAATCGAAGAACTCTTAAAGAAAATAATAGCGCAGCATAACCTATTAGTTGCAGCCGAGTAGGTACGTACGGAGCGTGTAACTGCAGTTTGTTGCTGACGACCTTTGACTCGGAACCGGGTTTTATACTCGCAATACATAATATGTTACGACTAATGTACTGGAAACTAGCTACATTTCCTATTTTGTATTTTCCCATCCTCTTAACTTATACAACAATATGAAATACTAAAGTCATGGCTCAAAACAATGTATGGTACGAAGCGAGATTCAGAACGTAAATATAATATTTTCTATTCAAATCTATCAAACAGTACGTACATTTAATGTAGTGTATCGCGGATATGGAACGGAAATTCGTCTGGAATGCCTTTGGCACGGTGCAAGGGAAAGCCTTAATTATGATTCGCAGTATTTAGATAATTTCTACGTTATGGACGTCGCAGCGCGCAATTTGGGATGTGGTTTTCGTTTCGTTCGTGGTACGCATACATCTGATTAATTTCCAATTATTATTCACACATAGCATCACTTAGCAGTTATTGATCTGCAAATTCATAGACCTTCCTATCAAAGGATTCCCAAGCATATTTCTTCACATTTTGTATACCCCATTATATGAAACTCGTATACTCGGACTGCTTTGAAAACTGGTGACTGACACTGACCAATATGTGTACGTATGAATACCTTTTGAATACAGTTACATAAGTTAAAGATTAAGTATACCAATTATTACCAAAGTATTTATCGGTAAAAACTTTTTAATACTTTCAAATATAGGTACATAATTACAGGAATTTATAAAAGAAAATGTTAACCTCAACGAAACACCCCAGTTCATCAACACAAATAATAAAAAAACATCGTCATCTTCCTAGCGATTTCCCGGTTGTGCCCCATAGGAGCCCGAGGGGTCAGCTTTGACACCAAATCCGAAGGTATGGCGTGGGCACTAGTTTCACGAAGGCAAGTGCCATCTGACCTTCCAACCCAGAAGGAAAACTATACATTATTGGGATTAGACCGGTTTCCTCACGATGTTTTACCTTCACTGAAAAGCTAACGGTAAATATTCCGTACATAAGTTCCGAAAAACTCAACAACAAATAATAAGAAACCCGAGGCTAATTTATAAAATGAACCCGGCCAAAGCAGGGGCGGGTTTAGATTATAAAATTTTATATTTTAATTAGATAAAAGTATTTCTCTGTTCCGTAACAAAGTGCAATTAGCGGCATCGGAACAGCTGCGTCGAGAGATTACAGCTTCTTTAAGGCTGTGCATTGGAAATTATCGCGTGCTTTGAGACGCCGTTCTGACTAGATTAAGAAACAATAAGGTCTGATTTTCAGATATATGATTCTTGACTATATGATGTTTATCTGATTTTATCGATACATCAGTGCTTAAAATTTCCTCGATAGAAAAAAAAACCAAAGTTGGGTCTGTATTTTCCTTTTTTTACTCAGCCTACTCAAACCATACATTATTTTACGACACAATCAAGCTATAGTATTTTATTTCATCTAAAATCTCACTTTATGAAATTTAAAAAATACTTCTCTAAGTTAGGTATTTATCGAATTTTGTCCAAAAAAGCCATTCCTGGAGAGTGTTACATCTCTTTTCCTCGTGCGCGGAAGGCATCAGCGTGTCTCTGTCTAGGGGGCGTGTTCGACTCAAATCAAGGCATCGCCTTAATAGGGAAATGTTTCTTGTGATGCAATGTGAGAGTGTCAGGAGAGAGCACACCAGTAATATCTATAACGAATGGATGAGAGACAATGTTGCAGTGCGGATCTGTTGAGATTTGCTGCGAACTGGATTCTACTAGTCAAGTTGTTTGGGAAATACTTTTCTGAAAATAAAGCCAGTTTTTACATAACATTTATAAAACAAGCTTTTATTGCCCTCTGTACTTTTTTTGTAGTTGTCAACTTGAAGACGATTTCAATGAGCCCTGACATTATAGTTTTGTCATGAGTAATTTAGGCGTTGTTCTGGCCACCTTCCGTCTCCATCATCGGGCCACGTCAATGGTACCTTAATATTGCATTGTCACCTGACTTCAAAGTGTGTACAAAACTTCAACTCGTTCCAACTCTGAGAAATTAGTCATGTGAGTCTTGCGAGATTTGATACATACCCCGGGAAGGGTGAAAATAAATAAAAGCTTGCAAGTACGTACTTATATCTCATAATCATAGTGTTGCGCCGGTGGTATAAACTTCAAACTTGATTTTCCATGCTTTAGAAGCGTTTTCAGCAGGCTGAAAAGTGATTTCAGGCCGTTTCAGAGGTGGCTCTTCCACATACTAGAAGATTGAAAATTCACCCTAGTTGCCGTTGTTTTCAGGCGCCTGAAACATGTTTTCAGCCCGTTTCAGGACAGCTTCTATCAGATGGCGCGATAACCTGAAAACCCGTTTTCAGGCGTTTTCACGACCCCTTATGGGCCTTTGAAGTACACTTCATTATACGGCGAAATTTCTCGAAGGAATGAAAGAGACAGCACTATTAGAGAGAGACATCTAGATTGAGAAGGTTCGAGAAGTGTGTGAAAGAGACAACTAGAAAGGGACAGCATATTCGGGAATGTTCCAGTCGTCGGGTCGAACGAGCATCGAACAATCTAGACGCTCTGGAACATTCATGAACCGAGGGGTCGCCGTTCCCTATAATCGGACCTTGGACCGATTATTCAAGATTTCTCCGGAATGTTCTAGTATGAAGGGCTCCGGATATATAAGCCGCGCGCAAACGCAGCGGAGGAGAGTTTGGAATTAAACTGCGAACAATGCGAATCTCAAAGCGAAGCGAGTGAAAAGTGCGTCATAGTGAATTGATTTATTAAGTAAGCCTTGTTAATTCGTAATTTTGTAATAAAGTTTGCATTCCTTTTAATTAGTGATCAATTACTGTATTTTCTATCACGTTACCCACCCCGTGGACGTAACAATAGCACCCTTTTCCTAGATTTTAACGGATTCATGTGTCGGCCCTTCGTTGTATTAGACACATAATACTGTATAATCATAGAGTTTGAAATGTAGCTATCATCGTGTATAGGTACATTGGTATTATACAGCTGTGACTTATAATTACTTACGTTATCATGCTGGTAATGTTAATTGATTTGGTTAGTAAGTATATTTACGACACAGATCGCCATAATATAAAGTTCTGAAAGTAGGGTAATCAGGGTAATCGTTATAAAGTTAGTAACTGTTGAGGAAATTACGTTCACAGGATCTGGATATAAATAAATAAATATTTGGGGACAAGCTCACATATCAACTTAGGCCCAAACTAAGCAAAGCTTGTACTACTCATATTCGCCTAGTGCCTGCAATACGGCCACATATACCGGCAAAATGTTCCCCAGGCTTCAATTTTACTACATTTCAACCGCCTTAATATCAGTGCGATGTTCACATATCCTGAAGGCGCACAGGCACCAAGAATTTACAGATTTCGATACACCCAAAACGGGTTCGGAAATTAAGAATTAGAATGCATAAAATAAACCCTCTCACAGCACATCACCTGCCAGCCACTATGATCAGTACACTAGAACAATGAGGAATAAAAGGTTTATAGTAATATCATTTATCAATACATCCCGGCGCAGGATGGAGTCGGTGACGCATTTCCGGCTAAACCCGTTCGATCGTAATGTGGTTATAGCAGTGCGTTTGATTAACTCCCGTCGGGACGTTGGTGCTAATGACTCGAACTCACTATACATCTGTGGTAATTGTCGTATTTTTTACATATAGTTATACGCAAACTCACATCAAACAGCAGAACACATTTCAAGATAGTATCCAGAATTTTAGCAGTAATGTAATGAGTCAGTTTAGCATGCAGTGATATTACATTGACAAAATGGAAGCGCATCGCTCATAACACCATAATGTTACATTCTATTTTAGGGTTCCGTAGCCAACAAAGAACCCAGTTAAGCTAGAAAGCTAATTAAAGCATGATGATATAGATTAATCAACAACAATTACATTTAGGGAACCGATTACCGTTTGATAACCGGCTTAAAAAAAAAAAATAAGGCCTATCTCTGGAAAATGAAGTAGAAATATTTTCAAATAATGATTCACAAATAGTTTCGAGTACCAACAACAACATGAATCAAGCCATCGCATTACACAAAGTCACGACATTACGTTACGTTCCATGATCTTATTGAAGAACATGATGTACCTACTTAATAGATCACTAATCATCCGTAACATTGTGTTTCACTGCAATTTGGTTAATAAAACAATCCAATTCTCCGATAATGCCATCATCACAGTATTTACAGTACACGTATCACCACAAAACGACTTATTTCCCGGACGTATGGTGCCTTGAGTTCTTCAATTTCGGGAGCGTGCTACTCCACTCTCCTATTAAGTATACATTAAATTTCGATAAGTACTCTGTCTAGTCGTGCTACTAAAAAAAAGTAACTATAATGACGTTGTTTATATAAAAACCTCGTATTTTTTCGTAAAGCAGAGTACCACTTATAGAAACTGATTGCTAAAGGAGCTTGATGACAGCGATAATCAGAAATGGAAAATAGTGACCACAGATTTCACCGATAGCTTTCCGAGTACGTGTTGTGGCTTAGCATGAGATGAACTGCCATGACAATTATCTACGGAAACTTTGCATTTTCCTTTGATAATTATTTTATTTAAGTAAGTTCTTTAGAGCCCTGAACAGAATAAGTAAACTGTACTTGAAATTTGGAAAGCCATTTTTCAGCCATTTGCCGGAATCCAATTTTAGCGTAATTCGGTGACAACGTAAGAATACTATGGCCCCACCGCTCGATCTCTTCTGATGACGGAGACAGAAGCTGGCCATAGTAACTCTACTAATAACTACACGAAATAAAGCCGTCATATTTGGGTTGAAACACAACAAGCGCCGTCTCTGAACAAGTACTTGATGACTACAAAAAAAGAGCAGTCGGCAATGAAAGGCTGTAGGTACCAAAAGTGAAATTCTTCTGCCTATGTATTCTCACTCAATCTTCTTTAGGTTCTTTAGGGTTTTGAACTTTTTCTTCAAATATCCACTTAACATGAGATAAACAAAAAAAAACGAAAAGAAGTAGGCGCGGTGCGTGCAGGTAAACGCGGGCACAACCGGTCCCTCCGCTTTATTTTAACGCAGATTGCTCACCAAATTACCCCTTTCTACCCACTTCAAACAAATATCAACCTTAATTCGAAGTGACACAAAGCACATTGGGTGTCTCTATGCATAGGCGGCTATTAGTGTTATCGAATATAATGAAATAAATTTTGCCTACGTCTTACAAAGTGGTGTAATATTATCCCCAGGGAATCCTTTCTCGCATAATATTTTTTTAAAATTTCAGCATAAATTTTGTTGTCTGCGTTCCGAACGCGATAATTAATTGCTTGCGTCGTGTGTAAGATTCCTTCCAACTTTATTTTGTATTGCAATAAATTATTAAAGACTGAGATATATCGCTAGTCTATATTCTGTTAAGTCTTATTTTGCGTCTGTACCAAAACTGCATTGTATCATATTTTATCTATTTCTTTACGCGAGAGTGAAAGCGTTGTTCATCATATCAGCCGAAATACGTCCAATGCTGGACATAGGCCTCCCCCAAAGAGTGCCAAAGTGACCGGTCCTGCGCCACCCGCAACCTTTACCTGGTCATCAGTCCACCTTGTGGGGGCCTACCCACGCCGCGCCTTCCGGTACGTGGTCGCCACTCGAGAACCTTTCCACCCCAACGGCCATCGGCACGTGCCACTTAGGTTTAGCGATTCGGAGGGCTATATCAGTTACTTTGGTTCTGCTGCGGATAGATCGATCACGCAGAGAAACTCCCAACATAGCCAAAGAGCTATGGAGAGCCATAGCCCTTTGGGTGACTTTGAGCCTTCTTATGAGGCCCATAGTAAGCGACCACGTTTCAGTGCCATATGTCATCACAGCCATCAGTGCCAAGCGTCGTTACTCGTTAGTAATCTAACTCAATTTCAGCGGTGCGAGAATAGAGCCCCTGCTGGGTTCACAACTCGTTAAAGTTACCAAATACATAATAACTATACAGACACACGTTTATTATACCTATGTATAGCACCGTTTCACGCCGTATGTACATATGGCGTCAAAACGAAGATATTCTCCCCTCTTTCCCGCGTGGTCGTGCCGGAGGCTCCCCCTGGATTTTCCCCAGGCTACCCTCCAACCACGCAATTCGACCGCTATATTGGGTTCGTCCTATTATAGCAACAGTCAGGTTCAAAAAAAAAAAAAAACTCCCGTTGATATATTATTAGACCGAGTTATCTGAATTTCCTGAAGGGTTCAGTTAATTTCCGGCCGTCCCCCGTCAGTGGGCTACTGGTCCTTGATACAAGCGGATACATACAACACGCTTTACACGGTGTTTATGGAAATTTCCTATCGCTACTGAAAGGTTTTTCAGTCGACAATGTCGGACAGAAGTGTGATGAAAAATTGATGACTATAGAAATTCGTTTGAAGTTTTGACACTTTCTATTCTTAAATAACAGTAGTATAATTTTAATGAAGGTATTTATTTAGACAATAAGGGTTCATTTAATTGTTTTAGTACATAATATCATCATAGTCTATTATGTTTTAATTATACTGACTTAACCTATAGAATTACTGCGGGTTTGTAAAGAAATGTCAGAGCGGTGAGTGTTAGATGATAGCTTTTTTATCTTTAATGCTATCGGCCTCTGGATTCCGCTTTTGATTCCAACAATATGTTTGCGAATTATGGCGTGAAACCCATCTACGCGGGCAACGGCAAATAAAGAAAAATTGTAATCCAAAATCTAGTGGAGATTGAACGAGATACGACACAAATATCGGGCAACATAATTCTGAATCTGTAAGAATAGGGATGGTGACACCCAAATAAGATAAGATATTAAATATACTTATAAAATTTTCTCGAAAAAGGAATAGTAATATATCCACGTGGAGAAAAAAAGTAACACAAGGCAATAAATAATCACAAAGTTAAAAGGGTCCAAAGTTTTAGAAATGGTATTTATACTCTGTCCCTTTTCCGCAAAACGCAGGTGCACATGAACCGACTGTCATTTACTATGAGAGTCGAGACCCGTGACGTCACGGGCCTCAAGCGTTTTCTCTCTATCAAGCTATATTAAAACGACTTCCTATTTTATTGAGATATTTGAATAGGATTTTCGTCATTAAACATATTATTTGGCCTTCTTTAGTAACTAATAATAAAATAAAGAGTCCACAACCCTATTATTCCAGGCATGTTGCTGTGCATTACTGCCATTTACAAATAAACCACTAAGGTAAACGTCCCAATGTTTGACGCCTTAATTCATAATAGTTGACGCCTATTGTTAACCTCTTTTTTATGAATTACGATTCAAAATGTCAAGTATTGGACCAGTGTCAGGCACTGAGATGTTTTACCTTATATTTCGCAAAAGCATGAACTGCGTACACATTTTCTTTATTTTGTACACTTCATTATTTATTCATCACAATCTGAATTAGGTCCACGGCTGTTCCACAGTCCTGCGAGGACTATTTTGCATTATAAAGAGACCTGTCAGACCAGTTAGCAGTCTAAACTCGTATGCTCCGTCCTATTTCAGCCTCTCATTGTTTGGTGCCGTGCTTCGTTCCGGGCCTCGGGTTTAGTCTGACTGCTGGCGTACTTGTGCAAAGATAGCGATGCTATGTTTGCTTTCATGCTAATGACGTTGTAATGAGAATTACTTAGTTTTATATTTCAAATGGATGATACGGCCAAATTCGAGAGGCATGATGTGAAAATAAAATTTCGCCCCTATTAAAAATAAAGGAGCACTGCGTGAGAAATCAGGCCATCAAACACAAAATACAAAGAGCTCCTTAAACATACAATATATCTGATATTTGGCTAATCAACTTATCATCTTTGCGTTGTACGTAATTAAATATAGCAAATATTGTTGTAGAAAAAATAAGAAATTGTATGTTCTTAAGAATACATTTTATTTTAGGATTTATCTATTGTAAGTAAGGCACCCATTTAGATCTCAATTCACATTTAAGTTTTTGGTCGGATACAATTTTACTGTACTTTCCACTGTGTGCTGTATATAGGTACTGCCATTTATGACTACGTATATATATATAATACTGTTATTTATTAGTTAAGTGAAAATGTACCTATTTTCTAATACGATCCTTTATTGTTCATGAATAAATACTATGTCTATGACTATGATTAGTATTGTTACCCTATCTTTCTATCTACCTATAATTCGTATGACACACTTTCGCTCAATACGAATGTCTCACTCTCATTTTTGTTATGGGCAGGTGCCCATAACAAAAATGTGTGGCCAACTGCAATTAAGGTTAATTGCAGTTGGCCACTTACATCTTTGATTAGGCTAAAAACAGGATCGATTGGCATCATGACAAAAATGCTTGTGACAGACGAACGGCCAGGCACCGATGTGTTTCGTTTTACAATCTTTTTCACGGAACACAAAAATATCAACTATGGGAATAGGATTGACGTGTGTTGTTGGCGATGGGCTAGCAACCTATTACAGCACTACCCAGCAAACATTGTAAGTGTTTTTTCCTAGGCTGAAGAATATATTACTAATTTAAGTAAAAATTACATCATACGCACCAATTATTTTCGCTTATTGTACATGTTTACTCCTGGGTTAAAATAAAGGACATTACAACGTAAATTTCACTTTATCAATACACCATAATGTAGGAGACTTCATGGTTGAGAATAAGGCTAAATATTAGGTAGAAGTAACTTCGAAATCCGACCAATAGCTCATATATACTTTTATGTACATATTAGGTGTTTTTGCGACGTAATTATTTCTTATACTGGATACCTTTAGGTCGTCGATTTATGTCACTTTTGCTACCAATTGTTGAGTAAATTTTACGTTCAATAGATACCAAATTGTGACCATTAAGTCTCCTACTTAATGGTTGAGAACAAGGCGAAATATTAGGTATTACTAACTTCGAAATCCGACCAATAGTTCATATGTTCATATTAGATGTTATTGCGACGTAATTGTTTCTTATACTGGGTACCTTTTGGTCGTCGATTTATGACACTTTCGCTACCAATTATTGAGTAAGTATTACTTTCAATAGATACCAAATTAAGACTATAAAAGTAAAGACACTTGTAAGATATTAACATTACCATTAGGTTGTATTTTGATAACTTAACGGTCAAACTAACATAAAAATTGAACTTATAAGTTGGACGTCGCGTGAGCGACTTCAGGTAATTTGTTTTAGTCACAAGTTACTCATTCTTCGGTGAAGTAGTACGTATTTACGTAATAGTTCGTATTTTATCTAAATTAGTTTCTGATCTACAATGGCCAAAGACAAAAAAAAATACAGACATTCAAGCAGTTTCTATAGGAAGTGTAAAAGTAAAATGAAAATTCAAAAAGAAATATTTAAAGAAGGACCAAAGTGTGAATTGGCTTCTACATCCAGTTTTCGTGAAAATCCGACTTCCAGTCAATTTACTGATACCCATTCATTGACACAGACCTGTAAGGATCCTGATTTTATGCCTTCGAGTGATGACGAATTAGAAGGTAAAATATCAGAAAATATAGATAGCAATGCAAACTTTGCACACGAAAACTCTGAAGATGAAGACGTTGGAAATGAAGACGCGGCTATAAAATTTATAAAACTTATGGCAGACCTAAAAAACTGGACGGTACAGCATAAACCCACCTCCCCATCTCTAAACGACTTGTTAGTTTTATTGAATAAATACGGATTTAAACTGCCAAAAGATGGGCGAGCACTACTAAAAAGTGACGATGTCATTATAGAGCCTATGGGCCAAGGCCAGTTTTGGTATCAAGGTGTAAGAAATTGTTTACAAAAAACTATGAGAGACATTAAGTTCTATATCCAGTATTGAGTTATTGATCAACGTAGACGGTATGTCTCTTTTTAATAGTACTGCTTCCGAAGTATGGCCTATTGCTTTAGCAATATATGAAATGCCAAATATAAAGCCCATGCTTGCAGCAATTTACTACGGTAGTGGAAAACCACCTTTGGAACTCTATTTACGACAATTTATAAATGAGATGAATGTTATTATAGAGGAAGGCATAATAATAAATGAAAAACAACTACTAGTGAAAATTAAGTGTTTCGTCTGTGACACTCCTGCTAGAGCGTATCTGAAAGGTGAGATACCTATTGTGAACTGAATGTATCTTTTGTAACACATCAGGTAAACGTATACCTACCAGTTCTTGACACTGTCCCATTAAATTAATAATAACATTTATTTCATAAATATCTTACATCAGTCGATCTAGTCCGAAAAAACGATTCAAACTAAGCATAAAATCATACAAACTAATCATTAATTGTCACAGTATAGGTAGTTACCGATTTTTTAATGTCTGTCTAATTTTTACTTAATCTTCAAGATTCCTTTCGATTTCTCTTCCAACACACAACAGCAATACACGGCCACGGTCGACCAACTGTTAAACAAATACTGAATGCGATCGTGCCGCGCGGTGGAAGCGACGTCGCGATGCCGTCGCTTCGACCTATTGGTCCCTGATACAACCTCAAACAGTAAATCTATACCATTAGGTAACAGAAATATGTATATTTACCATTAATTCTACTTAAATACCAATAGGTCGTATTTTTAAGTAAAATGTAACATGTTAGTCGAGCCGACATTTTGTTTGGTTATAATTAAGACGCAATATTTCAAATTGCATAATTTAGGTATGTTGTAATCACCTGAATAATAACTCCCAACGGTACTTCTATATAATAATGGTACTCTAGTATAAGATATATACTAAAGAAATATAAAACGTAGAGTCAAGAGTTGTTAACGTATACCATGCAAAATGATGAATCTCAATTACAAGCAATACATCTTGAACTAACAAAAAAATTCATACTTGATTATTTCAAAAGCCCATCGGTAGTTTTGAATGTAAACCTAACATAATGCACGTAAAAAAATTCTGTGCACTAGATTTCATCATAATCTCATCTGTAATCGACCTAAATTATTTTGCATGAAGTAGTGGCCGCCATTATCATCGCAAAACTTAAGATTGGTTTTTGGCCAGACATTTTGTTTAAGAGCGAAATGAAAATATATCCGTAATAATTTTGTCTCCTTTTCTCTTCATCACGTGTCAATACCTTATCGAGTAATTAAATGGTAAATAAATACGTTGAGATCATGATAAAAAGTGGTAAAGTTTACCAGATTAATACATTGCAACTTAACGGCACGTCGTGTCGACGTCGAATCCATCTCGAAAAAATTACCTTTGTATTGACCTAATGGTCGTAATTTCTAAAACTACATGGAAGTAACGTAGCCGGCACGTGCTTTTTTCCCACTTTGGTTGATTCTACGTCGACTCGAGGTCGATCCAAGGTAACTCAATTTGGTGACAGTGAAATTTGCGTCCTATAATTGGTGCTTTTATCGCAATTTTTTACCAAAAATGTATATTGTTTACAGATGGAGAACCTACAGCTACAGGGCCACTTCGGACTGACAATAAATTCCATATTTCTGCCTACCTGTTTTGGTATTACAGAATCTATGCAGTAGAATCTGATCAGCGAGTCGAATCACAACAAAAATCGGCAAATTTGAAAAAGAAACCCAATGCTGGTATAGCACGACATGCATAACGGTGTGATAGGTACTTAAAACAGACAAGTTATTTATTTTGTAGGTAAAACGGTTGGATTATAAAGAATTTGAAAAAATGCTTGTGAAACGACTCGTTGGTAGACTCTAAAAATTGACATCGTCCCGTCCGAATTGAATATTCGAGCAGTGCATTTTTTTTGTAGAAAGTATGATGTCAACGTCGTCGTTAGCGAACAAACCCGTCTAACTTCATCACAAAGCCACCAATGCCATTCGGGTGCCAGCAATTAAAAAATCTCGCATGTGTGCACACAATGTAGGCGTTTCAGCACTTTGAAATTGCAAGGACATTCTCTTCACCGTTTTATTATGGAGCATGAAAAGAGAGCGGGCTTGGAATAAATTAGAATCATTTGAATTTAAGTCACTAAGTTTTGTGAACTACTTGAAGTGAATCACAATTTGACATTAAGATTGGCAAGTAGCCCAAGCCACGAGAACAATTGAATTAAGGATGCCTAGCGGTGGGACTTAAGCTGATGGTGATATTTAAGTATTATTCATACAAAAATTATAGGTTGGTAAAGTCAAAGTCGATAAACTACAACCGGTTCGGAAAGAAAACCTCTGCCTCGAGAAGTAGATATGCATTATTATTAGGTACAATCGTACGCATCACAATCCCTTCGCCTTTAGGATCAAAAGCAACGACGTCAGACAATGCAGTTTGATTTAGCATAAAAGTTCACCTATCACATCATATCTCATATTGAATGAAAAATCTCCGTACATGTAAGTCTGCATAAGCCCCAATCCGCGCCAATCTAATAGAGAGTCGAGTATAATCCTCGGTCCAATTTGTCAAGCTTCCGAAAAGGTGAGGTTTGTATTGTTGTAGCGAAAGTAATATGTGACTAACTATAATTGTCAGGAAAATACTCAGATCATAGGTAGAGGTTAATAAGTTTGGAAACATGAAAACGTTGATTTACAACAAAACTTAAATTATTCGAGTGTTGTGGACGAAAGCATATTTAGCAACCTGTCTCTTAAATAATATCACTTTCTCTTCGTCAATTTGTAGAAGTGGCACTGAAAATTACATTTCATGTGAATTCATTTAAGTTTTGTAGTATATAAAGAAGCTCAATAATTAGTGGAATGGTAACTACTAAACTGTAGGTATTAATCTTATACACGAAGAGCCGAGCTCCCTAAAGACCGAAACGCACTGACAGCGGTGGCGGAGCGGCGCGGAGCGGAGGTGGTAGTTGTAATGTTCGAGCTAATATGAAAGTATCCTCACAGAGCAGCGCGGCGCTACGCGGTATTCTGTGTGGACCCTTTCGTATTAGTTCGAACATTACAACCGGTACCGCCTCCGCGCCGCGCCGCGCATGGCGGAGCGTGTTATTTTTTCGTGAAACTTAGGTGGGCAATTGGGAATACCCGGATTCAAAGATATGAAAGCGCTTAGAGTATATAACAATAGGCTTGCCTAAACATATAATTTTTAGGCAAGCCGTCGGGAATCCGTTTGTATGGGCGCTCCGCCGCTGGTACAGTCGCCATCACATAAATCTCAGCGATCAAGGTGTTCACAAACATCTGAACAAGACTTGTCAAAGCCATAGAGTGCATGTTTAGATATTTTTGAACACCCTGAAGAGTACAGATGTATGAGACGCTGACTACTTTAGTGTGATACCAATAAAACAAACTTTTATTATGTGATTTTTGGAGCGTAGGTGTGAAAGTATGTATGTAGGTAATATGTGTTTAAAATTACAATATTGTACGTGTATACCTATCATTATCACATTACAAACGTGCCTCATTCTAACTTATGATATGAGGAAAACCACAAATTAGAGTGTAGCATGTCCCCGTGGATTGAACTAACAATTAAACTCCAATTTGAATACAATAATCCGATCAATATAAAGCTCTTCCTAAACAAACGCAACATAAAAGTTCTTTCTACACGTGTCTTACTAAATATGTAGCTACGAGACCCAATTTATGTAGGTACTAGCGACCCGCCCCGGCTTCGCACAGGTACTAAATATATTTTACATATAAAGCTTCCTCTTGAATCACTCTATCTATTAAAAAGAACGCATCAAAATCCGTTGCGTAGTTTTAAAGATCTAAGCATACATAGGGACAGACAGCGGGAAGCGACTTTGTTTTATACTATGTAGTGAAGCCGGTTGTTGACACATTTCGTGCGGCCGTAAGAAGCCTTACCCGGGACGCCATAATGCCTGCTGAGACGGATTTGGACAAAAAACTCGTGACCGACTTCCTGTTCAAGTATTAAATATCCTTTTTTACATGACAAGCATGAATTTCAAACCAATTAAATTAATAGGGGAATATCAATTTCACTCGAGTTCCAGATTATTGTTATTTCTGTAATTGCAATAAATTTAACAAGCGCCCATATCTATTGCAAAAATCACATAATCTTCATTAAAATCATAGTCCAACCGCTGCAAAATTATAATCTGCACTGTAACGACCTGGGAAATACCATGAAATTGGATAGCTTCTTGAAGATCGTCGATTGTATGAACTCCTCCCAACAATAGAGCACCTATTTATACAGTTTTAGTGTTCTGTTCCTAAATTTATCCAACGTAACAATTATGCTATTACTCGATGTATTTCCGTCTGTCACAGGCAGTTTTTAAATGTGTACAAAGATTTATTTTAAAAAGAAGTTTATATGGTTTTTTAAATTAAATGTCGATCAGTTACTTACTAACAACTAGGTATTAATCTGAGGCTCTAGTATAAGTTTTACCGAAACAAAACTTTAAGATCGCGTTTGCGTTTTACTCTCCATTTGTATGGGATTTGACAGCTAAACGCGAACGCGGTCGTAACGTAACGTTTTGTTTCGGTAAAACTTATACTCGAGCCTCTGATCCGTCATTCGTTTCGTCTCTTAACATAACGTAATCGGCGACTAAATTCTCGTTTTCCACCTGACTCTCCTCTGTTACCCGATCCACTGAACTATTCACCCACACAATCACACGATGACATCAAGTATTGATCTCTTGTATATACGGCAATATCATCCTACGTTATTTGCCAATATCCTTGGATCATTAAGGAAATTCGTGTAACAACATTATATCACGTGTGACCTGTGTTGGAGTGGTATGAACCCCGCACTTGACTTCGCAAGGGTTCTCGGGGCGAATTTGCCCTCCAAAGAAAAGTTCTTGAATGAAGAGCATCTTTAGTTGTTGCCGATCCCTTGCAATTTTTCTTACACACCAGTTTTTGTTATTTTTTTGTATATTATCTCGTTACAGAGGCCTTTGGTCATTAAGATTCACGGGTTTCGTTGAGAACTGTTCATTACCCAAGATTTTAATTACATCCATCCTAGATGCATCTGTGAATAAATGAATGAGAAGAGTCAAGTTTTGTTGCGGCGACATCAGCTTGACCTCTGCTGAACAGAGATCAGTAGAGTAACTCACTTTTTACAACAATTAGTCGTTCATATATAATCCCATCTTTTTCTTTTTTTTTATTCAAAAAGAAGAAATTACATTTTATACATTAACATAAAAACTCGCCAAACTGTGACGTCTGAATAGTAAATATTTTCTACTGCAAAATTATGGTACCAAACGGAATTATTGTTGCGGTATTCTTAAATGAATTCGGTCTCCGTTTCGTGGCTGAATTCCGTGAAATTATTTTGTTTATATTCCTGCCTGAGATCAAAAATTTTGACGCGAAACGCAGGGCAAACATTCTAAATTTGTGAATTTTCTTGGTCTGTTTGTACGGAAATAACGAACAGCAATATTTTAAGATGCTTGCCTACTTTGATAAACAGATATAATGATTAAAAGAAGCTGCCTTGGGTAAACAAAAGTGTTTGCTGGAGCTAATAACTTCCGTAAATTATGTCTGTCAAAGCTAACAATTTATTTTTATCGGAAGAGCGAGCGCCTCCTTTGATCATTAAAATGTTTATTTTACTATTTGTTTACTTATATATTTTATTTTTATAAAGGACCATGTAAACTGTCATTCTATGGAATTTGCTAACTATGTAAACAAACCGTCATACTGAAATTGACATTAAATGTCAATTTCAATACATTGTTTGTTTGCATAGTTAGCAAATTCCATAGAAATTCTGAATTCCTTAGACACGAAACGCCAATTACTAAAGGAGAGACCTAAACCTTCCTACGTGTACACCTATAACGCAACTGGCCAACTCTACTGTCCCCCATGTAATAGAGTTTTTAAGAGTAAGTTTGGTCTAGCCAGCCATATCAGAGCTCACAACTCACAATAGGGCAAATCCGTAATTGCTAGGGTCGCCGTCATCGAAATCGATGAGGAGGACTATATATATACTTTCCTGGGTAAAGAGAATATGGAGAGAATATCATTATGTAGAGAGGTCGAACACGCCACGTTGCGGGTAAAAACATTCTTCTTTGTTTGTGTTTTTTTTTAGATTTTTACAAACAAAATTCGTAAAAATATACATTTGCCGAATATATGAGGTTTTACTAAACCATCAAGTACTTTAATAATGTTTCAAATTAAACTGTCATTTTATGGAATAAGTATATATACTTCGTTACAATTAAACACAACAATTAAAATGTATCTGGAGTTATTAAATTGATTGATAACAATAATCTAGATGCATAAATGAAATAATTTATTACTTCCTACCGAATTACCGATAAATGCCAATCACATTCGTATAAAGCAATAAAACAAGGCAAATCGTATAAAATTAAACCCATATTTCATACCAGTTGTCGATCATATCGCATAATAACAATAAACGTCAGACCTGGAGTGCGTGGGCGGGTCGAAGTATCCCAAGCCTTAATAATTTCCAATCAACAAATGCCCCTATAAAAAAAAACCGGTCGTGCGAGTCTGACTCGCGCACCGAGGGTTCCGTACAATCTATCAATTAACTCAAGGGAAAGTCCCAATATTTGACACCTTCATTCTCATAACAGAATTCAATTTCAAACAACGAATAACGAAGGAAACGTAATCTGCAGTAAAGATTCTTCTTTATAAATCTTCACACCTCTATATCCACGATCATTGAGCAAATTGCACGTCTATAATACCGACCAGTATATAGTGACCTGCGGCCGACTTGGGCGTCCCGTCTTCACGCCTAACTAGAGATATTGTCAGAGGGTTGAGGTGGGTCAGGTTAACTGGTACCAGTATTGCATGCTTGTATCTAGCGGACAATACATTTAAGTTCAGGCACAATAGCTCAAGCTTGGATCCGTTTAAAGCCTTGATTGGGTCTTCTGTAAAAGTTTGGGCACTGGGCAAGTACATTGCAGATTGATCTGTAAACCCGTGGAACAATATTTTTGTTTCAATCATAATATACGTTTTTTTGCAATCCAACCAAAAAAGATAATTTTAGTGTAAGACAACGTAAGTATGTCTTCGTTTTCATTCAGTTGGTTGAATTGGCATTGACAAATTTCAACCCAAATGGTTAACCAACAAGTAGTTATGGCAGTATCAGCGTATACCAAAATTTAATATCACTTGGATTCGTTGTTACGTCATTTCACTTGGATTTGTTCTACATATTAGTTTATTTTAGGAAATATAAATTAAATTCTATTATATATTTTTCTTGAAATAGATCAAATTTACTAATATTGCAAATACCTGTGGGTTGTTTTCATTTAAATTGTCCGAGTGAAGAAATCTTAAAGCATCTAAGATGAAAGGCCCCGGATTATCATCCCACAAGTAAATCAATATTATTGAATGTCGACGTAAATATAACCAGTCTATTGAATTCCCTCCCTCCTCCGCGGTTTAGGGCTATGAAAAGTAACTAAGGTGTATGCATGGGATCACCAATCCCTCGATCTATTCAGAGCATCCCCTTTTATGTGAATTTCTCACAAAATAGCCTAACACAAAAGGAGTAGGTAACGTGATACTATCCATAGATACATTTTTGGAAAATAGATAAAAATATACAAAGAGTAATGTCCAATTGGTTGTGAGACAAAAGATATCATTGTGTAAGAAGCACCATGTAACAAGCGTCGGGAGTCATTGTTCAGCGCTGCTAGTTCACTGCGAAAACAGAAAAGCAGCATGACAGGTGCCACGGAACTAAAATTCCAACTGTTTTAAAACCCTTCGCAATTTTCCAGGTGGGATTACAAAAGCAATCCTTGAGCAATAACAGGCTCTCAAAGTAACCAGTGCAGGATACCTAGGCATTGTGCGAGGACGCTTCAGACCACTCAAAGTTCCTCTTAATTAAGGGGGGGCAATACTCAAATGCTTCTCGCCCGCACCGAATGGACCCATTCAGACGTGTGCCGTCTGGTATGAGATAACGAAGCTCTCTCGGTTATTACACTTCTGTTTCTTTCCGTACACGACAATTTGTGTGTGATTCCGCCGTGTAGGATGACAAATTCGCTTGATTAAATTATTCGAGAGAGCTTGCACCATTGCCTTCGCGGAATGAGTAAGAAAAAAGATGATTGCGCTGGGATAATGGAGCCGTTTTTTCCTTGGATAACGGTTGCCGGTTGCCGGGAGCCTTCTTTCATCTCACATATATTATGCTGCAATTATATTACGTATGGTTAAATTTAATTAAATCGCAAGTTTGATATAACAATCTCGGGTTTATATTACTTTCCCTCTGAATTTAATTCCAAATCTGAGCGTCTTCAGGGAAATTTATCTGTAATATTGTGTTACACTTTAGCCACGAATTCACTATAAACAAATTTGTTTCCGAAATTGTTTGAAACCGTACTTATAAATTATAAACAATGTTTTCCAATGAAGACTGTACATTTACAAAGAAACACTGCTTCAGAAACAGAATTGTTTATAGTGAGTACATGGCTTAAGATCACTTCTCTATTTGGACACTAGGTTTCTGGCCAGATTATCGTCATGAGCGTAAGTGCCGTGGCTTCGAAGTACCGCTACTCTTCGCCATGCTAGGACTTACCCGACGAGATCATTAAACACGGCAAAACGAATAAATGCCGTCAATTGATCTTCTCCTTTCTGGTCTATAGCTGTTCGAGGAAACCATATAACGTGTAAAATTGTTAATGATTTTAAACTACTAAGTATCGTTATTGTAACCTTCAATTAACTATTTGTCTGCAATATTACTACTACTAATGGTGAATATTAAGACATACCATCTATCTTTAAATTATTTTGTGAAATAATATCATAGTTGGTTTAAAATCCTACACAAATTAGAAAATAAATATTTATGATACCTACTTTTGATTTGAAGTTTCAATAGTCTATATGTTTCGGTGAAGGAAAACATCTTGAGGAAACCGGTCTAATCCGTATAAGGTCTAGATTTCCCTCTGGGTTGGAAGGTCAGACGGCAGTCGCTTTCGTAAAACTAGTGCCTATGCCAAATCTTGGGATTAGGTGCTAAAGCGAGGCTCTAGGCTAGGAGGACGATGGTCTGCCTTTATATGTAAAAAAACCCGTAGATTTATCGAGAGAGAGAAAAATACCGATATACCTTATTGATTCACTGTATAAACACTAAATAAGGAAATCTTTGTTTGTGCAACCGTGGCAAGGAGTGTTTAATCACGTTTCCCGCAAACCACATTGTTTTGTTTTTTCTTGCTCGTAGTCTGCTGTTGATTGATTATATTGTTGTCCGAGGAGATTGACCGAAGGCATATTAGGTACTCTATTCATATAAGTGTTATCAGATATATTTGACCCGGGCTGTTGTACAGATGTACACGTTTTCGACGTGCATACTATCATCATCATCATCATCATCATATCAGCCGAAAGACGTCTACTGCTGGACATAGGCCAGGCATACTATGAATAATACATACGTAGACTCAATTGTTGCGCATTGTATTTAAGTTACTTCTTTCATTCGCTTTCATCAACCAATGTGATGGATGATAAAATATTAATGGAAAGAGTAATATATATTAATATGATGCTTGTAATATTGGCGAATCTAAGATTTTATATTACGAATATAATTAATGTACAAAAAAAAATTTTCGTTAAGTATGTCAATATACATATATAATATTGTATTGAGTGTGCGATTGGTTTATGGTAATTAGTTGCTGAAATAACGCGTAATGAATACAAAATAATTTAGGTTTTCGTTTAAAATGGTGGGTTTTCAAATTATCGGATGATTAAACATCGACATTATTACCGGTTAAATAATAGGTATCTAATCTATTACATTCGGTAAGTATCTGCACGTCTAGCACACAACGGCCGCGACATACTCTCGATTTTTATCGCACTACACCTCTTCTTCTAAGTGTTCTAATAAGAGAGAGACGGATAGTGCGAGAAAAATCGAGAGAGCTCGCGCGCCGTCGCGTGCTAGCCGTGCTGGTAGAGTTACCCTGTGGCTCTTGTCGCAGAATTGCATTACTAAATTTGCAAAGAAAAAGTACGAAACCAATGCTCCTTTCGGGGATAATAATTAATAAAACTCTAGAGGATGTTTAACGTAACTAGGCATAGGACTCAATCCTGCAATTTGATATTTAGTACGTAGTACTAAACAAATTTTATTTACGAGCATCTATAAATAGTAGATTCGCATTTTTTACTCTATAGCTCCTTATTCTTCTAGCTAGATCGATCGGTCGTTGACCCGGCGCGCACGCCTTACTAAAAGCCTTATTTTGCTTTCATCGTAAGTTGTGACATAATGCGCTTACGGCGAACGGCGCGGCGATGCGAGGTTAGATTTATTTTGGTCTTTTTTTGCACTTTAATATAATACGTGATTTTGTATTGAACGTTTTAAGAATGGGTCTTGTATGTCTGTGTACAAATACTACGAGAGTTTGTGAACGTCAGCAGTAAATACCGCTAGGTACGTTAATACCGGTAACTAGGATAGGTAACTTAATGTGGTGTGGTTCAGATAAGGCCCTTAAATTAAAGGTTTTTTTTTTACCGCTTTTTGTATAGTGTTACAATTTGTATTGCATGTAACACACATTTTGTGTTATGGATAACACAATAGTATCGGAAAAGTACCAAACACAAAAGCAGACTTTAACTC
The DNA here is from genome assembly GCA_947049275.1 of Epinotia bilunana. Lineage (NCBI taxonomy): Eukaryota > Metazoa > Arthropoda > Insecta > Lepidoptera > Tortricidae > Epinotia > Epinotia bilunana. Next base: position 13,182,241 of record OX346259.1, on the reverse strand, counting down.
AAAATCAATACCTTAATTTTGACGGCCTTACCCATTAAGTTTCCTTAGTTATCTAGGCAAATCTTCAACAATACTTACTCGTATACTTAATTAATAACTTAACTAAGCAAGTTTTTACAACCAACCTCCCCCTCCGCCCCATCTTTTCTTTTTGTCATTGCTATCGTCACTCCATGTTTGTACATTTTACCTATGTGTAGTATTTTACTTTCCTCATTAATAACTTGTTGAATAAAACATGAGGTAATATATTTTCAATTTTATATATTTTTGTTAGCAATTTTTCAAGGTTTTTCAAATCGTAAAAAAATAATAAGTAATGTTAATATTCAGATGTCGTGATCTCTGTTAATGAATATAACACTAAATTATACTGTTTGTTTACAAGGAAGAATAGCGTTATCTTGTGCAGTGGCAATTATAATTAGCCACACACTGGTGGTTTATTTAATCATCGCCGAATCTCACAGACCTACGTTATGCATTCGATTGCGTTATATTCTAGTTAGGGTGAGGCAAGACAACTGACCCAATCTTAGTGACGGCAGACCTAGATTAAACAGACAAGCATAGGTATCCTATTATAATGAAAGCCAGAAAAATCCTAATTAAGCCTTTTCAACATAATTTACTTTAAAAACAAAGTTTTAACCGACTTCAAAACAGTACTCCGCTTCAAGTGCGCCTGTAAAATTTGAAGACTTCCCTCGATTTGTCCAGGATCCCATCATCAGATTCTGACCAGATGACCAAGGGGGCATCTGGGAGGGATACCCTATCAATCAAAAAAATATTTATCTAAATCAGTCCAGAGTAGTCCAGACTTCTTCGCGTAAACGGGGAACATACATCAAAAGTAAAAGATTCAGACGAATCGAGAATCTCCTCCTATTTTTAAAGTCGGTTAAAAATACTCATAAGTAAAATAAATTACTACTTTCACAAGAAACTTGGCAACTCAGCCAGCTAGCAGGCGTTTAACGTATTCTAATGGGGTAAATTTAAAATTCTTTCAACTACTGACTTAGCTAGTGCGTCATGCTGCAATCATAGGGCAGCGACCTCGGTCGATAATGCCTTCGTTATATATTTTCATCGACCAGTAGTCGCTTTACATTTAGTGGAGAATCCTTATTTGAACGTTCGAAAGTATGCTATGAAAGGGGAAGCGTCTACTGACATATTGATTGACTATGATTTGGGTTTGGGTGGGGAACGTTTGTGAAAAACTTCAGCTAACTAGCCCACATGAATGTAGATATAATTGTAGTATCCTTCATAGTTGTATACTACAATTATAACGACACTCGGAGCTCAAAGCGAACGTTTGTTTACTGTTACGTCGAGAGACGAGTCAGTTTTGACCTCAACGCATGACTCAACAATTATGTTCCAATCAGATTGAGAACAAGTACACGAGAGAGCAAAAGCCGAAACGTGTGCATCCAGGTAACTGTATCGCGTACGTGCTCTGGAGATGCCAAAGATCTCTCAATTCTTCGACGTTCAGATGTTTGGACCGTGCTCCGAACTAGACATACGCTACACGTTTTTGAAATGATACGCTTCCTTAACAATGTTTTATTTTCAAGGTATACAACTATTATTTATTTGCTGAACATAGGTTATAGGTACATATGTTATAAGATGCAGCTTGGTAACACTATGTCTCTTACACGAAGGTGTAACAAATAAATAACATGCAGCGTGCTTTTCCTAATACATAATATAATAAATAGCACTAATGCGACTTTAAAAATCGTCTTTTTTATATTATATGCCTTTTCCACTAGAAGAGTAAACAGTCAATTTTTAACAGCATCAGATCTTCAGCATTTAAAATGTTTTTTTTTCGGTTTTACATGAAAAGGTACGAACTGTTAAAACTAAGAAAATGTTTTTGATTACATCTTACATAACAAGCAATTTCGTAGATATATAAGCATGGCAGAGCCAATATACTTAGTCTAATAAAATGTGACTTACATGATTCCGTTGGCGGGATACCACATATGGAAAAAAAGAAAGAAAGAAAGAAGACATTTATTCACTACACAAAAGACACATAAAGACAAAGGAGTAGAAATACAATACAATTGACATAAAATGTCAAAATGTCAAATGGCGCATATTTGTGATTTTAAACGTTTATAGTTTTTACTAGTATGTGTAGTTGCGAGCGGGAAGACTGCTTTATGTCCGACGTAAATGTGTTCATGCTAACAAGGCAAGTTTCATTTAACACCCGTTATGCCCAGTTCAGCTACTTTGAGTTATTTTACAAAATACACTGGGGCCATAAAACGGCTCCGCCACCGACCGAATTAAGACGTAAACCCCAACGACCTGTTCAGGATTATCGAGGTTTCGCTCTTATCTCGAATACGTTTTTAATCTGGCTTAGCCGGGTTCTGTGATTAAAAGTTGGTACGAATAATTAAAAAAAGAATAGCCTTTCCCAATAAGCACCTTATGCTTGTAATAAAACTCATATTATTTTGACATGGGAACCGGATGTATGTTTCGTTGTGACGGTATTTTTTTGTTGTATACCTCTATAATTATTTAATGTTTATTTATGTAATCTTTATTGCACAAAAGATTATCTTATGGTACAAAAGGCGGACTTAATGCTATAAAGCATTCTCTACCAGTCAACCTTAAGGCAAAGCAGATAAAATGTGGGCAGTGCAACTTAATTTAAAACAAAAACTCTTTAACATGTCTAAAGATGGGATGAATAATAATATTGTAGAATACGATAAAATACAATATAATATGATATAACAATATATACCTATTAATAATGTTGACTTGGCATTAAACAAATGTATTTTACATTTTAATAAGAAGTAGATTTATCTTATAGTAGATTCGGTCGATTCCTTAATAAATAGTTCGTTCTTCAAATGTTCTATTCGCACGTGACATTATTTAAGTAGGTACCACTTTACAGCCATATTCTTCAAAAGTATTCTGTCCGCATTTTCATTAAAAAGTATGTGTAATAAATTTTCCTATTACTTCTTTCATTGGACATAGGTACTTAACAAAAGTGGGTAATTGGATGTCTTGTTTGTGTAAATGAGTTACACCATTTTCTATATCGAAACGTCAATATGAGACAGTTATTTAAATCAGCGTATTTATCGGATCATTTATAGCATAAACTCCATATTAAGTGCTACGGGAAATAAGTTGAAAAAGTGCATTCATCTAAGTAATCTGATTTAATAAATCGGAGCATTAGATAAAGAAATCTGGCACTCTCACAATACAAATCATTTAGATATTAATACGTTTTCTTTATTTTATCCCTACTCAAGAGGAAAGCAAATGGGTACACTTTGTAAGTAAATCCTATACAAATTCTACCCGTTCCCTTGCTCATGAGTATATATTATGACAACTTATATCTTAAATAAGCTCCGTTGTTAATAAAAGATTTTCTCACAAAGCTTTAAAGAAGCCTTTTGTGGCACGAGAATTGAAAAATAAAGAACATCAACGTAAAATATTTACGGCATCGCCACATGATTTCCGTCAATGAGCAAAGTAAATCGACTCTGGAGACAAACGAGTGGGTTCCGCCTTCGCGGCCGGGCCTCCCCTCTATCCGTCAGGCCTACGTCGCCCTCCACGCGTCGTACGTCACACGCGTGAGCTGATTTACAACTAAATCGTAAAATCGGAACGTTTTGGGGTTACGTAAAGTTTTAGGACCTCTTAAAATACCGAATCTAAGCCTTGAGCTGAATTTTTATGTTGCAAAATAAAGTAAGTCCTGATTTCACTTACGTGCAGTATATCCATATATATGCGTATATCCATTCAATCTGCTTATTAATTCCCCTCTTCAGTGGGTACAGAACCTGATACCGATATTGGCCGGGCAGCTGCGCCCTGCTTCTGCCTTCGCAAGAAATTCACTGCCAAATGAAATCGTTTATCTTCAAACGGAATAACGCATGATGTCTGCCATTCGGCATGCAGATTAGTCTTTTTTGGCGAATTTCTCGCTTCCTTTGTGGAGATGGGGTCTGATATCAATGTTAGCTAAACTTTGACGAATATTGAAACTTCGTGAAACCTCAGAGCATTTCCTTTGTTATTTAAAGCTGTCACTAACATTTTGTAAGCACTTACTTAAGATTTGAGCTAAATAGTTATACATACGTATTTACTTTGGCGATTACCGAAAAAGTTACGGATAGCACCTCGAAACCCCAGAAGAAATAACATGAAAACATGAAAGTGTAATTAATGAGAATAGGTAGAATAACCGATTAACCACGTATAACTCTGATAGAAACAATTCATACTTGCAGTATAGACTGCAAACACTCGACCGAAGATAAAATACATAACTACGTCAAATTATTTTAACACTGGCACACAGAAATAACTGGGTGCCATAGCACCAGGGTTGCATAACAAGTCCGGTATCATTTCCTAGCGGTGTACAACAGCCCTCGAGGCGCTCTCAAAGCGAGTGGCACTCGTATCGCGGACGCGGACACCCCGGAGCTTCTAACCGGTCACGCCCTCCTTCTCAACCATTTACAATAGACTCTATTCATTAAATCCTAGTACCTGCACGCAAATTCACTTGTGGTAACGAAAAAATGTAATGCCTTTACAATGGTTTTATCAAATTATCAGTCTTTGTTGGTAATTTGGCCAATCGAAAGAAGACCCTTTTAAAGTTTCAGTGAATATTGTGTAAAGACAAAGCAACCATTACTCTGCATATGCGCCGCTCGTCTAGCCGCCGGCGTGTGCTCATTTATCAAAATCACTGGCTTTTTGTCCGTTTTGCGCTCATTTTCCAACACATTAACTCTTAAAATGAAACAGTTAACTACAGAACCGATGAATTTGTCAGTAAAACATTTATGTTTTGTTACAGATGACGATAAAATGAAGTGAAATCTTCCCACGTCAAATCGTAAAAGGTAAGGTGATAAAAGGAAACGGCATCAAACTGTGGTGTCATATACCTTCTCCGCTACGCGTCTCTTAAACTACTTATATTTTATGTCGATTTTAGTTCAGAAGGAAATTTAATATACATATATTACACGTCCAAATTTCAAAAACCAGTAGCTTACTAAAAGTTACAGTATGTAGATTAAATAACTGGACTTGGTATCGTTTTATGTTAGTCAGAGGTCGTAAACTGGAAAGTTATTGGTGATTTCGTGATATAATTTACGTTTTATTGAGCGGGTACGATGCAAGTTAAATAAAACGTATCTTGAATTAATGACGTTATTCAATTACAAAATAACATTACTTGCATTTTAGCTTTAATGCACTTCGGAGTAATATGTTTTGAATTAGGAAACGATATGGGAGTAAAACACAAACTGTATTCGCGTTAGTCACGATAATAAAACTTGACATTCCTCAGAGCATCGGTATACCAAATAAACAGATTACTAACAAGCGGCGAATACAAATAACGATCAAACTTGGCCAATTCTGGAAGCCACTGCATAGTTTTATAGGCAATTAATCGATTTTAGTTCAGAAGGAAATTTAATATACATATATTACACGTCCAAATTTCAAAAACCAGTAGCTTACTAAAAGTTACAGTATGTAGATTAAATAACTGGACTTGGTATCGTTTTATGTTAGTCAGAGGTCGTAAACTGGAAAGTTATTGGTGATTTCGTGATATAATTTACGTTTTATTGAGCGGGTACGATGCAAGTTAAATAAAACGTATCTTGAATTAATGACGTTATTCAATTAAAAAATAACATTACTTGCATTTTAGCTTTAATGCACTTCGGAGTAATATGTTTTGAATTAGGAAACGATATGGGAGTAAAACACAAACTGTATTCGCGTTAGTCACGATAATAAAACTTGACATTCCTCAGAGCATCGGTATACCAAATAAACAGATTACTAACAAGCGGCGAATACAAATAACGATCAAACTTGGCCAATTCTGGAAGCCACTGCATAGTTTTATAGGCAATTAATCGATTTTAGTTCAGAAGGAAATTTAATATACATATATTACACGTCCAAATTTCAAAAACCAGTAGCTTACTAAAAGTTACAGTATGTAGATTAAATAACTGGACTTGGTATCGTTTTATGTTAGTCAGAGGTCGTAAACTGGAAAGTTATTGGTGATTTCGTGATATAATTTACGTTTTATTGAGCGGGTACGATGCAAGTTAAATAAAACGTATCTTGAATTAATGACGTTATTCAATTAAAAAATAACATTACTTGCATTTTAGCTTTAATGCACTTCGGAGTAATATGTTTTGAATTAGGAAACGATATGGGAGTAAAACACAAACTGTATTCGCGTTAGTCACGATAATAAAACTTGACATTCCTCAGAGCATCGGTATACCAAATAAACAGATTACTAACAAGCGGCGAATACAAATAACGATCAAACTTGGCCAATTCTGGAAGCCACTGCATAGTTTTATAGGCAATTAATCACTGTCGTAATTGTTATATAAATAAGTATATGTATGACGTAGTTGAAGTCACTAATTGGTGATGAGCTGGAAATTGAATTGATGTATATATTCTCATTAAATTTTTCTAATTTCCACGATTTCACCAGCCATGCCACCATGATGTCAGCATAGCGCCGCACCATAACGTGTGGAGTTATGTTGATAGTCTCACCGTAAGGACCTACTATAATCCAATATACTTACCTATTATAGTTGCCCAGTCCTTGGTCTTAATATAGAACTAAATTAACTCAAGTAAGTTTTCCTTACGTACCACCAGATTCATTATCGAATCTAAACCGTAATTAAAACGAAATGCGATTATGCGGAGTACGTAACCATCTCTTTCATACTTACAACGGTTGTAGGCACGCTATCCAGGTAAATTACAGGTAATCTAAGTATACTTGCACCTACTTACCTCCGCTTTTATAAAGAGCCGTTAGACCTTATATCGGAAGATAATGTCAAAAAATGTACAGTTACTAAAAATTGATCTGACGTTTTGGTTTAGCGTATTTTTTATAAAACCGGACCTTAGTTTACCTAGTTATGTAATATTTCATTTTATTTATTTATTAATGAGCAACATACATTGCATTTGAAATTATCATTTACACATTAGAATGTCACAATCATATAAATAGTAATTTACTTCACTAAGTATGTATATAATACTAATATTAATTTATTTTACATGTCAAATTGACGAAGAAATAATTTCATTGCCTTATCTATAAGGAATTTAAAAAACGGGCCAAGTGCGAGTGGGACTCACGCGCTGAGGGTTCCGTAAAATTTACGGTTTTCGAAATTTTTCTTTTATCTGTGCTATTAAGTTGTTGCTTCGTACCAAATTTCAAGATTCTGAGTTCACGGGAAGTACCCTGTAGGTTTTGATTCCCTTGCGAGTTTCGAAAGTTTGCAGAAATTTGCGGCATAAACGGCTGTATCTTTTGATTGCGTTGGCAAGGGACAGTAGACCTGAGTATTTGGTATAAATTTTAGCTTGATACCTCCACGCGTTCCTGAGAAAAAGGGTTTTGACAGACGGACGGACGGACGGACGGACAACAAAGTGATCCTATAAGGGTTCCGTCTTTTTCCTTTTGAGGTACGGAACCCTAAAAAGAAATACAAATTATTGAATGTCAAGACACCCTAGGAAATAAGTCAACAGTTCTAGAGAGTTATCATTTCTTCTCCTTAAATTCCTCTATTGAATAAAAACAGCTTTTTAGTAAAAAAGCCTTCAACTTAGTTTTAAGCACATTAACATTTAAGATTTCCTTTAATATAACGGCTAATCTATTGAAGAGTCCTATAGCCTGATAACCAGCAGAGATCTTAACAATTTTCATTTTGGTTACAATTTTCTGAGGCAAGTCTTTTCTCCTTGTGGCTAACCGCCGTTCCCTGTCTTCTGAGGTTTCTATTTCAAAGACTTTGTGAGGTCTACCAGAACAACCAGAATATATAGACTGGGAATAGTGAGAATCTCATATTCCACGAAGTAGTTTTTGCAAGACGTCTGTGGGATTCTAGCGATAGCTCTAATGGGCCGTTTTGGTGCGACAAAAGCTGTGTGTATATTGTATTTACAACTGTTTCCCCTGTACGAACGATTTGACGCTGAACTGAGGTCTAGGAACAAACCAGCGACTTTCTTTTTGTTGTTTAACTGATTGAGTACGTCGTTCATAAGTCTCGGTATCGCTTCGTTTGTTCCCCTGCTCCTTTGGTAGCCATACTGTATTGGATTTATGATCCCGTGCAGATAAAGATGCCTAGTCAGTCTATCTTTAATTAGTCTCTCTAGAATTTTTGACAGCGTTAGCAGGAGAGATATTGGCCTGTAATTTTTTGGATCCGATTTAGAGCCCTTTTTGTGCGCAGGACTTTGGCAATCTTGAGCTGATCTGGACGCTAGATTCAAAACATTAATTAAAAAGGTAGGCCAGTGGTTCAGCAAGTACATCAATATTGTCCTTAATAAGTCCGATAGGTATTTCATCATACCCACTCGATGGTTTTGATTGTAGGTAAATAAAATCACTTCCAGTATGAAAATAGTTTGAATGATGATACAATTTCGGTGGTAGACACAAGCATAGGGCCTGCCTGATGGAAAGCGGACATCGTAGCCTATGGATAATTGCGACTCCGGAGAACGTGCTGCCGATTGATCTGAGGATTTGTTGTGCTGATAGCCTTGTGCGCGCGCCGTCCCGCGATAGCGACTCCAGCAGGAGTAATAAAAGTAGCAAAAATTCTAAACGTTGCTTTCTTCAAAAACTTACATATCCATTCTAATATTATAAATGCGAAAGTCTGTCTGTCTGTCTCTCTCAACTGGTAATACGTAATCTGACTTTCAATATTACAATAGGTACAATACAAATATTCTTTACTGCACACCTCACAGCAGTTACGAAGAGAAACAATACAATAACATGTATAATATGTATATTAAAATTATTCGATATTATTAGAATTATTCGAATAGTCTTAGCACCATCGCTTATTCCAATTTTCTGTGCACATTCTGGTGCATATTAGGTATTTAATTACTGTATAACTTGCTCCAACTCCAACCTTTAGTTTAAATTAACTCTTAAACCGAATGTCAAGGTGAAATATATTTAATAGTAGGTATATTCTATTTCGATGTTATCATGTGAATGTATGTTATTTCATAAGCTTACGCCTGACGCCGTAAAAAGTTATCTTTAAGCTTCTTTGGATCGACTTATCTGAAGTTTGAATGGTATTTTTCCCGTGATGGCTTCCTAGCCTACGATATCTAATCTGGCTTCCACTTCAGTTTACCTTTTAAATGATTAGAGGATGTGGTTACGGTCTGAGGTGTGTTCCATTAATATACTAGTGGCTCTGAGAGCTGTATAAATCGCGAGCCTGACTTTTCTTATTTTTTTATTATTTGGTAAAAGTGAATCGCCAAAAAAGACGATACAATTATTGAACCTGCTCACAAAATTGCACGAGAATCTGTTGCGATATGCGATCCGGACAGAACAGTTTCACAAGAATCTGTTGAGAAATGCGATCCGGGCCGAACGAATTTCACGAGAATCTGTTGAGAAATGAGATCCGGACAGAACGAATTTCACGAGAATCTGTTGAGAAATGCGATCCGGACAAAACGAATTTCACGAGAATCTGTTGAGAAATGCGATCCGGACAGAACGAATTTCGGCCTAAGCTGAAACATAACGTTGTTTTTCTAAGTAAACTACAGGTCCTTTTTCTTAAAAAAATTGATGGTTTGCTGGTACAAGGATTAAATTCAACCTGATATATTAATTGGGAAGGATTCAAATACAGTAGTGGAGTCGTTACAGCTGCAGCGTTGTTTTACTCCTAACTAGTATAACAGGGCCAATCGGCTTAAATTGCTTTAACTAGGCACCGGTACAAATGAATTCCAAAAACATTTCGAAGGTTCTTTTGAGTGAATGAACAATTCAGGAGATATCAGTCAGTGCTTTAAATGACTTTACCTGTAAGTATAGCACAACTCGCTGCCGTGCATGTCGCCTCGCGCGCGACTCGGTGACTCCTATCTCGATCGCAATTCACAAATTCGACAGAAGAGGGTAGATTTTCGCGTCAGTGGCCTCTAGTTACACACCGGGGCTAGCATACCCCGTTGCGTGACTAGCCGTAGCTTACAGTCCTTGAAGATAATTTACTTTAAAAGCAAAGTTTAAACCGACTTTAATTCAGCACTTCGCCAAGCCACATTTCCTTTCCAATTCACCACGTGAAATGCTTTCCGAGAGAGCACATGCGTTGATTATTTATTACAGAAAAAATCCAAGGCGGCTATCTATGGGCAGATAATATTTGAGTTTCGTCGATCCGTCAAGGAAAAATTCGATCCACATTGACAGAGAAATCGGTGAACAACATTAAAAAGAATACATATAGTGGAACATAGAACCTCCTCCTTTTTTTGAAGTCTCTTAAAAATGGAGTCACAGTTGCTCCGGCCTATTTAGAAATTGGTTTTGGATACTAGACTATTCTACCTACTTAATTAAAAGTAGTATAGCTCTATCACACAAAGCGCCCACAAGCTTACCTACGAAATGTGTCACTTTATGGAGACGTAACTTAGCTTTACTTTCCTCGCAGAATACTTTCAGAATGAACTGCAGTCACATCTCAAATAAATAACCTTGAATCGAAAACAAATAAATTGAATACGGGTCGCCGTTGAATTTACGGCCGGTATAAATGGCGAATAGACGGAATGTAATGACCGGCAGGGATCGGGCCGATTCCTGGATTTAATTGATAGCCCCATTAACGCGGTGTCTGTGCTTTGAGACCTGGCCTGTTTTACTGGTGTTTCAGTATGCTGTTTGTATCGGGGTTGTCGCCACAGTGACAGTTATTACAGTAAACTCTATGCTACAAATAGAGTTGATTAGTATGCAATTGTGCATCAGTGTTTTTCAAATTGTGCGTTACGAACCCTTGTAGGCTGCGTAGCTTCTTGAAGGGGTTCGCTATTACTTGTATTTTTTAAAGTTAAAATGAGATATTGGTAAAATAAAATAAAAACAGCGAAGGGTGGATCGCTAAATATTTTTCCATACTAGGATCCATGAAAAAGGTAGAAAAACACTGGAGTTGCCCACGATTTTGACTGTGTGGATTCCAGAATACATCTACGCACCAAACATTATGTAAATTGAGACTTATCCAAAGGGGCCGCTAAAGTAATCGTTGTTTCGGGCCATAATGCGAAGGGTCAATCTGAGTAACATTAATAATCATATAATCGCGCATCTGCATACTCAATCTATTGACTTTCTAAAGTTTCATACCGTATTACTTGCCTATTTCTTACTTACAGAATTCTAGTCCCGTTACCGGGAAGTCAGAAACTTGGTCACCCTACGGCAAAGTTTTCTTCCCTTAGTTGCTTACTGCCAGTTAATTTCGGCAGCCATTGTTTGACCTTATTGTTTTTGTCCGTCTCATATCGCAGCCTCTATTGGTATGCAAGGCGGACTCTACCCATTTTATACGTAGTACATCAGTTTTGGCCGATAAGTAACGTGATGTTGACTACTTACTGACTTATAACATACTATATTATGTCTAGAGGACATAAAAAAATGTTAAAAATGTTGACGTCAATCTACGTTTGCGGAATAAATATCAACGATAATAATTACATTGTAGTCTTAGCGAGCCTATTATCTTGGGATTCTAAGAATCTGCTTTGCCTTAATCTCTCCAAACTGGCTTTCTATGGAGTATCGACAACGCCTTGCATTTGCAACGGTTTCAATCATTCCTCATAGGGGGGGAGCAATACGTGGAAATAGAGAACGACCCGTTGCCCGTTGTTTTTTATCCTGTACATAGCAGATCTAACTAAAAGGCTGAAATATAGCCATGCGCATTTGTATGCGGATGACACGCAAATCTACTATTCCTTCGCACCTCATCATGATCTATACAGATCGCTGGAAATAATTAACGATGACCTGAAAACAGTAGCAGAATGGTCCAAAAATTCCAATTCAAAGTGATGGGAACTAAACACCTACGTAAAAAAGTTAAAAACCAAAACTCGAGATTGCCGTTGGATCTAAACCAATAATTCAAGTGGAAGGTGGAACTAATAGAAAAAAATACCAACAAACCTGCTTACAAAATTTCACGAGAATCTGTTGAGAATTGCGCTGCAGAGGAGAACAGCGGGACAGATACCGGACACTGGACGCCGGACAGACAAACGGTTTTCGGCCCAAGCTGAATCATGAAACTTCGTTCGCTTCGCTCGCTCGTTCGATAAAGTGAAATATCAACATTTTCAAAGATGAAACTGTAGAAACAAATGAATCTGTACAGCACACGTAGAATATTGACCTGAAGTTAACTAAAGTATCAAATAATCAAAAAATGCCAATAATATTTCAATCAATCAATCAATCAAAACATTTATTCGTGACAAACACAACACAGATAATAATAAAAAAAGCACATTTCCTTTTTGTCACGAAATGGACCCAGCTCAGCATGTTGCTAGCTTTGCAGCCAGCGCTGGTCTTCCGCAGGGTCCATTCGGTGAGAGCACGGAGAGTAACAAACAAAACAATTAAAAGGAAATACCTATATACTTAACTAAAATACAAACATAAAAAATAAAAAATAAAAATAAAAAATACACAAAAAAGCAATGAACGGTTTTTTTTAATAAAATTAAATAATAAATGTTTGTTGGCCTGTCAGTAGTTTCATCCCAACAAACCACTACGTGCGTATGGGCCTTAATGGTAAAAATGAACGCAGCCCATACATGAACAGTACCACTAGCGCCAGTGAAGAGAAGACAAGACAAACTAAACTCTAAACGTCAAACAAAACAGCATGGACATGAAATTGGGCTTACAAAAACAATACTTAATTATAAATTAAACTACGTTGACAAATTACATATTAAATTACGTTGTCCAGCAACCGTATGGCAATGAAATGAATGAATTGCAGAAGGGGCATAACCAACAGGTGAGGGAGTGTTAAATGCAGCTAGTTTCAAGACAGAGATTCTCCTGTTTATGCTGATGTTCTTGCATGAATTTTTTGAGATTAATTCTAAATCTATTAACGTCCGACAGCCTTCTGAGCGGCGGCGGGACATTGTTCCAGCACTTCGTGGCTGCATAGCGGAAACTTCCTCGGAAAGCAGCAGTAGCATGTCGGGGAGTCACCAAACATATTACGCGCTGACGGCTTCTACACCGAGACGAGTTATTAAAGGAGAGTTTCTCGAAGAGATACGCCGGTGCCTCGTGCTTCAATACCCCAAAAAGCAAACAAGCCAGATGGAGCTTACGGCGGTGTTGCATTTTCAAGATATTATTCTTGTTTAGAAATGGGGTGACATGGGCCCTCAACGGAATGTTGAAACAAAAGCGAGCACAGGCATTCTGAACACGCTGGATGAGTTTCTTTGTTTTAGAAAGAAGTCGTGGACCAACCACAGTGTCCACATAATTAAGTCTAGATAAAACTAGTGATTCCACTAACTGTATTCGTAGGCTCTCTTTTAAAAATGGTCTTATTTTGTACAGTACCTTGAGTTTATAAAAACAGCTTCTGACTGTATTGGCAATGTGTTTCTCATAACGAAGGCTTCCATCCATCAAAAGACCTAGGTTGCACGCTTCCTGTGTCCGCTCAATAGGCATATTCATAAGCATAATGTGATTTGAAAGACTGGTGCGAGCTAGCTGTTGTTTGCTGCCAAAAACCATATATTTAGTCTTGCTTGGGTTAAGAATTAACCCATTTTCTGTTGCCCAGTTAGAAATTCTTGAAAGGTCCGCATTAAGGTTTTCTATGGTGCTCTCTAGTTCGGAAGGTTTGCATGAGATGTACATTTGTACATCATCCGCATAGATGTGGTACTTGCAGTGTGTGATGTGTGACCCTATATCAGCAGAGTATAAAATAAACAGGATCGGACCAATAACTGACCCTTGAGGGACTCCTCTTTCGAGGCCGGCAAGTGCAGAAGCCCGCGTGGAGCCATCACTAAGATTTAGTTTTACAAATTGACAACGGTTGTTAAGGTAACTGTGAAACCATCTCAATGCATTAATGTCGAAGCCATAATAACTCAACTTTGATAGAAGTAGATTAATGTTAAGGCAGTCGAAGGCGCGGGAAAAGTCAAGGAGTACTAACAATGTACACATTCCCTTGTCCTGTGCACACAAAATATTGTCAGTGACATCAAGTAAAGCCGTCACTGTACTCTTCCCCTTTCTGAAACCTGATTGAACACTAGGCAGAATGTTGTTTGACTCAAGGTAATGAGTTAGCTGAGAGCCCACAGCCTTTTCTAGTATTTTTGAAATACACGGCAAAATACTTATAGGTCGTAGGTCTTTGAGTTCGGATGGGTTAGCAGTTTTAGGCAATGGGCGCACAATCGCTAACTTCCAGATGTCAGGGAATGTAGATGTCAAAATGGAAGTATTTATTATGTCAGTTATAATATCAATAGTGTGGGGCAATGTCAACATAAGCATATTCAAATTAATACCGTCGCTACCTTCAGCATTTGATTTAATTTTTTTTATTATTTTATTAATTTGGACCGAATTAATTGGAACTAATGTAAATATAGAGTCGCTGTGCCTGTGGAACTCAAGGTATGTTAGTTGTGATATAGAAACTTCTGAAGTTCCGGGAAGTCTTAGAAAATGATTATTTATTACAGTTGGGTTGTCAAATGATGTAGGCAGTTCACTGTTTTTTTTAGGCAGAATAGTTGACTTCAGGTTATTCCATAGTGACTTAGGATCATGAATCTTACTATTTATGTTCAGTTCAAAGTATGCAGATTTTTCATAGAACATTGCTTTATTGACAATAGATTTCAAGTCTTTGTAGTATTGTTTTTTACTGTCAGACTGGCTTCTATGAAACTCTACTGCGGCCTTGTCACGCAAACGCATCATGAGCTTGACTGTGTCCGTGATCCAGGGGTACGAACAACCCTTAACTAGTGTAGTTTTTAGTGGAGCATGTAGGTCGAATATATATATTATGTGTTTGTTGAAGGCTTCGACCATATCATTTACATTTCCCAGGTTTGACATCAGGTCCCACCTCACAGACCGCAAGTCCGCATCTAGATAGTCTAGTTGAATGTTCTTGATAGGCCTGTAGGTTATTTGAAATGGCTTTGGTTTTTCAAGCTTAATGTTGAATTCGCAAACAACAAGGCAGTGCCCATAGAGCGTACCTACATGGTGTACGCTTACATATTTTGCACGTAAATCCGTACAAACTACATCAAGCAGCGTCTGGCTAGTGTTTGTAAAATGCGTAGGTTCTGTAACTAATTGTGTCAATTGAAAACAAGTCAAGAAATTATTTAATTTAGTACTTCTAGTGTCATTATTATTTAATACATTTATATTTAAATCGCCTAATAATATCAAATAGGGTGACGGTGTGTACCGGGTTTTCCCCTTTGGACTCGGGTACGTGGCCTATATCCAGGTCCGAGAGCAGCGCGTCCTGGTCACGATCGCTCAGCTCCACCTGGAGGCGAGCCACCGTTTGCTGCAACTCGACCACACAGCTCTGGGGCGCCGACTCCACCTCCCCCCTTTCTACCGCCTCAAGCCGCCGCTCGATGTCGTCCATGCGGCTCGACAGGTTTCTCAAGGTGGCTCGTATCTCTTCGCGAAACTCGCGCTGCTCGGACATGTACTCATCCAGGTCTCGGCGCAGCCCAATAACATGAGTATCCTTGCCTAGCATGGGCGCGGGGCTAGCGGACAACGTCCCAGTTATCGTCGTCGGCGGAACCTGCATTTCTCCGGAACCTTTTAACGGGGTTCCACTACCACCAGTCATCCCCCGCTTCGCTTCGCATTCCGGGCACGCCCAGTCCCTAGGGATTGCCTCACTGTCGGAAGTTGCAACTCCGACGCAGCCCCTATGATACACTCCGCGACATTGTACGCATGTGGCGGCACCTTTCGGCGATAGAAACTTTTTACAAGCTACACACTTGGTCATCTTTGTCTTGTTAACGGAAAGTCTTAATAGTTCTCGTGCACTACGCTAGATGGCGCTGGTATCCTGGCTGATAATAGTATATTTGTTTTGATAATGTTTTTATTGTGATCACTTCTTAGCTATATTTGTTTGACTGTATGATTTGTATATTTTTGACACAAATATAAAAATAAAATACTCCACTGTTTACTTTTTTTTTACTGTAAGCGTTTTGCACCTACCCACATATACAAAAGACAATCCGATTGCACACAATCTAAACACTATAAAATGTTCAAGCACAGGCGCGCAGTAGGCTGCGAACACTCGCACAGGGTAGTCGGACCCAGAGGCACACACTGATAACTACAGTACGAGGAAGTAAGCAAATTTACGATAAATAAATAACGAGTTAGCGCGAGCGTGCACCGTGTGTGTTACCGTCCGTGACGTCACTTTCACACTCACATTTATTTGTACATGCATTTCCCATCTTATTCCAAAGACATCCTACGAACAGGTTGTATCTCGATAGAATTAACAGGTTACATTTTTCGAGATCTATCCGAACAACGCAAACTCAGGAGAGCCTGAGGTATATTTATATTCCCTCTGGTTACATTATTATTTCCTCCGACCGAGGTGACTGCATTACGGGGCAAAACCTTATATTAGAATACAAAAGAACTAGTTATAAATCTTACTCAACAATAAAATGAGGTGGCTGTACAATATTGCCGACGGTCTAATTCCCCGTTATAAAGGTAAGGTCCTTAAGGGAAAGCCCTTATTACGCATTTTAAGTTATTTATGTTTTCAAGAAGGTAATTCTATTTTTGACACAGACGCGCGCGCGGGTAGTACACAGCGTTCTCTAAAAGGGAAATAAGAATATAGTTGGTTAAATATAGGTTGGTGTGTTCACTCAGATGTATGCGCAGGCAAAGCAAGTAAGTCATAAATCTAGTTAAGGTAAAATTACAATACCTTTATCATATAACGTTCGAAGCTGCTGGAATTTTACCACTCCCGTAGCATTTAATCAGGCCGGTAATTAATTATGCAGTGTCAACATTGTTTAAATCGGCAGGTGTGAAACGGCCCTCGCCCCGGGGCTCCGGGAAACCGGAAAAGTGAACCGGTGAATCGGGAAAACCGGTAAATTTGAGCGCTCCATAACACCGCCCATTAATCTTCCGACAGAGAGCACTTATAGTTTTCCCACTTTTTACCAAATTGTTAAATTGCCCTGAATTTCGCAGCGATTTTTGAAGGATAGCTCAGTTCAACTTGCATTTGCTTTTTGATGAAGGTGGAAATAGAGGTTATAATTACTTATAATTCATGGTACCAAACCAATACGCTACATTAAATTATTTGATACTAACTGTCTGTTTGGCTCCGCCCGGGTAGAGAACCCAGCACGGCTATCATGCGACGGCACGCGAGCTCTCTCGATTTTTCTGGCACTATCCGTCTCTTTTTTATTAGAACACTTAGAATAAGAGATATAGTACGAGAAAAATCGAGAGTATGTCGCGGCCGTCGCATGATAGACGTGCAGGCGTGATAAAATATGCCTATTCCTATAGCTTATTTTATTAATATTACATCCTTCATACAAACTTATCAAGGTCACAAACATTCGTTCTTTATAATATTGATACCTATACAATTGGGTGTTCGTTCGTATTTTTTGAATGCCTGTATTTCTAGTGAGACTTTCTTTAGATATGTGTAGATGCAGACAATTTCGATATACATTTTTTTGTTGTAACAAGTCTGGAGCACCCATATCCCAATCTGGCTATATTGAAGATGTGCAAGTTGGTAAAAATCGCGTCGTTTCAACCCCTTCGTTTTTTCTTCAAATCTTCCACATACAGAGGGTTATTCAGATACCCACAGTTAAATATAATATGTACCTATATGAAATAGTCACATATTCTGGAAAACTGAACAGAAGGAAGGTTAATGACCTTCCCTTCTGTTCATTTTCTTATTTTTTGTTAGTATTAGTTTTTTTGTTTTTCCGGCTAAGAATCATGCGTATACTGTTGATTCTGACAGCGAAAAAATGACACCGAATAGCCATTATTCTTGTAGGTTTCCACTATGTGACAAATTTTATGAAATAACGTCATATAGCGGAATAAAAAAATGGGGCACTTTTTTCTTTATCACAATCAAAAGTGCTTATGATTTGGAGAAAGAAAGCCTTAAAACTTTCAGAATTTTGAGAAAATTGCGTAAGGTAGGTAAACGTTACGCCGATATCCGATAGGATATGGCGCCCTAAGAAGAAGTACTTCTTCTTAGGGTCCTATCGGATATCGGCGATCATCATACGAGAGTCTTCACTGTTCTTCGCCGTCCTGGCGAGAGTGGCGGCGTCAATAGTACCTACCGGTCCAGTCCCTGGTATTTTCAAACCACGTTGTTCTAGGTCTTCCTCTGCCTCTTCCACCTTCTATTTTCCATTCTATTATGTTTCTTATTATTTCATATTTCTTGTTTCTGTAAATATGGCCTAAATATTCTGTTTTCTTTCTTTTTATGTTGACTACGAGCTCCCATTTTATTCTTCATTTTGTGCAATACTCTTTCATTAGATATTTTATCTGTCTAGGATATTTTCTCGTATATAGCCATATTTCGAATGCATTCAGTTTCTTAACTGTCTATTT
Organism: Epinotia bilunana; assembly: GCA_947049275.1. Classification (NCBI taxonomy): domain Eukaryota; kingdom Metazoa; phylum Arthropoda; class Insecta; order Lepidoptera; family Tortricidae; genus Epinotia; species Epinotia bilunana. Next base: position 13,163,496 of record OX346259.1, on the reverse strand, counting down.
ATTTAAAGTCTAAGCTTCTGCAATCCTTGTGTATGGTACAAGGATTGTGACCACACAAAGCATTCAACTTATCTCCATCTCAGTTTAGATTTATATGCTTATTTGTGTATAGCTTTTGCATTTTCAGAAAAAAAACATTACAAGCCATTTTATCCAGGTATCTCCATTTCAGGGTCCCATTTCTCATTGAGCCAATATCCAATATAAAGTACACTAATAAATGAAAATGCTCAACAGGCACTAATTCGACCAAACTACGATTTTTTCACAATTCAAATTAAACGACACAAAGCGTTTCAAATTACATTAGCAAAAATGATTAAACTCTTATTTATTATATTTACTTAATCATGAGACCCCACTGTAATAATTTCGCTACATACCGGACGGTAAAATTGGGTTTAACCGTTAAATCCAGCTTTAGTTTGCTTGTTTAGGATCGTCGGTTATTAACAGGATCTGTTTCGCGTTGTTGTGTTTGCTGTTATCCGTTTATGGAGCATTTCGTAAAGCCAGATGGCCATATAAGTTTTGGCTTGTTTCATAACATCAACGTGATCTCTTGCATACTTAGTCCTCCAATAATTGTATTTAAATTGTATTGTTACTTTTGTGTGTATGACACTTTATTGTAGATTTAAAAAATCATTTACAAAATAATCAAAACAGCAAAATGGAAATGTACAAAGGCGAACTTATCCCTAGAAGGGATTTCTTCCAGTTAACTGTCTGCGTTTTGAACGATTTTTATTCTTATCATGACGTAATACAGGATTTTAATACATACCGCTAAAACACGTATAGTGTACTCGTATATTTGCAATAAATGTGTTACCTAATTAAAATAATCATTTAATAAAAAAAAACAATGGGATACTGTTTTTATTTGAATACGTAGCACTACAATTGATTAAACGCTTATGTAAATGGCAGCGCTAAAACCGAGACGATACGTACATCCTTACTAATATTATAAATAAAATAAAAAAAAGCTGGAGAGTGACGTAGGCTACTTTTTCCAGCGGGAAAACATCTAATTCCCACGGGAAAATGCAATATGTTACATTTTCCTATAACCACGCGGGCGAAGCCGCGGGCATCAGCTAGTATATGTATAAAGTTCAAATACATATGTCAAGACCAAGTTATGGAAGGCCCCTCCCTTTTAAAACAATATTTATATCTTCACAAAGAAAATGTGGCGGCAAACATTTTCCTCATAGCAAAACTAGCTTAAATTTCCCCGATGTTCTAAGTCTTAGTCTACACCGTAAATATTTTCAGCAGACTGTGCATGGACGAAATAATTACCCGTACCGAAGTGCGCCACCTGATCTCAACGACACAGCCCCTTGGAAACAAAAACAAAAGTCTTTCACCGAACTCGCAGAAGTTCCAATGGTTTATTTGACTCCGTAATGGATTTGAATCGGTTTGATATATGTCACTCGTTCGGTTTAAGAGGGCACGGCGGAATGCCATTTCTCATATTCGGGACCACTCAACTGGGGAAGCACGGCACATCCACCTTCCAGACCATAGCCACTACAACTTGCTCTGCTCTGTAGGGGATTTGTGTTCCTGGTTGGTGAGGGTTAAGGTCATCAGAGTCTCCGAGGATGCACAGTTTTGAAAAAGAATGACCTGCATGTCTGCATGTAGACATATTTATTGATTTGAAATAAAGGATCACCATGTTCATGTAACTTCCCTGGAGTTGTGTGTTGAGTGGAAATCAAATTCTCTACATACCATCAAGCACATCATACGCTAGCTTGCCACAATCGTAATAGCGAAAAAAGTTTAGCGCGCATCGAAGCGAGCATGTACGATAAATACCAAGCTGGTTCCAATTCAACGCGCTTAGTCAAAATAGTCTTCAATTCCGCAGCCGTTACGATATTTCTAAGCGATTTAGCTGACGCCTTCGACGTCTGCTGCTTATTATGCACCATAACTCGCCCCCCGGCGGGCGTTGTTTAGAATACACTGTTATTACATTGTTTGCCTATTTACCGACCATTTGCGGAATGATATTTGTGTAATTTGATATTCACTAGAAGCGGACTAACTATGTTGGCATAGCCGAGAAATATTTGTAATATTTTCTGATGAAATGATCGCCCTTTGGTGTATATTGAGATTATTGAGATAGTTCAGGATTGGCTAGTCTCACATGTATGTATGATCGAACTCTAGTATTTAATTATAAATATTACAATAAACTTTAAGCAGTCCGTACAGTGACAAACATCTTAATTACAATGCTCTAAATTACTACATTCTCAGTCCACTTGATTTAATGAACATAATTTTAAGAGGGTCGAAGCTTCCATAGTCGTCAAGTATCTGAGCCTTATTGTTGTGAAGAAAATCAACCAACAACCAACTTGTGAAGAATGAATAGAACACGCCAAAAGTGTCACACACAACTCCACGCGGTTCCTTGAATTATTACCCAAAATGCGCAAGATAATGTCGCTCCCTTCCAGTTAGTTAGTAAAGTTTTGGTTTATATAATAAGATGTTTACATACCTATTTTGATACGTACGATACGAGTACTTCACTCTAACGGATTCTTGAGATCTGAAATTATTATAATTATTGTATCATGTAAATCCCTTGCTGGAGAGCACTGAGAGCAGACACAGGCCTCGTTGCTTAGACATATTTACATGACATGATATTGCATTTGTTTTTAACCCGTCACTGATATGAAATGCAATAATTTAACTCCGTAAACGTCTACTATTGTGTAGAATATGACGTGGCACTGTTTTATTGCATGAAACAGTAATAACGTCAGCTCTTCACATTGTCATGAATTTAGAAGTGCCTTGTATTTTATGAGCTAGCTCGTACTAAAACTGAATATTAGAACGGTATTTTAACGTTTATCATTGTGTTACATATTTCGATTGTTTACCGATTTAGCGCTTAACTTCATTACATAACATTCTACTGGTTAATGTCGACTGTTTTGTAGTAACTACGTTCTAAGCTAGGGCTAAGAAAACGTATCTGAAATGTCATGATTTAATCAATGGAGTCCCAGCTACATAACAACTTTGACTAACGTTCATTTACACCAATTTTGAGTAGGTCAGGTTAGAAAGCCCGTATTTCGACAACAATTCATACCTGGGGTAATTTTAAAAATAATTACAGATTTTTGCGGTTCGATTTCTAAATAAAAATTGTTTTGTTTCAGGATGGGGACCGAGAGCGGTAGCTGGGTGAGGCGGCGGGGCTGCAGATGAGCGGTGTGACGATGGCAGGCTGGCGGGCGCTGGTCGCGCTGGCCGCGGTGCTGGCGAGCACGCGCGCCTACCTCGTGCTCGTGCCCGACTCCGCGCCGCCCGGCCACGAGGTCCTCGACGCCGCCGTCTACAAGCTCGGCTCTGAACGCGTCTACACCATCGACGTCCACCGCACCGCCAACTTCGTGCACCACGTCCTTCACGTCAACCGGACATCTGGCCTCGTCACGCTCCGCAAGAGACTGCGCTGCGATGGCGTCCTCTACCCTAATCTCTTCACTTTCTACGTTGACTCTACTTCGGAACGAATCCGCGACATCGACTACTACAGCTTGCCTGTCAGAATTCTAGTCACAGGCGAGGACTGTAGTCGACGGCACTCAGAGTTGTACGACATCGATTTCGACCGTGTCTACGATCAGAGTGACTCCGCGTTGCAGTACGAAGATGAGACGGTCACTAGAGATAAAAGGGCAGCGGTTTATCCAGATAACATAGACTGGAGATTGCTCGAAGGAGAGGAGTTGATATCTAGTCAGTACAACGTCCTATCTACGGCCTATCCGTGGTCGAACGTCATGTTCGAGGACTTTGCTAGTAGAAATAAAAGTAGAAAGAAAAGATCTCATTCCATATTACCCTTTGACATGGCCATAGATGTAAAAATAGCTGAAGCCAAGCAGTGGATATCGGAAACTTACGCTAGCTTCGCTATACCAACTACGGATCGTTGGCAAGGAATATGCCTCAAGAAGTCTCAGTTTGTGAATTCACTAACGGCATTCTTGCCCCGGACGGTTCAGAAAATGTGCAAAGTGCAGTTCTTGGATGTGAGTGACCCGCGGTTTGTGATTGAGAATAGTCAGGGTGATCTGGTGGCACGTAATGACGAGTGTATAATGGAGCCAATGTGGAAAGTGTCTGTGTTGTTTACGTTCAACTGCGACAGGACTAACATCGTGGACTCGGACCACAGGCTGAAGATAGTGTACCACCACCAGGAGCTGAACGACACGGATATGGCTAGGAGAGTGAAGAGGGAGTTGCGGAACCAGTCGCCGTACTTTGAGCAGGCGCTGTACGTGGCTTCGGTGGCTGAGGAGCAGCCGACGGGCGTCGTCGTCACTACTGTGAGAGCCAGGTAAGTGCATCTTTTAACGTAACGTAAACTGAATAAAGTCACTCCATTACAGTGTGATAAGGTGAAAATGAATATATTACATTACAAATGACACTGGCCTAAATGGATCCCTGACCTTCTCATATATTCGCTGTACAACATACCTGGTTGGTCTATGACAAGTTCATTATTTATTCCGTGGTCTATGAAATGTAAATAAAAGATATCGACAATTTCGCCACTGAATTTCCTAGTCCCAACGTCCCGATAAATATAAATATGTATGGCGGCACTTAGCGAGTTTCATGTTCGCAACACTCATTTTTACACGCTTTTTCACTCTTTATACAAAATATGTTGGACTAGTTTTATAATCACACTGGGTAGCGAGTCAGTCACCTTTATCTCGACCCACATACTAGTATAAGTGGCTCAGTTGTAACTTTTGTTGCAAAGTTCACTGAACCTATTCGAGCCTAACGATGCCAAGAGTGCTGAAAGCCATTCACGAAATTTCAACTAAAATTGTATCCCAGTAGAACAATTTTGGAAACCAGAATTGCTCCCCAGGCTAGTTACGGTTTTTGTGGCTTACCGTTTCAACAACTTTCGTTCAACAAAATTTAAACAAAGTTGTGCTTATGTGTACCTTTGTATAGGTCGTAAGGTGTGGTTCCTCGGCAAAATGTGTAAACTCAACTATATTTAACTAGTGGAATTCGAAAGACTGTCTTTTTTCTTTGATTTCGAAAACCTGATTTGTCAATAAAATCTATATAATTATTGAACCTGCTCACAAATTTCCACGAAAATCGGTTGATAAATGCGATCGGTGCAGGAGAACTACTGGACTCCGATCTGCCGGCGTCTGCGCCGGACATACAAAAGATTTTTTGGCGAAGCTGAATCAGAGAGCTTCGTTCGCTTCGCTCGCTTAATCATGTACTTTGTACGCCTAATCATACATTGGAACTATGTATAAGCACCGACAAATATCTATATTAATCGCTTAATTTTGAACGCAAAACCCGCGAATTAGCAACACTAATTAGAAGATACTGACTGCTGTTTCGCGCTTTATTTCAATTCATCCGAGTAGCAAATGCTGTTGAATATTCAATGTGTCGCGTTATCAGCGAGACGGCTTAAGTAAACAAATTGACACAGAGATGGAGATTGTTTTAATAAGACTGTGTAAGTATTTTACATATTTTCAACTCGGTTGATAAATCGATAGGTTTTCAATTTTACGCGAAATTGAAACAAACAAGGCATATTTTGTAATCGTATGAACGACATATCACACATCAATCTTTAAAAAAACGTCTTTATTGTTTTAATGAAGACAAAGACGAAGAAATCAGTAAACTACTCCAGGAAAAAAATGGGTTTTGAAAAACATTAATTTATAATAGCGTTTTTTTTTGTTGGTTTCATTTTAAAATGTTATTTTAAGATGCTTTAGTCAAGAATCCGACAAACTTTCCACCCGGAAGTAATGATGTAGATTTAAATGAAGCATGCATTGTCTTTTTTGAATATTATAGAGCAAATGTAAATAAACCAAAATAAAGACAAAAATATTTGTTAATATTTTCTCTGACTTTTCAGAAGCTAATTAATTAATTAGTTAATTTATCATTTTTTTGTTGTCTGAAATTTTGTCGGATTCTGTCGCTGGGTAAACAGAAAAAATAAGCTATATATGATAAATTATTTCCAAAATTGATTTTTTTTCCATACAAGTTGTCAGTTCATTGACTGGACTAAACGTGATTATGCTATATGTATACTTAGGTACGGTCGTCATCGTATTTTTAATAGATTTTCGCTTATCTTAACCGCACTAGTTAGTATTAAACATCAACAACCTGTACAGTTTTATGGATATCCTGGTAATCAGCCGAATCCCTATGAACTGAAAGGACCTCGTCATAAACCATCTGTTTTAATTGAGGGAGGGTTCATTGAGCTTTTATGAACGCGTCTGTTTTACGCCACCCTGGCCACGACAGACAATGGCTCAATGACTACGGTAACGCAATTTAAACAGATGACGGCGTGGTTTTTGTCCTCACTTCGTATAATGATACTGTTAGCCTGTGGGACGCATTCTTCTTGCGCGTTGATAACTTTCTGATATTGTACGGAGATTGTGCACATTGTCCTGATATCATATACCTATATTGTTATGTGGGAAAGTAACTAACCCGGAAGCATTGAAGAAACAATTTTGCAGAAATATGAGGAATATTAGGTAGACTGAGGGAGTTTTAATAATAAGAACATTCGTAGGTTCTCATTTAAATTCTTGAGCGTGGGACTAAAGGGCCATGTATATGGTGCAACATCGCATGCGAATTTTATTTTATTCGATTGCAGGGTTTGATTGAATTCGTCGTATTTCGGTAACCCGCAGCCCCGCAATCTAATGAAAACCGCACACGAGTTGTTGCATCGTGTAATTGGCAATTTATTTGGGACTCAAACTACATAGGTAGTAATACAAAACTCCCGCCGCCTTATTATTTTTTAATTATTGATTAAGACAAGAACAATGAATTATCATTACAATATTGATAAGCTCTTTTAATTTCCTTACTGCGTTAGATTAATTAAAGGGATCACAAGAATAATATTATATACGCCAGTATAAGTTAGTGATCCTCTATTTGTCATGCAACCCTCCGAGATCGATGCCTTTCACGTCAATTGGCATCAGATTCCTTCACTCCCCATGCACGGAAACACACTACAATCACATAAATTATTCCCGCTCCATAATCTTTATAATTGACATTATGGCTCTGGAGTGAATTCTGAAAGGGGGCGGAATTGCGAACTATTATGGTAGGCGGGGCGATAATGAAGATGCAGTGCAGTTTTGTATACGAGTCATTGTTATCCCTTTATTCAATAGTTTAAATGCGAAGCGGTTTATTTTCCGAGGTTCCGTATTCAAAAACTGAAACATCCAACTTTTTTATAGAGAACATACTTTTTTATCCCGTGTGGTGTCGGGTTAGAATTTCACCACCCCCTTTCTTCCCGTGGGTGTCGTAAAAGTCGACTAAGGGACCAGGGTTGAAGTGTGTTGTGGACGATGGGCTAGCAACCTATCACTGCAATATCACATTTTGGCGATCTTTTATACCCACATTTATGCTATAAAGTGTAACTATTTACTTCAGCAACAAATTCTATACCACGCCCTTAAAAAGTTGCATATAGCCCGGGATTAACTACCTATTTCATTAAAATAATTGGTTTTGTGTTTTTTACATCTTATCAAGTTTAAGTTATTGTCAAAGGAATTTACTAACGGATATTCATCTTCGAAACAAATAGCCAGAGCTAATCGCGTTATCGTGATATCTCATAACTACGAACGCCGCAACAAATGGGACATCATGAGAACTTATTACAACAATTTGTCACATCAAATATGGTGGCAGTCGCTTGTAAATACATGACATTTATTTAACCACGTTCATTTCACCATAAAGGGCAATACTCGTCGTAAATATTTTCTAATCTCAATATTTTTTTTAGTACGTTATTGACATAATGAAAGACTAGGTTTATAGGTTTCCTTTTTTTTAATTTTTTTTGTAATTTAAACAGAAATCCTATAACCAAATCTATATTTAAATAGAAAATATATTATGCTGAAGCGATCGACATCAAAATCAAAGTGATTTGTTAATAGTTAGAGGAAACCGTTTTCTTACGAAATGGAAATTTTATCAAAAAACTACCTATTGTCAGTCGCGAGCTGCTAGCTATTATTTCGTCTTAAAGTAAGACAAGTCGATTTAAATAAACATGCATGTGACATTACGGTGTGAACGCTGAGACACCAACTGATCATGTTTATTTTAACAGATTTTATGTGTATGCTAACTTACATTCACACACACACACTCCCGGGCCGGCCGGGCTTCACAGCCCGGATGATCTTAGATTTTTCTTATTATTAAGGATAGATTTCGTACCCCAGATAACATAAAGTTGCATGCATTAACAATGAAAACTAGTCTAATTGCATTTTTCATTTTGCCAGGGACCCAGAAAACAGTCCAGTGACGTATTCGATGTCGAGCTTGCTGGACTCGCGGTCGGCAGGCATGTTCGCCGTGGACGCGCGCACGGGCGTGGTCACCACTCAGGCCAAGCTGGATCGAGAGCGGCTCGACGTGCACTACTTCAGGGTCGTGGCGCAGGATGACACGTTCCCACCGCGGAGTGGCACTACAACGCTGCAGGTGACACACAGTCCAGTGTATTCGAGTTCGAGCCTGCTGGAGTCATGACTAGCGTGTATGTTCGCGAGGTCATCATTCAGGCCAAACTGGCCCGCGAGCGGCTTGAGGTGCACTACTTCAGGGTCGTGGCGTGGAATGGCACTACAACGCTGACGTGACTCACATTCTAGTGTGCTCGATGGCAAGCCTAACAGTCCAGTCGGTGGAGGGCTAACGGTTGCAGGAGCTCCTTCACCTTGAAATTTGTGTATTAACAACCACACCTGTATGTGTCAGGTATTTATGACTGTGGAATTGTGTTATAGGTAAGGTCTTATACTTATGTACCTACCCTCGTTGGATAGGTACTGAACTTTTTTTTTATTTGTCAACGCGTAAAATAATTTTGAAGGTTTATTTGCATCTTACTTTTCTTAATTAATTCACTAGCTTCTGCTCGCGACTCCGTCCGCGTGGAACTCGTTTATATCGTAGCTCCATACAAACTTTCATCTCCCACTTCATCCCCTTGGGGGTGATTTCCGGGATAAAAACTATCCTATGTCCTTCCCCAGGACTCAAACTTTTCCAGCTCACCACGTAGATGGTTGGCAGTCCTCAACTGTGCGTTTCTCCCGAAACTTTCTGCCTCGCACAGCCAAACTCTGGAATGAACTGTCGCCTGCGGTATTTCCGGACCGTTATAACCTTCAAGCCTTCAAGAAAAGAGCGTACTCCCATCTTAAAGGCCGGCAACGCACCTACAACTCTTCTGGTGTTGTAAGTGTCCATGGGCGTCGATTATCGCTTACCATCAGGTGATTCGACTGCTCGTTTGCCTCCTATATCATAAAAAAAAAAAAACTATCTCTATACCAAATTTCACCCAAATCGGTTCAGCGGTTTAAGCGTGAAGAGATAACAGACAGACAGACAGACAGACACACTTTCGCATTTATAATATTAGTATGGATATGGATTATAACTATATACTCTGCAATACTTTCTTCGCTAAAACATAATAACGAATGTGAAGAGTATGGAGTAATGGGTCTTACTAATAAGTAAAAAGGAAGCTGTCTGGTCTTTATGGCTGGAAAAATTAACGACGCTGTAATGTCGGGCTTCCTGGGCCATAAGTCTGAGCACTCAAAGTTACGAGTTACGTTAATAAGTTATGTCCTGTATAATTTGGGTTCAAATGTCACCCTTTAAGAACTGAACACCGAAGCTCAAAATATGCTGCCACCGAAGGTTATACGCAGCGTGGCAAGCTCTTATTTAATATTTGGAAAACCAAGTAAATAATATGTATACGGTAGTGAATACACGCACAAATATGTATATATTTTAACATTTGTTCTACTGAACGGCCGCTGCGTCACCGGTTCCCGTTGCCATTTAGTATTGGCCATAGATGTTCCAATAAAATATGACAACATACTCGGAAATCCACACAGGATCACGGCAATCTTTACAGCTAGGTGGCATAAACTGAACTATGTTATGTCCTTATGTCGTCTATTGAATGTGATAGTCGATATTACCATTTGAACAGCATCATAAATGTTAAACAGGCCTAGAATACACTGCGCTTAGTTTTATTGATAAATACATTATTGCTTATATTGTAATATAATATTTTGTCGTACAAGTAACACTAGGTTTATTGAATTTGCTGAGGTCTAGTGCCATGTCATAATATTATGGCAAAGGGAGATAAGAGTTTTTGTTTACACTTCTCGAACTACAAATGTCTATTGTTTTTAAATTTGTCAAAATTGGATGTTTCATCCAATTTTGACAAATTTAAAAACAATAGACATTTAAAAAATACACTCGGATGTTATTTCCGTAAGAAATACTAGAAATACGGCTTCTAACGCTTAGAATGTTATTTACCACGTCTAGTAGCATTTTTTTCAGCTAGAGAATCTCGACCTCTGACACAATAATACAATTATGTTGAGTAAATATTTTATCCGGATTAGTAACGGTGAAAAAGTACCGAGTAATCAACGTATTTAATTGTGTTTAGATCAACGTGTTGGACTGCAACGACCACTCGCCGGTGTTCGAGATGCAGCAGTACGAGGCGTCGGTCAGGGAGGGCGCCAGCCCGGGCACCACTGTGCTCACGCTGAAGGCGGCCGACCAGGACATCGGGAACAATGCTGAGGTAACTACTGGAGTAGACCCGTGGGTTGGACTGTGACGATGTTCGCAAACTGTTCTAAGGCTAGCAGATGCAAGTTTAGTATGTTGAAGCGGCAGGTACTCATCGGTCGAAGAGAGAGCCTACCGCCCACCACTGTACACGCTGAAGACGGCTACTTAACTTTTCTCCTTTCAACATATTTGCCGACACAAAGTAAATAAAATAAAACAGCTTGCTTATGTTTCACCATTATTTTAAAATCGCGAGCAAATTCTTTCTTTGTTTCAGGTGGAATACTCAATCGAATCGGTGACAGCTGACCAGTCCAACGAGGACTCGAACGATTCCATTCCAGACAGCGAGCACTCTGACCAGGACGTGTTCAGGGTGGACGGTCGCAGTGGGGCCCTCCTTACCAGGGCCCCGCTAGACCGCGAGAGAGTGGCGCGGTACACGGTCATAGTGCGGGCCACGGACCAGGCCAGCCCCGTATCTGATAGGCTATCTAGCACGTGAGTACTTTTCAACATAGATAGGACTAAACACGATAGTGAGCGTGCGTACCAGGACGTGTTTCATGGCCGCTCCACACAATGGGCCATCCTGACCCATCATACAGGACGCAACTATGCGTTAAAGGGAGTATTTATGTCTCGTTCTACCGCATAGCCGCGTCTTGTATGATGGGTCAGGATGGCTCTTTGTGTGGAACGGCCATAAGGTGGACGGTGGCATTGGCGCTCTCCTCACCAGAGCCCTGCTGGACCGCGAGAAAGTGCTACAGGCTGTTCTTGGCCAAGTACGAGTATACGTAGAAAATGGGGTCGTCTACTATCCTAACTATCGGGAATTAATAATAATATCTTACAAACTTTATAAGACAAATGCATTTAGTCCATAATCGAGCATGGCTGGAAAAAAAATACGTTTTTCTGACACGAATGATATTCGATTTTTTTTTTCATCGTCGCGAGATAATCGTAATTGCTTCGAGACATCCGAAACCATATTGTGCAATGCCAGCCTCTCGCCTTTCCGACCCGTCCGCTCGATATGGCATTTCCAACTGACGACATCCCTAATCGTATGTGTAAAAAACTTGCAATCACTTTGTACAGATTCCGCCTCGCATTATTCAAACGAATTTCAACAGTATTTGGTTATCGCTAGGTGTGTATATCCAGTGTAACAACGTTGTAAGCTGTAGGTTCCGTTCCAATATTCAACCATCAAAGGAATTCCAACTTTATTCCGCTAACACTAGGTGTGTGTTTCCAGTGCAACGGTACACGTGAACGTGTTAGACGACAACGACAACTACCCGCAGTTCAGTGAGAAGACGTACACAGTGACAGTGGAAGAGGACATCAATGTTAGCGACAACCCCGTCATTGCAAGGATAAAGTGAGTTACTACAACATATATGCCCGATTCTATAAATATCTGTTGTTTTTTTAATACATCAGCATCACTTAGGTACCATTAAAAATAAGATTCTAGTATCCGACTTTTCGTCTTTAGCCGTGTCCACACCTGACGAACGGCTCGCCCGAGCCATCAAAAACGCTCGCCCGAACGGTTCGGGCTAGCCGTCAGAAGGCTCGGGCAAGCTGTCAAAAGGCTCGGCCGCAAGCGCTCGGTCGGTGTGGACGGGCGTTGGGGCAAACGCGTGCGGCTCACCCGAGCCAGATCGGCTCGGGCGAATTTACCTACCGATAGTTGAGATCGCGATGAAGCCGCACGTGCGCACAGCTGTCGTCGTAAATTATATGCAAAACATTTTTACTACGATGGTGGGAAACAAACCAACGATTCGCATATAGCCCGCCATACCTACATCAACTTTTTTTCCGGAAGCAAATTTACCTACATCCTATAACCTACTATTTTACTTACTTTCAAACGAGCAATAGGTACAGTCGGCCCAAGATAATGATGAGCACTTTAGGACTTTGTCAAATTAAATCACGATAAGGGAGAGTGACGCGCGAGATGGTAAGATGTCAACCATTTAAATTTAGAACCCATTGTTATGACATTCATGCAAAAGAGTGTAGACTTGTCATTGCATATCTCTGTCTCTGTCCTGCGATGTTGACACTGTTGACAGACTGCAGTTAACTAAATTAGGAATAGATGTTTCACGACACAATGTCAAACTTGCAAACCACAAATGAAAAGGTTAATTTCGAATAACAAAGTATGACCCCTCGTGGCGTTGTCAGTAATTGCTTGCTTGCTAACATTGAGGTCTCGGGATCTAATCCCAGACAACGGTCTTTTTTGTGTATTTTTATTATAAGTTTAGTTATTGGTATGTTTCGTATTAGAATAACTACAACTTGTAAAAATTGAAAAGCCCCCGACATTTTAATTTCAAAGTTCAATATCTCAAAAACGGCTAAGCCGATTTTGTTGAAACGTAGCTAAGAACTATCTCGATCACATCAGCTTTCGGATAAAAAAACCGCATTCAAATCGGTCCATTCGTTTAGGAGCTACGATGCCAAAGACACACAGACACGCACACACACACACCAACACACACAAACACGTCAAACTTATAACACCCCTCTTTTTGCGTCGGGGGTTAAAAAGAAGTAAATCCACGGAAGTCCTATTTTCCTGAACCAGAATGATCACAAATGACAGTAGAAGTAGCAGAAATCGAATTAGTGTTCCCGCTTTTTTGAATAGGATAATATATATTCTACTGTGATTTGTAATTATTCTGGTTCAGAAAAATAGAACTTTCGTGGATTTACTTATTTTTATTTGAACAATGTCTTCATATTTATATTGATTTAGACTTTCACGATTTGCGTGTAATTAATTAATTATTCATTTACATCTTTGAGGTTTCGGATGTGAGATGACGATATTGTGACACATCCGAAACGTCGAGAGACCTCAAATAGGTAAATGACATAAGTAATCTTCATTTAAGTAATGTGAATGAACCCTAATAAATAAAATCCAATATTTATGTAAAATAATTAGGTATAATATTGATTATAAAAGTAAATTCAAAATGTATGGTTAATAATGCGTGTAGCCGCCGTCTGCGTCTATAACAGCCTGTAGTCTGTCCCTCATTGAGCCGACAAGACGTTGACATATGTCAGTTCCTCGCATTTCCTCCCAAATCTCATTACAGTGTCTGGAAATCGCTTCCTTGGTTCTTTCATGGCGATGATCCCACCGTTGAACCATTAAGCCCCAAAGGTTTTCTATTGGGTTCAAATCAGGTGACATTGCGGGCCAAGGCATGGATTTAATATCCTGATGTCGACTGAACCATTCCCGAGTGACCCGTGCCGTATGTATGGGACAATTGTCTTGGATAAAATCTATTTGGGGAAAGTCCGATTCTGGGTATACGTTTCTGACAGTTGGCAGCATCACTTCGTCCAGTAACTCCACGTAAACATTGGCATTAGCCCGTGTGGGTATGAAGTGAAGTTCACCGACACCGTCACCAGACATCCCCACATGGAACCACGTGATCTTCCGTGCAGCGGGTTAGGTCGTATCGCCAGAGAGATAGACGTCCATGGTCGCTCGATTTGAAACTTTTCGTCCGTAAAAATATTTTACTCCAGTCAAATTCTAAATACCGGCGTGCGAAATTCAATCTAGCCGTTTTATGATTTTGGGTCAAAAATGGCTTTTTAGCGTGGCGTCTGTAGTGCAAGCCCATTGAGTGCAAATTATTCCTAATCACCTGGGGACAAACTCCGAGACGGGCAGCAATGTGTTTTGTAGGGAAAAATGCGTTTTCTTCATAGATATTTCGAAGAAGAGCCCTTTGCTCGTTGGACAAACATGACCGTCGACTGAATTATTATGGCGGTGATCACGAACCGTCCCTTCGTCAGCGTATCTTCTCACCCACAGATTCACGGTATTGCGCTGGAAATAAATACTTGTTAGTATACTTTTATAATAGAATAGTATATATAACGTTGAAAATGACGGCAACAAGGCAGAAAAGGATAATCAAACTCCAAATAATATCATTAAGTTTAGAAATAAAAATACTTACAGTTACTCCCAAATTTCGAGATCTCAGAAATTGTATTTCCCGCTTGATACTGGGCAACAATTTCAGCTCTTTCCATTTCGGATATTATCCGAGGCATGTTTTCGATATTTCTTCTGGAAATTTTACTTCTTCACGCGCATCAGAACATTAATATGAAAGAATATCATTTGGAAAATGAACGTCACTTGTGACATTTATCAGTCATATAATAACTTTAAAAGTTTTAATGCCTAAACTGAGGAGGTTTCAAATACTTGTGACATTTGAGTACAAAACGTAATTCCTTCCATTGTGGTACGACAAGGTTCTAAGTATGCTCAACATTTTCATGGGCCGACTGTACCTATTCGAATAAATTTCGTTCTCGGAAAAAGCTCTAACGATTTCGATGAAATCTGCAATACAGAGGTTTTCGGGGCCGAAAAATGGATTTAGCCAAGTCTCATAATATATGTCACAACTCATATTTATAATCGCTTCCATGACTTTTTTTCCGCCGCTACATAAAGTAGGTACAGTCAAGGTCACCAATATGTATAGGTACACCACAAACTTACAGAAATATGTATACAGACCTTATTACTACGGAAATAAGGTTGTTGTATATATATTTTTGCAACTTTGCAATATACATATACATACCTGTCAGACACTTTTTTTACTTTGTCAAAACTTGGATAACTACCGATATTTACAACTGTCCTACAAAGCTGCATGGATATAATAGTACACTATGTTTAAATAAAATACGTAGGGCAAAAATCGCCCTCGCCTTCTGTCGTTCGGCCGAACAAAACCACCGTCCACATAGGCCGAGCCGCTCGCGGCTCGGGTAAACCGTTCGGGCAAGCACTCGGAGACTCGCCCGAACGGCTCGGGCGAGCCAGCGCTCGCCCGAATCACGTCCACACCGGGCGAGCACTTTTGGGCGAACGGTGTTCGGGCGAGCCGTTCGTCCGGTGTGGACACGGCTATTCGCGAACGTTCCGCCGCATAGGCAATACTTATATATTTCACATCTAAGGCAGGAGCCGCACTTGTAGGGTGATTGATTAGCATCGCGACGACGATCTCAGTACATGCCCAACTTGTACTGAAATCGCCGCCGCGTCTCTAATCGCTCCACCAGTGCGGTGCCGGCCTTACAGCATGAAAGGGTTACTAACCATCATTTCTCTGGTATTCCACATATTATTACTCCAAATTATAAAATTAAATGTAGGTACCTAAATCGTAAAATATAATAAACTTAATTAAAGCCACGGTTCAAGTCATAAAGCATCGTAAGTATTGAAGCTACACGTCAACCATTTATGTAATGTAATCTAGCTTTTAAGTAGCTTAATTTGGCTGACATGACAGACTAAAATCCGTGAATCATGCTCATTGCACATCATAAGTCGTCATAAAGTTGTAATAAAATTACCGCTTTATGGGATACTCGTAAAGAGCTCAATTGAACTGGGGTTTATTACGTTTACGTGACCCATTGAAGCCAATTAACCGTAGACAAGTTTGCTTCATAGTCTTAGCTTTATCCTAGCTGAACTTAAAGGAGCCCCGGGTCCGCTAGGCTACAGAGGGCTTCTAATTTGACTTAGCAACTGCTGTTATAGACAACAACCAGAATTAATTGTGTGACTCAAAGCACCAATAAAAGCGGTCACTGGCTGCATCCGACTTTTCGTTATATCACGGAGCGGTGTTGATCTACGATTGCTGCTAGTTTTTCAAATCCCTCACAAATATAATTAAGGCCCACACAGTCAGCATTTTTTCCCCTCACTGCCTCGGAAAGCCTTCTTTTATCTTTTAAAATAAGCGGATAAAAACGCATTTTATCCAATAGTGGGGAAAGTAATTTGACCTTGGAGCGTGACCATTCGTTGTCGGTTTTTGGCGGCGCGGAAAAGGAGCGTCAGTGTTTTGTTCACGCGCAGTTGAGAAGGATGTGTTTTGATTTCAGTTGGCTCGCACGGCCGTAGACATGGATAACGAAAAGTGTCGTACTTTAATTAAATTATACGGCTTCTATGTTTGTTGTGAATAATGTGATAAAAATTATGAAAGCGGGAGCTGCACGTCGACGTGATACATCCATCGCCGAGTACAAATGAAGACTGATTTGTTGTCTTAATTAATTAGTTTCAATTTTAAATAATGGTATACTATATTGATGAGATTATAATTAACCTGATGATGATTATAATGTGTACAAATAAAGACTTATTTTTTATGAGCTTTCTTTGCATGTTGCACTTTCCTCGCTACAGTGAGGTAAAAAGTTCAGTGTTACACACAGGTGCAAATGTATTTTACTTCTCGTGTGTTGAAACACTCGCTACGCTCAGGATTCTACTTTAGAACCAACTATAGAATCCTTTCGCTTGCTCGTGTTTCAATTCCACACTCGCGGGTAAAATATAACTTTGCACCCTTGTATAACAAATAACTATTGTCACAAACCTAGCGCGTGAAGTTATACCACCCGCGGCGTTCTTATACATCCAATACTATTTAAGTGTGTAATAATATTCAGGTGTACAAAACGATTATAAGTTCGCACTACGAGTACTTTTTATATGACGCATTTATTAGAACGTACGTAGTTTGGACCGCCCGCCGAGCGCTGCGAAATTAGAGTTTCATGCCTGTAAATTGTTATTTACACGGGGATTGTTTTATTTGCGGCGCCCATTATCGCCGTATGATTAGAATCTATGAGAGGCACATTTACTTAATGCTTATGTTTATTCGTTGTGAATAAACCCTATAACGACTTGTTGTTTAAATGCGGGTATTAAGCATTTTTTTTTATTTAGATTATTGTTTAGAGATATACCTACTTACCTATAAGTGTATTTTTATGTGCCTTTTGTAGACCTATTAAGTCTAGCGAATTATTTGAACACTTTACTTGCACTATAGTACCTAATTGGTATCTAACCGCTGTCGTGAAATAAATAAACAAATAAAAATAATTAAAGTGTAATTAGTGGTTAACTCTCGAGCAGCGTTGAAAGATTGTAATTATCTCTTTACTGACTGTCCATTTAGGCCTTCCGCTCTCTGATACTAAATGCATGGCTTTCCTCTCTTATTATAGTCCGTTACCCGACCAAGTCAAATGGGCATTTGGTTGGGAGAAAAACCAACACAATTCGATTGTTTGATTGGGTTGGCGAGATACACACAAGACCAAAGAAAACGGGTGCACTTATCGCATCGAAAAACTTTACGAACTGTACTGTTTACTCTCTTACATATTCTTTATGGCAAACATTGCTGAACTCATAGGGATTGTCTCTGTTTCTATAACTGTTTTATTTAAGCCTCAACTTTTTTGTTCTATATAGTGCGTATACTTGACATTATTTAAGTTGGCCGAATGGCATCAAAGTAGTCAATTCAAAAAGCAACTCTACCGTCCAAGGTACAAGATTCCAATTCCAATGACAGTCTTATAAAAAGTCGGCCACATTAAAAAAAATCTCAACCATACACCTAATTTCTCTGAATAAACTGTTTCTATTCTATTCTTCTTCACAGAGCAACGGACGCCGATGCGGGTGCAAATGCAGCGATCCGATACGCCATCATCGGAGGCAACACGCAGATGCAGTTCTCGATCGACAGCCTCAGTGGGGACGTGTCGCTGGTCAAACCCTTGGACTACGAGCAGCTGAGGAACTACCGACTTGTCATCAGGGCGCAAGGTACATGGAGCACTTCTTAATCTTAGTCAAAATGAACGCAGTGGTCCGCTACGCCATCAACGGAGGCAACAGGCAGATGCTGTTCTCCATAAGCGGCTTTAGCGGGTGCGTGTCGCTGGTCAAACCCCTGGACTGCCGACTTGTCATCAGGGCGCAATGTTACGTGGATCACTGCTTAATCTTGGTTATAAAACTGTAATTTTTTGAGTGAACGGGGCGTTCCGCTACTATATTACCGGAGCCAAAATTCAGATCCAGTACTCCACAGACGGAACCCTTGGACTATGGCCAGCTGAGGAACTGCCGGCTTGTTATCAGGGCAAAACTATCCTGAACCATCCATACAGGTAGGACCATCGGGAAACACATATAGGCTATAATTTATCCCGGTGCCTCGGGCCTACATGTTTAAGAATACGCTGTACGCGCAAAGAGCTACGCTATCCTAGTGGTTCAGGCATGCGGCTGTCAAGCGGCGGTCGTGGGTTCGAATCCCGGCTCGTACCAATGAGTTTTTCGGAACAAATATACGGAATATTGACTGTTAGCTTTTCGGTGAAGGAAAACATTGTGAGGAAACCGGACTAATCCCAAAAAGTTCTAGTTATCCCTCTGCGTTGGAAGGTCAGATGGCAGTCGCTTTCGTAAAACTAGTGCCTTCCCCCCCTTCTCCCTCCCTTACCACCCCGGGCTCCTATAGGTCCACAACCGGGAATAACGCTTGGAGGATGATGACTCACCTGATTCGTATATTCCTATAAACCTCACTACGGTTCGCACATTTAATCTAACAACCACTTCCAGATGGCGGCAGCCCCTCCCGCTCCAACACAACCCAGCTCCTCGTCAACGTCAAGGACGTGAACGACAACTCGCCGCGCTTCTACACGTCGCTGTTCCAGGAGTCGGTCAGCGAGAACGTTCCCTCCGGATATAGCATCGTTAGAGTAAGTGCAATTTCACGGCAAGCAATGCCGTTCGTGTGGCTAGAGGAAACTGAAAATAGTTCAACTGAGAAAATAAAACCTTTCTCTTGGAAATACTCATTTCTTGTAAGTATACGCGCGGGCAAATGCGTTATTTCTCTGAACATTTGCGTCTTTTAAAATACTACACTCCGATTGGTAATTCCAATAAACCAAAAATCTATCGTCGATCTATTGCTTTCACTGCTTTATTTCAACATTGAAAACTTGAATATTAACGTTGTGCATTTTTGATATTTTGGAATGGTTAGGGAATCATTTTGCACGAATTGCTTTAATTATCAGAATAAAAGTTACACTATCATTTATGTGGCAAAATACAATATTCATTTATTGCGCTATCGCACACAAACGTGACAATCTACTGGCTTCAATGACATTGTAACAGTTTTTCGATCAGGTCAAGTGTCCGTCTTACGAATTTTCAATCTGACAAATCTGTCGGTCACGTGACCTGACGCGAGTTTAACATTTTTTCCCCATCACAAAAAGTGCACAGCGCCGCTAAAGAAGTTTTCACTTCAAAAACAAATACAATACCTAACATATTCAATTAGAAATATTAGAGGACAATTTTATACAAATCGGGTGTTTCAAACGAAACCAGTCTTTTACTGACATGATGATGACATGTAAATTTTCAAAGAGAAAAAAAGAATCTACCTAATTCAATCTAATCTGCTATGGCTCCAACTACACTCGCGGACAAAGAATACGGGTCGGTAAAATACCGTCATATTTCCTAAAATAGTGCGTAAGAGGTTGTACAGTTAATCCTGTCATGATCTTTATTTAATTTTACATATAAACTGCTAATAACGGTAAAAAATATAACGTTACCAGGTTTAAATCGGACTCGTAAAAACCCATGAAAAAAAACAACATTAACAGAGCGAGAAATCGCAAAATCGTGATTTTAGGATATCGATATTTTTAGGATAGGATCCAGGAAATTGCTAATACAGTTGGGTATTGTAAAGAATAGCATATTATGTAAATAAAACAAGTATTAAATATTTAAAAAAACCTATTGCAGTTATTTAATTTAGGGTGACCCGAAATATTTGACCGCGAGTGTAGATCCCGATATTTTTACTTATGTATGTGAATATATAGAAACTATAAAATATATTGATTTTGTTTATAAAAAACAAGCATTTTAAATTCTTGTATATAGTGCTAGCGGTACACCCCGGAATTCAGTAACATGCGGCAAATGGTGTTAGTTTTGAAAATCGGTACGATTGATCTTTAGGCCAAACGAATCAATTTGACCCGTAACACGTGATATATTTATAGAATCGGCTTAGTAAGCACTTTCATTAGGTACCACACTCGATAGGTTTCAGAACAAAAAATTTTTTTTTCCGTACAAAAAAAAAGATGTCGTCATAACTCCTCTCCTTTTCGTTTTTTTTTGTCGGGCTACGGGTCAAATTGATTCGTTTGGCCTAAAGATCAATCGTACCGATTTTCAAAACTTTAACACCATTTGCCACATATTTTGGCGTACCACTAGCACTAATAGTAAAGACTCGAGGTTGTCATACTAACCGACATTAATTAAATGAAACCTTTTTGCTAAACGCTTTATACGTCATTGCACATTGAACTAGCCGTCACGATTAATGGATGCCATTAGCAATGCTTAGGTATTTGATTTAAAAATAATACGAATAAAAGCGCTGATATAAAACTGCGGCAAATGGATTCTTAGGTCAAAATCAAAACTTACCGTAATGTAATTTGTTAAGAAATAAATTGACCGTGTGTGAAAGTCAGATCAAGAAAAAGTTTGTCTGCGTTTGAGTTGTAAAATAGGTAGGTATTTTTAAGGGAGAAGCCTTTCCATTCATTTCATTACCTATACATCGTTATCATACACATAGCCACAGTAGCTGTAATCAATCTTATTTATTTCATTCAATACACCTTTGTCTTCCCACCGCCTAAAGCGCCTGAATAGCTGCCAACCATCTCGAGGTAAAGTCGCCGTTAATAGAATTTGCTAACTATGTAAACAAACCGCCATATTAAAATTGTCTTTCTCTATGGCGATTTGTTTACATATAGGTAGTTAGCAGATTCTATTGACGGCGACTTTAGCCGAATCCTTGTAACAGATTTGTCTAAAATCTAACACGGTATATTTGTATCTAATTCACATTACGATCCTTTGAACAGTCCTTATTAAGTTATTATATTGACTTGAATTATAGGTGCAAGCGTACGATGCAGACGAAGGGGTGAATGCCGAACTGACGTACACGTTGATCGACAAAGAGTTCGGCCGGGCCGAGATGCCGATCACCATTGACCCTCGGTCGGGCTGGGTCTACACCAATGGGTTGCTAGACAGGGAGGTGCAGTCCAAGTATCAGTTGCAAGTAAGTGGACTATACACGTTGTGGGCTCTTTAGTGAGTTCCGAACTGACGTACGCGTTGATCGACAAGGAGTTCGGCCGGGCCGAGATGCCGATCACCATAGACCCGTGGTCGGGCTGGGACTACACCAATGGGTTGCTAGACAGGGAGGTGTAGTCCAAGTATCAGTTGCAAGTAAGTGGACTATACACGTTGTGGGCTCTTTAGTGAGTTCAGAACTGACGTACACGTCGATCGACAAAGAGTTCGGCCGGGCCGAGATGCCGATCATCACCATAGACCCGCGGTCGGGCTGGGTCTACACTAATGGGTTGCTAGGCAGGGAGGTGCAGTCCAAGTATCAGTTGCAAGTAAGTGGACTACACGTTGTGGTCTCTATAGTGAGTTCCGAACGAACTTACACATTGATCGACAAAGAGTTCGGCCGGGCCGAGATGCCGATCACCATAGACGCGCGGTCGGGCTGGGTCTACACCAACGGTTTGCTAGACGGGTGGTGCAATCCAAGTATCAGTAACAAGTGAGTTCGACCATATCAACATGGCAAATCCTAGACTACACAAGATGTACCAGTCATGTTTGGGCTCATGGGAATCCTATCAACGACTAAAGATGAAAAAAAGTACCTACAGTAAAATGTATCAGAAATGAAATTATTCACAAAATCTTATTTCCAGGTGACGGCTACCGACGGTGGCACTCCACCTCGCTCCGCCACGGCCTCGGTGGTGGTGGTCGTCCAAGATGTGAACGACAATGACCCAGTGTTCGCGCCTGCGCAGTACGACGTCCAGCTGGCGGAGGATGAGCCACCGGGGACGCCGGTCGTCACTGTCACTGCCACGGACGCCGATGAGGACAACAGGTCATTTGATAGTCCAGGGTCTTATACGAGTACCACAAAACCTAAAATTACAAATTATATGTTACAATTTTGGAAAAGCTAGGTAGCCGTCTTTCAATGTGGAAGTCGTGGGTTCGAACCCCGGCTCGTACCATTGCTGTACTACTACACTAGGCGTATGCGAATAGCGGTTGCTAGTCGGCCTAACCCGTCTTGATAGTAACACTAAGCTGATGAATGATGGTAATACAAGTATGTATTATCGTCATTCAAAATGGATCACGGAGACATGGGAGTATTATTCTCAGCTTTATTCTCTTACCACTGTTTACTCGTACAACTTAAAACACGACGAGGTATCAACCACTTATGTAATCCCGTTTACAGAGATCATAGGCTGTGCCGCGAGATAAAAATGTCTATGAGAAAGAATTTTTGAAATCGGATGAGTGGGTTCGGAGGTTGCCACCTTCAGACTTTTTTTGTGAGCCTATTGAGTGTCCCACTGCTGGGTAATGACCTCT
This sequence comes from Epinotia bilunana, assembly GCA_947049275.1. Lineage (NCBI taxonomy): Eukaryota > Metazoa > Arthropoda > Insecta > Lepidoptera > Tortricidae > Epinotia > Epinotia bilunana. The sequence goes on along the minus strand of OX346259.1, from coordinate 13,140,212 downwards.
CCACGTGATCTCGATGCGTCCCTACTAGGTGCCTCTTATCCAGGTCGTCCCGCCATCTCCGCCTAGGTAGGCCCCGTCTGCGTCACCCGTCATGTAGCACCAACTTGGTAGCTATATTATCCCACCTGTCTGGATGCATGCGACAGACGTGGCCGGCCCAGTCCCACTTGAGCCTGGCAGTTTTTGCACCCACATCAACTATGCGAGTTTAAGCTTTACCTCTTCTTAATATTTTGTTGACATTCACAGGCTGCACTACGAAATCACCGGAGGCAACACCCGAGGCCGTTTCTCCATTACTTCTCAGAATGGGCGTGGGCTGATCACCGTGGCCCAGCCCTTGGACTTCAAGCAGGAGCGGCGATACGTGCTCACGGTCACCGCCACCGACAACGGTGGCCGTTCCGACACCGCCATGGTCCATATCAACATAACTGATGCCAACAACTACGCGCCTGTGTTCGAAAATGCTCCGTATACCGCCTCGGTAAGTTCAAATTTCCTTCAATGCAAGTCCCGTTAAAAAAATACAAAAGTGTACACTCACATAGTTGTTAAAACTTGGCTCGATACAGAAACAGTCACTTTCATTAACTGACCCGAATGTTATTTAAATCTTTAGATAATATTCCTGATCGGAAGTCAAGGTTCTGCAAAATTGACAACTGACGTGGTTCAACTTATTTTGACTTCCGTTTACCGGGGTCAAAAACATGTGCCAAAATAAACAATACTATGTGGGGATGGATAAGGAAGATGGGCAAGTATAGCAGCTGGAAGAAGGTCACCAGGGACCGCAGAAAGTGGAGGAAGATTCTAGAAGAGGCCTGGACCTACAAATGGTTGTAGCACCACCGAAAGTAACTATGTGGGGATGTTAGACAATAGACGCAATTTAGTAAAAGCTATATTATATCTGACATGAGCAGTAAAACAATAATACGGCACGAATCCACCGACATCCAGGGCTGGCGTCATTTTCAATTGGCCTACGCCAAAAAATCATATTATTGTATTTTTCCGTCAGGTATTCGAAGACGCCCCAGTCGGCACCACTGTACTGGTTGTGTCGGCGACCGACAGCGACGTGGGCGTGAACGCGCAGGTGTCGTACAGCCTCAGCTCCGAGATCTCCAACGAGGCGGTGACGCACCACGAGCAGGAGTTCGTCATCAACCCGCAGACCGGCGCCATCACCACCAACAAGCTGCTGGACCGGGAGACTATGAGTGGTGAGTGACTATGCATCATGAGTGGTGACTTAGACATGTAATATTTTAATATTATTTATGAGAACATGAGTGAACGTGTCGCGCAGCTTAGCTATATCGCCAAAGAAGATGTGATCTGAAATTGGAGGAGCTCTAAGTGGACAAAATCGCGACTTTTTTGCATGGCGATGGGCACGTGTCTGTTGTGCATGTTTAAAGTTTCGCGAGATGATGGATAGCAGGCAATCCAGTGTTCCAATATAATTTATAGTTTATTTTATGTACCTATGTTTACCAGTGCATTGGTTAAGTTACAACTGTAATGCTGTGTAAATAAATATTATAATAAATAAGAAAATAAATAAATAAAGATCTGGTTGGCCCGACGAGTTATTTCCATTATTTTTACCAGCTGAGCCGCATACTTGTTCGTTACTGCATGATGATAGAGTTATCTATCTCGATGGTTCGAGACAAGTTCTGTAAATGCCATTACCAATCTTCACGTGGTTTAGATAGGCATTATGACGGGAAGCAGTTCAAGAAGGTTCAACCTAGCTAACATGATCGCGTTTATGTCGGACATAAAATATTCCTCCCTCTCGCACTTACTTGCTAGTAGTCGTTGTTAAGGCTGTGCATTGGAAATTATCGCGTGCTTTGAAACGCCGTTCTGACTAGATTAAGAAACAATAAGGTCTGATTTTCAGATATATGATTCTTGACTATATGATTGTTTATCTGATTTTAGCTTAAAAATATCCTCGATAGAAAAAAAAACCAAAGTTGGGTCTGTGTTTGCCTTTTTTTACTCAGCCTACTCAAGCGATATAGTTATTTACGATACAAGTGCCAAAAATAGGAAATTCGCAACGAGTGGTGATAAATTAAAACACGACCGAAGGGATTGTTTTGAATTGACACGAGTTACGAATTACCCATTCGCACGTGTATCGTACAACGTTTTACTGTACATATGGCTCTTTAAAGTTTCGACATATGCACGAAAAGTGCTCTTTTCCGCACTAGTGCGGGAAAGTAGCACCATATGTACTGTAAAGTTATTTTTTAACACAATTGCTCGTAATGTACCTCTTATTGTGTCGCTTTTAGGCTCATAATCCTGGATATTAAACACGCGTGGTTAATAACATTACGATACTTGTGTGTTATGGTTATATCCCGATTAAGTCACGTTGGCACCTTGCAGCATTAGATGTATGCATGCACACGGAGCATTCTTAAACGAACCGGGTTCTACAGAATGTACAGCTTTTTTTTTAATTCTCGGCAAATGGATTCTTACCGGACTAAACAAATTAAATCCTTTTTGTTAATTAATTGACTATTTCTTTTTGGATATGATATAGAAACGGTTAATTTAGTAAAACTATTCACTTTTGATATAACATTTTAAAACGAAATTATTTATTTTATTTTGTATTGGCTGTTTAGAGATTTCATCTAACGCGCGCGCACTGCGCAAACTTCCCAAAAAAAATTGATGCGCGCCATTTTAGGTTATTTCACAGATATTTGTAAACATTGTTAATGCGTGTTGGGTTATTAACAAAAATGTTGATTCGTGGTGACTAGAAAAGTGATAAAAAGAATGGACGCCACTATAAATTCTTGACGATGTATACACCATGTGAGTAAAAACCTGTTGACATCAATAATTAAGAAAATAACTTGACAGGCCTATCAAATTTTCATCTTATGAAAAGGATTTTTTCCTCGCAAAATGTGTTGAAAAACGTCGTATGAAACGCGTGAGCTTTGATAATTACAATCCTCGGCTCTCTTATCACGCTCACCCTTCTCACAATCTCTTATACCGCCTCTGATGTAATTATCAACATACCTCACTTGTATCACAATGTACTATTACGACACAACAAGTTAATACTATAGTATTTTATGTCATCTAAAATCTTACTTTATGAAATTTAAATAATACTTCTCTAAGTTAGGTATTTATCGAAATTGGTCCAAAAAAAGCCATTCCCGAAGTGTGTTACATCTCTTTTCCTAGTACGCGGAAGGCATCAGCGTGTCTCTGTCTAGGAGGCGTGTTCGACTCAAATCAAGGAATCGCCTTAAAATACTTGTGAATATTATTATAGTATTAATTAACATTTTCCCCCTTTGTTTTTGCTGAGAAAAAGTCTAATTCGTCTTATCATTACTTCTGATCATACTAATATTATAAATGCGAAAGTTTAGATGTTTGTTACTCAATCACTCGAGAACGGCTAAACGGATCAAAATGAATTTTGGTATACATGTGTATATAGTGTGATCAGCCCTTGATCGGTTCACACCCCATTTTTGGTACACTCTGTATCCCGGGAATAAATGGCGGTAGAGAGTTTGTATGGAGCTACGATATAAACGAGTTCCACGCGGACGAAGTCGCGGGCAGAAGCTAGTAATATATTAACAATTAGAATTGATTTATTAAAAAAAGGTACAAATAAACTGTTAAAACATGCGACATTACCAAATGTATCAACCTTCCTCTTCGTTGCAGGCTACCTACTCACAGTAACGGCCCGCGACGGAGGTGTGCCGTCCCTCTCCGACACGACTGACGTGGAGATATCCGTCGTGGACGTCAACGACAACGAGCCGGTGTTCAATCAGCAGCTGTATACTGCCAGCATCATGGAGGACGCTTTAGTTGGTACGTATAACCATCATTATCATCAATATCATCAAGTCCACTGCTCGACTTATGCCTCCCCAAAGAGTGCCACAATGAGCGATCATGCAATTCCTGCATCTAACGCACCACCGCGATCTTCACCCGGTCATCAGTCCACCTCGTGGGGGGTTTACCCACGCTGCACACTGCGGTACGTGGTCGCCAATCCAGAACCTTCCACACTAACGGCCTTAGGTTCTACGTGCAACGAGCCGGCCTATGTATAGCAGTAGATATATCGATTAGACAAGCAAACAAGCCCAGTGGTTTCACTGATTATTTGTAGCTGTTACATATGTGGCTGTAAGAGCGTCTATACATTTTAATACGAAGTTAGAGCTCAAGATTGTTGCGTAACCGTTCTAGCCGCAAGTGAGCGATGTAACGTTCCCAAAAAGGTGACTAAAGGGGTATCGCCGTATCTGAAAAATTGTAAGGTTTTTCCAACTCCACCATATATGGGGATGTAGTGTAACTCAGGGTAGATTAAGTATGGGGGACGGTAAATTCTTCAATGATACTCAGTGCTTATTTTACATGATTCTAATTAACACAATACAGCGTCTGTCACTATGCAAGGGTTACAGCAGAATCAATACAAATTGTTTATCTGACAGCTTTCTCAATAAGCCATTTAATTTTAAACATAGAAGCCATTTTTTTTGTATGGCGACCCCGCTAAAACATAGAACCTCTACATTCCCTACCTACCGTTCTCGAGCTTCTATTTGGATAGCAAGGATATTGAATTATATATTGTTATTCCAGGTACTTCTGTAACTCAAGTAGCCGCATCAGATGCCGATGTGGGACTGAACGGGCGCGTGCATTACGAATTGGACCCTAAGGACCGGGAGGAAGGCTCATTTGTGGTTGACCCGGCCTCTGGGGTCATTCGGACGAATAAGGCTCTGGACAGAGAGTCGGTAGCTACGTATGATTTGAAGGCACTGGCTATTGATGGGGGAACCCCGGCACAAAGCTCAACGGTATGTTCTTTCTAGATGTAACACATTCACTGCCAAGAATCACATTCACGCCAGCTGAATATTGTTTTAAACTGAACACCTTTATACAATAGCCTTATACCAGTTAGGATTAAGACCACAGTTTTGAATCTTCTGGTTAAAGAATATAGTTGATAATTGTGATAATAGGGTAGTAGCGTCATGTTAAAATTGATAACGTAGTGTTGCTAAATGAATAGTAAACCATCAAATTCGTCTGCCGCTGCTTTCTGTGGTCGGGTGTCAACTTGTACCTTAAGGGTGAATATTCAGCGTGTGTACGTCTGTTTTAAATATGTTGTGCTCTCCTCGCAGGTAATCGTCCACGTAAAAGTGGAGGACATAAACGACTCGCCGCCGGTGTTCGAGAGCGACTGCCTCTCGTTCTACGTGGCCGAGAACAGCCCCATCGGCACCACGGTCGGGGAGATACACGCAAGGGACCCTGACGAAGGACCTAATGCCGTCGTGCATTATTCCATCAAAGGTGATTGAATAATCTAGTCGCTAATTTATTTGGTCATTCGGTAGGCCCTCAACCTCTGCTCATTTTCGTCTCCAGGGTAGAATAAAATGCAGATGGAGGAGTTAGGTCACTCATCCTCGCTAATAAATATCAGATTGAAATGTCCGTCAATGTTACTCGATCGGAATATATTCGTTTCCGTTATCTTCTGGCCTGAATCTTTTGAGCTATGTTCATTGGCAGTAAACGATAGAGTTAGCGATTTAGGCCGATTTCAATTTGTATGACTGACCCAAACCAAACCTTGTTTGGTCTATATCCACGAAACATATTAGGTGCTTAATTATAATGATAAAAACCTCTAGCTGGTCATCATGCAAGAGTGTTATCAGTGTAAATTTAATCAACAAAATACTTTCTTTGTTGTAAAATCCAACAAAACAAAACAAATGCAGCTCTAATCCAATTTAGAATGGTACAAATTCCATGGAGAAGGAAGATGATGTTTAACAGGCTTTTGGGTGACTAAAAGATCATACTTTGTTAAAGAAAAACATTTTTAGTAACATATTCTTTCAGGTGGCGATGACTCCACCAGTTTCTCCCTCGAAACACGCCAGGGCTCTGACAAAGCCGAACTGGTCACAATGGTAGACCTGGACTACGAGAGCCCTCGCAAGAAATACGAGCTGATCATCCGCGCTGCCAGCCCTCCGCTATGGAACGACGTCAGAGTCGAGATCCTGGTGACCGACGTGAATGACAATGCTCCCATGATGAAGGATTTCCAGATTATCTTCAATAACTATAAGGATTGCTTCCCTGTGGGACCGTTCGGAAGAGTGCCGGCGTATGATGCTGATGTTACTGACAAGGTAAGAAATACGCATTTTCATGTTCAAACCGAGGAACGTCGAAAAATAACTCGTGGTTTTAAACTTTGTTGTAGGCAATCCATGAAGGTGCAATTTTTCTACGCCAAAGCTTTAAATAATAGTTTTTTTTTCCCCATATTACTATATATATCCACAAGTATGAGATACCGAAGTTATTGATATTGTCTTTGAAACCACAGATAACATACCTTTATTTCAGCTACAATACCGAATACTTTCTGGTAACAACGCAAATCTGGTGCTGTTGAACGAGACCACAGGCTCCATGACACTCTCGCCACAGCTCAACACCAACGTACCAAAACTGGCTACTATGGAAATCTCAGTTAGTGGTAAGTTGAATCATTCAGGTCAATCAAGTAATGACCCATCATTCTCCTAGCGTTTTTTCCCGGTCGGCCAATTTGGCACCTAATCCCAAGATTTGATGTAGGCACTAGCTTTACGAAAAGGACTGCAATCTAACCTTCCAACCCAAAAGGAAAACTAGATCTTATTCTTAGACCGGTTTCCTCACAATGTTTTCCTTCGCTAAAAAGCCTCTGTTTAATATCAAAAGCCGGAGTTCGAATTCACCAACTCCAGATTGAAAGCTGTCGAAAGGGTTTTTATTGACTGGTTACTAGCTATTGTCCCATGTCCCTTTCTTTGTATTTAGCTACGACGCACAGCAAATGCCGACAATAACAATATTTAATTGTATTTTTTTAGATGGCGTGAACGAAATAAAAGCAATGATGCAGCTCTCTGTTCGCCTGGTCACCGAAGAGATGCTATTCAACTCCATAACAGTGCGTCTCAACGATATGACAGCGGAGCGGTTCCTATCGCCGCTACTTGGTTTCTTCATCGACGGTCTCGCTGCCATCATACCCTGTCCTAAGGAGAACATCTATGTGTTCAGTATTCAGGTGAGAGAGAATAGAATAATTCGTCAGATGACTACCTAGTCACCGACGAGAAGTACCTTTTCTTAGTAGCCGTTTAACTTGATCACTGCGTCTAAAAGACGTAGGCCTAGTGTTTTCACCTCTGTCTCTACCTATGGCTCGTTTCCAGAAGCTAATTTGATTGATTTTCTACAAGTTGCGATTTTACAAGACAAGACAGAGCCGCTTATAGAATAGAATAGAATAACATGTATGTGAAACAAAATTGCCACGAAACGGTTCCATCTCAGCGTCGTGTTGGCCTGGTGCTGGTGGCCAGCGCTGGTCTTCCGATTGAACCATCCGGTGATCCGGCTTATCTAACAAAGACTAGTCATTGACCTGTGCTCCCTTTTTAGACTTGTGAAAGTGTAACTTCTAGCTTCGTAAAACAGGTCACTGCGGGTTTCTCCATCGGCTTTGACGCCACGCCAGCAAAATGAATGTCCAGGTTTAAAAAAAAAAAGCTGTTTATTGCATAAAAAAAGCTAAATTCTACGTTACATCTATAGTTGCAATCTTTTACATTTAAGATTTTATAAACAATGATGTGAAGGGGGAAGCCCCGTGTTTTTTTTGTGTGGTTTTATTTTTGTTCTTTAGCACGCGAACGGTCGTTCCATTTGGGTTTGCCTACGCGCCACGTGTCAACAGCGTTAATGTTACTCACAACTCGCTCGCGAAACGCATGTTTGATAAGCTTTAAATGTGGGCAAGGTCTCAAAGTTTTGAGAGGTCCCAGCGACTGATGATAGCGTTTTGTTCCAGGACGACACCGACGTGCACGGCAACATCCTGAACGTGTCGTTCTCGGCGCGGCGGCCGCTCGCGGAGCTGGCCGCGGGCGCGCCCCGCGTGCACTACTCGCCCACACACTTGCGGGAGCGAGTGTACCTGCACCGCTCCACGCTCGCGAGGCTCGCCACTGTGCAGGTGACCGGACACTCAATGTTACCACTGTAGCATTCACGACAACATTGTGACAAAATGGTGACAACCACGGCACCTAGTTGTGAGAATTGTTGACTCGATATTTAACAAACAGCGTTATGATTAACTGCCATTCAATCCAAAGTGACTATCGACTTTTGCGTTAATGAACGTATTTTAAAATATTTCACTCTGGAATGGAATGCCTTTGATGCTCGGATTAAGTGACAAACCCAAAATGTTGATCCAATCAGGACAGAAATAACATAACATATACAAGTCACATAAATCCCACATTTCACTGGATTGTAACTATATACAATAAGCTTTACTCTTAATTCAAACTACCACCGCTATACGATTATAATTACCCATCCTTGCATAATTCGACTTATGTTTCTACTCAAATTCACCCAGGTCCTGCCGTTCGACGACAACGTATGCGTCCATGAGCCCTGCCTGAACTATGAGGAGTGCCTGACGGTGCTCAAGTTCGGGAACGCGTCCGGCTTCATCACCAGCGACTCGGTGCTGTTCCGGCCCATCTACCCCGTCACCACGTTCACCTGCCAGTGCCCTCAAGGTTTCACAGGTACAGTAGAACATTCTTATGACTCCTTTTGTGCGACAACGTGTGGGTACACTGGCCCCTACTTGAACTACGGGGATGTCTGACGGTGCTCAAGTTCGGGAACGCGTCCGGCCTCATCACCAGCGACGCGGTGCTGTTACGGCCCATCTACCCAAAGGTACAATCTACTCAAAGGTTAACTGGAAGAGATTGTACAGTCAGGCGTCATATAGTTAGTAGCAGCCAGAGTAGCCAAATATTTCGTAACACACCCTTATTCTTACAGCAATAAAGACGTGTACCGAAATATTTGGCTACCTTGGCTGCTACTAACTATATGACGCTGACTGTACATCACTTATCTGTTGGTTGATTGTTTACTGTTTTTATTTTGTACAATAAAGAGTTCTACTACTACTACTGCTACCCCGTCGCCACGTTCACCTGCCAGTGCCCGCCGGGGTTCACAGGTGACTTAAATAACTTCTCAGCCGTGGAATTTCGCGGCCAACTGCTAACGTTGTAAAGGGCAGATGTTGCGTATCCTCTTTATCCGAATCCGTACATTTGTCCAAAAACATCGGCTGTCTGAATTTTACTGTTCCGAAAACTATGTTTCGCTGAAGGCGTTTTTAATAGGATATAATACCAAGCTAACCTACTTATATCGTCAACCTCCTCTTTTTTACCGATTGTATCCTAAATGAGCCCAGGCTCTGCAGTGGCTAACCTAACCTACTTATTTAATCTATAAAATCATCTGTGGCAAAATTTTCGTTCGGTCGAAACTTCGGAATGAGAACGCCTACGGACATTGACTCTTTGGATTTTGAAGGATTCCCCTCACCAAACGATATCTGACAGCAAAACTCACTCTGTCCACATTTTGTTACAGGATCTCGAGAGCATTACATGTGCGACACGGAAGTCGATCTCTGTTACTCGTCGCCGTGCACCAACAACGGAACTTGCATTCGGCGTGAAGGGGGATATACTTGCGTCTGCACACCTGGATTCACTGGTAACGTTTAATTAATTTTATATTTAGTATACTAGCTTTTGCCTGCGACTCCGTCGCGCTCCGGCGCGCACAGCCGCGGAGTAAAATATAGCTTGTGTCCATCCCGAAGTTAATTACGTATACTTATTCAGTCACAGGTATCTATAATATAAGGTAGTACAGATAAACTCTCCCTTAGACTGCATCCTTTCGTAACGAAGGTGCCAAATCGACAAACTGTACTGGCCGCTAGTGAAATGCGTTCTGGACTGGACAGTGACCCTGATTGACCAATCAATACATTCTTTAGCACATTGTGATACAAGTGAGGTATGTTGATAATTACGTCAGAGGCGGAATTATCACGCGAACCGCAGGTGAGCGTGATAAGAGAGCCGAGGATGTAATTATCAAAGCTCACGCGTTTCATACGACGTTTTTCAACACATTTTGCGAGGAAAAAATCCTTTTCATAAGATGAAAATTTGATAGGCCTGCCAAGTTATTTTCCTTACTTATTGATGTCAACAGGTTTTTACTCACATGTTGAATACATCGTCAAGAATTTCTAATGGCGTCCATTCTTTTTATCACTTTTCTAGTCACCACGAATCAACATTTTTGTTAATAACCAAACACGCATTAACAATGTTTACAAATATCTGTGAAATAACCTATAATGGCGCGCATCAAGTTTTTTGTGAAGTTTGCGCAGTGCGCGCGCATTAGATGAAATCTCTAAACAGCCAATACAAAATAAAATAAATAATTTCGTTTTAAAATGTTATCTTTATTAATTCATGTAAAATGTTATCAAAAGTGAATAGTTTTACTAAATTAACCGTTTCTATATCATATCCAAAAAGAAATAGTCAATTGACTAACAAAAAGGATTTAATTTGTTTAGTCGAGTAAGAATCCATTTGCCGAGAATAAAAAAAAAAAGCTGTACATTCTGTACAGCCCGGTTAGTTTAAGAATGCACCGTGTGCATGCATACATCTTGCTGCAAGGTGCCAACGTGACTTAATCGGGATATAACCATAACACACAAGTATCGTAATGTTATTAAACACGCGTGTTTAATATCCAGGATTATGAGCCTAAAAGCGACACAATAAGAGGTACGTTACGAGCAATTGTGTTAAAAAAATATTTCTCCCACCAGGGGTGAACTGCGAGACAATCCTAACCAAAGCGTCCTGCGACCTCAACGGCGACGGCACTGTATGCCGCGGCGGTTCCCATTGCGTACCAAAGCGGGAAGGCGGTATACTCTGCCAGGGCTGTGCCATAGACGCTGCTTACACCACCGCCATGTGCGAGTTGAGGGCTCGCAGCTTCCCGCAGTCCTCTTTCTTGACGTTCCCTGGGTTGAAGCGGCGGCATCGAGTACATCTTAAACTCAAGTAAGTTTCAAAACGCATCCAAATTGAGTTTTAAATATGTTCAAAGGCGCAATTGAGAGTAATTTATTATCAATAATGACAACATGGATTACAAATTATATTATGTGGGTGGGTATCTAATTATTATTATTATATCATTCTGTTTCGTTCAGATTCGCAACACAAGGCACGTCCGGCCTCCTCCTTTATAACGGGCGGTACAACGAGCGACACGACTTCATCGCCCTAGAGCTCATCAACACGGGCGCGGGCCGCGCTGGCGGGGCGGGTGTACGCTTCACGTTCGCGCTCGGCGGAGCGAAGGCCGAGGTCACTGTGGCCGGGACGGTGGCTGATGGCATGTGGCACACTATCGAGGTGGACTACTTTAACAGGGTGAGTGTCTAGGCTTGGTTTAGGTGTACAACGAGCGAACCGAGTTCAGCGCACTACAGCTCATCTACACGGGCGCTAACGAGCGAGGCGAGTTCTTTCCACTAGAGATCACCACTACATTAGCCGCGGTAGCAACAGGCAACCGCCACTGTTACAGGGTCGGTTCATAAATTGACCTAATTCTACCTGTCTCTGTTACTCACGTCAATTACGCATGACAAAAACACTTTTAATAATTCGTGCTCAGCGGTCGCATTTTATGCTCCGGGTTAGAGCGACTAAGGTTTGTTAAGACTGTTAGCAACTTTGCAAATTCAACATGTTTTTATCCACAGACGGCGACGTTAATACTGGACGACTGTGACAAAGACCTGTCTCTCGCCGGAGCTGCTGATTTCGACATCCAATACGCATGTGCGAATCAAACCACGAAGATACTACCACCGCGCTGCGATATACCCACGGAGACTTGTCATAGGTATGATTAAATATCTCACATCTTACCTTACCTTTCAAATTTTGTACATTAAGGTTTTTTTTTGTCATCTTGATAAACTGAAAGACATCTTGACCCTGGCTTGGACGCCTAGTAAGGCAACTTATGATGCCACTACGGAGCATGACTTGTCGGGTAGGCACATTGTGGCGTCCACCCACGGGCAGCCAGGGCTGCCACCTAAAGCCCAAAGGCTGCTGGAAAAAACCAGGTAAAAAAAAATCACTACAGAGCGTCGTGCTGCGAGTTCTAAAACGTTTGGTTTGCGTCGTGTACGAACTTGACCTTTTAAGACCTTCTAATTAAATTCTTTGTTTTGTTCAGATTCCTAGATTTGACCGGGCCACTCCAAGTCGGCGGTCTGCCAAACATTCCGAGCAGCTTCCAAGTGAAAAACAAGGATTTCGTCGGGTGTATATCTGACTTCCACGTCGACCATCGGTTTATTGATTTGAACAGGTAAAATACCTCTTTAGAATTTTTGTTTCAACGAGTAATTTCAACCAATGCTCTGTCATCGTTATTTTCCTGTCTCAGGAAGACAGTTTAGCAATGGGATGTACAGGTAGCCGATGATAATGATTTGTTTCAGCTTCGTAGCTGACAACGGCACCATCGCGGGCTGCTCGCAGAAGCGTTCTCATTGTGATACGGCGCCGTGTCACAATGGAGGCGTCTGTCACGACCTCTGGGACACGTATCTCTGCGAGTGCACCGAGGGACACACGGGGAAAGACTGCTCTGAGAGTAAGATATTTTCTATAGACTAAGGAGAGTTATTTTCAGTCATATTTATTACAGACATATGTAACCTTGTGACAAGTACTGTGCCAGAGTGACAATATGGTATATTTACATTGGTTGCCAAGTTATAACTGCGTAGCTCTTTGTTTGTACCAACTTTTCCAATTCACCTTGTCTTAGCCAGATATTTATTATAATGTTACGAGCATCTTGGAAGTATGAAACACTGGTATGTATATATTTCATAGGTCGTATTTGAAAATAAAAAGTATCACATAACAACAGTCTTAAACAAAGGTCTTGTTATGGGTTCGATTCGTGTTATTGCAGGTGGATAGAACCAATTGGCAACAGTTAAAAAAAACAATATGATGACCGCATAAATTTATGAGCTAAGATCACGTAAGATGTAGAAAACACATGCAAACACAATTAAAATTACATAGGAACATTTAGAAAGAATACAATTCAAGCAAATTTTTAAAAGAACAACAGTAAATAATTGCTAAAATAAAATGTACCAAAAAGCCAAAATAAAAGCCAACTAAAGTTAAAGTAAACAAAACAAAAAAAACACAAAAAGAAATCTGTTCCCACAGCCGTGGCTTGAACTCGGGACACGAGCTTAACAGCCGGCCGTATATGCCACCCGACCAAAGCGGATGTTACTAACTGTGGCGAAATACGCAGTCTAATAAGTCAACTACTTCAATCGATGCTTGATTCTCGCAATAATGCCCGTACAGGAAGGGCGTTCCCTTAAACTGTGAACAAATGTCACAGGATAAATACAGGGGAAAAGTACTTCCAGCCTCAAAGTAATTTAGGCTAAATTCTGGTCTACTACATATAGTTCGCTGAAACACTTACCCCGTGACAAGTTAATCTCCACACACGCACCAATAACACATATTGCCGCAACAGTCACACGCAATGTCCACAAAACGAACTCATTCGTTTTTAAGTGTTTTTAACACCGGAGAAATCTTAGATCGCTCTTTATTTCACGCGTCTCTTTTTTCCCGTTCCGTTCGGTTCCATTTCTCTTCACACCCTCAAATTTGTGATAAATGGCATTCTTTCAAAAACAGACCCGTCAGAAGTTAGTTTTGAACTCGTCACAGGCAGATGGCGTTACTATGGCTATATTTAATGTAATCAATACATTTTAATAATTAATTGGAGTAATTAATTAAATGGCTGCGATGCATAGGCGTTACATATCCCCCCTCCTCTGAAGAATCCAACCGGATTCAAACGACACGCTTCAGATCGCTTGAGTGCCAGGTTCCTAAATCTTTACCCCTGAGATTTTTAAGCTTGTATACATCATCTGAGGTCTTTTCCGTGATCACAGCCTTCTCAAACTTTGGAGCTAATTTGGACATGTACCTCTTGTTAGCATTGGATAAATGCTTGGTGCGCTTCCACACAAGATCGCCCTCTCTATATTCACACGTGCGACGACGTAAATTGTATCGTTTACTGCTTATATAATGGGATTGTCTCATTCTTTCACGAACCTCTTCATATATCTTATGACGTAGATACACATTTTTCTCATATTTCTCCGGATTAAATGTAAGAGGTTCGTCTGGAGAAAAGTTGTAGGGTATTGCACCGTGAGTGGGCGTTTCTCGACCAAAGAATAAGTAGGACGGGGTTTTTCCCGTTACCTCGTGCACAGATGTCCTTATTGCATGGCCAATGTGTGGGATGTATCTATCCCACTCACAGTGGTTGTCTTTAACATATGAGGCAACAGCTGCTCCAACTACCTTGTTTACCCGCTCGGTGGGATTCGCCTGTGCGTGGTAATAGGGAGTGTACCAGAGCTTTGCACCGTAACTTGAAGCTAGATCTTTGAAGAGACTGGAGACGAACTGTTTACCGTTGTCGCAAACAATGACGTTTGGAACGCCATACATTAGAAAGATCTGCTCTTCCAGTATCTTGCATATTGCTGAAGACTTTCCGTTTCGTAACGGGAACAGAAAACTAAACTTGCTAAACCAACAAGAAATTACCAACAACATGGAGTTGCCATTCTTGGATTTCGGAAAGGGTCCCATTAGGTCCATAGAGATGATCTGGAAGGGTTCAGATACCTCTCGCTGTTTTCCCATTAACCCGGATGGCTTAAGCTGGGAGTGTTTGTATTTAGCACATACCTCACATTTCCTTACATAGTCCTTAACATCCTTAATTAATGTGGGCCAAAAGTAGTGTTGTCTGACCCGGTTCACAGACTTTTTAACACCCAGGTGACCTGCGGTTGGGTTATCGTGACATTCCATTAAAACTTGTTGTCGGAGACCCTCTGGTATTACCAGTTTCCAATCGTAATTCTCATCTGGAAACTGTTTCAGTTTAAGGTATTTCCATAACTGGCCTTGATTGAACTCCCAGTCTTGCCCATTTGTCCCTGCTATTACCTTGGTTTCCTCCGATTTATACCAATCATCTTTGTGCTCTGGCTTTACCTCTAATAAACTAATATCCTCCGTGATTGCTCTTGAAAGGGCATCCGGTACAGTATTATATTTCCCTTTGCGGTGAATAATCTCATAATCAAATTGCTGTAGTCGCATGGCCCATCTCGCCAGACGACCATGAGGGTCTTTATTGCGATGCAACCACTGGAGAGCACTATGGTCCGATATAACCTTAAAATGACTACCTTCAATGTAGGGTCGGAATTGCTCGACTGCATGCAGAACACTAAGTAACTCCCGCTCGGATGCCGAATACTTGCACTCCCTTTCCGACAGCTTCTTACTTGTGTATGCTATGGGAGTTTCCATGCCATCTATTTCTTGTGTCAGTACCCCTCCTGTACCCCTATTCGAAGCATCACACTGGACTGAGAAGGATTTCGTAAAGTCTGGCACACTTAGCACCGGCGTAGAAGTGAGGGCGGTTTTTAAATCGAGGAATGCCCGCTGTGCCTCATTGTTCCACAACACCCTTTTACCCTTTTTACCTCCCTTTGTTAAGTCATGCAACGGAGCTGCCACAATGGCAAAATTTGGGACAAATCGCCGGTACCAGCTAGCTAATCCGATAAAACGCTTCAACTCAGAGTAAGTGGTCGGCTGAGGATAATCCAGAATAGCCTTAACCTTGTCTGGGTCCGTCCTCAGCCCCTCCTTATCTACGATGTACCCAAGGTACTTTAAGGATGGTCTTGCAAATACACATTTTTCAAGGTTTACCGTCAGCCCCGCCTCTTTTAGTTTATCTTTCACAAAATTTAATGACGATAGGTGGCCTTCGAAATCGCTATTACATATAACTATGTCATCCAAGTAGGTGAACACTTTCCCCTCAAATTCAGGGTGAAACAAACGGTCCATCAGGCGCTGTTGTGTCTGTGACGCATTACTTAGACCAAACGGCATTACTTTAAACTGGTAAAGCCCTAGGCCGGCTAGTCCAAACGCAGTTTTTTCCTTACTTGACTCTTCTAAGGGTATCTGCCAAAAGGCAGAACGTAAGTCGATAGTTGACAAGAATCTTGCATTTCTCAAACTGTCCAGTATCGTGGTTACTCTCGGTAGTGGATACGAATCTTTCACTGTTACTTTATTTAGCTGTCGACTATCCAGGCATAGGCGGTTCTTACCGGAAGCTTTCTTTACCAGTAAAATCGGTGAGCGCCAAGAGCTAAATGAGGGCTCAATGACATCGTTATCGAGCATCTCTTGGATTTCTCTCTCCAGTTCTCTCATTATAGGTGGAGCAAAAGGATACTGTCTTTGATTGGTAGGCAAGCTATTTCCCGTATCAATCCTGTGTTCTATCAATGAGGTTCTCCCCAATCCTTCACCTATTTCCCTGCCCATCAATTTCAAGAGACCATTTAGGCAAGCTTCTTGTTCGTGGGTTAGTTCATCACGTGATATCACTGGATGCGCGCAGCTGACCTCTGAAATTTCCGCAGTTGTAGTCGAATGCTCCTCCTCAATTACCAAGCTAAAACCTTCAAAAAAACTCATACCTAATATAAGCTCATGCTTCAATCGATCCATAATGTAAAACGGAATAACTTTGTAGTCACCCTTGAACTGTATTGGTAGATGGATTACTGTGTCGATTGAGTGGGGCGTACCGTCTGCCGTAGACAACTTTTGCTGCTCCACCTTTTGCCCCGTCAGTCCTAAGTTTAACAATTTCTTACTGAAATCAACAGACATTACCGAAATTGTGGCGCCTGAGTCAAGTAATCCCACAAAGGGTACGTTTAATATCTTTATATCCGCATAAAATCGTTTGTCCCCATTATTCCGCTGAATGTGACAGATTTCCCCCGTTTTAAAATATGTGGATACGGTGTGTAACCATTGCTGCCAATCATCCGACCTTAAATGACCTGATTTCTCGGGGTCCGATCGGCAGGCATCGACTCCGAGTTTCCGTTTCCCTGTTTCCCATTGCTGCAAGCGCACTTCTGTACTGTGTTTCCAAAGCGCCCACATTTGTAACAAAAGAGTCTCTGTCTTGGCAAGTTGCAGTCCCTAAATCTATGCCCCGGGCTCCTGCAATTCCAGCACTTTGACTGTGTAACAGGAACATTGCTTTCCATGGCGGCCACGTCTTTTGGCTCGTATTGAATGGCACCCACATTGCCTTGGTATGCCAAATCTTGCTCCAAGGATTGATAACTCTGTGTCGGCTCTCTGAAACTTTCACAAGTTATTTTAGTCTGTTCTATCACCCTTAACACAGATGTTAATTCTGCTACCGAGCTGAAGGTGTCGCGACAGATTTCTTTCTGAAAGTACGGTTGCAGGTTTCTCCTTAAAATTATTAACTTTTGGAGTTCTGAGAGCGGAACGGGCAACCGATTAAACATGTTTTGCATCACGGAAAGGTATATCACTACTCTCTCCTGCTTGCTTTGAGTTCTCCGCCTGATTTCTTCCAAGAGTTCTTCTTGATAATTCGGCTTTTGGAATGTATCAATTAAAAGCTCCACTAACTCCGACCAACTAGAAGCTGCACTTCTATTAGCTCTGAACCATATAAGGGCCTCTTCTTCGAATAAATCTATGGCGTACCGAAATAAGTCCTCCTCGTCGGCATTACGGGCTTCTTTAAGTTCCGTGATTCTTTCCAAAAAGGCGTTTATGCTCACGGCGCCCTTGCCACTAAATTTAACACCCCAATCTCTGATTGGCACCAACTTCCTCCGAAGAAAGTCATGATCTAGTGTGGATGATCTATGTAATTCCTGGGGATAGCCTGAAGCTCTTTGAACAGGAACTCGAATGTTAGGTCGTGTTTCCATATTATCCATCGAAGAAGTTGCAAGTTTGCCTACCCCGGGACGATCGCCATTGATTTCTTTTGGGGCATGTCCACTAGATCCCTGCTTAATGCTGAGATGGCCCAATATTTTGACCGCCTCCTCTCCTAATGACCGATGTAGAACATCCCTATCGTGTTCCGAAATCTCGTCCTCCTCCTCGCTGCCTTCCAATTTCAAGTCCTCCAAGGACGATATCGCTTTTGCTACCTCCTTGAGCAACGCCAAATGCATAGCAATGTCTGCCTGATCCGTAGGTTTTATAAGCTTAGCGCGATTGGCTAGATGCGCCACCCGAGATTGTATCCGTCTGTACAATGCCCTATCTGGGTTGTGTGAAGTTTCTGCAATAAGTGTTACCAGCGTGGACAATTTATTTTTACAAATAAGTATCTCATTATTTGGATCATCAATACACCCAATGGGAACTTTAAAGGCTATAGTAGACTCCCCAGTTTCCTCCAGTCTCAACATTTCTCGCAAAAACTTGCGCATTGTCGCCACAGTTTTACAATCCGAGACTCCTCGGCACGCCAACTCAAACTCAAGCTCATCTTTATGCAACGCGTTAACATCCATGGCCTACTAAAATCACAGGCCAATTACTTAAAATATACCTGACCTTAGTAACTTACAATAAATGTCTTTAATCAACAGTTACAAAAGTTTGATCTAATCCACCATACCCTTCGGGCGCCAATGTTATGGGTTCGATTCGTGTTATTGCAGGTGGATAGAACCAATTGGCAACAGTTAAAAAAAACAATATGATGACCGCATAAATTTATGAGCTAAGATCACGTAAGATGTAGAAAACACATGCAAACACAATTAAAATTACATAGGAACATTTAGAAAGAATACAATTCAAGCAAATTTTTAAAAGAACAACAGTAAATAATTGCTAAAATAAAATGTACCAAAAAGCCAAAATAAAAGCCAACTAAAGTTAAAGTAAACAAAACAAAAAAAACACAAAAAGAAATCTGTTCCCACAGCCGTGGCTTGAACTCGGGACACGAGCTTAACAGCCGGCCGTATATGCCACCCGACCAAAGCGGATGTTACTAACTGTGGCGAAATACGCAGTCTAATAAGTCAACTACTTCAATCGATGCTTGATTCTCGCAATAATGCCCGTACAGGAAGGGCGTTCCCTTAAACTGTGAACAAATGTCACAGGATAAATACAGGGGAAAAGTACTTCCAGCCTCAAAGTAATTTAGGCTAAATTCTGGTCTACTACATATAGTTCGCTGAAACACTTACCCCGTGACAAGTTAATCTCCACACACGCACCAATAACACATATTGCCGCAACAGTCACACGCAATGTCCACAAAACGAACTCATTCGTTTTTAAGTGTTTTTAACACCGGAGAAATCTTAGATCGCTATTTATTTCACGCGTCTCTTTTTTCCCGTTCCGTTCGGTTCCATTTCTCTTCACACCCTCAAATTTGTGATAAATGGCATTCTTTCAAAAACAGACCCGTCAGAAGTTAGTTTTGAACTCGTCACAGGCAGATGGCGTTACTATGGCTATATTTAATGTAATCAATACATTTTA
Source organism: Epinotia bilunana (assembly GCA_947049275.1). Taxonomy (NCBI): domain Eukaryota; kingdom Metazoa; phylum Arthropoda; class Insecta; order Lepidoptera; family Tortricidae; genus Epinotia; species Epinotia bilunana. The sequence goes on along the minus strand of OX346259.1, from coordinate 13,120,593 downwards.
ATAATTAATTGGAGTAATTAATTAAATGGCTGCGATGCATAGGCATTACAGTCTGTGGAAAAGGTCGCGGGAGTCCGCTGGATGCGGGTGGCGCAGGACCGGTCAGTTTAGCACTCTTGGGGAGACCTATGTCCAGCAGTGGAAGTCTTTCGGCTGATATGATGATGATGACAGTCTAATGGTGGAGAAGCTGATGGTGCAAAGATATCCGCATATTTACACGTATTTTTGCCATAGCGACGAACCCGCCCTGGCGGTTCAGCGGCGACGGCATGCTGTCCTTCAACCCGCTGCTGCGGCCCATACAGCTGCCGTGGCTCAACGCGCTCTCGCTGCGCACGAGGCAGCAGGACGCCTTCCTCATGTCCATCCAAGTGGGCCAGAACAGCAGCGTGTTCATCAGCGTGAGTACACTACACTGGCTAGCTTCCATTCCAGAAGAGCATCTCACTATGCCTCTCCGTACAGATTTCTACCGTGCACCATGAAACCTGTTTTAAAAAACTGTTTAGATCTCACTTCGATTGTTTGTCTCTTCAACATGTATAAAATCTGACATAGAAAATGTACTGCATGTCAATTTTTAAAAGCTGAAAATTGAAATCATCGTAAGTAAATAATTTACTTTAAAAACAAAGTTTTACCGACTTCAATTCAACTGAACTGAACCTGAACCGTTTCCACATTAAGTACCCCATAAACTGCTTTCCGAGAGCAAATGCGTTGATTATTGCCGAAAAACTCAAATCGCTGTATGTGGTCCTATAAGTTCCCTCGATTTCTCCTGGAATGAATCCAAAAAAAAAGATTTCGTAATGTGTCTATGCATCTTCGAGTAATCGGGGAACATACATAAAAAAATAACGATTCCGACGAATTGAGAACCTCCTCCTTTTTTGGTGCCGGTTAATAAGAGAGTTTCTTTTTAATAACAGCATACATAATTTAAATCGCAGTTGAAATCCGGTCTCCTCCACTACTCCTACAACGGCGAAACCATGTTCCTTCCAACCACGACCCTGGCGGACGGCACCTGGCATCGCGTCGAGATTAAGTGGCTCGGCACAGACATATCCGTGACCATAGACTATGGGCTGCGGACCGCGCTACTACCGATGCTGGCGAACAAAGTTCAGGGGCAGTACATTGGGAAGATTCTGATCGGGGGACCGGATAGCACGGCTGGCTTGTTGGCTTCGGATGTTGGCTACTTTGAAGGATGTATACAGGTGAGAACTTTCTTTTAATCACTCCACTCTTAATGGCTCTTACTCCTAATGCAAATGCCAACATATTGGGTTAATGAAGACTACACAAACGGCCCTGACAAATACACGGATTTGAGATCAGATTTTTATGATAACTTCACCTGAACAGCGATTAACTCTAATCTCTTCTGGTGAATTGTGATTTCATAGCCAGTCAGATGTAGCTTACTAGTTACATAATAGTCTACCTGATCTAATCACTCCAGAAAGTTTAAATATACCTCCGGGTTTGGTTTAGTCTATAATAATAATAATAATAAAAAAAATGACCGCTGTCACATGTCAGACGTGTTTTTAACAATTTTATTTTGTATTCGTTGTATTCGTGTTTTATCAGTTTAAAATGGCTCGATTTTATATCGCCACTGTATTTAAACATCACACAGCCCTGGAAAACTTTAAATTGCCCAGAAAAACGGCAATTTGGTGGAGATAGCCCATTTTTGAAATATCACTGACAGCTCGCGATGATAACTAGATCACAGCGAAAAACACGTCAAGCAATAGCGGAAGAACACGCACGCCCTCCACCTCCACCTGCCTCGTCGTCCACACCATCGTCCAGCACGTCATCGTCGGGCGATGAATTTGCGACCGCGCCCGACACTAGCAGCAGCAGTTCGAGCGACGAGTGCGGGTCGCCGCCGCCGCCGCCACGACCACCTGCGCGGCGCGGGCGGCCACCGCTGCCGGCACGCTTGGGGCCTGCGGGGCATCCTGCTCCGCCCATGGCTCCCGCTACCGGTGGTATAGTGCGCCGCATGCAGTGGACGCAATCAATTAACGAAAACTGCATGCGCGCCTACTATGGGGCGACAGAGGGAGGAACTAATCTGTCCGCGTACCGTGTCCGGATGCTGCCTCTGTTCCAGGCGCTTGAACCGGCCATCACCGTGTCTGCGCAGCGTCTATCGGATCAGGTACGCGTCATCCAGCGGCACAAGCGGTTGGATGACGTCACGCTTGATCGGCTACGCCTGGAAGTACTCTCTGCTCGTGCGGCCTCTACCTTGGCACAGGATCCGCCCGCCTTGTTGCCGGCTCCAATGCCTACTCCCGACCTGGCATTGGGGGCACCGCGGGTTGATCTTAGTGCTGACGAGGAGGACTGTGCGAACCAGAGCATGAGTACCCAGACCAATGAGCAACTGAGGAGGGCTTTGGAAGATGCGATTACGAGGTATCGTTCCACAAACAACTCTAGGCCACGACTACCACGCCTGCCCGTAAATAGACGCAATCTAGCGTTAATGGGAGCTCTAAACGGTCTGCTAGACCCGTATATACAGGCTAGTAAAGACTTACTTGATACACACTCAATCATGTACTGCGGGGCCATCGCGGCGTGCCATGTTGCTCGCGTCAAGTTTCCGGACGCTGACCGTGCACCTAGGGCCGCCGGAGGTGTCCCTGCATGGCAAGTGCGGATTGAGCGTCGTATCAATACGTTTAGGACTCTCATTGCAAAGCTGATCTGCTTCAGGGGGGGCAACAACCGCCCCCGAGTCATGCGCTTTGTGAACCAGGCCTTCGCGGGAACTGGTATCAGGCCCCGCGACTACATGGCCTGTGTCACGGAGCGCATAGACTTTCTGAAGCAGAAAGTCTATGCATGGGCAGGCCGTATTCGCCGCTACAGAGAGCGAGTGGATCGATACCAGCAGAATTGCCTTTTCCAAAGCGATCAAAGGAAGGTATACCGAAAGTGGGAGGGAGCCGACCTTCGTGTGTCCGACGGACAGCAGCCGGATGCTACTGCCATGGTTGACTTCTGGCGTAGTATCTGGTCAGTGCCAGTCGAACACACCGAAGGCGAGTGGATGAGTGTTGTCGAACGTGAGTGTGCGTTCATCGAGCCCATGGGGACTGTTACCATCAGCCCCGAGGACGTTAGTTGTGCCATCCGTTTGGCCCCGAACTGGAAAAGTCCTGGACCGGATGGATTACATAACTTCTGGCTGAAATGGTTTCGATGCTCACACCTGCGTTTGGCAACGCAGTTCCAGCAAGCCCTTGAGCTCGGTTCCCTACCATCTTTCTTGACAACTGGTATCACCTCCCTGCTCTATAAGTCCGGTAGTAGCACAGAAGCGAAAAACTACAGACCCATCACGTGCTTGCCTACGCTGTACAAGCTCCTTACATCTATTTTGAGAACAAAAATGAACGCACACATCGTTGCAAACAACGTTTTGGCCCCTGCTCAAAATGGATGTAGGGTTGGATCTCGTGGTACTAAAGAGCTCCTCCTCATAGACATGACCATTTGCCAACGAGTCCGGCGGAATAGGGGGGCCCTTTCGGCCGCCTGGATTGACTACAAGAAGGCCTATGATTCGGTGCCTCATTCATGGCTCAGGAGGGTCTTAGAGTTGTATAAAGTTGATGCAGTTCTAAGATCCTTCTTAAGTGCTTGCATGGGGCAGTGGACCACAGTCATTCGTCAACCGGGGGGAGGAGATTGCCCTTCTGGTCCGCAGGACTCTATAAGGATTGAACGTGGGATCTTCCAGGGTGACAGTCTGAGTCCTTTGTGGTTCTGCCTAGCACTGAATCCGCTTAGCACCCTGCTGAAGGATTCGGGACTAGGTTGCCGGCTTCGGAGGGAGGGTGAGGTCATTTCTCATCTGCTCTATATGGATGACCTTAAGCTATTTGCACCGAATGGACATAACCTGTTGGAACTACTGAAAACAACAGAAGTCTTCAGTAGCGCCATCAAAATGGAATTTGGTGTCGATAAGTGTGCGGTCATGCATGTACAGCGGGGGAAAGTTGTAAATTCAACAAATTTGCAACTTTCTGAGACAATGTCTCTCAAATCTATCTCCGAAGCAGAAACCTATAAGTATCTTGGTATGTCACAGTCATTGGGTATTGAGGGTGAGGGCGTAAAGCGAGCGGTGAAGGAGCGCTTCTTTTGTCGCCTGACCAAAGTACTTAATAGTCTTTTGTCGGGCGGCAACAAGGTGCGTGCCTTCAACTCTTGGGTGATGCCCTTGCTTACTTACTCCTTTGGCATACTAAGGTGGACTCAGACTGAGCTGGATGCCCTGGATCGAAGAGTCCGAGTACTGCTTACTGCGCATCGCATGCTACACCCACGCTCGTCTGTTATGAGACTGTACATCTCGCGGAAGTGTGGAGGTCGCGGCTTTCTAAATGCCAAAGACCTCCACAACCGCGAGGTGTGCAGTCTCAGGGATTATTTCCTAAACAACGAGTGTGGGATGCATCGTGACGTAGTAGCAGTAGACGGAAACTTCACCCCGCTCTCCTTGGCAAACGAGAACTGGCGCAGACTTAAAGTAATGAGCGTCGAGGACCGCAGGACGGTGTGGAGGAGCAAGGAGCTACACGGGCGGTTCTACAAGGCCCTCACAGGGCCCGATGTAGATCTGCTCGCGTCGGTGAACTGGCTACGTTTCGGGGATCTCTTCGGGGAAACTGAAGGTTTTGTCTGTGCAATTGCGGACGAAGTTATCATGACGAACAATTACCGGAGGTATATCCTGAAGGACGGTACGGTCGACATTTGTCGGGCATGCCGCCGTCCCGGGGAGTCACTCAGGCATATTATCTCCGGTTGTGGTCATCTTGCTAACGGCGAGTACTTGCACAGACATAACCTTGTAGCCAGAATTATTCACCAGCAACTTGCTCTGCTATACGGTCTTGTGGTCTCCGAAGTGCCTTACTATAAGTACACACCTGCGCCAGTTCTCGAAAATGGTCGTGCCACGCTCTATTGGGATCGATCTGTCATCACGGACAGGACTATTCTTGCCAATAGGCCTGATATCGTGCTGACAGATCGATCGAAACGCCAGGCAGTGCTCGTCGACATCACCATCCCCCATGACGAGAACCTCGTGAAGGCCGAGAAGGACAAAGCCAGCAAGTACCTAGACCTGGCTCACGAGGTAACCGCCATATGGGATGTTGACTCGACGATCATCGTCCCGATAGTCGTTTCGGCGAACGGTTTAATAGCGAAGAGTCTCGACCATCACCTCAAGAGACTCTCGCTAGATGGCTGGATCAAGGGCCAGATACAGAAGGCGGTACTCCTGGATACTGCGCGGATAGTCAGGAGGTTCCTGTCTCTGTCGCCCTGACCGCCGGTAGCTTAGGCCCCGTCTCGCTGCCGGCTGCACCCTAGGTTAGGTTTTTATAATGATTTTATGTTTTGTATGTATAGTTCTATATTTTACTTTTTATAAATTTATTGTACAAACCTAACTTAAGTAGAAATAAGAATAAAGAGATAATAATAAGCCTTTTATTCCCATATTTTTACATTACAAATATAGTATGTTTATTTAATCTTAATCTGCTAGTTTATTGGGTTACCCATTGTTGGACGAAGGTTTAGTTTATAAGACAGCAATAAAGCAATAACATACATTGTAAAATTACATCCATAGGAGATGAATTTAATGTGATTGGATTAATAAATGATGATAATATTTTCAGGACGTAAGAGTGGGCACAAATCAAAATCTACTCAATCGGCCGACTACAATTGAAAATGTGAAAGATGGATGCCAATCTAGAGCTGACTGTATGCTGTCTATCTGTCCGCCTTATGTAAGTATAGATATCACACTGCACTGTGAACATCGTGTATTTCCTATCTATCAAAATGCCTTCATGTGATATGTTAAGTAACATTATGTTGATTGATTATCAAATCACTCGACATACCAACTGCAAGACTCGATGTACTTCAACTCAGGGCGACTTATTTTAATCAAAGGTTTATTTATTATTATTGATTTGTGGGCCTTAATATGCCACTTCGACCAGCAAGTGATCTATTGTGGCATCCCTTTATTAGATTTCACCGTTAAGGCCTGTTGCCTCTAGGTCATTCCATATTCTTTGGATGGTGATATGTTGTACCTCTTCTGGGTGCACGATGTAGGTAGGTACTTCTTGTGAGTGGTCCTTCATCAATCAAAGGTTCCTTCACACTACTACTTTAACAAACGATAAGTATTTCTTTACTTACTTAACCCTACCTATCAATTAGCACTGATATATCTATTGTGCTGTTAAAAGCGAAAAAATTAATATCCTTCAGCACTGTCTTCAGCAGTGTCAAAGTATTCGAAAGGTTAACCTTATTACCTCAATTGACCACTTTCTAACCTGTTATAATCTGTACAGAGCAAATGCGAAGCCTCTTGGGACACGACCACGTGTTCGTGTTCCCGCGGCCGCTACGGGCCGCAGTGCGTGGCCGCGTGCGAGCTGCGCCCGTGCGGGGCGCGCGCGCGCTGCGTGCCCGGCGACGGCCGCAGGGGCTACCGCTGTGTCTGCGACCACGGCTACCTGCTCACTGGTCAGTTCACGGTCAAATGGCCCCACGTTGGGCGCCGCCTATCACATCTTAACTTATGCTAGCGGCTAGCGGCTAGCGGCTAGCGGCATTCACATGATTTAAGTTTGTGACTGATTATTCTTCGACAACAAGCTTTTCTCTTCTTTCCTCGTTTATAATCTGTTTTTTTTTATTATTATATATTGTATCTGTCTCTAGACTAAAGTTTAACCTCGTTATTCATATCATAAAACTTAAAAAACCTCTACTAACTAAAATTATGTTTGTCCTTTTCCAACAAACACGAATGTCAAATAATAAAGGCAAACCATTTTTAATGGACATTTGCCTAAGATTTAGCCACTATTCTCGTTTCTTCAAGGATTACGTATAATAACTTTTATTACTTTGTGTGTTAGATGCCGGCTGCGTGGAGGCAGGCGTGGACACGTGCCCGGGCGGCTGGTGGGGCGCGGCGGCGTGCGGCCCGTGCGGCTGCGACGTGGCCGCCGGCTACCACCCGCACTGCGACCCCGACTCCGGACACTGCCACTGCAAGGTGAGCCACACGTTAGATGCCGGCTGCGTGGAGGCAGGCGTGGACACGTGCCCGGGCGGCTGGTGGGGCGCGGCGGCGTGCGGCCCGTGCGGCTGCGACGTGGCCGCCGGCTACCACCCGCACTGCGACCCCGACTCCGGACACTGCCACTGCAAGGTGAGCCACACGTTAGATGCCGGCTGCGTGGAGGCAGGCGTGGACACGTGCCCGGGCGGCTGGTGGGGCGCCGCGGCGTGCGGCCCGTGCGGCTGCGACGTGGCCGCCGGCTACCACCCGCACTGCGACCCCGACTCCGGACACTGCCACTGCAAGGTGAGCCACACGTTAGATGCCGGCTGCGTGGAGGCAGGCGTGGACACGTGCCCGGGCGGCTGGTGGGGCGCCGCGGCGTGCGGCCCGTGCGGCTGCGACGTGGCCGCCGGCTACCACCCGCACTGCGACCCCGACTCCGGACACTGCCACTGCAAGGTGAGCCACACGTTAGATGCCGGCTGCGTGGAGGCAGGCGTGGACACGTGCCCGGGCGGCTGGTGGGGCGCCGCGGCGTGCGGCCCGTGCGGCTGCGACGTGGCCGCCGGCTACCACCCGCACTGCGACCCCGACTCCGGACACTGCCACTGCAAGGTGAGCCACACGTTAGATGCCGGCTGCGTGGAGGCAGGCGTGGACACGTGCCCGGGCGGCTGGTGGGGCGCCGCGGCGTGCGGCCCGTGCGGCTGCGACGTGGCCGCCGGCTACCACCCGCACTGCGACCCCGACTCCGGACACTGCCACTGCAAGGTGAGCCACACGTTAGATGCCGGCTGCGTGGAGGCAGGCGTGGACACGTGCCCGGGCGGCAGAGATCCGTTTCTCAATACGTTTCTGTTGATTTTCCGAGTGATTTCTTCTTTCCTGATGATGCTGGTAAGATCACATAGTGTCAAAGAAGACAGTAAGAATCTTGAAATTATTATATATCAAGTTGTAAATATTTTACGTCACGATAAGACAAAGCTAAAGTATTTTATTTGTGAGGTATAAGTGCATCTGACGTGACACTTTTGGACAAGTAGGCATTATGTAACTCTATGTTTTGCCCGTACCGCGTACACATACTCATTGGAAAGTTACAAACGAACCTCTTCGATCACCATTTTTCTGGCTACAGGAAAACCACTACAGGGTCCCCGGCACCAACGACTGCCTGCCCTGCCAGTGCTACGCGGCCGGCTCCGTGAACAGCTCGTGCGAGGCCGACAGCGGGCAGTGCTACTGCCGCGGCGGCGTCATCGGCCGCGCCTGCGACTCCTGCGCGAACCTCTACGCCGAAGTGAAGCCGAATGCTGGCTGCGAAGGTAACTATACAAACCAATGTCACATTAGGAACTGTCAGCTCTAGGCGGCTGATCAGGATCTGGTCGGATCGGCTGAGACAGCGGGACGTAGAAATGGAAAATCAATGTGATTTTCCTTTTGATAGGTACTGAGGCACTGGTCCCACCGCCGGCTAGTAAGCTAGAAAAGTTGGGCGAGTAGCATTACATTGCGGATCTGTAAAGGTCGATTGATCACACTGTGCCTGGTCAGCACGCAATGAACCGTTACTCGCCCAACTTTTCTAGCTTACTAGCCGGCGGTGGGACCAGTGCCTGATACTACGAGTAGCAACACTCTGAAGCAATTGAACTCCAATTTGGTAATTAAATCAAAACTAGCGCTCCTTGGGTGAAGAAGGCACAAGAGCGGCTCTCTACTCCCTTCGTCAGGCATCAAATACCTACTTATTAACTCTTTAAAAATATAGGGTCACCCGAGTATTACTTCTTATCACATATTTTACGAAGATGTCTGCAAAATTACCCGTGTGGTGTCGGGTTAGAATTTCACCATCCCCTTTCTTCCCGTGGGTGTCGTAAAAGTCGACTAAGGGACCAGGGTTGAAGTGTGTTGTGGGCGATGGGCTAGCAACCTATCACTGCAATATCACATTTGGTCGATCTTTTATACCCACATGTATGCTAAAACCGCTGGAACATACGTTTCATGTGCTCTGCTTACCCCTTTTGGGAATAAAGGCGTGAATGTATGTATGTTATGTATGTATGTATGTCTGCAAAATCTCGTAGATATCGTAATAATAATCATCATCTTCCAGTGGTATACGACGGGTGCCCGCGATCATTCTCGCACGGCGTTTGGTGGCCGCGGACGAAGTTCGGCATCGAGGCGTATTCGGACTGTCCGCTGGGCACCAGTGGGAAGGCAACGCGCATGTGCGACGAGACGCAGGTCGTGCCGTGGCAGGAGCCCGACATGTTTAACTGCACCACTTCCACTTTTTATCAGCTTAGGAAACAGGTAAAGATTTTAATTTATTATATGTATGACAAATATTTAAAAGTACGCTTCGTTAGAGCATCTGCAGTAACCCCTTGTGTCCAATTTTTTTTTTTTTCTTAATTCGGAGAACGTTGATCTAAAGTTATTAACCTCCAAGTAATATATCTTGGCACCATGAGGTCACATCATGTAATAAGTCATAGTAGATTTTGCATTTTTGTTTTTAAAATATATTTTCGTGATTTATTTGTATTTTTGCAGTGTTTTTAATATAAAAAAAAAACTACATATGTCACCCCAGAAGAGTAAAAAATACACGTAAACTTACTTTAAAGAAAAAAGAAAAAATACTTGTTTTTTTTTCAGTTAAAATCACCTGAAAATAATTGCTCACCAGCTCAATAATCTACCGTTTAATTTTTTGCTCCTATTCCATGCCACACCCTGTATAATGTCTTCTGTTAGTGATACATGAGGTTATAGAGAAAGACAGTCTATATTTTATTATAGTTGTCTTTCTCTACACGGAAAAAAACATTTGTTGATCCAAGACAATATTGTCTTCCATAAGTTCCATATAAGGAACACAATATTGTTTCAAATGTTAAATAATATATTGTTAAGATTTTTGTATTCATCTGAAAGAATATATTGTTAATAGAAGATTCAGAGTATGTTTTTGTTTAAGATGTGTTACCTCAAGCGTATAATAGTCTTAATGTAAATTAATTTACTTGATTCAAGAAATAACTTAACTATGTAGAAATATTTGTAGATATACCTATTACCTATTGACTTAGAGCACATAGACCCAAAGCATTTAATACGTCGACTTATTTAGTTATTTACTCAAAATTCCATTGATATTAGCACACAATTTAATAGCGCTAAAATATCCAAAAAGTCTTTGTGCATTGAGCTAATTCAGACTTCAATTTGCAGCTAAGCAAGATCGAATCTGGCGAGCTACTGGTAAACACCTTCGTGGGCGTTCGTCTCGCGGATGACTTGGCCGCTGCCTGTTCGAACACCCCCGTACTGTACGGAGCCGATGTGCTTGTAGCGGAGGGCATACTACTGGAGCTGTTGCGATATGAACTGCGCCAAGCGGGTTTGAACCTTACGCACAGCCAGGATAAAGACTATGTTCGAGTGAGTAATGTAGATTCAGGCTTTACTTTTCAGCCAGACAAGCCGAATTAACCCAATCATAGCCAATAATTCACTATGACATATGACTCATACCTTTACGTGCGATTTCCGCTATACAGCGGAAAAATACTGCTATGCTCTAGGGCGTAGCACACATAGCGTAGCGTGGCCTCGAATGTGTTAGTAGTAAACATCTTTGTTCACCTTCATGTACGCACATGTTGCAAAAGTAGTTTTGAAGGACCAGGGACAGTGTGTTGCACATGTAGGTGATATAAGATGGGACATGGGCCAAGACTTACCCCCTTATTCATAAAACTTAAAATGCCTCTGCTAAATAAAATGTGCTTTGTCCCTTTCTTACGAACAGAAATGTCAACGTGACAGATAAGGACAAACGAATTTTAACGGCATTTTAGTTAAAATAGGCTTGTAGAACGTTTATGAATACGGCCGTTAGTATTGAAATAAAATAAAAATACTCAAAATAAGAGCTATGTATTCCGGACGCCATATGCAAAGTGTTGTGTACGACTGCAGAGTAACCAACAAGCTATTCAACAGGCTATTAAATTCGCTTCTTTGCCACAGTCGAAAAATAAATGACGAATCAAATTTATGACTACAGAATATAATCAAGTCAGCGAACACGATAGTGAACGCTGGGTACGCTCGCGAGTGGAAGCGCATCAGAGAGCTGGCGGGGCGCGGGGCGGAGCTGCTGGTGCAGCAGTTCGACCAGTACATCGCCGTGCTCGCGGAGAGCCAGCACGACACCTACACAAGCCCGTTTGAAATCGTTACTAGCGATTTAGGTAACGTATTATTTTTCAATCTGGATATCTACATGTTTTAGTTTACTAGCTGCCCACGCGGCTTTATCCGCGTGTTGCGTATTTTAAACAAAACAGGCAAATAAGCGAGAAAAAATTTAGCTTATGTCCATCCAGAAAGCCATTCTATTCAAAGTTGAAAGAATTTTTGTAATCGGATAAAGGGTCCTGGAGATTATCCCCTACATACATACAAACTTTTCTCATCTCTCACACTTTTCATCTTTATTACATAGTGAAAATAGCTCGAAACTTGCATTGCGTTGGTTAGCAAGTTATAATATAAATACGAAGCGCCATTATTTTTAGAATGACCTATAAACTATACTCTTATATGCGAGGGCTAAGGTTCACTAATGTTAGACCAAACAACTTTTGGCCAAATGTTTCATTTGACAAAAGTTTCATTTGACCTAATGCATTTTTTTCTTAAATAGAAAGTTTTATAGGATTGTTATAAAACAAACCTAACATGACCTAATGACTTCTATTTGATGATATTCAAAGAATACCCGATAATAATACTGTTTTGACGAAAAATGCATTAGGTCAAATGATACATTTGGCTAAAAGTTGTTTGGTCAAGAGACAGGACCCCGAGGGCTAAATATTAGACAAAAGCTGCTATTCTAGTAGAACGATAACATAAATAACATAATATTACACAATTTAACATTTTCGTCCTAATATTAACCAATTTGACAGTAATCGGCGTTGACATCGTAACCTCCGAGTCGATATACGGCTTCGAACCGACCCAACTGACCCGCTTCAACATGGAGTCCTACACGACCGAGCGAGTGGTGCTGCCGGACACCTCGGCCTTCGTGCACTCGCCGCTGCCCGTGTTCGGCAAGAAGGGCAAGAGGCCGTCCAGTCCCACCGTGTCCTTCCCGAAGTACAATAACTATGTGAAGACGAGGTCCAAGTTCGATAAGTTCACGAGGATTTTGCTGCCACTGGATTTGCTTGGGATTACTAATAATAATGGACAAGGTGAGCTAATCTTGCAATGCTTCATTATAGTTTTATACATCAAGGGCAGATAGTATCAGAAAGTAAGAAAGGGCATTGAGAAAAAATGAGGTTTTTTTTGCAGCTGCTAAGGATGTTTTTTTAATAATCGTTTAGAGGACCTCTTAATATGCATAAATATATAAAATTAAACACGTTAAACAATATCGGAGCCGAGATATATAAGTTTGAAGTTTGGTAGAGTCTTGCTGGTTAAAGAAATTAACATTAATACTTACACCCAATAAATATTTTCTCCATTTTGCGACAGTCGAGTAAAAAAGAAATATATGTAAAACTAAGCATTCCAGTTGATATTTCGCAACAATAAATGACGCTAGTTCCACTAAACCTCCGCGTCCACTATATCTTTGTCTCTTTATAACCTAAGCATAAAGAAAGAGATACGTGTACGTGGATTTTTGGGCCTCCATTCCATCCACATTTAGTGTCAGGAAATGCGGGCGCACTGTTCGTAACCACGGCATCAGCTACGAGCGTAACGCTACGAATTTCTTGGCAGTGAATGTGACCCATTCAGGGCAAAGAATCGCTACGCGCTACGCTCGTAGCCGATCCCGAGGAAAACCTCGTATGTAGCGCAAAGCGACTACGGCGGTCTGACGCATATGTGTCGTCATTGTCACCCACGAACTACATCTTTTTCAGACACCCCCGAACCCGAATCGCGCGCCGTGTTCTCCTACTTCCAATACTCGCGCAACAGCTCCCAGCTCATGCCCCTGCGCACTGACGACTCGGTCGGGCGGCGGTGGGGTGTGAACATCACCATCGGCTCGCCCATAGTGCAGGTCGCCTTGTTTGTGCCCGAGTACGTGTGGTACAGGGAGTCCAAGGACGGAGACGATGTGGTCGACGTCACCGTGGATGAGGAAGGTGAGTTACAATCGCAGAACAAGTGGTTGACAATAATCAAGAAGAGAACCATAATCACCTTTTAAATGTCTTTAGAGAACTTTTTTATATTTCATTTAAATCAATTATTCAGTAACAAATGATTCTACAATGGTTAGTTGATGGTACCTACTTATTTTTAAGTATAAAATATCTGTGCTAAGAGGCACCGCTCTTAGAACACCGGATTCTTGCTCTTACCGGATTCCCGATATACCTTTTTTTCCCGGTATACCTAGACAGACTCCCACTTCAACTCACTAAAAAATTCAAAACTACTTCATATAACAACATCGTGATTAACGTAAAAAAAAAACTTGAAGTATTCCTTATTTTTTTAGGAATAACGTACAACAACAAAGGCCACCACCATGTAACCCAAAAACACAACGACCCGAAATGGCATTCCAACGAGCCAGAAATACAACACGAAAACCACGGCCCCGTATTAATACAACCAGCTTTCAAAAAACAAGAGAAGCCTTTATTCTCAGACAATTTACAAGACAACGAGTCTACATACGTCGCTGAGAAAGAACAGGATGGTCCAAAAGTACTAGCTTTAACCATGGACCCTGATTTAAAAGATGAGAACGTGACGAAGATGGGAAAGAAGTTGATTTATAAAAGTATGGGCGGGATTAGATTGAAGAAGCCGATTCGGCTGCAGATGTGGCTGGACATCAATAGGGAGACCTTTGGTTCAAGGACTAATCCCCAGTGCGTTCATTGGTCTACTCTAAGGGGGTAAGTTATTATACGTACAGTCGAAGACAAATAACTGTATAATATTCTTCGCCTTATTACAGGGAAATACAGCTTACAGTCAGCTAAGAAAATGATCTACCACTTTTAAACCATAGAGTTCAAAAGTAGTATATTATTTCGTTTACAGTTCATTCAAAGATTACTAGATTTCATTGAAAATGGTCTAGGCCTCTCTGATTAGACTTTAGTCATACTGTGAAACCTTCTAATAAGAAAGTGGATTCACAATTGGAACGGACTTGTTTATTTCACATTATGTGCGGCAGCGGACTTCAAGTTAGCAAGAGCGAGTAACAAAAGACACAATATACATTTCGCTGTCCAACGCCGACATAATATACTATTTCCATGGCTTCTGCAGAAAAGGCGCGTGGTCACGCGTGGGCTGCCACACTGAGATCGACTACGACTGGTCTCCTTACTCCAACGAGCCGCTGCTCATCAACTGCACTTGCAACCATCTCTCCACTTTCGCCGTGCTGGTCGACGAAGTTGACATTGAGGTAGGATGTCATATCTTGACGTTACTTTGGCCAGGTTCGGACATCAAACAATTGGAATAAACCCTTCTTGTTTAGTCGAATAGGGGTGTAGACACTAAATATAATAATCAATAATGTCATACTTTCTCGAAAAAGGATTAAAAATTTAGTCAAATGGAAAAAAATCAACTCAAAAGTTTACATAATCACGAAGTTATAAGTGTTCAAAGTTTTAAGAAGGGGTGTTTTCTGTCCCTTTTTCGCAAAACACAACTTCATATGAAACGATGACGCTGGAAGATTGTGACGTCACTAGAAGACGGCAATGTGCCGCGCCACGTCGTGTTCAGCGCCGCCGTCGACGCGGCCCCCCGGCAGCCTCGACTAGTGTAATATGACGTCACATACTGTTTGCGTTTTCTCTTTCTAACAAGCAATATTAAAACGGTTGAAGCTTTGTAATTCTTTGAGAAATTAAATGAAATGAAAATTATTTACTCCAGACAAAGTCCATAGGTGCATACACATCAACTTAAGTTAAATATCAATAGAATTACACAATTTAAGAAAGTCAAAAAATTTATAATAATAAGATAACTGAATGGGACTTTCCTAGTAGTTCCGTAATGTTCGAGTCTATACCCCTAATTATTGGCACTTAGACGGGTCTCTGGTTAGTGCCGAGATTATGCTAACTCTTACTACGTATGTACGTAAAACAGATATTTCAAACCACCAACCGCCTCATTCTTTGCAGTCAGTAAACAAACCTCGGTGCTGTTCATTTGTCATTTGTAAGGGTCGCCGCACACGGGCCACTGGCCAAACGCCGCCACTGGCATATTTCCTTACATTTTATATGGACTCGCCGCACACGGTTGACGCCGGTGGCCGCCACACGTTACAAATAGTCGCTACTACGTGGCGGCGTTTGTGGCTGTCGCGTGTGGCCCGAGTGCGGCGACCCTAATGCAAAAAAAAACATAACCGAAGTTTTTTTTTACAGTTCATACCAGAGCCATCGCTGCTCGAATCCGTGACATCTTACACAGCGTTCAGTATTTCCCTCCCGCTTTTGCTTGCGACTTGGGCTGCGCTCTGTCTCATGCGGGGTGGAGCGGCGACCGTGTCCAACTCTATCCACAAACATCTCATATTCTGCGTGTTTATGGCAGAACTGCTGTATCTCATCGCGTTGAAGGCCAGGAGTTCTTTGGTGCAGAATGAGGTAAGTTGATTTTACATCTCTTCGGACTTGATACTCGTATTGTTTCATTATTTTTCTTAAATAGTGTGATAACCTGTTAGTATTACTACAGTTTAACATTTACCTTTGAATATCAGTTCTAGTGAAATAAAAATTATGCAAGTGACACTAATAACTGTTTCATTGATTAGTGTCACTTGCATAATTTTGGATGGATTCTAACTGGAGCGAATAAACGAGACGATAGTAGTTCTATTGTTGTTAGAAAAAACATCAATGAGAAAAATAAACTCCAGTATCTCGCTCAGCTTATGTGGGGTTCAAAATACGAATTACACGAAAATAAAATATTCGGGAACAGAACCCAATATCTGCGTGATTCATGGACCTGTGGGTTATTCGGGACACTCAAACGAAAGTGACCACTCGAGCTAACAGCCTTAACAAGTGCAAATATGATTAAACGCGTAAGCAGTTGCGAATAGCGTAAGCGGGCGAAAGCGGCACAGCACAGGTGCTGCGTGGATAGCGATCGGAGAGGCTCTGCGCACTTGCGCAGGCGGCGCGCCTGAGCTCCCGCGGTGGTCCCCGCCGCGCGTCCCTCGCTGCGCCCCCGCGCTCGCCAAGGGCCGGTTTCTTCTGTGATGCGCGGTGCTTGCACTAGTGTTGTGCCAGCGCGCCACAGACCCATAACACTTACCTACTCTATAGAAATCTATATACTCTAAGGCGTGACTGGATCAGTTGCAGCACTCGAGGGTTTTCTTTACGTAACTGATGATGATGACGGTGACGCGCCTGTGTAGGTCAATATGGTGGTCACTAACAGTTTGCGCTTGCAGTTCGCGTGCAAGATAATCGCGATGTCGCTCCACTACTGGTGGGTGTCGGCGCTCGCGTGGTGCGCGTGCGACGCGTGGCAGCTGCGCCGGCTGCTGCGCGAGCTGCGCGACGTGAACCACGGCGGGCTGGCCGCGCACCTGGCCGCCGCCTACGCCGCGCCCGCGGTCGTGCTCGCGCTCTCCGCCTCGCACCACCAGCACCAGTACGGGCACGCGCTCTTGTAAGTTACCACTACTGGTGCGCGTGCGACGCGTGGCAGCTGCGCCGGCTGCTGCGCGAGCTGCGCGACGTGAACCACGGCGGGCTGGCCGCGCACCTGGCCGCCGCCTACGCCGCGCCCGCGGTCGTGCTCGCGCTCTCCGCCTCGCACCACCAGCACCAGTACGGGCACGCGCTCTTGTAAGTTACCACTACTGGTGCGCGTGCGACGCGTGGCAGCTGCGCCGGCTGCTGCGCGAGCTGCGCGACGTGAACCACGGCGGGCTGGCCGCGCACCTGGCCGCCGCCTACGCCGCGCCCGCGGTCGTGCTCGCGCTCTCCGCCTCGCACCACCAGCACCAGTACGGGCACGCGCTCTTGTAAGTTACCACTACTGGTGCGCGTGCGACGCGTGGCAGCTGCGCCGGCTGCTGCGCGAGCTGCGCGACGTGAACCACGGCGGGCTGGCCGCGCACCTGGCCGCCGCCTACGCCGCGCCCGCGGTCGTGCTCGCGCTCTCCGCCTCGCACCACCAGCACCAGTACGGGCACGCGCTCTTGTAAGTTACCACTACTGGTGCGCGTGCGACGCGTGGCAGCTGCGCCGGCTGCTGCGCGAGCTGCGCGACGTGAACCACGGCGGGCTGGCCGCGCACCTGGCCGCCGCCTACGCCGCGCCCGCGGTCGTGCTCGCGCTCTCCGCCTCGCACCACCAGCACCAGTACGGGCACGCGCTCTTGTAAGTTACCACTACTGGTGCGCGTGCGACGCGTGGCAGCTGCGCCGGCTGCTGCGCGAGCTGCGCGACGTGAACCACGGCGGGCTGGCCGCGCACCTGGCCGCCGCCTACGCCGCGCCCGCGGTCGTGCTCGCGCTCTCCGCCTCGCACCACCAGCACCAGTACGGGCACGCGCTCTTGTAAGTTACCACTACTGGTGCGCGTGCGACGCGTGGCAGCTGCGCCGGCTGCTGCGCGAGCTGCGCGACGTGAACCACGGCGGGCTGGCCGCGCACCTGGCCGCCGCCTACGCCGCGCCCGCGGTCGTGCTCGCGCTCTCCGCCTCGCACCACCAGCACCAGTACGGGCACGCGCTCTTGTAAGTTACCACTACTGGTGCGCGTGCGACGCGTGGCAGCTGCGCCGGCTGCTGCGCGAGCTGCGCGACGTGAACCACGGCGGGCTGGCCGCGCACCTGGCCGCCGCCTACGCCGCGCCCGCGGTCGTGCTCGCGCTCTCCGCCTCGCACCACCAGCACCAGTACGGGCACGCGCTCTTGTAAGTTACCACTACTGGTGCGCGTGCGACGCGTGGCAGCTGCGCCGGCTGCTGCGCGAGCTGCGCGACGTGAACCACGGCGGGCTGGCCGCGCACCTGGCCGCCGCCTACGCCGCGCCCGCGGTCGTGCTCGCGCTCTCCGCCTCGCACCACCAGCACCAGTACGGGCACGCGCTCTTGTAAGTTACCACTACTGGTGCGCGTGCGACGCGTGGCAGCTGCGCCGGCTGCTGCGCGAGCTGCGCGACGTGAACCACGGCGGGCTGGCCGCGCACCTGGCCGCCGCCTACGCCGCGCCCGCGGTCGTGCTCGCGCTCTCCGCCTCGCACCACCAGCACCAGTACGGGCACGCGCTCTTGTAAGTTACCACTACTGGTGCGCGTGCGACGCGTGGCAGCTGCGCCGGCTGCTGCGCGAGCTGCGCGACGTGAACCACGGCGGGCTGGCCGCGCACCTGGCCGCCGCCTACGCCGCGCCCGCGGTCGTGCTCGCGCTCTCCGCCTCGCACCACCAGCACCAGTACGGGCACGCGCTCTTGTAAGTTACCACTACTGGTGCGCGTGCGACGCGTGGCAGCTGCGCCGGCTGCTGCGCGAGCTGCGCGACGTGAACCACGGCGGGCTGGCCGCGCACCTGGCCGCCGCCTACGCCGCGCCCGCGGTCGTGCTCGCGCTCTCCGCCTCGCACCACCAGCACCAGTACGGGCACGCGCTCTTGTAAGTTACCACTACTGGTGCGCGTGCGACGCGTGGCAGCTGCGCCGGCTGCTGCGCGAGCTGCGCGACGTGAACCACGGCGGGCTGGCCGCGCACCTGGCCGCCGCCTACGCCGCGCCCGCGGTCGTGCTCGCGCTCTCCGCCTCGCACCACCAGCACCAGTACGGGCACGCGCTCTTGTAAGTTACCACTACTGGTGCGCGTGCGACGCGTGGCAGCTGCGCCGGCTGCTGCGCGAGCTGCGCGACGTGAACCACGGCGGGCTGGCCGCGCACCTGGCCGCCGCCTACGCCGCGCCCGCGGTCGTGCTCGCGCTCTCCGCCTCGCACCACCAGCACCAGTACGGGCACGCGCTCTTGTAAGTTACCACTACTGGTGCGCGTGCGACGCGTGGCAGCTGCGCCGGCTGCTGCGCGAGCTGCGCGACGTGAACCACGGCGGGCTGGCCGCGCACCTGGCCGCCGCCTACGCCGCGCCCGCGGTCGTGCTCGCGCTCTCCGCCTCGCACCACCAGCACCAGTACGGGCACGCGCTCTTGTAAGTTACCACTACTGGTGCGCGTGCGACGCGTGGCAGCTGCGCCGGCTGCTGCGCGAGCTGCGCGACGTGAACCACGGCGGGCTGGCCGCGCACCTGGCCGCCGCCTACGCCGCGCCCGCGGTCGTGCTCGCGCTCTCCGCCTCGCACCACCAGCACCAGTACGGGCACGCGCTCTTGTAAGTTACCACTACTGGTGCGCGTGCGACGCGTGGCAGCTGCGCCGGCTGCTGCGCGAGCTGCGCGACGTGAACCACGGCGGGCTGGCCGCGCACCTGGCCGCCGCCTACGCCGCGCCCGCGGTCGTGCTCGCGCTCTCCGCCTCGCACCACCAGCACCAGTACGGGCACGCGCTCTTGTAAGTTACCACTACTGGTGCGCGTGCGACGCGTGGCAGCTGCGCCGGCTGCTGCGCGAGCTGCGCGACGTGAACCACGGCGGGCTGGCCGCGCACCTGGCCGCCGCCTACGCCGCGCCCGCGGTCGTGCTCGCGCTCTCCGCCTCGCACCACCAGCACCAGTACGGGCACGCGCTCTTGTAAGTTACCACTACTGGTGCGCGTGCGACGCGTGGCAGCTGCGCCGGCTGCTGCGCGAGCTGCGCGACGTGAACCACGGCGGGCTGGCCGCGCACCTGGCCGCCGCCTACGCCGCGCCCGCGGTCGTGCTCGCGCTCTCCGCCTCGCACCACCAGCACCAGTACGGGCACGCGCTCTTGTAAGTTACCACTACTGGTGGGTGTCGGCGCTCGCGTGGTGCGCACCTGGATTTTTCAATAGAAAGTTTCTTAATCGACGCTTGAATATTGTTTCTGATGTTTACATTCGTACTTCGGCGGATAGACGTTCATAATAAGGTTATCAATATGGAGGGTAATATGCGGGAAGATAACTAGAACTATAATATGGGTTTTAAAAACAACTTCTAAAATAACCATTAGGAAAACCCTAATAACGGAGACCTATTCCGATCCCTGTCTGTGACCCAAAACCGCTCCACCGCCGGTTTTGACGTGAGAGGATCTCACAGATAGAATTTAGCCAATATGTAACGATTGTGGTGTTTCGCAGCTGCTGGGTGAGCTGCCACGAGCCAGTGGTGTGGTGGGTGGTGGTGCCGGCCGCCGCGTACGCGGGCGCGGCCGCGGCCAGCCTGGCCGGCGCCACGCGCGCCGCCTTCACCGTGCGCGACCACGTCACCGGCTTCGGGAACCTGAGGTATGCCGTTATAACTGTTCAAATTACATAGCTTTTTCGGCACAATAAAAACGAGATGTACGCGTTCGGTGGATCTCAAAAGACGCACATACATTGCTCGTTTCATCAGAGCACGCAGAGTGCTTCTTTGAGCACGGTTTTTTCCAGGCCCTTAAAGTGCCTCAGTCTTTTTACTACACTCAGGACGGATGTTGGGTGTCACATTTGCTCCGCCTTTTCTCGTGTGTTAGTCTTTGTAGGCGTCTTGATCAGTTTACACCGGACATATTTATATAGCACATTTCATCCCACAGGATGCTGCTAGCAATAAGCGTGGTGTGCCTACCGCTGCTGTGCCTAGCCTGGGCGAGCGGGCTCATCCTGGGCAGCGAGGCGGGCTCGCGCCGCAACCTGCTGAGCTCGGTGCTGGCCGGCGCCGTGGTGCTGCACGCCGCCGCCGCCTCGCTCGGCTACATCGCCTTCAACGTGCGCGTGCGGGACAACCTGAGGAGGTGAGTGTGCTAGCTGTCTGCTGTGCCTGACCTCGAGTGGGCTCATCCTGGGCAGCGAGGCGGGCTCGCGCCGCAACCTGCTGAGCTCGGTGCTGGCCGGCGCCGTGGTGCTGCACGCCGCCGCCGCCTCGCTCGGCTACATCGCCTTCAACGTGCGCGTGCGGGACAACCTGAGGAGGTGAGTGTGCTAGCTGTCTGCTGTGCCTGACCTCGAGTGGGCTCATCCTGGGCAGCGAGGCGGGCTCGCGCCGCAACCTGCTGAGCTCGGTGCTGGCCGGCGCCGTGGTGCTGCACGCCGCCGCCGCCTCGCTCGGCTACATCGCCTTCAACGTGCGCGTGCGGGACAACCTGAGGAGGTGAGTGTGCTAGCTGTCTGCTGTGCCTGACCTCGAGTGGGCTCATCCTGGGCAGCGAGGCGGGCTCTCGCCGCAACCTGCTGAGCTCGGTGCTGGCCGGCGCCGTGGTGCTGCACGCCGCCGCCGCCTCGCTCGGCTACATCGCCTTCAACGTGCGCGTGCGGGACAACCTGAGGAGGTGAGTGTGCTAGCTGTCTGCTGTGCCTGACCTCGAGTGGGCTCATCCTGGGCAGCGAGGCGGGCTCGCGCCGCAACCTGCTGAGCTCGGTGCTGGCCGGCGCCGTGGTGCTGCACGCCGCCGCCGCCTCGCTCGGCTACATCGCCTTCAACGTGCGCGTGCGGGACAACCTGAGGAGGTGAGTGTGCTAGCTGTCTGCTGTGCCTGACCTCGAGTGGGCTCATCCTGGGCAGCGAGGCGGGCTCGCGCCGCAACCTGCTGAGCTCGGTGCTGGCCGGCGCCGTGGTGCTGCACGCCGCCGCCGCCTCGCTCGGCTACATCGCCTTCAACGTGCGCGTGCGGGACAACCTGAGGAGGTGAGTGTGCTAGCTGTCTGCTGTGCCTGACCTCGAGTGGGCTCATCCTGGGCAGCGAGGCGGGCTCGCGCCGCAACCTGCTGAGCTCGGTGCTGGCCGGCGCCGTGGTGCTGCACGCCGCCGCCGCCTCGCTCGGCTACATCGCCTTCAACGTGCGCGTGCGGGACAACCTGAGGAGGTGAGTGTGCTAGCTGTCTGCTGTGCCTGACCTCGAGTGGGCTCATCCTGGGCAGCGAGGCGGGCTCGCGCCGCAACCTGCTGAGCTCGGTGCTGGCCGGCGCCGTGGTGCTGCACGCCGCCGCCGCCTCGCTCGGCTACATCGCCTTCAACGTGCGCGTGCGGGACAACCTGAGGAGGTGAGTGTGCTAGCTGTCTGCTGTGCCTGACCTCGAGTGGGCTCATCCTGGGCAGCGAGGCGGGCTCGCGCCGCAACCTGCTGAGCTCGGTGCTGGCCGGCGCCGTGGTGCTGCACGCCGCCGCCGCCTCGCTCGGCTACATCGCCTTCAACGTGCGCGTGCGGGACAACCTGAGGAGGTGAGTGTGCTAGCTGTCTGCTGTGCCTGACCTCGAGTGGGCTCATCCTGGGCAGCGAGGCGGGCTCGCGCCGCAACCTGCTGAGCTCGGTGCTGGCCGGCGCCGTGGTGCTGCACGCCGCCGCCGCCTCGCTCGGCTACATCGCCTTCAACGTGCGCGTGCGGGACAACCTGAGGAGGTGAGTGTGCTAGCTGTCTGCTGTGCCTGACCTCGAGTGGGCTCATCCTGGGCAGCGAGGCGGGCTCGCGCCGCAACCTGCTGAGCTCGGTGCTGGCCGGCGCCGTGGTGCTGCACGCCGCCGCCGCCTCGCTCGGCTACATCGCCTTCAACGTGCGCGTGCGGGACAACCTGAGGAGGTGAGTGTGCTAGCTGTCTGCTGTGCCTGACCTCGAGTGGGCTCATCCTGGGCAGCGAGGCGGGCTCGCGCCGCAACCTGCTGAGCTCGGTGCTGGCCGGCGCCGTGGTGCTGCACGCCGCCGCCGCCTCGCTCGGCTACATCGCCTTCAACGTGCGCGTGCGGGACAACCTGAGGAGGTGAGTGTGCTAGCTGTCTGCTGTGCCTGACCTCGAGTGGGCTCATCCTGGGCAGCGAGGCGGGCTCGCGCCGCAACCTGCTGAGCTCGGTGCTGGCCGGCGCCGTGGTGCTGCACGCCGCCGCCGCCTCGCTCGGCTACATCGCCTTCAACGTGCGCGTGCGGGACAACCTGAGGAGGTGAGTGTGCTAGCTGTCTGCTGTGCCTGACCTCGAGTGGGCTCATCCTGGGCAGCGAGGCGGGCTCGCGCCGCAACCTGCTGAGCTCGGTGCTGGCCGGCGCCGTGGTGCTGCACGCCGCCGCCGCCTCGCTCGGCTACATCGCCTTCAACGTGCGCGTGCGGGACAACCTGAGGAGGTGAGTGTGCTAGCTGTCTGCTGTGCCTGACCTCGAGTGGGCTCATCCTGGGCAGCGAGGCGGGCTCGCGCCGCAACCTGCTGAGCTCGGTGCTGGCCGGCGCCGTGGTGCTGCACGCCGCCGCCGCCTCGCTCGGCTACATCGCCTTCAACGTGCGCGTGCGGGACAACCTGAGGAGGTGAGTGTGCTAGCTGTCTGCTGTGCCTGACCTCGAGTGGGCTCATCCTGGGCAGCGAGGCGGGCTCGCGCCGCAACCTGCTGAGCTCGGTGCTGGCCGGCGCCGTGGTGCTGCACGCCGCCGCCGCCTCGCTCGGCTACATCGCCTTCAACGTGCGCGTGCGGGACAACCTGAGGAGGTGAGTGTGCTAGCTGTCTGCTGTGCCTGACCTCGAGTGGGCTCATCCTGGGCAGCGAGGCGGGCTCGCGCCGCAACCTGCTGAGCTCGGTGCTGGCCGGCGCCGTGGTGCTGCACGCCGCCGCCGCCTCGCTCGGCTACATCGCCTTCAACGTGCGCGTGCGGGACAACCTGAGGAGGTGAGTGTGCTAGCTGTCTGCTGTGCCTGACCTCGAGTGGGCTCATCCTGGGCAGCGAGGCGGGCTCGCGCCGCAACCTGCTGAGCTCGGTGCTGGCCGGCGCCGTGGTGCTGCACGCCGCCGCCGCCTCGCTCGGCTACATCGCCTTCAACGTGCGCGTGCGGGACAACCTGAGGAGGTGAGTGTGCTAGCTGTCTGCTGTGCCTGACCTCGAGTGGGCTCATCCTGGGCAGCGAGGCGGGCTCGCGCCGCAACCTGCTGAGCTCGGTGCTGGCCGGCGCCGTGGTGCTGCACGCCGCCGCCGCCTCGCTCGGCTACATCGCCTTCAACGTGCGCGTGCGGGACAACCTGAGGAGGTGAGTGTGCTAGCTGTCTGCTGTGCCTGACCTCGAGTGGGCTCATCCTGGGCAGCGAGGCGGGCTCGCGCCGCAACCTGCTGAGCTCGGTGCTGGCCGGCGCCGTGGTGCTGCACGCCGCCGCCGCCTCGCTCGGCTACATCGCCTTCAACGTGCGCGTGCGGGACAACCTGAGGAGGTGAGTGTGCTAGCTGTCTGCTGTGCCTGACCTCGAGTGGGCTCTTCTGGGCAGCAAGTAGCAGATTTTTTAATTTGGAATTCTGTATTTAGAAATCTCTTTATTTAAAAATTCCAGTTTTAAATTATATCTGTTGAACCACTTTTGAATATATGATACTTATCAATTAATGTTTCAGAACAATGCTCCGTTGCATGGGCAAGAAAGTACCTTTGGCTGATACTTCAATAATAGTCAGCAGCAGTGCCCAGAATCTGTCAGCTAACAGGTATGTTATTTTATTAAGCTAACAGGTTTGTTAATTATGATAATTTTCCGAGTCTATTTTAACGTGTAATCATTTCAACATTAGGTCCGCATTGGCGTACCACAGCGGCACCGAGCCGGGCCGTCAGTTGAGAAACATCGGGATATCCGCTTCTTCAACAACATCTAGATCGACGACGAAAACTAGCTCTAGTCCTTACAGGTAAGTGGTTTGGCCCCATGTTGGGCGCCAATTGTGAGTTAAATTGGCGACGAGGTTTTCCAGATCCCCGAAGTTTTTTTATATAATTTAACTTTTTCTGATATAAGTCGAATTATTGTCAGTCGAAAGGGTTCTGAGTAATGTTCAGTGATCGGAATTAGGTGAGCCAAAATACCTATTCTTCGCAAGAGGACATAATATAAAGTGGTTGCAACCGGGTATGAAAACAGAATTTTCTCTTAAATACCGGGTATTCGTTATTTTTCCGGGTACCAGTCGTAATGTTCAACATATATGTTTTTACTTATAGAACGGGATGTTTAATGTTAATCTAAAAGTTATAACCATTTCATACTTTTTCCTTCCCTTTTTACTACAAACTAACATAAACAATCCCGTACTATTAGTAAAAATATGTATGTTTAACATTACGACTACTTATAGTACCCGGACAAATATCGATTACCCGGTATTAAAGAAAAAAAATATTTTTCTACCCGGTTGTATCCACTCTACATTATGTCCTGTTGCGAATAATAGGTATTTTGGCTCACCTAATTCCGATCACTGGTAATGTTTGATTTAATTTTAATTTATGTACTTATGTTATTACATTCCTCAATGTTTTAGTCGAAGCGACGGCCAACTTCGTCACACAAGCACGTCGACATCTAACTACAATACGAGCGCGAGTGACATGCCTGCTTACCTCAGAGGATTTGATTCTTCGCTACACACTCGCAGAGACGGTAAACTATAAAACCACCCTTATTTGTATAATCTACTTAGTGGAAAAAGTATGAGTATCAACTTCAACTTACCTTTTAGCTTGATAAAGGTTGATTGATGAAGGTTATTACTTGTCGAGATTAAGACACCTTGATTTTTGTAATGAGACGAGTCTGGAATCATTTGGATGTATGTTTTCGCTTTCGAGCACACGATACCTAGGTAGTATTGCGGTATACCGCTGCATACAATTGGTCCTCTTTTACGTTAACCCTTCGACTATTTAACAACTCTGTCATTAAATTCAAATCAGTTGGAACACAATCGTTTTTATTTCATCTCTTACCGGCAAATGCCGTTACCCATTTAAGGGTTAAAATGTAGATTGTAGGTACCCATATTGCAGCCAAATGTATCAGGGTACCCAAGCAATTTCAAGTTAATATTTGTTGCTAATATTTGTGTTGACGAGTTCAGGGGAGAGTCGGCGGCGGCGGCGCGCGCCCACAGAAGCCGGCGGCCACGAGGGCTCGGACAGCGACAGCGACGGCAGCGCGCGCAGCCTCGACCTCGCCTCCAGCCACTCCTCCGACGACGACGAGACCAGCACGCGCCGCTCCGACCAGCCCGCCAACCCACGTCAGTACCATTCGCAACCTAGGAGGCCTATGTCCAGCAGTGGACATCTTTCGGCTGATGTGCTTATGATGACTATTACTACGTATAGACTGGTCACCTAGAACATTTTTCTTGACGACTTCCATTTGGCCGCCACCTTGGAATTCAGCCTTGAGAATAGTTTGTCATGTGCAAACTTTTGCTAGGGGATGTCTGCTCTATACTATAATATAACTTAATGGTCAGTCCAAAGATGTTCATTGCTGAATGTGAATAGACTTTTAATAGGAACCAGTGGGAACAAGTCGTATTGTCCACAAAGACACCAGCTGATCTCGATCTTCAGTCATAAAAGAAGCCACTACTCAGAGAGAAAGAGATGTTGATAGATGGCTCAGGCGGCACTTCCCGCCCTTGGTATGCTAGGCTCTGGATGCGCAATGACTACTCACTCACATGCGGGTTGCCATAGAATGTTTTGCTGAGTGACGCGTTTGATGCGAAAACTTGACAACTCCGACCAGAGGGCAAAGGAAAATGTATGGTCGAACATCGGTGATATTAGACAGTGGAGTGTCTGTACATATCTGCGAAAGGCACAGACCATATATCCTAAAGACCCCGCTTAGCCTAATTTTTACTTATAAACAAAGCTGCCAAACTTGCGGGTCGCGGGGGACGTCTAGTGCGCTGTGATTGGTGCATCCAAGGCCGCGCGTAACTCGTGCCTGCCTGTAGTCATTGGACACATGCGATACTTTATCTAATTTTATAAAGTAGTACTAGCAATAATAATTAGAATGATTATACTATATAATAATCAAAAAGCAGTCGTGTTTTTATTTATTAGTACGTTAATTTACGACATTAATTTTTTACTCATAAATTATCTTTATCTGACATAATTATGTTGAAATAGAAGCAAATAGAATGGATTCCACTCGATTCTGAAATAATATATAAATATATTCTAATTTTGCATTTATTAAAGAATAGGTACGTTGTACAAAGTAGGGCGTGAAACAAAAAGACGTTAATCTTATAAAATAACAGTTTTATTTCTGGTTTTAAATTTCCGATTTACCTATCCTTGACTAACAAAGACAGAGAAGGCGAGGCGGCGCGGAATGATCAAAATGTTCTTATTTAGACTTTAAACTAACCTCTGTTGTTGACATAAACGGTGCCACATTCGTTACTGACGGAATAGAGTGTGGATTTTCCAGATCTCTATTATCTGTAAGCGAGACCTATAAGAATTAATCATTTTAATGAATAACTAAACATGTTTACTCAGAAACTCACTAGCATAGCAGTGTAAGATAAACTTACTTCTGTTGTTGGTATAGACAGTGCTGCATTCGTTACCAATGGAATAATAGTGTGTGGACTTTCCGAAACCACTATCTTTACATAAGACAGAAGAATTTATATTTTCAATGGACATTTGCGCAAACCCAATTTTAGATTTTAGACGGGGTAGATTTTACTTTCAAAGCATTGATTTCAAGCTAGACGCTCGAGAGTTTTCAGCACATTAATAAATTAACGATAAGTTTAATAATATCATAGCTGTTAGATCAAATAAAAAAAATGTAGTTGAATAATCAAAAATACACGTCAACAATACTAAACACAGTTCGTAAGTGAAGCGTAGGCACGGAATTTGGAAATATTAGTCGCCTATTATTAGACGCCGGCAATTTAAAATATTCTGATTTAAAGTGCCGAGAGTTTCACTGCTTGAGCAAGGAAACCAACCAATCAGGTGGTCGTTTTGTAGCGTCAAACCACATTTCCTTTATGGTTGGACATTTTAGCTAACATGCTTTGAATACTTTATAATACAACACCAGCTTGAGAAGATCATTTACCACATTGTATATACATTAATGTGCACTGTGCACAAATATTTTGCATGATATGTAATATTTTGCAATTTTTAAATTACTTACGATGTATTGCGTCTTCCGCTAATCGTCGTTCCGTAATCTTATCGATATTAAACGAATACATACTATGGACATCACTACCTACTTTGCCTAATGCTAGACAAGGAAGGAGCGACTATTCTGTGCAGCGGGATAGAAAGAGACTTCTGTTAAAAGACATCAACGAGCCCCGAGCACGTTCTACACAGAACTTTATATAAAAACTCGCATATTTATTATGTAATTTTCTTAAAATCGGCTTACCTGTGAAATGATAGACCGTCTTTTTGCACACTGAAAGTTTTAGTCATTTTTCCACACAATTTTACGCAATAATAATGCATTTTGTAACGATGCAGACTGAACTTAGTAAAGGGGCGTGTCTCAAATATAGGGTGAATTCACCGTATGTGTGGCAGCGGGGGTCGCCCGACTAAGCGACGTCTATAGGTTTACTGGTCTGTGGCGAAAGGATATATACAGAAAATTTTAATCTTATAAAGCGATAAGCGACGAGCTATTTAAGTATTCCATTTTACATGAATACAATCCCATACGAAGAACTTACTCACTATAAATACTTTCTTCACAGGAGACCGGGTTCCGAGCACTAACGGAGGGAGCTACTTACCAAATATTACAGAAGGAGCGCCGTTGGGCATTTCCCCGAGGTGGCCTTCATGCATACGAGAAGGTGAGACTACACTACGCATAAATCTATATATATAAACGTCAAAGTCCTGACTGACTGACTGACTCACTCACTTAAATCAACGTCCAGCCCAAACCGTTGAACCTAGAAAGCTGATTTTTTCACAATAGGTAGGTTATATAACGCAGGTACCCACTAAGAAGGGATTTTTGAAAATTCCACCCTCAAGGGGGTAAAAATGGGGTTGAAAGTTTGTATGAGGATGGAGTAAAATTTTAAGTGAGAGACATGAAACTTTGTGTATGAACTCCTTATCACAATACAAGAAAAGTAATTTTAGGGTCTTGGAAAAAACCACCCCTAAGTGGGTTAAATAGGGATGCAATGTTTGTATGGGGAAAACATAATTTTTTTAACTAGGGACTTGTATCTTTGTAGAAAGATTACTTATTAGAAAACAATAAAAGTATTTTCTGCGTTTTAGAAAATTCGACCCCTAAGGGGGTTAAATAGGGGTGCAATATTTGTGTGGGGGAAACATTATTTTTTGAACTAGAGACTTGAAACTTTGTAGAAAGATTACCTATTAGAATACAAAAAAGTACTTTCTGCGTTTTAGAAAATTCCACCCCTAAGGGCTTAAGTAGTTTGTATGGAGGGAACTTTATTATTTGAGCAAGAGACATATAACTTTGTAGTTATTACTTATTACAATACAAAAAAGTACTTTCTGCGTTTTAGAAAATTCCACCCCTAAGGGGGTTTAATAGGGGTGCAATGTTTGTACGGGAGAAACATTTTTAGAACTAGAGACTTGAAACTTTCTAGAAAGGTTACCAATTAGAATACAAAAAAAAGAACTGTCAGTGTTATAAAAATTTTTACCCCTAACGGGGTTAAATAGGGATGTGAAGTTTGTATGAGGGATACTTTTCCTTTTCGTTGAAACTTTGTAGACAGATTAGTTATTTGTGTACAAAAAAAAGAACTTTAAGCGTTTTGAAAAAATCCACCCCTAAGGGGTGAACATTTTGTACGGGGAAACTTTGTTTTTTAGCCAGACTTAAAATTTTGTAGAAATATTACTTATTAAAATACAAAAAAGAAGTTTAGCGTTTTGGAAAATTCTATCCCTAAGGAGGTTAAAAAAAGGTGCAAGGTTTTGGATGAGAAACACTCATTTTGATCTGGAGACTTAAAACGTTTTATAAAGATTTCTTATCAGAATATTAATATATTCCTTTCAGCGTTTTGGAAAAATTCCACCCCTAAGGGGATTAAAACAATTAATCAAGGTTTATATGGAGACCAAGCAAATATTATCTATTCAATTCAATTCAAATAATTCATAAGTGTTAGTAATATAATATACAATAAAATCTTAATCTATAGTTGACGACAAAAAATAAATGTTGACGTTATATATAAGAGATTTGTAACCTGTATGTTAGACTACAAAGGAATTTCAGAGCTTTTTATAAATTCATCCCCTACAGGGGTTAAAGGAGATTCAAAGTTTGTATGGAGAGCAAGACATTTTTAAAGTAAGAGATTTGTAACTTCTGTTTTAGACTATATGAAATTGATTCCAAAAGGAGTTGGATGTTTGTACGGGGAACAAGACAATTTTAAAGTAAGGGATCTGTAACCTCTCTTAAAACTAGGAAACTAAATATAGCGTTTCTTAAAATTCATCCTAACGAGGTTAAAAAGGGTTGGTAGTTACATACTTCCAAGTTTTGAGGAAAAATTATGACGCAAAAAACAAAAAAAAACCTGATCCGACTGCTGGCAGAAAAGTAGGTTATGTTCAGTTAGACCACGACCCCTACAGAACCGAACAGCTACCAGAAATGCAGGTTAGGTAAGGTTAAAACTGCGATGCTCCCGAAAAGAAGGTAATGTTTCATTTTACCTGCGGATTATTTTGTTAATTTAATAGTACATTGTTTAACGAGGGGCGTAAGTGGAACATTGCGAAAAAGAGTCTATCAGAAGCCCAACGCCGAAGGCGGAGCGCTTTTGATGACTCGAGTTTGCAATATTCTTACGCCCGTGTTATACACAATGTTTTTCATCACATATGCGAGGAAACAAATACATTTTAGATGAAATTAATACAAATCGTAATAAAAACAGCGACATGTCAGTGGTCCATTTTGTTGAATTGACGTGTCGCGCGTATGGCAAAGACCCTTCGGTATACAGCCACGATTTGAAAACACTTTAAAACATTTTACATAGACACTAAATAACTACATATTAAATCAGTAAATAATTCTGTTAAACATGTTTTAGTAGTGTTTTTAAGTTTAAATTTATTTATAAATACGTTTTCAGTTTCGTATTTGATATAAAACCTCTTTGCTTTGTAACTGCCGCATGAGTGACAGATACAATTTAAGAAAAAAACCATTACGTCCGTGAGCGTAACATAGGCTATTACAGCTCTGTATGTCTGCGCATTATGAAGCCCGTTTCGAGCAAGTGTGATGAAAAGTATATTTTGGATAATCAAAATAATTTCTTCTCTAACACCGTTAAATGGGGACGGCGGATAGAGATAGAATGTTCTACGTCTTTTAAAACTATATAGGTAGCCCGGACTAATGTAAGTAAAACTACTGGACGGATTTAGGCAAATATTACCAGTAATGTAGTTTTATTTAATACAGTATGAATAAATATACAATTTAAGCAGACACAGTCTGTTGATGATTTAATAATCATATTCATATTTGTAAAAACTGAGTTTTCAATTTAATCTTAGCAATTTAAACTAATGAACGCACTGTTACCTTTTACGCTTAATCCCAGAACGGATTTAGATGAAATTTCCGTACAGATAATTTGAGACTGTTGGAAGGATATAGGATAGTTTTTATCTCGGAAATCATCCCTTAAGATGGTAGAACTGTATTTGGGTCGGCGATAATTAGGAACCTTAATTATCGCCGACCCAAACTACTACAATACTACTGCAATAATTTACTAGCAATCATTTTTCTAAAACGGTAACAAGTTCTACGCGGACGAAGTCGCGGGCAACAGCTAGTACTTTATTAATAGTCTTTCTATTTCCTGTGTATTTAAAAAGTTATCCATTTTTTATTGTGGGCTACTTGCCCATTCACACTACTTACACGTATCTACACTGATATAACACCTTACTACTAAATATTTACACACATATTTGTTTATATACATTTGTACATCTACATACATGACCATATTACTAAACACTACTGGACGCGTCGATCGCGTCGTCGTCGATCTCGTCGATCACTATATTTAATTTATACATATTTAATACACTTAGTATGTTTACATTACATCCGTCAATATTCTTGACGTGCCAACAGTTCGGTGCAATGCGACCGCGCACCGATAACGGCCCGTGCGAGTCGCCGGCCGCCCGAGAGTTGCTACGCGCGCGACTAGTCGATCTCATATACTGACGCGAAGCGCATGCCGTTCTCGACCGCTGTCCGCTTGCGTTTTATAGCCATCGCTTGCGGATAGCGGTCGAGAACGGCATAATTTCTGCGTAAATCCTCCGGTTGGTAATGTGTTCTTCAGGGGTCACCACTGTAGGGGGGGGGGGGTCGTAGGTGCAGGGACGATAGGTATTGTCCGGCAATGTAAACACCCCACTTTTCTCCAATATATATATAATGTCAGTAAGAACAACACAGAAGGTATATCCAAAGTCAGAAGATAGTTTACACAGAAGAGAACAGTACGGAAATAAGAATCAAATATATAAAACAAAGTTAAGCGCAAGCGATGGCTATAAAACGCAAGCGGATCGCTATCCGCGTTTTATAGCCCCGCTTTTTCTCGACCGCTGTCGAGAACGGCATGCGCTTCGCGTCAGTATATGATCGACTAGTCGCGCGCGTAGCAACTCTCGGGCGGCCGGCGACTCGCACGGGCCGTTATCGGCTTTTTGAACAGTGAATGCCAAATTTCATAGCGCTATGCTCTTAGCCAATAACATGAGAAAAACCGTTTGTAGTGGTAAGCGCCTACAATCAGAGCGCGCTCCTAGCAGGTTTCAAGCAAGTTGTTATAAGTTTATAAATTATAACTTTTAACCAAGTAGGTATTCCCCCAGAACCGAACCGGGCCGACATGGTCTGGTCGGGCTCGCCGGGCTCGGAGGCGGAGGGCCCCGCGCCGTCGCCCACCGCGCTGCCCGCGCCCGACCTCACCTCCGACGTGTACCGGCTCAGCCGGCGCCGCGTCGAGCCTTCCATACTGGACAACGTGCACGACACCTATGTGGCCAGCGTCGACGCGTCCAGGCTGCCGCTGGACAACAGGTGGGTCGTGGGTGTCGGGACCGACATGGTCTGGTCGGGCTCGCCGGGCTCGGAGGCGGAGGGCCCCGCGCCGTCGCCCACCGCGCTGCCCGCGCCCGACCTCACCTCCGACGTGTACCGGCTCGGCCGGCGCCGCGTCGAGCCTTCCATACTGGACAACGTGCACGACACCTATGTGGCCAGCGTCGACGCGTCCAGGCTGCCGCTGGACAACAGGTGGGTCGTGGGTGTCGGGACCGACATGGTCTGGTCGGGCTCGCCGGGCTCGGAGGCGGAGGGCCCCGCGCCGTCGCCCACCGCGCTGCCCGCGCCCGACCTCACCTCCGACGTGTACCGGCTCAGCCGGCGCCGCGTCGAGCCTTCCATACTGGACAACGTGCACGACACCTATGTGGCCAGCGTCGACGCGTCCAGGCTGCCGCTGGACAACAGGTGGGTCGTGGGTGTCGGGACCGACATGGTCTGGTCGGGCTCGCCGGGCTCGGAGGCGGAGGGCCCCGCGCCGTCGCCCACCGCGCTGCCCGCGCCCGACCTCACCTCCGACGTGTACCGGCTCAGCCGGCTCCGCGTCGAGCCTTCCATACTGGACAACGTGCACGACACCTGTTGCGAACTCTTTGCCTAGTGTTGTATTGTAAATATTATGTCAAATTTGAATACTGTTTTTTTCTACTTTCTTTTGTTTTTGAATGTCAGTTGTGATTTATAGTTTGTCGCTGCCATCTGAATTAAAATGTGAATATTAGTCCGTTTTTCTATTGAAACTACATACTGAAAGGTAAAACATACGCTCATTCCATTACGCAGGATTACAGCCCACTCTCCCATCGTTTTCATTGGTCCTTCATTTAGTTTTCTGCAGTGCCTATTTTCTTTTCATCACATAGTTACCACCGTTAGTTTTCACCGTTTACCATTCATACATTTACGCGTAGTTTCATTATTGATATTAGTTCGTTAAACACATGATCACCCGTAGCAAAGGCAAGATAATGTCGGCCAAGTCTGGCCCTAACTCAGTTGTTCCGCAGCCTCAGTTTGCCGCCGATAGCTCCGGTTTGCCGGCTCAAAGCGTACATAGTGAACACACTGCGCAAAGTCGTTCATCACGTTCGTCGGCAACTGTGAAAGCACAAAAAGCGGCGGCGGAAGCGGTTGTTCTACGTCGCTGCCTAGAGCGCGAGCAGGAGCTTGCTGCCCGTGAGCGCGACCGCGAGCAGGTTCTTGCTAAACGTGAACGTGAACTCGCCGCACTACAGAAGGAGGTCGAGCAGTGCGAGCTGCAAGCTGAGCTGGCGGCGATCGATGCCGACGCCGAAAGTAGCCGCGTGGGGAGCCACGCGAGCCAACGGAGCTCCACATGGGTGAGCGTAGATAGAACGAAAAAATGGATAGACAATCACAATTTTGACAGCCGTGTTAATAGAGACGTCAATGCAGTAGGATGTGACCAAGGCTTTCTTGTACCATCCCCCGGTCGCTCGGTACCGCTACCGGCGACCACGCGGGCAACTGCACCCCCTATTAACTCTCTCACTGGACAAAATATTTGTTTACAAAATGTCACCAAAGCTTCCGAGGTGGGTGGCGTTGCGCCCCTGCTCATTTCTACGGAGGTTGACCAACCTGGTACGCTTTTACAAGCAGTTGCTGACACTGCGGCAGCAGCTAAGGCTCTGGCCTCTGCCTCCGGTGTAAGGAAACTGGAATTGCCTCTGTATTATGGTAATACATTGCACTGGTTACAATTCAAGCGTACCTACAATGTTACAAAAGCTAGTTTTTCCCCACTAGATAACATAAATCGTCTTGACATTGCACTCCGCGGGCCCGCGCGCGAGGCCGTGGCTACGCTGTTGATGTCGACGGAGGATCCGGAGGAAGTCATGCGCGCCCTTGAAGATAACTTCGCGCGCCCCGAGCTCATCGTTTACAAGGAGGTTAATTCGTTGAAAAACCTTCCACGCCTAGGTAACGATCTCAAGGAACTCGGAGTTCTATCCAATCGGGTACGTAATTCGATTTCTACAATAAAATTACTAGATCATTATGATTACTTGTGTTCACCTGAATTGTTCCACGCTGTTCTTGGGAAACTTAACCCTACCATGAAAATTAGGTGGACTGATTTTGCGGCACAGGATACTACAGGACGCCCGAAACTCGAAATACTGTCCGACTTTTTAAAGCGTGAGTTGGACCAGCATATCCGTTTTGGGTTGTCACCCGAGCTCAGTGCAACACAACTGCAACACAACATTCCTATTGACAAACCATTAAAGCGTGAAAATATTCATAATGCCGTTATGCAGTCAAAATCCAATTCTAAAGCTGGTTCTAATAAAAAACAAGAGTGTGTATTTTGCAAAAAAGATCATAATATTAAGGAGTGTACAAAATTTAAATCTTTGTCTATCGATGAAAGATGGCAGTGGTTGCGTGAGACAAAAGTTTGCTATAGGTGTTTAAGGGCTAGTTCACATCAGTGGAAGACGTGCAAAGTGAATCCGTGTGGCGTCGATGGCTGCTCTTTACGTCACAGTGCACTTCTTCACAGGCAACCATCGCCGCCGCTCGTTAACACGCTTCGAGAACAAGCCACTGATAATGACAATGATAATGACACACACCTGACATCCGTTGAAAATAAGACACACCCTACGTTGAGTGCTTATGAACCAACCGGTGAAAAAGTTATTGTGTCCACAACCTCTACAGGCACGCAACAACCAAACACGATTTTAGCTCTTCGTCCTCGTGCTTATTTGAAAATCGTGCCTGTTACTGTCTCGGGCCCTGCTGGAACTTGTGACGTGTACTGCCTTCTTGATGACGGAAGCACCGCGACAATCATAGATTCCAGCATCGCCGCATGCATAGGGGCGACCGGGCCACAACAGGCCATTACGGTAAATGGTATTGGTGGTCTCGAACGAAACACCACAATATCATATGTCGATTTTCACATTAAAGGTAGGCACACGCAGGAAACATTTTTAGTAAAAAATGCTCGGTCAATGGAGTCTTTGTGTTTGCGCCCGCAGTCGGTCAAACGTGAAACGATCGAGTCCTTTTCACATTTGTCCGACTTGGTTGAGGTTTTGAAATATGACGATGCAACCCCGACTATTCTCATAGGAGCCGAAGATTGGCATTTGTCAATCAATCGCGAGGTTCGAGTTGGTAAAAGGAACGAGCCCGTTGCCTGTTTGACAGCCCTAGGCTGGACTTTGTACGGTGTTGCTTCTAGCAAAACGAAATTGATTGAATTTGTTAACCACACATACATTAATCCAAACAATGACGATAATTTAGAATCCCTGATTAAGGAACAATACAAACTCGACTCCATAGGTATTACCAAAACCGAAACTCTGCATAGCAAACAAGACCAGCGCGCAGTCGACATTTTGGAGGCAACTTCCAAACGTTTGCCCACTGGTCGGTTTGAAGTAGGCATGCCTTGGCGCGACGATATACAGCGTGTTCCAGATAGTTACCCACAGGCGATGTCACGGTTTTTAAGTTTAGAGCGGCGTATGGCTAAAGACGTCGAGTTTGCTAAGGCATACAATGCGTTCATAAATAATATGATCACAAAAAGTTACGCTGAGGAATGCGCTCCCGACACTTACTACACACGTCGTGATAACAAATCTGACGGCTTACGTCTTTATCTCCCACATTTTGGCGTATACCACCCCCAGAAACGAAAGGTTAGAGTGAAGGAGTCAGCCTGAATTCTTTACTGCTCCCAGGTCCTGATCTGCTCCAGCCGCTACTTAAGGTTCTGTTTCGTTTCCGGGAGGGACGCATCGGAGTGACTGCAGATATCAAGGAGATGTTTCCCCAGGTGCGGGTTACAGAACAGGACAGAGACGCTCTTCGGTATCTGTGGAGATCTGATAGGACACATGTCATTAAGGAGTTTAGGATGACATCTGTTATTTTTGGTGCCTGCAGTAGCCCCTTTATTGCGCTATTTATAAAAAATAAAAATGCCCAAGAGCACGCACGCACACACCCGAAAGCCGTGGACGCCATTTTGTTCAGCCATTACATGGATGACTACATCGACTCACAAGATGGCGTTGACGAAGCAGCCCAGTTAGCGGCCGACATCATAACCGTGCACAATGCAGCTTGCTTCGAAATGCGAGGATGGATTTCCAATGAGCCAGGGGCACTGAACCTTATTCGTGAGGACCTCCGGGCCGCTAAGCCGTTGGAAGTCGACCTTAGCGAATCCAATAACAGCATTCGAGCTCTTGGCATAGCATGGAATCCAACCTCCGATTGTTTAGGGTTTCAAACAGGCTTAGTTGAGACACCTTCTAACACACTGACAAAACGCAAAGTGCTGTCACATGTTATGCGCGTGTACGATCCTCTAGGCTTGTTAGGCCCTATAGTCGTTAAAGGACGTATATTATTCCAACAAACTTGGAGATCTAACATTGACTGGGATACAGAGCTCCCACAAACCGAAGCAACCAAGTGGTTTGATTGGTTTCAAGACCTGTCAAAAGTCTCTTCACTGAAGATACCGCGTTGGTATTCAAGGGCTAAAGGCTACGAGCCTTTCTTTAGGGAATTACATATATTTGCAGATGCAAGTGAGCTTGCTTATGCCTGTGTTGCCTATTGGCGTCTGATATACCCTGACGATAGCATCAAGCTCACTCTCATCGCAAGCAAGGCTAGAGTCTCACCTTTGAAGCCAACGTCGATTCCGCGCTTGGAACTTCAAGCTGCTTTGATAGCTTCCCGCCTGGCTCTTGTCATTAAGGACAGCCATCGAAAGAAGTCAGTACGCACATTCTTCTGGACTGATTCGATGACTGTCCTCCAATGGTTGCGCAGCGATGCACGCGCCTTTAAGCCTTTCGTTGCCCATCGGCTGGGTGAAATTCTAGAAAATTCCTCTGTCAAAGACTGGCGATGGGTACCGACAGATTTGAATGTGGCTGACGATGCGACCAGGATGCGCCCTATTAATTTGATCCTTTCACATCGATGGTTCTCCGGTCCATCGTTTCTTTTAAAGTCCCCAGAGGACTGGCCCATGGAACCACTTAGCGTCGCACCAGTTCGCGAAGAGCTTAAATGTCAACAGAACGAACTGGTGGGACTAACTTCATTTAGTGCAGCTTTACCTTTTCCTGTCCCGGCGAATTTAGCTCGCTTCAGTGACTGGCTACGATTATTGCGTGCCACAGCCCGGGTACATCAAGCTGCGGCTATTTTTGGAAATGTGTTGGCTTCCATTCGAAATTCCAAAGCAAGCAGTGGGGCTGTTCACCCCCGCTTTCACTCTTTGTCAACGTCTACCTCTCTTACACCCTTGAGTGCCGACTTAATGAAAGCCGCTGAAAGGCACATATTCCAGCAAATTCAACAGGACAGCTTCTCCCAGGAAATTCACTGCATCCTCAATAAAAAACCAATACATTCAAGCAGCCGCCTCATCAAACTATCGCCCTCACTGGGAGAGGATAACCTTTTACACTTAGCTGGAAGAATTAAAGCAGTAGAAGGCATTGACCCCGACTCTCGTTTTCCGATTCTTCTGGATGGCCGCCACCCAGTATCACGATTATTGGTGACACATTATCATCGTTTGGCAGGCCACGCGAATCACGAGTCAGTGATCAACGAGATTAGGCAAAGATTTTGGCTATTGAGACTTCGTGAAACAGTCAGAGCCGTCGCAAGCCAGTGTCTCTTATGCAGAATCCGCAAATCCCAACCGCTGAACCCCACTACTGGAGATCTTCCACCCCAAAGACTAGCACATCACCAGCGACCATTCACTTTCTCTGGTGTTGACTATTTCGGTCCTGTGAACGTTACAGTAGGACGCCGCCATGGAAAACGTTACGTGGCCCTTTTTACATGCCTCACGTCCAGGGCTCTTCACCTAGAATTGGTACACAGCTTATCCGCTGATTCTGCAATAATGGGACTCAGACGCTTCTTTGCCAGACGTGGGATCCCCACGACCATGTTCTCTGACAATGGTTTTTTTCTACTTTCTTTTGTTTTTGAATGTCAGTTGTGATTTATAGTTTGTCGCTGCCATCTGAATTAAAATGTGAATATTAGTCCGTTTTTCTATTGAAACTACATACTGAAAGGTAAAACATACGCTCATTCCATTACGCAGGATTACAGCCCACTCTCCCATCGTTTTCAACACCTATGTGGCCAGCGTCGACGCGTCCAGGCTGCCGCTGGACAACAGGTGGGTCGTGGGTGTCGGGACCGACATGGTCTGGTCGGGCTCGCCGGGCTCGGAGGCGGAGGGCCCCGCGCCGTCGCCCACCGCGCTGCCCGCGCCCGACCTCACCTCCGACGTGTACCGGCTCGGCCGGCGCCGCGTCGAGCCTTCCATACTGGACAACGTGCACGACACCTATGTGGCCAGCGTCGACGCGTCCAGGCTGCCGCTGGACAACAGGTGGGTCGTGGGTGTCGGGACCGACATGGTCTGGTCGGGCTCGCCGGGGTCGGAGGCGGAGGGCCCCGCGCCGTCGCCCACCGCGCTGCCCGCGCCCGACCTCACCTCCGACGTGTACCGGCTCAGCCGGCTCCGCGTCGAGCCTTCCATACTGGACAACGTGCACGACACCTATGTGGCCAGCGTCGACGCGTCCAGGCTGCCGCTGGACAACAGGTGGGTCGTGGGTGTCGGGACCGACATGGTCTGGTCGGGCTCGCCGGGCTCGGAGGCGGAGGGCCCCGCGCCGTCGCCCACCGCGCTGCCCGCGCCCGACCTCACCTCCGACGTGTACTGGCTCAGCCGGCGCCGCGTCGAGCCTTCCATACTGGACAACGTGCACGACACCTATGTGGCCAGCGTCGACGCGTCCAGGCTGCCGCTGGACAACAGGTGGGTCGTGGGTGTCGGGACCGACATGGTCTGGTCGGGCTCGCCTGGCTCGGAGGCGGAGGGCCCCGCGCCGTCGCCCACCTCGCTGCCCGCGCCCGGCCTCACCTCCGACGTGTACCGGCTCAGCCGGCTCCGCGTCGAGCCTTCCATACTGGACAACGTGCACGACACCTATGTGGCCAGCGTCGACGCGTCCAGGCTGCCGCTGGACAACAGGTGGGTCGTGGGTGTCGGGACCGACATGGTCTGGTCGGGCTCGCCGGGCTCGGAGGCGGAGGGCCCCGCGCCGTCGCCCACCGCGCTGCCCGCGCCCGACCTCACCTCCGACGTGTACCGGCTCAGCCGGCGCCGCGTCGCGCCTTCCATACTGGACAACGTGCACGACACCTATGTGGCCAGCGTCGACGCGTCCAGGCTGCCGCTGGACAACAGGTGGGTCGTGGGTGTCGGGACCGACATGGTCTGGTCGGGCTCGCCGGGCTCGGAGGCGGAGGGCCCCGCGCCGTCGCCCACCGCGCTGCCCGCGCCCGACCTCACCTCCGACGTGTACCGGCTCGGCCGGCGCCGCGTCGAGCCTTCCATACTGGACAACGTGCACGACACCTATGTGGCCAGCGTCGACGCGTCCAGGCTGCCGCTGGACAACAGGTGGGTCGTGGGTGTCGGGACCGACTCTATCATATCTATTCTTGGCTCGGAGATAGAATGCCCCGCGCTGGCATCGCCGTCATCTAATGTCTACTTACGCACTTGCAATCAATATTTCTCTCAACATGTACTACCTAGACTATTTTACAGCCTAAAATGAAACTCTAATCGACTAGCTGCCCGCGCGGCTTCGTCCGCGTATTTCAATGGGAAACAATCGGTCATATACAAAAATAAAAGAAATATCTTGCACTATACATGAACAAACCTGGAGTTCCATCAATTATAAAATAAATAACGAATGTTATTGCAATATTCCTTTGCTATTCCGCTTAAAAAACGTGCAGGTCTATAAGCCCTTGGTTTGTTCTTCCGCAAAATAACACCTGGTTCAATCAATTGCTTGGGTTTTTTTATTTTATCGGATGAGTAGTTCTGGAGATGACCCCTACAAAACTACAATCTCACTTCCCTCTTTATAATATTAGTATAGAAGTATAGATAAATGTTCCTTTCAGATACGGAGTCATGGAAGACGAGCTAATGTACGGCGTGCTCCCAACCGACACCGAAAAACAAGTCCCCTACGATCCGAACTACCCAATCTCGCCCACCATGTACCGCCTGCCGGGCAACCCGTACGGCTCCAAAACCTACCTCTCATCCCGAACCTCCGACTACGGCTACAGCCCCACCAAATACCTCAACACCGACACCAACCTCTACGGCTCCAGAGACTTTAACACCGGAGTCACCACTCGGGAACACGACGGGTATCCCCCGAGAGACTTCAGGGATTCCGGCATAGCTACCATGCTCAAGAATGATTATCAGAGGAAGATGGAGTATGGAGAATATAACGATAGGATGTCGGAGGGATCCGATAAGCACCATCCACACGATAAATACTTGTTCCCTTACACAGGTAGGTGCGATTAGATAAGATTGTGTTGTGATGAGTGTTTTGATAAGACTTGATGAGTGAGTGTACAATAATAGATGGTTCTTGTATAACGATTTGATCTTGTCGAGTAGGTATTATCGCACAAAAGTTTAATACTAATGTTGATTTTAGTATGGCATTCCCGCCTCTCGAAGTCTCGAATATGATATCGACCCATTGTAAAGACGTTAGGGTTAGGTATTCCTTTGTCCATAACGCAATGGAGTTTGAATTAAATATATATCTAAATACAACATATGAGTATAAGTACTGGAAAATTATATATATCCTCTACACATGTTACGCTCAATGGACTAACGCGGCTCGATTTTGTTGCGCCACAGTTGACTTCGGCCTTAAAATTATACCAAAATCATCTAAAGGGTCTGTTTGCCCCTTTTGTTTTATATATTTTGATTTCCAAATTGCTTGATTGATTCTCCAGCAGCCATAAGCTTGAGTTGCAATGTACCTAGCTTTTGACCCGTTGTTTTGCTTTGCTCAGCGGAGGAAGACCACGCTAGCTTGCGCGGCGCCGCGCCACCGCCGGTCCGTAGTAGCGAACTAGCGCACCCAGGTAAATCCTAGCCAACGCCCTCTACATTGCAAACAGGGCTATCCACGGCGCGTCAGTTTACATTAACGAGCGACCACACCGGCCAACCATACGCGTTCGTGTCGTATACGTCACGTATTCTTCACACATTTTGCTGCGTTTACGGGGCGTATTTTGTAATCGCTCGATTACGGTCTGTCAAACTGCGTCACTTGTCTGTGACACCAAACTTTTCACTTGTGCTATTTGCAATGTAGAGAGCACTTCACTTTAATTTGCCGTATTTTGTATAGTCATCTGTATTTACACTTGTAAAGCATTTTTTGTTTGACATTTAGTACCTACTATGAATTCATTTTTACACTTACTTGCTTAAACATACAGAATGTGTCAAAAATGGAATGTGAACCGATCAAGGTCATGTTCGGTAGCGTATTGCGATTTTGCGATTAAAAAAGGGATTTTTTTGTTTTGTTACTGTTTACATTGGAATGTGTGTTTATGCTTTCATTAAAGTTTTTGTTTTCGTTTATATTGCTTGTGTATGACAACATAAACGTAAAAGCCGTCACCTGCGTATCAAAAAACACACAAAACATATGTTTTCATAACACAGCTGTGCGCGCAGCGGTTGAAAATGAAATAAACCCTCCCACCCTTCACCCTCGCGGAGGAATGTTGTCATACACAAGCAATGGCAACAAAAACAAAGACTCTAATGTAAACAGAAACAAAAATAACAATGTAAACAAAAATAAACAAAAAATAATAAAACGTAAACAATTGCATATTTGGAATCGCAATGCGGTACCGAATATGCCTTTGATCGGTTCACAAACCATTTTTGATACATCCTGTAATAGACAGTTGTAGAGAGGTAGGAAACAGCGAAATGTCATCTCGCATTTATTAGGAGTAGCCAAACTGGGGAAGTACGGAGGTAAGGTTTACAGAAGACCTCAGCCATTATAACATTTATAACACCACTACTTGCTCTTTAAGTAGGTATGTGTTGTTCTGTTTGTGGTGGTGAGTAACGTAACCAGAACTCCCGAGGTACTGTATTGAGAATTACGGACCTGCATTTGGCTCTAGATGTCAATAAAACGGATCCTCAAATCAATAAAGGGCTGACCAGGCGCTTTTTAGATACAATGGCAATTTTCTTCGACCCTATACAGCGTTAAACTAGCCGTATTTGGCGCCAGGAATATTGTAATTGCCTATTTAATTACCCTCTAACGCAGCGCTAAAGTTTATATTATATTATAATATCTTGTTTAGGTGAAGGACAACAGCCGATGGGAGCGCCTTTAGCGAGCATGGGAGAGACGAGCGAGTGAGTATAAAACGCTATTTCATTTAAAAAAAAGCATGAATCTCGATTCTACAATTTTGCATGCGACCTCAAGATTCATCTCTAAATGTTATTAACTTATTACGTTTCTGAAAATTCCATCTTAAATTTATCTTATGCACCCTCACTTCTTAAAAGGAAACACAATGTACCATTTAAATAATCTCTAGTGTTTTTACTCAATGTACCTTTAAATTTTTCAATTACATTTTATAGATTCCCCTTTATCACTCACAAATATGTCAAGAATCTTAATGGTCAAGAGAAGTAAAGGTGTTTATACATTACCGAGCACGCATATTTTTCCACACAGCATAACACATAATACAGATGAAGTTGAAATTAATGGTTGCATCGTTGCAACCATTCATACATAATTGTGATTATGATGTCTGAAGTTATTGGAAAAATATTAGTCCTCGGTCGAGCTATGAAGTCATAATGTAAATGAATTGTTACTAGATGGTGGCGGTTGTATGAGAAACAATCATTGTAAATCATGTTTTGCTTTACTAACGGTGGCGTTGGCGCGTGCGCGATCATCCATCGTAGGGAGGAGGTAAACACTTTCTATAGCTTGCATGTTATCGCTGCTTCAACTACTTAAATGAAACGGCATAGGGTTATTGCGCCGGTTACGGGTCCAGCTTCAGTTAGCGACCACCAGGGGTCAATACGGGTGTAAACTCGAAAATTATTACTACTCCAAAAGAAAGAAGGCAAAAAAATATGCCTAGTGACGAAAATCCCATTCAGATATCTCAAAGAATTACGAAGCTACAAGCGTTACTACAAGCAATATCAAGCTTGTTAGAGAGAGAAAACGCAAACAGTTTGTGACGTCACAAATTGCGAGGCTGCCGCAGAGCGCGTCGCGTGTGCGGCAGGCCGCGTCGTCAGCGGCGCCGAACACGATAGAGCACGGGATGTTGCCGTCTATTGGTGACATCACTAACTGCAAGCGTCATCGTTTCATATGAAGTTGCGT
The DNA here is from genome assembly GCA_947049275.1 of Epinotia bilunana. Lineage (NCBI taxonomy): Eukaryota > Metazoa > Arthropoda > Insecta > Lepidoptera > Tortricidae > Epinotia > Epinotia bilunana. The sequence goes on along the minus strand of OX346259.1, from coordinate 13,075,981 downwards.
TTTGCGAAAAAGGGCCAGAACATATCCCTTCTTAAAACTTTGGACACATAACTTATTTAGTGATTATTTAACCTCTTGCGTTGCTTATTTCTCCATTTGACTAAATTTTTAATCCTTTTTCGATAAAATACGACATTATTGATTATTCTATATAGTGTCTACGACCCTTTGCATAATCCATTACAACTTATGATACAAGCGAAAGTCTCTTTCTAATAAAAGAAGTTGAAAAGAGATATCCGCGCCTTAAGCTTGAGTTGCAATGTACCTAGCTTTTGACCCGTTGTTTTGCTTTGCTCAGCGGAGGAAGACCACGCTAGATTGCGCGGCGCCGCGCCAAGTACAAAATACAAGTTAAAAGTTGTTATGCAATGGGCCCCTAGAAGAGGTTTCTTCAAGATAATACATTTCTATAAGTAGATCATAAACGGTCTACTTACGCGGTACACAATTATTTTAGTCGTAAACTTTGTAATAGTAAACTACTCAAAGAACGAAAACATATCCTTTTAGTTCTCCAACTCATCTAAGTGGTCGCTAACCGGCGCACTAAATCAGGTGGTCGCTAACCGACGCAAACACCCTACTTGAGTCATTATATGTAAACCATCATGTTTATCTGTCATATTGTCACTGCGCGTACGGTAAAACTCGCATTGTGGCCAGGGTGAATACGTAAAATTGTGTGCTCACCACGGGCAGTAAAAAAGAAAGCCCTCTATAGCATATTTACAACCCTCGCCTGCGGCTGCGGTCACAAATACCTGCGATTTCGGGCTTTCTTTCTTTTACAGCCCTTGGTTAGTAATGTACTATTCCATCTCTCATACTTTGGAAGTAGGTCATTGTTTATCTAAAGTCCAAACTGCGTGTTGAAAGTGAGGCATGTCGTTCTAGGGTTGAAATGTAATAAAAAATAAAAAAGCAATGGCAACCTGTACAGCCACAGTTTCAGAAAATTGTATTGATGTTTGAAACTGGGGGACTAGTACGCTAAGTTTTATGTCGGACATAAAGCATTCGTCCCATTCTGGCAAATATGCGAGTGCAAGAGGGACGAATGCTTTACGTCGGACATAAAACCTAGTGTGCTAGGGGGGCTGGTTGACAATCATGCGTTACTTTTTAAAATATTGATAATAAATTAATTCTTGTATGACTATTATTGCTATTTGGAGTTATTTAAATATTTTTAAGTGTTCGTAGTTCGATGTAACCGCTTCAGAACCGCGTCATAAAGTCATTTAAAAAAAACCTATACTGCCACACTTCCATAAAATTGCGTTGATTTTTGAAGCTTATTTATAATTATGATGGTTGTCATTCTTTTTGACTAAGTGGTATATGTATATCTATATACTTACATTTAATAATGTAATTTTTCATCCAAAAAAACAATTAAAATTAGTTTTTTGATATAACCGCTTCGTAAAGGCGTCCAGGAAATGGTCCAGTTACACAAACAATAGGTATTAAAATCTGTCAAAGTTCCCGCCCAAATGGTCCACACACAAACGCTTTTAAAATGGGTTCTATAGGATCTGACTGATTCAGAAAATATTTAAGTTTTTGTTTTTCATTTCATTTCCTCGTATTCGAAATGAAAAGTAGTGTTTAACTCGGGGAGAGCCACCCATTTCAGCTCGAACTATTGGCGCTACCCTCGGTTAACAATCTACTATAAAATTTAGGAGACTCACTTCATATTTTCTTCCCTTAAATTAGGCCCTGTAGTTCCAATGACAAAACATATGAACCCTCACCAGTGACAATGGCGTGGCTAAAACGGGGTAGAATTTCTCTACAAATTTTTTATTCGGTTCTTGATAATTTTGAATGTCAGTATTCATCATCATTCAAGAAAATATGTGTCCAAAATATTTTAAAAATCGTTTCTTTCAGACAACCAGGGGTCTATAAATTAATTTTAATTACAATTACTTACTGAAACTTACACGTCTATTGTTATGTTGGTACTTTACAAATTCAATTCAAACAGGACACTCATAGAAATATTGTAGGTACCTATTCCGGGAGCTAGTTTTGTTTGTACAAGTTTAAACAGGCAACACCGGCCTAATGACCAGAGGCTGTAGTATAAGTTTTACCGAAACAAAACGTTACGATCGCGTTTGCGTTTTACCCTCAATTTGTATGGGATTTGACAGCTAAAAGCAAACGCGGTCGTGACCTTTTTGTTCGGTAAAACTTATACTAGAGCCTCTGTTGTTATTGGTCAAGCGCTTCAGTATTGCGAATTAAGACTTGTAAATAGTAGCTTCGTGAAACAGGCTGCAAACCGCCACATTTTTAATGCCGTCTTTTTAATTTCTTATTCCCATATTTTTAGGTAAGTAGGTATTGAGTATTTTTAGTGGTCGAAACTACAAGAAAAGACTAATGAATCCAATGTTTTATTTTTCAGGAAATCTACTACTGAAGATGACGCTGAAACTAGAGTTTAAATACAACTTCACTATGGTACAAGATTTCCAATGAATCTCAATTAGTTTATAATTTAAATTATCGTAATAATCTTATGTACGCAGCTAGTTTTAATTTTTATAAGACTGTTGTAAACTATCAGTAGGAACCACTGCCATAGTTTAGTCTAACGGCTATTTATTTGAAAGTTCACTTGACTCGAGTTACTTTAAGTAGATATAATTGAAAATACTCAAATACTTTTACGTGATACTCAGATTGAATGAACATTATGGTTGTCTGCAAGGCTATCATCACAAGACGGCGTGCGAGCTCTCTCGATTTTTCTCGCACTATCCGTCTCTCTCTTATTAGAAAAGATAGAAAGAGACGTATAGTTTGAGAAAAATCGAGAGTTCGCGCGCCGTCTTGTGATAGCCGTGCTGAAAGACTGCAAGCAAAACTCAACCGTAGGAAATAATTATTTGTAGTGGCTCACCCTCGCGATCCCTAACATCTTTGTCCTAAAATCACTTGTCCGAACTATTTTGTCCTAATAATACCCATAACAATAATTTTGCATAATGTAATGATTGCCCTAAAACTCATTTGCCTGAATCATTTTTACCATAAGAATTAATATCCCTAATGTTATGTTGCATATTCCTCGAAATCCCTAATAACGTTTCACCTCATGTCATTGTCTAAGTGTTGTTGTCCTAATGGGTATTAGCCCTAACGATCAATAGCCATAACAATATTTATTCATAATGTAATGATTGCCCTAAAACTCATTTGTTAAATAATGTACGGCCCGATAACCCATGTCCACTTTTTGTGGACGCGGATTATTGGGTCATGCATTATCAGGGCGGACAAAAATGGCTTGTCATAAGCGAACTCTATTTTAGGTCGGTTAGGTTAGGGTTCACTTGTGTCCCTCAGACCAGAAATAGGCACCCTGCGCAGCGGGGTGGCGTCGACTCGCTGCACGGCTATCACAAGACGGCATCAATGTGAGGTAGTACAGACTACAATAGGCCATACAAAGTTAGGAAAAATAATCATTAGGATAAACGATCATTACGCTTACTGATAATTATGATACATGACTACTTATTAAGGCGCATAACGTTAGGATGAATTATCAATATGGCAAGTGAAGTTAGGAAATAAAACATCAAGGGGAAAAAAGTCATCCATACGATGTTAGGAAAACTAAAGATAGGGCATATGAGTGTTAGTACAAATGATCATTATGACATAAAACGTTAGGGAACGCAAAAATAGATTAAAAAACGTTAAGGATTCAGATATAGATCCCTTTGTAGTATAATGTAACGCCTCACATAATATTTGAGTGGCTGAACGGGACTTGTGCAAAATAAAATTTGAACTCACTAGGACCTTATTTTGAAGTGTGTGTTTACGAGGTAAAAGGAGATTTTGGGGTGATTTTTTATTAATTTAGGTTAATTTTACCTACTTACTTATCCTCTAGCCGCCCAGCACGCAAAAATGAACAGTGAAATTTGAGTCACTTTTAAATGGAATGGATTTGAATTTTCTACAACTGACACGGCCTTAAAAGGCCTCTGGGCGGCTAGAGCTGAATGAAATGAAAGTGACATACCTAGATATTCAATCATGAAGATGCGTTGGTCTCGCAAATCTCTATTCGAGTTAGAATCGGAATTGCCCAGTTCACATACATAGATAACCCTCTCATTTTTAGGACAGTGTTGACATCGAGGTAAAGCTATTAAATAGTCACGGGTTTTAAAAATATCAAGATTTAAGTAAACTAATATTAAATAGCTATGCAAAATGAAAACATAATTAATGTATTTTTGTATAAGAAACCAAAACTATTATATTATAGTATAGTAGGTTATAATTATAAATGTACCTATTAAAATACCTAATTCAATTGCAGTAAAGTAAATTAGAGAAAACTTGAGCATATAGATGGCAAATTTAAGTAGTATGTTTAAATAAAATAGTGTGATAGGGTATGGGATTATGGATACATAAAGTTGATGTAAATATAGATTTGTGTGAGTTTGGAACGTTTTACGAAGAGTCCACCTATTTTGTAAATAATAAATTAAATAGATTTTTACACTTTGTAGCATTTTATTAGTATTAGTGAAATGTTGAGAAAAGCTTTATTTAGGTATTTTGTAATGTATTATTGCCATAAATATACTTAATGATAAGTTTGTAGTGCACAGTGTTTCTTGTAGTCTGACATGGACTTGTAGAATGTTGGTATAATTATTAATGAATGTACCTGTACGTATTTTTTCAAGAGGATGTCCATTTGAGTGTCGTAAAAAGTCGAGAACACCTATATTCTAGTGGTAATAAGTAGTTTATTGGATTAAAAGTATTCATATTTGGGCCATTTTACGGAAAGTTATACACACGACTTTTCGAATGTTTTTTAAAAAGTTTCCCTAGATTTTTTATTCCATTCCGTTACCGTTTCCATACTACGCTTGCATGATGGTAACGGAAAAAAAACCGAAAATTATATGTAACATTTTGGACAGTTTTTTTGTCCTATTAGGTTCGAAAGTGCTCTCGTTTCTGAGTAGAAAAAACCAGATTACTTATACCAAATTAAAAAAAAAGTCGAGTTTACAACTTTCCGTAAAATGGCCCATCACAGTGTTGCAAGTAACTATATATGAACAAAATAAAACTCAAGTTAAGACATTAGGCACTATATCATATCCTTGTTAGGTACATCTCAAGTGGGCAGATTAGGTCCAACTGTTTTCTTCGCGACATGTAGTGCTTTATGTGGTAGAGAATAAGTTCCAAAATTTATTTCAAGATCTTTTTGTAACTCTTACAAGTTTATAACTTTTTAGCTCATTGAGACATTACACATTCCAGTTTTGTGATATAATTTTCGCATGCACCTAATATATATTTATAACACAATTATATTATAAAAAGGTACAAACATCGCATCCGAATAAAGTTGTTTTATATGAAAATAACATATTTTATTGCTAACGCAATCTCACCTTAATTTGTCCTCTGTGAGTACATACCTCCTACATATTTCTGGATGGATTATTTTCTGTTTTTTTTGTCGTAAAAACGATTTAATTTTCGTGGTGGGTTTAACGCTGGGACTTACAGCTTTGCGACGCTAGCGGGACCCGTTGAGTGCGCGATGTATGTCGCGTCGCGTCGCGTCGCTACAATACCCGTTATAATAGTGAGAATCCTTTTTGCCGAACGGATCTTATGTTAAGACCCATCGGTCCAACAAAGCCCATTGCTTAGCCACATGCCACAAACGCTTCGCAATGAAAAGGCCATTTTTAATTTTAAAAAAAAACAACATTTTCAAATTTCATCTCAATCGGTTGAGCGGTTTAAGCATGAAAAGGTAACAGACAGAAAGAGTTACTTTCGCATTTATAATATTAGTATGGATTGTATAAAACGAGAAGGGTCCTTATGGCTGGTAGATGATTTTATAGATTAGCTTAATGCGAACGCCTTTTTTTTCAGAAATAGACACCGCGGCAAACTTGTTTCTATGATCCACCCATATGTAGGCTTTATAAGTATTATTTTGCATATTTTCTTATCACAGGCCGTAATAAGGTTTCCTCCTTTCCTTTTCTACTAAACCGTTAAACCAAATTAACGGACTTGTAATTTAGTTTTATACTAAAAATTAAACTACGTCTACAAATGTTTACATCTTCGCGAAGCTTCTCCACATTCATCCGACCAAAACTGCGCTGAAGAAGGACTTTGGTCTTAGCCTAAGGTTGACGGATTTTATAAGATAAAGGGTCGAACAGACTGCCAGTGGGACGGTAGCGGGGCTTGACGAGCGCGTGATGCGCGCGGGACGGCCGGTCACACAGAGCACGCGCGCATCGCGCCATCAACCAGCCAGCAACGCGCGCGCGTCCCGCGCGCCTCGCGCTGGCCTCGCGCCATTGACCCGCCAGCATTACATACGCACCGCACGCTCCGCTGTCTGGCGTCACACTGACGCGCGGCGCGCCCGTCGCGGGCGCGCGGCGGGAGGCTGGCGGGGCGCGACAGAAGCGGGGCGCGTTGCCGACGGGGCGCAGCCTGTTTGACCACGCTAGCGGTTTGTAGGGAAATATCGCGCTACGCGCCCGCGACGGGCGCGCCGCGCGACCGCGACGGTGCTGTGTGTTCGACCCTTAAGTACAGAAGATGGTAATATATAATAACAATAAGACAAAGCGTCAGCAGAGCAGGCACTGTTTATAACTTGCAAGTACTTACTTTGAAACCCGGGGAAGGACAAAGAATAGTTTTTATCCCAAAATTCATCACCTAAGGGGGTGAAAATGATAGAGAAGTTTGTATAAAGCAACGAGTGCCGGGCGGACGAAGTCGCGGGCAAAAGCTAGTAATGAAATTAACTCAATGACCTAGTTTGCAGTTATTATGTCGACACTGAGACTGAAATACCGTAAGTACCTAAATTAGTTAAAAATTTATATTGAAATATTCTTAGATCAATATGCACGCAGAATATTTATTAGAATAGTTATTATAGAAGCGCCAGGACCAACTTTACGGGTCTTTTTTTTCGTATAAAGTCGGTGCTCTCTTATTAGAAAGAGACGTACTTATACCTACTGCGAGAAAAGTTAGAGCTCGCGCGCCGACTTGTGATATAGTTACATTTAATCAATTTCCCTAACAGGTACATAACCACATAACAATGTAAGCACAATGTATCATTAGCAATAAGGTGTTTTCAATAAATAATTCTTATTCTTATTAGTGAATCACACTTCATAGATAAGAATACCTAAGTACGAGTATATACTCGTATACTTTAAGCAAATTCAATTATAAATAAATATTTTTTATTCTAGAATAGGCGTGTCCACACTGTACATCTAGCACAACTTTCTCACTCGCACCGTGCAAATTAGAAAGAGTAGGGTAGATCTTTCTCGACTCGCGTCGCGGCGCACTGGACGAGCGGCTCGCCCGAACGGCTCGGTCCGAATTGCTCGGCCGCATGCGCTCGGTCGGTATGTACAGTCGCCATCAGATATACCGGAGCGCCCAAAGTGCTCACAAATATATGAACACGTCTCTAATGCCTCGACAATAGAGACGCGTTCAGATATTTGTGAGCACTTTGGGCGCTCCAATATATCTGATGGTGACTGTACACGCGTTGGGCAAACGCGCGCGGCAAGTCCGAGCCAAATCGGCTCGGCCGAATTTACCTACGGGCCATTACTCGTAGTTAAGCTCGCGATCGCCATGAAAAATACTTCCGCGTGTCCGGCTGTCCAGCTGTTCCCTCTATAGGTCGCATCTCTCAACAGATTGTCGTGAAATTTTGTGAGCGAGTTCGATATTTAAGTAGCTATAGGGCAAAAATGCTTTCGTATGTCCGGCTATCCTCTCTATAAGTCGCATCTCTCAACAGATTCTTGTGAAATTTTGTGAGCGAGTTCGATATTTAAATAGGGCAAAAAGCTTTCGTATGTCCGGCTGTCCGGCTATCCCCTTTATAGGTCGCATCTCTCAACAGACTCTCATGTAGCTTTGTGAGCGTGTTCGATATTTATAGGGCAAAATGCTTTCGTATGTCCGGCTGTCCGGCTGTACCCTCTATATAGGTCGCATCTCTCAACAGATTCTCGTGGAATTTTGTGAGCAAGTCCGATATTTAGCTATAGGGCATAAATGCTTTCGTATGTCCGGCTGTCCGGCTATCCTCTCTATAGGTCGCATCTCTCAACAGATTCTCGTAAAATGTTGTGAGCGAGTTCACACTGAGCGCGCACGTTAGGGCGAGCCGTGTTCGGCCGAGCCGTGTTCGGCCGAGCCGCTCGTCCGGTGTGGATCCGCCCAGTATATTACACTCTTATTTATGGATCCGCCTAATCACTATCCCTGGTCTCCATTAGTTAGGTTCTTTAAGTTCAACGGGAAGAGCGGGGAGAAATATTAGCGCCCTCTCTTTCACCCAAATCACAAATCTCGTTCATGCTTTTTTCCAATGATCCAATCAAACTTCTTTCGCACCAAACCCGCCTATTAGTCTGCCAGCCAAAATTAAAACTTGACATCTAGTCGAAAAAAATCCTGCTGTTACGTCGACGTTTTAAGGAACACAATCAAAAAAATATTTTATTTAAAGCGTCTACATACGCGATAATTAACATAAGCGCAAGAAGGAAAGTAAATAATAAGCAATGTTCCTCCGGAATAGCAAAAGTGGCAACCGCTCGGCAATCTTCAAGAATTACAAACAGGTACGGCAAGGCTCTATTCATTCATGAACACTCAGTGCCGGCACCTACTAGGTGGGCGCTCTGCCCTCAGCCGCTTTCTCCTACGATGTAAGAAGTTCCTCGTGTTATCGGCTACAAGCGTAGCGTAACGAAAGTTTTGGCCTACGGTCTGCCGCACCTCTTCCGCGCTGCCAGAACCAAAATAAATTAATTCATTAATTAAATGTTCTCTTGATTTCGTCTTCTATATATATAGTAACTAGCTCCCGCCCGCGACTTCGTCTGCGTGGACCCGTGATAAAGACTATCCTATATTTTAATCTAGGCTATAAACCATCTTCGTGCAAAAGTTCATCCAAATCGGTTGAGCGTGATTGAGTAACAAACATACAAACTTTCGCATTTATAATACATACTAGCGACCCGCCACGGCTTCGCATGGGCACTATATTATACATATAGACCTTCCTCTTGAATCACTATCTATTTAAAAAAACTGCATCAAAATCCGTAGCGTAGTTTTAAAGATCTAAGCCTACATAGGGACAGACAGCGGGAAGCGACTTTGTTGTATACTATGTAGTAAGACTATGTATGATTAGTAGGATTACAATAGCCCGCGAGCTAAGTGCAATTTTTTGTCAGTCACTCACTTCGTCGACAACTTGTGAGAAGCTAAAGAAAGCTGTATCATGAAGCCCCGTGCATGTCAGCTGCGGCTCCGTTGGTGGGTTAACCAGTGACAGCCTCGCAAATACGTAAAAAAAAAAAACCCCCCCGATTTACGCCTACTAATCCTACTATAAATGCGTGCATAGCAAAGTATCGCACCGTCGCTTTAACCGCGCGTTTATAGTAGGAATATGTTTTTACATGTTCGTGTCGTGTTGCTGACGGATATTCCACTACTATACAGCCAGCTGGCGATTTTATTTCGTCAAGATACTGTACTATTGTATTATGTTTAGGAGCTGGCGTGCACGGGGCTTCATGATACAACTTTCTTAAAGCTTCTCACAGATAGTTTTTTTCCCCTTTAAACCCATGGTGACACTTCACACCGTTGGACAGCTTGTTTAAAAATGCTTTTTTATACTCGTCGACCTTAATGTTTGAATTAAGACCTCGTACATCAAACTTAAATCACATACTTTTTACTATGGAGCTCCCAACTCAACATTTCATAACTGTTGAGACAACTAAAATGAAATTGACCATTCACGTGGCGCCTTTACTGAAATATAATGTATTTGACCAATAGGACGCAGTCATGAGAAAGTCAAAAGGAAATAGACATCAACACACAAAAAAGAAAAAGCCGTTGGTTGCACTTCGTTTTCAATAGATACCAAGTTAGTTTAATTAGTTCAGTTGACTCGTAGAAAAAGTATTGCATACTATAGTTATATAATTAGCCTTTTAAGTCTCGTACCTTAATTAGGCCACTCAGCAAGCTTCGTGGCCTAAACGTGGTACTCGACTGAAAAAGCATACATTATATAACGATTGCATAAAATTCAATTTCGAACTCCAGCCGACGCAACCGCACCATTTAGTTGGCGCGCGCGTGTCAATGTAACAAAGGCAGACGACAACTAGCTACGTAACCCTACACTGCTCGTGGCCCGACACGCACTTGGCCGATTTTAATATAAATATTTGAGATTTTTACTTGGAATTTGATACAAGTACCTGGTCGAATGCCTAAATGATTTGAAATGAATGAACTTAAACTTGCAGACAGTTATTAGTTATTATTATTACAATTTGGACCTTCTCGCTTAGGGCCGTATAGTCTATATTTAAACGATTATTTTTATATATGTTCATTTCCATTAATTTCGAGAACACATTATAAAACTTGCGATAGTAGTACTACATTGGCTCACACCGCCACTAGTGACACAAATATGAACTGTCTGCCAGTCACAATTACCATTTATTACTCATGTGTTTATAGTTTTATAAACGAATGTTGTGAGTCAGACAGGAGTCAGACAGGAGTGTATAACTATTGGCACTACAAAAAATAGTATTGTAACTGAATCAGTTCTGTTTTATTGTCACCAAAATAGTTGTAATAAGAACAAAATACAACAACTTGTATCTATTTATTCATCAACATACATAATATCTACATTTGCACAAATAAAATATTAACTTAGAATTACATCAGTAATTTACTTAGGACTGACATAATACTTTCGAATTCTGTAATTCCAAAACTGTGTACACGACATTGTGCTAAGGTTATCAATAAAAATTGAATTCCAATACTCATACACAATCTATGGCATTAACTTCAACACCTATAGTATAAGTAGATATAATAAAATAGCGTGTTCACAAGAAACAAGAAAGCAAACATATTTACAAATTGAAGTATTATTTTGATTGCATAAATAATAATTGAACTGCATTGAAACAACTAGTTCTCGCATTAAGGTTCTCTTCCACGTGACTGCGATCCAAACAAAGGTCTAGTGAAGCTTAGTCCTATAGATTATATAATACATCAAGAAAATACATTTTGCCGATAATGATATAAATGGGTATATGAAACATCTCTAACTTGTTCTGATATATCTACTTTGATAATCTCATGCAATACAGTATATTGAAAATACATTTAATACATTTTAACAAAGTGTCTGGAAAACAACCTTAATTTTAATGTGATATATATACTCCAATTAGTTAATGTACAGTGTATCGGCTGGGCTGCTAAGAGGCCAATAAACGCTTCTTCAAGTTACATGAGGTTCATGGAATGTTTAAGCCTTTAACAAAGTGATTAGATGCAGCATTGAACTACTTATCAAAAGCTAAGATCCGTGGGTAACATGTTTAAGTTATGCATAACTTAAAGTGTAGATACTTTATCTTTTGATATGATATATGCTGTTATTTTAAATTCAATGTGAATCCAGTCACTCTAACCCCTAAGAGACAGCACAGTTACCCAAAAGTTTACTGTTAAATTGTCAAAAAACACTCCAACTAAATTCTGATTCTATGCACAAATAAAATGGTCGGGCAGATACCTAAGACCTTGGCACAAAATGCAACAACAGAATAAGATGAGGGTTTCAATCAAAAATTTGAATTTGTAGTAAGAGGCCAAGGTCAGATATCTTTATGCTTTTTTGCTTTATGCCACAAATATGAAATTAACTATTTAACAAGTTTAAACATCACAAGACACATCAAAGTAGTCAGGTCATATTAATACAAGTAACACTGCGGTAGTATTGAATTCAAGCTATACTGAATAATTTACCATTGATTGGATACTTTAGGTCAGCACTGTTTGTTTCAAACTCGGTCTAACAGGCGATCCAGTGCTGTTGCATACTGAAAATAGAATAAGCCAATAGTAGAGATTTACATATTTCAGTACTTACAGCTAAATTACTATATAGTAAACTATATTAGGAGAGCTTCAATAGTTTAATGTGCTCAAAACCAGTTTTACATCATAGGGACAGTAAAAAGTTAGTAAGTATCGCAAATGTTACAACAAGTATAATAGTACTCACACTTAATTTCAAGTTCTGGCTTCTTAAGCAGCACCCATTTTGACTTTTGATGTCATGTAAATACCAACAATGAGACCAAATAGACCAATAGCAGATCCAAAGATTTCAACAATGAGAATCTTCACAAAAAGTGCTGCATTGGCCGCATCGGAGAGGGCGGCTCCGGATCCAACAATTCCCACAGCGATACCACAGAACAAGTTCACAAGGCCAACGGCAAGTCCAGCTCCAAACATTACATAGCCAGCCATGTAGTTTTGACTCTTGATGTTAAAATCGGTCAGGGGCTCGGGGTACTTCTCCAGCATACCAGACAGCACAATGGCGGTGATCAGTCCGTAGATAGCGACGGCCTCACAGAAGATAACGGAGATCAAGTTCTTGGTTTTGATTCTGGGCGCCTTAACACCTCCACCAACTATGCTCACGCCGACGGTGTGGATGCCCATAGCTGCTCCGACCACGGACAGAGACACGGCGAAGGCTATGCCCAAAGTCGCCCACATATAGGGCGACGTATTCTCCAGGAACCATCCAAAGCTGATTTGCTCACCCTTTCCATTCAATAAATAGTACATGGAGAAAATAGGAATCACAAGGATTAATATGATCCCGGCCAAATAACTTAAGAAGTACCTCATCTTGATGTTGTGTTGCACTAAATTGGAGCAATTTTACACACGAATCCCTGCAGGGACGGCTTTTCTCGCCCAATTTTTGCCTTGACAGAAAACTAGTGGAAAGAAGTCTTGTGATCGAGATGTCAGAGACAACAAGAGTGTTGCTAGATGTTAATTAAATTCTTGTGATCCACGGAGTTGACGATCAGTATCATGAGCAAACCGTCCCATCGTGCAAAAACAGCTTGAGAATTTTATTTAGGATTTTGACATCTGCAATTTTGTATAGTCTATGGAACTTAGTTTTGCTTGTGTGCCAATATTTCTGCGAATTATGTTTGTGTTGGATTTGTAAATTGTGTTATTTGTGTTGGTGATTGATTAAGATTTGTGTAATGTGATTGTTAAAGCATTTCATCAGTTCGAATATTATTTGGACTTTTCCTAATCAAGATGTGACGTCGTTTATTGTGTAAACTGTCTATGAGCTTCTGTTTATTGGTCATGTGTTGCACTAACGTTAGGAAATGGAGTAGGAAAAAAACTATGAAGCCTGAAATAACATCGCGATGTGGTCCGCTTACGCCAGATCTATTGTTCGCCACTCCTACCTGTTTCTATTTTTAAGTAGTGTGATTTCTACTATCCTCACGGTTATCCCGTTAGTATGCCACAAACTGCCATCATTCTCCGACCCTCTTACTGGATTCGAAACACGCGGAACAACGCTAGCCCATCGCTTCATCGCGTGGGAGAACCTTAACGACGAAACGCGGCCATCCAAGCGGCTGGCCGTAGACCCACAAGAAATTGAAGACCAAATTCGTATGAATTTCACCTATCGCAACCGAACAACGCATAGTAAATACAAAGAAAACGACCAGCCCTCTTTGAAAAAATTCAGGAAAAAAAAAGAAAACCAAGAATTTAACAACAGCACTGGTATTAAAAAGTATTATTCACCTGAATCGAATTTTTCTACCGAACATGAACACTGGGGATATGGAAAAAATGTTAGCTATGAGGGAGAAAATGACATTTTCTTAAAGGAGCATGTAAGAAAACAATGGGCATCACTCAAAGAAATGCAACGTGAACCTGACACTCCAATCCACCATAACTATGCATTTGGAACCTGTGGGGCCCCACTATCCAATTATGCACACATTGTTATAGAGAGCACTGATAGTTCATCTTTACTCAGCTTTGAGAATATTCAAAGAATGTGTAACTGGCAGTTGGATCTTGTGGAACTGGGAGCTGTGGAATATTACAAATTATGTCAAAGGCCCATGAATGCTGAACACCTCTGCTGTCCGGTGTGGAGTGTTCCGAACTATATAGCTTTAATGTCTGGTAAAAAATCATGTGAGAATTTAACAGTAGAAGATGTTAACAAGACTGTTGTGATTTTAGAAAAATGTGCTGTTTATTTTCATAACTTTTCATTAATGGCTTCATGTGAATTAGGCCGATGTAATGTGCCAAATTATTGTTCTCAATATGATGCAATATACAATATGTTGTTCTACTTGGTAGATTCTACTGCATTTGCTCCACCTGATTTCTCTCAAACTAATGTTAAAAATGTAATAGTTTTCTTCCCATTACCAAGCAGTAGCACTGTATTGCCATATTATGAAAAGTTGCAAAGTTCAAATATGTCTTATGATAATCTAGTTATACCTGCCATGGATTTTGGGCTGAAAAATACACTTTTTGACATATGGATAATTGAAGATACTTGGTTAGTTGGCTTAGGTGCTGTGTTTGTGTTTTTATGTGTATGGATATACACAAAATCTATGTTGTTGACATTCATGTTATTTACAGCAATTACTCATTCCCTTGGAATATCATACTTCTTGTATGTCTATGTGTTCAATTTAGAGTTTTTTCCATTTATGAATTTACTAGTAATAGTTGTTGTGATCGGAATTGGGGCAGATGATGCATTTCTATATGTAAAAGTGTGGAAAATGGTTGGAAAACAACTTATCCGAGATAACGTAGCTAGTCATGATAGCGGTTTGGGCGATATGGGGGACATAAAGAATGTATCAAGTGCAGGGGAAACTATACTCGTACAAATACTCGAGGAAACACTGAAGCATTCTGTTGTAACAATGTTTATAACAACCTTGACAACCGCTGTTGCATTCTACGCATCCTATGTAAGTTACATTCCTGCTATAAACTGTTTCAGCATATTTGCTGGCACAACTGTCCTAGTCAACTTTTTTCTAATGATAACCTGGTTACCCGTATCAGTATTTATATTGGATGTTAAATTGTGCAAAAATAATAGAACTTTTTTAGAAGTACTGAGAAACTCCATTAATGAAATTTGGGAAGAAACGAGAGTAGTTCTGAATAGATTTATTATAACTTGTGTCACAAAATTACACATAGTGTTTGTGTTAGGATTAGGCAGTCTAGGGATTTATAGCATTGTTGTCGTATTTTACACTCCAGGTCTTCAACTTCCAGACTCAAAACAATTTCAGCTATTTCAAACTTCCCATCCATTTGAACAGTATGATATGAATTATAGTGACAAATTTCTGTTTGAAAGATTTGGTAAGGATATTGGAACTGGAAGTAAGATGCCTCTCAGGTGGATATGGGGTGTAAAAGCTATAGACAATGGCAACCATATGGATCCAAATTCTAGAGGAAGATTAATTTTCGATGATACATTTTCAATATCAGATCCAAAGTCACAGATTTGGTTACTAGAGTTTTGTACGAGACTCAAAGCTCAGCCATTTTACCAACCAATGCGAGGTCCTCTTCTGCCAAACTGTTTTATTGAGAGGTTTAAGAGTATATTTATGAACAGACCGTGTATGGATACTATTGATAAAACAGATAGGAGGCCTTGTTGTGAAGCTCGTTTCCCCTACAAGAAAAAAGTGTTTGAATATTGCATCATAAAAGCCATGGCGTCATTATATCAAACCCCTCGAGAATTGTTTATGCCTGGGGTAGCCGGACCTAAATTTCTTAGAACCGCTAGACGCCCAAAAATAGCATCTGTTGTCGTAGAATTTGAAAGTGTTGTGCCATATACTATGTCTTATGTGACAATGGATAATTTTTTTGCTCATGTCGAGAACTGGACTGAATATGAGTTAAAATCAGCTCCTAGGGGCATGAAAGGAGGCTGGTTCTTGTCCGATTTTCAATTTTATGATCTTCAACGCACTTTGGCTAGTGGAACAGTTATGGCACTCTTGATATCAGCTGGATTAGGGTTTGTGGTCCTGATCCCTGCAACGTTAAGTTTTGTTGTAAGCGTATGCGCACTAACAGCTATGGTATTCTCTTCTACTGTGACGATAGCTATTCTAGTACTAAGCGGATGGAAATTAAATATTTTAGAGAGTGTTGCGATATCGACCTCGGCCGGACTAGCTGTGGACTTCAGTCTTCATTATGCTCTCAGTTATACCAACGCTAATGGCGTCAAAGTTTCAAGAGTGAAAACTGCGTTGTCCACGTCAGCTGGACCGACTGCAGCCGCTGCGCTAACAACTGGTTTCGCCGGAATATTTTTGCTGAGGTCTAATTTGCTCCCTTACTCTCAAATCGGATGTTTCTTAGCTTTGATTATGTCCGTAAGCTGGATATACGCTACTTTCTTCCTGTGTTCTTTATTCTGTATAGTTGGTCGTAATTCATCTAAGGAATTTCCATCTGAGGACAGAAAGACAGTTTCTCGAGTCAGTTCTATATGTTCTGGAATTCCAAATTTAGAAAGTCACGAACTGGAGCATTTGGCGGATAGCAATCGTACGAATCTCACACATTCACATAGTCCTTCCAGCTGGAGCGCTACCACTGTTGTATTACACGACGATTGTGACAACGCTCATAAAATTGACAAAAAAATATGTATTACGGCTAATTTAGCTTGTGAAAATGACTGAATGTATTTATCTTAAAATAGTTCATTAAGTACTTATCTACTGGAATCTCCTGAAATAAAATAAACATTTATATGTTAAAGTAACTATATAATAACATGTTGATCAAAAGTCTATCTGATACACAGGGACCGCAGGGGGCCGATTTTTGACTTTCGAGCGCTCGACAATTAAGTAAAAGTAAATGCTCACAGGCACTTTCTACCGATACAATTGAATACGAGTGGTCCGCAGATGTACTCCGTGTTGATTCGGGAGACCAGTTAAAGTTTCAAAGGGTCCGATAGACCTCAGGCCTCAGTTCACCGATTGCTCTATTTTTGAAAACACATCTTCGCAAATCTCTTGTTGATATTCAACCTAAACGTGCATTCGATGGCCATCTAATAAGATTCATAATTATTTAGTCTTATTTCACTTCAAGTATTAGCTTACCGTACTTATGTTTTTTTATTTTATTTAAGTTTGTATTTAAATTAATAAGATTCTACGCACGCGCATTAATACTCGTGTTACTTTAAATATATTGGGTACTAAAATTCTTGAGATGAGTATTATCACTGTACTTAATGCTATGTAAATAATTTATTCTGTCGAAATGCAAGGCGTAGAAATGATTATCGTGACAATAATTATCACATAAATAATTCATATACGACAATATAAAATAAAAACGAGCTTAGCTTAAACATTTAAATGTGTTGCTTGGTTAAATCGTTTGTTACGTTAATTCATGACTATACAGAGATATATATATATATATAATTAAAATTATGTTATTAGACCACCGTCATTAGATTTAGTGGGATAGGTTCTGTTTTTGTTAGATTTGGGTGCCATGATCATAATACCTAAATGGTATATTATTTAGCCTTTCGATTGAGAAGTGCTCAACACAAGTGTGCGAGGCAACTATTTTACAACGATTAGGTGACAATTTACTAAGAACAACAAATTATTACAAATAATTCTTAATCTTACTTCTCTGGAACTGGAAGTGTCTTATTAGATCAACTCACTTTTAGCGTGATGAATAATTATGTTTAGTTTTTGATAAATTTCATAGATTACAATTTGAACGTTTATATCATACCTACTGTTAATATTTTAGTAAATTAATTGAGTTATGTTATGACTGAGCAGAACATACGTAAGTAAATAACTAAAAAAAGACGCACATCTTCCGTCTTATGATTGACATTACCAAAATACATTAAGTAATTGTAATTATTTGTAATACGTGTCAATTTGCACTTGCAAGAAATTAACTCTTCTAATATCTCATGGATGTCTGAATTATATTTTATACATTTACAGTTTTCTTAGAAAATTGATGTTAGATGTGTACCTATGTAAAATGTTAGATTTAATATGACAACCACTAAGATATCATGTGGTGAAAAATGTAATACTATGTTTAAGTAGTAAATAGATCGCTATATTTATAGACAGATATCTATAAATTATGTTTTTCTACTTTAAGCGATAAAGTCAAATTGTTTCCTTCCAATGTTGCACAAAATGCATTTATTATTAGTCTAGTTAGTTAGAAATTAATGCCAACATTTGCCAAATATGTATGAACAAAAAAAACGAATCTCATTTCAAAACGAATCTTATTGTAAGTAGCTAACTGTGGTGCGGTGTTGGCTTTGGGTGGTATTCCACTTGTCCAAGATCTTGTAGGTATATTTAATATTCAATCAAAATTCTTTAACGAAGGCCCATTCCGCTTGTCCAATATTATCTTGGTTCAAGTTTTTATACTATTTGCGTAGCCATTTTAGCAGTGCGTATTAATATTTGATCAAATGTCGATGTTTCTGGTAAATTTGATGAAGTCATCAAATATCTTTGATCAAAGGCACATTAGACAAAGATCTTGGACAAGTGGAATACCACCCTTATATATTTTTTAGTTAGGTATCACCCTTTGGAGACTTACGGTCGTATTCATAAACGTTCTACAAGCCTGTTTTAACTAAAATGCCGTTAAAATTAGTTTTACCTTATCTGTCACTTTGACATTTGTGTTCGTAAAAAAGGGACAAAGCACATTTTGTTTAGTTTAGCAGAGGCATTTTAAGTTTTATGAATAAGGGGGTTAATAATTATATACTTTTATTTGAAATATTTTTGGGAGAACGAGAATTGAAAGTTGAAATTCTTGTAATCACATCTCTTTCATACTCGACCTATATGCAATTTCACTCTCCGCTCTGGTTATTATCTCATCATATATGTATGACTTCAATTGTTAACATACACATCGCCGGCATCCCTTAAAATATTGTAAAACTTATTTACAGGGCTGAGAACTTTACTGAAGTGTCAATTCTGCTAAAACCGATTGCTAAGATCTGGGGCCTATACCACAAAACTTTACAAGCGTACAATTTGACAAAATTGACAACTTATTCTATGGAAAATTGTACAATTTTGTCGAATTGTAGGCTTTCGGGTGCCAGCCAATCAATGGGTGTGTGTAGATCAGATATGTAGATACAGGCTGAATTCCGTCGCCAAATATTCCCCGGGGCTAATTCCCGAACGAATAATATTTATGTTATACGGAATTTATCGGCCTATTTGTAGTATAATGCCTTACATTTTGTATGCAGCGTGCGTTCAGAATCAGCTCAACGGAATTTGGTCGCCGGGTTCAGTCTGTCACATATAGGCTCTTTATATGTGATGACTAATTGTAATACAAATTACACGTATTACACGTCAAGACAGCAGTATTCGAATGCAATTGAAGTTTATTTATTTTATATTATTTATCCGTTGGAATTAATGGATTATTAGATCGATAGTAACTGGACAGTATGTATATATCTACCAACTTGTTAAATATAAGATTATAATTTAGTCAGCGTATAGTTTGATAAGAGATAAATGTACTTAAGACATTAATAAAATGTTAATTTTGTATTGAACACTGCTGTGTATTTTGTTACAATTTAATCTCCCTCTGAGACAGTAGTACTACCACGTTGTTCAACTGGTAGTACACATGATACACCCTAGGGTCACTAGACTACCAGTAGTACTAGTGACCATAATGGTGATACACCCTAGGGTCACTAGACTACCAGTAGTACTAGTGACCATAATGGAGGATCGGTAGTACGACTGTCCTGTAGTCTGTTGCGTTCATCGCGATACTCTTTTTATTTAATAATCAGGGTTCAATAAAAATAAAATATATATATATTTGCGGACAATTCTTACACAAACATGAACCTAGTCCCAAACTAAGCAAAGCTTGTACTATGGGTACTAGACGACGATAAACATACTTATATAGATAAATAAATACTTAAATACATAGAAAACATCCATGACTCAGGAACAAATATTCGTGCTCAATGCACAAATAAATGCCCTTACCAGGATTCGAACCAGACAGGCAGGCAGGGTTACAACCAACTAGGCTAAACCGGTCGTCGACATCAGGACATAAACATCCATATTTGTTCAATATCTCCACTTCTGTTGTAAAAGATAGGTAGGTTAGGTTCGTTAGGTATCTTCAGATGCCCGATGGGCAAACAGACCGTCGAAATACTAGACCATACATTAATAGGGGAACCTTGACTTTTTTCCATTTTCCTAACCAGAATATTTGAATATGTCTGATTCTAACAGGATTTTTCTGTATAAAACTGATGTATGGCTATAAGAGTGGAACGATAATAATCCTCAATTCTTCCAGTTCTTAATTACTTACCTACACTTATAAAAATCATAACAGCCTGTTTTACAAATCTGCCTGGGCAGGAACTTATTTTAGGAATGAAATTTTATGCTATTGGCGTTATTTGCAAATTGCAATCGGAGACAGGTAATCAAAATAGCCAAAATACATTCCTAAAATTGTCTCTACTAACGCCATCTGTTGAGATATTGGTCTGAACAAAAATAATTAACTGAAATAAACTAAAATATGTTTGATACCACGGCGACTCAGTCTTTTTCAGAGGCAGAAATTTTTTGGAATCGGAATTCTAATAACAATTTACTTTAAAAACAAAGTTTTAACCGACTTCAATTTAAAGTACTCCGCCAAGCCACGAGAACATTTCCACATTTCTTTTCCAATTTACCACATGAACTGATTTCCGAGAGCAAATGCGTTGATTATTAGAGAAAAAAACCCAATCGCTGTATGTGACTCGATAATATATGAGGACTTCCGTCGATTCCACAAGGATCAGCTTTGGCACTTCATTAGTTGCTATTTCAACGGAATCTTATCAGAATCTGTGATATACTTTTGTACTTTTAAGTACATAATTTAGGAATTCCATAAGTCATTTGTGGTCTTCATCATCAATTCCACTCCACCAAATTTATGATTTCCGGGTGTAAATACACGAGTTATAATAGAAAATACCAAAATCACTACACGCGTGCCTAATATAATTGAGGAGTTCCCTCAATCCCTCATAGATCCCATCATCTAATTGAATTTTTGAAAAAAATGGGACCCACCTGGAAGCATAATTACAAACAAAAAAAAATTTTACGAATAGGCTCATCATCATCAATGACGGAGTTCTGAGGTAGCAAACATTGAAAAAAAAAAAGATTTAAAAAAAATACAACAGAATTGAGAACCTCCTTTTTTTTGAAGTCGGTTAAAAACAAGTTAGTCTGGATCTGCGGCGCTACCACGAAAATCGAAACTCGAAGTTCGTATACATGTATCCCTGTCACTCGAGAATTATAAGCGCGATAGAGATGGAGATAGTTTCAAAGTTCGTGGTAGCGCCGCTGCACGGCTATCATGTGACTATCCGTCTCTTTCTTATTAGAACACTTAGAACAAGAGAAAAATGGAGAGTATGTCGCGGCCGTCGCACTGGAGTATTTATGTCTTGTAATGAAATTTGCCATACTCGGATTTTTTAAATTCGCCTCCGTTTTCTAGTCAGTTGTAACAAAGAGTCAGAATAATAATAACAACTAATCTATCAAATAATATAGACCACTAGGCTAGTCTCAATTCTTGGGTGAGGCTGAGTATAATATCCTTCATAGCTGTGCGAGGTTGCGAGGCGGTGAGCGAGGAAAAATCCACTGCTGGCCTCGCTTCCTATTCGTGCATTTTCCCTCGCACAGCTCTTTGGAGTAGGTTCTAGGGAGCACTGGGACAGCATGAGGTATCTATTGAGTGCTGCTTTGAAACACTACACAACACCTATTGTATGTGAAAGCTGAATACGTAGGCGGGGCTAAGATGGTTTGGCATTTTATCACTTACGTTGTCGATAATATTCCATTTGTCTAATGTGCATTGTGTCTCACTCACTCTTTAAGCAAAATTTGAGATGCAAATACACATTGGACAAAGATCTTCAAGGGGAATACCACCCTAAGACATATGTCACTCTCACACTCACATACTTTGTCAGAACGTGCGTCTTATCGACAGCGACAGCCGATAAAACTGCAACCATCTTAGGCACGCTGGTGTGTGCATGAAGTCAAATTATGGACTGTATTATTTTCCTGGTTTGTATTTCTGATGCTGCACCGCTGCTGGACCCCAATTAATACCCGAGCTAGAAAAACGCACGCTGCTGTCGTCGCAACGTTGAGAGGAGCGCTCTTTTTCAATTCCAAGCACTTTATTGTTAATTTTGAAGGTAACGTATTTTAAGCTGTTTGCGTGATATTTATTTGACACTGACGGGTCGTTTGCCGTTGCCGGCCCATTCCTACATTCTTGAGTATTAAGGTTTAATTCATTGGTACAGTACGATTACTGTTAGTTTCTTAACTACCTGACAGATGGATTGCCTTCATTTAATTTTCAACTTTAATCTTATACAAATAAAATAGTTATTACTAAATCGGTAGATGTGGGTAACAGTATTCTGAAAAATGCTTTATCTATATGAAATAAAAGTTGAAAATTAAATGTAGGCAATCCATCTGTCAGGTCTTAACTAACAGTAATCGTACTGTACAGCTATAATATACTGAACACAGGAAACATATTACGAGAATTTGTTGTTACCACCGAACTGAAAGAACTGTTCTTCGGCTGGTTTTGCAAATTGGTTTTTTGTAGGTACTTAAGTAGTACTTGTATTTGCCTGCATAAACGCCATGAAGGCATGAACTCCCAAATCAACTTCAATTACTTTGGGGGATGATTACTTAGATAAGAAGGATCCTTTATTTGAATCCTGTTACGTATGTTATGAACCTGCAGCCAAATCTCATTTTGCTTGATTGTGTAACAAACATCCATACTTCCATATACGAGGGGTGGCTGGAAAGTAATCTCCTTTGTCTATTACAATTAGAAAGTCACACTGGCCACTATGTTTTCCAAATGTCTGTTTATTCCTTTTTTAAATTTGCCGCCATTCATTTGTTTATTACATTTTGCTTTGAATTGGCAGCATTAATTGGTGAATATGTCGGAATAAAAAGTAAAATGGTAAAAATTGAGCAACGTGCGGTTATTAAGTTCCTCACTCGAGAGGGTAATACTCCATCGCACATCCGAGAACGCATGTTGGCGATGTTCGGTAACTCATGTCCTTGCGAATTTGTCGTAGTTTTGGTCGAAACAATTTAAAAATGGCCGCGAGAGCCTTGGAGACGATCATCGCTTCGGAAGGCCTGTTTCAGCGGTTACTGGTGAAAATGTGGCCGGTGTCAAAAAACTCATTACGGAAGACCGCCGTATTAAGCAGTGGGAGAGTGCACGACATATTGGCATTAGTAAAGAACGGGTGCACCAAATTATTCACGAACATTTGGGAATGTCCAAGGTCAGTGCTCGATGGGTGCCCAGAATGCTGACTCCGTTTGATAAAGTGCGACGTGTCGAGTGCTGCAACGCGTTTTTAGAAATGAGCAAAGGTATGGAGGAAGAAATTGTTTCTAAAATAGTGACTTGTGACGAAACCTGGATTCGCCAATGGGATCCTGAAAGTAAACAGGAGTCCATGCAATGGATATTTAAGGGTGAGAAGCCTCCTCGCAAGTTTAAGGTCCGTCCGTCAGCAGGCAAACTGATGGCGACAATTTTTTGGGATGCCGAGGGGATTTTATTAATAGATTATCTACCAAAAAATACTACGATGAATGGTACATATTATGCAAACTTATTACATCAGCTCCGAGAAAAAATAAAACAGACACGACGAGGCAAACTTGCCAAAGGAATTCTTATATTGCACGACAACGCCCCGGTGCACACCGCTCAAGTTGTGAAGGCAGCTATGAAAGCAAACGGCTACGACCAGCTGGATCACCCACCTTATAGCCCAGGTTTAGCCCCTGCGACTACTTTTTGTTCAGGCTTTTAAAAAAAGACCTAAGAGGGCGGCGATTTTTGACCGATGAAGACATGAAGTCTGCAGTAAACGAGCATTTTGACAGCAAAACAAAAGAATATTATTTTAACGGTCTAATGTCACTTTAGGACAAATGCAATAAGTGCATTTCTCTTACAGGCGACTATATAGAAAAATAAAAAAAAACTAGCCACGACAGTTTTTACTTCATACTTAGGTAGATTACTTTCCAGCCACCCCTCGTATATGTCGCAGGGAAATGGCCAAAACAGAGATTTGAACAAAACTAAGGGATATGATCAAATCACGCAGGATGTTAAAATGGCGAATCCATTTTATCATTTGCCTAGAAAAAAACAGTCATTTGATCAAATCTCTGAATCTGTTTAGTGAAATGACGAAATCGGCCAAAAGAGGCAACTTGTTTTTCATTTCACTAGATTTGTTTAGTGACTTGATAAAGCCCCTGAAACGCGTTAGTGAGTTGACGAAACTAACTCGCAGAGCAACTCGTTTTATCATTTCACTAGACACGTTTAGTGAAATGATGAAACTCTCAACTATAGTACAGATTAAGAGTCCGCAGTAAGCTCGGCCGAATTTCACCTTCCCATACAAACGTAGTTGCATTTTAAAACTACGTGTTGGATTGTGGCGAAACTTTGCATATACATTGACATAAACTAATTACAGACATAGATATACCTCATGTCATTGTATATGCAAAGTTTCGCCAAAATCCAACACGTAGTTTTAAAATAAGAGCGTAACTACGTTTGTATGGAGAACCAAGCTTACTGCGGACTCTTAAGTCGCTCGTGCGGTCGTGTTACCTCCCTCCTGCACCTTACCGCTCCCCGGTTTCGCCCTTGCGTGTTAGGCACCGGCCGGCTTAGACGCAATTTATGAAAGTTTGTTACATAAGTTTCTTAAAATATCACGCCGTTACCCCGAGAATGTCAAAGAATGTTTTGTACGCAAAGCGAACCACCTTAAAATGATTATATTCCGGCTTACAACTACCTATTCTTGTACTCGATTAAAAAATCTGACTTAACAAACAATTTTATTACCTACTTTTGACATTTTATTTTACCATTTCACTAAATCATGTCAGATTTCAACAAATCTCTAAGAGATATGAACAAATCACGCAGGATGTGAAAATGGCCATTCCATTTTATCATTTGCCTACAAAAATCAGTTATTAGATCAAATCCCTAAATCTATTTAGTGAAATGACGAAATCAGCCAAAAAAGGCATACCCGTTTTTTTCATTTCACCAGAATTGTTCAGTGATTTGATAAAATCCCTGAAACATCATGTGAGAGATTTGATCAAACTTAATTGTAGAGTAACACTGAACCAGTTCAGAGATTTGATCAAATCACCTACACCATGTTACAGTAGACATTATCATTTCACTAAACGTGTCTAGTGAAGTGATAAAACGAGTTGACTCTGCGAGTTTGTTTCGTCAACTCACTAACGCGTTTCAGGGGTTTTATCAAATCACTAAACAAATCTAGTGAAATGCAAAAACGAGTTGCCTTTTTTGGCCGATTTCGCCATTTCACTAAACAGATTCAGATTCATCGTTTGATCAAATGACTGATTTTTCTAGGCAAATGATAAAATGGATTCGCCATTTTAACATCCTGCGTGATTTGATCATATCCCTTAGTTTTGTTCAAATCCCTGTTTTGGCCATTTCCCTGCGACATATATACCTTTTGGCAGCCACGGTGCAAAACAAAGCTGCCCTACTGTAGCCAGATCAAAAACAAGGGTTCGATCTGTGCAAAACATAGTGAGTTCAAAATGGGATATCCATAGTTAAATAATACATAGCTAATAATAACACTAATGTTGAAAAAGTGTTAGAAATTGTTGATAATAAGGTAGCAAGTAGTCTCCTCAAACGTTACATATCAACTTAAACACATGTTGATCTAAAATTAACCTTTTAATTGTCTATTGACATGTGTCACTCTCTCTCTTTGATACCGGCGCTCATGCGAGCAACATCGTTTTTCTTGTTTCTATTCAGTAATCGTTCATTATAAACATAATCATAAGGATTGGGCTTGTTGTATTGTGATCAATATAAACTACTCATTATCCATATCTATCATCGTATTTTATTTCACTCCAGCCATAACCTAACAACACCACTGACGCCAAGTTCCTAACAGGTTATGGGCCCAGATGCGCAAGTTTAAATAAGCTAAAGAAAGCATTCAGAAATATGGCTGGAGAAGGTGATGAAGATAACGAACGAACAGATCAAATGGGACCGACGCCATTGCCTCAACCGTGTGCCGCCCCGTCTACACAATCAATTGGAGGTTATCACGTCGAGCGTTTAAATGGACACCACAACTTTACTTCGTGGAAGTTCAACATGAAGAACTTATTGATAATAGACGGACTGTGGAAATGTGTCTTAGGAGAGGACACGGAGCCCGCGCGTGATGAGCGCGCTTTGGCCCGGATCTGCCTGGCAGTGAGTTCCTGTTGTCATCAATATGTTTTAAACGCTAACACAAGCAAGGACGCGTGGAATAACCTAACAAAAGTTTTTGAAGACTCTGGGTTAGCAAGGAAGGTTATGCTGCTGCGGAAGTTGCACCGCGTTGAACTAAGTTCGTTCAACTCAATGTCAGAGTACATTGAAAACACTATGATGCTTGTGCAACAGCTGGCGGACATCGGCAAAATGGTGGATGACTGTGAGGTCGCTGAAATCCTGTTGTCGGGGCTCCCACAGGAATATGAAACTTTAGTGAGCAACTTGGAGACTGTCTGCATGACAACTACTTTGACAAGTGAGGTAGTGCGAACACGCTTGCTGCAAGAAGAGTCGCGCAAGACGAACACAATCAGCAAGAGTGCATATTTGTCAAAGCCTGCTGCTGTTGCTGTCGCGGCTACCACTAAACAGTGTTCATACTGTGGCAAAAATGGACACGTCAAGAGTCGCTGTTTTAAATTAAAACGTCAGAAGAAACAAGACAGAGGATCATCACAGGGAATGTTGGCCTCTGCTTTCCTGGCCACAAGCAGTGATTGGATTTTAGATAGTGGCTGCAGCCAGCACATGTCATGTAATAAGGACGTTTTTGACTCTTTTACCTCTATGACAAGTGATGTCATTATAGCAAACAACGCAAAGCTGAAATGTGTTGGCACTGGAGCTGTCAAACTTAATATAAACAATAATATTCTAAGATTAGAGAATGTGTTATATGTTCCAGATCTCTCTGCCAACCTTTTATCGGTAAGTTGTTTGGCTGCTCAGGGCTTCCAAGTTGTATTTACTAAAAACGAGTGTCAGTTCACAGACAAATGTAAATTTTCTGGCAAACCAATTTTTAAAATCTCTTGCAAAAATGGTTTATATAGGTTTCCCCAAACAAAAAATGTGGTGCATTCCTCTGGTATCTTGCCTATGCAAGACGCACGGAGTGCTAAACCGGCTGAGATGCCAGCATCGATCTGGCATAGGAAGTTGGGCCATCTAGGTACGTCCGGCATGATAGCTTTAAAGAATGGTATGGCATGCGGTGTTTGTTTTCAGGATTCAGAGGTGAATGACCTCAAGAACTGTGCAACTTGCCTTGAGGGAAAAATGGCTGCTAAACCATTTCCTTCGGCCAGTACACACCGTGCCAGTCAAGCGTTGGAGTTAATACACTCTGATGTGCTTGGACCCCTGCCTGTTGAAAGTTGGGGAGGATGTCGTTTCGTTGTGACATACACCGATGACTATTCAAGGATGACCTATGCTTATCCACTCAAGAGGAAAAATGAGGTAATCAAAACTTTCATTAATTTTAAAACTCATATTGAAAAACAATTGGGTTTGCCAATAAAAGTCCTTCGCAGTGATTGTGGGGGGGAGTACTGCAGCCATGAATTTTCAAATTATCTTAGTAAACATGGGATTGTTCATCAGACTACTGTTCCATATTCTTCGAGTCAGAACGGTGCATCGGAACGATGCAATCGTACGATTATGGACAAAGTGAGATGCATGTTACTGCAATCTGGTTTAGATAAGCGTTATTGGGCTGAGGCTTTGATGACAGCGGTCTACCTAAAGAATAGATCACCTACATCAGCCTTGTCAGGCCATACACCAATAGAGAAATTGACGGGGTCAAAACCTGACCTTCGTCACTTACATACTTTTGGATGTATTGCATATGCCCTAATGCCTAAAGTAAAAAGGTCCAAATTGGATGCCAGAAGTAAAATGTATATCTTTGTAGGCTACAGTGAAACCTCAAAAGGATATAGGCTTGCAGACCCCTCAAATCCTAGCAGGGTAATTATTGCTCGTAATGTCGCATTCATTGAGAACAAATTTTATAACAAAGACATGCATTTAAGTTTTAACAATAATTTGAATGATGATTTTATTTATTTTGAATTTTTAGATAATGATATGAATTCAAGTTCCAGTAATGAAGTTAGCTCTAGTCAAATTTATTGTAATGATACTGATTCTAGTCAAAGTTTTCAGAGGCCTGAAAATACAAGTTTATCATCCGAATACAATGTAATTCCATCGCCTTTGTTTTCAGGAGATGAGCACTACTGCACTGGCAGTGAACACGACGACTCCGTGTCGTCACCCGTCGTCGAGTCGCCACTACCGCCATCTGTCGTCCAAACGACGCCAGAGCGTGTGACGTCACCGTCGTGGGGGGTGACACGTTCAGGGGAAGTTGCTGCTTCCGAGTCGCCGCTGACTTCACGCCGTCCTGCTCGTAGCACTCGTAATAAGTTGCCAAATAGGTATGAAGATTATGATCTTGATTATTCTCTACTGACACAAGATGGCGCTGGGTTGCATGCGGATCCTTTAACATATGAGGAAGCCACCTCTGGCTCTGACTGTCTGCATTGGCAGAAAGCTATGAAAAGTGAATATAATTCACTTCTAGCCAACAAAGTATGGAAGTTGGTCGACCGTCCTAAGGATGAAAATGTAGTAAAATGCAAATGGGTGTTCAAACGAAAGTTTGATGCATCTGGTAACTTCGATAAGTATAAAGCTAGATTGGTTGCCAGAGGCTTCACACAAGTCTTAGGGGTTGACTATAATGATACTTTTTCACCAGTTGTCAGACACTGTACCTTAAGAATTTTATTCTCGTTGGCAGCAGAGCTAGATTTAAACATGTATCACATTGATATTGCTACTGCATTTTTACATGGAGAGCTGACAGAGACTATTTATATGGAGCAGCCTCCAGGTTTTTGTGATAATGGTAAAAACAAAGTTTGTCTTTTATTAAAAGGAATTTATGGCCTTAAGCAGGCCAGTCGAATATGGAACTTAAAAGTACATGATTTGTTGTGTAAGAATGGTTTTAAGCAAAGTGACTGTGAACCGTGTGTTTACACTAAAATAAATGGTAAAGAAATGACCATTTTAGCACTTTACGTTGATGATTTCTATATTTTCAGTAATAATGATAATAAAGAACTTTTATCTTTGCTTCAAAGCCATTTTAATGTTAATGATCTCGGTATACTTACCAGCTGTTTAGGCTTAAATATCAGTAGAAACAGAACTGAGCATTGTATTAAGCTTGATCAGTCAGATTACATTAAAAGATTGTTAATTAAGTTTGGGATGCAAAATTGTAAACCGGCTTCTACGCCTATGGCTACTAATTGTAAGTTACAAAAGGCTGATGTGTGTCTAGATGACAATACTTATAGGTATAGAGAGCTTTTAGGCAGTCTCTGTTACTTAAGTGTATGTAGTCGGCCTGATATTTCTTACGCATGTAGCCAGCTTAGCCAATTTAACCATGCTTATGACAAGTCACATTGGCAAGCAGCTAAGCGTGTCCTGAGATATTTGGCGGGAACACTAAATTATTGTCTTTATTTTTATAAGTCTGGTAATTTAGATTTAACTGCATACTCGGACGCGGATTGGGCTAACGATATTGTCGATCGTAAGTCATACACAGGTTTCGTGGTTAAGCTTGGTAATAACATTATAAATTGGGAATCGCGTAAACAGCGATGCATAGCCCTTAGCACAGCCGAAGCCGAGTATCTTTCGATAGGAGATGTTTGTAAAGATCTTTGTTTTATAAAAAGCTTTCTGTCAGAGATTATAAATACTAACTTTGTCATCACTCTATATAATGATAACCAAAGTGCGCATAAAATTGTAGAGTCGAAAGAATTTTGCCATAAGCGCACAAAGCATATAGATTTACGTTATCATTTCGTCAAAGATTTAGTACAGAAAGGCTTTTTAACTGTCAAGTACATGCCAACTGAACAGATGATTGCTGATGTACTCACCAAGTCTCTAAGTGCTGAAAAACACAAACATTTTATTGATAAATTATGTCTAAAATAAGTTGTTTGTTTGAATGTTAATTTATTGAGCATGTAGAGACTGTTTTATTTCTTTAGACTGATAAAGCATGTAGAGACATAGCATATGTAGAGATATAGAGCATGTAAAGTTTTATTGTTTCTACCACTTGTTATCTTAAGGGGAAGTGTTGATAATAAGGTAGCAAGTAGTCTCCTCAAACGTTACATATCAACTTAAACACATGTTGATCTAAAATTAACCTTTTAATTGTCTATTGACATGTGTCACTCTCTCTCTTTGATACCGGCGCTCATGCGAGCAACATCGTTTTTCTTGTTTCTATTCAGTAATCGTTCATTATAAACATAATCATAAGGATTGGGCTTGTTGTATTGTGATCAATATAAACTACTCATTATCCATATCTATCATCGTATTTTATTTCACTCCAGCCATAACCTAACAACACCACTGACGCCAAGTTCCTAACAGAAATATACTTGAATATGAACATTAAAAAACATTAAAGTACGTAAATATCTGCACAGAATACATTTAAGATCAGTGATCGATTCACAACACTACTGAGGTGATGACGTCACGCGTTGACGGCTCCGGCCGTCAAGGGCCACAAAGGCATGCCTTTGTGGCCTAGGCATAGGAAATTGTTTTCGTACTAGAGTTGGGAAGCTGTGGTATGCGTTTACTTATCATATCGATTATGATTCTAGACCAAACAAGCTATTACAAACCTATATGTTTTCTTTTTAGAAAGGTAATGATGAAATAATAATATTAAAAAAACCCTTTTGAATGGCAGGTAATACATAACTGGTCGCTGTTGCACGTGCAGGTAAAGATAAAAAGGAATTTGCCGATTGATAAGAAGTTACCCCGCTGTTTTGTGTGAATGCAAATAAGCGTGGTATATTTTGATTCGTATTTATATCTATCTAGAAAGTGCTTGTTTGTTAGAGATGTGCGAAACTCGTGTCAATTATTATTACTAACTACAAAATGAACTTACTATTCATTTCTTTTTGCTATGTGTATGGGGTAGCATGGTAATAAAATATCTGAACAATTGTGGAAGATCAGGACCATCTTTTTTTTGAGAATTAATTTTGTTTTGGTTGGCGGGCACATCTCTATGCGTCGTTGATGGCCGCTCGTGGCGCAGAGCCGCGCAATTTACTTCAGTCAATCATAGCCAGACAAAATATTAATAAAATGAAACTTCTGATATATATTTATAAATATTGGAATTGATGTACCTACTATGAACTATTAAAATAAAAGCCTGAAGTTACTCGTAAAGCCTTTTATTACATAATATTAATTCAAAATATATGGTCGGCTGCAACCGATGTGGCCACAGCGGCACAACTTTCCTTCGACAGGCATAGCCGACTGTGGCTGTCAAAAGGGTTGTAAACCCCCTAAATGGTTCCATTCTCTACAGAATTGAGATGCTGGAATCTGGCAAGAATTCATGGAACTTCTTGAATATTGAAGTTTTTTTTTAAATTAACTTGAGTAGGTTACATGTTATATCAGACAGGAAGAAAAATAATAACAATTAGTTTACTTATTTATTAAAAATATAAGCTGTAGTAAACTTTAAAAACATAATCCACCAATATTCTTGCTGATTGATGATCTCACCAGTAGATGGAGAGCTGTAAACCATCAGTACAGTACATAAGCAAAGGAAGCAAATATACAAATCATTTTGGTTCACCCACTTAGTTATTTCTGCCTAGCTAGCATGATCATGTTTATGTCGGACATAAAGCATTTGTCCTTCTAACACTAACATACTTGCTAGTAAGACACAAAAACCTTGTCTAATTTATATGTGATCTTGCTTGCTAGGCTGCTTACTTGCCTACTGACTGTGCAGTACAACATTGTAAAAAGGTTCTGCAATCATGCAGCTGTTTTTAATTTATGAATAAAATGATTATTTTCTTCTAGTCCTCACTGTGGTCCATCCAGGTTCATCATCTTCATCCATTGGCTCAGGTGCTGGGTAGTGATTTTGTGCTGGTGATGGTGCACCACCATTACTGTGCATTACCATTACATTTGTATGTTCATCTTCACCACTGCTGGAAGAGTCACCATCGAAATTGCCCTGGGGTCGACAGACTTTTTGGCTCAGCTCCTTTTGGCATACAGGCATTGCTGCGACTCTTGCCTGTATTTCCTCCCTTTTACCTTCCTTGAGCAGCGTGAGATATTGTAACAATATCGTTGCCACTTCTCTAGGGGAATTATCTTCACATACAGTATCAAACTCCTCATCCATCAAGTCTTCCAACACTTCAGTAAGATCATGAATATCTGCTTTTACATTTTCCACGCAGTACCGGGCTACGTAATCTGATACAGCTTGTGCTGTTAGGGGTCCACTTGAACCCATTCCATGTTCAATAGCCAATTGCAAAGCAGTCCAATTGTTTAGTATAAGATCTACAAGTGGTTTGAAGTCGTCGTACATGGTTATAGCAAATTAGTTAAATGTGTAAGCTGGCACATTGACACGTACCGTACGTAGATGTAATACTTGTATTGGTTGCCTTTTAATCCGCGCGAAATTCTTAAGGTTCACTGGTTCACTTCAATCAAAACACGTGGTGCTTTTTTAATTCGTATTATCAACATTTTAAATGCAATGTGTGTATGTCAAATGTGACAGTACAGTGGCAAGTGAGTGACAATTACAAATAAAGGGTTCTACAGACAGTGTAACTGAGCCCGTTGATTCCTTCAACTCGAACAAATATATGTTTTGACTGCTTTGCAGTTTCATTCTGTTACTTAAACAGTTTCCTACTACGTTATTCTGAATGACAGTTGACAAGTTGTCACAGCTGTCAGCTGTCACAGCTATGATTCATCTTTAGCAAACAACGAATTGTGTTACTCATATACTCATCTTATCCTTACAAAATATTTGTTTGTTCTTAGTATTGTTCTTTTCATTGGGGTCAAAAGTTATAAACAGACATGTTTTCCACGAACCCTAACTACACTAAGCTTAAAACTCACCTGAGGCTATCTATAAATCGTCTGAAATTGTTGGAAAAGAAGAAAACCGAATTGGCGCAGAAGGCTCGTAGGGAAATAGCTGAATATATTGCTGCGGGAAAGAGCGAGCGAGCTAAAATCCGCGTAGAACACATTATAAGGTACGTACTAGCTTAAATTTTCTGGGTACTGATGACTACAACTTTCTATATATTAAATGAGAATAGCCTTGATTTTGTAACTTTTGAATATTAATTCCTTAACAAGTTTTATCATACTCGATAGTAACATCATGAACATGTACCTAAGCGTCATCTCGTCATTTCTTAATCTAATGATTGATTAATGATCATAATTATACATTGTACTTGTTATGTACAGAGAGGATTACATGGTTGAAGCCATGGAGATAGTGGAGATGTATTGCGACCTGATCCTGGCTCGCTTTGGGCTGGTGACTCAGATGAAAGAACTTGATGAGGGCCTGGCTGAAGCTATTTCTACTCTCATCTGGGTTGCACCGCGGATGCATACTGATGTCCAGGTAAGATTACATGCCTAGTATGATAGTGAAATTATTACTTTTCTTTACTGATTCAGTAATTTCATTATCTTTAACAACATTGTGTTTTACATACACTCCAAATGTAAATAAATAATGATAAATAACAGCATAACATGATATTTTGGAATTTTCATGGAAATGAAAGTAGTATAGTGTGCATCTAATTAAAATGTAAATGTCTTAATAGATTGAATACTAATTATTTTAATTACTAGGAAGTAAGGTTACAAAACAATTGCCTCATTACATAACTACCTACTTGGCACTGTTTTAGGAACTGAAAATCATATCAGACTTGTTGACTGCCAAGTATGGTAAAATATATGCAGATGCGTGTAGAAACGAGAGTGTGAATACAATCAGCGAGAAACTGAAGCATAAACTGTCGGTTCAGAGCCCTCCGAAGATACTAGTGGAGAGGTACCTCATAGAGATAGCTAAGAATTACAATGTGGAGTACACACCTGATGAGCAAGTCATGAGGGAAGAAGAAGGTAAGCCATATTCCTTTTATAAATTTATTTTTATTTTTGCCAATCCAACTTCAGATAAAGAAGTGGTTCTTCTGAGTTTGCTTGGTCCACTTTAGCTTAATGTAATAGTTGCTCTGGTAGTACTCAGATGCCTTTGGGGGAGGCTTGAGCCCCATAGCCCCCATATATCTACTGCTACTGTACTCTATGATTACATGGAGTTAGCCACTGACAAAATCGTGTTAATGCATACGATATTCCACCTTATCACTAATGTAACAAAGTTTATATTATATGTGTCAAAATTATTTACCTGATGACTACTATGTTTCAATAGTTTAAATTATTGAATGATTCTATTTATTCTAAAAAAGAAGCAAGTATTTACAAATAAGTGTATTCTATCTGTAGTGAAAGGTTTATATCTACAAAGTAAGTTAATACTTTTCCTGTAGAGAAACCTGTCTTACCCAGAGTAATAATAAAGTTCGTTCGCGATTTTAACGCTGTGGTTGAATGAATGAGGTATTGCTTACTGTTCTACTAACAAATGTTTAATAAAATAGTAATTTTGCAGGTCGAGACGCGATGCTAATCGACATCAACGGTCCGCCGATGCCCCCCGGTTTCATTGGCTTCTCGCAACCTCCCGCGTTGCCCCAGATGCCCAATCTGCCCCCACCTACCGTCACACCTTTCAGCTATCCGTCTGTGAGTACAATTATTTTACAATGGAGTGAAATTTAAATATAAAACTTCACACATGACTTACCTACACATGGTCCGAGTCCACAGGGCCTATGCAGACTGCAATGAGTCATAGTTTCAGTGTCCACGAGGCAACCGCATGGCTCGCGGTATTTGAGCCCCGAAGCGCTTGTGGAACCGGTTCAACCCGTTTTTCGTACATTTATTATTTTGCCGCCATTTTCCAAGATTCCAAGTTGGCTCAGTTCGGGTTGCACAGGGCGGTTCCACTACTCTTCGCGAGTCATCCGGTTGCCTCTTGGAGGCCTTAACAATGTCTGCTCATTGTAAATGGAACCTCATTTCTCCACTCAAGTTCCTTAAGGTCTTGGAGGTATAAAGGTAATGCATATTAAAGAACTCAAAACTAAAGCTACTAAAAAAAGGTTTGTTTCTTAGGCCTTCTAGTTATTAACCAATTAATTTCCGAATTTTATTTTTGCACTGCTGATGAGATGCCATTTTCCAAGTCCGACCTTATGGAACTCCAGAAGCAATATACAATCTTTTACTTACCATCTTTAATACATACACAATGTTGATGGTGATCTTTCTCACTCTTATCAAATACTAGTTCACATAGACTCCCGGCTAAGGGTGGTATTCCACTTGTCCAAGATCTTTGTCCAATGTGTATTTGCATCTCACATTTTGCTTAAAGAGTGAGTGAGACACAATGCTCATTGGACAAAGATCTTGGACAAGTGGAATACCACCCTCACCCTGTTATTCTTAAGTCCCCAATAAAGTGAAAATAGTCCTGAGGCTCTAGTATAAGTTTTACCGAAACAAAACTTTACGATCGCGTTTGCGTTTTACCCTCAATTTGTATGGAATTTGACAGCTAAACGCAAACGCGGTCGTAACGTTTTGTTTCGGCAAAACTTATACTAGAGCCTCTGACAATGCTTTATTAGTTGCTTGAAGTGTATGCATTATAACTGGCCGTGTAAACCAGGGTCCGTCTGGCGGCAAGGCGGGCGGGTTCATCGCGTCCCCGCCTGGGGCCGGACCGAGCCACCCTATGAACTACAATCTGCCCCCTGGAGTCGACTCCAAGGACTTCAGCAACAGCTTCTTGCAGGTTTGTCAGTAGTTACAATACTTACCCGGGTGAATAGCTCAAAAATATTTAATTTAAATCTGATTTAAATTTAAATATATTATAAATGCGAAAGTTTGGATGTTTAGATGTTTGTTACTCAATCACGTTTAAACGGCTCAACCGATTTAGATGAAATTTTGCATGAAGATAGTTTATAATTATAACCTGGATTCAAATATAGGATAGTTTTTATCCCGGATCGACGCAGACGAAGTCGCGGGCGGAAGCTAGTATTTAAATACTATCTTCCGCCCGCGACTTCGTCTGTGTGGACCCGAGATAAAACTATCCTATATTTTAATCCAGGCTTAAACTATATCCAAATCGGTTGAGCCGTTTAAGCGTGATCAAGTAACAAACATCTAAACATCCAAACTTTCGCATACATAATATTATTAGGATTATGTGGGTTACCCTATTTAGGCCCCGTTATTATATAAATTGATGCCAGACATTCATAATTTGTGGCAACGGCGGTGCGAACGTCCGATGATTAGCACTTAACCCTTTCACCGCCACAGTCGGCCATAGCCGACAACGCAAAATCGTGACTACGACGCCAGAGACGGCGCTGGCCGACAAACATTTTTTGATGAATACCTATTGAAAAACAGCCCATTTTTATGGTGGCGTTATTTCTTTACCCATTTTAATTTTACCCCCGTGGCGTCAGTGGCACAGCGTATTGCTTCGCCGTCGGGCGGTGAAAAGGTTAAGCGTTCGTCTCTTTTGGGTGCCACAACACGGGAAGAGAAGGATACTTGCTTCGGCTTGTCGTTATCATGGTTGTATACAATAATGGGACCATGGCATAATTTTGGCATGGCGTTTTGAGTCCGTGTAAATAATGCCTAGAACCTGTAAGCTTGTATAGGTAGACCATTTAACTCAGTACTCGCCTGCGCGGCGCGCGGGTGCAGGGGCATGGCGATATCGGGGCGCAGGAGCGTGCTGGAGGCGAAACTACGACTGAATTAAATGGTCTACCTATAACCCTGTATGCTTTGTGTATCATGTTAGAATATTAAATGAACGTCTAGCACTACTTAACCTTTTGAACCCCATATTAAATACATATGCCGAGTCACACGCCAACTGCCAAATGTTACTGTGACATTCTACGCTTTGTAAATTATAGTGGTCCCTTGCGATGGCATTTGATCGTTTTGGGAAACTATGGATTTCAAAAGGTAAAATGTAACTTTTGTAGCATGTTGCAAATTTTCGTGTATGTGTTATCACTTCGTCTAAAATCTATAATTTTATATGACAACTAACTGGCATGATACTTCAAAATTTGCGTCATAAATTCGAATTTGGAATGTTGAAGTCACATTACATTAGTCAACTTGTGAAATCTGCAAAAGGGCACAAATGTTGCCACAATAAAAAGGTGATTAGTCAGACAGAAGTAACTTTATTCCGGCTACACCTATCTTAAAATATTAAACGAGTATGACAAGTGAAACACCCTGAGAACATATGACATTTATAAGAATTCGTTTTTTTGAACCCCCAACAACCTTTAAAGCTTGTGTAAGTTCTTCATTTGACTGTTAATAATGTCGTCCTATTTCCGTTTTGTGTTTCGAGTATGCTACCCTCAACTTTTCTTGCAGGAAGAGATGCACAACCTCCCTCCCGCTTACGACAGCATTAATCATGATTTGGTAATATTTTATTTTTATTTTTAATGCATGTTTGTGTGATGCACGTTTGCTTGCCCACTTTAATGAGAACTACCTAACGTAATAATTGGAAACAATGTACGTTACAATTAACTTTGCATTGCCCGATCTTAACTTTAAAGAGTTTATTAGAATTTTGTCAAATACAATTCTAAATAGTGTTATCACTTTCCGGCATCACCTCGGTATCTGCCTGTCCGTTTGTCACACTGAACTTCACTTATAACGCCAAAAACGATTGTCCATCTTGGGCACCCAATCTCGTTGAGTCAAGCTGCTTGGGCAGTTTTGGACCCAACCGTTCATTCATGCAAAATTGAGCACCTAAAGCCAACGTACGCGAAGCATTAATGTGACAGCAATATGTTAGTGGCAGAAGCTACGCTAGCCTAGTGGTTCAGGCTGTCAAGCGGCGGTCTTTGGGTTCGAATCCCGGCTCGCACCAATGACTTTTCGGTAAAGGAAAACATCGTGAGGAAACCGGTCTAGGGATAAGGTCTAGTTTTCCCTCTGGGTTGGAACTAGTGCCTATGCCAAATCTTGGGATTAGATGTCAAAGCGGACTGCGGGCTCCTTTACGGCACAACCGGGAACAACGCTAGGAGCATAGTAGAAAGAGTGGAAAGTAGGTTACGCGCGCGGCTTGTATGTGGCGCACACATAAGCCGCGCGCGGTGCGTTTGTAGAAGATAACGTACTTTGCACTCTTTCTACTATGCTAGGAGGATGGTGATGAGCAGTATGTCAGTGGACACACAACATATCTATTATTCCTGATATTGATTCCCCGTGTCCAGCCGGGTCACATGCCGCCCGCGGCCGCGCCCGCGCCCGCGCCGCGCGCGCCCGCTCCGGCCGCGTCCGGCTCGTACCCCGAGCTGCCGGAGCTGCCGTCCGTGCCGTCCGACATCCTGCCGGCGCCCGACCGCCGCCCGGGGCAGGACGGGAGCGCGCCCGATGAAATCGACTTTGACGATTTGAATCGGCGGTTTGAGGAGTTGAAGAAGAAGAAGTAAACTGGATGTAGGTCTTGTTATTCGGTCCCGTAAGCGAGGATGTCGGTGGGAAGATCTTAAAATGATTAGAAAATAAGCCATAAAGTGGGTCTATCATTTGGTTTTATTACAAGCAGTTTTAATGATAGACTAGAACAAAGTTGATTGCCCATTTAGCCCCATCAGAATAAGTCACCTTTGTCCAATGTATGTTTTTAATATTTAATCAAATTTCTTTGACGCAGGCCCATTCCACTTATCCAATAGCTTGGTTCAAGTTTTTATACTACTTGTCATTCGTAATATTTGATTAAATGTCAGTGTTTCTAATAGGGTAGTAATTATGAAGTCATCAAATATCTTTGATCAAAGGCACATTGAACAAGTGGAATACCACCCCGAGGCAGGATGTCGTAAGAGATCAGAAAATATTAACAATAACACATCAACCTAATCTACGTAGGTCTACACCTACCAGACGCCGAATGGATCGGCAATCAGTATTTTTTTATGACAAGTAAATTAATCCAGCATCGCTAAACGATGTTGGCATCAAGTCATTGGTTTAACTATAATGACGATATTAATTTGGCAGGGAAGTATCAGGTAACCTTGTAGCTTTTTTTTATAGTGTCAATAAAAGATCGTAGTGTATGCCTTAGTTTATTTATACTAACGTAGGCTTTACGATCTATTATTTTTCAGAGATCCGTTTGCTGGCGGGTAAACCAAGCAAATAAAACTGGCATTCTGACATGACTTGTCAACTTTACTATGCGATAAATAAATAAATCGTAAGACTCAATGAATGTTTGTCTCAAAAGAAACTTATACAGTTTGCTGTGTGTTTTATATTTTTGTATGCTTTTCCGAACGAGTATATGATCGCCTTTATGATTAATTGACTTCTTCGTCACGTCCTGACAAGTACAATAAGTACGAATGTGACAGATCTAGAAATAAACGCTTGTATCATAGGCTCGCAGATTTTACACAATGGGGCAGGAACGTGATAGTTGTAAAATAAAAATAAATATTATATTAAAATTGTTTAATCTTTGCTATTGAACATAAACACCGCTGTTATAGATACGTAGCAACTGTAAATTGTGTATTATAATCCTTATTAGATTTTTTATGAAATAAGTTCATTCAATAAAATATTTTTTGTATGAATGTTTGTTTCCTTAAAAATCTGCGCGTGATCGCTGTACATACAAATAATATTGCTTTTACATTTTTGTGACCCACGAAGTAAGTTATTAAACCATAATACCTTCACATTAAGCGTTTAATTGCTACATGCAAGTCAACACTAAAAACTAAACGCGAAAAGCTTTCGCTAACATTTAACAGCCTTAAGGAGAATATTTTGTAGCGAAAAGAGTTAAAAAAAACATTACTGCTACAATTCAGAATGAATATGGTTAATACTCCTTTTTACATACGAGAATAATCAGTCTGGCAGTTCATTGTTAGCATACAAAATAATCATTGCATTCGTTATTACTTTCTGTTGTCATTAATAAGAGAACATTCCACACCTAGCAATCAAGATAAATATTATTTTAGCACATTAGTAAATCGAACGGATAATGCATTGTCATTTTATTGTGATGACCTATTTTAAATTATCTGACGTTTAGAGCATTTAGACCTTAGAACCTTTCGTATAATTTTCCAGCTGTCAAAAGTACAGGTACAATTTTATTTATATGCATGTTATTAAAAAAACACTGATTACACTATAAGCTGTCTCGACATCGTACTCAATTCTCTACGTGTGAATTCAGTCAAAATGCCTGTATGTGATATTGTTGTTCAAATTAAGTGTTTGAAGTCACGAAGGAGAGTTAAATTTGAGCGTTGTTTTTTATTTGTAGGTGCGTTACTTCGGCCTCGTGGGAATAGCTGCGGCAGACTATTTTGCTCGGAAAGATGCGCTCCAAGTCTTCTGTCTATAATACTCGTCAATTAATCATATTTAAATGTGACATGGCTATATCGCAATATATGCCAATCGTCCGCTTCATATTCTATGTCAAAATTCCTTTCGAATAACAAAACTTGACTCTTCATTTTTGGTACTGTTCTTGTCAAGTGTAGGCAACCACGTAACTTATGGGTCAGGCACCGAGTGGGCGCCGGCCCTAGCTTTCTTTGATATCTGATGTAACACACCGGCAAATAACATATTGTCACCTTTATAATATCTCACGAAAATCTGAGAATATGATGAATTTGCTTACACATAACATAAGGTCAAAAACAAAAACCAATTTCAGTGACTGTCAAAATCTTAAGAGTCCGCAGTAAGCTCGGCCGAATTTCACCATTCCATACAAACATACATTCGTTCTCGTTTTAAAACTACGCGTTGGATTGTGACGAAACTTTGCATATACAATGACATGAGGTATATCTATGTCTGTAATTCGTTTATATGGTTCCAGTTTATAAAACAAACGAAATACAGCAAAAAACAAGTTTTGTATGAAAACTTCAATTCACTGTATTTTTTTACTATTATATCTGAAGCTACATAAACTAATAACAGACCTGGATATACCTCATGTCATTGTACATGCAGTTTCGTTACAATCCAACACGTAGTTTTAAAATGAGAGCGTAACTACGTTTGTATGGAGAGTCGAGCTTACTGCGGACTCTTTCGCCCGATACGCAACTTCGATTCAAAAATTTGTAAAACAACGTGATGGTAATGTATTACTGGCCAGTACTACGCCCGTATTTACTAATGACTTGTCACTTGACATAGCGGTTCATTATAAGAGTGCGAGGATCTGTCGCGAGCACACCGCGACCTTGCTCATGTCGGAGTTGCCGTCGCGTTTGAGCCGGTTGTGCACCGCGGTGTTGGACACGATCTTGCTTTGTATGACGAGCCGGTTCGGCGCCTCGGCCAGCAGAGTTCCGAGAGCTACAAGACCCCTGGAAGGATAAATTGATGTTTAGGTTAAGGCCAGCCAGTACAGTTAAGTGGCTGCAGTGGCGGTGCTGCCATACAAGCCGAAAAGCCGGGCTTGCCTTCCAAACTAATTCTCGATCAAAAATCAAAGGTAACGAGAGCACGAACTATTTCAATTCGCGCTTCGCGCTCTCATTACATTTTTCAAATTAACAACATCGTAGTACAAAATTCGACCACGCACCGTCGCGGCGCGGCTGGCTGACAGCACTCTCGCTGCGATGACGAGCCGACCTCGCTGGAGACACAGCTAGTCATCTCGCTCGTACGCGCTGGTTTGCAAGCGGGCTTCTATTCTAGCTATCTTTATCTCTTTCTTACCCATCAAGACTATTATAGGTTCATATAGCAAATAGTACGAGATTTTAAGCCGGGCATGCATGAAGTTGCACACAAGTTTAGTGAAATGCGAAATTCGCGCGTGCGCGTGTTGACGGCCGACTTCATTTCATTGCTATTAGTTGCAATTTTAATTTGCAATAGCTACATATTAGTAATCTGCGTTTGCAATTACTTTTGTTTGTTGTTTGTTAGACCGGTCAGTGCGGTCATTAAGTATTTTGTTTGCTGTGTTGTCGTTTAATCGGATTGAAGTAGTGCCTTCGGATTGTGATTATTTAAAGTGTCTTCAAGTATTGCTTGGCAAAGGAAAGGTAAACACTGTAACTTTGCTCAGAAGAAACAACTAATTTCTTCGCCAAAACCTACGCCTGATTTGTGTACTTCTCAGCTTAATTTCCCTAAGCATAACTATGAACGCTGTGATTTCTTTTAATAATTTTGGTAAACAGCTAATTGAGACAGATGTCTTAATAAAGATTTATCGCGCCAATTATCCGGGGAATTTACAAAAACGTATGTCTCGGCTTGCCGTATTCTGAAAGCCTAGGCACGCCACTGAGTGGCTGTTCAGTTAGGTGGCCTGGGGCTCAATTTCCTTTTTTCCCTGGTTGACCTGCTGAACGGCCCGGAAAAGGTCATATCTTGGAGCAATCCCTGTGAGCGGCCTTAAGCAGGAAAATTGTAAGAAGATAAAGAAGAAAGCAAAGTGAGAGGAAGGATGAACAAAATAATAGTGTAATAAATGTTAGATAATAATGTGAGCCACACAGTTTGTCAGCCACTGGGCAAAAAGGCCTAATCAACACACCTCTTTGTTGCCAGACTCTTCTTCTTATTTAAGAGGCTCTTGTCGGTGGAGTAATTTCCAATTATTGTACATTCCACCTTTCTTTTTATTTCTCTATAAGACGAAGCTTTTATTTTTCTTTTATTCTCTCCGTGTAAGATATTTCTATTATCTTCATTGTTGCCAGATTAAACTTGTAAAATTGTAACTCGTAGGTAAATAAAACGCGCCACTTATTCATTTTAGTTTGGCTAAACAGGTTAAATGGCCGGTCGTCTTTGGTTATGCGCCTGTGTTGCCAGTGTTAACTTGTTGTAAGGCCTAAATCACACTGGCGCGGCCTGCGGTGGCGGTCAATAGTATACTTGAGAGCACTAGTCAAATTTACTTAGGACGACCACCGCAGGCCGCGCTAGTCTGTGAGAGGCTTAACTAGTAGCTTCGTGAATCGCTCCAA
Organism: Epinotia bilunana; assembly: GCA_947049275.1. Classification (NCBI taxonomy): domain Eukaryota; kingdom Metazoa; phylum Arthropoda; class Insecta; order Lepidoptera; family Tortricidae; genus Epinotia; species Epinotia bilunana. Next base: position 13,032,335 of record OX346259.1, on the reverse strand, counting down.
TATTTACCTGAAGTAGGCTTCATTGTCGGTGATCTTGGTAAACAGGTTGAGAATACATTCCGCGAGGTCTGCAGTGTCGCTCTGCTGTCCCAGCGCCACCGACAGGTTCAACAGGAGAGACGCCGCCGCTATCTTTAATTTACATAAATAGTTATCATCTCATCATCATCATGATCATTCTATATCAGTCTATTCGACAGGAGCCCAATGTCACAATACATTTGAATACAAAGAGTCCTCAAATTCTTCGGACACACGGTCAGCTGCGGCGCGGATACGTTATGGCTCTTCACACTATCGGCGATTACAGACGATTGCGGGCGAGCACGATCGTGTAGAACTACTCAGCTGTACTCACCGATCATCGTCTATGATCGCCTGCGCCTATGATTTGTCGGTTTTTCAGGCACGCATCCCAGGGAATCAAAGGGAATCGCCTACTACGGACGCTCGTGTGGGTGCTTGCACGATGATCGTGCCGATTGTCGACAATCATACGATCAACGATCATTAGAGTGAAGGGCCATTAGAGTCGTTATACCTACACGGCGACTTTTTGCAGCAATATACATGCAGGTGTAGCATGGTCGCCATTTTATCACTTATCGATGTACCTATGCCATCCGTCACGTTCCGACAAGTATGCGAGTGCGAGAGGGACGGATGTCTTTTCGACAGCGATAAGATAAGTGATAAAACGGCAACCATGTTACGCCCGCTGTATCGATTAAAAACGGCTCAAGATCAGACTAAAGTGGTATATCTACAATTATCTGCCTACTATAAACTCCATCGCTGCCGTTATTGGCGCTTGTGGAGTAAATCCATTTGGTCGACTTTACCATATTTTCCATATTGGGGGTATATGTCTTAGTCAACTTTTACGACCGGCGGGGAGACCGTAGACCTAGTTTTAGACTACACGGCTATATCCTGTTTCTTTCTAACCTGTGCGTTGGCGCTGAGCTGCGTGAGACAGATGATGCAGTGCACGATGGACTCGCGCGCGGCTAGCACCAGCATCTCTCCGGGCAGGTCGCTGAACGCGTTCACTAGCACGCGCATCGCCAGCATTTGATTCGGTGGGAGATTACCTGGAAAAAAATATCACATTATTTTTACCACTTCGAATCGCACGCAAGCACAAGACCAGGGATGTTGTGAAATAAGACCGCACGCGAGATAAACTATCTGTCTTATTCTACGTGTTCTAATTAGAAAGCGACGGATCTTATGTTAGACGTGCAGTGTTGTACCACCTCAAGTTCCCACGATTATGAATCGCGGGTCGATGCTAAACATGTGTATGCGATACCCATGCATTGAAATTAGAATATCATCAAACATGCCTACATTGATATAATGATTTTTTCAAAATCAAAAATGTTTTCGTATTTACCTGGGGCTAATAACGTTAGTAAGTACTTGACAAAATCTGGCCCATACGTCGTGTCGAATATTTGACCATTTATTTCTTTATTTCTAACGGCTAACCTAGTCACGTCCAACACGGGGAAGAGGATTTCTGAAAAAAAAAACACCATTGTATACTTGTACATTTTGGGTTTATGGATGCTAGAATTAATGAATAAACTGTATAGTACCTTTTGGCCATCCTAATGTTTTCTTCAATAAACCTATCGTTTCTGAGCTGTAAGTTCCATTCTGAAAAATATAAGTTTTTAAGTTTAGCACAATTTTTTTTGCAGTTTTTGGAAATTTCTATTTTTCTGCTCAATATTTATAATCATATCAGTATAAATAATAATATCACGTCTAATTTAGATTTTGTCAAGAAAATGGCCCTAAAATTCCAATATTTTTTTTAGCTTTCTACTATGTGACGATTCATACAAAGTGTATGAAAACGTCTGATAGTGGAATAAAACAGGGAACCCATTTTTTTATATTTGCGAATTAAAAATGCTCATTGCGTATGATTCAGTTACCAAACTCTCCAAATACTGAGAAAAAAGTAATATAGGTACACTTTCAGTGAAAACGCTCACCTCCTTATACAAAAGCTTTAAATGTTGCATCATAGGTAACTTAAAATCATTTAGAGACCCGTTTAAAACTGTCAGTTTGACTTACCAGTTCACCTAATTTAACAATATCGGTTAGTTGTTGTTCGGTCAGAGCGCTCAGCCCGTCGCCCACCTTGCTGTTGAACTCTTTAAACTTGTCGTGAATCGCGTTTAGGTTCGCTTGGTCGAATCTGTAACGTAATAACGTGTAAATTGTAATAAATAAATATTAGGGTACAATCTTACACAAATCGACCTAGTCTCAAACTAAGCAAAGCTTGTACTATGGGTACTAGACGACGATATACATACATATATAGATAAATAAATACTTAAATACATAGAAAACATCCATGACTCAGGAACAAATATTCGTGCTCATCACACAAATAAATGCCCTTACGGGGATTCGAGCCCAGGACCTCTTGCTTCGTAGGCAGGGTCACTACCAACTAGGCTAAAGCGGTCGTCAGTAATAGGGGTATAGATTCGAAAATTATTATAACACCAAAAGAAAGAAGGCAAAAAAATATGCAGTGACGAAAATCCCATTCAGATATCTCAAGGAAATACAATAGATATTTATGCTACAACTGTGGAAAGTAGATGATTTCAGCGAGAGTAGCGAGTGAAGCGAGCGAATGTATAATGCGACACGAGTCGGAAATCATCTTTACACGCGTGGTACCATACAACGTTTTACTATGCCTTGTGTGAGGAAATAGATTAAATGTTCAAATGTCAGTTTAAAATAGGTTAAAATTGAAGAACCTAGGTACCTAGATTGCCAGGTACCTAACTTATTGTCTGGAACTGCATTTAAAAACTTCTCCACATCTATTGCTATTGCAAGCTTATTCAATTAATAGTTAAAACCATTGTATTGTTGTTTTGGAACAAAATTAATTTTGAGTAAGTAACTCAATATATTCCACAACAAGAAGACGATGTACAGTCAAGGGCATAAATATCTATGCATATTTTTACTTATTGCATTACAATAAGGTCTAAAATTGTATATATATTTTTGCCCTTGACTGTACCGTCGTATTTCTAAGAAACATACTGAAACTAATAAAACGCAATAAATCATTATTATGACCTATTGATTAGTCACTTTCACTCGACATTTTTAATATCGCAAAAGGCATAAGAAAGATATGCGTTCAGCCAAACACATTTAGTGAAGATTTAAAATTAATTAATTTATTGACCAAATTCAAAATTCAAAAAGATTAATAAAACATTTTATACATTATTAGTATTTATGTATGTGTGTGTAGTGTGTATATGCAAGAAAAAGTGTAATTGAAATATTTGTAAAACTTTATAATATAATATAATATAATAAAAACTGCGTGGGGCTGACGACAGAATTAAAATTAAAAAAAAAATTAAAAAGTAAAAAGCACTAGTGCGAAAAAGTGGCACTTTCATTGTAAAATTATAAACAACCGTTTTAATATTGCTTGTTAGAGAGAAAACGCACACAGTGTGTGACGTCACAATATGCCAGGCTGCCGGGGGGCCGCGTCGACGGCGGCGCCGACCACGATGCGGCGCGACACGTCGCCGTCTATAGTGACGTCACAATCTACAAGCGTCATCGTTTCATATGAAGTTGCGTTTTACAAAAAAGGGACAGAACATAACCCTTCTTAAAACTTAGGACACTTATAACTTCGTGATTATTTAACCTTTTGCGTTGATTTTTTGTTTCATGAATTTGAAAATATGACATTATTGATTATTTTATTTAGTGTCTACACCCCTATTATACGGATATTACATGAGGGATTACAGGCAAGTCTGTTCGTGAAGTGAAGCTGAGAGATTAATGCTACGAGTATGTTCACATGACAGTTGTAATTATACGTCTGTGAGTTGGAAGATGATGCGATATTGTTGTTCTAAACTTGGACTAGTCCTAAAGTGGTTCTGAGCATTTTAGAAAAGAAAAAGCAATCTTCTTGCGTTCCGATATCTGTGATGGATAGAACGGTCGCGTTCTTTAACCCTTTCGTTCCGGATGACGAGTTAACTCGTCTTGTGCATTGTGCTCTCAGATCCGGTAGACAAGTATACTCGTTTAAAAAAAATTGTCATTACATCCTGGATTAGGGCAATCGACAGTCACTTGCACAACCGGACACCTTGCATCCTGTACTCTAGGCCTCTGGCAACATTACCCTCATTTTGACAATATTAGCCAACGAGTTACCTCGTCTACCGGCTCTGAAAAGCGTTTTACGTGGCCGAGTTAAGTAGTCTTTCGGACGTAAGAGCATCATTTCGAGTTAACGTGTTAACTCGCCTACAGGACTGAGGAGCAGGTATCATTTCAATGGATCTGGAAAACTGGGTAGATTTTGTGTATGACTTTGCCGGAACGAAAGGGTTAATTTAGGGCGATTTTTCCTATACAATTATACAATTTGACAGGATTGTCAACCTTAAGTGGGTCCCAAATTAGAGTGTGATAGAATAGAATATAATTATTTTATTTGCCAGAATACTTATAAACTTAGTACAGGGTGTTGAGGTACCGCAGTACAGTATTCAGTCGGTGAACGACATGCTAAAATTATACAGGACTAAAATAATTATCACATAGCATACAATGTCTTAACCAATATGATTCAATAAATTTAAAAATAATTGAATATAGTAATGTCAATGTATTTCAATAGCACAAAAAAAAAACAATTATCAAAACCTATTTAATTTGTCATAGTATTAAAGTCTAAAAATCTTTAATACTATTAAAACAGTTTTCCTTCAAGCAACTACTGATTTCTTTTACAAAATTATTATATTTCATTTGTCTCATATGTGCGGGAAGGTTGTTGTATACTACAAATTACAATGCACATATAATAAGCGTTCTTACGATAGATCGCATTGCGGCAAGGAGGTTGGTACAATAGATCCTTGTATTGAGATCGCTGCTTAGCTCCAAAGACATCGGCCCTGCTTCTAAAAAGTTCAGGATGTTTTTTTGTCAAACAAGCATGCTTGCCTTACAAACTCTCCAAATCATTGTTTTGTCCAAAGTGATCACGAGTATATGTCGCCTTCGCTATGGACACGTGCCGCGTGCAGTAACACGTTGTAAACGAGTATGGAAGCTCTCATATCTGCACATAATACGCTATTATTGAACGCCGTGTGTTTGTGTTTGCGCGTGTTCCGACGCATGCGCCGCGATCCCGCAACACTAAATAAGGATTTATTAAATAAAAATAACATACGAACATTATTTACGCTCACGCTACAGCGGCGGCCAGTGCTTCGGTCGCCTAATGCGAGTGCCGAATTTGTTTCAAACTGCTTCGGCTAGCGACTGTTATCTTGACATTAGTCCGTCCGCCTGCTGCGGTCACCTATGTGGCAGGTGGCAGCAATCGTCGGTTACCAAATGCGGCCGATTACCGTTGTCTTTTCATTGTTGCGGTTGCCGCATGCACTTAATGTGCCCCTTACTACTGGCTAGCTGGAGGCCTGGCTGCGCTTGTCCAGGAATAGTAACATTGCTGCGGAGGCCGGGAAAATAGGGATTGCCGGCCAAGTAGATATAGACGGACGAGCGTACCGAGGCCGGATATACGCGGCTGGCAATGTATAGTACTTCTTTAAAAAAAACTAATTCTTTTTAATGGCTGAACGCTCGGGGCCGGATTACGAATCTATACTGAAACAAAAGGAGGTCGCTTTGCAGGCCTAGGCCTCCCATTTAGTATGCAATTCCATTACGGATATCTCGTCTATCATTGCATGTTTGAGAAAAGGTCCTTGACCTCACCTGATGTAGGCGTCGTGCGGCACCAGCGGCTTGTCCGTGGCGGTGGCGGTGGCGGCGGCGGTGGTGTAGGCGCCGGCGCCGGTGAAGGGGTCGGCGGCGGCCGGCGCGGGCAGCCCCGCGGCCCGGGACTCCGAGCCCGGCACGTACCGGGACTCGCCCGTCAGGGGATCCGCGAACCTGGAAACAAAAACTGTATACTCAAAAAATTGTCTCGTTTTACAAACCAGAGTCAAGGATCTGGAAAATTTCTACTCTACTAAGTTCTTTCATTCATTTTACATAGTAATCTGTAAATGCACTGGGCGTTTACGTAGCTTAATTTAAGTTTTAGCATCATTTGGATACTTAAAAAAAAAACAAAACATCACATAGTTACTAGATACAGTTTTTATGTGTGAAATCATAGAATAAATGTGTGGTTAATTAACCACATCCGGGATTTATTCTGTAATACTTACCCATTGCTTGAAGCAGGTAAAGAATCCAATTTGGCATTCGTGATAATGAAGTTTGCAACTTGTTCTAAGTACACTTGAGGCAAATCGTTTCTGAAAACAAGAAAAAATGTTAAAATAAATACAATAGTGATGTAAATTCTCTAGCTATATGGCACTGAGACTGAGTTTCGCATATTTGCGTGACCCAAGGTTGTTATATTCAGAGGCTCTAGTATAAGTTTTACCGAAACAAAACTTTACGATCGCGTTTGCGTTTTACCCCTAATTTGTATGGGATTTGACAGTTAAACGCAAACGCGGTCGTAACGTTTTGTTTCGGTAAAACTTATACTAGAGCCTCTGGTCAACCAAGATACCATGTCAGTGACAACTACGAGGGCTGTTTGATAAGTCCTTTTAAAAACTATTTATAAAACCTTTTTTCTGGTAAATGGCATTAACACTGGCAGGCACAATCTTTCAAATGAAGACTGTCAAAAATTCAGCAAAAAAGAACAAGTTTTTGTCAGTTTAAAAATTGTTTATTCTCGCAAATTTTCGAACAAAAACGCGAACGTAAGCGAATTTCAAAACTATGTTTGGATAACATGAAGCGTAATCCTCGGAATTTTTTGAGTCGATTTGTCACTGTGGACGAAACTTGAACCCAAGGGACGAAAAGGGAAAGACTATCACTGGCCGTTATTGCTCAGAGTTATTAGACCGTTTTTATGCCGAATTGTTGGAAAAAATACCAAAATTGTCCCCCAAGAAAGTCCTCTTTCATCAAGACAATGCCCCAGTCAGCTATTGCAATGGCCAAAATCCACGAGTTGGGCTTCGAGCTGGTTCCGCATGCTCCGTATTCGCCGGACCTAGCTCCGTGCGATTATTACCTATTCCCAAATCTGAAAATATGGCTTGGAGGGCAAACATTTTTGACAAATGAGGACTGCATCGCAGGTGTAAACGGCTATTTTGAAGACCTCGACAAAACGTATTTTTTGGAGTGGATCAAAAAATTGGAAACTCGCTGGAACAAGTGTTTGGCACTCAAAGGAGACTATGTTGAGAAATAAATGTAAATTGTTTAAAAAATATATTTTTTTACTTTTTAAAATTACTTATCAAACAGCCCTCGTATATAAAGTAAATTAACATTTTGGCAATCTGCGGGATAAGCAGCAGTTTATCTATAAGTTTTGGAATTTCCATAAAAAAGTTGAAGTCAAACAGTCTCAGGTACTTTCATTTCTGGTAGATCCTCAGGTTGTACGGTTAATATCATCTTGTGCGCGTAAAAAAGTGTTCCTACACCTAGGTTCACTTTAACTAGCGGAGGGTTAACCGGAGGGTAACCAGCAGTAAAACAAGAAGATTCGGTGGAAACTGTATAATTGGAGAGTTAAAATTTAAAAGCCAACTTAGAAACTGGCTGCTTCAGAGAGTATTCTATAACCTTAGTGAATATTTCGCATCTTAGCTGTAAGTTAGTCTATTAAAGTAATGCAAATTGTTGTATGCCCGATATTGGGTAACTGTTGAAACCAATTCTGTCACGTCCAGCTTATGTACACAGTTATACAATAAAACTATTCTATTCTATTCTATTCTATTCTAACTGTTAGGGTATACAGTGCTGCGCGTTGTAATGGCAGGGTTTCCTGGACTTTTCCCAGGCTTCTTACACACTTAAAGGGCCCGCCCCAAAGAGCTAAACGTAGGTTAAGCAAGCATAAAACTGTATCCCGTCTGCGGAAATCTGACTGAAAAAACACATTTTTTTTTTATAAAAACCCGGTCACCCGGAGCATAATTTCGAATCGATTAACACCTCGTTCATCGAAATCGGTTCAGTATCTTAAACGGTACGGTGGAACACACGTAATGGGTCGATCAACTATTTTTATTGTTTTTCTGTCCCGTTAGTCAGTAGACAAAATTTCAGAGAAACAATTTACAATACGGACTTCTAAAGTGCCTAGAAGATGGTCCATACAAAAACATAACCCTCCTCTGCTTCGGCAGTCGGGTAAAAAGGGGTCGAACTTGACAAGAAAACCCCACATTTGGTGATTTCACCCCATAAATCGCAGTATTAAAAAGTGGATCAGGAGACGTTACCCAGGCATCTAGTGACAGAAAATAGTTGGTCCACCCAATTATAAATATAGACTGCTAAAGGCTGCCGTGGTCGGGCAAAGCAGGAATGTTGAAGAGGAACTGACTTGTGTATGAAGGCCTGCGCGGCGGTCCAGGGCTCCTCGTTTTTGTTGAACGGTAGCTTGAGCGGCGGCGCGCCGTCCTTGATGTCCACGCTGAACACGAAGTCGTACTCCTGACAACATACGTGTACAGTAGTACCACAAATATATGTTGCATCGGCAATCTTCATCCACGCCGCCGAGTGCTGACAAGTACCGAATGAAATCGAACGTATGACCATTTCAATAAAGACCTTGCTGCACTATACGTAAGGTACAATATGCAATGACAGGTGAACTCGTGCTTTCCCGCTCATGGCGCCAGACAAAATGGCGGGCGCCGTAGCTGCCGGCATCGCGCGCAAAATTTCGGCCAATGGGCGTTGAAGATTTTGATTAAAATGTTTAAAAAAATGCTTTCTGCGCAGGTACATCGTTGTAACTTATATTTGTGGTACTACTGTACCAAGTATTAGTGATGTTAAAGTAGATCGCCCTCAATCCCTGAAGGATCTCTCCGCTCGTTCTCATTGCTTACTAGTGTGTGTTTTGTCACGATTCATTGTAAATCAATGAATTCGTAAATTTAGGAGGTACTTGCAAAATCATAGACTTAATGAGTGAAAAGCCTGCTAACATTAGATTTTCCGGAAACATTAGAAATTCTGCAAAAATACTGAACCTATATATAACATTAAAGTAAAAAAAAACAGTGTCTTTTTTTTGAAGTTAGTCGCCCAAAAACGATAGCCCTGGTGGAACTTGCCTCCCACTCCCGCTTCTTAAGAAGTATAAATCAAACCCAAAATATGCAATATGTGAATACAACTGTGATATAATTTATTTATTTATAGCCTTTTTATTAGGACACAAAATATAGTATATAATTGTTCTGCTGTGGAGCTTATCATAGATTTGGCTCTTCTTCCATTTCTGGACACACAGCTTGCACACTTGCGGCAAAGGCAGAGGTGAGGTAAAGCTCAGCGAAATGTCACCCCGCTCGAATTTGGAGCAGCCCAACTGGGGAAGTACCTCCGCCTTGCAGAAGACCACAGCCATAATAACACTACCCTGTAGTAGTGTTGTGTTCCTGGAGGCGAGCAAGGTCGCCAGAGCTCCCGAGGATGCGTTGTGTTGAGAGCGAGGGAGTTAGTTCGTTTTACTGGGCTTTTTCCGCAAGTCGACATCCATTGTGCCTATTTTGCGTGAAATGAGAGCGAGGGAATTTGTTCCTTCAGCTGTCAACACGGCGAATCCTCAAAAATATCAAGGGTCGGCAACGCCCATGTTACTCCTTTGGAGTTGCATGCGTCTATAGGCTGCGGTGTCCGCTTACCATCAGGCGGGCCGTACGCTTGTTTGACACCGTCGTTGTATAAAAAAAGGCCTCCTCCAATCTTCTCCATCGTCTGTGATGTCATATGAAACTAATAAAATATGCTATACTTAAGCTTTTTAACATTGTATGGGGCTTTGTGGACTTATAATGTATAGGTTAGTGTAGAGGTAGAATAAATTGATTGCTAGAGACTATCCTGCGTCACCCACCTTGCCCTGGTACATGGTCTTGCCCTCGGCGGGCGGGTTGGCGCCCATGACGTCCCCGAGCTCGTCCCACGAGCAGGTGCCCGCGTTCCACGAGTAGCACTTCACGTTGGTACCGCGCCGGACCAACTTCGTCTGTCCGTTCGTCTTGCCGGGCTCCAGCAGTACTTCTGGGCCTGGTAAACTGGGGATGGATACAAACACTGTTAGCAAATTGCACTTGTGGTTGGTTCTTTTGAACTTATACATTTGTACGACGTTGAAAACAATTAACAACAAAGAATGTTCAGGCTTTTTTGAGTTAAGAGCCAACACTTTGTTTCAATTTCACCAAACGTTGATTTAAAGATTGCACTGTTCAATCAATGTAATATTGGCCTGAAAAAATTACAAAGCTTATGGTAATCACGACGATAGACTTTAACTTAACTCACACTTTGCGTGTGATAGGCAAACTTAAATACCACATACGATTACTCGACTGTACACTATCATACTTTGCAACTAATCTACTATAATATTTTTTACATCATTCAATGTCACACAGAAGCAACTGTAAAGTGTAATGTTATTATCCTAAACCAACCGATAACATATCCAACGCCGGAGGTCCGTCAGGCGTAATCGCGACAGTGGACATACGCATCTTTTAATGGACCGGTTAATTTTGGGTTGATAACTATCAAATAAAACGACTTCAATTCGTCCAGTACGAGGAAATCCTTGGATTCCTCATGGATCCCCCATCAGAAAAATTAGTTGATCAACTTTTTCTTATTGTTATTCGGTTCTGCTAAGCCAGGAGACAATAGTGATTGTTTAAAAAAAACTATTATAATATAGGCTACTAGCATGCCCACCATAAAATGGGTGTAACAGCGTCACAAAAACACATGTTCAGTGGATTTTTGACCTTTAAATTGATAGTTTTGAACAGACGTAACTGCAGCAAAGGATGACAAAAAACAGTTGATTGACCCAAATATACACACTTACTCAGACAGCTTGTAGCCCCCGATCTCCTGCTGCGAGGCCGCGGCCAGCTTCTCTACTTCCTCATCGAACTGCTTGAGGGTGGCTTCGTCGGCGAACCGCTCCGGGTCTTTGGTGAACACGCGGACTACGCCGTCGCTGGAGCCTGAAGACACAATGCCGTTTAAAAGGGGAAATTGTACATAAGGAAAGAAGAAAAATGGTTTCATCTAGATCATAATTATTGGAGCCCTGTATGGCCATGACTATTGAGAGCTTAAACCCTGTAATAATATCTAGATACACATACGCCCGACCTTTAAGAGGTGAGAGTAAAATAGTCCCTCAATTAACCAGGGTCCCCAAGATTTTTCCTTGTCAAAAACCATTTATTTGATTGTGACTGAGGGTGCTTTAGACAAAAATGTTCTCCAACCACATAAGTACCAATATGCTGTACCAGTGACTATGTCCCCGTTGTCCATGCAGGCCACGCTCCACACGGAGTGCACCGGGAGCCGGATCTCGCGCACGCAGTCGCCGGCGGCCCACAGCCGCACCGAGCCGTCCTCGCCGCACGTCGCCCAGCCATTCAGGCCTGGGTGCAGGCTTATACTGACAACAAGTAAATACCATTTATTTTGTGTTTATCATATCATGTGCGTTTAGATGGTCAAATGAATTAATTATATCGCTGTTTAAAATACCAAGACCACACTCGATTTACAAGATTTCAATTAATGATTATTATGTTCACAAGGTTACATAATCAAATTCCTAAAGAATCCTTCCTAAGCATTTTTTTGCAATTGGGAATCCGCTAAAGTGAAAAAAAGCAAAGATAATAACTTAAAACTAAGGTAGATTAAATCGAATGAACTTAACTTGAAGTTCATTATTTAGTGGACAATCTTACCTATAAATATAATTAGAATGTCCATAGTAAGTGTTAAGGCAGTCTCCCTTGTTGGCCCACAATCTGATGGAGGCATCATTGGAGCAACTCAGGAAGGAGTCCGGACCAGCCACGGCCAGTCCGCGCACACAGTCAGTATGACCTGGAAACAAGATGTCCATGTGCTGGTCTATTTCAATATACATAGTTATAGTCCCAAGAAACCCAGAACTTTAATTATAAAGAATTGGAAATAGCATGTTCAATCTAAAGAGCACACTCAACACTAGTCATCTCCCATACACACGTGATTTAGCTCTCATTTCAAAATGGCATGCTGGAAACTAAATAAAGATGAAATGAAGAGAAAAAAAGGTGCACCAGTTGGCCCCAATGGAATTAGGTCCGCACCATGCTGAGTGAACATTTCACGGCTTGTTAATTCTATTTTTATATTTTGATGAATTTTCCTGTGTTTTTGTGCCACAAATAAATGATCTTTCTTTCATTTTTCTAGTTGGTACTCTTAAAACCAAGCAATAGAGGTAACAAACAGGATGTCAATTATTGGAATTAGGCTGTTTAACATTGAATGAAGGTCACATCACATAAATCATTTAAGGGTTTTTGGAATTAGCCCTCACGAGAATGTATGGAATTCTTATTTAGAAGAATAATATTTTAGTAGGTCATTCTATGAACTATTATTTTATATATTTTACCTCACAAACCTTCATAAATAATGTCTCATCCCCCAATTAATTTCTCAGTAAACAATTAGGTACCTGCCAGTGTAGTTATGAGAGATTCATCCTTTTTCCACAACTTTATGGTCTTGTCGGCTGAAGCTGAGGCATAAGTCCCGTTGCCAAGTTCCACTACAGCCCAGACTGCTGCCTGATGCCCTTTTAGAGTCAAGGGAGTGGCGCGGGGATTATTGACATTCCATGCCTTGGCTGTGCTATCCCAACTTGAACTGCAAGATATATCAGATAAATATATATATATATATATATTAGGGGACAGTCTTACACAAATCAATTTAACACTAAAGTAAGTCCAATAAACCAAGTGTTATGGGTAGTTGGCAATATTCGAATACAATAATTACATAGAAATCATTCACTAGGCTAAACCGTTCATCACACACACAATATAAACAAATATTGAATAGAATGAGTTCTGAAGGAATAACAAACCTTAACAGAATCCCTGAATCAGAACCAGGTATAACACTACACACTGCATTTTCATGACCTTCCAGGGTTAACACGATGTTACCATCTTGCAAGTTGTAGCCTAAGATTGTATTGTCGTTGCTGCCGGTCACTACGATGCCGTCCGGAAAAACCTCACAAGGCGGCAGCCAACAAATACATGAAACGAAGTTTTTGTGCCCTTTGTAAGTGACTGCGTTGATGAAATCCTTAACTCTGTTTAGAAAGTACAAGATAAACGCAAAATTAATGTAAATACATTTTCAAATGCACATATAACTCGCACTATACTGAGAAATGACTGTTCAAAAACACTAACCCTTCAGGATGCCATAATTTTGCGGTTCGGTCGCGAGATGCAGACAATATACAGCATTCTTTAGTCTTCGCCACACATCGTACATCTAGAGAATGCCCATATAAAACTGCACTAAGCTTATAATCAGGTACAGGTACAGCCATTGCTACAAAATAATATCTTCAACGGTATCGTTCGTACGTGACAATCGAAACAATCGCGGTGAGAGAAGTTGTCATGTCACTTTTGATGTCAACAAAATAACTGTTTCAGATACGCCTAAAAACGCGTTGAAGTAATAAGGTGTAGGCGCAGCTTTACGTTTTAAGTAAATTAAAATGAAAAATGGTCTATGTGATGTTTATTGTGAACGCAGTCATAAATTACAAGAATACCATACGCAGAAAAAAACGCGGGGTGTGTAAATAAATTCATTTCTCTTGACCGAGTACTGATAAAAAGAAATACGCATTGTTAAGTATCCTGATATCCAGTGTTACGAACGTAAATGGTACATAAAATCATTATGTTTATTTTAGTTCCTTTTTCTTCGACGACTGCTATACTGACCCATTAATTTTGAACGTTATTATTCCTCAGAATTCTCGCAGTTCTAAGCCTTTGGATTATTCTTGAAGTATTATCGTTATACGTTATTACATCAATTCATTTGAAATAGACATATTTTCAGATTTAGAATATAATATAATACACATCACCGGTTATTCCGTAGCGCCTAGAATTCGGTGCGAGCGATTACACATATTTAGTACTTATACATACGTAGTGCAAAGATGGCGTCGACTGTGTGTGTTTCGAGGTGCCGTCTTTTAGCAAAATTAGAAATAAATCGTGGTTTGTGTTTATCGCCGATATTTAGGGATTTTTCAAATAACAGGGTAAGTTACTATTATCAGCATTTAGTTTTCAAACTTTACATATATGCCATACATACAGTTTCTGAGAGTATTCCTTTGAAAGACTGTTCCATTATGCACGTGTAGTAAATTTAGATATAAATAAATGTCGTATATGGATCAAAAGCAGCTGTGAAACGTCATGGAAGCTGCTAAATTAATGTATATTTTTTAGATTTTAACTGTTCGTAGTTTCCATGATAAACTTTTTTTATAAATATTTATGAATGACAGTTTGTAAACATATTTTCTTATTGGTTTGGTCTTAATATAAGCTGAGGAAAAAATGAAATTTATCCTAATAATATAGTACACACGATTCTATTTTAGGAAAATTATTAAATTACTCTAATGACATCGGTGCTTAAGATATAAACAATACCAATGGAATGTAGGTACGCTTTAAGTTTTGGAAAAGTCGACGAAAGCAGGTAACTATTTAGCGGGATACGAATTTCCAGTAAAACTACTCCCTCTAACTTTTTATTTAACAGCTAAGTACTTAGCTGTTAAATAAAATATAACTTTGTTATGGTAAATAAAAAAATCTTTTTCTTGCAGTTTATTAATTACATTCCACAGAAATAATAGGGTTATTAATTATTATTGACTTTACATAATTTATCCTTTCCAACCATATTCAGTAAATGTGTGCTGAAGGTCACCAATACATTAGTTTCATTTAACTGGTAGTAATTTATTTTTATATGTGGTATTTAGGTAAGTGGGTTCCAAATTAGCTTTATTTGTTACTAATTCTAATTATTATACAAATAATATATAAATTAGCATGGAAATAAGAATGGTTCCATCGGGTCAATCTACATGCCCACAAACCAGATAAGAAGTACATTGATTTCTTGACTGATCTATTGTAATGTTAAAATATTTTACATAATCAAGTAGTCAAACAACAGTGCCTCCCTAAAGATTGTGTCAGGTTCTTGTGATAGGTATGCTATTCTTTTTAACCCTTTCACCGCCACAGTCGGCCATAGCCGACAACGCAAAATCGTGACTACGACGCCAGAGACGGCGCTGGCCGACAAACATTTTTTGATGAATACCTATTGAAAACAGACCATTTTTATGGTGGCGTTATTTCTTTACCCATTTAAATTTTACCCCCGTGGCGTCAGTGGCACAGCGTATTGCTTCGCCGCCGGGCAGTAAAAAGGTTAATGGTATTTTCTATTTGTCAACTAACAACATCCGAACATCAGAATTAAATCATCAAAACAAAAATAAGTGTACTAACCCCATTATTCATAAAATATAACAGATCTGTTGTTATCAAAATTACATAATATCTTAGTGACCAATAAGAAAAAACACATTTAACAGCATTTTTTAACTAAACTAACTATATGTTTATGATTTATGAAAAAGGATTTGAGTATAGAGATATGGCTTACAAAATATAATTTGCAGCATTCCTCAAACACCTTGTATGGCGAATCAGAGCAAATTATATTTCGTCCACTATGCACAACTTAACATAATGCATATTTTGTTTGACACTCGCCCCGGTTTTATAAACATCTGTTAGACCTATAATGTTGGTAAGAAAAGTCAAAATTTACTGAGTTATTTAACTTTGACCTGACATTGCTGGTTCTCTCAGTGTATATGACATGACATGACATGAATGGTTGGTAATTTACTATTAGGTAGTACTTACTCAAAAATGATTTTTAAATATGTACTTATAGCTAACATTTTTCAAGAAACAATATCATGTTAGATGTTACCACGATTTATTCAGTATGTGAAATAATGTGAAATTATTCAAAATGATATACATCATATATTATGTGTATTTCTGTCTGAAGCCCATAGGTAGTTACGACAAAAACTGTAGTGCTTAACTCAGATATGTGGAGTGTGTAGACATTTTTTTATGACTTTTTCTCCTTGCTAATTTTAGCAAGGTGTATTTGCTTATACAAGGTGTTCGGGATAACAATGTAGGAAATAAGGTGATAGACTGGACTATTAGGAAGTTTGCACTTTACATTTTTTTTATCTTATTCAATTTGTTAAAATTTGTACCAAAAATTGCCATGAAAAATTTAATTTAAAACAAAGTATGAAATAAATCAGACTTATTTATGTTTAATTAACATCGCAGTTAATTGATTAACTAATGACCAATATACGACCCTCCCACTTTTTTTAAATCGTTTTTGTAGTTCACCATTAGTGATTTAAAAAAAGACTATCACAGATTGGACTAAGACATGTAAGGTTCTAACTCTTTCTAATAGTCCAGTCTATCACCTCCTTAACCCTACATCGTTATTCCGAACACGCTGTTTACCAATATATAGATGTTGACATATTTATACATGAGACAAACAAAAAACATTTTATTTATTTCTTGTTGTCAGTATGTTAATATAGTGTAGTGCATGACCAATTCACTTAGTATTAGTCAGTTTTCATAAATATGTAACAACTAAAACAAATTATAAAAAAATACCATGCTTCACATCCTGCAAAACGACATGGCGTTCAATGACCGCTTAATTGACTGACTCGATACCCAAACCTTACATTATGAATGTTAGGTTAGGTTACGCCGAGGAGGCAAGCGTCCAATGACATCTGAAAAGCCTATTCGAAGTTCATTGCTCGTTTATTTTTGTTTGATTTTTATAGGTTTGCTAATTCAACAATTGACTACATATTAGGTTCTTTAGTTTAGTTTAAAGAAATCAATCAGTGCAAAAGTTCTAACACTTCTAAATAAGGCAATGTTTCCAAGTTTGCATACGTTATCAGTACAACAAGTATTACCCACATTATCTAATTAGGTAGGTACATAATGACAATGTTGCGTGCTAACAAGATCTTTAGTTTACGAATTTAAGTAAGGAGTGTTGCAGTAGTGTGTGGAGTTTAAATTGAAATGAACTATCCGGAGCACCTTTGCTTCATGCGTCTTAACATTCTTGGCTCACGTTACTGCAATATTTAATTTAACGACGTCGTACACCTATTTCATTGTACATCTTAAAATATTAAACTAGCAGCGTCACTCCCAGGTCACCCAGGTCCCAGGTATCTAGTTCACTTACCTAGCTATTGTAAGTATGAGCATTTAGTTAGTAGCTCTGTTCATTAGATATCGGTGCTACGTGAGTTTTTAGTAACCAAGTAGGTGCATCAGTTGGTGCTACGGACCCTAGCCTGTATGCTCCTAAAGTTATTAAGAAATTCATAAAATTAATAAAGGCCGCGGAATGACAATGGTTATGTTATAAAATTACAGCATTTTTCCCTGACGAAGTTGCAGGCATAGGTCAAATAAGTGTATTTTTGTGCAGGAGTCATGGTGCCGGCGGTGGCGACCGGCTCGGCGGTCCTTTTTCACAAGCGTATGTGCCCACGGATCCAAAACGCCTTCAAAAGTTGAGCACGAGAAATCTGACGGTAAGGTATTAGGGAAGGGAAAAAGAAAACGCATTGAAACTACTCATAATTTTATTTTAATACAAAGAAACCATCACCAAGACTACGGTATTCTTCAATTCGAAAAGTTATGTTATAATAGACACATCTACATACTACGACCGTAAACTAAATTAAATACACATTAGACATTTATAATAATGTACTAAATTTACAACCAATAATTTAATAGCATTAATCGAAAACAGATCACATTTATAAGCTTTAAGGTAAAAGTTAATCATTTTAATGATTTATTGCTATTTAAACTATCGTAACAGGATTCTAAAACTTCGAACTCTTCGAATACCATCTCTCCGAATTTGCCTGGAGTTATTTTGCTTTGTTCTAAATTCTCATTTACATAGTAATACTTCTTTTCAAAACTGTGATCCGTTTGCTTGGGGTCACAATGAGCGACATTTTTATTTTCTGTAATTTCAAGTTCTGATTCTTCTTTAACCGGAACCGATTGAGTGGCTTTTTGTGGTTGCACAATGCTGTGCTTCAATGTGCCTTCATTTAATTTATTACTTATTGAAGCAGCGTGCTTAATTTTATTGTCTTCGTTGTCTTTCTTTTCGAATGGGGTTTTGGCGATACCTTTATTATAACTTTCCAGGCGACATATTTTGTTCTTAACAGAGTTTTCTTCATCAGTCATAAGTGGAGGATCATCGCCCTTCCTTTGGTTGCTTGGTGATCTGTACTTCAAACGAGGGTTCTTATTATCGTCGGTACCAGTGAGTTCAAGTCTACTGCTACAGCTGTTAGATTTCACTAATTTAAACTTAAAGCCAGGGAAACTCTCCGAACGTTGTTTTTTATCGGGATCTGGGTTGCCAGAGTCCGATGACGCATTAGAACTTTGTTTGTCCGAAACTACCTGTTTGTGTTTATCGGTTACCAAGCATGAGCACTTGTCTCCTCGGCATTTCGTCTGACAGGAATAACAGTCTCTACTGCAATTTTTCTGCAATCCTTTTATTTCTTCCATAATTGCTTTAGTCATCGGACTAACCGTTGAACCCGGTTTTGAGTTTAATACTTTCCCACCGTAGTAAGTCACAGAAGTACCACACTCTCGTATCTTTTTCATAATATCCGGACTTACATATTGACTTTCGCAACAAAAATCGTGGCTTACAGAATCACATAGATATTCGTCACTTGAACTGTACACATTATCTTTCAGATTCTTATTTGGGTAAGGGCTTAGGCCTTCGTTTTCGTAATCGTTGTTTGAACTTAGGTCTCCGCTAGATACTCCACTCGAAAGACTGGCATTATCCCATTTTTTATTACCAAAGTTTGTGTCGATAGTTAACTGCCGTATAACTTTCTTTCTACCCCCAATTTTGTTGCCCTTTGATTCCTCATTGAGGTTTCGGTAAGAAGTTGCTCGTCTTGTCAAACCCACAGTTTCGTCTACTAAAGGTGGATCTTGCGTCATAGTCATCGGACTTTTCATTTTAAGAGTATCCTCAAATAAATGCCGTACTTTTTTTACCGTGTCTGGGTTTGGTAGTTCTTCTTCAATTATTTCTTTGTTGACTCGAATGGGGTGATAGAAAAAATGTCGGCGAATTGCATTTTTTGATCTGTCTACATGACTGCAAGAGTTATCGTTTTTCTTTAGTAATGTAGGTGGTATTTTGCGTGTATCAGAGTTAATATTGTTTCGGGGCACTGGTTCAATTTTAGTTCTTACAGGTTCAATAATAACGATGTTGTTGTTTACCAACAACTCTTGGAAACTGTAATCTTGTAAATACTGCAGTAAGCCGTCGAATTGGGCCTCTTTTCGGTAGTTAGCGATCATACTATTTTTAAATAATTCTGATTTCATAACTTTATATCGCACGTGATCAAATTCGTCGCACTCTTGATCGAAACCCTTTGCTTTTATAAGCGTCGCTTGAGTTTTTTGATTCTGATTATCATCACAACTCAGCTCTACTATTTCGATTTCTGGAGTGTCCCGACACAGATCTAATTCAGTTTTTTTAGTTTTCACTATTGGTTTTTCGTAAATATTACTTTCGCAATCTTTAACAATTTTCTTAACAGCAGTTTCTTCGATTTCAGAGTCACTTTTGACTTTTTCGGATTCATCTTTCCATAATTGTAATTTGGTTTGACTAATTTTTCGTATGCTGTCCACGATTTTTACGCTTTCCAATGATTTTATAATGTTACCTACTGATAGTTCTTTTGAGCAATCAGGTTCTTGTAACGAATCTTTCACAGGCTCAATAAAAGTTTCAACTTCAACATTCTCGTTTGTCTTTAGTTTACACTCTGTTCTACCGTTGTCTTTAGTTTCTGGTGATTTGTCTATCAGTTTTGACCAATAATTTTTGACTGAATGCAATTTTTCTTGATATTCAATGTCGGTCTTAATAGCATTGCTTAATTTTTCTTTAACGGTTCTATCACCTTTTGTATCTCTTATTTCTTCTCTTGAATCATTGATTATTTCTGCCTTTGTCACATTTTCAGCTTCTGTCAATTCTGCCATTATTTTTTTCTGAGTTTCTTGTTTCGTCGAATCATTTAGCTTTTTGTTTTTGGAGTCAGTTACTTGTAATATTTGTGGTCGAGTCATGTTAGGATTCTCCTGTTTGTGCACAATTTGTGCGTTTTCCTTGTCAGATATTTGCTTATTATCTTTAATAATTAACCTAGATGGTGGTTTTTCAAATTTGTATTGGACACCAGCAATTTTTTCGCAATTACCTTTTTTCAGTTTGGGAATAGTGGTTTTGACAACCTTATTTAATTTGATTGTAATAAATGGATCTTTGGGAATCCAATAACTTGAGTTGTCTACCAATCCGTTTTTGGATGTAACTGCTGTATTTTTGTCGTCTACACTTTCATGGGGTAGTTTATTCGATTCCTTTTTTGATAGGTTTTCTTTAATTGTCTTTGCTTGAGACTGGTTCGATTCTGATTTTTGGTCGGGTTTTATGCCTCTGTCTTTCAAATCCTGAGTGAGAGGTGGATTTATCACAATCGTTTGGTGGCCACTTAAAGGTACAATTGCTATGTTGGATTCAGCAGACGTTTTAAAAGACTGTACTCTTGATAACAAAGGAGTACTATTTCCTTCCCCGACACTTACTAAACTTCTGACAGTACAAGGTTTAGTTATATGTCGTTCAACGGTACTAGGGCTTGGTAAACGATGAATATCATCATCAGTGGGATCACGCTGTCGCAGTGAATAATGTTTGCGTATTCCTTGCCGTCCTTTTTTGTCGTGGGCAGATTTGGTTATGTTATCATGTGAAAACGATTTTGATATATTAATTTCCGGTCGGTATATACAATTTGAGGTTAGTTTTAAACTCTCCGATTTAGTGATGACTTTGTTGTTTCGAATGGTCCCTTCTATTTCATTTATTTCTCGTTCGTTTTGATGGGAATCGGATCGAAAGTAATTTGGATCTTTCTCATCTGCGTTAGAACTTTCTATTGTGATTATAGACTTTAAGTCATCTTCAAGTTTCGTAAAACTTTGTATTATTTGGGGTTCCCTGTAATTTGGTAGGTAGACACTGGTTTTGTTTGACAGATTATGATTATTAATGACATTCGTTTTATTCAACTGTCCGTAATTCTCACTGCACTTAGTTGACAAAATTTCTCTGAAATGCGTCTGTGCTATTTCATATGTATTTTCACACGGTATGTCTTCTTGATCTTCTTCTCGCAACTGAGCGTCAATTCTTTCTGATTTTCTTAAACATTTACTGATGTTTATGTCAGGCAATGAATAGTATTGATTTTCTATTAATGTGGTTACAAATGGTTCTGTGGTTATATTTTTAGATGATGTGCAGTTGCTTTTGGTAGAGTAATTATCACTCTCGATGTATGTGTTACTTACAAATACTTCGTTGTTTGTTTTCTTAGGTATTTCATTAAATATATTACTTTTGTTGCTTAAGAAAGAATCTCGTCTGATGTCAGCAAATGTTTTCTTTTTATTAACTTTTGTATAGATAGGGTCACTTTCAGTGTTATTGTTATCTGAATTTATAGTGTGTGATGCCACTGATGCGTTTTCTTTGAATTGTGATTCGCAATATTCGTCGATCTTCTCTGCTAGCGAGTTAGCTAAGTATTCTAGTTTATGTGATTTATCTGTAGACGACGCTATTGAAATTGATATGTACGAAGTAATGCTATCTGGTGGGCTTGATATTGTTCCGTCGTTTTCTGATACCACAGACTGCGTTTCTACTTCCTCTCGATTATCTTTTATTTGAAAGTTTATATCCTCGTGCTCAGGTTTTTTTGACGCATCAGTTTTCTGGCTGTTAATGGAAATCTCGTCATAGGAGTCTGCGTTATTTACTCGTTCCAGCTCGGTAAATTCCTTTTTATCCTTATCGCTCTGAGTGATCGATAAACTGTCGTTGGTAAATGATTTAGGGGTATTATTTTTCGATCGGTCTCTCTCTTCTTGATCTGTATCGTGATCAGTTATGTAAAGTGTTTTGTTGCGTTCCGGGGTCACAACTGACCTCTCAGACTCTGGAGAACTATCTTTGTAATTTTTAAGATGTGCTTCGAAGTTATAATGCTTCCTTACGTAATTGGAATCTAGACTGTCTATCTCGCTAGGGTTACGAGAGTGTCCAATGCTATCTTCGGAGAGATTTGTTGGTTTCAAATCGTCGTTTAAGTTCGGCCAGCTACCACTAATAGACCTTGAATGGTGGCTTTCGTTTCGTGATACGGCGTCTTCTTTTTCAGATTTGCGATCAGTGCTTTCAACCTGATTTTCGTTTTCTTTTTGACCGTTTATAGCGCCAAAACAAGACGCGGTGCTATCAATGTAAATGCCTTCCAATACTTCTTCCTTAGTTTGGTATTTAGCACGTCCCGGCAATCTGAAAACAGTAGAACAAGTAATTAAAAACTACAGTGTGTGTATATTTCTTTACCAGCATGTTTAATTTATATCTTGTTTAGTTTAGATGACTTGTCGCTATAATATAATGGAGTCATGGATCACGAAGACAGTCATATGAACTGTATTAAACAACAATATTATCTTATCTGGTTTAGAGTTCCAATACACGCTAAAATCAAAAATGTTACCTAAATTTTTCCATCTAGGTTTAGGTACCAACGGGACTCTATGACTAAAGTACAGTGACTTTTGTCTGACTGTGGCTTCATATCACTGTCACTACATAGTATAAAACAAAGTCGCTTCCAGCTGTCTGTCCCTATGTATGCTTAGATCTTTAAAACTACGCAACGGATTTTGATGCGGTTTTTTTAATAGATAGAGTGATTCAAGAGGAAGGTTTATATGTATAATATAGTACCCGTGCGAAGCCGGGGCGGGTTGCTAGTGTATTGATAAAAAACATTGAATTTACATTTATGAAAATAAAATATTAACCGATTCAGTGCTAGTTGAACCAAAGAACAAAATAAGCTAAGACGACCGTTTAAACCCAGCTCGCTGTTGACCGATTATATATGGATATTTAACATTTATTTTTTTCTGAAATTACCCGATATGTCTTACCTGTCTTTGAAGCAAGGTTTGTCGAATAAGCGAGCTCGGGGTATGAGCTGAGACCGCTTGCTCTTTGCGTGGTTTTGAATCTGTAAGTCAGTGAAGGTTTCCTCTCTGATAACTGCTAAACTTCGGCTGCGGCGTAAATTGGAACCTTCTTGTTCTTTGTGTTTACACAGTCTACCGTAACTCCCGTTAAATTCGGTATCAGAATTAGAAAATCTCTTCTGGAGTAATTCTTCCGCCGCTTTAGACCTTGTCAGATGTTGGTAAAATTCGTCTTGTGGCAATTGCACAGGTAGCTTATAATATTCAGCTAATTTACTTTGGTATTTCTCGTGTTTTTTGTTCTTATTTTCACAAGTATCCTTGTCCTTTTCTTTAGATTTAGCAAGCTTCCTTTTTTTTGGGCGTTCTTCTTGACTTTTTTTCGATTCGAGTGAATTTCTCCGTTTATCGAACTCTAATGTTTCCGTAGGGTTTTCAAAGTACTGGATGTCGCCAACGGTGTTTGCTGCAGTTTTATGTTCTTCCTGGTTCGATTTCCTTTCGACAAGTTCTCGAAGGCGGCTTCTTGTGGAGCTGGTGTTAGACGTGACGCTTTCCGGTCGCTTGTGAGGGTACTCCAAATTGGATGAAGAGCGCCTAAAGAGGCTTGTCTTAATCGATCCGAAGTCGCCTTCGTCTTGACAAGAAGCCGCTGAGAAGTTCTGTGTCCTTATGCGGTCAACGTGATTCTGGCTAGAATACGACGCGACCGAGTCCACTGAATGCCTGAAACGCAAAACAAATAGATTAGATTATGGTCGTCTCCCTTCAGTGTAAAGTGTAAAGCTAAGATAACCGTGTTTGCTTAAGATATACGCTTTTGGCGTGGTTTGTTTGAGTCACAGTTGTTTAAGATGACGTCAAAGCCAATGTTGAGTTAGGATAGTCTTTGTGTGCCCAACATTTTTATTTTTGGGTCATGGACTTATAAAGGATTGAAGGATTAGTATTAGCTCAGGATTCTGGGGTAGTAACGCCCAGTATTATGGCTGTGAAACGTTGGCGATCTGCCAATGTCGTCCAGAGGTATGCCAACAATAGTCTTGTCAAGTACTAGCTTACTCTTCATTATCGAAGCAAGAAGAAGTGAATTATGTAAATAAAATAAGGTTAAATGTACAAAAAAAGGATAATGACTGGTATCTGAGTTACGGTGATAAAATCTTCGTAAGTAACTTAGTCCGTTTTTATAAAGAGCCCTTGAGACTGAGTATAATTACATTTCCATTCAAAGCTTATATCGAACGTACCTGTTACTTTTAGTGATAAATTATCCTACGAATATATATATATATACATATATATATAATCCTACTAATATTATAAATGCGAAAGTTTGAATGTTTGGATGTCTGGATGTTTGTTACTCAATCACGCTTAAACGGCTCAACCGATTTAGATGACATTTTGCACGAACATAGATTATACCCTGGATTACAATATAGGATAGTTTTTATCCCGGGTACATGCAGAAGAAGTCGCGAGGGAAGCTAGTTTTACATAACTGTTTCGGTAATTAGTAATTACTAAAGATTTTACCTACATAATATGACTGTGGCATAGGTCATTTATTTGTTTATAGTATTTATAGTACAACTTAGCTTGCAATATTGTAATTCAAGGCTAAAACCGAACACTCACGTTATTTAATGACAGGTTAAGTTAGAATCCTGAGATTGCATTCATGGATCGAGGTTTAATGTCAAACACATAGCATCTGCAGAGACTATTTGAAGCCATGCCAAAAGAGGCTTGCCTTAAAGACCCGGCGCCTACTATTCTGGGACGGAATTTAATAGGGAAGACATTTGGAGTCACCGTAATATTCTCTGACCTACTTTTTATAGATTGGCACCGTTTTCATAATGCGACATAATAAGTTACCCTGGGTATAATTTAACAAAATTTATTCGGTAAGTGGGATATGAATTTAATATTTTCCATTTATACATTGTTGCGATACATATCGATTTATTTACCTCAGAACTGAGGGAAAAAATAAAATTGGCGTGTAGAGTAGTTGCGCTAATACTTCCATATAGGAAATACAGAGTGACATTTATGAGATATGTATAATCTTCGGATCAGTTATTCATTCGAGTGACACGATGATGTATGTTGTACTTATATATTTTTATACAACGACGGTGGCAAACAAGCGTACGGCCCGCCTGATGGTAAGCGGACACCGCAGCCTATAGACGCATGCAACTCCAAAGGAGTAACATGGGCGTTGCCGACCCTTGATATGTTTGAGGATTCGCCGTTAAAAAAAAACGTTTTCTTAAGATAAAATAGTTCTCAGAGACCCGTCGTAACGTTCGACATCGTATCGTCGTTCCCTGAACATGAACACTTTCAGTTTTGTCTACTAAGAGTGTCGTCTATAAATATTCACGCTCCTGACGCGTCTCACTCAAGACATGAGTCGACCTTTTCGGGCCAGTCGTGAATTTTACCACCCAGGAAGTGTCCCAGAACTTAGGATATGTTTACACCTTGTTGCTGACGGCCGTCCGAAGTTTTTAATCTTGAGCAAGGATGCTGAATTCAATATTGTAAAATAATAACACATGTTTTAAATCTGTATTTTTTCTGAATTTAGAAAACTATAAAATCACACTCATTGCGATCGAAATCTTCATCAGTTAATATGTTTATTTATGAATTGTTTGCTTTGAAAATAATTAATACATGATGCAATTCGAAATCAATCAATCAATCAAATTGGTGAGGATGGGCTCTCGCTATGTGTACTAGCATTTGGCTGTTTACCAAATAGACCTTTTTGTCTGTCAGTAACAATAGGTAGGTATGTACGTCTACAACGCTAATATTAATATGATACCTACATAAGATTAATTGTGATCATGTGTAATGCTCTTATAATTAGCAGGATACAATTAATCAAGTGCACCTGTAAATATGTGTCGGACTGCACGACAATAAATAAAAAGTTAAATAAGAAAAGGTGATAAAATATTAATTTAATACTTAATTCAGCAATCTGGCTCAAAACTTAAAAAACTTCTGATGGGTAGGTACTATTCATTTTTCTAAAGAACTGATAAAAGGCGCAGTACCTACGTAAAACAAGAAGTCATTTCCCTGTGATTTAGGGTGTCGGAATTTGATTGATGATATCTCTCGTTTCACAAGCTACGCCTAGAGGTGTTGTGTTAGACCCCGAAATACATTAGGCAGATTGTGAGGCTTTCTCAAAGGAAATCAGTTCAATTACCTCAAAGACATAATACACCTAAGCTTCGTATTCAGTCTAAATTAATCTAAGATTACTGCAGTGCAGTGGGATCTCGAGGCACCTAACAACAATTATTGAAAACAGGACGGTCCCAATTTCTCAATGCATCCGGCGTGTAGGTATGTGTCAAACAATAGCGTACCTATTTAAAATTTAAGGATGTCGCTTTTCCGCACTAAATGTGTTATTGGTTACTTGTAAGAAGTCGTGTCTTTACGAAATGTGGAGCCTCAACATCAAGCTCTATAGATAAAAGATAGAGATGTACTCAGTCTCTTCGCGGTCAAGTGAATCCGATCGTTGCGGTCGGATGGTTACAACATAAGTTTGAAAACAGACCAACTTCGTTTCTAACCTATGTTCCTGGATTTTTGTGTATGCATAACGTTCGTTGCTAGTTTGTAGATTACACTAGCAAAAGTCTCAAATAGTTAATAGCGGGTGGGACGCTCGAGAATGTACAGTGTCTACTGAAATCATATGAATAGTTTGCTAAATCGCACCGTTCCGCGCGTAAATCTTCAAGCTGATTTTTTCTTCTAAATTGGCCAGTACACGTTTTGTCGTTGTCAAGTAGTTTTGCTGGTACTATATTTTGTTACGAGTCACGATGGAATATTTCTGGTACAGACAGACTTGCATGAACAAATTGTACAGGTTTATTTCTCTGAGGCAATGGTATTCAAATTCGATTAATTATGTAAATGGGATAATTTCTTTCGATGATTATTTGATCTGCCGACAGACTTTTATTTAGTTGTTTTTAGCCAGCTGATGTCAGTCGTAACTCACATAATGTCTCTTTCTTAAGAAGGAAATAAAAATCAAGGTTTAATTATAAAAAGTTGTTTTCATTCTCATGCCCGAAAAGCGTGTCATATTAGGCTTAGCAACGGGGCTAAAGTAATACATTTAGCCCCTAGGGAAAATATGTATACATATTTGTGATTTATAAACATTTTAATTTGACCAATTACACAATTAAATCACAACTCTTTAAAAAACATTTGTATTTGCTATCAACTAACCAGAATACAGCTAGATATTGAAACCGACCAATCAGAAAACAGCTAGATATTGAAACCGACCAATCAGAAAACAGAATTCATTTCAGACATTAGGTGTTTTTTATTCACTAATTCACAATTGTTTATATAAAAAATTATCGCCTCTAAAGGTGGTTTTCCACCGGCGAGGCGAGGCGGGGCGTGGAAGGGCGAGAATTGAAATTAGTATGGGACTTACTACCTATATATTTCCACCGCGCGCGCGCGCGCTCAGTGCAAATAGGTAGTAAGTTCCATACTAATTTCAATTCTCGTCTCGCCTCGTCTCGTCTCGCCCCTCTGGTGGAAAACCATCAGCTTCACAGTCTATAGCCGCGTCCAAACGTTCAAGCGTGGTTGACTGCATACATGGAATAAGCTATGAGATTGAGCGGGATAGACTGCTATCTATCTCGCTTTATCTTGCGCCCTGTGTATGCTGCCCGCCGCGCTCGGCCTTTTGGACAGTTTCGACACGGCTATAGACTGTCAGAGGCGTTTATTATGGTGTCAATATTTTGTATCTGTGTCAAAGCAAGTTTATTAAAAAAATCATACCGCCAATTTAACTTTTTTATTGATTGTGGATGGATAATCTTTGTTTTTACTATTTTCTCGCAGTCGAAGTGAAAAGTAGAGTGTACAAGGGTAAGGCCGCGGAGCGTTTTAGGTTGAGAAAATCACCAAGTTTGAATGAAAACAAATAATCTTGCATTCAATATATATTAAAACTAAATGCCACCGTGAGGTTTTATTCGGCAATACATCTTTAGATAAAAGTGTGGCGGTTAAAACGCTTCACGCACGGCCTTACCCATAACTCTGGTCTTAAAGTCATATTACCCCTCGAACAATTTCCCTCACTTCGTTCGGGAAAATAACCATCTCGTGATTTTTATCGCTTATTTTAGACCCTTGTCATACAATCTACTATTTATAATATATATCCTCTTGGTAGCGGATCCAGCCCCCCTCTCCCCCTCCCCCCTCCCTCACCCCCAAACCATCAGAATCATTATCAAAATGTAACCTCAGTGGGTTCAACCCGCCCCCAAACCAAAATACTGGTTCCACCACTGTTTTCACACTGATCCTGATATAGTTAAATAATATTTTGTTATGTATATAAAAAATAAAAAACATAAAGTTAAGAAAACTTAAATGCGGTTTTCATTCATAATTGATTGATTACTCTTTCGTAACTCTGTAACCCGTATAGATAGTTTCCGGTTGTAGGTTCCATAGATAGTAGCCAAAACCCGACTTGCTTAAAATTGAGATGGAGTATTCAAACCGCTCGTTACCGAGAGTGCCATGACGGCATCGTTAAGATGTTTCTAAAAGCGTTGTCTCACGTTTTTCGCATTCGTCGTCAACCGCACCAGATTTTTTTACTAAAGCGTTGAAATAGAACAGTGTTTGTGATTCAGTGTCAGATATTTTTAAATCACGAGGGGCGTAAATGTGTAGACGTATAAACATTACGAAAATTGTACGTGCATTTGAATGTAAATTAAAACTGGTTTTCATTATCGAGGTTCATATTCGACATTGACCTGTAATTGCACGTTTACATTTGTTACTGAGCGTGTATGTGGATATGCGGGGAACATAATGTCAGTTGGCACATAATTAACTTTTTATCCACATCCGCGGTAGCCGCTTTCTTCCGTCCGTGACACCCCAGTTGCGATCTGTGTTCATTCGTTTTTTTATGGATATCAAAATCAAATCAAATCAAAACAATTATTCGTGACAAAAACAACACAGATATGGTAAATAAGTTAATTTTTTTAAAGACAGTTAATAATAAAACATCTAATATGGATAATATTATTTAGCCCGACAACTCAAAACGGAGACGCGGCAGACCTCGCCGGTGATGGCGGAACGAAATAGACTCGGAGGGGGGAGGGCTTTGCCCAGCGGTGGGACACCATAGTCCTAATAATAAAATAGTAATAATATAATTTAAATCAATAAAGGAAGAAGGAACCACATAAACCTTGTCATGAAATGATTTACCAACTTCAAGTTACGGAGGGTAGTACCTTAAGAGTCCGCAGTAAGCTCGATTCTCCATACAAAAGTAGTTACGCTCTCATTTTAAAACTACGTGTTGGAGTACGGATGACATGAGGTATATCCAGGTCTGTAATGAGTTTATGTAGCTTCAGATACCATACTAAAAAAAATACAGCGAATTTAAGTTTTATACATATTTAGTTTGTTTTATAAACTGGAACCATATAAACTAATTACAGACATAGATATACCTACCTCATGTCATTGTATTTGCAAAGGTTCGTCACAATCCAACACGTAGTTTTAAAATAAGAACGTAACTTTTGTATGCAAAGGTGAAATTAGGCCGAGCTTATTGAGGACTCTTAAGGTCCGCAGTAAGCTCGATTCTCCATACAAACGTAGTTTCGCTCTCATTTTAAAACTGCGTGTTGGATGGTAACGAAACTTTCCATATACAATGACATGAGGTATATCTATGTCTGTAATTAGTTTATGTAGCTTCAGATACCATAGTAAAAAAAATACAGCGAATTTAAGTTTTTAATACAAAACTTGTTTTTGCTGTATTTCGTTTGTTTTATAAACTGGAATCATATAAACTTTGCATATACAATGACATGAGGTATATCTATGTCTGTAATTACAGACATAGATATACCTCATGTCATTGTATATGCAAAGTTTCGTCACAATCCAACACGTAGTTTTAAAATGAGAGCGTAGCTACGTTTGTATGGGAAGGTGAAATTCGGCCGAGCTTACTGCGGACTCTTAAAGGGAACATAAAAGATTGCAAATTGCGGCTGAGGCAACCACTCCATTATAAAAGTTACCCGCTCTCGCTTTCATTTCGTTATTTTCATTTCATACCTTTCCATGTTGATTCGTGCAATTAGTAAAATTATACCTAAGGTAAAATTATCTATGCATTGGACGACCGCTTTAGCCTAGTTGGTAGTGACCTTGCCCACAAAGCAAGAGGTCCTGGGTTCGAATCTCGGTAAGGGCATTTATTTGTGTGATGAGCACAAATATTTGTTCCCCAGTCATGGATTTTTTGTATGTGTTTAAGTATTTATTTATATATATCAGTATGCTTTTCGTCGTCTACCCACCCATACCCAATCGCAGTACGTAGTACAAGCTTTGCTTAGTTTGGGACTAGGACGATTTGTGTATGATTGTCCAGTAATATTTATTAATATAGTACTACTTTATTATATAGGTTTGGAAGTAGGTATATATATATATATATTAAATGAAAAGTGGCAAAATCTTGCGGAAATTTTGGCACATCGGCTTGCGGTAAATACCTACGATCTGAAATATTACGTAATGTACTATTATTAACGTTTTATATGAACTGTTAGGAAACTCCATCAACTACTGTCATGACTTTGCTCCGTTTCCCGATCTAAAGGCTCCTTTACTTTACAAACTTTTCAGCGGATTAGTTTGTTGAAGTTAGTTGTTCTTCTACTACTACTACTTCAATTAACTCAAAATAACTGGCAAGTTCGCTCATTTATACAAGACATGTAGATTAAACAAGACTCTTCAGGCTTATTCCATTTGCAAATATAAAATATCAGTTCCATCCTAAAAAACCATTGTAAGTACTCGCATTTAATTTGGTATTCAGGAAACACGGCAGCACCTGTTTCATTAACCGACTTCAAAAAAAAGAAGGAGGTTCTCAATTCGGTTGTTTTTTTTTTTTTTTTTCAATGTTTGTTACCTCAGAACTCCGTCATTGATGAGCCGATTCGTAAATTTTTTATTTTATTTGTAAGTATATGCTTCCAGGTGGGTCCCATTTTTTCAAAAATTCAATTGGATGATGGGATCCATGAGGAATTGCGGGAACTCCTCAATTATATTAGGCACGCGTGTAGTGATTTTGGTATTTTCTATTATAACTCGTGTATTTACACCCGGAAATCATAAATTTGGTGGAGTGGAATTGATGATGAAGACCACAGATGACTTATGGAATTCCTCAATTATGTACATAAAATTGAAAAAGTATATCACAGATTCTGATAAGATTCCGTTGAAATAGCAACTAATGAAGTGCCAAAGGTGATCCTTGTTGAATCGACGGAAGTCCTTAAATATTATCGGCCCACATACAGCGATTGGGTTTTTTTCTCTAATAATTAACGCATTTGCTCTCGGAAATCAGTTCATGTGGTAAATTGGAAAAGAAATGTGGAAATGTTCTCGTGGCTTGGCGGAGTACTAAATTGAAGTCGGTTAAAACTTTGTTTTTAAAGTAAATTATTTTATAACGCAGGTTGACACAGCTCGAAATACTAACCGACAGGCCAACCAAATTGAATCAGTCTTCAATTAAAATAGAGCGGTGTAAATAAATAGTAACGACATTGTCTGCAACGATTTATTGGCGTTCGTTCAATTTTTGGATATAAATAAAAAGGATTTGGCTATTATTTTTAAAGAACTTTTTATAGACGAATCAAAAATAACTAAAGAAGAATATATATTATTGCGTGATAAACAGGAAATCTAATACCTATACTAGTTTCTAAATGTTTTATTGTGTATAATTGAAGCGAACGTGATGTTTTATTAAAAAAAAAGGTATAGCATTATAGTTGTAAACCACGCAGCGGAGTTTAGCAGGAAAGCACGTCTTATCCGTATTCTAAGCTAATTGCAGTATAAATTGACGGTATATTACGCGAGTGAAATGATACTATTACATAATTAGATACGTGTATGTCGCTGTTTGCAACATGTACTACAACAACCATACTGGTATTTTACGCAATACTATACATTTCTTAGTTAAGTAATGCACGTAATATGTAGAAAAGTACTGATACACAAATAGAATTTGAATTATTCATTAAATTATCTATATAGAGTTAATTCCGTCGTCGTTTAACCTCAGATTAAATCTTTATTCATGTTAAATCGAACCCAGCCTTTTTTTTTATACAACGACGGTGGCAAACAAGCGTACGGCCCGCCTGATGGTAAGCGGACACCGCAGCCTCTATAGACGCATGCAACTCCAAAGGAGTAACATGGCCGTTGCCGATCCTTGATATGTTTGAAGATTCGCCATGTTGACAGCTGAAGGAACAAATTACCTCGCTCTCAACGTGCTCTCAACACAACGCATCCTCAGGAGCTCTGGCGACCTTGTTCACCTCCAGGAACACAACACTACTACAGAGCAGGTATAATGGCTGTGGTCTTCTGCAAGGCGGAGGTACTTCCCCAGTTGGGCTGCTCCGAATTGGAGCGAGATGACATTTCGCTGTGCTCTACCTCACCAAACAGCCCCAGCCTACAAGGAAAACTCGAATACTATCTTTAATGAAGTCGTCAGAGGGAATAATGTTTTAAAATTTTGGTACATGCCGTTCGTGAAGTTATATTAAGATGTTATAACTTTCACGACTACGTTGATTAAACTTTTAATTAACAAGAACCTTGAAGGCAGTGGAACAAGTTACCGATTAAAGTTCACTAAACCGACAAATGTCATGTCTGATTGGAAACTTCCATGAACCATATTAAATTATAGTATGTTAAACTGTTTCTCAACTTGATAAGTAGATTAACCAGTATGTCAACGGTTGCATATACGCCAACGCATATACTTCGTGTGGTTATTCAAACCTCTATTAGATAAGATTTACGGATTCTACCAAAACTAATATTGCATTAGGTTTAGGGCGATATCATAGTCATATACATATCAGAAAGTTACTTGCTTAGCCTTTAATAAAAAGTATACAGCATATCGAGAATGTATATAATAATGATAATAAAATACCTCCACGATTTCGAATTAAATAAAAGTTAAATAGAATATTTACAACTTAATTAATTAGATTAGATATTAGATAAAATATTTTACGTCACTCTGGGCGGTAAGTGAGATTTACCGCCCACGGGCTCAGCGGCAAATCTCATTCACACCCAAGAGAAGACGTAAAATTGTGTACGCACCACGGGCGGTAATTCGTAAAGCCCCAGATCGCATATTTATGGCCCTCAGGGCCACAAAGACCTGCGATCTGGGGGCATTCACGAATTCACCGCGTTCGACTTCTACATTTCATGAAGAGAATATAATGAATATAGCCAGACGCTAATTGAAGTGGTGTATCTTATGATGATGATTACAATAATATCTAATCAACTTCTCTGTTTGAGTGGACATTAGTTTATTGTATTGTGTGCCAAGAATCATAATTCCATATAGTTGGATCAACCTCTCCTGGCTGTTGCTAATTCAGTAATATTATCAATTTAATGGTAATGACGACGTAATTTAAACGTTAACGTCATTGAGGAGTCAACCCATGAAATAATCTTAATACTTTCAACGAATTCGATTGCCCGCATCAGTGGTTTACCAAAACGTTGTCGCGACAGTA
Organism: Epinotia bilunana; assembly: GCA_947049275.1. Classification (NCBI taxonomy): domain Eukaryota; kingdom Metazoa; phylum Arthropoda; class Insecta; order Lepidoptera; family Tortricidae; genus Epinotia; species Epinotia bilunana. The sequence continues at coordinate 12,998,218 of OX346259.1, read as the reverse complement.
CAGCTTCACATTGGGGTTAAGGTCAGCTTGGCTTGCGCAAGGTTTATTTATGTTTTTTGCTGGTTAAGCAAAAGTAAGTTGGTGATGATCACGTTAAATTATGGTAGTAACATAATTATTATTATGAGTCCAATGAATTACTACTTCCGATAAGACTAATGAATAGTGAAACATAATTGACTTGATTAAGTGTTTTCTTTTTATAAAATATCATCATATACGCAAAAAAGAACATATTATATTAGGTATTTTACTTTTGATATGCTTACTAATTCGCAATGATGCACTGAAAGCAAAATCTAGAACGGTTCGGAAATTTGCATAACATTTAGCGAAAGCGTGATTTTGACAAGGCTGTAAACATGTGTAAGTATTGTCCAATGATATTAATAAATATGTCCTGGTTGGGTGTGTATGAGTTGACCAAACAAGAGGAGGTTCAGGTACACGCTTTTACTGTTGATACAGCGCTATGACGTGGTGAAGTCATGCGCAGCGTATTAACACTGCTTTACGATGCATTTTCGACCCTATGCATTCTTTTTAATTTCTAAAGTTATAAATTACTAGCTGCCCAAGCGGCTTGGCCCACCTATTGCTTTGAACGCAGGCAAACTCGCGGGACAAAAACAAACAAATAAAACATAGCATATGTCCACCCGGAAAGTCGATTATGTACGCAGGTGTTGAATTTTTGAGATAGGTTGATTAGTTACAGAGATTATTAATAACATACAAACTTATAAAACTACAAATACAACTCTCACAAACTTTTCCTCTATATTGTATTAATATAGAAGTACACATAAACTCTTCTGTTTTAAATACTATAAAAACGAAAACCACAGACGTTTTAAATCTACGTCTTTCAAGTTCACCGCTTTACTGATCCGAAACTAAAGTCCGCGGAGGAATCAATAGGGAAGGCTGCAAATATAATGGTCTGAGTCTGAAAGCCTAAAATTCCAATAGCTTAACTTGAGTTAACGGTCCCCAAAGTGAGCAGAAAATATATTCGATATTGGCTTTCTTCTCATCCCAAACCTGCCTAACCTGCTTTATCCATTTTACGGGGCATGCTGCAAAAAGAAGATACATAAAATACATACATACATACACTCACGCCTTTATCCCTAAAAGGGGTAGGGGTAAAAATAAGCCTAATATAATGTACTTATTTAACTAAATAAAACGATTCTAATAATTTCATATTCATAACAAACGCCCAAACATTCAAACATTCTTATTAAGTAGTATATTTATTATTAAAATATTGTAAGTATTGTAATTTAAACGTTGTTAGTTGTAGTGTATGGGAGTAAAGGCAACGTTTGTGCTCCCATAAAAGTTTATTTTGAACTCTGATTTCGCTGAAGGGGTTCTTTATGCATCAAGATACGGAGCGCTTATCTAAGATGCTATAAATGATATATCACGTTACGTCGCGCCCACACTGTTTCTACATTACTTGTTGTGATAAGTACTAAGGACTGTTTGCAATACTGATTCACACGCTCGAATTGAGATTACGGTAAAAGTGCTATGCTATCATCACCAACGTTTTATGTTGTTGGTACGGATTTTAAATTGCGTGAATTTAAACCCGGGCCAGTAAAGCACACTTGTTGTTAACTGTGTATTTTTTTTATTACAATATTAATGCCGTGCAGGTCAAGTTAATAGTACATTACTTACGAAGGGCTGTAAAAGAAAGAAAGCCCGAAATCGTAGGTATTTGTGACCAGAGCCGCAGGCAGTTGTAAATATGCGATAGAGGGCTTCCTTTTTTACTGTCCGTGGTGATTATACAATAGTGAATGTATGTATATACTTAAGGTTCGCGACTAGATAAATACATATCCACATCAGGATTTTTTCTTATTTCGTAACTAGCCAAGACAAATGACTCATTAAAATCAGATCACTAGCTGTGCCTAACAGTTGTTTGATAAGAACAATTGACAATATAATCCGTCCGTTCATAAACGTAGCTCATCTTGATGTTATAATTTATGATACTAACTGTTTGAACCTGTGTTTGTAAAAAACAGTCCTTTTAATGTATTCAGCTTATCCGCTACGCTCTCTCAAAACTCTTCTTGAAGTAGTTTGTCAGTATTACGGTAGGCGTGACCCAACTACTGACATCGTGAAATTTACTACTTAGCCCTCAGCCTTTAAAACACACACATAAAAACATTTCTTCATTATTTTGGTTTAAAGAACAATACGTGTTTAAGTTTTTGTAAAGTTCTTAACACCTCCATCGCCAGCCAGCTTGTTGTTTGAATATAAAGAGAAACCACAACTAGGTTCTTACGTTCTAAGCACTGAACGTGCAGATGAATAATTATCGAAATGAACGTTAAAAAAATTATCACAGAATAAAAAAGTGACATTCAGTGTTGTTCGTGCCACAATGCTATTAGCTCTCACTGAGGTGCCAAAAGTCGCTTAAATAAAACGGCCTTTCCAAAGATTTTGTGCTAATTTCATATTCCTCCGGTACGGAGTTTAACCTAATCGTTTAGAGATATTCGTGTCGTATCGACTTTATTAATTTAAACCCGGAATTTGAGCAAATTTACATTTCTTCAAAGGCTACAGATGCAGGATAGGCCGTTCTGAGGCTCTAGTATAGGTTTTATCGAAACAAAACGTTACGATCGCGTTTGCGTTTTACCCTCAATTTGTATGGGATTTGACAGCTAAACGCAAACGCGGTCGTCACGTTATGTTTCGGTAAAACTTATACTAGAGCCACTGGTGTTTTAAATTCAAACGGATTACGGTGGGAATCGAGTTTTATGGACGCTTTACTGTAGGTAGATATGGTTAAATCGATTCTTGCTTTCTTTGAATGCTACAGGCTCATTTACTATGGTTGATTAGGATCACCTTCTGTATGTGTTCATGCTATCCTTTTTTACTTAAAGGAGAAACCAGGATAACATGGGCTTTCTGCAAATGCAATTGAACCTTGTAAAGTTCTCCAGAACGGAAATTCACTTGCTTCAATGACGTTGCAAATCTTATTTCATATCACCCTCTTTGTCATAGATCATAATAATAATGCTTTTCGAATAGAAAAAAAAGAGTTCATCAGTGTCATCGCCTCTTTCGCCATGTTCTGTATGCTGTCATTGAAACAAATGGAATTTCGCTCGTGACTTATTTAGTTACTTACAAGTTTCTTTGAGATCATCTTATTACTTCATATTCTGAAGCAGTGACACCGTTTTATAATAGATTTCTAAATAAAGTAGCCGCGTTTGTCCAAGACATAGCCCTACTTTACTACAACAAGAACGGGTGAATCATTAAATATCTCTGTTTCTTGGTAATGTTTTGTAATTCTAATCTCATCATAGAAGATAGTAGAACGTTATTCTCGTCAATGTAATGATGCGAGACGGACTGGTAACGCTCGGTAAAACACCATTTGATCTATATAACTATAGTCTGTGACATCAAAGGTTGTGTTATTAGTTTGTCGCTTTAATGTGTCGTCGTTTAGACTGGGACGTAGATAACTCGATCAATGAAAGATAACCGAAATTGATATCTGTCATCTAGATGTCCAAATGGTTATTATTATTGTTGCTAACTTTTTCCTGAGCTTTGTTTTTCTATAATGTCTTTGTCGTGTCTTTCTTGTCAATTCTTATTATCTTATCTGGGTCCTAAATGGCTGTTCGAAAATGGTTTATATAAATATGTTATAGTTTTATCTTTTGAGTTCCTCATTGTATGTGCAAGTAATGCCAATGGAGTTTCATACAACGATCTATCAAATTCGAATAATATAAATTACAACAATATGGCCACTTATTTATCTTCAAAATCGTTAAATGTGAAGACTAATATATCACTAAATAATTTTGTAAATTAAACAGATGATCTGTCGCTGTAACTTTGTGTTAATAAATGTTGTTACTTTGAAATTGAAGATACAATTAATCTTTAGGGCCTGAGTGATCTTGATGATACAAAAAGTTTTTTTCCCAAAAATGAGAATGGAATGAGACTCCTAGATAGTTTTCACAACCGTTAACTGAATTATCGTCGTCGTAATCGTTGAAGCTGTATTCTAGAATGCGATTAGGCGTAATAATAGCCAAGCATGTCAGTATCTAAATAGCTGACAATATCTACTGATTTTTGGGTTAATACCTAATACAGTCTTAGAAAGAGAACAGTGAATGTTCTCGATTATTTATTTTCTATTGGCACGCTCGGCTGTTCAGATAAGCATTAGCATCTGAAACAATTAGCGTCATATCTAGTCGTCTCAAGGGTAACCTATCGAAGTTTCGAAAAACACTTGCCCGATTTTCACTTGTCCGAAAACGGTTAACCGAATTCTTATAATCCATATACTTTGTTTACCATACTTTTGAAATATCGCTGGTTTGTTTTCCCACATTGTCGTTTTCCCGAAACTCAATAACCCGAAGAACGATTGCCAATTTTATTATTTGACAACCGAATTGTTTACCACCTTTTCATAATTCCGATGCTACGTAAAATCGAAATCTCATTTTACACGATTAAAAAAACATTCAGATATGCTAAAAACCCTAAAGAAGTACATTTTTAAATTGCAATGCGAAAATAAACTTTAGGTTTAGGTTACATTTAATAATTTGCATCGACATGCTACAATTTCGATCTTTTAATATGATAGCGGGATAATAATATTTCGGACTTAATACTTTTCGGCACTTAAAACTAGTTGGCAAATGATCCTTCGGAATTTTAATAAGTGTCTATTCGAAACATAAGCGAAATAAAATTACAACGAACTGAGAATTGGGAAAATAATAATATGGGAAAAGAAATTTCGGGCAAACAAAAATTCAGCCAACTGATAAAAAGGGAAACGTTTTCGGGATTTTAATATTCGGTAATACGATTTTCGAGTTTATGATAGGTAACCCGTCTCAAGATGTGTTGCATATGGTTGGTGCTGCAATAATGCAGATTGCGCAGGTGTTGGTCCACTTTTCTGCCTAATAGTTAGCTTCGGTCGGTCGCAGAGTTAACGATTCGTTGCTGATATGATAAATGATCTACATGTATGTTTGAAGTGAGTTCAAGTATTTGTTGAAAATGCTTGCTGTGAAATGACTACAGAATACGCTTTACGCTCAGGCGCTCAAACTCGAAGTCAAATAAATATTATATATATATATATATATATATATATATAAATATTTGCTTCTGGGAATCGAATCCGTGTTCGCTAGCTTGGATCACAACTTTGTTACTAAACGAGTCTTTAATAATAAATTATAAAATTACTGTTAAAATAGATGTTTGTTTATTAAAACTGTTCATCTAATTAATGACGCAAGTCCATTTTATTTTACTGATATGCAGATGCTGTCGGGATACCTGGCCGCAAATTATTAAAACAAGTAATTACTAACGAACGTTTTCTCCTAATGCACGGGAAAATTAACCGTATTACTTAGCTAAAAGAGTTAATGACACTAACAGCTGTACATTATCCCCCGCCCGTAAAGCGTAGTTCCTGCCGCATTGTCTCTGGACAAAACCGTGTGTGTTCGATTAGGTGTTATGATAACGGTTGTTTTGGTGTCGAAATTTATATCATGTCGATCTTTCACCGAATCGTTCTTGTTTTGCGCGCTAAATTAGCTCATTTTAGACTTTTATAATTAAAATTAGTTGTTCTGTGATGTCAAAAATGTAGATTCGAGACCTTGCGCAACTATTCCATGTTTTGTTATTTAGTCTAGCAGAATTTTGTTCATTATATAATCCTAAAAGGGTTTTTTTGTACGTTTTTGGGTGTGTGTTTCTAGTACATATGTTACGTTACATTTAGGTATATTGTAGGTAAACCCGTCCTGCTTTCCGGGACAGGTCGGGATGCGTAAATGCATTTTCCCGACGATAAAAAAGGACGTAAAAAAAGTACCTGGAATACAGAGAATAATAAAAAGCGTGTCTAATGCGGCAATTAGGGTTGATGACTAAGTTTTTTTATGATGTCATTCGAACCAGTTTTTGGAGAGGAACAAATGTTTGTATGGCAGCAACTACAATTACAGAACATAAATACCCAAAAAATTGAGACAAAGATTGACCTCGCTGGCGGCAGCGCAAAACGCTTCATACAGTACGATTACTGTTAGTTAAGACCTGACAGACGGATTGCCTTCATTTAATTTTCAACTTTAATTTCATACAAATAAAGCATTTTTCAGAATACTGTTACCCACATCTACCGATTTAGTAATAACTATTTTATTTGTATAAGATTAAAGTTGAAAATTAAATGAAGGCAATCCATCTGTCAGGTCTTAACTAACAGTAATCGTACTGTACTGATAGACACATAGGTATGACGTCAGAACTGACATTTGTACTAATCGTTGTATGGAAAATCAGGTAAATTGTTGTTACGGTCTCGAAATACTGCGTTTAAGTACATAGTTGTCATACAATTTTGTTTCTATAAAAGCGTAAGGATTCTATTGGTAGCTTTAAATTTACTCTTGGGCAATAAAAAAATGCATATGATTTTAATTATATTTTAGTTTACTATCCATTTAGCATCACTACATTATCAATTTGAACATGAGGCATCATGCCTATTGCAGTTAGCAAAGAAAACCTACCACACTACTTTGCTGACTGTAGCTGCTAACGTTTTTTATTAGATAAATGTGCAGATTGCTGGTACGTAGATCTCGAGTGCGCTTGGTCGTCGGTTATTTGTAAAATTACTCCATCTATTAGCATTGCAATTGCAGAGAATGATGACTAGGTCACGTTCTGTCAAGTCCAAGTAATGTTTATCCAACTTAACCTTGCTGTATAGTAGGCTCATGATTGAGCATACTCAAAAATAATTTTTAGTTTCATATTCTATTTGTCCTTATTTGTCGGGACAAGTTACTATAATGTAATAGTAATTTTTTTGACAACAGACAATCATTCACAGACATTCATCAGGCCAAGTGTGTGTCGGCCCACGCGCAGTGTAGGGTTCCGTAGTTGCCTGTCTATCTTAGTTACATCGACACGCGCGCGCCAATTAAATGGTGCGGTTGTGTCGGCCGCATTTGTACGAAAGTTAGCCTTTCTAAGTACATTTTATGTTGGTCGACTGTTACATCCCCAGTAGTAGCCATTTAGCTAGCAGGGGAGGGGGGGGGGACACACCACATGACTCGAACAAAAATTTAGGGCTTTAAAATCCACTATCTCGCAAACGAATCACTGAGTTGAAAAAATGATTTTAAGAAACCCAAAATATTTTATGGGTTTAAAGAGAAAAAAAATACATCCTCAGTATAGGTGTAGGAAAGGTACCCTAAAAATTTTTTTTTCAATGATTTTGTTTACTGTTTTGTCGGCCTGATTGATTTATATACCCATGCCGAATTACAGTTTACTAGTAGTAAGGGTTACTGAGCTAAGCCGAAAACGGACGGACGGACATGGCGAAACTAAAACTTCCTTGTTGACTACGGAACCCTAAATGGATCGTGCATTTAGATAGTGAATCGAGTGAAGCATATCTAGAAAAACAACAAAAGCAAACCAGCACAAAAAAGGTAGTTACAAGAACTTCAGGGCCTTTTAGCGGTTAAATAATTAAACAAACTTAAAATTCAAGTAAGTAACAAAAAGCTACAGTACCTACCTAGTTTAACTTTCTAAAGAATCAGTCCTCTAAATGAACCTCACGTACTAATTACATAAGTTCGTTCGTAAAAGGGCATTAAATGCCTAAGTAGGTACATGAAGGTTCACATACGAAATGGGCTGGTGGGTAATCGTAAACCGAAACACGTCACTTGACTCCATAATACCTACGACTTCCACAAAAGAAAGAGGACGTGAAAGTGACAAATATCGTGTCCTTGATACCACCCTTGAGATATGTAATGTTATTTACGAAGTAGGGAATGCTCTGTGAGTATGTACGTTTTTGTGAAATATTAGCGACTAGCTGATGCCCGCGGCTTCGCTCGCGTGGTTATAGGAAAATGTAACATATTGAATTTTCCCGTGGGAATTAGACTTTTTCCGTTTTTGGAAAAAGTAGCCTATGTCACTCTCCAGCTTCTAAACTATCTCCATACAAAAAATCACATCAATACGACGCTCCGTTGCGACGTGAAAGAAGAACAAACATACACACTTTCGCATTTATAATATTAGTAAGGATTATGTGCGAGTTTGCTAACCCAATTATCAGTGACTATCACGGTTATCGAAACATTTATGTGGCTATAGAAATAAAATATATCCGAAAGAAGTTGATATCTCGTAATTCTGTTTTACGTACAGAACTTTGATACCTAGAACCTAGAAGTTTTTCTATGTGACGCGGCTCAGCTCATTACAATTATATTTTAACTGTCTCTAACTAGATTTTCTCGCGGAATCGTAACTCGCACTCCCATACAAACTTCCTCTCTCTGTTAGACCTGTTCAAATTATATCATAACCACCTACAACTACTCTGGACTCTTAAATGTGCGTTTCATAAATTCGCTCATGTAATCATTGCAGCAGCGATTTTCCCGCGACGATAGCGCATCTTAATTTTATCAGTCAAAGATAACCAGGACCGATGTGTAACTTCGGTCGTATTAATAGTTTGTAAACCTAAAACAGACTATATAGGACGATTTCAATCTTTCTAGCCTTTACACTGCTCACTGATAGTAGTGATGCAATATTGTGCCAAGCGCTACGCTTACTTTTAGGTACATACGGGGATTTCGTATGCTACGAGCTACGGTTTACCCGGGATCGCTACATGTGCGCAGTTAACCAGATTATCTACATCTACACTAATATTTTAAAGAGGAAAGATTTGATTGTTTGTTTGTTTGTATTGAATAGGCTCCAAAACTACTGGACCGATTTGAAAAATTCTTTTACCATTAGAAGCCGACATTATCCCTGATCAACATAGGCTACTTTTACCGCGGGAAAATGCTTCATTTCTACGCACTAACCGTTCGAAGCCGGGCCGGGCAGCTTAGTCAATACTAAAATAGTTCTTTAATAGTAAAGATTATCGCTGGATTAAACTTAGATTGCGTTTCTAATGAATGTGTTGAGTTGCGCTATCCTCGAGGTTGCCGAGACAAAGATTCCTTCAAACAATGATCCGTTCCCTATTGTTACTACACGAGCACGAACAGTACGAACATGGCAATCAATTACAGAATAATATCTACGTTGTCAATACAATGCATAACAGAATAAAGAAATACTTACCGTTGATTTGTCAACCGCCTTGTATAAGAGTTGCATCGTTTGAAAATTATTTGGATAATGGATTTTCACGCTATTTTGAATATACGTAGAACCTAGTTAAAAACCCACATTGCAATACAAACACATACGTAAACAATTTTCCTCGCATTACGGGATTTTATACAAAAATGACCATTTACTTAAATTAACTAAAAATATTTAGCGGCATATTATCAAAGAAGCATATATTGAGCGTAAATAAGCAAACTGGACCCGAAGATATAATATTCTCTATAAAAATAAATAAAAAATAACTAGGTAAATAATGCATCACCCTAATAACAATTTCATAGTTCTAAGCAATTTGAAACTATTAACACCTAAATATAAATACGTTATATAAAAAGTCACGAGTTTCTATTGCTCACGTTTATAAATAAACTTTTACTTTAAGTTATGTTTACACGACCTACCTTGAGGAACATCGCGTATCACAACAAAAAATATTAAAATTATACCATTCACTTTTTGTCACTCGCGTTAAGTACTGGTAAGTGTGGAGGCAACGTCAGTTATGCGGGAGGCTGTCGCGCGGCGGCGGCGCGTCTGTTTGTCTGCGTGCGCGCATACATCACGTGCATCCATGACGGTGGCGCCGCGAAGCCGGCTCGCTGCGGCAGAGTGTGGAACTAACGGGGCTTTTCACGGTCCAGCGGTTATCTATAGTACTGAATGGTTGCAATCTGACGAAATCGTTATTGCAACTTGTATACAGATGCCGAAGCGCTTTTAGGACTGAATGGCGATGAAATAAAAACGAGGAAATAGCTCTACTTTTATCAAGTTGCGGTAACTTGTGGGTTATTTGGGTTATAAACGGAACTAGGTTATTAACTTATTATTTAGGGCATTTATGTTCCTGATATATTAGGGATTAGGATATAGGGAGAGGGAGAGAGAATAATTTATTCACAATTGGTACAGGTAAAAACTATGTCAGAGCTTACTCATTTGAGGCTCAAGTTTAGTCTCGATTGTCATTTAAATACATGTATGGTTCCTACTAATTGCTCTGTCGAGTTTGCTATGTTACAACAAACGTGAACGTGTTTCTTTGCACAAACACAAACAGAACACTTTGTTACACGCTACAATACGAGTAGTAGAAAGTTTTCGGACTGAAACAGTGATTAAAGAGAGACAAACAAAATCCCTAGTCACACAAAACTACTCCATGCACTTTCCAGTCAGACTGTGTCAATAGGAGGGAGCAAACAGAGGCTGGAGTAGTGCCTGCTCCTGTGTCCCTAGGCGAGCGCAGTTTAACGAGTGAATATCTGCTCTTTGGATGCTCGTTTTTGAAACCGGAACTTTTCGGTGAAATCAATTTGGTTACATACAACAAACATTTGCTTTGGTGAACGGTTTCATGTGATGCACGTCAATAAAGTTTGGTTGAACGAAACTATTATCAATTGAGCTCATCATCATTTTAGATCGGGTTTAATTGTGGGTCAAGCCGCCCCGTAGGAAGCCAGTCACTGTCAAGCTGGTCTAAATATGCAGACATTCAGATGTACGAATAGTAATGATCACAAGAATTAATACTAACAATCGGTTTAATTGCTTTGACTCATTGCGGATAGAAATACACAGGTTAAATAGATCTTAAACAAAGCCATTGCGCTCAATCTTCGTTCTATTTCCATTTGATTTTCCGTTTGTTTGTTCGAGTCACGTTTTAGGAGCGTAGTAAACCTCACCGAGGTAATGATCATTCATGAGACTGTTTAGCTAGGCACAACATGATAGTTATTACTGGTCAGGACATTATGGAAGCCTGTCGGCGTAATAGTTGAATATGTTGTTGCGTTAGTTTTAAACTGCCCATTTAAACAACTCATTAACTTCATTCTGATATTCGTGTGTGTAACTAACGCGCCAAGACGATAAAACTAACATGCTATTTTAACTACATTATGTATGCCATTGTATCCTACTAATATTATAAATGCGAAAGTTTAGATGTTTGGATGTTTGTTACTCAATCACGCTTAAACGGCTGAACCGATTTGAATGAAATTTTGCACGACGATAGTTTATAGCCTGGATTAAAATATAGGATAGTTTTTATCCCGAGTCCACGGAGACGAAGTCGCGGGCGGAAGTTAGTAGAGAAATATAAAGAGCCATCAGAACCCAAATGATCCTAATATACGCCGGTGTAGAGACAATCGCAGAACAAGTAATTGATATGGAAATAGCAGTGGGCTATATTATGTGCTACATTCATTATAAACAGATACAACTATACTGACAAACGCAGTTAAAACGCTGCTCAATGGTTGTTCGACCATCAAGGTATTTGATGAAATTAACGTAACATTTGATTAAGTCTCTGGATATTTTGAATTTTACCTGGAGAAATTGGCGACACCTATAAAGTAGTCCGTTACTAACATTAGGAGTACTAGTAATGGCAAGGAATCTTTTAATATAATCGCGGTCGATGTGTAATCCGGCTACTAAGAGGATTATTCCGAATTCGTTAACATCCGAAAAATAATCCATGTTTGCTAACAGATTTTTGCGAATCTATAGTAGACTAATCCTCTTCAAGTTTGACCTAATCCGGGCTTAATGTATCCATTCAACTTATAAACCCGTCACATCACGACAAAAGTTGCTAACTAGGACATCGAATTGATGACATATATTTTATGCGATGGAATCTTGTAATTTGAAGGTTATTAGAAACACACATTATCCGATAAAGCAAATCTAGGGTTTAGACGGTTTAATAACTATTCATGGCGCAATCATGGTCGGCCAATGACCAAGCTAGCCTAGGCGAGGCATTCATTTGACTAAACAATAGTGACATCGTGGGTAAAGGCATTTGTACGACTTAGTGAAATCTTCCACATGTTTGCTACTCAATCACGCTTAAACAGCTGAACCGATTTGAATGAAATTTTGCACAAAGATAGTTTATAGCCTGGATTAAAATATAGGATAGTTTTTATCCCGGGTCCACGCGGACGAAGTCGCGGGCGGAAGCTAGTGCTTAATAATAATAAGTACCAATGTAAGTAGCGATCTCAGAAAAAGCATTGGAACACAACACCCCTGTTCCCTATAAGACAGGTTAACCTAGTTTAGGCCACAGGACACCGTTCCTAGGCTTATCCTACTATAATATTATAAATGCGAAAGTTTAGATGTTTGGATGTTTGTTACTCAATCACGCTTAAACGGCTGAACCGATTTGAATGAAATTTTGCACGAAGATAGTTTATAGCCTGGATTAAAATATAGGATAGTTTTTATCCCGGGTCCACGCGGACGAAGTCGCGGGCGGAAGCTAGTCTAACAATAAGTGCATTCTGTATGTACCATACCATATATGTGTACCTGCTTATGCTAGTAGTAAGCTGATGTATGTACTGATACCACAACTCGCCACTGCCACAGAATAAGTAATAGTACTATGAATACTGCTTTGTTTTGGTATGCTCAGACTATGACGTCGATTGAATGGTTTAGGTGGACTATTAATAAGGCAATATTTATCGAAACGTGTGCTCAGGATTTATAATATAGGTATGCTTATGTAAGTTAGGCGTGTATAGGTCGGCGGTCACCTGTACTTTACCTTAGTCGCTACAGGGGCCTACCCATTTGGTATAATTAGTTTTCTCCCAATGAATTATAATATTTTTTCTCGTGAAAGACGGGTTTTTTGCTAGGCCTAGGTTATATGTTGTAGTTATAGTGAGTTTACCGAGTTCATATTAATTTCCCCGTGTCTCCCTATTTTACTCCAGTCGCTTTGACTAAGGTTTAAGATTTAATGTCAGGTTCACGTAGCATGCAAAAAGTTTATTCTCGATAGGAAGAGCCGATTGTCTTGGCAAGAGATTGTGGCCAATTACTGCTCATTCAAGGCCGGTAGCTGTAACTATAAGCCAAAACAATGACTAATAAATAATCAGCTAAGCTTGAATAACTGATAAAAATAGACACGGTATTTGATTTGTCAAGTTACTATTACTTTTACATTTCTATCATGTTTTTTCCGTAGTCAACATGGAACCCTTATAGTTTCGCCATGTCCGTCTGCGAATTAGCTCAGTAACCCTTACTACTAGAAAGCTGTGATTCGGCATGGGTACATAAATCAATCGCGCCGACAAAACGGTAGAATAAAATCTGGAAAAAACTTTTTTTTGGGTACTACCTCCCCTACACGCAAAGTGGGGATATATTTTTTTCTCTTTAAACCCATATTGCAGGGTATCGTTGGACATCTTGTTTAAAAATATTATGGGTTCCTGATGACATTCATCAACTTTGTGATCCGTTTGCGTGATATTGGGCTTTACGCCCTAATTTTTGTTCGAGTAACAAAGACAGACAGGCGACTACAGAACCCCACAGTGCGCGTGGCCCGACATGCACTTGACCGCTTTTACTTATACCGTTCCGTCGACAATACAAACTGTGAACATCTTTACCGATTATCTGGGTATTACCTATATATCAGTAGCTTGAATACATAGGGAAAGATTATTATTTCGCAGTGAAATAGTTATAGCAATGTTATACTTATATCGGTACTATAGATAATTATGTAAAAGCCGTTCATAACTATCTTTCTATCTATCTATGTAGCTATATTACGAGCACGCTGCACGATGCTAGACTCGGGTTATGTTGGCCCAAATTCGTGGATGAATGTTGTCGAATGTGAGTGTAGGCTCTTTTATTATCAGCCCCGATGACGTAAGTTTTTACCGTCCGTAGGTACAGTCAACTTTAATTTGGGACCCACTTAAGGTTGACAAAGCTGTCAAATTATATAGGAATACAAAAAATATTTTTGCGAAAAGGGTCGTAAATTAAAGAATGCGACCGACCGTACGAACTGGAAAACTCTTGGGTCGGATGGTTTGCGTTTGCACGACTTTTACTATGCGCTAATGTAATAAGGAGAGACGTTTCATATTTTATATTGATACATCAAAAACGTGCCCCGAATTGGATTTTTGGTCTGGTAAACGAAATTAAGGTAGCGGACCGAGGGCTCGACTAATACGGTGGTTGATAACAGTCTAAATAAGTTATTCTTACTTTCATTACCAATAAATAAAACTCACGAATGCATTATTTTAAAATGGCTTTGTTTACCTAAAAAGGTAAGCTGTTTTCGTAGGCGTGCAAATCACGCGTGTAAAGTTGAATCATTGTGAATCATGCGTGCATACCTCTACGCATTGCGTGTAGAGCGGACTTATACTACTCTAAAAAGTCGTTAACTGCTGGCGTCTCATTTAGTGACTTACAAATATTATGTTATAAAAATCTGTGTCTGCATAAGCATGACGAAAACACATAGTATGATCGACGTGCCATAGAGGCAGTTATGGACTAGGTAGGCTCACTAGCTAGACCAAGGAGTAGTCTAGGAGGAGCAAAGGGCTTTTAGCAGGGGAACTTATTGATTTGCCGCATCAACCCGTGCTGGAAATAAGATCCGTCCAATTTAAGAGACTAACGATGTATAATTGAATAAGTGCTCGTTGTATGCCCACTATGAATACCTTACTTTTTGGTAACCAGTACGCTTACCATGAGTTGGACAATGACGGCTTACGCTAACGAGTTCGAGTTTTCTATCTGTGCATCCCGCTCGTACTGTCAAAGTGCAATAGAGATGCACAGATAGAAAACTCGATTCTTGTTAACGAAAAATGACAATGTCAAACTCATGGTAGCCGTATTGGATGGATTATTTTTTATGAGTTTGAATTATTTGTATTAAAATATGTTATATGCTTAAGTTTGCCTATAACATGAGGTGTTTAACATCTCAGGTTCAAATTGGTTTGTAAAAAGTTATTTTTTATTTATAAATCTTAATGCTGGTCGAGCTACGGTAGCCTAGTGGTTTAGGCATGGGACTGTCAAGCGGCGGTCGTGGGTTCAAATCCCAGCTCGTACCAATGAGTTTTTCGGAACTTATGTAGGAATATTTACCGTTAGCTTTTCGGTGAAGGGAAACATCGCGAGGAAACCGGCCTAATCCCAATAAGGTCTTGTTTCCCTCTGGGTTGGATGGTTAGATGGCAGTCACTTTCGTAAAATTTAAGCCTATGCCAAATCTTGAGATTAGATGTCAATTGACATCTAATGTGCTTTAAAGCACACCCCGTTATATGATTATAACTCTCACTTAATTAGATAGGGATCGCACCTGTAGAAGATAGCTAGGCAGTTGCAAAGGTTGCATCAAATATTTTAACAGAAAGCTCGAACACCATTAATTAATTAATTTGTCTTTCCAAAACAACAACTATCCATCATGGATCAGTTTTTGTTTTTTTATATATAGTCAGCTAAGTTTTCTAATCAATAGGTAAGTAAATACCATTTTTGACGTTTGTACGAACGTATTTCACCTCGAATCGGGCTTCTTACGCCACAAAACCTTGCGATTAATAGAATTACCGCAAGTAAGAGAAAGCAGTAGCGACTATATAGCACGTATTTAGTGCAATACCATTAAATATGAACATAAACAAAACTCTAATTCAATTTAATTTTTCGTTTGTTAAAAACAAACTGTAGATACAAACGCACATACACATTTGCCTCGAAATGGTCACAACTCAGCATAAGTAACCGCGCCAGTTAATACAACTATTATAAAAAAGGGTCCGGGCACACAAGTTAAGATATATTTGCAGAACGTTAAGTTTTAATTGAAAGCATCCTAAATTGAATTTGTTTTTTGTTGCAGGTAAATACCCTAATGATACGGCTACTGGTCTGTTTATTCCGGTGACGTGCCGTAAGTACAATAAACAACAAGGGTTACTAACTTTTAGCACGTAACTAGTGTTATTTTCTATGTAATTATGTGATTTAGGTTCATTATCAGATTTAGGTTCGCGTCTTTTCGGTGGACATTGCCAAAGTTAAGGGCTTTAAAGTCTAATTTTTGGTTTAACTCTGAATCCGCATAAACGGCATCGCCTCTTCTATAATTCTATGCGATAAAAACATATTATATATAAACATAAGCCCTTAATTATTGCCCACTGAAAAGAAGATTTTTGTTTTACTGACTGAAAATAACCCGGATGTGTTGTAATTTATACATTTTAAGGTTTTTTTGAATGAATGATTAATCTTGACTTTGAGCCCGGAAATAAAATAAAAAACCAATTAAACAATTACATGAATTTAGGAAATTCACTATTACGTCTTTATAAACGTTTCACCGAATGCATTGTTTCGCCGAATTTTCATTACATCGTTTTTTTCCCAGAAATCTTTTTTTTTCATTACAGGTAAATAGGTCATTCTGTTAGGTTAGGTTTGTTACAACAATCCTCAAAAGTTTACTGTTTATAAAAAAACGCGTTTTTGATCGATTTTAAAAATGAAAATTCTGCGAAACATACGTTCGATAAATCGTTTATCGGTTAAACAAGGGTCAAACATTTTATTGTGAAAGGTTCAAAGGATTTTAAACTGTGCGTGCAGTGATTTATCTTTCCGGTGAAAACGACAGTCTCGGATCAGGCGAAGTTTTTGTCATACAAAACACGGCAAAAGGAAACTTTCCGAATGCATAAAGTTCTAATAAAGAGCTTTTGTCACGTCTTTCTTTTACGACACTATTGTCTGGGATCTATTCTCTTCGCCCAGGTCAGATGGGGTCAAAGTAGGATTAAATACGCTTAATATTGTAATGAAATCTCTGTTGTGATTATACCCCGCAATCTTGTTGCGCTGTCAACACAGCAGGGGGAGGTAATAAATGGTACCGTTCTAATAAATAATGTAGTGATCCTACTAATACCATAAATGTGGAAAGAAATTGATAAAAGTTATATATATATTTAGTTCACCACTCGCCCCTGGCAAACTTGTCACACTTGTTTCTTATTACTAATAATAATATTGAATATGTAATATTAGGTTTAAAGCAATAAAGATTATATTATATTATCTAGAACACAAACACTCGCAGAAACAAATATATATGGGGTACACATAGAGTACCAACAGACATAATGCTATAGACCTGGTTCATAAATAAGTATTATGAAAATTATGTGAACAAAACAACCTAATTATGAGATGTGACAAAATTGCCGGGTTTACACGCTTAATGACACATTTGTCGTCAAGCGCACTTAAGTCGACAAAAACAACCAAAGTATTTTGTTTGGTCGTAAACCAACGAGTAGTGTTTGTCAAATAAACGCAAGAGCTACGAACCGTCGAAATCGTGTTCTCGAAATTGTCTATTCCATAAATTGGAGTTACACAGTGTCGGGGTTCGCGTTTTCAATATTGTCTCTGAATACGTATTGGTTTCCTAGGCGCTCTATCGCGGGTTTTACAGTTCAAACCGGGAATGGTAGTCCATAACTGACTCAGTTGGAACTTGTAAACGTAATCACGCCCACAGCTTTTTGAGGGTCACATGTGCTTCTGTTTCTGCTTCAATATACTTTAGTAATTTATTTTGCATCAAGTATGAAATTAAAATGGCAAAGCACCGCTTGCTTATACAATTCTGTAGATGCTTTAGCCCAAGGGAGCATTTTAGCATTCATTTACGACTTCCCTTTAACCCTAAAGCCTAATCTCTTATCTTGCATTTTGCTTAATACAGGGTGCTCGAGAGGAATCTAAATAATTATGCCAGCGTGTTCACGATCACTATCATCAGAGCGTTATTTCCGGCGTGTTCATCACCATTTTTAGACAATAAAAATGACATTTATAGGACTTTTTTATTTTACTAAAGGTCTGTTTCACAAAGTCTGAGTTAAGTATTGGATAGCTAAGTAACAAATAAATTAACTACCAGATAAAACTTCCTGATAAAATAGTTCCTGTTTCACAAGCGTCTACCCATTAAGTTTATGTGCCAGTTTGCTACTTTTAAGTTACAGATGGCAACATCGCACTTTGACGTTTCGATTTACGGAACATGTGAGAGCATATAAAAAAGATTTAAATTTACCAATCTGAAAAGTATTCAAAGTGCATCTTTTATGCATTATTTTGTGTTACGTATTAATATACCTTAAATGCATATTCTGCAACTATTATAATGATCCGAAAATATTATTTTAGAAATCACTAATTTTTATATGGAACGAAACGTAATTAAAATGTCAAAGAAAGAAAAAACTACTGCTTGGTTGGGTTTGTTTTGTCGTTGTGTTAAATAGTTTTTCATGGTTTTGCAAATACAACAATGTCTCAAACGTGAGAGGAGCATTAATTTGACGCGAGAGGAGGTTGACATTTTAATCAAACTCAAGTAGTCGATCCATAGATGATATAGCATAATCCCTGAAACATCTTTAATTTGTGAAACAACGATTATTCATGTACATGTACCTAACTAATGTTATTGTTCCGCCAACTAACCGCCAAATAACTTCCTTATCTGACAGGTGATCTTACCTATAATTTACTTAGCACTTTATTTACCAGTTAAGCTTTTTGAAGATTGTGAAACGCCAAAGATGACTTTATTCGCCAGATAAGTGGCAAGTAGCTTATTCAGGACTTTACTTGGACATTGTGAAACAGGACCTAAAATTTGTTATGAATGAAAAATAAACGGGTTTGGTTAGGGCTTGAATCATATATTTTTACTCATTAAGCCCTCATTAATACGTTGATAAAATTATTTGGATTCCTCTCGAGCACCTTGTAATACTAATTAAATTCGAAGCTCAACCAATTATTATTTATGCTAAGTAAGCTAACCTTAATGGGAAAATCGTGATCCTAATGTCTAGATGGATACTAAAAGCGCAATAACAATTCCTGATACTATTACAATCCGATTACAAGTCGTCTAATTCTCATTTTTTGAATGAAGCCTCATCTTTCAAACATCTGTTAAACTTTATTAAAAAATCACCTCTTCGATTACCCCAAGCGCCAGAAGGTTCGGAATAGCAAAGCCGTGCACTTGTCGTACAAATTACTACCGGCTTTACTGTTTTATTACAGGGTTCCTTTTAGTCAAAGCATTATTATCAAGTCCAATTATCGTCACAAGGGCCTTAGGCTCTGGAAATTAATTTATTTCCTTTATGACATATTTATAGAAATTATTTTCTAACTGGCTACGGAACGAACTTAGTCTTGTCGTTTGAGTATAAATTAAACAACGATGACTCACAAGTTTGTATGGAGAGTCGACTATAGTCGACCGTGCTGAGGACTCTTAACACGCCTCTTCTACAGTATAAACTCGAAAGTGACAGATAATGACAGACTTATTTATCGCCTTTAACTAAAATATGTTTGATTGACGTTTATGCATAGCGCCATAAGTGTATAGGGACGAGGACTTAATTAACTTTTGTAACTCAATATACTGTCCGTTTCATTAATAATTCCAGCACAAGGGCCACTAGGGATCCTTTAATCCCATCCACCGGCGTAATATAACAAGATATCATCGGAAACTGTTGCCTTGAACGTTCACGGTTCATGTCATTCTTTAACTAACTTGTTACATAGGTAGACATAATGCTTTCCGGTCACGAACCGTCTTTATGAGATGTAGCTTAGTTAATAATATGTCATAGGTCCTTTATATCACATTACTCGATTTAACCTTCGAATTCATTCGGTGAAATTAATTTTTCATCGTTAGTTTTCGTGGTTGGTATTTCAAGGTGCCTAATTCTGACATGAGACAGGTTTTTGTTAGATGAACAATAGTACATTACGTATCTAGGGCGGTGAATTCGTGAATGGCCCAGATCGCAGGTGTTTGTGGCCCGAACCGAAGGTGAGGGTCATAAATATGCGATCTGGGGCTTTACTAATTACCGCCCGTGGTGAGTACACAATTTAACAGTTAAACTCGCATTATGGCCAGGTGTGACGTAAAAAGTATTATATTATATTGTGTGTAAGTAAAACTGAACATGTCCCTTTGCTGAATAATGGTGAAGCGGCTAAAATAAAAAGTAATACTCCATTATCGTGCTTCAAAATATTGGGTATTCATTCTTCCTGCGGTAACAAACGAAAATAAACTGAGCTCCACCGTCTTAGAGCACCTTTCAGGTTTTTAAGACTACCCGATCCTTTATCGTAAACGTTTATACTGCGGCCCAGAAACTGTATAAATTGACCATTTTCTTTTTATTCTTTTAGTCGCTAGGGAAGCGGAGTTATTTGCATGTTTGTAACCATTAGCCGCGAATTATCGTCCATTACTAGAGTCGGCTAATACAATCGTCCACGAACGTGTTTTTTTTTTCCTTGCGAATACGGAAATTTGCTTAACTGATTGTATTATCTACTATTATTTATTACGGTCTTAAAGGCAAGCTGGTTCAATTAACTGAAATCTCATTTATGACTGTTTAATAGGCATGGTGACTAAATTTTCTCGAACCAGTGTTTGGAGAGGAACAAATGTTTGTATGGGAGCAACTACAATTATTTAAAGAACAGAAATACCCAAAAAATTGAGACAAAGATTGACCTCGCTGGCGGCAGCGCAAAATGCTTCATACTGATTGACATCTGTCATACCTACGAGGGGCGGCTGGAAAGTAATCTCCTTGGTTAAAAAAATATGCGAAAATGATACTGGCTGAAATGCATTCTTGTTCTTTGGTTATTCTTTTTTTGAATTATTTGACGTTCATTTGTTTTTTCTGTTCCATTTTTCTACAATTCTCGAATGTTTGCGACATATCGGTTGAAAAAATGAATATTGCTAAAATTGAACATCGTGCAGTGATTAAATTTCTAACAAAAGAAAGAAATACTCCCTCACAGATCCGAGAACGTATGATGTGTGTGTTCGGTAGTTCGTGCCCTTCCGAATTTACTATAAAGTTTTGGTCTAAACAATTTAAACTCGGTCGTGAGAGCTTGGAAGATGACGCTCGTAGTGGAAGGCCGGTTTCTGCCGTTACGAACGAAAATGTAGCCAAAGTTAAAAAAATAATTTTAGAAGACCGACGAGTGAAGCAGTGGGAGATTGCTAGAGATGTGGGCATCAGTAAAGAAAGAGTCAATGAGATAATTCATGTGCATCTGAATATGTCCAAGGTGAGTGCACGTTGGGTCCCCAGAATGTTAACGGCGTTTGACAAGGACCGACGCGTCAAATGTTGTGAGGAGTTTTTGGAAATGAGTCGAGGTAATGAGCAAGAAATTGTTTCTAAAATGGTGACGTGTGATGAGACCTGGATTCGACAGTGGGACCCCGAAAGCAAACAAGAGTCTTTGCAGTGGAAATTCAAGGATGAGAAGCCTCCTCGGAAGTTTAAGGTCAGGCCGTCGGCAGGCAAACTTATGGCTACCGTATTTTGGGATACAGAAGGAATTTTACTAATAGATTATTTACCAAAAAAAAGGACAATGAATGCTGAATATTATTCCAGCTTACTGCATCAGTTACGAGACGCGATAAAAGAAAAGAGGAGGGGTAAACTTAGCAAAGGGATCCTGATTTTACACGATAATGCACCTGTGCATACCGCCCGCACAACGACGCTTACCATGAAGGAATTAGGGTTCGATGCCGTTAACCATCCACCTTACAGTCCAGACCTAGCCCCATGCGACTATTTTTTATTTAGACACCTCAAAAAATATCTCCGAGGAAGACGATTTCTGACCGATGACGAAATGAAGGCTGCAGTTAGTGACTTTTTTGACGAGAAGCCGAAAGATTTTTTTTTTCATGGGTTAATGTCAATATTTGACAAATGTAATAAGTGTATTTCACTAGCAGGGGACAATATTGAAAAATAAAAAAAAATCATAGATGACAGTCTTTTGTTTCATACTTAGGTAGATTTCTTTTCAGCCGTCCCTCGTAGGTATGACGTCACAACGACATTTGTTAGTACAAAGTACATGTATCGTAGTATGGAAAATCAGGTAAATTGTTGTTTAGGTCGCGAAATACTGCGTTTAAGTACATAGTTGTCGTACAATTATATTTCTATAAAAGCGTAAGGATTCTACTTTAAATTTATTATTGGACAATAAAAAAAATGGTTATTTTTCTAAACTTTCAATCTTTTTACGATTTTAATTATATTTTATTATTTATACTTTATTACGATAATTTGATGGTTTACTATCCAATTAGCATCACTACGTTATCAATTTGAACATGAGGCACCATGCCTATTCAGATTAATATTGATTGTATTTTATTCGATACCTATGTATTTGTAATATAGTTCTTTGTCTGGCGGCAGGCGCAAAACCTACGCCGTTATGTCTCTGCCTCAACCCGTATCTATAGGGCACTAGCGATATATTCGTATATTCATACATATGTAAAATATTATATTTTCGAATAGCGAAATCTTAATTGTCCTTTACCACTAAACCAAGCGATTGGAGAAACTTCATAAGACCAATTTGCGGTATCATCTACCCAATTTCTACCAATTTAAACATACATGTACCTAAGTTGATATTTATTTTATTTATTTATTTATTTCCCCACTTACAACTATCTTTACAGGTACTAAACCTAAGACAATAGTGTAACTATTAACATTTTTATCTTACCAATTTATTCTAAGTTATGGCGCCTATAACATAATGTGAACAAAGTGGACTTTTTGAATTCAGTCATAGAACACCAAAACAAATCAATGTTCTCGGCTACTACGTTAAGGGTCCGCACAGCGCGCGTCAGCGGCGCCTTGCCGAGCAGGTTGGTGCGCCCGCACCGCTCGGCTAGCAGCCGCGGCCGGCGCCGCCGCCACACGTACTTGTCGGGCACGTACAGGCTCATACAGCTCAACACTTGACTGTTGTAGGCTTTCCCCCTTAGCAACCGGAACAAGTATGTCGCCAGACACAGCTCTCTGCGCACCTGCAATTCGTTGTACCCCACCATGCCCAGGACGAACAGCGTAGGATACATAAGAGGGTAAAAAGGATATACTCCATATTGCCGTAAATACAAAAAACGAGTAAATTTATTTTGTATGCGTTCGACCATTAACTGGTACTTCGCCTCATGAGGAGCCCAGATGACCGCGTTACATTCGAGGCTGCTGCGGACGAGAGCATTATATAAGGCCGCAACAGCTCCAACATTCGTAAAGCTATGAGATCTACGCAGTACAAAACCAAGCATCCTGTAAGCTTTTTTACAAATATTTTTAATATGATTACGAAATCTCAAATCAGATGTAAAATTTAAACCTAAATCTTTTACTTCTGTCACTCTTTTTAACTTTTCGTCGTGGATATAGTAGTCGTGATATATGAGCGTTTCTCAAAAAAAATGCCACTATTATTAATTGTACTTCTAGGAATTTTATGTTAACTATTTCCACTCAGAATCAGGACCTCTTTCGACCCTGGTAGGACAAAAAACTGTCCCAAAGATATTTTTCCTATTGTGTTACCATTTACCATACACTTTGTATGGTGGTAACACAATAGGAAAGTTGAAAAATGTATGAACATTTTGGGACACTTTTTTTCTCCTAGTGGAAGGACATCGTGATTTTGAGTAGAAATAACATAAAAGTTGCAGAAAATCTCCGAAAAAATGTAGTGGCATTTTTTTTGAGAAACGCTCATATAGGGGTGTGCGCCCGAGAAAAAGTAATAGTCACGCACTTGGATGAGTTAAAATATAACTTGTTACTTTCACTCCATAAAACTACCCTGTCTATATCGCTCTGGAATCTGGCGCAATCTGCAGTGCTGTTTATGGGTAAAAATCATTTTAAATCATCCGCAAACAGTAAGCATCCTACATGTCTGATAATCTGGGGCAAGTCATTTACCATAATAATAAATTCTAAAGGGCCAAGATTACTTCCTTGACTTACTCCAGACCTCACAAAATAAGGACCCGACCTGTACCCCGCGTACTCTACATACTGACGCCTGTCAGTCATGTAACTCACAAAGAATTTTAATAAGTGAGGAGTAAAACCGACGCCAGCCCACTTCCGTAGCAGGATGTCGTTATCGACGACGTTGAACGCTTTTTTAAAATCAAAATAGGCGGCGTCAACCTGCCCCCCACTGTCCACCACTGGCATTACCTGGGACACGTAGCTGAGCAAATTTGTAGTTGTACTACAACCCGGCCGAAACCCGTGTTGCGCGTTCGAAAGCTGGCTCTGTAACTGCTTATATATAATATTTTGTAGCGCTGACTCGAAAGCTTTAGCGGGCGTTGACAACACTGCCACCGGCCTATATCCATCAACCCCCTGGCTTCCTCCCCCTTTCGGAACCGGGACTACACGAGTTGTTTTCCATAACTCCGGGAACACTTCATCACGCAAACACGTGTTATAAATATGTAGAAGCGGCTGACCTAACACAAACCGGCAGTCTCTAAATAAAAAAGCCGGGAGGCCATCAGGTCCGGCCGAGCGCTTTGGTTTAAGGTTCGTCAGAGCTCGCATTACATCGACCAGATGCAGCTTTTCAAAGTGTATTCGCGCCGAGCTTAACGCGAATTCTGCCTCCGCGACGGCTGCGTTCACGTCTAGTTCAGCTGGAACGGTGCTATACACAGATTGAAAGAACTCGGCAAATTCTTCAGCACACTTGTTCTCGTGGAGAGCCATCCCGTCCTTAAAAATCTTTCGAGTGCTTCCATGCGTAGTCTTAGACTTTACATAGTTCCAAAAAGCCCTTGGTTCCTCTTTCAGATGCGCTTGAACACGCTCCTGATATTGCACGTAAGCACTTTCAATCAAATATTTTACCCGTGCCCTACACTTTGCAAAAGCGTTATAATTCTCATAGCATTTTTCGGCCTTATATTTTTTATGAAGGGCCGCCTTTGACTTTTCACGAATCAAATCAGCGCTATACCATTCAGGGTAAGTGTACCTAAGCGAACAAGGTTTTTGTGTTTTTTTAGGCACACATTCGGTTATAACGTTGTTGATGATTTCGTAAAAATAAAGCAGATATTCTTCTACACTATTTAAATTATATAGCGGGGTCCAGTCAATGGACGATAGTGACGCGTATAACTTTGGATAGTCTGCCTTTGCAGTTCCATTTCTGCTGAGCGTGCTGACCGTCTGTATGCCCCCCCCCGCGGCTCGCGCCCCCGCGCCCCCGCGCCCCGCCCCGCGGCACCGACACCGACACCTCAAGCGGCGGATGGTATGCGTGAACTGGAACCAGCGCCTCCGACGCTGCGCGTACGGTAACCCTCTCCCCTAATGATGTTAAAACTAGGTCTAATTGTCTATTATTACAATTTTCTATTTTGTTTCTCTGACTGAATCCACAATAAGTCTGAAAAAATTCAAAATAATCGCTAACATAAGTAGTACAAGAATGTAAGGAAAGTAAATGATATAGGAACTTGATATACGTAGGTACAATGAATTGTGGCAAATTCGACGGTATTAGGAATAAGGTAATTACTTAACCCGCCGGTAATGCATACTTGACCCCGAACATCACTCTACTGATCACGTTCTGCTGTTCTGTGTGATGTATAATGTCAAGGCGAGATTACCTGGAACAAACACAATATGGTTAATTTTGGCGACATCTCTTATATTCGTTTTGGTTATAATATACTTCGCGTGCAACTCTGCGAAGCTGACGGCCCTGCATCAAATCTCGGTAAGGGCAGATATTAGTGTGATGAACATGAACATTTGTTTCTGAGTCTTGTATGTTCAATAGTTCAGTTTGCATCGTTTAAGTATTTATATTTTATGTACCTACTAGCTTCCGCCCGAGACTTTGTCTGCGTGGACCCAAGATAAAAACTGACCCACATTTTAATTCAGGCTGTAAACTATCTTCGTGCAAAATTTCATCCAAATCGGTTGAGCCGTTTTAGCATGATTGAGTAACAAACATCCAAATAGCCAAATATCTAAACTTTCGCATTATAACATTAGTAGGATGTATAGTCGTTATTACCCACCACAAATCTTATTCAACGTGTTAATTGGGACCTGTTCAATTTGAGTAACATTGTCGTCTAATCTCTCTTTTAACTACATGCATATGTCACGCCCGTATCCCATTGGGGTAGGCGCTTTGAACTATTAAAATAAACCTATAATTAATAATTATAACTATTATTCAAGGAAAACACAAAGGTAAGAAATAACGTCACAGACATGACCAGGGGCTCTAGGGTTCGTGTAGAACCCCGAGATAAAGATTTACGGCTTATTTAATAAAAGCTGCTAATGGTTTCGGTTTACAGCGGCCATTTTACAGTAATGGCTGATTTTATGCTCCGCTCGCCTTCAGGCGGTATCGTAGAGGGGGATCAGAGTTCTGTTAGTGATAGACTCAGGCGTTAATATTATAGCTGTTAATCCCATTTATTTACGAACACTTTATGCTTGACAAATCACAGGTAATGTCTTCGAAAATGCAATCAACTTCTGCTTGTTATTGCATTACTGCGTTTCACGCATTTAATTAATACTAACCACCATAAAATAAAACAATATTCTCACCGTTGCCTCACAGTATATCTATATTTGTAAAAATCTTGATATGTATCAATTAAATAGTGGTGTTCATTAAATGAGAATAAATTAGCCATTCCCGGATACCGTCTCTGCAAAGTGAATATGTCGTTTATGGGGAACTGTTTACGTTTTTACAATAAGTTTCCT
Organism: Epinotia bilunana; assembly: GCA_947049275.1. NCBI lineage: Eukaryota > Metazoa > Arthropoda > Insecta > Lepidoptera > Tortricidae > Epinotia > Epinotia bilunana. The sequence goes on along the minus strand of OX346259.1, from coordinate 12,971,285 downwards.
TCTGATATACTGAAATGGACAATGAATAGATTTAAGTACAGCGTTAAACGCCATCTTATAGAGAAATCTTATTATACTATAAAATAATTTATAGATGACAAAGAAGCACATGACGTGTAAAAGAGCTAGCTTAAGCCTATTTACAAAATAAATATTTGATTTTAAGGATTTTTTTAGAAAATGTTCCATAAATTAATGGGTAATTAAAATTGACCCCATTGTATGAATACCTTTTACTAGTTGCCGTCACCCCATTATATTACTCCAGTGTGATTATTTGGCGATTGCGTGTTTAGGTTTCACACTCAACCGCCGAAGACCAAAAATAAACGTAGCTGATCAATACAGAACTAATTTATCATTTGGTTTATTTGGATTCAGGTTCTTCAGATTTATTTTCCATGATGTTCAACAGGCACGATTTCTGCACTGCCGGGGTTGAGCCCAGGTAAAGGAAAATATTGATGATGAACAAGAATATTTGTAAATGAGTCTTGAATGTTATTTGGAAAAAGTATTTAAGTATATATTTACCGATAGAAGTAATATGTATAGCACCCAGGCCTATTGAATGTACCTATTTTAAGTTTCCTGATTGGTAAATATGGTTGGTAAAACGTTTCCATAAAACTACAGAAGTTATATGTCGCTCCCTTAGTCCACGATCACAGGTAGCACAACGTTAGCTCTCAAATTATACCATAACCAATACGAGAGTGGTGACGTCGGTAATGGACAAATGAAATAAACTTACGATTAAGTTATTTTCGTCGTATAATCAATAAATATCAGTCGACATCATCGAATTCGACCAGGAGGACTATAAATAAATACTTAGTAATAGTAATGTTAAAAGCAAAACAAAAGATAACATTCGACTTTATTTCTTGAGCCTTTGTAGCAAGTTTGAAATACCTACGGCGGTGTCCGATATTCATTGCGGCAATAACCCTGACAACTTAGCCAACATCGGGAGATTACCAAAGACAAATGTCATTTCGCGCGAAAATGCGAGTGGGATAGGCCTTGGAAACGATTACTTCGTAAACAAACAATTCTTGTAAATTTAATTTAATAATTGACATGGAGTTCGCCACGAAGCATTAAACCCTTCTATAATGCCGTACAAAGTACTATTCGATTGTTTCCAAGTAAACGTAAAGAGGCATTTAAAGGAAAGCCTCCTAGATTGTTTCGTGTAGACGACGAAGCTACACAAAAGTAATAGTAAGTAGTAGTAAAAGTAGGTAGGCATTTTTGGTGCCTCCAAGTTTGTCCTGACATAAATAATACTCAGGAAAATCAGACCCCCTACAATGCCACAGGCTATTTCCGTATTTAAAGAAGCCTCGCAATGAAACTTCCAGTCTTGTTAAATTGACTCTGTAATATCTATCTATAAACTCTTGATGACTTCCTAATGTACCAAAAACACAAAGAGAATCAATTGTAACAATACCTCTATTCAATTAAATTCCTCGAACTAAATGGAGATATACCGTTTTAATTTGCTGAATCAAAAGTAAAAGTAAATATTTACATCAAATCAAACCGCGAAATGTTTGTTTGACATGATTTGTTTCAATATTTACATTTCAACGGGGCTCGAATGTAACGCTTAAAGTGATGGAATTATTTTTCCCTGCACGCTATACATTTACTGACGTAGCGTAGATATCCCCGATTTTTAATAACTGAATATTTGCGTGCAAAATCGTGAACATCGCATTCTGTACGCTTAGTTAGTTTAGTGACAAGTCAAGCTGAAAATATGACTAATTACTATTCTGGAAGTCTGTTATAAGTAGTATTTATTAGAGCTATTGTATTTCGTGACAAATGAGCGAAGATGAGGCATTCTTCGAACAAACCACGTCGGTACTAAAAGTGACGTCTCATGAATATTTATGGTATATTCAAGCAAGCAACATTGTCAGCGTGGTCGCGATGGTATTTACATAAAATGTATTTCATTACCTATACATCTACACGCTAAATGACGATAATAGCAAGCAAAGATAACTCAGCACGTGCTAACCAATAACTTAGTTTAATAGATCATTCATCTTTCGAGAAAGATGTAAGACATTAAAATATAGCTACGGGAATTACCTTTGTCTTCGGATATTGATTTTCGGCTACCACGAAAAAAGTGTATCTAATCAAGTTTACGCCATAAAACATAATTTAACTAATTCTCCAGCAATTTTAATTATTTATTCCTGCTCTTTACATAAGCATTCCGGTGCCCCCCACCCCGTGAAGAGTAATTCTGTGTCCAAAATAAGCTCTGGGGATACCCAATGCGGGTAGACTAAGTTGACATATTTAGGACACTGTCATTTATCTCGATGAGTTCTTAACGTAATGTATCTGTTAGCCAATTAGGAGCTGATAATGCCTAGGTACTGATTTAGGTATACCAACCTTTATGGTATTTGGAGTATTTTCTATCGAAGTTGAGACTAAGCTACAGTTTCATTCTTTTAAAATCAAGTGACGGTCGCGTGCACGCCCCCGGACGTGCTTTGCTTGAAAAATTGTACAATAAAAATAATTGAAACGGTTTGTGCTTTCTAATAGAATTTATTAGAACGCGGTATTGTATTAGAATTCACTTGTTTATTGTTTTGTTCTACTGTCTATACGAATTAACCAGGATTACAAGTGCTCTCCGAGTTTGAATATTATGATGGCATACCTCTTTTCTGATATTGCAAATAAATCCGCTTACATAATTTCGAACAATTAGATTTTTGATTATGGAAAGTCCACTGGGAGAGTCTAAATAAATAATAATTAACATCGCTACCGTTTCCATTACTCACATTCTTTATTTTATATCGAAAAATAGTCCATTAGGCTAAAGAACAAGATGCATCTCATCATCCTCCTAGCGTTATTCCCGGTTGTGCCCTAAACGAGACCGGGGTCCGCTTTGACACCTAATCCCAAGATTTGACATAGGCACTACTTTTGACATAGGTACAGTTAATCATTGTTTTTGTTTGACAGTTGGTATTTAGAACTTCGCACGTGGATTACACATACGAGTATCTTCTGGTACTTATATATATACCTACATGTATGTATTTACCTAGTTACCGAAATAATGGCATAAAAGTTTCATTCATTACGCTAATGAATGAAATAGGTATCAATATGTCAAAGACACGTAAAAAGTGTGTCACGTGTAAATTAAAAAGGATTCTAATGTAGCATGCATTTGAGTTCTATATTCTTGCCGGCTATTTTAAATTCAACGAAGGAAACTCGCTCTTTCGTCGGGGAAATTACGGTTAGGGTATAAGTTGGTCGCCGGCAAAGCGTTCTTGGCAATGGTTAGGTATTTTTATTTGGGCGCGCTAACGAGATGTAGCGCCTGCCGAGCCGAGCCCGCGTCCGCGTCCGCGCCTCGCGTGTGTTTAGTTGCGTGCTCTAAAACAACAGGTGCTGCGAGTATGTCGTTTTTAAGCAGGAAAATCTTGAATTTGGAACGTGTTCAGCGTGTGGCTTTGTCTTTCGGCTTTGAATGCTTTATTTCATTTTGACATGTACTTTTATAAAAACAGCATTTCATTAACAGAGCCAGAGTTAAGTACCAAGATAGGTAGCGGATCAGGTGGGACGCGTTAGATTTTGGATTGCACTTGTTCACAACGTATGCAAACGGTATGTAAACAACATAATTTTTCCTCGAGGCTGAAAATAAGTTGTCACCGTTTCACTCGCCGTCGCGTCGGCGTGTCGTGAATACTAACGATAGCACACGACACAACCAAAGGTTGGTTTACTGGTACACTGTATTTTTTTTCTTATCATGGACATCAGCTAGAATCACTAGAAGATCTGCACCTTTTTGTACGTGACTGGGCCCGAGAGGACCGAAACACGAATAAAACCAAATTTAACGTTTAGTATCGAATATCTTAGGCCAAATAACTTGAGCGCTATACATGATAAACAGATAAGTCTGGACCCTGTGATGTATCGAATAATCTTTTCGTAGATAATTACCTACTGTAAACTAAAAACAATTATATCAACCGATTATTTTGACTGAGACAGGCTGCCGGATGATACATCAAAACATTAAAATAGAAATCAGAAGCTAAATATAGAGAATTCAAACGATTGCCATATTTTCAATTATCAACATAATTATTAAACTTTTCGCCGCCAATCACGACATCCAAAAGAAACATTGTTACCAATTGAGCCAATACGTACCTTATATTTTATAGACTAACGGCCGTATTCATAAACGCTCTACAAGCCTGTTTTTACTAAAATGCCGTTAAAATTCGTTTGTCCTTATCTGTCACTTTGACATTTGTGTTCGTAAGAAAGGGACAAGGCACATTTTATTTAGCAGAGGCATTTTAAGTTTTATGAATAAGGGGGTAAAGGTTGCTTTGACAGCTAACGTCATAACACCTACACGGGTTCTTGGCGCTGTGGGCACGACAACACACGACACCTTTAAATGTTCGCGTTCAAAGGGTTAAATGCGGAATTGGGTAAATAGCGAGTTTCATATTTATTTATCAACAACATAGTTGATGCGAAATTATCTGTAAGCATAATGTAACAACTTAATTGTATCTAATTATAATTATTCAGACACTAATAAATAGTCTGTAGACTCGAATACTTCGCTCTCAAACTTCAATCCCTTTGCAAAAAAATAGGACAGTTCTACACTTCTGTCCGTCGTTTCAACAGTTTCCACTTTTCACTCGCTAATTGCATCGAAACTTGTTTTAACGTACCTACTTATATGTCGCGGTTTAGATCAAATATCCTACTAATATTATAAATGCGTAGGTTTGGATGTTTGCTACTCAATCACGCTTAAACGGCTCAACCTATTTGGATGTAACTTTGCACGAAGATTGTTTATAGCCTGGATTAAAATATAGGATTGTTTTATCCCGGGTCCTCGCAGACGAAGTCGCGGGCGGAAGCTAGTAAATACATACGAACAGTTTGTAACACCCCCAACACAAAAAACATAGCTAAGAACCATTACGATAGACCAGAATTTCGATTAAATATTACGTACTCAAATCGTATGTGTCGTATGCACAGTACGATTGGATTTTAGATCTGATCGAACTTAGCACCCCTCTATTGTGTCAGTGTCGGGGGTTAAAAACATTCATCATTGATCATACGTCGTTCAGGATCAATATAAAATTTAATCGTTAAATGGCTGTACAGTCTCTGAAAATTGAAAGGGAGTAAACTAAAATTCGATCAAGCGAAGCTTAGTAATCTGGTAGTCAGTAGGTAAGTTAAACATGTCTCCACTTTATCAACTTTACGAGCCGCCGCGGCGTGAATACTAAAAGATCCCGCCGCGGGTAAGGCTCTGAGGCCCTACTGCGACACGAAAAGGAATTTCGCACTGCACTTGCCAGTTCGAGCAACAGAGAGGGAGATTCGTTTTTATTTTTCGGTAGCCTCTGATCGTTCAGACTCGGGCAAAAATTATGAAAGAGGTGTCGGGTCGACTTATTGGCGTTTCAGGCGACCACAGGGCCGGTTCCTTCTTTGCCCAGCGTCTAAGCCTAGCGGTGCAAAGAGGCAATGCAGCCAGCGTTCTAGGGTCCACGCCTCAAGCGGGCGAACTGGGTGAGGTTATGAGGTATTTTATTGGGGAATTCGTTGACAAGTATTATGCTACATAGGTTTGTTCCGGATGTTCTTATTTATTTACAATGATACCGTAGGCATGGCGAAACTAATTAGTTGTCTTTCAAAGTTGTCGAGTATACCTATTTTATATAGATCAGAACTGAAGTGCCAAGTAGAATAATGGATGGACTAAATTAATATCTGTGTGATGAGTATGAAGATAGGTTTCTGTTTCTGGGATGTTTCCATGTATTTAATATTTTACATCTTTTAAATATATCTTCGTAGTATGTGACCACCACCATACTAACTTATTGGCTCACTATGGGGATAGTTCGATTTGTATAAGATTGTCTCCTAATATTTATGTAATGATTTGGCACATTTCCCTTCATCTCTGCGTTATCCCGGTTGCATCCTGCAGGGAGGGGGCCGCGTGGTTCGCTTCTTACCTGATCCCAAAAATTGGCGTTGGCACTGGTTGCATCTGACCTTCCAACGCAAAGGTCTAGTTTCCAACTTCTTGGGTGTTTACCAGACATATTAACAGCTTTTCATTACGAAAGTTCCAATGCCCAGAAAATGTTTATTGGCACTCGCTGGAACTACTTACCGAGTTCGGAAATACCATTAAGCTAACTATCGGTTCACGCTATCAACGACTTGATACTCGTAGTTTAGAGCGTGATTTTCATTAATCTACAGTATATTCGATTATTCGTACACTAAGGGTAGGTTGCAGCAAACTGTGTGTAATCGTAAGCGGTGTCCGTTAAAATCTGAATATAAGGAAAGTTTGACTGTAGTATTAATTTGGTCGAACATGTAATGAAATATTGACGTTGTGTTCTTTTATGCCTTCGAAGTATCACGTTTCAGGTGCGGCGAGACGATCCGTAATGAATTTTCATTACGGATCGTCAAAATTACAGGCAATGTCAATTCGTGACTCAACATCGTGCCTTTCAGCCATAAAAAATCATATTATTTATTTCCTTGCATGTTTAAGAAAAGGAATATACAATTACCTCGGCGTGATAAGGAATACCCAGCCTCGTCTTCCTATACGGCTTCGCTACGTTCGTCCGTCTATATCTACTTGGCCGGCAATCCCTATTTTCCCGGCTTCTGCAGTAATGTAGGCAAGTACATTACTATAGAGGTCGGGAAACGAAGGGTTGCAGGCCAAGCAGATATAGACAGAGCAGGATAGGGATACACGGCCGGCAAGTCCGTTTCTCGCCGAGATTTGTATACGTATAGTGCTTTTCTCAAACTTGCAATGAAATAAAAATAAAAAGTAGTCAATTTGTTTTATTCGTAGAACTGCACCGCCTGCACCGCCGCCGCGCAGTCAGCTCCGGGCCGCGCCCCCCCGTTTAAAAACAAAATAATGTTGCTTTACAGGCCTAGGTGTGTTAGGCTGTATGCAATTCCTTTACATATCATCTTCACTCATCGCACCGGATACATAGTATTTCCGGACCTAATTTAAAGTAAGTCATGTCAACATTTCATTGCAAGTTTGAGAAAATACTATAACGTGGCAAAGTCTGTAATCGTAAGTTGGTGCAACCGGCCGTAAACGGTAATAAGCACGACATTTCGTTTAAAGTTTTATAAAGAAAAAAACATAGAAGAATTACGGCATAATAGGTGCATGTCGTGCACAGATTGCAGACATAATAAAACCACTTAAGTTCAAATGCTTGTGAACGTATCTCGTCTATCATAAATTTAAGATAACGAAAATTTGGTAGTAAGAGCGAAGACAAACACTATATATATTATCTCACCATAACCAGCCTATACACTCCACCTTCCACTGCCGGACATGGGTAGGGTTGCCAACCGTACTATATTATATAGTATTGTACTATATTTTGGCTGTTTGTACTATATACTCTTGAAGAAATATATACATAGTACGCGAAAATACTATATTTTGAGGGACCTTACGAAGTGCTTCAAATTGCCGAGTTTTTTTACTAAATAACAACAATGCCCAGCCAAGTACTATATTTTTTTACAGTGTACTATATTTTTGTCGTTTTTACAAGCTTTATATTAACTTGACTCGATGTATGTAAGTAAGTTGTCCGTCAAAATTTGCAAGCCCACTTTTTTTCTTTGTTTCCGTTTGCTACAGTTATGTTTATCTATGCTAACAACGGCTTAGCCAATTTATGGAAAAGTTTGAGCATCACTGAGCGGCCCGGCCCGGCCGGGCTAGCTTGTTATTGTTATCGGGTGCACGGCTTATCGCTATTCACATTCCAGATGCACCGCACAGGGCACGCTCGCTTAATTATATTCGTCTTCTTCCAACACCGATATCTTAAGTTATGCTTAATTACTCGCTCTTTCGCACTTACTATAAATTGCATATGCCTTCTAACGAATACTACAATGTGTTGCAATTATTTCCAGTCAGAATTAAAATTATCCTACCGTCGTTTACGCTTATTTAATATATTTAATATAATTCACTGTTTAGGCAGCTCGATTAATCTGTTGATATTTTATTATTGCATATATTGTGGAAATGGCTGTAAGTAATAATAGGGGAGGGATTTATCCTACAATTTATTATCAAAACGTAAGGGGACTTCGTTCCAAAACTTCTATATTTTATCGCAATCTGAAAATTTCATCTTATGACATAATTTTACTAACTGAGACGTGGCTACTAGATGGAGTATTGGACACGGAGTTATTTGATGATCGATATGTCGTTTGGAGGCGTGACCGTGATTATCTTTTAACTGGTCAAAATCGTGGAGGTGGCGTTATCATAGCTACTCGCAGGGAGCTAGCGGTCATACCGCAACCTACCTACCAATCATCAGCTGAAGACCTGTGGGTGACCTTGACTATTAAGAGCTGCCATAATACATCGATTAACCTGCACCTTTGTGTTTTATACTTATGTAAACAAGGTAATGGTAATACCTTCTCACAGCAATTATCTAACTTTCTTGGTAGCCTGGGCGAAGCTGTTTTACGTGGTTGTGATGACAAGTTTTTAATAATAGGCGACTTTAATATGAGCAATATTATATGGACACATCAGTATTCTATTTTGGTTCCCTCGAACTATAAAACTAACGATGAGTGCAGTTTAATTGATGAGTTAAACACATTAAACTTAACCCAATACAATGATGTTCTAAACCAGTACGGTAAGTTGTTGGACCTTGTCCTGTCAAATGATGTAGTGCATGTTGGCGAGTGTTTGGACCCTTTAGTACCGATTGATCCCTACCACAAAGCTATATTAATCTCGATTCAATTTGCACAAATAAATAGTTTGAAACCTGCTTCTCGTATTAAATACTGTTATAATAAAGGTGACTATAATTCGATTAGTAATGAGCTGACCTTGGTTAATTGGGAGAATGAATTCTCGCGACGTTCATTAGAGGAGTCTGTTAGCTTTTTTTATTCCATATTTAAAAAATTGCGACTTAAATATATCCCTAGTAAAATATGTCACACTGATAGTTTTCCGAAGTGGTACTCGCCGGCTCTAAAAAAAGCTGTCAAAGAGAAATTTAAATATTTAAAGAAATTTCGTATATACGGCAATATATCTGATTCAAACTCTTATAATATTCTAAGGGACAGGGTCAAAAAACTGGAACAGTCATGCTTTAAAACATATATTCGTAGCCTTGAAAACAATATCGTTAAAGACCCGAAGCAGTTTTGGTCCTACATCAAGTCACGCTCTGTATCACATGGTGTACCGAGTTGTCTGAAGTATGATGAAAGATTGGTCAATTCAGCCGCTGATATATGTGAGGCTTTCTCTAGCTATTTCTATACAACTTTTTCTGCGCCTAGTACTGAGCTAGCGATGCCGGTCAACCCTACAGCTAGTTCAATTACGCATATATGTAATATACAAGTTAACTCGGATGTTCTCATAAACTTACTGTTAAAACTAGATCCGTCCAAAACAGCTGGACCTGATGATATGCCGGCTCAATTTTTGATTAATTGCGCGAAAACTATTGTGGTACCAATATCGCTACTGTTTAAGCGCTCTTTTGCTGAATGTCATGTCCCTTCGATTTGGAAATCAGCCTACATTACACCCGTCCATAAGAAAGGCCCAAAAACGGAAGTAACTAATTATAGGCCAATTTCAAAACTTTGCATACTTGCTAAAGTACTTGAAAAAGTAGTTCATGCTCAATTATATGCGGCAATTAAGAACTATTTTAGTCCTTTCCAGCATGGTTTCCTGCGTTGTAAGTCTACCGTTTCGAATCTAATACTCCTTAACGATTATGTAACTAAAGCCATGTCCGAAGGTAGCCAAGTGGATGTAGTGTACACTGACTACAGTAAGGCGTTCGATAGAATTGACCATAAACTGCTAATTCTTAAATTAAACAACATAGGTATTCATGGTGATCTATTGCGATGGTTCGCATCTTATATTGATAACAGGTCGCAAGCTGTTGTCATTAACAACTATATGTCTGGTTGGGTAACTGTTCCCAGTGGCGTCCCGCAAGGATCGTTGCTGGGGCCATTGCTCTTCAATGTATTTGTTAATGACATCAGTGATTGTTTCCACTCTTCCAAATTGCTATGTTTTGCTGACGACATGAAATTTTTTATTAAAGTGAATTCATTAGATGACTCTGCCCTTCTACAAGATGACCTTACGCGTCTTGTCGCATATTGTCAGACCAATAAATTAGACCTTAATGTATCTAAATGCTTTACTTTAACCTTCACAAGACAACTTAGTATAATCCCGACCATCTACAAGCTTAATGATCATGTGCTCAAAACTGTGTCATGCATGAGGGACCTGGGAGTCACCCATGATTCTAAGCTTTTATTCGAAACTCATGTTGTTAATATGGTAGCTAGTGCTACTAAGGCATTAGGATTTATTATGCGTAGTTCCTTACATTTTACCCAAATTAAAACTATTAAAGTTCTTTATTGCACATATGTCCGAAGCAAACTTGAATATGCGTCTCAAATCTGGAACCCCTCTTACAATATCTACATTAACAGGTTGGAACGTATACAGAAAAAATTTATAAAATACCTCTGCTTTAAGCTAAAAACCCCTTACAATTCGTCTAATTATGAAAATATTTGTAAAAAACATCACCTCATTCCATTGCATAAACGTCGTCAAATTGCAGATATTATTTATATACTTAGTATCTTAAATGGTGACATTGATTGTCCGGAATTACTAGCTAAGCTCTCCTTCAATACTCCATCTAGGTCTAAAAGATACTTCCCTCCCCTCTCAATTCAATTTACATCACGTAATTATAGAAAAAATAGCTTTTTATTGCGAGCTGGTAAAAGCCTTAATGAACTAACGAAGGAGCGGGATATTGACATTTTCAATAGCAACATCACCACTATAAGACGGATTTTAACAGACGAGTTTTTTAAGTGAGCGAGTCGCATGCGCGACATCATATTTATTACTGTAACGGTTGACTCAGATCACTTAATAAATAATTCATTTTCTTTTTTTCTTTCTTACATATGTATTCATTGTATGCTTGTGGGTAACACGTTGTAACTAGTGATAACCACCAATTGTATGTTAACCTGTTGCTACTGGTGGGAACCTTTAATTGGCTTTCTGTTACTTAAGTTATATAACTAGCTTATATTTTTATTTTGAATTGTTAGCTGTTGGTTCTCCGAATAATAAATAAATAAATAATAAATAAATAAATAAATAAATAAATAAATCCATTTTTCAGTCACTTGCCGTTATCCGATTGAGTTGAAATTTTGGGTATTAGTATAGTTTGGATGACGATTCAATAGTATGGTACCATGGCGCTGATCTGATGATGGAGGCAGAAGGTGGCCATGGGAATTCAGTATTTAACCGAAGTAACCCCGTTGAGTTTGGGCTCGTTTGAATCGTGTCAATGAGTAGTTGATGATGGTATACAGAAAAGTACAGCCGGCAATAAAAGCTTGTATCAAAAATGAAATTTTTGACAGAAATTTTTATGAAAAATTCTATTATCTCCTCCAAAAATAGTTGGCAACCCTAGACATGGGCCTCCTCGCGTGGATTATCTATGAGTACTAGTCGCCACATTATCCCAGTGCGGGTTGGGGACTTCATATAGACCCTTGAGTTTCACTACATTATTACACTATTTTATCTACGAGTATCATAAATTATATAAATATAAGTTCTTATTCTTATTCCCACTCTGAGAACGATTAAAAGCTACTCTCAGTCGTCGTAAAATTTATGTGACATTCGACCTCAAACTTTGAAACAAACTCTTAAATCATTTGATAGATCCTTTAGAATTAAACTCGCACATTTATTTCAATTTACAAAAGAGGTACTTGTATGGCTCGAGGCGAGTGTATATGCACGTTGTATATGTGCTGTATATATATTAATACAAATTCAAATAAAATCATAATAATCTAAGTATAATAATAGTATAACTAGTGTCTTAAAATACATCAGGAACAGATGGCATACCTGGCATAAATCTAAAAATGTATAAGTACAAGAATTATATTGCAATTTTAATTCAATATTTTGACATATTCACTGCCAGGAAACCGCCTAGCGGGCGCCTACGCTGTAGGAGCTTTCCGCTACTTAGCAGGAAAATCACGGGTCCGGTCACGAGCTTAGTCAGTTTTCGCTACTTAGCGGGAAAACAACGAGATCGGCTACTAGCTTAGCGCGTAGCGATTCTTGGTAGTGAATGTAACAAACGAGGCAAAACGTGCCTGAAAACGATGAGGTTTATTTCTCAGCTTTTGCATACATCTAGAAAAAGATTCTTAGTAACACGTGCTACGTAAATTGCTACGGCGTAGCGGTAGCGCCGTCTACAAGCTGGCGTAGCGGACAACTTAAGGATGCTGCGAGCTTTTCAACCTCTAACGCCGAGCTTTTTAAGTTGTCGTAGAGTTTCCGTTAACGAAGCTGATGTTATGTAGCCATTTAAGTAAAACGTTTTACAAGTCACGGCCCAAGATTGGCACCTAATTATTTACTCGACTCGTTTTGGGAAGAAGGCTACTCACGTAATGGTTTTGGTTTGTGCGCACTCTAAGTTTCAGTGTAGTTAAATGTGTGAGGGTGCACTATTTGGATCCAATACGTTAGTAGTATATTCTAGAATGGTGCCTTTGTAATTATCCCGTATTTTTCGGATTTCGTAAAAACAATATATTATTTGCTGCTACGTATGTTACAATAAAAAGGCTTATCTTCATGTTCATCACAAGTGGTTGCTGCCTTCGAGATTTTATCCTGTTATAAAAATTTCTGACTTACAAATAGATTTGTCAAAGCGTCCAATGCATTACAAGCTGGGCCGTAATTGCGCCATAACTCCCGCACTTTGCTAGCGGAAGGAAGGCGGAATGGAAATGGCGGAAACATTGCAGTGGAGAGTAGCAAACAACAATCGGGGTCCACATTCGGAACTCGCTTTTGCTGCATTGTAATCACATGTGAATCGTCTTCGTTATTAATTCTCTCCCTCTCGTAAGCGCTTGGTCACATGTGTATGAACAGGGACGTACTTATTTAAAAGGTGGTTATAAATTGAAATATAATTCGTAGACGTTAAATTGAGGCTTCACGCAGTCTGCCAATGAATTACTGTTCATACGCTTACAACGACTTTACGACATACGTAACGATTCCTTACTGCTGAGTCTTACGTCTTATAAATGTTATATTATAATAATATGGTTAATAATGGCTTTCGTTGGGTTTGTATAAATCTGAGTTAGCTGGAGCTTGCATATTTAAGAATATTATCTATAACCAAAAATCTAACTAAAGAGTCCGCAGTAAGCTCGATTCTCCATACAAACGTAGCTACGCTCTCATTTTAAAACTACGTGGTGGATTGTAACGAAACTTTGCATATACAATGACATGAGGTATATCTATGTCTGCAATTAGTTTATGTAGCTTCAGATACCAAAGTAAAAAAAATACAGCGAATTTAAGTTTTTCATACAAAACTTGTTTTTGCTGTATTTTGTTTGTTTTATAAACTGGAACCATATAAACTAATTATACAGACATAGATATTCTTCATGTCAATGTATATGCAAAGTTTCGCCACAATCCCACACGTAGTTTTAAAATGAGAGCGTAACTACGTTTGTATGGGTGAAAGGTGAAATTCGGCCGAGCTTACTGCGGACTCTTAAGGTTTTTTTGCTGGTAGTTGATGTTACCAGATATGAAATTAAGCATGGCATACACCATTTGTTACTGCTTATCAAATACTGTAAAACGAATATTATATTTATTGGTAAATTTCATAGACTTTAGCAGCCTCTTAGTTTGTGGGAGCAGGCAACGACATAACTCATGGCTGTCGTGCATATGCCAGTATTTAGAAAATATTGATGGTAATTGCAAATTCGGTAGGTAGTGAGAAAGGGCAGTCCTCACAACAATTGTTTGAGATTTCGATGTTTTTGAGATGCTAAATTCCATATTGTCTGCGATGTTCCGGTGTGTTGAAGCTAAACAAACATAGCGTGCCATATGACAGCAGACATTTGTCGCAATTACGCTCACGTGAGTATTTACTCTCTAACTAATTGACAACCATTTCCTGATCACCATTATGTTCCGTAACATGGCTATGCGTTATCTGTAACTAGAATACATTGCAGCAAGAACCAAATTGGTTAAACTCGATAGGTAAGTTATGCTCTGTAATAGCGTCAAACGACCATAATTATTAAACATGTACCTGTAGACAATACTGTCGGAAAACTTGCTGATTCGTAATTACGAACACATATTTTCCATGTTACATATTTTAATCGTGATTGTTTTTTTCAGTGTAGATATCTATTGACGTTGTCCCTCATGATACCAATTTATCAATGACAGAACAGCGTTGCTTAGTGGTTCATTGTACCACTTGTTTCCACCCGAGCTCGCAGATACTTCAATATACCGCCTGCAGAGAATGATATGACCTCAGAAAATGTCTGAATCCAATGATGGAAATGGGGGTAAGCAGCAGTACAAGAGAAAAGATTCAGCTCCTTTACATTTACCGATCACTGGTTTTGGGATTGTAGGTATTGGTTATATTTCAAATTGGTTGAGTTGTGAATATTTGATTGCAGAATAAATATGTGCATTCGTATGTAAAATGTAAATGATTGTGAATGTTTCGCATCGTATCATGCAATGAAATATTTTCTACGACCAAAGTAAGTAATTGGGTGTGTCATTTTAGCTTTTTATGACAGTTTATTTCTTTTCCGTTTCTTTGTGGTTCACGCTTGTCAGTTACAGTTTGTTATCACTTAAAACGAAAATATCACGTGTCATGTGCTACTTTGCATTGTACATAAATGTATGTATGTATGTATGTATGTATGTATGTATGTATGTATGTATGTATGTATGTATGTATGTATGTATGTATGTATGTATGTATGTATGTATGTATGTATGTATGTATGTATGTATGTATGTATGTATGTATATGCTGAACATGTCCTTACGTACGCGGAGCCTATAGGGTGGCATTACACGAGACTCCTTTCCACATCATTGAAGCCTCAGGCGAATGCTTCTGATTTTCCTATACACGTACCAATAATACATCTAAGAACACCATTGCGTAATGTTAACTAATATTGAAGAGTTATTTTATAAAGACTAGTGGATTTGACATAAATACAAGTAATTGAAGCTATGCTAGCTAAGTTTTCACTGTAAAATACTTCTGCTTTTAAGAGTCCGCAGTTAGCTCGATTCTCCATACAAACGTAGTTACGCTCTCATGTTTAAACTAAGTGTTGTATTGTAACGAAACTTTGCATGCACAATGACATGAGGAATATCTATGTCGGTAATCTATATATATAAAAGAAGACTTCCTGACTGATTCATCACCGCACAGCCGAAACTACTGGGACTAGAAACTTGAAATTTACACCAGAACTTCCTTTTATGACGTAGGCAAGGTATAAGACGGGATTTTTGGAAATTCCATCCCTAAGGGGGTTAAATAGGTGTGAAAAGTTTGTATAGGGGAAACATTATTTTTTGAACTAGGGACTTGAAACTTTGTAGGAAGATTACTTATTAAGATACAAAAAAAGTACTTTCAGCGTTTTTGAAAATTCTACCCCTAAGGGGGTTAAATAGGGGTGCAATGTTTGTATGGGGAAATCATTATTTTTAGAACTAGAGGCTTGAAACTTTCCAGAAAGATTACTTATTAGAATACAAAAAGTAATTTCTGCGTTTTAGAAAATTTCACCCCTAAGGGGGTTAAAAAGGGGTGCATTGTTTGTATGCGGAAAGCATTATTTTTAGAATTAGAGACTTGAAACTTTCTAGAAAAAATACGTATTAGAATACAAAAAAAGTTATTTCTGCGTTTCAGCAATTTTCACCCCTAAGGGGTGGAAGGTTTGTATGGAGGGAACTTTATTTTTTGAGCTAGAGACTTGAAACTTTGTAGAAAGATTACTTATTAAAAAACACGAAAAGTTCTTTCAGCGTTTCAGAAATTTCCACCTCTAAGGGGGTTAAATAGGGGTGCAAAGTTTGTATGGGGGAAACTTTTTTTTTGAGCTAGACTTGAAACTGTAGAAAGATTACTTATTAGAATACAAAAAAGTATTTTCTGCGTTTTAGAAAATTCCACCCTTAAAGGGGTTAAATAGGGGTGCATAGTTTGTACGGAGGAAACTATTTTTTCAACTAGAAACTTTGTAGAAAGATTACTTATATGAAAACAAAAAATAAGTGTTTTAGAAAATTCCACCCCTACGGGCCTACGGGGGTTTAAATAGGGGTGCAAAAGTTGTATGAGGGTAACTTTTCCGTTTGAGCTACTTGAAACTTTGTAGCCAGATTACGTATTTGAATACAAAAAAGAACTTTTATCGTTTTGGAAACGTTCACTCCCAAGGGGAGCAAAGGGTTGCAAGGTTTGTATGGGAAACACTTTTTTTGAGCTAGAGATTTGAAACTTTGTAGAAAGATTACTACAGCGTTACAGCTTAAGATTACAGCGTTTTAGAAAATTCTATCCCTAAGAGGGTTAAAAAGGGGTGCAAGCTTTGGGTGAGAAACACTCATTTTTGAGCTGGATACTTAAAGCGTTGTATAAAGATTTCTTGTCAGAATAAATAAAAGTTCTTTCATCGTTTTGGAAAGATTTCACCCCTAAGGGGTTAAAACGGGATTCAAGGTCTATAGGTAAGAGATTTTTAACTTCGGTCTTAGCCTCTATGTTAAAAGACTACAAAACTGATATCAGAGTTTTTTCAAATTCATTCACTATAGGGGTTAAGGGGGGTTCACATTCAACCCCTAAATGGGCTAAAAGGAGTTGGATGTTTGTACGGGGAACAAGACAATTTCAAAGTAAGGGATCTGTAACTTCGGTTAAAAACTAGGAAACTAATTACAGCGTTTCTTAAAATTCATCCTCTACGGAGGTTAAAAAGGGTTGGAAGTATGTATAGGTCATACATAATCCGACTGCTAGCAGAAAAGTAGGTTAGGTTAAGTTAGAACCACGAACCTTACAGAACCGAACAGCTACCAGAAATGTAGGTTAGGTTAGGTTAGGTAGTAGTAGTAAGTAGGTGCGGATTATTTTGTTAATTAAAATAAAATTGGTTAATGAGAATAATATTATTCTCTAACACCGTTAAATGGGGACGGCGGATGAAGATGGAAAGTTCTAGGTCTTTCAGCATTAGATTACGTTTGCTTTCAAAACTATTTTCAGTAATGTAGCTTTCTTGAATACATTATGAAAAATATACAATTTAAGCTGAAACGTCTGTTGATGATTTTTAAGATATTTATACCTATGTGTAAATACAGTTTTCAATTTAAACTAATGAACCCATCGCACTGTTACCTTTTACGCTTAATCCCTAAACGGATTTAGATGAAATTTTCCGTCCAGATAATTTAAGACCCTAATTTGAGGATATAGGATAGTTTTTATCTCGGAAATCATCCCTTAAGATGGTAGAACTTTGTTAAGGGCAGCGATAATTAAGGTTCCGCCTACAATCATTTAATAGCAATCATTTTTCTAAGACGGTAACAAGTTCTACGCGGACGAAGTCGCGGGCAACAGCTAGTTAGTTTATGTAGCTTCAGGTACCATAGTAAAAAAAATACATCGAATTTAAGTTTTTCATATAAAACTTGTTTTTGCTGTATTTTGATTGTTTTATAAACTGGAACCATATAAACTAATTACAGACATAGATATACCACATGTCATTGTATAGGCAAAGTTTCGTCACAATCTAACACGTACTTTTAAAATGAGAGCGTAACTACGTTTGTATGGGAAGGTGAAATTCGGCCAAGTTTACTGCGGACTCTTAAGTTAAAAAAATAGGAAAGAACTTACTCACAATTTTAGAACAACAACTATAGCATAGTCTTAAAAAACGATTGCAGAGAGCCAATCATATCTGAAACTATTTCACAAATTGATAATTTGGTTTGGAAACGAAGTCGCTCAAAGTGATGTTTATTCTACTACCGGTGACCTATATTCTAATCATTGCTTGCCAATTTGAAAAGCAATAACTCGGTTGCGCATATGGGTTTTGGATCCGTTTTCAACAATTGTGCGAAACGCATCGAGGACGCTATCTCCGCAATGCGTAACCGCTGCTCGTTCCCGCCAAGAGTTTGACCGAGATGGCCTACTTTACTTACCGTATAAAAGCACATCATTCATCTCTACATTTGATCTCTTTATAATCGGTAACCCTGCAGTTCGCGCCAAGTACTTATAACCCCGAAGATTTAACCCACTAGCAACAAAGGACAAACTATTTAATACCCACCATTCGTCTAAAATGTCCCGAAAGAATCGCTTGTACAATGAAACACACGAAAACGTTAAAGTTACACGGAAAAGAGGACAAAAACAGAGCTTAAAAGTTGGTTATAGAGACGCAATGCGGAAAAGGATATTTTCGTTGAGGCGTCCAGGCAGTCCACTCGTCTTAACTTGATGAATTGGAATCGGTTTTGTGTTACTCGCGTGCTTGCTTCTACATTACACCTAACCTGCTAGAACGAGCGCACACGACAAATACCAACTATATTTCAAGTTCTATACGTTCAGTCGAATAGACTATCAGAAATAACGCGAACAAGTTGCTCGCTCTAGCAATGGGGAGAAATTATGCGCCTTTTGCTAAATGTTTGTCTGCGAACTGGCATGAGTGTTAACACTGTTAAACAGACCCCGTATCATGGTCGGCCTTATCACGCGATAAGTGACAAGATAGAGCGTCTGTCACTGGATAGAGCGTCTGTCACTGGCTGGCACCGTTAGATAGAACGAGACGACCCTCTTATTCTTATCGTGTGATAAGGCCGTCCATGCTACGGGGCAGGTGTCGTTGTTACTGCGACTCCTAAGTTAGCTAATGTGTGTGCCTAAACTTTTCTAAATATGTTGAACAAGTAAGCGAGGTTGATAGTTGATGAATAAAAATATATTAGATAATGAACATAAGTTGGGGATGTTTTTGATAAACTACCGAGTTAATAATTTACTTTTAAAACAAAGTTTTAACCGACTTCAATTTAGTATTCCGCCAAGCCACGAGAACATTTCCACATTTCTTTTCCAATTTACCACATGAACTGATTTTTGAGAACATATGCGTTGATTATTATAGAAAAAACCGAATCACTGTATGTGGGCCGATAATATTTGAGGACTTCCGTCGTTTCCACAAGGATCACCTTTGGCACTCCATGAGTTGCTATTTCAACGCAATCTTATCAGAATCTGTGATATACTTTTGTACTTTTAAGTACATAATTGAGGAATTCCATAAGTAATCTGTGGTCTTCATCATCAATTTCACTCCACCAAATTTATGATTTCCGGGTGTAAATACACGAGTTATAATAGAAAATACCAAAATCACTACACGCGTGCCTAATATAATTGAGGAGTTCCCTCAATTCATCATGGATCCCATCATCCAGCTGAGTTTTTGAAAAAATGTAACCCACCTGGAAGCATATACTAAAACAAAAAAAATACGAATCGGCTCATCAATGACGGTGTTCTGAGGTAACAAACATTGAACAAAAAAAGATTTAAAAAAATACAATCGTGTTGAGAACCTCCTCCTTTTCTTGAAGTCGGTTAAAAATAGAGATGTAGTCTTTGGAGCGGGCAATTTTATTATAATGTTATTTCGGACAGGGAACGGAGAGGCTTTGAGCGACAATCCAATATTTACTAATAAAAGCGCCTTTTAAAACTGGCTCTCCTTTCTACTAGATATTGGCCTGAAGCCACAAATATATATCAAGACAGAAGGAAAGAGTGTATGTACCTCGCGTGGCGAAATGATGACACGGTGTGTTCCCTCCTGGCCCGGCCACATGCTCGTACGAGTCTGTGATTACAGTGATAAAATGTACCCATTATGTACTATTATGTACCAAGTCGGAAATTAATTGTACCTCCATAGTTTGCCAGTTACAGATCATCCAATGTGGCCGGGCTGAGAAGTGTACTACCCAGCCCGGCCCACACAGATCTGCTAATATACGCAACTCCGAGATATAATTTGAATAGCAGATAAATGTACCTTTTATGTAACAGATAATAAACCTTCTTATTTATTAAAAAAGTGGCCATAAACATATTTTTACATACATCAATCATTTTGCGTTGGAGCGCCTGTTAGAATGTAACAGCTATGCAAATAATTAGCAGATGCGTGGTCCGGGCTGGGTAGTACACTTCTCAGCCCGGCCACATTGGATGACCTGTAACTGGCAAACTATGGAGGTACAATTAATTTTATTAAAGGTACACTGAGGTACCCTTAATGTACAATATATCTATAAATATTTCTTTGAAATTCGTGAGGTCCACCCACCATCCTGACGCACATCATTATTTCATTATTTGCATAGCTGTTACATTCTAACAGGCGCTCCAACGCAAAATGTTTGATGTATGTAAAAATATTTTTAAGACCACTTTTTAAATAAATACGAAGGTTTATTATCTGGTACATAAAAGGTACATTTATCAGCGTTTCAAATTATATCTCGAAGTTGCGTATATTAGCAGATCTGTGTGGCCGGGCTGGGTAGTACACTTCTCAGCCCGGCCGCATTGGATGACCTGTAACTGGCAAACTATGGAGGTACTATTAATTTCCGACTTGGTACATAATAGTACATAGTGGGTACATTTTATCACTGTAATCACAGACTCGTACGAGCATGTGGCCGGGCCAGGAGGGAACACACGGTGTCACAATTGCTCGCCGCGAACTTCAGTCTGCTCCCGACCGCGGTCTGCGTGCGATGTCAGGTTTTAAAAACAAAATGGTTTGTTGCGCAATAATTAATTGTTCAAACACTTCCAATAAAGTTGGAGCTGTTAATCGAGGTATTTCCTTTCATCGGTAAGTATAATT
Organism: Epinotia bilunana; assembly: GCA_947049275.1. Lineage (NCBI taxonomy): Eukaryota > Metazoa > Arthropoda > Insecta > Lepidoptera > Tortricidae > Epinotia > Epinotia bilunana. Next base: position 12,950,156 of record OX346259.1, on the reverse strand, counting down.
CGTCGTTAAATATCTCTTATTAATTAAAAAACTATTTATTTCATGATTTTCATCAAAACAGTAGCGGGCGATTGTGTGCCAACGATAGTTTTTCATTGCGGCTTTAATTTGACGAGCCAGACTTGGTGTGCGTTCAAAACCAGCGATGTAAAAATAAGCTGTTCAAACTGTCGAGTCACGTTCAAGGTCGATTTCTCATTTCTTCTGTCAAAAGTAAGAATAGTGCTGTACCACAGTGCTGGACACTGTGATTTTCTTACTCGATTAAAATCGATTTTGAAAGCAGAGGAAGTGATAACTATGTTTTTATATTATTTTAAAGCTAAATAATGTACGTAGTGAAAAGCAAATATTATTAACAAACAGGTTATGGTTACTTCTATATTGCAATTTTATTTCAGTTTTCCGAATGATCCACATGTTAAACATAAATGGATTGAAGCAACGGGTCGTATAAAAAGGTTTCCTACAAAACACAGCCAGCTTTGTTCCATACATTTCCACGAAGACACCTTTACTGGCCCATCAAAGTACAGACGCGGTGGGGGTGGCGGTGCATAGAATCGGTGTGAATCGCTGTGCCGTGTTCTAATCGATGCTTTTGAATCGTTTACGCGCGTGTGAAATCAACACAATTTAAATGGGTCCCTATTTTAAATTATAATTCTGGCCATTGCCTATCTGGTGGTATCTGGATCTGGACGCATATTAGAGGACTGATGATATAGCTCGGCCAATGATTAAAGTGTAGCGTGCGTGAGCAGGAATGTAAGCAATCCCTTCCGAAATTTGTTCAGGATGCTTAGGGAGGGAACATACTAAAAGTCTCGACGAGTTCTCTCCTTCTATACTGTAAAAAAACTAAACCTTTTTAAGACTATTTTTATTTTCCTCTGTTGAACCTAATTATCATTTCCAATGTCGGTTCTTATCGATAAAAAATAAACCTACAAGTTATTGCAACTGCCGCGCGACGAATCGTTGTTATGTTACCCGATTTTCCCGTCACTAATTAGTCTTATTACGCTTGTGACGTCAAAGTACCTACGCAAAATGTTAAACTACCTAGCGTACCTAATCAACAAATAGTATGGGGGGAGAGAGGGGCGGAGCAGGTAGCCTACTATAGTGAGGAATGTCGAAAATACTAAAGTCCATTGACTTTCCAGTCGAGTTTAGACTTTGCGCGGATCAGTACTGTAGTGATAATAGCCATAGACTAGTAATAAATCGAATGTATATGAATATTGTGTCTGTTTTGCGTGCGGCAGCTACTGCTAGTAGTAAAATCAGAAAACATAAGTAGAAACCAGTTAGTCGGGTGGAATAAGCATGTCAAAGATGTCCATGGGACCGCCAGACTGAAGTTCCAGGAATGGATGCTTTATGGTAAACCAACACATGGAAACTTATTTAATGAGATGTGTGAAACGCGAAAGATCTTCAAATCTCGCCTTAAATGGTGTCAAGATCACCAACTTCAAATCAAAATGGATATCATAGCGTCCCGTCACTCTAAAAAAGATTTCCGGTCTTTTTGGAAGGCTACAAATAGTACGAAGTTGCGGTCTGCCTGTCCCGTTAGCGTTGGCGGCAAAAGTAATTTGAACGATATTGCTAACCATTTTAAAGAACACTTCATAGTAAAATCTCCATTGGGGGCATCGAGGCAAGAGGTAAACAATGCTGAGCCCATCTCGCAACCGGTTGAACCTGGTTTCACTGCTAGGGATGTAGCCAAGGCTATTCGCTCGATTTCCCGAGGTAAGTCTCTAGGGCACGATGGACTCAGCATTGAGCAACTTCAGTATGCGGGTCCTCATATGTCAAGAGTGTTAGCAATGTTCTATACCCTGTGTGTTAGGCATTGTTATCTGCCTGTAGACTTGATGAGAACAATTGTTATACCGGTGGTAAAGAATAGAACTGAAGACCTGGCAGACGCCAGCAATTACAGGCCTATTTCCCTCGCGACTATTATAGCGAAAGTGTTTGATAGTATGCTTAATTCACAGTTAAATAAATATGTGCGACTAAATCACAATCAGTTTGGGTTTCGACCCGGGTTATCCACTGAGAGCGCAATACTGTGTCTTAAGCATACTGTCAAATACTATATAGATAGGAAGACTCCGGTTTACGCTGGTTTCTTGGACTTGTCTAAGGCCTTTGACCTGGTTTCCTACGATGTATTGTGGAAGAAGCTGGAAGCAATACAACTACCTACAGAAACAGTACGCATACTCAGGTACTGGTATGGGGCACAGGTCAATGGCGTTAGATGGGCGGGTACTCTCTCGGATCCATACAGGTTGGAGTGTGGAGTGAGGCAGGGGGGGCTGACCTCGCCCACACTCTTTAATCTGTACATGGACGGACTTCTTGACGCGCTGAGTAAAATGCATGTTGGATGTCACATTGACTCATTATGTGTAAATAATATAAGCTATGCAGACGACCTGGTTTTACTCAGCGCGTCGGCTTGTGGCCTACGAAAGTTACATCTCGTATGTGAGAAGTACGCACTTGAACACGGGCTAAGATATAATGTAGCCAAAAGTCAGCTAATGGTATTTGAGCCCGGCAATAATAAAATATATGAAGTGCCTCCCATTTACCTAAATGGTGCTCCACTAGAGAGGGTGTCGAGCTTCAAATACCTAGGCCATATTGTCACAGCTGACTTAAAAGACAATATGGATATAGAAAGGGAACGGAGGGCTCTGTCAGTGAGGGCTAATATGATTTCCCGTAAGTTCGCGCGGTGTACCAGGGAGGTTAAAATAACTCTGTTCAAAGCATATTGTACTTCCCTGTATACGTGCGGCTTATGGAGGTACTATACTGCTGCCCCGCTTCTGTAGCGCATCAAGGATGTTCGCAGAAGCACGTGTAGACTGTTTCTATGCGACTATGCGCAAGCGCTGCACATCCCTGGTGCGCCGGGCGCGGGCCAGCCCCAACCCCATCCTGCGGTTGATAGCGGACAGGCTAGATTGTCCGTACATGAGGCACTGTTGCGAAATGCATGTTTCCAACAGTGCATATTTTGTATAGATAATAAGTAATAACGATTTGTTGCCTAGTGTAATCTTAAGAAACATGTAACTTTCTGTATGAGTCCTGGTTACTTGAAATAAATGTTTTCATTCATTCATTCATTCACAAACGCTCGGTTCCCATACTAATCGACGAGCTCTTTCCTTCTATCTTGATATAGTTCTGTGGCTGTACCTAAGTTGAAGCAAACACTAAAATTGTGTTACAAGCTATCATTTAGGTATAACGCATGGACCTTGTGCCATAATAGTAGTTTGTGGTGTTTTCCGAACGAAGTGAGGGGAAATTGTTCTAGGGGCAATATGGCTTTCAGAGCAGTTATACACTCAACTTCTCATTTCGACTGAAATAAAAATTATCCACAATCAATAATTAATTCTACGGCGAAAAGGTTATTCAATTTTACGCCATTTTTTTTTATTGTCAGAGATGAGATGACATACTAAATATTGACACCATGAATAAATGCCTCTGACCTTCAAACGGCCGAGCGAGGCGGAAAGCTTACAGGGCATAAGATAAAGCAGATAGATATCAGTCTATCTCGCTCAATCTCATAGCTTATGCCGTAGATAGAGGATTTAATAGTTGTCGTCCTAGCGAATGCCCGAAAGGGACGATGGTAAATGAGCCTTCCGACTAAATTAAGAAGTATCAGAAGCTTATACATTCTTGACGTCTAATGTCGTTTATAATTCAGTCGTGTTATATCGGTGACGTAAGTTTCACTATAATATTTTGACAGGTAAAAAGCCTATGTTACGCGCTGAGGGACAGGAGATTTGTCATTTTATCTCGTTCCCACTTATGATATTGTCTATGCTTACATCCTTGTCACTCATGTGTCTATGTTGTGTGTGAGTCCCTCTATTCTATTCTTGCTCTATGGCTTATGTCATATATGCAGTTAGTAGTTCAGTGTATGCTTGAACGTTTGGACGAGGCTATAGACGGTCAGATGCGTTTATTTTTTAAATGATGGTAATATAACAACAAATGTTTGTAATGAATTCTGTTTCCTGATTGGTCGATTTGAATATCTAATCTGTGTTCCGGTTTGTGGATAGGAAATACAAATGTTTCTTTAAAGAGTTGTGATTGATTTTAATACGGTGTATTAATTGGACAAATTAAAATGTTTTAAAAATCATAAATATGTCTACATATTTTCCCTAGAGGCTAAAGATACTACTTTAGCCCCGCTTACTAAGCCTAATATGACCATCTTTCGAGCATGAGACGTGAAAATACATATTAAGTTACGTCTACATTATTTAACCTTTGTGATTGGATTGCAGAGAAGAAAGTCTCCTTCAGTGGCTTCAGCACGAGTGAATACACATAAACTTTGTATAATTTATATTTCTGCAGCTCCCCAGTAGCTTAATTATTCGTTTAAGGTAAAAATATGCAATTCTTGGTACATATTTAATTGTCAAAAGATATTTCTATTATTGTGTAGTATACACCACTTGTTGTTGTTTGTACCATACCACTTTTAAAAGACTACGATCGGTGGGCATGTTACATATTGGACATAAAAACATACAAAGTGCATCTACATTTTTCCTTAGTGACTTCAATAATAGTAATGCTATAAATCACTCCTTTATTGACCTCTGCAATATCGGTGAGTTTTAAAAGGGTCGAATCTAGCAACTAGTCACAGAGAGAGAGAGATGAATTATGGTTCTCAACTGCACTCAATAGCATAGATGTGAACTATACGAAACAACTATGTAAAGCTATCAAAAAAGTCGAACACAAAGCGTAGCGTTAAAACACTACTATCAATAAAACTGGCATACGATAAGCTACAATGTTTTCAGTGCAAAATAGTGCCCTTAAAAGCGTTGTAAATTCTAACGTGAATTTACAACAGATCCAACGTAGTGGTCAATCCATTTGTAGGCGCCCCTGTGTCGGCTGCGACCACACTTGCGGGGTGAACTGGTCGTGTAAATAGAGCAGAGGGATCGGTACAGTCAGCATCATATAGTTAGTAGCAGCTAAAGTAGCCAAATATATCGTAACACGTCCTTACTCCTTTAGTAATAAGGACATGTTCCGATATATTTGGCTACTTTTGTTGCTACTAACTATGTGATGCTGACTGTACAATAAGCTGCCCAATCACTGTCGATCAAGTGGACTCCCAGTGGATTTCTAGCAGATTCACAATATTTCATAAAGTGCGTCCCCAACATATGTTGACTCAGAGATTCATAAAAACTATGCGTTATCAGAGGTCAGTCAGATTCGTACTGGTTTTATGTGGCGTGAAGATAGGAAAAATACCATGAAACTTAACCATTTTAATTTCACCTAAGATCGATATCGATCACATTGATCAAAATTTCCGACGTACAGTAAGTTGACGCAAGTTTTATATTACCATTCCGTATAGGGCACAGCGGGGAAATTTCATTACGACATTAAAGTTACGGAACTTTTGACCTACTACCAATTAACTAGGCTAACTACTGGCCAAGAATTTGGTCCTCACCCATATTCCAGCGCCACTTTTAGCATAAATGTGGGTATAAAAGATCGACAAAATGTGATATTGTAGTGATAGGTTGCTAGCCCATCGCCCACAACACACTTTAACCCTGGTTTAATTAGAATTGGTTTTATATTTCTCGCGAATGACGTATATAGAAGGCCGAGCGCAGTGTGTGTGTTAAAACAGGTTTGACAATGACCCCTCAAACATGATTCTGCAGCTGCAATTCAAAATTTCCGTTTTTTGGTATATTATACAGTGTAGAATATATATACCTCATATGGGTCGGGTCGGATCGGTGAAACTGTTGTTCTACGAGCTTTCAATTAGTTTTACATGTCCCGGTGCCGTAATGAAATCTTGTTAATTATACCGAAATGAAAGTGTCCCAACCTTTTTGGAACCAAGGTTATTCATAAAACCTAATAAATGTTTTGATAACGTCATTCGGATCATCACTGACTTAATTAATGTTGTCTATGAACTAATAACATGGCTGCTGATTAGTTTTATTAACAGAATCAAAACAGAATAATATACTTATACTTACGTTTGCTGTCTCACTATGAGTTATATATAAGTGTACTTGCGAATTAGTTAATGACATGTTGATCATTCCAACATGAAAAAATATGTAATTACTGATGCCCTTATTCTTAAACGTACGTTAATGGCCGGTTCCAATAATCAATCTACCAATAGTTTTCCTTACCGGCAGTTACATTTTGGCAGATTACCCGTAGAAAATGTGTCAAAATGTATCTGTTTTGTAAGGAAAACTATCGGCGGATTGATTATTGGAACCGGCCATAATAGTACATTGTGATACAAGTGAGGTATGTTGAAAATTACATCAGAGGCGGAATTGATAAGAGAGCCGAGGATTGTAATTATCAAAGCTCACGCGTTTCATACGACGTTTTTCAACACACATATTTTGCGAGGAAAAAATCCTTTTCATAAGATGAAAATTTGATAGGCCTGCCAAGTTATTTTCTTTACTTATTGATGTCAACAGGTTTTTACTCACATGTTGTATACATCGTCAAGAATTTCTAGTGGCGTCCATTCTTTTTATCACTTTTCTAGTCACCACGAATCAAAATTTTTGTGAATAACCCAACACGCACCTTTTCACCGCCTGACGGCGAAGCAATACGCTGTGCCACTGACGCCACGGGGGTAAAATTAAAATGGGTAAAGAAATAACGCCACCATAAAAATGGGCTGTTTTTCAATAGGTATTCATCAAAAAATGTTTGTCGGCCAGCGCCGTCTCTGGCGTCGTAGTCACGATTTTGCGTTGTCGGCTATGTGTTGTTTGTTGTGTTGGTCGGCACTATTTACAAATATCTGTGAAATAACCTATAATGGCGCGCATAATTTTTTTTGTGAAGACTGCGCAGTGCGCGCGCATTAGATGAAATCTCTAAACAGCCAATACAAAATAAAATAAATAATTTCGTTTTAAAATGTTATCTTTGTTAATTCACGTTAAATGTTATCAATAGTGAATAGTTTTACTAAATTAACCGTTTCTATATCATATCCAAAAGGAAATAGTCAATTAATTAACAAAAAGGATTTAATTTGTTTAGTCGAGTAAGAATCCATTTGCCGAGAATTAAAAATAAAAGTTGTACATTCTGTACAACCCGGTTAGTTTAAGAGTGCACCGTGTGCATGCATACATCTTGCTGCAAGGTGCCAACGTGACTTAATCGGGATATAACCATAACACACAAGTATCGTAATGTTATTAAACACGCGTGTTTAATATCCAGGATTATGAGCCTAAAAGCGACCCAATAAGAGGTACGTTACGAGCAATTGTGTTGAAAATCTGTTTTACTTTATCTTCGTTCATCATTATTTGCCATATTGACATTGCTAAGAGGGCAAAACACTTTGTAGCCCACAAAGGTTGTCCTAAAATGTCTAGTTTTAAAAAGGTGATGTATGATGAGCTGTCAAAAGTGACCGTTACCATAAGGCGGTGTAGCGAAGCGGGTACATATTTGCATTAACAAGATGCGATTCAACTCAAATTCGCAGCTTCCATCTAACCATCAGCTTAATATAAACAGCTTCTTTATTTATTTAAACTTTATTGCACAATACAAGATATAGTACAAATGGCGGACTTAATGCCATAAGGCATTATCTACCAGTCAACCATTGGGCAAAACAAAAATTCTTTCTCCGTAACCTTTTCCAACATGTATGATAATAAATGGTCCTCGGCTGGTGGATATAATACATGTTCTTAGCAACGTAGCTCGGCTGCTCCAAAATGAAAACAAGTATGTAGTTTTTTTCGAAAAAATTTTTTTTTGTTTTTCTTATTCCTCGACCTAAGCCGCATATTTTCATATTTTTATATTATTTTTATGTGGCATAGTTTTTCAGTTATTTGTGAAAAACGAATTCAAGCAAGTCAAAACGACGTCAAGAACCATGCTATACTCAAGTATGTTGAACCTAACTACGTTGAAATCAAGTAAATACTATCGATGTTACTTGTTTCTTCCTTGGTCGCGGCACATACTCGTTTTCATCTTTGCCCTATTAATAAATTAAAAACAAATTATCCGAACTAACTTGAATTTAACATGGTTAGATAGACAACTTACGTGTTTTCACCACGGTCAACGAAATTTTGGTAAGGCATTATTTGGTTACATTTTTTAACTGAAAATGTGAAGATACCCTACTATGTACGATTAAAAACATATCTAAAGGGACAACCATTAATATTGCTCGTTTCAAGGTGGATTGTTTGTTTAGAATCGTCACGGTTCGTATTAATTTAGTGCAGTTTTAATTGATGTGTCTGAGCGGCAAAATGAAAAGAAATAGTCGAGGAAGACAGCTGGTCGCCATGAGTTTGCAAGGAATGTAAGTACCTTAGCAATAATATGGAGGATATGTACCGTTTATGATAATTTTATTTCTGTTTTTACTATTTTGTATTGTATTCTTATTTATGTACATATTCTTAAACGATAGTCTCGTGTGCATACAATGGGCAGTCCGAAAACGTCTGCAAACGTTTTTTCTTGAGTACATTAGGATACAAATGTGATTCGATTGTGACCACTATTTCTAAGAAACTCAATTCCAAACCATCTGATATCGTCACAGATAATAGAGGAACAAACCCAAAACCGAAAACTGACAACAAAAATTAAGGAATTCATCAATTTGTATAATCCATGTACAGCACATTATAGGAGGCACAATTCTCCAAAAATGCGTTATATTAGCCAAGATATAGGACTCAATAAACTGTATCTAGATTTCAAAGAGCGTAACCCAACGTTTGTATGTTGCAAGGAGATTTTTCGTTTGACACTAAAAGAGATGCATATTTCATTAAGAAGACCTCAAAATGATAAGTGTTACGATTGTCTCACCTTCGACTTAAGCATCAATAATGCTTTGAAAGCGTCAACTGTCCCAACTTTGAAGTTACTTTGCAGGGAGAAGCTACATAAAACGAAGGCTGCTAAAGCTACTGAAGCTTATAAAGAGGACTCGCTGAAAGAAGATGCTGATACTAAAATCTACTCTATGGACTTACAGAAAACTGTTTTGTTACCTATGATGCCGGATGTTAAAGACTGTTTTTTTACAAATAGACTGGTGGGACTAAATTTGACATTTTGTGGTTTAAGGAAGGAAAGTAATGAAGGATCTAAGTGCATAGTATGGCACGAAGGCACTGGAGGGCGAGATGGCAAAGATATCGTTCACGCCATTTATAAGTTTATTCGAAGTGAGAGGGACGTTAAGAACTTTATTCTATGGGCAGATAACTGCAGTGCGCAAAATAAGAACTGGATTTTGTTTACTTCTTTGGTGGTGATCGTTAACTTGCATGACATTGATTCAATCACCATTAAATACCTTACCAAAGGTCATACGCACATGTCTGCAGACGGTGTTCATGGGAATATAGAGACATACTTAAATAAAACAAAAAATGTGTATGACTGTCAAAATTATAAGCAATGTCTCAAAAAAAGCCGCAAAAATAACGAGGTCATTGAAGTTCAAAGTGAGGACAAATACAAATGGGAGAAAAAAAAGAAAGCGACATCTGCGGAACTCAAAACCTTTTTGCTAAAAAACATCGTGGAAGTAAAGTTTTTGAAAAATCAAAAAACTTTACTTTACAAGAAATCGTTTGACGATGAGGCCTCCTATGTTACGCTGGATTTTATTCAAAAAAGGTTTAAAGTTGACCAGCTCCCAAAACAAAACTCGGTACCACGTGGAGTTCGATCGTCAAAAAAACAAGAAATTATATCTAAATTAGTACCGTTAATGCCAATCAGTCGACAAGCATTTTGGCATGCTTTACCACAGAGTGACAATGTTGGTGATCTTATTCGTGACGAAGCATTGATGCAAGATGTTTAACATTAAATTACTGTACATAATGATTAATAAATACATATTTAGCTAAAATACAAGTTGTTTTATACTGACCTTCTTGTGCCAATATTATGCATTTAACTAAATCTACAGTACTTGCTTTGATGTATTATTCTAAAAACAATAACGTAGACTTATCTAAAAACAAGTAAGTACAGTTACTTGGTTTCACCAAGTGATTGATATGTCTGTTTTTGTCAAAATACCAGGCAGAATAAAATTCTTGGTTGCCATCCCTAAACGGATATAGTTACATCAATAAAAACATAATATGTTATAAAGTCAATACTGACGAACCTCTGAAATTTTTTTTTTTTTCGATACGTTAACTACTTACCGAGAAAATAACCTTGAAAGTTAAAATCAGTTTTTTGGCTCTCTTGTAAAATTTGCTAAAACCTACTTACTTGTTTTTACTTTGGAGCAGCCGAGCTTATCTCGTCGGGAATCGATACCAAAGCGATTGAAGCGGATTTAAGCTAGAATGTCTTTGCAAATTAAAGCGGCATAAGCGAGTAGAGTTCCCATGGTGATATGCCTTTTTTCCTTTTTTAGAAGTAACGATACAATAAGAGAAGTCCTATTGAACAAAATTAGCATGGCATAGCAGGCTCCGTAGCCTGTATTATGAATATAAAATACTAGCTTCTGCCCGCGACTTCGTTTGCGTTGACCCGGGATAAAAACTATCCTATATTTTAATCCAGGGTATAAACTATCTCTGTGCAAAATTTCATTCAAATCAGTTGAGCCGTTGAAGCGTGATTGAGTAACAAACATACACACATCTAAACATCCAAACATCTAAACTTTCGCATTTATAATATTAGTAGGATACGAGTATAAGTAACTTTTATTGAATATCATATCGACTTCGGCATCATATTTGTTTCGATATTATTAATAACAATAAAGTAATTTTTTTCTTTACTTAAGACATGAAATCTAAAAGGGCACGCATTAAAGACGCCATGAAACGTTTTATGGTTTCCCAACCGATTCGCGGAGCCTTTTAAGCGATACGTTCAATCTTCATTACTTAAGGCATAAAACGACCTAAACTCAATAGTTTAGGTCGTTTTAATCCATTGAAAAAAACCTTACACCTTTAACAAAACCTTAATGCTGGATATAAAGGTTGACTCTTATTTGTTTTAATGTAAATAATTCTTTCTTATGGCTTATGCGGATAGTTAAGGACTAGGTTAAAACCTAGAATCTACGTAAAAACTGCTATATGCGGAACAAATTAAAATACCAATATTTAGGCCCCGGCGTTGTTAACTCTCCGGAGTAGAAAGAAAATGATTTGTTTTTATGTATATGTCTTGTGTTAGCAACAGATCAATTAATCGAAATGAGAAACCAAACATAATATTAATTACGTTTCCCGAACACCCTTTTACGTGGTCCGACATAGGCCCGTAACGATGGAGACCTACCCCTACCTACCCTTAACGACATCATTTAATACCTTATAGCTAGCGTGCCCTTCGTACACGCAGCAAATGATTACGCTAATGCGTAAATGGACGTTTTCTGCCCGGCGTTTTGTAACGAGAAAATGGGCCACTCATGGTGTTAGCCTTGTTTGTTCATTGTTTCTCTTGATAATCGCGTGAAGGCCCAGGAGGATTCAATTAGCATTGGGTTCGTGTAAAACCTCCTTATCCCAAAACACGGTGGTCAATATTCAATGATCCATATTGTTTCGAAGTTCTAGTTCCTAAGTAGGTACTTAGGAACTAGAACTTTATACTGTATAGGTATACAGCACGGTGTTGAAACCAGATTTTACATTCATTTCACAATAGTCATTCATCTCTGACTCGCAGAGCAGTGATAACAGTCATCATCATCATCATCATCATCATATCAGCCGAAAGACGTCCACTGCTGGACATAGCCCCCCCCCCCCCAAAGAGTGCCACAATGACCGGTCCTGCGCCACCCGCATCCAGCGGACTCCCGCGACCTTTACCAGGTCATCAGTCCACCTTGTGGGGGGGGGCCTACCCACGCTGCGCCTTCTGGTACGTGGTCGCCACTCGAGAACCTTTCCGCCCCAACGGCTATCGGTTCTACGTGCAATATGCCCCGCCCACTGCCACTTAAGTTTAGCGATTCGGAGGGCTATATCGGTTACCTTGGTTCTGCTGAGGATAGCCTCATTTCTGATGCGATCGCGCAGAGAAACTCCCAACATAGCCCTCTCAATTGCCCTTTGGGTGACTTTACCCTTCTTATGAGGCCCATAGTAAGCGACCACGTTTCCGTGCCATACGTCATCACTGGCAACACACACTGGTCAAAGACTCTCTCGTCTTGAGACACTGCGGAATATTGGACGAAAAGATGTGCCGTAGCCTCCCGAATGCTGCCCAGCCGAATCGGATTCGACGATTGACCTCTTTCTCAAAGTTGGACCTACCTAACTGAATAGTCTGTCCTAGGTATATATAATCGTCTACAACTTCGAGCGTAAAGTGTCCGATTGAAATGGGGGTTGGTACTACATGGAGGTTTGACATGATCTTTGTCTTATCCATGTTCATCCTTAGACCAACCCGTTTGGAGGCTTTACTGAGGAATCTATTAAGTATTTAAAACGTGCCACTGTGTATATGTATGTATGTTCCTCGATAAGTTGGCTTAATGAAAATATGCGGTTGATCGACGTAAATGTCGGCGAGACTTCGTGTTATTGCTTCCTAAATAACATAACAGGCGTTTAAGCGTTTAGAAATGAGAATCTCAATGTAAGTGTTTTCAACACGAAAAACGGAAAGTTCAAGTTTATTATTCCAATCGTGTCCGTATTTTTGAATAGGTGGCCTAATCGCCGTTAATTGACGCCGGTGTGGCTCTGCTATTTGATTCACAATCTGTCCATACTTAGCTCTCGCTCCTGATATATTTTGATCCCGAGACTCGTAAGAAGTTTGAGTAGTCGGAGAGCAGACTTAGTCTCGTTCGCCTCAGACGTCTTGTGATGGAATGTGAATAACAGTTGTGAACAGCTCTGCAGATGACAAATTACTTATCATGGCCTCGACCTCGTCGGCCACGAGTCTTCACCTCGTCTTAATTTGATGATTTTATCGCACCGGGAATCTCTCGCTTTTTCAGAGGTTATTCAAAACACGTTTTTTGAGTTTGGAACTAAATGTCACGTTATGTATTAATGACTTCAGTTTTAAATCTATTTTCATTCGGAAAACATCACGCGATGAAAATGTTTGAAAATGTATTCCATAATTTTTCAGTGTAACAGTCACAATATTCACATAAATGCTAACATAATTGGGTTGTTACATGAGATCGTGATGCGCTATGATTTGATAAGATGTGAGAAAGTATCCACTGGGTGTTTCTCAACATCTTCACCTTATTATAAATTCGTATTGCGATTTCCCTGCCTGCGCTTTTTAATCTACTTACTCAAGACTTCACAAATAGTACCTCATCAAGAATTCCCAATATTGGTAGCATGGTGGATTGCAAAAAAAATAATTGTGCAGAGTCTTAATATAATCTACGCTTTGACTTTTTTACATTGTGTAACGGCAATTGCCCATACATTCGATATGGGTAACTATCGTTACACAATGGAGAAAAGTTAACGCATAGATTAGATTAAGGGCCTTGATGATGTACAAAAAAATTGCAATCCACCCAGCAACCGCTTGAGCGTGTCATGATCATTGTCACTTTACCAATTTGCTAATAAAACTAATCGAAAATGGAGTTATACCCAGTTTTGAACACGATTTCCTCGGAGAAATTGTTAAAATGTTTGTCTAACAGTGGATGAGCGGCGATTAGCGAGTTTTGCGAATATTCGATACCAAGTCCACGCAAATCAAGAAGGTAGGTAGGTAACTTGTAATTTTCTTAGATTGATAAGCGTGAGAACGAGAGCTAGCCAGTCGTTTGTCGGTAACACCACCTTAATTCATTAATTGTCCTAGTTAATGTCGCCGGCTTGCTTTCATTGACGTTGGAAGCTTAATCCTATATAAACCGCTTTCATTTAACTTGGTCCTTCAAAATTAACTCACAATTTTTCAGTCACTTACAAATTCGGTGACCACGAAATATTATGTCACCACTTTCATGCTTGTTCATTTTAAATATAGTATCCTTGTTTCCTTGCAATGTCTGATTTTAAATAAGTAATAGTAACTTTGACGCTAACATACTCGAGGTATACTTTCGTGCAGGTGGCTGATAAAAGCACCTACTCTGGGTTTCAGTGTGAATTATTCGCTCAGCGTCCGGCGGCTTACGCTGTTTGCTGGTGACGTTGACGTTTTAATCCTTTTAAAAATGCCAACCTAAAAAAACAAGCTGTTTACTTTAGGTACCAAACCAATAAAATTACTAGTGAATAAGTACAGGCCCTTTATTTTACATTACAATTTTAATATATGAATCTATTACGATTTAAACTCATTCACTGTTGTTAAAACACTTTATTAACACCTGAACAACCACTGCTTATGCTGCACTGATATACTTAACAATAATTATTTCTTGACAGACAGACAACTGCTCACTTCTAGCGCCATTTCTAGAATGCCCGCTTTTTGATCGACTTGGCGCGTAAAAACTACCAGACCGGAACTCGAATCGGATTGGCCAACGATTCTTACACGTGATTGGTTCATTTCAATCAACCTGTCCAAAGACTTTTTAATGTTACCAGTCCAATTTATTTTAAAAACCATAACATTCGGCCATCCGACTCGTGCAACGTCCCGGTGCACGCACCTCACATAAATTGAGTTTACTATCCTTATACCATATTCATAACATTTACAGACATATTACATTTACAGATACTGAATTTACATCGCAGAATGCAATCTGTGATTACTTCTGCCGACATGTTATTCATATAATTATTCTTACCTCATAATTCCTCTTAAGTTAGGTTTGTACAATATTCATATAATAAGTAAACTATGAAACTATACATACGAAACATAAAATCATTATAAAAACCTAAACTACGGTGCAGTTGGCATTATTATTATTATTAATGTAATTACATATATATAGTATTTCAATGTATCATTTACATTCTCTATAAATTCGATCTATAAAACCATAACATTCTATATTCTCAAGTAACAAAACGGTTAACGAAAACTATAACCTATTTGATAATGATAATACTTACTCTAAGGAATGCGTTGAATAAAATTTCAAAAAATGTTTTTCCTTTGACATTGATGAGATTCCTCCCACTTTAATAAAAAGCTGTACGGAGATTCTGACTATACGATATTACAAATAAGTTAATCTAACTTTTTCAGAAGGTATTTTCCCAGACGCGTTAAAAATTTCCTTAATAAAGCCCGTTCACAAAAGGGTGAAATATCAAATTTAAATAATTACCGACCATTACTGTCAACATGTGCAAAATTATATGAAGCAGTAATGATAAAACTACTATGCCATTTTTATAAAAATTAAAGTACTGAATAATAACCAAAACGGATTTAGGAAAAATCGCTCCACGACACTAGCAATCTACGAATATGTCCAACAGATTCTCAAGGTTATTAACAATAAAAATACGCTTATTAGATATGAATAAAGCTTGCGATAGAGTTTGTCATGATATACTGTTGGCCAAGTTGTATATAATTCAAAAATACGAGGCTCTGCCCTTGACTGGTTGAACTCATATTTTACTAATCGCTTCCAGTATGTAGGAATTGAAAACCTTCGAAACAGAAATAATACAAAATATTCGATCTGATAGAGTCTCTGTGATTGGCTCTATTCCGCAAGGTAGTGGAGTGTGTATTATTCAACTATTTAATGAATCATCCGACAAGTAAAAATACACGATTTAAAATTACTTGTGTACAAAAATTATCTCCCAAACAATTTGGACCACTGTACTCTCTTCGCGGATGACATTTCTATATTGCTATCATGTGGTAATATTAACGAAATTAACAACAAATTAATTCTAATCCTAAATAGAATCGTAAACTGGTTACAAACTCACAACTTACAGCTTAATCTCAGCAAAACTAAAATAATTCAATTTAAGCCCTATCAGAAAACCACCTTGCCAATAGATTACCACTGCAAAGACACCAAATTAGAAAACTTACACGATGCAACGTTATTGGGAGTAAATTTGAACACAAATTATCCTTCATCTACGTCCTTGCATCTCAAGCGCGTAACGGAATTTAAGACAGCCCACACTGCGTACTATGCATATGCATACCTACTAAGATAAGATAATATAAAGATAAGATAAAAATCATTTATTCAAGTAGGATTTCATAATCACTTTTGCATCGTCAAAGATTATACATTGTATCTATATATCCGTTTTATCACCAATATTACTATTCTGTTACACAAACACGTACACATTTCCTAATTAAAATAATTAATATGTCACCTAATTCTAAGTAATTAAATGTATGTCTGTTTCAATTATTATCAAGGTCTTTCTTTCTACTCTAGGCTTTCATACGGTCTTTTTCTATGGGGAATAGTGCTGATACAGATAAAATATTTATCCTTCAATAAAAATGTATAAGGATACTTGCAAACATTGGCCCAATGGACTCAGACCATATTTTATCAAATACTGTATACTCACCCTTGCCTCCATGTATATTTTGAGACATGGTAGTTTGTCAGGAAACATATTGACCTGTATTCAACGTTAATAATTAATAGAAGAAATAACCGCAATCTTAATAAGCTAAAGTTACCGTTCTTCAAGTTAAAAAAAACAATCTCTCGAAGCGTAGATGAGTCACAAGACAATTAGAATTTATAATCATTTACCAAAAACGTTAACATTTTAAGCGAACCAAACACTTTCGATAAACAAAAAATATTCTTCTCCCAAAAATGTTATTACAGCCTAAACTAAATGATTACTTTCAAGATATTTGTAGCTAGTAGTTAAAGTTGAATAGTTGAGATAAACAATCATTAAGTCAAGAATCATATCTCTGAGAATTACACCTAATTGTTTCTTAATTTAGAAATAGAAATAGAAATAGAAAACGTTTATTCGTGACACATACAAAATAATAACAAAAGTGAACACAGAAACAAAAACAACAGGTATGCCACGAAAAGGCCCCGACTCAGCATTTAGTCAGATCGGCGTTACAAAGCACGAGATAACTTCCAATGCACTCCCTTAAAAGTTATCCCTTGTGCTGGAAAGCCACTGGGCTGTGAGACGGTGAAACCCTCCGCTGACAACTCTTTTGTCATTGTGACTGGATTGACTGGTGGCTTGACGTCTTTAACAGTCCAAGTCGTCGTTGGAACAGCTTTACGCGCCTTCTTATGGGGCCTCCGAGGTGAAGATGACTTCTGATGTCTTCTCTTCTGTGTGACGCCTCGTGTTTCATCTGGCGTCTCATACTCGGTATCGGTCGTCATCATCTCGGAACAACAAAACGACATTTTATAGCGTTATATTTAAATTAAAAATTCAGAATAAAACTCAAGCTAGTGGCTCGACCCACCGACTAAAACGTCTCCCCCCCCAAACTTGAATCCAAAACTCAAACATGAACCTCAATCTCAAACTTTCTATATCTCAAACTCTATCTTAACTGACTGCTCAGTTTATCACTACCTAAACTTAGTCCGCTAATGTGTAGCACTAAAATAAGATAGGTGCATTCTATATTTTAGATCATTAAATATACTGACCTTACCCAGTCTATATATTTTGAAACGGCTCTTTTGTTAAATGTAATCCTAAATTGTACGAAAAATTGCTGATATACGAAGGCTCCCTGTACGAAGAACCAGACCACAGTACGAAACCGCAGTGCGTAATAAAGTACTTATGTAAAACCTCCTTAGTACGCAAAAGTATATTGGGAATGACGCTCCAGCTTTTCAGTCGAGCACCGTGTTTAGGCCACGAAGCCTGCTGTGGCCCAAGTAAGGTACGAGACTAAAAAGCCCGATTATGACGCTATTGTGAACGATACTTTTTGTACGTTCATTAAAATTCATAATTGTAGTCCTTAATACGAGTATATAAGAAAACTAAAAATCGCAAGTACTGTATTCTTTAGTTCTACTATTGTAAAGGCTCTTTGACTTTTCAGGTAGCAAAGTAAGTGTGGCCTTCTCTGCCATATTAGTTATTTCTTGAGGAGTTAAAGATGTTTCGTCACTGTCACTACTCATTTTCTTAGTTTAAATTTTAACTTTTTGTAGTTTAGCTTTGGAAAGAAAAGTTATCACACCACCGGCGTCTGTTATATTGCAGTACTGTGCTGTGATTGTCTAAATACTAGGCAATCATAAAGCGTAGCTTTTTATTTATTTCTATTTTTATGCCGAGGATACCACAGCAAGTTTAAGTAGATTTTTGACAGATGACGCGACGCTGCTACGTTCCGAAACGACAATACAATTTTGTATCGGATCGAGTCTCCTTAAAAAAGGACATATTATTGAAACACGAAGTTCTATTTTCATTTTTTTTTTGTCTAGAGCTTAACGAAACAGTTATTTCGGTTGTTTTCGGTAGTAAAATAGACTATGCAACGATGAAAAGAGTGACGTTGTAGTATTCTCTATGAAATCTTAATACACAGATTTAAATCGATGAGTACAAAAATATTTCATTAAATTCCTGACAACCTACATTTTTTTTTCCAAATTGGAAATTTAAGGAAGACCCGAAATCGTTATAATTTATAAATGTTATTATAGTGTACAACATTTTTTTAATTGATACTGACTTATAATGTTATAATTTATTACGCAGACCATTTTTATTAATCTTATTGAAAATTTATATTGTTCTCCCTTTGACATTTAAATATGTATTATCCTTTTGTCATTTAAAACGATTGTAGTTAATATTTCTAATTATTCAATATGATTTGTACGACTTTCTTGTATTTTGATTGATTTATTTATGGATAAACTAGCTGATGCCCGCGTCTCCGCCTGCGTGGTTATAGGCAAATGTACATATTACATTTTCCCGTGGGAATTAGACGTTTTCCCGCTGAAAAAAAAACCTATGTCACTCTCCAGCTTCTAAACTATATCCATACAAAAAATCACATCAATACGACGTGAAAGAAGGACAAACATACACACTTTCGCATTTATAATATTAGTAAGGATTGTAATTTATGATAAACATTATAATATAATCGTACGCCTAATGGCAAAACGTGTATGTTCTACGAATAAATGATTCCGATTCTCATTCAGCCTAAAACTCTGCCAGTCAAAAAATGATAATAGTTATCATAGTCGTTACGCATACAATCACTCACTACATGCATATCACTGTTGGCATAGCCTTTTAGCGGCTACGCACATGGTCACACACACTAACTTACTGGCATAAAAATATCATAGGCTCACATGGCCCGTTCAGTAGTAACGCATATGGTAATGCACTTAACTATGTAATTCGATCATCCATTATAGGCACACCTGGCCTACGAATACTAATAAGTAGTAATTAGCGGCACACATGGCCGCATACTAGACAACTGACTGTAGGCACACATGGCCCACTAGTTACAACGCACACGGTCATCGGGTCAATTTATGCCTTTTCTACCATACCTTTATGATCACATTCATTTATGATAATTATAATCCCAAAACTAAAATTCAAAATGTACCACTGTAATTTAAATGAGAATCTAAATAACGTACGTACCTTCTTTCAGTCTGTACAGCCTGTTCCATCAGGCATACTTAGCCTGTTCCATCAGGCATGCTTAGCCTGTTCCATCAGGCATACATAGCCTGTTCCATCAGGCATACATAGCTCGTTCCATCAGGCATACATAGCCTGTTCCATCAGGCGTACATAGCCTGTTCCATCAGGCGTACATAGCCTGTCCTATCAGGCATACATAGCCTGTCCTATCAGGCATACATAGCCTGTCCTATCAGGCATACATAGCCTGTCCTATCAGGCATACATAGCCTGTCCTATCAGGCATACATAGCCTGTCCTATAAGGCATACATAGCCTGTCCTATCAGGCATACATAGCCTGTCCTATCAGGCATACATAGCCTGTCCTATCAGGCATACATAGCCTATTCAAATATCAACATAATTGAAAAAGACACGCCATACAAGACTGAATCAGGCCTGCTTAGCACTTTTGGGTTTATGGACTAAGCGCACTGGTTAAACTTGAAACTCGTGGCTTTTAAGAGGAGGCTGGTGTATTTAAGAGACTCATCGATTTTACCGTAGATCATTATCAGGGGTACCCTGACTATATATCGACTCTTGCATATCGACTTTACATGTCGACCCTACATGTCGACTCTACATGCCGGCTCTAACTCTACATGTCGACTCTAACTCTACATGTCGACTCTAACTCTACATGTCGACTCTAACTCTACATGTCGACTCTAACTCTACATGTCGACTCTAACTCTACATGTCGACTCTAACTCTACATGTCGACTCTACATTTCGACTCTACATTTCAACTCTACATTTCGACTCTACATTTCGACTCTACATTTCGACTCTTCACTGAATAATCGAACATGTTCATCTCTAGGGAGTGCCCTAGCAAGATAAACATGCAAGACTAACCGTATAAATCTCCGGAATTACTCCGTAACGATAAATACAGTTTAATCCTAAAACTATTCCAACTATTATTTTATCTAGCATGTCCATCTCTAGGGAGTACCCTAGCAAGATAAACATGCAAGACCAACCGCATAAATCTCCGGAATTACTCCGTAACGATAAATACAGTTTAATCCTAAAACTATTCCAACTATTATTTTATCTAGCATGTCCATCTCTAGGGAGTGCCCTAGCAAGATAAACATGCAAGACCAACCGTATAAATCTCCGGAATGACTCCGTAACGATAAATACAGTTTAATCCTAAAACTATTCGAACTATTATTTTATCTAGCATGTCCATCTCTAGGGAGTACCCTAGCAAGATAAACATGCAAGACCAACCGCATAAATCTCCGGAATTGCTCCGTAACGATAAATACAGTTTAATCCTAAAACTATTCCAACTATTGTTTTATCTAGCATGTCCATCTCTAGGGAGTACCCTAGCAAGATAAACATGCAAGACCAACCGCATAAATCTCCGGAATTACTCCGTAACGATAAATACAGTTTAATCCTAAAACTATTCCAACTATTATTTTATCTAGCATGTCCATCTCTAGGGAGTGCCCTAGCAAGATAAACATGCAAGACCAACCGTATAAATCTCCGGAATGACTCCGTAACGATAAATACAGTTTAATCCTAAAACTATTCGAACTATTATTTTATCTAGCATGTCCATCTCTAGGGAGTACCCTAGCAAGATAAACATGCAAGACCAACCGCATAAATCTCCGGAATTGCTCCGTAACGATAAATACAGTTTAATCCTAAAACTATTCCAACTATTGTTTTATCTAGCATGTCTATCTCTAGGGAGTGCCCTAGCGAGATAAACATGCAAGACCAACCGCATAAATCTCCGGAATTACTCCGTTACGATAAATACAGTTTAATCCTACAAATTCAGTACTAATAAAATCTAACGGTTAATTTCAAATAGCCATTGCAGCTGTTATCGCCCTACGTTGCAAGCTAATAATGAGGGCTTAAAACTGAGTAGTTCCCGTTGGGCCTCGCCAGAATTTAATCGTTAAATCCATTTCTTTAATAAAATTCTCCTCTTGTAAGAAAATATATATATCGAATTGTACTTAAGTTTTTATTTTATTTGTGCTTGCGAGTGTAGAAAGGCTTGCTATAGCCTTATATGATCCCACTTCTGAGTTATTACGATTTAAACTCATTCACTGTTGTTAAAACACTTTATTAACACCTGAACAACCACTGCTTATGCTGCACTGATATACTTAACAATAATTATTTCTTGACAGACAGACAACTGCTCACTTCTAGCGCCATTTCTAGAATGCCCGCTTTTTGATCGACTTGGCGCGTAAAAACTACCAGACCGGAACTCGAATTGGATTGGCCAACGATTCTTACACGTGATTGGTTCATTTCAATCAACCTGTCCAAAGACTTTTTAATGTTACCAGTCCAATTTATTTTAAAAACCATAACAAATCCCATTCCAATGTCAGTGCATCGCACAGATCGCACTCGCATCTTTGGCTACGTAAAATGGAACGCATGAACGAACGCGATTCATTTTCAATACGTCAAAAACATGTTCTGAAATTGGCTATCCAATCGTTACAAAACGGAAAATAACTAGTAGGTACGCGCTATTGCATTGCGCTCCTAACAAACTCGAATGTTAACTAAGCTAGCTAACAAACTTGTCGAATTGACGTTATAGAAATCACATAGCTATAATAAAGTTCAAATATGGTTTTAGTTTGATACCGTCGTAATTTGTTTCCAGGTAAGTTTACCTGCAAGCTGTCACGAAGTCAACAGCAGCGAGTATTTCAGTGAGTGCGCTGCAGATAGCTTTGGTTCCAAGGCACAGGTGCACCGTTATCGATTACTGCAAGTTTTGGCTCGAGAAACTTCCACAAATTGGACCTCCGATTGACTGGAAAATACTCTTGAAAAGTACTCGTGACCGGTTTCACGCTGACGCCTCGTAAATACTAATGCGGTGACGTCAAGTGTACGGGTCACAAGTACATATTAGTGCGTAAACGCATCGCCAGCGTGGCTGCTTTGGTGTCATGTGGTCGATTCTTGAAATTTTGTCCGGTATTGAGATACAAATCCGTAAGTAGAACATAAGATAATTAAGTACTTATTCTACGAAGTATGTCTTAGGTACTTGGTTTATTCGGTTGGTACACGTTTATTAGGCATTATTTCTATCCCATAACTTATCCTAACGAACGAAAACAAATGGTTTTATCCGTTTGTTCCAATTTCTTTAAGTATAAACTAAACTAGCTATACCTAAAACAACACCCGAACTTTTTGTCCCGGAAAACAAATAAACGCCCCTGCCTGAAAAAACAACACGTATTTGATCGGTGTCCTTTTGCTGTCTGCCAGTTGATAAATGAGCAATCGTAAAATAGATTTAGTTGCTGTAAACAAAGCATAATAAATAACTTTCAATGGTGACGTGATTGTCGATTTGATTGAAAAAAGAAAAGGCTGTTGAGTACAACCCCGCTTAAAAGGTATTTCACTTAACAAACACGACAAAGACACTAGTTCGCAATAAAGAAGAGTGGAGCTTCTTAGACTAATTGCCGGTTCCAATAATCAATCCACCGATAGTTTTCCTTACCAACAGTTGTAACACTTCGTAGGTTAGGGATAAGCTAGTTTAGTCGCGTAAAGGCTTCGTGGTTGCCGAGCCGAGAGACCACTTTTACAATCTACATATTACCTTAAGTACGGGGATTTTCCCATCGGTCACGAGAGTATTCCATTGCATTTTAGCTTCACAATCCAAGGGAAATGCACCCGAGACACTTTCACTTAATACTGTACACTAAATAACACTTTTAATTCATTGTAAACATTCGTCCATAGTTCAGAAATACTTTCCGTCAAGCAAGCGTTTCGTTGCATTAGTCGTAGCTGTCAAGTTGACATTTGTCTTTTTATTCCTAGGAGTAGAGCTATTGGTAATTTGGCGAAATATATATTTTTAAATCTACAGATCGTAGACTACCTAGCAGCACATCTGTTCTAAATTTAAACTATCGAAATTAGGGAAAAGTCTTGTTTGAAATTCGTCGATGTTACCTGGGTTGCATGAACAAAACGCTCGAGGAACGTTTCGTTTTAGGCATGACACACTGGCTGCTATGTCAAACATAATCTTTGTTTATTTATCTTTTTCGTGTTAGTTTGCTGAAAGAAAATACTCAGAAGTCGTTCTTTTCTTTTACTCGCATCGTAGAGTCAGTTTGCAATGTTTTCGTTAAAAAACTAGGAAATTGTTAGTGTCCACGGTCTGTTGTTTGGTCGCTGCCCTCCTCCGAGTTCGGTGATTCGGAAAGTGGTGTGAATTGGCATTTTCGAGAGGATTTGTAGGGCCTCGATCATTCCAAATTTAGCCAGGATGTGAAAGCCGCGTATTCCCCTTACCGGTCTCTAATTCATTCGCTTCGGGCCAACAGCCCAGCTTGCGTAATTTAGCTTCACCATGGTCTGGACATAATAGTCCAGGACTTTCTTCACATTTTCACTACTCAGACACACGGTGTTGATGATTTTTCCAAAACCACCTACATATTTTAATTGAAAAAAAAAAAAAAACCCACCACGCGTGGGTTTTTTTTCTTTTAGTTTGTATTTTTATGGAAGTTTTATGCTCAACATCTCCGCTTAAATGAAGAGCACACTTATGTATGCCGTTGAGGTGTACCAGTCCACCTGATCTGCACTGCAGGACCAGCCCCAGGCTATACCTTGCCGCCCTGTTTTAAGTACATACTGCGGAGCGGGTCGCTGTCCTGTGATGTTGGAGATGGAGGTTTGAGTCACCTCTACCGCCCGGTAAATTAATTCCTTATATTTATAATGACTGCGTCTACCCAGCCATAGCAACTCGACTACCCTAAATTACTAATTTTAAAAACATCTAGATAATCTTACTGCTAGTGTTATCCTTTAAGTCTACGTAGTCGGTCCCAAAGTTCTGTCACTGGCATATTATTTTTAAATTTAGAAGATGATTTTAAGAAAATTTTATTGCATTCCATTTTTGAATGTTTGACAATTATTTTAAAACAAAAAACAGTCATTCGTTGCAATTTCTCACGATGGAGTGGACATAGAAAGAAAACCGAATAGCTGTTTTAGCATCGCACCGCTGTGGGCACTCGCCAAGTACGATTTTCAAGTTGCTCAAAAATTTAAAAATAACGCTTAGGTTTGTGTACCGTACTATTGATAGGTACAATGAAGTCTCCAGTGTTGAGGACAAGAAAATAATTGGCCGGCCTCGCTCCGTACGAACACCAGCAGTGATCAAAGCGATCAAGGCGCGCATAGCAAGAAATCCTGTCCGAAAACAGAAATTGATGGCTTTGCAGATGGGTGTCAGTAGAAAAACCGTCAAAAAGGTTTTAAACGAAGATCTTAGTCTACGAGCATACAAAAAAAAGCGTGGGCACTTACTTAATGCCCGTCTAAAAACAATAAGGCTTAAAAGATCCCGGAAGTTGTTAAAGCGGTACGCGAAAAATCGACACCGTGATATCCTCTTTACAGACGAAAATATTTTCGATATTGAAGAGAAGTACAATAAACAGAATGATAGAGTGTACGCTAGGAGCTCTGAAGAAGCAGGAAAAAGAGTTCCGCGGGTGCAACATGGGCATCATCCATCATCAGTGATGGTCTGGTTGGGTGTATCTTATTACGGGTCAACTGAGGTTCATTTTTGCGAAAAAGGTGTCAAAATCAGTACGAAAGTATACCAAGAGACAGTTTTGGATAAGGTTGTCAAAGATCTGCCCAACACGCTATTTTCGGGACATAATTTTGTGTTCCAGCAGGATTCTGCGCCAGCATACAAAGCCAAGACCACTCAAGCCTGGTTTGACCGTAAAAAAATCGACTTTATAAGACACGAAGATTGGCCTTCCTCTAGTCCGGACCTTAATCCTTTGGACTATAAAATTTGGCAGGTCTTAGAGGGGAAGGTCTGTGCTAAACCACATAAAAATTTGGAGAGCCTAAAGTCATCTTTAAGAAAAGCAGTCACTGAGATAGATATGAAAATGGTGCGTGCTGCGATAGACGACTGGCCACACCGATTAAGGGCCTGTATTAAAAACAAAGGAGGTAATTTTTAATAATTTTGAGTAATTTTAATTCTTTATTAAATGTACTTTAAATCGGTATATAATTTATTAAAAATTTATTGCTACTTTTGTTTTTATCATTATTTTCATTTGTGACAGAACTTTGGGACCGACTAGGTAAAATAAGAAAACTTTTTTTTATGGACTATCATCCTTGTGACAGTATATTAATAAACCATTTGTTGAAAGTATTTTTGTGATTTTATTTAGCTAATCCTCAAGCTTGTCGGTGGTTTCATCTGGCGCTCATAAAATATAAATTTTGATGACACTAACCGCTCTGGTCATAGCCAATCACACGACCCTAAATTTAATCTCTCATGTTCACCACAGACTTGCCTAGGTGCCCTGGTATTATACTGCCAAGTGTTACACAGTTACATTTTGACACATTTTCTACGGGTAATCTGTCAAAATGTAACTGCCGGTAAGGAAAACTATAGGTGGATTGATTATTGGAATCGGGCATTAGACTTCTAGAACGAGCTCTAAGATGATTTAGAGTTATTTAGCCAAGCTTGATACATACAGTCAAAGCTGGTATGTGTAGAATATCAGTGGCGGAGCGCCCATACAAGCCGATTCCCATCGGCTTGCCTAAAATTACTTTATATACACTAAACTCTTTCATAACTTTTTTGTTCCGGTTTGCACATCGACAATTTTTACGCGCCGCCACTCTGACGTCTATCCTATGTTGCTGTCGTCAGACCAACTGCTAATAGAAATAAATCCTTACTAATATTATAAATGCGAAAGTGTGTTTGTTTGTCCTTTTTTCACGTCGCAACGGAGCGTCGTATTAATGTGATTTTTTGTATGGAGATAGTTTAGATACTGGAGAGTGACATAGGCTACTTTTCCAGCGGGAAAACATGTAATTCCCACGGGAAAATTCAATATGTTACAGTTTCCACGCGGGCGAAGTAAGTACGTAGAAAAGCATTAGCGACATTTAAATCTTTGACCTATGATTTGCTTGTAATTTCAATCATCAGTGTACGTCCTGTGCCATGAGTGCACGAAGCGGAGCAAGGGGGCCGGCCTGCGGTTTGAATTTTCTTAAGGCTTGTATACCCGCTAAAGTCCTTGAGCGTATGGGCGGAGCCTCGACCCTCTCCCCGTGCAAGTCGCACAACCCGCCGTCGTTTATTAAGCGTTACATAGATTAAGTTACAGACGCGTCATCGCGCATCGTTACCAATGCAAGGGTGGACGTGGGTGGGTGACATTCGTCATGCTTAATTGAAACGTGATATTTGTCATACATAAATTACATAATTGATTAAGTTCAAAAATTATGTCCCTACTATTATAATACTATTTACTTACGATTAGTGTAGTTCCGTCAGCACGACTAGCACGAGACGGCCGCGACATACACTCGATTTTTCTCGCACTATCGGTCTCTCTCTTATTAGAACATTAGGAAAGAGAGGTATAGTGTGAGAAAAATCGAGAGTATGTCGCGGACGTCTCGTGCTAGCCGTGCTAGTGAAAACGAGTCGTTCGAATCACTCTCATTGTCGCTCGAACTAGCAAGCGCGACAGAGAGGGAGATACACGAACGAAGTTCGGTTTCGTTTCGCGGTAGGCCCTCAGCACGCCTAGCACTAGACGGGCGCGACATACTTTCGATTTTTCTCGCACTATACCTCTGTTAATAAATATTCTAATAAGAGAGAGACGGATAGTGCGAAAAAAATATAAAGGTAATAATAACAATCCATACCTACTGTTGCCCTTAGGCCATTTTTTAATGTCGCTATTAATAGGGGCCCATCTAGCAGTTAGCGAGTCACCGTCTGCCAGAGATAAAATGTGAAACAGTTTTATTGGGCAGGCGTCCGATGTTTCATCCAATAGCCCAGCTACTTGTCCATCATTTTCACCCAATAACCCGTTTTATTTAGATTCCATCAACTAGCAATAGACTCTTACACCCCAGCGGGTGCTGTTTCTGTGTGCGTCCCATGACACGGGCAGAGACAGCATCCGCTTGGTGTACTCCTTGCATTTCATTAAATTGTCAGAAGGGCCTCTACGTGTTGGCTCAGAGCTCCACGCACGCCTCCCAAAGGTCCGGGACATCATCCATACTTCCATATCCATACTCTATACTAATATTATAAATGCGAAAGTGTGTCTGTCTGTCCGTTACCTTTTGTGTAAGTGTAAGGTTGTTAAGTTTTAAACTAATTTTCGGTATATTTATTACGTTCTACTTCCTTGATTAGATGATTTTTATTTATTTTTATTTATTTATGTAATCATACAAAATTTATACAGTTAACAGTAAGAAACCAAAGCACTGTACAATTTATAATTATTAACATGTAAAAACCGAAAAAGAAAAAGAAAAAAACCATAATATTTAAACATCCATTGTCTCGCAGTATCTCAGACACTTGTGACATACATTCGCCCATCGACTAGCAAATACATCACATTCAGGTGCTTGTGACAGAGGCGAGTTCAACAGTTTTATACACGCCACGTTAACCATACTTTGTTTCATATCAAATAATAACTCTGTATCGAACTTGGAGTTGGCATGCAGCCCATAGGTAGGTACTTACAATATTTGCCAAGCCCACTATTTTTATTAGGACTTATTCTATTAACACTTGACAGTCATTAATACGAGCAGATAAAACAATATTGTTTCTATAATTGTTCATGCTCCTAAGCAATAGATATTGTAAATATATTTACTAATAATATGTCTGGTTTTAGCGATTTCCCAATTTTGATACTGTTTAGATATTTGATACTTTGATAGAATAGGTATTTACTTGTGTATTCTTTTTCCTCTTCTCTTGTAAAATTTCTTGATATTACGTATTTTCCTCCTGGGCTACTACTATACTATAATTATTGAAAAATTTGTGAGACCTAAGCTAAGACGTACTAACTCTAGTATCCTAAGTTTGTATGTTACTAGCAATCTATGGGCAAACTGGCCTGAAATAAAGAATTTATTATTATTATTATTATTATTATTTCCCATCTTGAACTAAAAACCAAATCTAAACTATACCTACGTAAATGTTAATTAGGTACAAACGCCAACACAGTTAACTGACCATCCCTTATTTATACAAGAACCTTATTACAATGCACATAAAGTGCACGGATGGTCAGTCAGCTGTCTTGTCTATAGTACCTACTACTTTACAAACCACGAAATAGATTGTCCCCTCTATGCAACAAAATTATCTGTCACTAAAAACTAAACTATACGCAAATGTTTATTAGTTACCTACTATACGAATCACAAAACGGATTGTCCACTCTATGCAACAAATATAGTCCACAATTTCCACAAATATTTAAATTTCGGCGCAGCGCAAATTGACACAGGTCCGTCATGCAACGTGTCTCGTCCCGCACTGACCGTATGGACGAAAACGGGAAAGGTAGGAACTTTGGCGGAATATTTCAGAAAACGAGATAAATTTTTAAGAAAATTAAGAAAGTAAGATAATGATGCCCTTGTTCATTATTGTATGAAGAAAGTCATAAAATTTCATATTATTCTGATAAAAAATGGAGCAGTAAAATGGTTACAAGTGAAAAAATAGGGATGATTTTAGATTTCTTTTTCTCTAATTTTTATTGTTAAAATGGATTTCTACGAAAACTATGACCCGTCGCATATCATGCAGATTATGATATATTTTTTCCTACAGCAAAAATGTTACGTTATAATGTGTAAAACGGTTACAAAACAACTCATTTTCACGAAAATTTCGAATGTGCAGCCTTAACATGAACGGCGCTCGCCCCACCCCGCTGCACGCCCAAGTCGCACGGGCACTCAGACCGTAGACAAAGCGGCACCAGGAAAGTGCTTTACTATTCTAACACTATTTAGAACGGAGAAGCACCTAAGAATCTTAAACTAATATTATAAATGCGAAAGTTTGGATGTTTGGATGTTTAGATGTTTGGATGTTTGTTACTCAATCACGCTTAAGCGGCTTAACCGATTTGGATGAAATGTTGCACGAAGATAGTTTATAGCCTGACTTAAAATAAAGGATAGTTTTTATCCCGGTTTTACGCAGACGAAGTCACGGGTGGAAGCTAGTTATCAATATTAAGTCGAATCCGTTTTCTCATTCAAACATTCTTGTTGTAGACAGGTGGTCGGTATCGCTGCGGCTTGTCAGGTAACCGCAGGATTGACTTTGCATTGTCTGTTCAGACATAAGAGCTTAGTTTGATAATGTACCCAACATTCTAAATACGTATATCCCATAAAACACATTCCATGTAAAAACGAGGCCAACTCTCAAAACTCTTCCACCGTAAAACGTTGTGAGATATTTCGTAGAGCCATGTCTCGGGTATTCTTATTAATCTTTATTTGCTTGCTAAAAAAATGCTGCAACTTGGCAATCACACAGCTTTACTGCATTTATGGATTTTTGCATACCTAAAACTATGTAGTATTGTGTGATTGCCAAGTCACATAATTTTATTTAGCAAGCATAAAGAAGCTTCTACGTCTGCTAGAAGTGCCTTAGAGTTTTAATGATCGGTCAGTCAGTCAGTCAGTCAGTCAGTCAGTCAGTCAGTCAGTCAGTCAGTCAGTCAGTCAGTCAGTCAGTCAGTCAGTCAGTCAGTCAGTCAGTCAGTCAGTCAGTCAGTCAGTCAGTCAGTCAGTCAGTCAGTGAGTGAATGAAGGAGTGACAACATTAAGAAACTAGTTATAATTGTTAAACTACTGCTTCAAATTGAATGAAATTTGAAATATACCGTGTTTATACAATGCCTGCTTGGTTACTGAAAATTCAGACTTCCAGTTTTATCCACAACGGCCTGAAATGCTTCGAGAAAAAGATGGTACGGCAGTGCCGCTGTTTTGCTCGACTTGGCGGGGGCACTTCCGTGCCCCCAGAATATTGATGCGGTAATGTAAATTCATGTTACCTATACTAGTTAGTAACACTAATACAGTGCTATATATATATGTAACTAGGTCTTTGACGACCGGTTTAGTCTAGTTGGTTGGTTACCTTACCTTACCTGCGAACCTGACGGTATAATGTGCTCAAATCCCGGTAAGAGCAAATATTTATGTGATGACTGTCAATATTTTTTTGAGTCTTAGATGTTTTCTGTGTATTTAAGTATTCATATATTAAGTCTTCGTTTGTTCGTGTGTTGAACATAGTGAAGCAGTGTTTAAGTAAGAGCCAATAAATACAGGAATAATTACTAAAATAATAAGAGGTCTTAAATCAAACGCAGAAGGCTGTGACGGCATAAGTTTGAGTATGTTGTTATAACGGTAGGTATTAATATACTAGCGGCAAAAATAAACTCCTATATGTCTTAGCGGCATTCCAGTTGTATCTTAAAGGAGCCTGGTGTTTGCTTTTAGCCTAATGGCAAGCATTGGTGTAGGCATTAGTTTTTGCAGAAGCGACTGCCAAATGATTTTCCAACCCAAAGGGCAAGTATACTTTTTTGGGTCTAGGCCAACATGCAAATGACCAACCCTCCATATTTAGGTTTAGTCTCACATTCTAGTTGAAAGATTTTGGACTGACTACGGCTATTTTATTGGCCTTCTCTTGTAAGTAGTAATTAAAACAAACTAAGTTTACATGTACAATGTTGTTTATTGTTCGGGATTCGGGTCGTTTTCTCTGGCGACAAATGTACCTAGTGCTATTTGCTTGAAAACTTTAACATGTAGGACGCCTCCTTACCTGTTGTTTGTGTCTTTTACGTTCGAGAAGTTACGGTGGAATTGGGTTCTGGATCACGTACATATTGTATGTATGCAAAATAGCTATTAGAACTTTGAAGAGATACTAGAGATCAAATCATACTTGCTTCTGCAGCCTCTTGCGAAGAGTGAATTACATCCCGGCTGCACGTGATATTTAGGTAGTATCCTTAGTGCTCTCCACTTTTATGAGGCTATTAAAAGTAGTAGCACGTGCGTAGGTATTCTTAAATGTTTCCAGTCTGCACGCTAGAAAATATCCTCTTGCCTGTAGCATGAATAGTATGACAATAGTGGCGCAACCCTTATCATCTATCATGTCACCGACCATAACTTGTTGCGTCGTTACAGCTGTGAGTGTTACATATGCTCACATTAAGGAGCCGTAACGTTAGGGTTTACATAAAACTGTGATGTCTTACGCCGGAGAGCTTGACGACTATTTCAGCGTTATTATTACTAAAAAGCCTGCAAAAGCTACGCTAAAATGTACAAAAAAATCGTTTAACGCCTAAGAAAAGGTTAATATTGGCATTGAGAGGCTATTCTCCTTACCTACTCTACGTTATTTTTATTTGATAGAAAGAGCTGGTAAAGTTTAGAAAACAGGGCTTGACATCCAATTTAGTAATTCTAACAAAGTTAGAGAATTCCTTCCTTAAAAATAATTTTCAAATATTCTGCAGAAAACAATGAAAACTCAATTTGTAGATCTCTTTTGCTTTTATGAAACACGTCATCTACAAAAGAAGGAAACAAACTTTAACAACGTAACTACGGATTTGCGTAAATAAAGAAACAGTAAGTTACGTATGTACCGACGTGAATACTAAATGAATGTTTTTAGATACAAAAACCAGTTAACTGTGCCGGTAATTAATGGTAGAAAGTAAATACTCGCTTCAGGGATGTTTTGCTGTTTGTTAGTGTTGATGAATGTTATTAATTAATTACTACTTATATTTATTCAAACCATGTCTAATGCTCGGAAACATCGCATATTAATTTACGATGCTTGGTGTTGTAACAAGAAGCTCAGTGTCGTTTAGCTCTCATCTTGGTCTGCGTAATCTTACAAACATTGGACTGACGTCCTACACCTTACTAGCAAGTACCTGGGTAGGTAAGTAAGAGAAGGACGAATGCTTAATTTCCAACATAAACGCGATCATGCTAGCTAAGCTAGTATAGATTTAATAATACGAGTAGTAAACTTTTATTGTCAGACAAGACAGACAGCTCGCGTATTGCAAAAAACGCAGGCAAACCCGCGGGATAAAATATAATCTATGGTTGGTGGGTATGGTGAGTCTGATGGTTATCCTGAAAGTCCATTCGACACGTAGATGAAACAACTTTCGAAATCGGATAAACGCTTCTGGAGAGTACCCGTTACATACAAACTTATATTTCACAAAGCTACAATCTCACGCCTAAGTCGAACAATGTATATGGCAAAAGAACTTGTAGGTGTATTCTCCCAGACATATTAAATCAACTACCCAAGGAACTTGTAAAATTACTGAAAACAAAAAATAATTCACAAATTAAGAAAATATTAAAAGAATACTTCACAAAGGGGAAATATGCTAGGGAATATACTTGTAAACTAGCAAAATGAAAACTGCGCATAATAATAGTATAAACAATTTGTAATAGTACGAGTAGCATAAGATAAGATTTATAAAGCGAGTCGAGTGACCGCGCACATAATCTCGCATAGAGATTTGCAAAACATGTTATAATTAAGTACTTTATCTGAAATAAATAATTTTTTTTTTCATGGGCTTTTCCTCTTTATAATATATAGTATATTAATATTGATCTAATAAACAATACTAAAAAGAATGCTAATAATTACACGGTTCAAATGTCGCCCGTAGCGAAGCACGCCCTAGCGACGCCGCCGCGAAAACACTCATCCCGAAAAGATCGCTCGAAGAGTTCGATTGAGAGAGAGACCGTGTAATTATTAGCATTATTTCAACATGTCTCACGAAATTCGAATACTAAAAATCATATAACAGAAAGAAAACATTTATCACAATTTCTTGGCCAGAATGTTTTGACCTTAAGGTAATATTTTATTATACCATCAAAGTAAACAAGTTTGTTAAGTTACACTGACGTGAAAGAGCCTACTGTAATGAATATTTAAATATTCCCGAGCGTCTATAAAACGGTAGTTCTGTTTTATTTGTTTTTCCTGAAAAATGTTGTCCGCACAACGCTGTTGGTAGCAGATAGGTATACGAGAAAGGATATTCTACTAGCTTAGCTTTCAACGCTTTCAATAAATCAGAAACTGAATTTACCTTTAATTTATTTTTTAAGATCTTAAGAAGATACTAGGGGCCGATTTTTCAATTCCCAGATAATCTGTCAGATAAATGTTAGCTCTGTCCTTTTCTTTCATATGACTTAAGAAAAAGATGGTGATAATTTTAACTGACGGATAACTTTATCTAGAGATGAAAAATCGGCCCTTATTAGAATATAACTTTACCTGAGATAAGACAACAGACCTAAGTCCTAGGACAATGCCGTGTCTAAACCATCTTCGGAAGTGACTTCTCTGCGAATTCTTCTCACTCATGATCTAGCTGGTGCCTATATGCGTTATTGCTAAATCATCAAAAGAAGAGCATGTCAATATGAGCATGTAATGACGACCTGTGTAGCCTAGTTGGTAGTGACCCTGCCTACGAAGCCGGAGGTCCCGGGTTCGAATCCCGGTAAGGGCATTTATTTGTGAGATAAGCATGAATATTTTTTCCTGAGTAATGGATGTATTATATGTATTTAAGTATTTATTTATCTGTGTAAGTACCTAGTCGGTCCCAAAGTTCTGTCACAAATGAAAATAATGATAAAAACAAAAGTAGCAATAAATTTTTAATAAATTATATACCGATTTAAAGTGCATTTAATAAAGAATTAAAATTACTCAAAATTATTCAAAATTACCTCCTTTGTTTTTAATACAGGCCCTTAATCGGTGCGGCCAGTCGTCTATCGCAGCACGCACCATTTTCATATCTATCTCAGTGACTGCTTTTCTTAAAGATGACTTTAGGCTCTCCAAATTTTTATGTGGTTTAGCACAGACCTTCCCCTCTAAGACCTGCCAAATTTTATAGCCCAAAGGATTAAGGTCCGGACTAGGTGAAGGCCAATCTTCGTGTCTTATAAAGTCGATTTTTTGACGGTCAAACCAGGCTTGAGTGGTCTTGGCTTTGTGTGCTGGCGCAGAATCCTGCTGGAACACAAAATTATGTCCCGAAAATAGCGTGTTGGGCAGATCTTTGACAACCTTATCCAAAACTGTCTCTTGGTATACTTTCGCACTGATTTTGACACCTTTTTCGCAAAAATGAACCTCAGTTGGCCCGTAATAAGATACACCCAACCAGACCATCACTGATGATGGATGATGCCCATGTTGCACCCGCGGAACTCTTTTTCCTGCTTCTTCAGAGCTCCTAGCGTACACTCTATCATTCTGTTTATTGTACTTCTCTTCAATATCGAAAATCTTTTCGTCTGTAAATAGGATATCACGGTGTCGATTTTTCGCGTACCGCTTTAACAACTTCCGGGATCTTTTAAGCCTTATTGTTTTTAGACGGGCATTAAGTAAGTGCCCACGCTTTTTTTTGTATGCTCGTAGACTAAGATCTTCGTTTAAAACCTTTTTGACGGTTTTTCTACTGACACCCATCTGCAAAGCCATCAATTTCTGTTTTCGGATAGGATTTCTTGCTATGCGCGCCTTGATCGCTTTGATCACTGCTGGTGTTCGTACGGAGCGAGGCCGGCCAATTATTTTCTTGTCCTCAACACTGGAGACTTCATTGTACCTATCAATAGTACGGTACACAAACCTAAGCGTTATTTTTAAATTTTTGAGCAACTTGAAAATCGTACTTGGCGAGTGCCCACAGCGGTGCAATGCTAAAACAGCTATTCGGTTTTCTTTCTATGTCCACTCCATCGTGAGAAATTGCAACGAATGACTGTTTTTTGTTTTAAAATAATTGTCAAACATTCAAAAATGGAATGCAATAAAATTTTCTTAAAATCATCTTCTAAATTTAAAAATAATATGCCAGTGACAGAACTTTGGGACCGACTACGTAGCTTTGCTTAATTTGGGACTAGGTCGATTTGCGAAGATTGTCCCCAAATATTTATTTATTTATTTAATAACCTATGAAATGGATACAGACTTGTCAGGTGTGACGCTAGCAGGCACAGCAGTCGAATTGCTTGTTAGGTTTGGGCCGGCGATCCCCCCGCTCATGCCGACAGATAACGAGCGTTCCCACTTGACCCCAATACGCGGTTCAGCGGAGTGTCCCCATAAATCCTACACGCTTTATAGTCCTTTGTACAACGATTGCAGTGTTAAATCGCTTGACCACTGCATTTTGACGTAAAAAACAGTCCTACACTGAGGTTGAGTAAAGTTTGTTGACACGTTGGGATTTATAGTATTGTGAATAATGAGCAAATTAAACGTTTCTCTGAAATCCAGTATGTATATATGTATGTAAATATACACACACAAACACTTTAACAAACACACACATTATATTATTTATTTTAATTGATATATCGTCAATGTACTATCCAATGTTATTAGAAACCGTGCAGTGTAAAATGTCATTTGGTCTCTTGCGATACAGGCAATACCACCTAGTTCAGGGACTGGTGCTTATAAATACTACGTGTAAACGATTTTGCTAAATAATTATCTTATGTCTATATGCCAAGGAAATCCAGTATACGTGTATGTGAATCGTAAATGTAGACTAATCATGTCATTTCCCTAATGACGAATGTAAATTAGTTGGTATCTATTTGCTCAGCGTATCATCGTCCTCCTAGCGTTTTTCCCTAGACGAGCCCCGGGGTCGACTTTGGCACCTAATCCTAAGATTTGGCGTAGGCACTAGTTTTACAAAAGCGACTGCCATCTGACCTTCCAAAGGGAAAGCTAGACCTTATTGGGATTATACAGGTTTCAGAAGGACAGGACATCAAATGTATAATACATATATTTTTGAAAAAAACCCAGTGATCAAATTTGAACCCACGACTTATATATATTCTTACGACTCGTGCATGATTATAGCTTATTCTGAAAGAGTATTTGCCTCCAGCCATTTGCGAAACTACATTTTGTTCTATTTATGATCCTTCATGATCTCAAATAGGGGAGAACTACATTTTCCCGTGTTCTGAGAGTTTAGCTTGTAAGGCAACTCAAAGTTGGCAACTGACGCCGTCTGTACTTCCGGCCATTTCAGGACTGACAGACTTAGCTTTACTCTCTCTACGATAAAAGGGCTAAATGATGCCACATGTCTCTTACTGTTTTCACAAGACATATTTACCTACCCTTCCAATTTTTGACCGGAAGTGAAGGATTGTCATACTTTCAGCCAACTTTTTTCTTATTTTTTTCTTGCTCAGCACAACTTTCTCGATCTGCTGCCATGTATTGTATCATGTTGTCATGTGACTTAGGTGTATTGGGAGTGGGCCCACGGTCTATTGTCTTCAGTACCCACAGCTAGTATTGACCAATGGCCGGTTCCAATAATCAATCCACCGATAGTTTTCCTTACCGGTAGTTACATTTTGACAGATTACCCGTAGAAAATGTGTTAAAATGTAACTGTTGGTGAGGAAAACTATCGGTGGATTGATTATTGGAACCGGCCATGAGTACATACCTAATTTCGTAGGTACCCAACAATATGAATATGAAAAAATCCTTGTTTGCGTTTTTGTTTCACCCAGTTTCAGGTATAGTCGTTAGTCGCTACTATACCCTAGAAAGAAATAGCTGCTAAATTTCACAACAGGCGTGGCCCCTATTTCACCAACTTGACAATAGTCACCTGACAACTACAATTCGCCGTACATTGCTGAATCCACAAGTACCCTAGCGACCACCTTAACTTCTAGAACAAGCAATGTATGGCGAATTGTCAGTGTCAGGTGACAATTGTTCAGTTGGTGAAATAGGGGCCAAGAAGTACTCGTAGTCAATCATGAAGACAGGCGAGCTGCTTTATATGTATATTGTATAGGTTTTCGATACCTCATCCTGTTTGATGTATGCGCTGTCTACTATAACTTGGCCTATGCCTAGGCAAGCGAAATATAATTAATCTGTTCAAGTTCGGCAAGTTGCGGTGGAAACATGACTTCAAATGTCTCGGTGGCCTGTCATCTGTTCCCGAGAGTTGGTGCCGCAGGACGTGTTTGGTTTTAATACAGAGAAATAATGATCACCTGATAGCGGATTTTGCGGTTAAACTCATTTCCGTGAGGAGGACGTGATGCTTCCTCATTTATAGGATATTCCTCATTTATGACTTTCCTGTTTTGTTGGCTTAACTTATAATTTTAATAATATGTTAGCAAATTAACTTTTCTCACTTTTAATGGCGACTTATAATAGAGGTTGTCCATTCCAGATTAGAAGAATATAACAAACTTAACGTAGACGGAGCTGTAGAAAAATTAAGATAGTACGATTAAAATGAAAAAGATGAATCCAACTCAATAAACTCAGCGGACCGAATGAGCCGTTAACTGCGAGGTACTCTCATTTCCAATTTTCCATTTTCATTTTCATTAAAAAGATCTCATAAGATAGCGGGTAACCGCGTTAATATTTGCTTTTAATAAGTGATTTTCCTTTAAACTAGCAATTTAGTGTTGCGTAGTTCAGCTAGCGTGACGCCATTTGGACTTGTGTGTCATCAAGAAATATGTAGTGTGGAGAAACGCGAGAGCGGCGCACGGTCCGCTGAGCGCTTTTTTACGCGTCCAGCGCCCGCTCGCTCGCCGGCGGCGGCGCGGCGCACTGCTAGCGGACCAGTTGCGGTTAAAGCGATGTATTTCCACTTTTAAATTCAAATTGAAAGACATACTACCGTACCATACTAGCCGATGAATTGGAACAGTATTTAACACACATGTATATGTATATATATCTCGTGGTACATGTTCTAATAAGATTATATTGACCTGGCTTCAATTCAGGATATGTTTAAACTTTGCAAGATGTCAATGGCAGAGCATCGGTAGCTGAAACCAATTTCGTTTATGTCTATTGGAGCATGTGTGTTCGTACACTCGCACTTATCACTAGTCAAAGTGTAAAGGTCAATCCATCACGATCTGCTGTAAAATTTGCTTTAGGACTGGATACCACGGACGGATTTTGTTACTCATTTCTTATAATATGGTTTTGAGGGCCGGTATTCCATCCGCAATATTTGAGGAAGGGGCCATATCCCCTATTTGATGTGATTCTGATTTTGAAAGACATGCACAACAGTGGTGTCATGTCTCTTTCTCGCGGGTGGAATGTCGGCCACGTTCTCTGCGCGTGGCCCGCTGACACAGGCGCGCGCGCCGCCGTTTATCAGCGCGCGCGGAGGCGATCTGCGCCGCCGCTTGCGTTCGCGTAAAAACACCTATTAAAATTTTTCTCCCTGACCGCCATTTAAATTGCTAATCACTCGATGAGCAATAATCGTGAAAATCCGTGTGAATATGTTAGATATACTTAATAATGTATACATATTACTCTGTTATGGGATAGTGCTCATTTATTGTAGACTGTAACAGTTACATGTAAGATCCTGATAACTCAATAGTTATTCTTTCACTTCGTATTTATAATATTAAGTATGTAATAACAAATTATTACATACTTAATATTATAAATACGAAGTTACGGTCTACGAGGGCTGTTTGATAAGTCCTTTAAAAACTATTTATAAAACCTTTTTTCTGGTAAATGGCATTAACACTGGCAGGCACAATCTTTCAAATGAAGACTGTCAAAAATTCAGCAAAAAATAACAAGTTTTTGTCAGTTTAAAAATTGTTTGACTGTGATCACTCGCAAATTTTCGAACAAAAACGCGAACCAAAGCGAATTTCAAAACTATGTTTGGATAAGTTGAAGCGTAATCCTCGGAATTTTTTGAGTCGATTTGTCACTGTGGATGAAACTTGGGTCCATCCACTGGTGAGCGTGCCCCAAAGAAGGCCAAGACTGTTTTGTCGGCTGGGAAGGTGATGGCGACAGTCTTCTGGGATGGCGAAGGAATCATTATGATTGATTACTTGGAAAAGGGAAAGACTATTACTGGCCGTTATTACGCAGAGTTATTGGACCGTTTTTATGCCGAATTGTTGGAAAAACGACCAAAATTGTCCCCCAAGAAAGTCCTCTTTCATCAAGACAATGCCCCAGTGCACACGTCAGCTATTGCAATGGCCAAAATCCACGAGTTGGGCTTCGAGCTGGTTCCGCATGCTCCGTATTCGCCGGACCTAGCTCCATGCGATTATTACCTATTCCCAAATCTGAAAAGATGGCTTGGAGGGCAAAAAAATTTGACAAATGAGGACTGCATCGCAGGTATAAACGGCTATTTTGAAGACCTCGACAAAACGTATTTTTTTGGTGGGGATCAAAAAATTGGAAACTCGCTGGAACAAGTGTTTGGCCCTCAAAAGACTATGTTAAGAAATAAATGTAAATTGTTTAAAAAATATATCATTTTTTACTTTTTAAAATGTTGTCCTTACACGATTCAACTACTGAATCGATTTGAAGAATAGGATAGTCTCGGGAAAGGCCGAGGGCGATAAGGGCAACGGAAGTGTAGTGACAGAACTGTATTCACGCGATAATGTAATACTAAATTCGAATGTAAACAGAAAACGACTGTGTTCTGCTATGAGGTAGTTTTTTTGCTTGCGTTTTTGACAGGATTTACTTTTACAGTTTTAGACGTACAGTCAAGTGCAAAAATATGTATCGATTTAATCATCTCATAAATATGTATCGAAACCTTAAAAGTGCTATTAGTTTTTGAATTATTTAGCTATTGAAGATGCAGAAGAGTCCATCTTGTGGCTAGATGAGATACCACATGGGTATCCCCATGTGGTATCTCACTATGTACTATGACGGTTGATTAGATTAGATTAGATTAAGCTGCAGTCGTAACATGTATTAATTTTCATATTTAAGATGCATAGTATCATACGTGGTCGGATACACTTTCGCCGCTTTTCATAATTACAAGCTTTTATTTACTTTCACCTGTCCCGTTGTCTGTCTGTCTGTCTGTCTGTCTGTACTCAAATCTTGCAAGTTAAATTTGATCCACTTCCCGGGTTCCGATTGAGGTGAAATTTTGCATGCATGTATAAATCGCGTGACAATGCAATATTATGATGACGTGGAGCTGATCTGATGATGGAGCTGGAAGGTGGCCATAGGAAGTTCGTAATAAAACCACATAACCCCATCGAGTTTGGGCTCGTTAGAATCGTCTCAATGAGTAGTTGATGACGGTATACAGAAAAGTACAGTCGGCAATAAAAGCTTGTACCAAAAATGAAATTTTTGACAGAAACTTTTTTAAGTATGGAATTCGTGCTGTATTTTATTGACAGTGTGATACTGCTAATCAAAGCACGACACACGATGTAACTATACTCGATCCCTGACGCGGTGAATCATCGCATTTGTATTAGCGCATCTTTATTCGCTAACAATGTCATAAGCGCCAACAACTATAAGGTCCCTTTTCACAGAAAACAACGCGTATTTCATAAATTGAGAATTTAAAAGAAGAAACTATTGTGACAGATGTACAGTCACCAGCACTAATATGTGCCACAACAAACCGCGCATATATATCTGACACGACTCTTATTTTCAAGGCCGTTAGGACGTGTCAGATATTTATACTCGCTTTGAAATCCGTAAGTGTATATATTGACTAGTTTGGTATGAATTTGGTACCTAAAACGAATGAAGCAGATAGAACAAAAGCTATCCGCTTGACAAGATAAGAGCAATATGAGATCGGAATACAAAATTACCTCACTGAGAATACGTTAGGTACCTTACAATATAAATATTACCGCTGCTTCCGTCATGTTTATATACAACCAATTTACTTGAAATGGACGCAAAATTTTAATTTACGTCTCTATTTCCGGAAAGTACACGTAACATGAATTGTTTACTGTGTTTATGTTAAACTTTAGGGTAAGCGGTAAATGCGGTTATTTTAATGTGGTTCGGAACATTTGTGGATTCTAAATGGTTTTATATTCCATCCATATTTACTGCATGTAGTTTATAAATACTTGTTATACCTTCAATGAGGCCTTTATTCTGAAATTCGTGTCTCATTAAATATCTCTAAGGTTAGTGTGCTCGTAGAATAGGCCTCCTCTAACATCTTCCATTGATCCCTGTATCTAGTGACTCGTCGCCAGTTTCCCATCTTTTGTACTGTCTTCCTTTTCTTATGAGAGTAGTTTCTTATCAGAGTAGTGGTAACCCGAGAGGTGGACTCGAGTTACCACTACTCTTTTTGGTTTGGGGACCTGCAGTATGTAAGCTCACCATCCCCAATGGCGATCCCCATTTTAGTTAGTCTATTTTGTCGAGGTCATGTGATACTCCGATTTCGATGCTTATTTATTCCCCTCCGGCCGCGTGGTCCTTTCCGTGTCGTATTTTTATTTTCTTATTTATATTCCTCAGTAATAAATGAACCAAATACATTTTGCAAATTCAAAGAGACTTTAATTTAGTTTCAATACTCGATTCTCACCATACATTATATTCACAGTCCTTAAAATAGATAATGTACATAATAAAGTTTATTATGAAGTAGGTTTAATTCATACACCGTTAAGCTTCAAGCTTCCAAGCTCTCTATTTTGAGGTGAGGAGGATTTCAGGAATTCGATACTCGGTAATTCAAATTGGAAAGGTTAAGTGTGTTTAAGCCTGGTAAAGGGTTTCATAAGCGTCGGCATTCCTTTGTAGTCGTTCATTATTGGTACCTGACATTATGTAATTAAGAGTTGCGTTGGCGAGCACTATGCGTCGCAGGTTTAGTCGAATTAGGAATCTGTTATTTTGTCAGCTCATTGCCGAAATGAATAATTTACAAGAAAAGGTATTACACTTTTACCTACAATATAAATAAACGAACGAACCGCAAACCAATAATGGTTCTTTGTTTACCAAAACTCTTCCATTGCGCGGCCTTTTTCGTAGCGCCACACCATAGTATATAATATGTAGAGTGCTAAATTAAAAGCACAACAAACAAAGCAACAACAAAGTACTACGCAGACATTAATATGTCTGCGTAGTGCTTTGCGCGTCATGCACAATGAAAGGGTTAACAATCTTTGAGGAATGATTACATAAAACATAATTGATACAAACATGCTAAGCCGTAGAAGCTGGTATTTTTCATTGCCTTTTAATTCATATATTGCGCATCATGCGTTCGTTTACGCACGTCACATGCTAAACAAGCCGACCACTACATAAACATGATATTATTAAACTGCCTATTTATGCTGGTCAACATCTTCCACATCAGCTAAAAAAGTAAATAACGGACTTCCAGCTGTATCGCATCCAGTTAGTGATATGCTCTAGTTCCTTTGCTACCGCTTGGCTTGCCTCTCAGCTTAATCAATGCTCCAACAAGAAAAATGGTTTCAGACGAAGATTTAAGTGCTCGAAACGAACATATTTGCTGAATAAATCCAAGTGGTCTAGTTTCGACGAAGGCCTGCATGTGTAATTTAATTACTATTGCTTTTAATTAGTGTTTGGTTGTTATTGGATATCGCGGTTAAAATTCTTGATCATCTAGGTACATTTTTATTTTTAATAACTGTCCGTTATATGGAAGTCTCTCACTTTAATACTGTGTTAATTGTTTTTTTAAACGCACGCAATATAATAATCATAGTACTAGGATTATAAAAAGCCAGTGCCTTAAATGCAATAAACGATGCGATATATGTGAATATTATGTATACGTCCCTGTTTTCGTGATTACCAAGAATAAAATATGCATTAAGTGATGGCGCGCGTGCTGCTCAATTTTCGAAAAGACACATGGTTGTCTAGTATCTAAATCTTTTAAGACATTTATGTTGTGGTTTGTCGGTCAAATTATTGCTTGATTTAGTAAACTATTTCGATTTTATTCTTAGGATGGGTTGCATCAAATCGTCTGTATAATATATAGTAAGCTGTTGTCGATAAAATCCTAACACTTTCGCTACCAAGATGGTTTTCCTCGTATGTAGCGGAAAGCGACTTCGGCGTAGGCGC
The DNA here is from genome assembly GCA_947049275.1 of Epinotia bilunana. NCBI lineage: Eukaryota > Metazoa > Arthropoda > Insecta > Lepidoptera > Tortricidae > Epinotia > Epinotia bilunana. Next base: position 12,906,378 of record OX346259.1, on the reverse strand, counting down.
CCGCTAGGCGGGTTCTTGGTTGCGAAAGTGTTAATGTATGGAAAGTTTGCCAAGTTTCCATGGAATGACAGCTGCCGGCGCCATATTTAACGTTAATCGATCTGTAATCGTAAATCGGTGCAGTTGCAAAATGTCTTTAGGCTAAGAAAAAATCAAGTTCCTGCAACCAAATAAATATTTTTATTCTCCTTATTTTTGAAACGTCCTCTACGTCTTGAAATTACGTGTCGATGAAATTCCTAAAAGTTCTCCCTGGACGTATTCAAAGTTCTTTCTTTGAGTTGAACGGCGGAAGGAACTGTATGATATTTCCTAACTTCCTCTGGTGCATGACTGGGTCCGAGCGGGTGAAATATTGTAATTGGGATCGCCGACAGCGCGGCCATATCTACGAAACTCTGAAAAATTCAGGGTGTCAGTGCTAGTTTCTAGAGCATGATATTACAGTGAAACTTTTATCTTTATGGCCAAAACTGTCTTATGGATAAGTCTATTATAACTAAGCATAGATACCTCGTGCGTATGCAGTTGTATAGTTGGAGAGTGAAATGGTTTGCCGGTTTTCGACTTTATTTCAATGACTTAAATTTTCAAAAGTGACGAACATTTTGTTCCGAGACTGACTGTCGGGTGGATTATGAACTTTTACATGTTGATATAAGGTTATTCTTTCTAACATCTGAGCATTCATAAAGATATGATCACGTTTTGTCTCTTCGACTTTTATTGGATTAAATTGTGTCGCAAGGGAGCAAAATTATATATTTAAAGCGAGGGCGGTATCGAATCTTGAGCGTAACGAAGGATTCAACTGTTTACGCCCAAGATGGAAATAATATTGCTACCGAGTGGCACTGCTTTTAATTCCTTCTATGAGGAAAAGTTAAATCCCCCATTTGATGGCAACAATGACTCTTTTCTGAATAACAGGTGTGAAATAGTTATTTGTTATGCAAGGCGTCCTTGTATTGAAAGCCGAGCTAGCAAAGGATTGTAAGATTGAAACATGAGCGAAGCGAATCACATCACATGTTTACATCGTATAAAAATCAAAGCATTTTATAATTATTTAATGCAACATAAACATTTTTGCAAAATAGTCTCCACACTTACATTAAAAAAGTCATACGAAAGTACGTCAGTATTGTTGGGTGCTGACGGGTGAACTTAAGGCTCAATACGCATATTAAATATATTTTTCAGCTAACTTAGCAGGCATTGAAATTCGTATATGTGTATATCTTCTGCACTAAAATCTATACATAACTTTCATTATTTTGATTTTACGGTGGCTTTAGAACAAAACAAACAACAAACAAAATTAAATATATGAGAGTTTTTACTTAAATGAATTATGAGCATAACACCATAAGTTTCTGAATGCAGGATAGCGACCTCTCAATCTCATTCCTGTATAGAAAAAAAACTTGCAATAGAGCGTTACGATCGAAATTCAAAAACACTTCACGCTAGCGGATATAATGGACTTTCGGGCGCAGATTTTGAGGGATAAAGCAAGCATTTCCGAGCTGAGGAGGGGAAAAAGGTTTTTTCACTACAACACCTGTGTGTTGTCATAGTGCACACACAATATTTGCCACCGGAATACAATTGTCTCACGGAACGTGTATGTTAATTGATTTTAATTATGAAAGTTTAGGGCGTTTTGTTGCGTAAACCAGCTGTTTTAATAGATTCATAGGTCATAAATTAAAAGGCGTTTACCTACGCTTGTTTAATATTTTTTAAACTTCGCACCAATTAACAAAGCAACCTCGGGCACGGCTGTTAAACTAGTATAATGGTCTACTGAAGATTATGATCTATCGTGATAAGTATATACTTTAGAAATGCATATTTCCAAAGTTCCTCGTTATGCGAGGTAAGACGCGGAAAACTATCATTGCGAAATTCTCTGGAGCTTCAGTAAATATTGCTCCTATGTAACCGTCGCGCCAGGCGACTAATTAATCTCTTGAGAAGTAATGTATTCTTACATAACATGAATAATGCTGACCACAGTACTGAGCTCTTTCCGCTAACTTTAGGAGAGGTTTGTCCATCCCTTGTTTCAGACATGTTTAATGTCCTTTCCCATCTTGAACGAGAAATAAAAACTGCTCTTGTAACATTCTGCGACCCGACCACCGGTTATACTATATGTTTATGCTATACACCTGCCGTCGTATTAGTAAACATACGCATGACGGTAAAAAAATTATGAACGAGTTCCGGTGGGTTTTAGGGTTACACTAAAACAGCTGTGGCCAGGTAGACTGCCGGAAATTTAAAAATAGATAAAACATTTCAGTTGTCGCGTACCTACTCAATTATAGTTGGAAAACAAGTGAGTATGTAACAACAAACGTTATGTCGACGCTCCGAAAAATTTGACGCGTGCTTTCTTTCTTTCTCTTATAGCCTAACTACTGCATGTTAAATCAAATAAATATATGTTTACGACCGCCATGATCATGATTCTCTATTTATTGTGCTGTAGACTGCTGTATGCTGATTTTTCTATCGAGCCTTTCATAATGTGTAATGGACTTTATGGGCGAATAAGTGAATTTGCCCCGCAACTATTTGCTTAGTTCAACTTCCCGTATCCCAGACTTTAGTGGTTTTCGTACTTGTTTAAGAGTCCGCAGTAAGCTCTGCCAAATTTCACCTTCCCATACAAACGGAGTTTCGTTCTCATTTTAAAACTACGTCTTGGATTGTGACGAAACTTTGCATATGCAATGGCATGAGGTATAATATCTGTCTGTAATTAGTTTAAATGGTTCCAGTTTATAAAAAAAAACTTAAATTCGCTGTATTTTTTTACTATGGTATCTGAAGCTACATAAACTAATTACAGACCTGGATATACCTCATGTCATTGTACATGCAAAGTTTCGTTACAATCCAACACGTATTACACGTAGTTTTAAAATGAGAGCGTAACTACGTTTGTATGGAGAATCCAGCTTACTGCGGACTCTTAAAGACTTACATTTAAGACCTAAAGTTTACGAACTAAGCCTAAAAGAAAAATAAACGAACTTACAAATATAAACAAACTTTTCCCTTGTTCTGTAAGGTTTGGCCCAATATTTTTATACAATGATACTAACGTTCTGAGCCGCTTGGTAAACGTTTCCTTAGGTGTATTGCTTTCATACCTGACACCTGTAAACAGATTATGCGTATTTCCGTCTACATACAGCTTTTGTCTGTTTACCGGAACGAAGCCGAGTTTACACAGAACATTTGAATAAGATATCTCTTAAAGGTTGGCACATTGATTTTTTCTTCTTAAATCCTCCTAGTGTTTTCCCCGTGGTGCCCTACGGCCCCGAGCCGGGGGTCCGCTTTGGCACCTAATCACAAGATTAACTTTTTCTTCTTTAAATTACGAAAAATTATTAATAGTCGATTATCTTAGATTGTTGTCTAGCAGCCTCAATGACGGAGGCTTTTAATAACACTGCTTACGCCTTATCTTTTATGTGTTGTTTTTGATTTCAAAGAGGTACCTACGTAGGTGCATAATAAACATAATGGCCGAAAGTTAACAGTTTCATCAAAGTGAAAACACACGAAGCCGTCACGGCGGACGATCCACGTTTCTTGTCATTGTTATGCGCAGCGGCCAGTAGGGTAATCTGTGTTGATCGAAGCTGCGCATTATGCTGCTTTCTTCACAGTAAACGTTAGTCCAATGGAATATGTATGTATGAAGTTGGTATGGTCAGTGGTCGCGCATCTATATAAATATGTACAATAGATTGAAAACGTGAAACGACGTGGATTAAAAAAAAAAGTTCTGGCTTTCACTCAAAAACATTATTAAATGTATTTACTTTATTCCTATATCAAACCACGATTAGAATGGGATTGTAGTTTTGCCGTATTAATAGACTGAGAGAGAGAGAACTGACAGCTATTCCAATCCCAAACTCATGACGGCTGAGTATTAAAACAAGTTACATTTGGCGCAATGCTATTTCGTTCAATATTGTTTTGAAGCTGCAATGAACTCACCTCCGCCTTCTGCTATAGCTTTTCCTGCGGTCGTGGGCCGGCGGGTCGCTTGCGTACGCGCCGCCCTCGACCTCCGCACTGTGCCCCGCCCCCATCTTACCCCATACCACAGCACACACCGTCACTAACACAGGCCACCCGCGACACCCCCAGCGAAAATAAAATAAAAACACCGCGTCAAAAAAATATATAAAAAAGCTTTTCGGCCTGTGTCAATTGTTTTCAGTCACTGTTTTTTTTAAATGTTGATTGGGAAAATTTGGAGGTTCAGGGTGTCGAGGTTTTCTCCGCCGCGTTGTTCCCGGGCGGTTCGCGACGCGAATGTGAAGCGTACCGTCGCAAGCGCAACTCGCGCCCGCCTTACATTCTTAATTGTTGGCGCAAGTACCGAGAGATATGATGCGATTAATCCATAGACAGCGGTTTTTTGCGCTCTTCATAATGCAAATCTATAAATCTTGGTGAAACAGATTAGAGTAAATTAATCGTAAAATATGAGGACAATTTAATCGAATGGTGACAAATTATACTTATATCGTAAATATGTGAACGTATTATAAACAACAACATTTGACAAAGAGCAACTAACTAAGCAGGTATTTAAGATTGTGTGTAGACACGATCAAGTATCTTGGTGTTGTCATAGACGACAGATTACGATGGGAGCCTCATATATCTTCTACAACTAACAGAATCCGCAAACTAATATTTGTTTTTAAAAACCTACGACAGGTGGCAGATCGTGAACTCTTAATTCAGACATACGATGCACTCTGCAAAAGTGTACTATCTTATTGTATCTGTTCATGGGGTGGCGCTCCTAAAACGTACCTCATTGAACTAGAACGCGCCCAGCGAGCAGTTCTGAAGGTTATGTTCTACCTCCCATATAGATACCCTACTAAAATTCTTTTTGATCTAGCCGAAGTATTGAGTGTACGTAAACTTTTCATATTTCAAAGTCTTCGAAGATACCACAAGTTAATAGCTCCTACCATAGTAATTGGTGAAAAATGACTAGTACGATATCCAGTACCACGCTGCTACAGTGCATGCGCAAAGAGACATTTTAATTTCTTAGCTCCTCACCTATACACTAAAATAATTAAAATGTGTAAAATAAATAAATTAAGTAACTTTCAATTTAAACACAAAACTAACTCCTGGTTGAAGTCGATAACGTATATGGAGTCAGACTCTTCAGTTAAATTAAACGTTGAGAGTAGCTTAAGGTAGCTATGTTGTACAGTCGAGTTCTCGAATATTACACATGCGTCTTATGTCAGTAGTAATAAAGACTGCGTATAGGTATTTTTGAATAGTTGTCTGTATAGATATTGGAGAACTCGACTGTATCTATATACTCGTCAACTGTGGAATGTTTTCTTATGGTCGTTTAAGTTGATATCGACTTTCAGTAAGTACCGAAAACTCGCATAAGAGGCAGTAAACGTAATAACTATCCGTCTCTGGAATTATTTGTAGTTGATACATCATTCCAGGCATGTCGCCATTCTCCTGCGGCTTGCGCCTGCGCCGCTAATTGTCGCGATCCGCCTCGGAAATCGCTTCGCTCTCGTTTCTACTAATTACACGAGCTGCTGCTTTCCCAATGGAAAACGTCGCGGAAGGAGCGGTGATCGATGGGCAGCAGGGGACAATGCGACGCTGTGTCCGGTTTGTAGCGATTAACGTTCCGTTCGTAGTGCTGTGTAGTAGCGGAATGAAAAAAATCGTCCCTTTGAACCTTCAGGGCACTGAAATGAAGTCGAAACATGGCGGCCGTTTTCGTTCCTTGAGTATACATTCAGAAAAACGATCGTCCATGTCTTCATTTGTTTTAGAACCATTGCCTTATGAAGATCAACTGTTAAAGATAGAAGTCCCATAAGAATAATCATTAACGTAACCGTAAAGTCATTAAATTATTACGTTTTGACACGGATATTGAAGTGGCTAACCAAGAAACGAATTTATGAAACTCGATCCAAAAATAAAAGAAGCCTAATGCGAAATCCTCGTAAAATATTTAAGGAACAACTCAAACACTTATTAGACGCGCGGCGTTACAGAGCTTCGCGAACTGCGTGCAAGAAGCGGTTAATAGCGACACTTTCTTTATGTAGTTTGTGTTAGTCGTGCTAAGTGTAAATTTGACATTTATCGGTAATTTCAGATGCTTGTTTCATTATCTGCGTTTGACAGAATTAAAATTACGTTGTTTTGCAATGGCGGTCTAATTTTTTTTTATTTTATCGTCGATATAAGGTATACCATCGAGGTATAGGTACTCTCGATACCATCGGAAGATTATTAACGGATTTTTAGCTGTTTCCTGAAGTAGTCTCGTTCTAGTGTTCTAGAGCTGTGTTCCATCCCATATGTCATGTAGAACAAATGTTAACGAACACTTTCGTCTGTGATACTTTATATTCTTCTTTAGACATTCCATAAACGCTTTCCTTGAATTTTAGGAGTTTGCTGGGTTTTTGTTGGTTCGGCTCTACGCAGCATCCCTGTCTGACGCCATAAATAGTATTATTTATTATCAAATAATTTTGAAAGAAAGCGACATTATCAACATTAACATGGATATTATGAGGCGGGCCCACCGTCAAATTGATGCAAACTGTTTTAAATAGGCATTTATGTAAATTTTAACGATTGATTCTAATCACATGTAGGGCCGCAGTAAAGGAGACTCGGGTTTATGTAGATTTCAGCGCTAAATCGAAAATCAGAGATATCCATATTTCAACCGCGAATACACGACCTCCAACTGGGATGCGCCAGTTGAGGACTCTTGAATTATTCATAGTGATCCCTCATAATCATATATTATATAGAGGTAAGTCAGTGTAAGGTCAGTGTGTGTGCAGCGAATTCCTCTATTGATTGTCATATGCGCTGAAGGAATTCCAATGAAACTTTTGCGTCATAATATTGAACTCTTTACTTAGAGGACCCCACTTCAACAGCTTGAGCCAGCATCAAATACGTATTGTCAATGTTTGTTGGTCTGCTATCAGATATAAGAAAATGGATATGTACTTACTTCTTGAACAGTATTTTTAATTTTCGCATGTTTCTAGTCTCGTTTTAAACGTTCATACAACAAGAGCTGAAATATCCTTAGGAGTATATCTTATTTGTTTATTGTTCAGAACACATACAGTCATACATAAAAAGATATAGGTCATTTACAAATATATATAAAAACAGACCTGGAAGTTCATAAATACAAACATTAAAGAAAATATACTAAAGCGTCTTAGTAACTAGGAAAATAAGTAGATAGAACACTAATAAGGGCCTGTTTCACAATCTCCAGTTAAAACATATGCGTCAGATAAATGTTGGCTGTCACTTTTCTTTTATATGACGGGAGATAAGGATAGCAATAATTTTAACTGATGGCAGATAACTTTATCCGGCGATTGTGAAACAGGCCCTAAGTATTTTTTATCGATAACAATTTAGATCTCGTACGTTCTTTTAAAACATCATGATATATCTTGTTACTAATGTATGTCCTCCAAAACGTTCTCTATTTCACGAGTGCCTGTCTAAGTAGGTAACACGCAATAAATTGCTGTCACCGGCAAAATTGCACATACTCCAACGTATTAAAAAAAAATCTCATTTCGCCACGCGCCCAGCATTCTTCCGGCTTCAAGCTCCTCGGAATGGAGTCATCGGGATCGAGAGAATGCCGCGCGAGGTGTAAGTGAAGTGCTAGTACGTTTGAGACGTGTCGAACTCTGTTTAGCTATTCATGTATTGTTTATTTTATCAAAATTAAATGCTTTGCCATCCGTTGTAGTTTATCCCTTCGATTTACGCCGCCGAAATATTATACGAAACCCAGAAATAAGTACGAATATATTCCCTTCTCGGTACTCCGTTGTAGTCGTTTTATCATTAAAATAATATCATTTTGATTTTTGCTTATTTCATATTTTGGTGCCTTTTTTATATTTCAGAATAGTTTAACGAAACTTTCAATCTAAATTATCTGGAGTGCTTGTCTCGGTGAATTAATTGGAATTGTCGGCCCCGTGCATTTGTTGAGAACTCAATTTAAAATGTTATCTTCGTCGTATTCGCTCTGCACTGCGAGGTTGTTCGACGACAATTTAATTTGCAGGCTTCAAACATTCTATTTGTACAGATATACAATAGTTTTAAACCCTGCATCTGAAAAAGCTTTGGTAAATTTACTATACTTAGATTGGTTTTTTTATGCTGATAAGTCGCGAAGTTATGGCATTGTACCACACATTATCAAAATCTCTCAAAATCCGCCTGTGGAATGATCTCCCTCTGACCGTCAGGCAAGCTCAGAGCAAGTTCTCCTTTAAACGCAAGTTGCGCAAGCATCTCTTAATTCTCTATTAAAGATTGATGATCCTCATGATATCTTTGTTCGGATACATATAATTGTATGTATTTATGTATGTATAAGTAAGTTTATATTGGATTCATTATATATGTATGTATATTAATGAAATTAATTGATTTGTGTTTCCATTCGAGTCTCTGTATTTAGGATCCTGCACCACTAAAGTTTCTGTTTAGCCCAATGGTTGACTGGTAGAGAATGCCTTAAAAGGCATTAAGTCCGCCAATTGTACCTTTATTTTTATATTTGTGCAATAAAGTTTAAATAAATAAATAAAGTATCCCACGAAACATTAGAAAAATGGTGCGATAAGTATAACAATTTGTAATGCTTGGAAGTTGCCGTCCTGCTCCATAATATTTTCATAGCTTTATGTCCGTAGATTTAACGCTAGTATAACTTTTCAATATAGACCCTTCCGGTGGGCTTATCGGGCGCAAAGCTCAACTTTTCTCGTTTACTGTGCGGAGTAGGTACCAAGGGCGCGAACACGGCGCTTGAGATACTAAATTGAAAAAAGTTTTAATCAATACAACACGCTGTTTATCATGACTTGGTTATTATTTAAAGGAACTGCTATGAATGTTTTAATACCTATTTATTATACCTATTGGATATGATACTTACTGAGCGCATCTTAACTAGTGCTAACACGCTAACAGTACCTACAACGAACTCCGAAGAAAGAACTAAAACTTGCCAACATAATTATTACTCCCAACATTATATTACCAACATTTTCAGCTGTTTAAACAGCGGACACATCCCTGTTGACAGAGCTTCATAATGCTGCAATTTGTAAAATATAGCCAAAATGAAATCGTTCATGACGATTATATAGGAGTTATTAACGTGCCAGTAAACCGGGCTGATGTTATGTAGGTATAGGTATGCGTTCAGTTACGAGTTTTAAGTTCAGTTACTATTTTGCTTAATTTCCAGAAACCTTCTAGTGTTGATTGAATTTCAGTAATATGCTAATGGAACAGTTAATATACTAACAAGACGTTAACACATAAGCAACACGTTGAAAAAACACATATATTATGCATACTGTATGGTGAAATGAAATAGTTGTGGAACTTATATAACAATATATTTGATTCACGCAGGTATTGAATCCCGGCCCAGGAGAAGCCTAGACAACAAATTCTGTACTGGATAGTGGTCTCAAAACCAGCGACATGGCGTCCAATGAATCCGATTAACAGCCGGCCTAATATTATGAAGACGATTGATAATATATTTGATGTCATGCCAGCGCATTGCTCAGTACAGCAGTTCATTACTTTGAATAAAGCGTCCAAGGAAGATGGTGTTCATTCCAGTGACTATTGTGTACGCACTAACTTAGTCTGTAAACTCCGAAATGTTTGAATTAAACTATTAGCAATAAATACCTCGGTAAACAAAACAATATCAGATCACTACCTCTCCGTTCACGGGCCGATTAATACCAATTCAGTCCCTTTTTTCATCAACCAAAATAGTTGTTGTCGCCAAAGAGACTTACAAATCGACGTTTGACTCCGTAAGGTCAATTCGATAAATCCATGCAATTTGGACGCTTATTCTCGAAATAAGCCCTTATCCTAGTTTGATCAAATCAGGCCTAAGCCGTAAAATCCTCGTATAAGGACAGAAGAAACATCGTAAAGGCTCAAAACTTCTACTTAATGTTCATTAGTTCATTACATTAGGCGACGCCCTTGAATGGTACGTACGTCACAGGGATTTGTCAATACTGTTATTGTTTGCCAGTGATCGATGGTTCCCAAATTCCCGACCTGTCGTCATCTTCGATGACGAGAAAGGTCGTTTTTATATACACGCAATGTTCATCAGTCTTCATTTAGTTGGCTCGTGATTTATATAATGTATTGGCTTCATTCGTCAAACTCATCAGAACCCACGTATTAATTTTGCTGTCTCATAATTTTCATACTACTATACATACTGTCTATGTCTACTCGATCTGCGCAGTTTTTTTTACTAGTACTATGATCATTGAATGTTATATGTTGGTTGTTGTCGTAAAGATCATATGTAGAACATCACCATGTTGTTTATAACTTCCTGCACATGTTAAATTGGCCATGAATTGTGCAGGCAGCTTTTGGTTATCTTCCGGGTACCGACGAATATTGCTTATGCTTCATACAATATTCAGTTTGCAAATGTAGTACAGCTTGTAGGTACAAGTATTGCGGCAAGGTTATGTCGTGTAACTTTGTTAATTCGCGTCTGTATGTACAAAACTGCAGCGGCCATAATGGGTTACAGGTAATATACTTATTATATCAATTATAGTATATAGTTATTTGCAAGTTTGCAGGTGATTGGCCATTTTTTTTGGAAAAGAGGCGATTTTGTATTGCTCATGTGGTGCACTTTTTACTTATTCACTGAAAGAAAATTAATAAGCACGATTCTATTAAATCTCCGATAGATACTTGTCCTTGCTTTGAGAATACCAGCCTTCAACATGATCCCTTGTTAGTCGAACGACGTGGGTCTACGAGTATTTCCATTCATAGTACAGTGACGCGGGCTGTCATAGCCACTGAAACTGATAATACGGGCAACGTGATACCCGAACCGATAGTTTGCGATCCCTGATATTGGATGCCCGTCGGCAACCAATGTTAGCCTGCTGCTATATATTTGTAGGTTTATGCGTCTCAGATTGTTTCAGTTTTTTTTCAATGCTGATTGTAAGTGATCCCGATGAATTAATGAGACGTAGCAGTGGCAGCATTCTATTAAGTATTATATGTATAACACTTGTTAACTAACAAATTTATTTATCTTTTATGAATTTTATTTTATCTCCTGGCAAAAAAATGTATTCAGTGGTCAGTTTAGTACGTACAGTCGCCTTCAAGTATTTCTGTACTGTTCAGGATGCACAAATGGATAATTTCGTTAAGTATCAAGCTTAAGTTAAGTTATAGTTAAGTCAGTTATGTGACGAAACGTACCTATGCGTTTGACATTGTCCCTTAAGTTTTACTACGACCTCGTAACCATCCGCGAATACTTGTGAGCACCTTATTCGCTCTGAAAGTAAAATTGTTACAGCCACGAATGAATGATTATAAAATAGTCACCCATCAGATTCGGCGGTCAGATTGTTCGTTCTGCTAACAGCGTCGCATTACCGGCGTCCCTCTCCTCCATCTATGGCTCGGTATTTCTAGTCAGTATTATTATAAAACTACCATAGATACCACAAGTTAGCGACCCTGAAGGAGGCCAGGGAGGTCTGGTGTGACTCGTGCCCTGGAGCCTTTCTTATTATTCCTGTTTTAGTTATCTATATACTGCGTGGAACGGAACGATGGACTTTCCCGCAAGAGGGGGATTATTGAGCGCTAGTACGTCACATCGTCCAGATGAACTATTTTTTTTGACGCGATTTTTTTTTAATATTTGTATGGAGCTCGTCGCTCCAGTCGGCCAACGCTCCATACAAAGGTAAAAAAAAATCGCGTCAAAAAAAATAGTTTATCTGGAAAATGTGACGTACTAGCGCTCAATAATCCCCCTCTTGCGGGAAAGTCCATCGTTCCGTTCCACCTTGTATATAAAAGAAGACTTCCTGACTGATTCATCAACGCACAGCCGAAACTACTAGGACTAGAAACTTGAAATTTACATCAGAACTTCCTTTTATGACGTAGAAAAAGGATAAGACGGGATTTTTGGAAATTCATTCCCTAAGGGGTAATAGGGGGGCAAAGTTTGTATGAGGAAACTTTTTTAAACTAGATGCTTGAAACTACTTAGTACGTACTACTTACGTACTACTTACGTAGGAAGATTACTTATTAAGATATAAAAAAGTGCTTTCAGCGTTTTAGGAAATTCCACTCCTAAGGGGGTTATAGGCGTGCAAGGTTTGTATGGAGTTAACTTTATTTTTTGAGCTCGAAACTTGAAACTTTGTAGAAAGATTACGTATTAGAATACATAAAAACAACTTTCAGCGATTTTGAAAATTTCACCCCAAAGGCGGTTTTAAAAATGGGTGCAAAATTTGTATGAGGGAAACTTTTTTGAGCTAGGGACTTGAAACTTTGTAGAAAGATTATGTATTCAAATACAAAAAAGTACTTTCAGCGTTTATTAAAAGGGGGTTCACAGTTTTATATGGAGAGCAAAAATATTTTAAAGTAAGAGATTTGTAACTTATGTCAGCCTGTATGCTAACAGCCTGCAAAACAAATTTCAGCGGTTTTTTTAATTGATCTCCTTAGATGGTTAAAATGGGGTTTGAAAAAAAAACGGACATTTCAATTTAGGTTTAGCAATTTAAACTTTTTACGTCTAAACCCAGAACGGAATTACATGAACATTAGCATAGAGATAATTTGAGACCCTTGTAAGGATTTTGGATAGTTTTATCTCGAAAATCATCCCTTAAGATGGTAGAAGTTTCTTTGGGACAGCGCAGCGATAAAGTTACGCCTAAAATAATTTAATAGCAATATTTTTTCTCAAGTTCTACGCGGACGAAGTCGCGGGCAACAGCTAGTTCATTATATATTCGATTTAACCTTTTTTGTCTGTATTTTTACCTGTCTTGTGTACAATATAGTATTTAAAATTAATTGCATTTCAAATATACCTACTTAATCGCAAATCAAGCACAAATATAACATGCTAATTAAGCTAAAAAAAAAACCATATTTTCGCTTATACTCGTGGGTGTAGTATTGTTTCCTTTTCAAGAGTCTAGTTCTTTCACGAACTCTTAGGGCTACGAGCTGTATTGAAATCAATTTTGCTTCATTGAATGCGAAAAGACATGGTGTTGGGCATTGACAAAATGGTGCCTCTACGCCACGAGTAACTACACTAGCAATATTTCCGCAAAGCCGGCAGCAAATACGTCCTGCGATAAACTCACGCTAGTAAGCTTACTAAACTAGACGCAAACGTGTTGTTGGCATGTTGGGACAATCGCACCGACACTATGTTGCGTATATAAACGTCACGTGTTAAAATACTCTTGTTCTTAGATTGTATGCTCGACAGGTGCGCTTTACTGGAACCATTTCGCCGCATTTTCGGCCCCTATTTGAGAACCTCTGGATAAGACCAGAACGCAGAAATTTTCGTCATCCAGTAAGCTATAATCACATACTTAAAATCCAAAATTTCAAGTCTGTAGGTTTATATTTAGTTCCGAAGTTAAGCGAAAGCAAAGTTTCGCATTTATGACACTCGCTCATGATCATCAAAATAGAACTAGTACTTCCCATAAACTCAGAGAGCTGAAATTTGGTACAAAGTTAGGGTTTAATGGCCACATAAAGGGAAAACTATAAAACCTAGGATAAACGAAGATCTGGAGTGCTTGGTGACCCTGATTAGAAAACACAAGAGCCCAACCAAACTATTAGAGATATATCTATACCGCCTTTACAAAAAATATTCAACTTGGTGGGCCGCTTCATTTGATGTCAAAAATCGAAGGTCTGAAGGATCTGATGAAGAACCCTTAGCTGGTCTCAGCTGTATTAGAGATATGGTAATGCCCCCTTCTACTATTGGTTTTATACATTAAAAAATCGAATGTCATTGCAAAAATCCAGCGTAGTAGGACACATCTTCTAATTTAAATTTAATCTGGGGGCACGGCAGTGCCCCCGCCAAATCGAGCAAAACAGCGGCACGGCCGTGCCATCCTTTTCTCGAAGCAGTTCAGGCCTTTTTCGACCCCTCTATAACTTCGTTGTGGATAAAACCTGCATTAGCCTGCATTTTCATTAACCAAGCACGCATTGTATAAACACGATATATTTCAAATTTCATTCAATTTGAACCAGCGGTTATAACATTGATTGCGGATTTATAACACTGACTGACTCACCGATCATCAAAAGTCTAATAAGGCACTTCTAGCAGACATGGAAGCTGCAAATTTAGAATACAATTAGTGTTTAGTGTATAAATCAAGGGAACGCTAAAAAAAAATTCAATTTAAGTCCAGTTTTCTAGATACACCGACTGCATAAATAACTTTGTAATCCCATATAAACATATTTGATTACAAAGTTATATTTGCAGTAAATGGGACAAAAAATCAAGAATGGGATATTGACACAATAACCTACAAAAAGAAGTGAGATCCCATAAAAAACATTCCATGTAAAAAAGAGGCCAAGTCTCGAAACTCTTCCACCGCAAAAAGTTTTGAGATATTTGGTAGTACCAAGTCTCAGGCATTCTTATTATTCTTTATTTGCTAGCTAAATAAAATTTTGTGACTTGGCAATCACACAATAGTTACTACATAGTTTTAGGTATGCAAAAATCCATAAATGCAGTAAAGTTGTGTGATTGCCAAGTTGCAAAATTGTATTTAGCTAGCAAATAAAGAATAATAAGAATGCCTGAGACTTGGTACTACCAAATATCTCACAACTTTTTGCGGTGGAAGAGTTTCGAGACGGCCTCTTTTTTACATGGAATGTTTTTTTATGGGATAAGATTATTTTTTATGGAGTTACTCGTAGATGCGGTTTTTGTGTTTTAAGAAGGTTATCTTTGATGATGATGATTGACGATGAAACGTTTGGCTCAATTAAACAAAACATACCTACAATTTTTTTATGCATCTATGCAACATTACTTTTTTAGGGTTCCGTAGTAAACAAGGAACCCTTGTAGTCTCGCCATGTCCGCCTGTCCGTCTGAGGCTTAGCTCAGTAACCCTTACTACTAGAACACAGTAATTTAGCATGAATATAGTATAAATCAATCACGCCTACAAAACAGTAGAACAAAACCTTATATTTTTTTCCCTTTCACGTAAAGTTGGGGATGTGACTTTTTTCTGGGTAAACCCATTACTATGGCATCGTTAGATAGCTAACTTTCGTACACACCATCTAGTTGGCGCGCGCGTGTCGATGTAAGACAGGCAGGCAGATGACAGACAGGCAACTACGGCACTCTACATTGCGCGTGGCCCGACACGCACTTGGCTGTTTTTTTATAATGCTTCTTATTGCAAAACATGCATGCATCTTCAATATTAAATGTCCATTCCCTTCATGCTTATAGCCGTGTGACACCCTGTATATTGAAGACCGGTTTAGCCTAGTGGTTTGTGACTGCCTGCGAAGTTGACGGTCCCAGGTTCAAATCCCAGTAAGAGCAAATGTTTGTGTGATGATGAGCTAAGTCTTGTTTGTTTTTTTATGTATTTCAATTTGTATATATTTTAAATATAGCGTCTTTTAGCCCATGGGGTATAGACCACGAGCTTACTATAGGGCTAGTTCGATTTGTGCAAGGTACCTAATATTAATTTATTTACTATTCGTCATTAACGCCAACCTTGCTGTATCCTCTTGGTCTCAAGGGACAAATATGACAATGTAAAATTCTGTGAATCCACAAAAAATCACAAATTATTCTTAAATCGACTTTGTGTTTTCCTTAAATCATATTTTTACATTGACCTTCGTATGCTTTGACCTTTTTGCATTATATCGAGACTTCGCTGTATAATTTATGATCATCATGATAAAGCATATTGCTTTGTAAGCTTCGTCTAGACAATGCCTTTGATAAAGGATCGTATCAGATATTTTTTGGGATACACAGAAGTCTACTGAAAATGGTATTTTAATTGTTCAAAACATATTTTACAATTATACACATTTCATCAAACATTGATCATAATAAATACAACTATGCCCTATTCTATGAAAAAACCATTTGGAAACGCAACTACAGTGCCTTCATTATAGCTTGGTGCGGGTGACAGCTGTGAAAATCTAAGACAGGTGAAAGTATCGAAAATTGATTCGATAAAAGTAATCATTTAAAATATCAATTGTACATAACAATGAATGTCATCATGAATCCGATTATTAGCTAAGCTAAGCTAGCAGAGATACTTGTTTTGTGGCGACATTTATGCTTGGGAGAGCGAGATACATCGTGCGAGCGAGAAAGCGGAGACAATGACAGACGAAGACCTTATTTATACTGGACGGGACTTAATCGAGTATAAACTACTAGCTTCCGCCCGCGACTTCGTCTGCGTGGACTCGGGATAAAAACTATCCTATATTTTAATCCAGGCTATAAACTATCTTCGTGCAAAATTTCATTCAAATCGGTTCAGCCGTTTAAGCGTGATTGAGTAACAAACATCCAAACATCCAAACCACTCCCGACCCGTGGTACAACTACGATGTCCAACTAGTTGTACTACTGGGAAATGTATCTATGAACAACTACTGCTAATAAACAGAAAAAGGTTATCTATCAATGTTAAAGTGCAATGCAATTACTACCTCTTTTGATTAGTTGTCTATTGATGATATTAAAACGTTGATATTGACGCGTGACATTTCTCGTTTTCACACGATACCAAAGAAAAATGTCGGAAAATTGTGAAGATATAAAAATAATTGAGAGAAAAGGCGGTAATGTTTTATTATTTGAATTCCTAAAATGTTGAAATCCCGAAATGTTGACTTTCCCAGTAAGTTGAATATATTTTGTTTCGCAAAATGTTGAATTCTTATTATGTTGAAATATTCCAAAGTTGAATTCCCACAACGTTGACTTAAAACGATAAATAACACGAACAGTTTTGACGGAGCCCCGCGGAGCGGGGCTCCTATTTCTGGTCTGTTGGCCCTTCGGGCATCTGAAGATACCTAACGAACCTAACCTACCTACCAGTTGAACTACCCGTGGGCTGAGTAGACCCCTTGGCAGATGAAATGACCGAGTATCCCCCGACAAAATAAAAGGTGTCAACTGAGCCCGCGGGCTGAGTCGTGTGTGGGCCGAGTTGCCCCCGAAGGCAATAAATGTATATTATTTCACATAGGTATTTTGTTTTGTAGACGTTCATTTGTTTTACGCGATCATCTTATCCCCGTGGTCCAACCAGTTGGACATGATTTCACCGTTGTACCACGGGTCATAATCATAAATATTTAAAAAAAGAGTTGAACTAAGGGTAACTTTACTTCCCCGTAGTACAACCAGTTGGACATCGCAGTTGTACCACGGGTCGGTCGCCATCCAAACATCTAAACATCCAAACATCCAAACATCTAAGCTTTCGGATTTATAATATTAGTAGGATATTATACAGCTACAATGACAAAGTATTCCTATAAGGGGTCTCTACTGTTTTATAATCTCTGAGCAATTAAAAGCAATTATAAATATTAAATTGAAGATAGTTTACATGTACTTGGGTATCTATGTAAAATGTTAGTACCTATATCGGCAATATCCTGTGGGAGCTACCTAAGGGGCTACCCGAGGTTTTCATGGATTTTTGACAAGTTTTGAATCGTATCTCCTACTTTTGCACTACAGATAGAATTATAAATCAAACGGCTATCGGTTCTTCAATCTTTTATCTCCATTTTCGTCTAACGGATTTTGAAACAATGTATGGTTTGTTGTTGTTTGATGTGTTTGTATGATTTTTTTAAACATTGTCTAAAAAAACACTTATTTCGTATCTCTATTGACGTGAAAGATCTAACATATACGAAATCTATATATTTGGGTTCGTCTGTGACGTCTCTAAAAACTGGTCTAAGGTTTACATTTTAAACCACACAAAAGCTATGGCCAGAAAACCAGTTTTTTGGCCTAAAAATGTTCAACTTTGATGCCAAATATCTCGAAAACAATGAACTTTGAAGTAAATATAGTATATTGCTTAAAGCCGTTGTTGTTAATATAATAAGCTACAAAAAACATTAGAAAACTAAGGGATTCAGATCGAAGGTCATTGGCGTATGGGAGCCCCTTAAACTGAGCTTTAGAGAATTTCTATTAACATCATATCCTCAGTCTTTGAGCGGATATTGAGGGACTCTATCGAGATTGTATTGAATATCTTGAGAAACTTTGTTACAAAAGACTTTTTTTTAGGTTCACTCAATATATTTTAGGAATATAAAATAACCGGTATTAATTTCTTTGTTCATGCTTAGGTACTCGTATTAAAATTGTGTATCGTCAACGAAGTCCCGTCAATAAGTACAAGACTCGATAATCATCTCTTTGAAATGTACTAATAATTCGAAAGAAGGTATCTATATATTGTATATACGTGGTATATATGTATAGTCTTTCTTATAGTTAAGTTGGCTATATTCTGTTTTTCTGTTTCACCTACTCAAATCATATGATTATATTGCATCGTCTCCACTAACCAAAGGTTGTCTGGAAGAGATAGCTTTTTAGTGATAAGACCGCCGGTTGTCTGTCAATGTTTATGTTTAATTTACCTTTTTTTTTCAATTATGTACTGTTTCTGGTGAGCAATAAAGAATATTAGTATTGTATGTCCGAAAACAACCGGTATAGTTCTCTGCGTCTAACTTTTCTAAATCCACCTATATATCGATGGCCCAGCGACAAGATAAATCGCTCAATTTGTGGCCTTTGTCTATTTCGAGCAGAATTTCATTGCTTATAATAACCTGCCGACTGTAGTATTATTCACCGAGTAGTATTCATTTTAACAAAAGACTATTCCAACGGAACTTGTGGAATACACCCACTTTGGCCTGACAAAGACGTGCCTGTGGTTATCCACACACGAACACGAATGTTCAAACTAATTTAAAATCGATCTAGCTAGGTCACATGTCTGGGAAAATTCGGTTTCTCCGTATTTTTTCTATTTTCACCAGAGCAGAGCTCGGTCACCAAGGGACTAATTGTTTAAGTTCGGTGACAATGCATTATCATGGCATGGCACCACAGCTTTGATGATGGAGACAGAAAATGACCGTAGACACTCCTAATCTACATAAGATATTAGAAACCCGTTGTGTTTGGGCTCATTGGAACCTCATCAACGAGTAGTTAATGAATATGTACCTACCATAATTAAATTTTAGTCAGAAACTTATTTATTGCCATAGTATCCTACTTACGTTGCGTCTTTTACACGCTTTGAGTGCTAATTTCGAGTAATAGTTTACTGAATTAACAATATACGGCAAAAACAAGGGCGTAACGTTACGAGATGTTATCTAGGCAAAGATTTCTGCTATTTAAGACAGGTGAAAGCGAGAGTTACGTTGTTTAGCATCACTTAAACATTCAGTTTAATGATAAACGAGATGCGATCACGGCTGGAGATACGCAAAAGGTACAATATGGTAATACTTCTATTATTTACCGTGAAAATTATACTTCTGTGAAGTTCCGTTTGCAAAAATTGCGGACCTCATTTTGTCTTCTGATATATATTGTATTGATCTCAGAGATCCAATTGATCCAATTAACAGATGCTACCAGCCAGTTTTGTGCCCCCCCCCCACAAATATTATTAGTAAATTACAAAGATTTATGGTTTTAATTATGGAAGTTCATTAGAAAATTTGTACTTATGGGTGCCTATATGTGTCATAACATAAATAAAAAACGAGCCAGTACACCAATAGAAAACTTTTATTTTGATGAAATACAAAGATATCGGTTTCAGGGCTCAGAATAATTATCTCTGCACCAGAATGAAAAATACGGCAGAACATTCTTGAATCAGCCTCTGCGTGGTTAGATTTCAAATCGGTAACTTCAGCGAAAGTTATGCCTTGCAATTTAAAACATTTTGTGGGGTCATCAAACCCACCACATATATAGATCGCTTTTTTCATTTACTTTTGTATAAATCGAAGCATGCTTGCATAGAAATTTCAGTAGCTGTAATGTCTTTGCAGTTTTCAAGGACTTTTGTCGAAGGACTAGTTATGATAACTATGTCGAGGGTATCAGGTAGACGAATCACAAATTAATAAGTTACATACATAAACACGGTAATGCATCCATAACAAAAGTATATAGTTTACCCACTTGGGTAGAGTAAATTACGCGGATCAATAAACATTGTAGGCAAAACTGAGTCGTGCATGTCACATACGTTTTACCGAGTTCGGTACCGAATACAGCCCAGAATATTAAAGATAATAAATAACATATTATTGAGACTACATTCTAATCACGATTGAGTATGACGGGAATTGAGGTTAATCTTCTTAAGGGCAGCATTTTAAAGATTGTATCATGGTATTAAGGTTTGATTTCTAATACGAACACGGTTCGTTTTTTGTTTCGAAAACGTCAAGAAATATACAAACCCGTATAATGTTCAACGGCTATGCGACATGAACGGAAAGTACCATTAGTATTGAACATATATTTTGCTAAAAGTAGCAATGAGATATGGCTGATGCTGTTGCTCTAACAAAGGCAAAAACATTATTCACTGTCATTGGATATTTTACCCTTTCCCGCGAATCTCTGCATAGGACTTCGATAACCGACAGCTAAGTGATCCATTGTGGTGTGGGATTTCAAAGGATCATTTTATCAGTTAAGTCTGCTGGTTTTGCACATGGATTTGTACGGATGAATCCGGGCACTATGGGAACAGCAAGTTAAAAATGCAATTATAACGACACCATTTGTATTTGAATCTCGATTGTCTACAACGGTCAAAAATAGAAAATCGTCTTTTAGTAGGGTAGACTGGGTACAGTTGTGACAATTTTAGTTTGATCGCCACTAATTTTGTTAATTTACTAGTTAGCTGGGAGAAAAGTAACTTGACTCTTAATTTGTACATTTGTCTACGTAAATATACATAAATATTTTCCCTAAATACGCTGTATTAATCATAGGGATCAAATGAAAAAAAAATGGAAAGTACAAAATGGTTTATAATGACTTTTATTGTTAATAATATGACCATAACACAACATAATCTTCATAATCTTTCGTATAGAAAGTGCATTAAATTATTTCTTTTTTAATTAATAATGAATAAAAAAAAATACGAAAATGTAAAGAAGTCCCGCTTTCACGTCTTTATAACCACTCACTTGCTTGTGGCAACCACAGTTGCCAATTTCGCGCACCTCTTAACTGATGGTGGCAACTTGTGATTTTTGAAAGCAATTTAGGCTACCTTTTTTAAAATCCGAAAGCAAGTGAGTGGCTAAGCATGTTCATATTTACCAGACCTGATATTAATTAGACCGCGCTCTTTCGGTATTCCGCAAGCGTTTTCTGTGTATCTAAAAGCAAAACAACAAAAAAATATATACTACTCAAAAGAAAATAGGGGCCACAAGTATGGTGATCGTTACGTGAAAATTATATTAAACAGTAATATATATTTTTTCTAGCTTTTAGACTTAAACTCCAGCATGAAAGAGGCTAATAGATTCTGCCTTCTTCATTCGTTTTTCATTCATTCCGTATACGGGAGTTCATTAATTAGCCACTTATCAATTAGTTTATGTCCAATAATTACAATGGCCCTTATTTTGTTTTGAGCAGTATATGTCACAACCATACCCACAAAATTTGTCAGAACCGTATCGACGCACACTTTCGAAAACAAAAATTCGCCATGACTTTTCCAATTAATCTACGTAAAAAGTAACCAACCGTAATGAACTACTAATGTTCAACTTATAACAAAAAAAACCTCGAGGTAATCTATCTGTATACAAATAACAGTGATTATTAAAATTAATCGAACAAAATAACATACAGTACGATTACTGTTAGTTAAGACCTGTCAGATGTCCTGACGACCAGACATATAGATAAAGCATTTTTCAGAATACTGTTACCCACATCTACCGATTTAGTAATAACTATTTTATTTGTATAAGATTTAAGTTGAAAATTAAATGAAGGCAATCCATCTGTCAGGTCTTAACTAACAGTAATCGTATTGTAAGTACTTTTGACTGTTGAAAAGCAATGTGAGCAGTGCTTGCATTAACGCCGCGCGCTGGGTGACGCAACACCGGGAAACGCGTTCAGACTTGCATGCCACTTCTCTCTCCCTTAGAACCCTTGCCCGCATTCTGTATAGTTTCGCTGGTACGACGACTGTCACTACCGTACCCTGGCACAACCGTACCCAGTTTACCCTATCATATTATTGTACACTTTGCGTGCGTAATACTACTAATTTACTCGTATATCTCGTGTTCTATTTGCATACGACCGCAAATCAGTTGTGAACATATATCGTCTCTCTCCAATATACCTACACTGGTGCATCATCACAAGCCAAAAAAAATGTAAGATCTTTAAATCTGCCTTTACCATCGTTGCAATAATTCAAAAAAAGTTATGAAGCATGTGGTAATTATCAATCAAAGATCGCGGAGAAACGTGCGATGGTAATTAGGAAAGTGACAGGGCAATTACAACGTCGATCTGCCCACTTGCGCGCTTGCGTCGCGCTCGCCGCACGCGCGTAATGAGGGTTTTAGAAATCTTTATAACACTTATTGGTAGTACTGCGTGAAAGATCTATTGTGTCAAAATTCACCAATCATGTTTAATTAGCTTTAATTGGATTAGTTTACACCATATCTTAGGATAAGATGTCGAAGCGGACTCCCGGCTCCTTTAGGATACAACACCGGGGAAACACTCTTAACTACCGTTGACCAGCTGGTGCCATACTTAATCAGGGATTGCGGCTTCTAGCGATCTTGTAGTCCAAACACTTGCTCTGCATATTTCCAGTTAAATCCTTTGGTGACGACCATTCTATCAACAACAAAGAAATGAGAAATGACAAACATAGATCGTAATATATTGTTGGACAAATATACTTCGTATTACTTATTGTAAAAAGTTTCGCTATATTTTACAATCCAGTTTATATGCCGCGAACAAAACAAAAACATTTTCAGCATTTCCAGACACATGCCAAAATTGAACGAGAATTGGTGTTTAGTGCTGAGTGTGCTGACGCTGCGATAAACAATACAAGCCGCGGGCGCTGGCATTCGAACAATAAAATACCTCTGTTTGTAATACCATTTTGCTTTCTAAATATTGCCTATGCTTTACTGATATATAATTACGAATATCGGTTGTTGTCTTTGCTAATAAATATCATTATTATTAGTGGAAATCCGTGATCTCGCCCTACCCCTCCGGGAAATAGGCGTGATTATATTTTACGATGAACGAATTATGGACCGAGTCAAAAAACAAAAGTCGTCTTTCCTCGGGTCAATAGACGAACAAAAATACGCGATATTAAATTTCTGTATGAACCAGAAAAACATTGGGCTTACGTTTTGTTCTTAAAAGAAAAGTATGTGCTTTCTGTGTCACTTCCGGGTCGTAGGACTATATAGGACAGTCAATAGTTATTTGTGCAACAAGAGAGCAAGTTTGTTTTTGCTGCGAGTGCTGATTTTGAGTCCCGAGGAAGCGAAAGATTCTAAAATTCTAAAGTTTGAATCAAACATCACTAAAAACCAACCATATTATTGTTAAAAATCACAGATTTTAATCATATTTTCGAGCTATTCTTGAAATAAATATCATTAATGTCTATTGCGCTAGAAAGAGACAAAGGCACACTAGCATATTACTTGTATCTCGCATTCACACCAAAAATCAGCCGTACTGTTGTTAAAATATTGCCTCCACTATATTTCCTAGTTAGATCGAGAACTTATTTATCCTAGTAGTTTTTATATTTAAGACTAATATCAATAACGAATAAGAATGAAGAATAATATACCTAATAATATCTGAAACAAATTAACAGCGCACAGCGCGCAATTTTTTAAAAGGGGCGGGGCACCGCGCGTTCGTTCCGAAACTGCATCTGGTATACGTTCTTAAAATGTAACATGGTTAAAACTAGAATTATTAATTAGCTGGCGTAATAAAATTCATGTTTATCTATTTATTATGAAACCGGAGTTTGTTCTGACATGTAGGATTGTATAATTATTTATGGTAATTTAAACTTGTTAGTTTGATAGTTTTCGAACGTGTTTTTGGGGGTCTACTTTGAAATTCGATGGTCGAACTATGGATCGACCTTGTCCGCCATTTTCTTTTTTCGTAATGAAATGAAAGGGACAGAGCTAATAAAGTTAAAATATTCTGAACTTGTTATTGACCCCTTACGATGAAATGTCAGTGTTCCCGAATCAAAATTAAAAAGCTACTTTGTCTCACGGAGTGAGCAAAATCGCATTTTGCACACTCTTTTCACGCAGCAAAATATGCTTGTTCGAGCTGCTGAGGTGAAAAAATTAGTGTTTAATAATATATAATAAGACCTTTATCAGTCCACCTTGCGGGATGCGGGTGGCGCAGGACCAGTGATTGTGGCACTCTTTGGCGGAGGCTATGTCCAGCAGTGGATGTGTTTCGGCTGATATATTGGTGATATCGATGAATATTAAAGAGATACGTGTCTTTACACTTCTCTTCCATACTTAAACATGCTGTAATATTTGCTTTTCGTTGTGTTACATATTGTAGACTTGCTGACATATCGTATTAGGTCGCTGTAAGCAAACATTACGAGTATTATTTTAGTTAAATATGAATGCTTGTTAGAAGGCGAGTAGTCATGCAAAATGTTGGTTTTTGAAACGGCTATCAAACGAGCTGGCGAATTAAAAAAACCTTTTTATACTCGTCGACTTTAATGTTTGAGTTAAGAATTCGTACACCAAACTAAAATCACATACTTTTTACTACGGAGCTCCCAACTCGACATTTTACAACTAAAATAAATTCGACCAATCACGCCTGGCGCCTTTACGAACTATAATGAATTTGGCCAATAGGAGAAAAGAAAAGGCCGTTGTCTGCGCTTCGTTTCAGCAGGGCTTAGATTTTTAATAGATACCAAGTTTGTTTAATTAGTTCACTTGACTCGTAGAAAAAGTATTGAATACAATAGTTATATAATTAAATAACGAGTGCATAAAATACTATTTTAAGTATTTCATTATTATTTTGGACGTTTAAATTTCTAGTAGAACGCTAAATACTAGTGTGTCACAAAAAAAAACAAATTGGTTGTTCATTTATATAAATTCTTAACGTAGTTTAGTCCGAAATTATCATTCGTTTTATCAATATGATTATTTATTCAAATGTTGGAAATTGGCCCGTTTGTGGGCGAAGGGCACAACATATCGAGCTGACATTAGTGAACGAGTGAGGCAAAATCTTGAGGGTTGTGCGTCTTAATATTTAATCTCAAGGTGGAAGTTCTTTCATGTTTACAAATGTAAGAAAGGGGACAATCGTGTTGCCTCAGGTTTACCTATAAAAGGAAATCGGAAGTGGCCGGGACACCGCGCACGCGTACCAAATGTGGGAATAAAAGCCGATGTCCGATCGTGCGAATCACAATCGTTTTTATTCAAGTTGATTTTTTCCCTTCAATTTGTATTTATATCGTCTGCATACTTCAAAGAAGTTTATACTTCTAAAACCTTACAGTCAGCAGCGTTCTTTGATGGTATTTTATGACCACAACAGCATATGAATAGTATATAGGAACAAAACCAACTGCCGAGCGATGAAAAACTGCTCTATTAGCTAAAACATGTTCATTCGTTTGTTCGTCTAGTCTTAAACTAGCTTGAGGATTTTCTAATATTCGTTTTGATCTTGTCAGCGTACTAAAATTTGAAAATATAATAGGTCAACTTAAAAGCGATATTGTTTGTATAGGCCCTCGAGGTACAAGTATACAACGGTCAATTATCGTTTTGAAAGGTTGTTAAAATTACAACGAGTAGGTACTGATACTGATGTTGGAAACTATGTAATTCTCTAATCTTTGTTGACCCTAGTTAAATAATTGGCAAGTGAGTAAAACTTAAAAGTTTCTTATTTGTATGTCTGTTTCACTAACTGCACGTATGTACGAGTATCTTATCACATCAAATAAATGGCGTAAATCTTTAATTGTTTCCATTCAAACATACCTCCTTAGTTTCGTGCGAGTGATTATGGCAGTAGTTACAAGCGAGTAAGGTGTATATTAGCATACATTGCGGGAGAAACTGGAAGGTACGCGAAGTGGAGCGCGACAATCAGGGTGCGTCCGCGGCTTGATGAAACAATTTACTTGTGAGCAGTATTGTGCGCGCAGCAAACAAAGCCCTACAGTAGGCGGTACTCTAATATTCTGACATGACGTCTACATTATAATTAAAATCTTTCCAACTGGTAGGTACAACTGCAAAAGTAAGTCTCGTTTATATTATTTTTACCCGACTGCCGAAGGAGAGGAGGGTTATGTTTTTCGAGCGTATGTATGTATGTATGTATGTATGTATGTATGTGACCTTATTCTTTGGCACGCCCTGCAGCCTAAACCGTTTGACGGATTTCGACATAATTATGAGGTGTCGTTGGATTCCTCTTAATCCTGGGAGTGAGTTTTTGAAAAATCTTTTAATTTCACTTGTTGTAGGTATCCTTTAACGCTAAAACCCTTGATCCGATATAAATACTAGTGGCACTGTGAAATCGCGAGCTAGTCCTTGAAAAAAATACGAAATATCGACAAACAATACTATATAAATATTGAAACTGCTCACACAATTTAACGAGAATCGGTTGATAAATACGTAGAGGAGAACAGCCGGACAGCGGGACATCCGGACATACGAACAAATTTCGGCCCAAGCTGAAGCAGAGAACTTCGTTCGCTTCGCTCGTTCGTTCAATAATGAGATAAGTTTGCGGTTTCGGGGAGAAGAACAGCCCGGTTAGTATTCCCTAAGAGAAATGAAGCTTAATACTCTTGATATTCAATATAATTTGTCTCTCAAATCAGTCTTATTTCGAGCGTCTGTTTAACTTATTCATGATATGTTTGCTATGTATTGCTTGTCGTTTTTTTGTCAGAGCTGCCAATCGAACCCCAGCACGCAATTTTCTATTAATTTATTGATTCAGAACATACAAATAGTTTAGAATTTATTTGCAGCTGAAATTACAAGCAAGCGCTTTGGCAACACAGGCAAATACCACGACATGGTCACCTACTGTGAGTGCACTGTCTTCAGCAGCAGAGTACCTTAAATAATGTTATTATTGCCAGTGTACGCGTGTTACCATGGCGTTTAGGCGAGCAGAGACGTTATCTGCGCTTGCAGCACTGAATAAAACCCGTGTATGTCTGGCGGTCGAACAATGTGTTCATAAAAACTTTTACATGTACCTAATATGAATGTAAATCACTTGTTTTCTATCCCTTTTTCTCTAAACTATGTTTTGTTTCCGTACAAGTGACGTATAGGGTTGCATTCTTTAATTTATGAACTATTTCGCAAAAATATTCTTTGGATTGGCTGTCAACCATAGAGAGCCCAGGAAGCTCGACACAAGTCGGCTCCCCATACAAACGTACTTTACCTCACATTTTAAAACGGCTTGCTGGAATAACATAAAACTGTGTATACACAATGGGATCCGCCATATCTATGTCGGAAACTAGTATAGTAAACTAGCTTTATATTATAATAGCAAAAACTGTAATACTTCTTCTATCTCATTTTTTTTCTATTATCTTGACTTCAGCGTCATTAGTGTCTACATTATCATAAAACACGTTATTTTATGTAATTAAATATTCTAAATATCTTAGTATATTATCGTAAGAACCTATAGAAGGGGAACCATTATATTGGTCTCCACCACTCCGGAGCGGCGATGTCGCATCGATGGTCGTTTTGGTGAGACTTTTTATATGCGATCTGCCGTTGGCTGAAATGGCTGCAGTTCCATTCACAGTTCATTATGATTGTTTGGTCAGCTGTCCGTTTAAAAATCCTAAAGAAATGTCAGGTCAAAAGTACCCTAAACCGACGACCATGCATGAAGAATCTCATGAAAGTGAATAAAGCAAGAACGGTCGGTGTCAAGATCGTGGCAAGTCAGATGACTGCCTACCCCGCCGAGAAACAGGCGTGATCACATGCATACACGTTTTATCAAAGTCAGGGAGTGTTAAGCCCACTTTTATGCCGGTTCAACAAACCGCTGTTTAGAACAGACCACAGGAAAGGAAAGTTTCCTTTCAGTCTGTATGTCTTATTAACTATTTCAGTGCCAAAGCTACTCGTAGGCGCCTTTCTTTACAGGCGCTTTTCTTTCGCCTTTCTTTCTTAACGTCGTAACGTTACGCATGTTATCGGCTACGAGCGTAGCGCTATGATATCTTTGACAATTAACTTGTTAATAGTTTTAGTGCCATGAACCCGCTAGGTTGGCGCTCTACTCAAAGGCGCCTCTCTTTACATACGGTGTTTCGCATGTTATCAGCTACGAAATTGTTGGCAGTGTGTTAACGCTGTGTATTTCTGTTGCAGATGTGACGGTGACGTACCGACGCGGGCTGCCCGTGATCACGGTGCCGCTGCCGTCGCGCCGCGAGCGATGCCGCTTCACGCTGCGGCCCGTCTCGCAGACCGTAGGCGACCTTCTTGAACAGGTAACTCCTTATAGTCGCCGCACATTGAGCCACTAATGGCCGCCAAAAGCTCCGGACGAGTTCTTTCATACATCTTGTATAGCATCGGCGTTCGGCGCACACCGGACGTTGCCACAAGCTGCGGGAGTGGCTCGCGTCGCGCTCCCTACTAGTAGCCGGACTAGTTAGTAGCTTAATGTACGGCAGGGTGGTCGAGTTTACTGGCGGTCACTAATGGCTGTAATGCACGGGCGCTCTTAATTTTGATCTATAAATGCTAGCTGACGGTGCACGGTGGTCACGGTAACAGGGTTGGATCATTCCAACTCTACGACCTTGCTGGATTCTGGACTTTTTAAAACTCAACTCCTTACCTAACGGTTTATAATGCCCGTTGTTGTCGCCCTTCGACAGCGTAGAGCTCGTTAATTGTCTAGCAGTGTAGCAGTTTGTTCCTAACATTTTCAATATTACCCCTGTGACATATCAGGGAATCTGTATTTACTAATATCCCTTGTCAATAGAATAAATAGATAAGACGTCTTAGGGCGGGTTGCACCAACTTACGATTACCTAGTACCGATTAACGTTAAATATGGCGCCGGAAGCTGTCATTCTGTAGAACGTGTCAAACTCTTACGATTACAGACGGTTTGGTGCAAGTGTGGTGCAACCCACCCTTAGACGATGTTTGCTATTAATTTCTTGCAGGCGTGATCCTAATTATCGCTCTCCTATAGAAACTTGTACCTTCCATTATACATCCTTAGGGGATGATTTGCGGGATGAAAAGTATCATATGTCCTGCTCCGGGACAGTCCGAGTCCTTCTCCGATCTTCATTAAACGCCTTTAGCGTTACTTTCGCATTTATATTATTAACCCTGTGACCGCTGAACGTAATAGGTCAATGAGATTTCGTTTACGCTGTAATATCAGGGGCCGTAGACAAGGTTACAATCGACAAGCACTAACGCTAATAGAAAATAATAAAATGTAACACTTCGTTAACATCTGTCATTCCCATACATTTTCTATTGGCGTTAGCGCTTGTCGATTGTAACCTTGTCTAGGCCCCCAGATCTAATAAATCTGACGAAGGCAGTAAGAGCGGTTGCACACGGCGACATTTTGCAGAGCTATATACGATATACCGAAAGCCGATACAGGATACAGTAGCGATTCAGGTGATTTTGACAGATAATCTATGGCAAGTTAAGACATACGAATTTGGTTACATTGAAAATTGTGTTTTATTTCGTAGGTGAAAGCCGAAGATCGCGGCGTGGAGCGCGCCACGGCGCTCGCGGCGGACGAGCGCGTGCGCATCGCGTCCAGCGACACCGTCGAATCGCTGCTCGAGAACGACTTCCGGCTCATCATCAACGACACCGAGTACTACGTCAAGAGTCCCTCGCAGGTCAGATACTTTACATATTTGAAGGGCATAAGGAAAGCATATGTCGACTCGTGTATAAAAGCGAGTGTCATAGTGATAATAGCCAATTAGTCAGCACAGCTAGCTAATACTTGACTGAGACCTCGCGCGAGCTGTCTCGCGGCGAGATAGACTATCCATCTTTTTCTAAGTGATATGAGAGTGAGTAATAGATAGAGACAGATGACTACTATTTAGTCTGCTGCTACCTCGCGGCGACATAAGTCAACAGCTCGCATGCAGACTTCTATATGCAGAGGGGGTCTCGTCTCTCTCCAGCTGACTGTGAATGCGTGTAGCTGCGCGTGCGCGCGACGTGACTTTATAGTTATCGATTCAGTATCCACATGTATACTGTATCGTATCTATATCGATATCTTAACTTCTATATTTATTCTCGAGGAACACACAGACAGTACTAATTCTGTAAGATCTGGCGCACACGTGAACGTTGCGCGTTGTTTATTGACGGCCAATCTTATGACATGATCGTGTTACTATGATATTTACGCGACATAACATTTTATAAGTAGTTATAACAGTGCATTCGAATAACAAAATTCGTCATTTTGATTGTGACATCGCCGTTTCACAGAATATGATCACCATGTTTCGAGTTGTCATTAAAACTAGTCGAGTTGTGCTCCAAATGTTAGCCAAGCAAGTTATCATGAAGTCTAGCAGCTAAGTTAGGATATTCACCAACACTACATAATTTCTAGTTAAAAATGATGACGTAATTGGCCAGTGCAAACGTTTAATTAAGATTTATAGAAATTGAATCACGCGTATACTGAGCATTCGCTTTTAATTTAGTTGGCTTTAATGTAATTAGTTGTAGAGATATATATGTCGCCCGTAGTGACATTTAATACGTAAGTTTAATCGTGGTTTTAATAGTACTATTTTAGATATATACATACATACATATAATCACACCTATTTCCCGGAGGGGTAGGCAGAGATCACGGATTTCCACTTGCTACGATCTTGACAAACCTTTCATGCTTGATTCACTTTCATTACATTCTGCATACATGCTCGTCGGTTTAGGCTACTCTTGACCTGACCTTTCTTCAGGATTTCTCCGATTTGATCCGATTTTATTAAAATATTACGTTGTATAGTTATACGATAGTTTACAGATTTAGATTGTTAATACAAATTGGCTGATTAAGGTCCAATTTGGCCATTCTGGAATTATGATTTAATCCGAGATTAAACATCAGTTATTAATGAACTATAGTCTGGGAATAATGTCTTTTTCTCAAACATGCAATGAAATGTCGTCATTACACTAACGTGCGTTATAAAATAACAGGCTTCATCATTCAGGTATCACGACTCGGGCGGAACAACTCGAGAGAACTGTAAAGGAATTACATAGAACATTGAAGGCGTAGGCTGGGAAGTAATTAATTTTTAATTTATTTGTGGCACAGCATCACGGTGTTCAGTCATAAAAATCAAAGTTTCATTTCTTGAAGTTTTTTCTATTTATTTCATTGCATGTTTGAGAAAAGCACTATACATACCTCGGCGCGAAAAGGGGTTGCCAGCCTCATAACTATCCGTACCTACTCTATATGGACTCGGCCGGCAACTCCTTACTTTTCGGCCTCTGTAGTAATGTACTATGGTTGGATGGTTTGACACTGCAATTATCAAACGTAAATTGAATCTAATCATGCCATGTAAGTGCAACAGAGAGCGCAACACAGTGTGTCTCGTTCCCATATTCTCCGGCAAGCAGCGAGCATTTGATAATAGATAAATATCAATTCGATCAAATAAGAATAGATTTTATTCCCATAAAGTTTCAACGTTTAAGCTCGGATGAAGTCCTTATTCTTGTTTGGTCTAAGCCGGGTATAGTTAAAACAGATAAAAGCATATAGTAAGATAAAATTGTATAGTGTAGACATTCTCTTCACGTATTCTGCAGACCTAATCCAACCCATTCAAGTCCAATTACGCGCAATTCGATTTCGGAATTGACGTCCAACACCCGATTCGACATCCAAATTACCAGCCGAGTGGCAACCACAATGCATGGTGGGAAACCAAGTTATATGTGCCCCCGGGTTGTATGCACTCTGGTAAGTTTCAGGGAAAATACTATATTGGTTCGTTAATACGTTCCAATAGTTTGGGCTCCACTTAGGTGTGACGGCTATTTCGTTAGCGCAGTTTCATTGAACATAGATTAAGGTTCCCTTTTAGAGTTTTTTTTTTTTGCCTTGTGTATTATTACTATTGTTAGTGCTATTCGTGCATATTTTCTCCCGTCTAGTATAGTATGAGCCATAAGTCTGCTTACAGTTCAATACCTTCTCGCTTTTAATTCGATTACGCCGTAGTACGTAGCATGTTCACTTCATATGTATTGTAGCGAAAAACACCCGTTGTGCTCTGACGCATGTCTTGTGATTGGCGCTAAATGGGATAACTCTTTAATACAAAGGCTTACAGGGGGTGGAGTAGACAAACAAATAAGTACACGGGCCATCTGATGGCAAGTAGGCAACATAGGTGCCAAAAATTCCTTAAAATTAAACTTTTTACTGAAAAATTATTTGAAATGTATTGTCCCCTGTCAATGTTGAGTTTCTAAACCCCCAAAATCATACCGTATTAGTTATTATATTTACCGTGTATGTATACCTATTATACCGTGATTTCACAGTTTGCATTATTATTTATTATGTTCCGGGTCCCGCACTATACCGCTTGTTCTAAGTGTTCTAATAAGAGAGAGACGGATAGTGCGAGAATAATCGAAAGTATGTCGCGGCCGTCCCATGATAGACGTGCAGGGACTGGTAAATAAAAATGCTATTTTAGAATGTAGAATCTGCCTTACTACTAGTATATGCTTTGCCATAAACCTCTTTTTTACATGGAATGTTTTTTATGGGATCTCACTTCTTTTTGTGGGTGATTGTGTTATCAATACATAATACATCAATACATGTGTCCAATGCGCGCAGCGACGTAGACGCATTGATGACTAATTAATTAATTGCGGACATAGCGCGGCTCGGCCGCTGCTAATAGTTTTGAAACGATGAGTGAACCCGTCGTGAATAAGCTACTCACCTTTCTGCTGCGGGTACTGCGGGAAGATGAGTTGGACGCGGAGCAGGTCTGTTTGGCGAGCTTCAGTGCCGCCGACATCTGCGCAGCGAAGAAGGTGCTGTTCCAGTCCCTTGGGATCGCCGGCACATTCATACCTCACCGGAGAGGAGACGAAGCCGGGGAAAAATCCCTTAAGGACATCGTTAATGTTCTGAGGGAGCGTGAGAGCGACTTGCCTGAGTTCGTGACGACGGAGGTCTCCAGATTGCCGTCCCGCATTCCAGAGCATGTTGACGTGAGTGGCCTGCTGAAGGAAATCGTGGCTCTTAAGGTAGGCATGGCTGAAATTTTGGAAAAGTTTGACGTTTCGCAGGCTACTATTGCCGAGTTACACAAAGAAATTATCAGATTGCGTAATACTGCCCCGGAAACTCGGTCACCAGCGGGGTCAAATTTCAAGAGTAATGACCGGGCGTCAAGTGTCGACTTGGTCAGTTTGCATGTTGCTGACACTGCGCATGCCGTTCCACGGCCCGCGTGCCCCCTCCGCGCTGGGCCTCCCCCCGCCCCATCCTCTAAATCACGTCATCGCTATGCTGATGCCGTAGCTGGTCGGTCTGTCGCAGCCGACCGGAGAGACGTGCCCTCAAGAGCGCGTGAAGTTCGGGTTCCTCCAATGGAGAAGCCCCTTCGCACCGATGTGGATAAGGAGGGTTTTACAACGGTGTCGAGGAAGCGCAAGCCGCGCAAAAGTCAGTGTGGTACTGCAGAACCGGTTGGTTCCGGACTGCGGGTTGCCACACCGAGCAAGGCGCTATATGTATCGCGCCTGCATTACACCGCCACGGCTGATGATGTGGTGGAGTACGTTCGTCAGAAGACCGGCTTCTCGCTGAGGGTGTTCCAGCTGCGTTCGCGCCACTATGTGCACTTCAGCTCGTTTGTGGTGCGCGTGCCGCGACCGCTGCAGGAGACCATCGCATGTGCTGACTTCTGGCCGAAGGGTGTCGTGTTTCGGCGGTTCCGGGGCAATCTGCCGAATCCTACGCCGGAGATGACGATGCAACGGGGCCACGCCGTTTCGTCGCCTAAATAGTATTATTTGTTGCTTTTACTTTCGTGACGCATTGGTTATTACTGTAATGTCACGTAAATGTACTTATCAATAAATAAATAAATAAATACAAATTATGAATGCAGTCGCATTTTTGCTTTTTAATTTTTAGTCTCATTCACTGCAAATGTAACTTTGTAATCTTATATATTTATATAGGGTTATTTATGCAGTTGGTGTATATAGAAAACTGGACCGAAATTGCAAATTTTTTAAAGAGTCCCTTGATTTATACACTAAACACTAATTGTATTCTAAATTTGAAGCTTCTATGTCTACTAGAAGTGCCTTGGACTTTTTTGATCGGTGAGTCAGTGAGTGACAAAATTAAGAAACTTTGACTAGTTATAATTCTTAAACTACTGGTTTAAATTGAATGAAATCTGAAATATATCGTGTTTATACAATATATAAGAGCTACGATAGCCTAGTGGAGAGCTACGGTATAGGCTAGTGGTTCAGGCATGCGGCTGTCAAGCGGCGGTTGTGGGTTCGTATCCCGGCTCGTACCAATGTTTTTCGGAACTTATGTACGGAATATTTACCGTTAGCTTTTCGGTAAAGGAAAACATCGTGAGGAAACCGGTCTAACCCCAATAAGGTCTAGTTTTCCCTCTGGGTTGGAAGGTCAGATGGCAGTCGCTTTTGTAAAACTAGTGCCTATGCCAAATCCTGGGATTAGGTGTCTAAGCGGACCCCGGGCTCCTTTAGGGGCAACACCGGGAATAACGCTAGGAGGAGGAGGTAACTTATTAAATACTTTTATACCACTTATGAAAGCACTTTTTTATATATGTATACTGCTTTTTACTCCAGGTAGGATTATGTTAAATTTATATTGCTGACGTAAATAGCTTTTTACTGCAGACATTTTTGTAAAGTACTCAGCATTGTTTTTGACAAAAGTACAAAGCTCTAAAATACTAAATACTAGTGAGGGTAAGGAAATCTTTTTCTCTTAATACAATTCTTAGTGATTGTTGATTGTGAACGTGATAAATAGTGCGTATGCATCTCTTTTGTAAAAGAAAAGTTGACTGGACGTCTTTAGAGTTCCCCCAGTAGGTATATAACTCCGTAAGTGAGCAATGGATAGATGTTTCCGAAGTATATGCTTCTTATTTATTCCGAGCATGTTTCAGATAGTATGGATAAAGCGTAGCAGTGACTAGCTATACTTTTATTGATCTTTTCTATATGAGAGTTCCAATTTAAATTACCATCTATACTTACGCCTAGAAATTTTATGCTGTTTACTTGTTTCTACTGTTATACCCTGGTTGACTTATATTTAGGGTAGTAGGGCTAGTTTAGGTTTACATCTAGATTTAGTTTTCCAAGCCATTCAACAATTTTCCGTAGTGTACAGCTAATATTGGACTCTAGATTGGAAACATCTGCTTTTGCAACAGAAAATTATGATAGCTTTTTTTAAGTCGTCTGGAATCTCTTAGGTATTACCGATAAGGAACGTTTGCTATAAACAACGTAGGTATTCATCGACAAAAAAGAGAGTGAAAGATGAAGAGGGATCCTTTCCTGTTAGCTTTTTGCCTCAGGTATCCAATCTGTTGCTAGTATTAGATTCTGGCGGGTGGCAATAATAAGTTTGTTTTGTACCTTAAGGAGTTTTCCAGCATATCATTTATTTACAAAAACATTAAGCCGGCTCTGAAGTAGCTTTTGTATTTTGTTTTAATTTTCTCTTAACAATTTAAGCGAATACTCATCGCAAAATTACGTATTATATTCAATTGTATGAAACGATTGTTATATTATTTACGTCACTCTGGGCGGTAAGTGAGATTTGGCAAATCTCACTTCACACCCAGACCCCGTATCATGGTCGGCCTTATCACGCGATAAGTGACAAGATAGAGAGCACGTCTCGTTCTATTGAACGGTGTCAGCCAGTGACGGACGCTCTATCTTGTCACTTATCGTGTGATAAGGCCGTCCATGCTACGGGGTCAGGAGAAGACGTAAAATTGTGAATGCACCACGGGCGGTAATTCGTAAAGCCCCAGATTGCATATTTATGACCCAACACCCTGCGATCTGGGGCACTCACGAATTCACCGCCCTAGGTACGTAATGTACTATTACATTTCATTATAAATTCATTCTACCGTAGTGTGAAGTTTATTACCTCCAATTGATTGCAGGCAATTAAAAAAATACTTCTACATTATACTGTATTAAGAATTATAGAGAAGAATATGAGTACATAATATAAAGATATTAGCTGGTTCTGTGCCCCAGGAAGTACTTAAAAACAGTGTTATACTAGCAGTGGCGGCGCGTGAAATTTTTCGATATACAAAAAAGTTATGAAAGAGTTTAGAGTTATGTAACCATAGGCTTGCATAGCTAAAAATATATCTTACGCAAGCCAGTTGGAATCGGCTTGTATGGGCATTCGTACCTAGTTGCTATAGCTAGCTACATATGGTGACTATAATTAATTCCTTGAAGTTTCTAAAGGACATGTATACTAACTAAATTTGTTGCACGTGAACGTGTGTTAACCGCGACGCATAATCGCGCAGTTCATTAGTTATATTCATAAGTAATTGCGGCTTGTTCACGACAGAACCAGTTATTTGTAACTGACAAATTACGTTTTGCACATGTTAATATTGTGAATATCGCTCGGTTTCGCCGAACCATCACTGGAGATTATTAATAAATGTTTAAGCATCTAGATCAAGAACAGTTTTCAAATTACGTTTTATGTTTAAATTTAAACCGGAATAATATGCGCAGTATTCTGACTGGCTTCATTCGACCTAGCAAGAATAAATTACGGACGTTTAGGGCCTTTGCAAACAAGGTTTTTTAAACGCACCGTCGACGCGGGTTTGTAATAAATCACGTGTAAATCGACTCAACGACTGTGCATAGACCCCTTAGATAATCTCAGTTTAAACCCTCATTCCAATTTAGTCCAACCCAGGCTAAGTGTCAATTTTACAACGATAGGTAATAGAGTTCGTTCTAAAGTTTCTTTAATACAAATTCGTCGTCAGATCTAGTCCTCTTTCCTGTTTGGTCGAACTCGGCCTGAATGAAATAATATGCGGACATATTCTAGTCTAAATCGAATTGAAAGAAAAAAATATGTTAACGTTTAAAAAACTTTAGGTACCTGTTGATGATAATATATCGTTTTTATACTCGTCGACTACAATCTTTAAATTAGAACCTCGCAAACCATAACGCAATTGAATACTTTCCGATGCAAAAGGTTATGCTCTATGGACAATTGAAATAATAATTATTCAATTACACAAAACTGAAATGAATTTTGACCAATCACGAGGCTCGATTTACAAAAACTTTTAAAAAGCTAATTATATAACTATCGTATATAATACTTTTTCTACGAGTCAACGGAAATAATAATTTATTAAACAAACTTGGTATCTATTGAAAATCGCCCTGCTGAAACGAAGTGCAGCCAACCGCTTTTTTTTTTAAAACGCGTTGATGTCTTTCTGTAAATCGAGCCTCGTGATTGATCAAAATTCATTTTAGTTTTGCGTACAATTGAATAATGATTATTACGATTGTCCATAGAGCATAAACTTTTGCATCAGAATAAAAATATTCAGTTGCGTTACGGTTTGCGAGGTTATAATTTAAAATTATAGTCGACGAGTATAAAAAATACTATTTTAATTTAATTATACCTACACCAATGATGATGCGGCGAAATCCTAAAATGATACAGGACGGTACACAAAGCGGCTCGTGTCATTGTTTACACAACATTTTACTTACAAAAGGTTTTAATTTTATTCTGCTATCTCCCATTATATATTTTACGTTTGTGTTGTTTTATAACACCCGTAGCTGTAATTTTGTCGACCCAAATATTATTTTTTACATATTCTTCACCCGCTCTGCCAGTTTTATGCCGCGCAATACCTTAAGGTTTCTTCTGGCAATCGTCTATTGTGTTATATTTCAGCGTATAAAATTCAATGTCGCACCATCAATCACTTCCAGATAATATTAATAATAATAAAAATAAAAAAAGTTTATTTCCAAAAATGGTACAGCTGTATTTGTAAAGCCTCTGACTTCTGAGCTAGGCTGGTGCCTGTGTTACAGAAGTCAGTGTCCTCTCCCAGTTTGTGAGTATCGTGAAAAACATTTTTGTTTTCTTAGATATTTCATCAGCTAGGTATTTTATGTAGGTCAGCTTCGGAGTTGATTGAAATATGCGGTCCGCCATCCTCCTTCCTTAGGCTGGGAACAGTGCTCGACCGACAGTGAGCGCTGACATCGGTTGGACGTAGCTATATCAATGAAAACGTATGACGAAATACAGTGCAGCGCTGATAAACTGCTACGCGCGTATAGCTACGTCGCGCGTACCGCGACCGTCGGTCGAGCTCGTCGGTCGCGCGTAGTCGGTCGAGCGACGAGCAGTTAGATTGAACTCTGTTAGGTTTCGAACTTCGAGATAAATGAGATTACGGATTGGCATCAAATCGCATTTGAAATGGCGCCCGCGTTAGTGCAGCGGTTTTGTTTACCCTTTTTGGCATGTTTGTAGATTGCTATTTGAATAGTAAAATATTCAACGAATAGGTATGGTTTTATGTAGTATAGGTATTTAGTTTTCTTAAGAATTTCTCATTTTTAATTTTTCAGCTCTACCACTGTTTCATGAAATAAACAATCAGTCTTTAACATATTCACTGCCAACAAATTCGTAGCGTATCTCTCTTAGCCGATGCCGTGGTTTTCCCGCCAAGTAGAGGAAACTGCCTAGCAACAGAGTACCCGCTAGGGTTTCTGGCAGTGAATGCATTATAATCAATCATTATGATTTTTTTTTTTCTTTGTATTAATATTCAGTTTTACTTATTTTAAGTTCTATCAATGTAATAAGCTTTTTTTTGGCAAAAAAAATACTGACCGTTGAGTTTGTTTCGGCGTTTCTACTTAACATTTTACTTTATTTAACAACTTAGAATTTTTACTTGTAAAAGTGCCATTACTTGCGAAATTAAATTCATTTATTTCATTTATTTAATGAAAACTACAGGTATCTAGACAAAAGTATCTTTACGTATCGTGAACGAGGCCGCGTATTGCCTGCGCGCAGAAATTGGCAATAATACGATTATGTACACATTGAAGTATTCATTTTCCGAGGCGTCGGTATGCAAATAAATGTAAATTGAATAAAGTACGGCTTTTTATTGTGTTCATGTATAATGTCTACACAGCCCCGAGAGAAAGTGAGAAATAAACGCCACGTGTCATGTAATTTAACGTGCTCCTCATAAGCGATGCGTTGTGTTAATATCAAACTGAACACGATGCCAGTGAATATATAACATAGTAAAGCAATTTTGCTTGTCTTATTTTAAAGATTGAAGCCCGGCATCCATTTTAAGCCACTCAGCGCGGAGGCTTACTGTCGCGTTAGTCGCCAATTAAGCGGGTATCAAATATGCACGGCGCCACAACACGAACCGCCTTAAAAATTGGATGTCTGGCGTCACACCGCGCGGGCTACACTGAAAATTTAATCAAATTTTATAGAGGTTCTCCCCAAATAATAGCGATTCGGTGTATTTTATAACCTGGAATGACCTCATTCATAATCTGTATTTAGGCTTCAGGCTTCCAGAGGACCCAAGATGATCCAAGATTATGAACACATATTTATATCCAATGCAAGGTCGGTCTCCCAGATAATTGTTCATCTGAAAGTGTACTTTGTTGTTCATTCAGATACTTTAAAGTCAATAAAGTGGTTCAAAAACACTACAGGATGACTGCACAGCTAGTCTGCTTGGGAACGTTGAACTTTGCATACATTATTCCAAGAGATAACTTTATAATGTTTGCGCGAACATACCTCGCAACATGAAGTGTTGACTTCCCTGAAATTAAACCGTGCCTGTAGTTTCATATTACGAGTAAATAAACTTAGCCACATTAATGCAGATGGTAAATGAAATACAATAGTACCAACTGTACTCGGATAATCTCCCGACTATACAAGTCAAGATAACAACTATGCTCTAAAAGAAAACTACTTAAACCATTTTTATCAATACTTACGATATTAAAAATTAAAATTAGTTTTCAACTTCTGAAGTAGTACTCGAGGTATGTAATTAATTCATGATTTCATGACTCGCCACAAGACAAAATTATTTTTCAACTTCTAAACTAGTACTCGAGGTATGTAATTCATTCATGATTTCATGACTCACCACAAGACACTACTTACTGAAATTTCAGATTTTTATTAAAAATACATGCACACATTGTTGTTGAACCAGAAAATACAGTGCTTGTAATATAAAACACAATATTCCAAAGTAGACCATCATAACAGCGTACGTGCAGCACTTTCCAACGACTTAGCACTTATAACACATGTGCGTAGGTTTACCAAATATAGAGCTTTTTTATTGGACAATTGCTACATCAATTATTTTGTGATGGTTGTCGCGGAGGGCAAGCCATACATATCCTTCTGCAGCGAAGGTTTCCAGGCTAACTCAGGGGTAGAAGGGATGGCCACTAGGTGAGATAGAAACACTGATCGACTTGGTTATAAACATGAGTCTTTTATGCCCTTTATTGAGAAATGAATCCTTAACTAACACTGGCTCTAAATCGGTGTACTGTGCACAGAAATGAGTCCCGTAGGATGCTCCGGTAACGCGGGTTACGACGGTAAGGCGACTCGCGGGTCGGACGTGGGTGGCTGAGGATCCTCGACCGCACGCACGCGGTACATGCCCAGGCCGCGCCTGCTAAGAGCTCCCTAAGTACCTAATAGGCGCACACGCGGTAAGCCCAAGCCGCGCTCTGGGTACAGTCAACCCTTGCGACCGTCTCGGGACAGCGGCAAAGACTGACTGCCGCGTCTTTTTTTGGAACCTCACTGTTGATAATAGGACGGACCCAATATAGCGGTACGCCGCGTCGCCGCGCGCG
Organism: Epinotia bilunana; assembly: GCA_947049275.1. Taxonomy (NCBI): domain Eukaryota; kingdom Metazoa; phylum Arthropoda; class Insecta; order Lepidoptera; family Tortricidae; genus Epinotia; species Epinotia bilunana. The sequence continues at coordinate 12,865,047 of OX346259.1, read as the reverse complement.
CTTCCTTTCAAGCCCTCCACCCACCGAACGCGTGTCGTGCACGGCGCGTGTGCTGCGCGGGCCCGCGCAAGTTGTAAGGCATTGAAACTACACTTCAAACACACATCGAACGCGCCCGCGGCGCTAAAGTTACAACTCGGCAGCGCGGCCGGGTGTCGTGCGCGTCGCGTGTCAAGGGCAGGCCCGCGCTTGGCGCTGCGCGGCAGCTGCGCAGCGCCGCGCTGCTGAGTGTGATAGAGATAGTGAGATACATATTAAATGTGTTGGTAGTGAGAGAGATATGCCGCTCTGCACACGCGTTGCTAACGCGTCACTGACGCGGCGGATCCGCGCGTGCCCGCGCGGCTGCTGCGCAGCTGCCGCGCTGCTGAGTGTGATAGAGATAGCGAGATACATATCAAATGTGTTGGTAGTGAGAGAGACATGACGCGGCGGACCCGCGCGGGCCCACGCTGCACACGCGCTGCACACGCGTTGCTACACGCCGCCCGCTTAGGGTGTGAATACACCGCTTCAACCGCGCCCGACACGCGCCGCGCACGACACGCGTTCGGTGGGTGGAGGCCTTTATACCGCCGGCCGCCTCTCGCTCGTGCGCGCGGTGCGGTGTAGCTGGACTCCGACTTGGTTCTTGCGGGCGGCGGTGGCGCAGCCGGACGGTGTCTTGCGGCCCGAGCGTTTCATGCTGCGCGCGCTGCGGCCTGTGATGCGAGGTTGAACCGTCGCAATTTTCATTGCTGTATGGCTTGCCAATTTGCCGCGTATTGTCTTTGAGTAATTGCCTATTTATGAATGTTAATGAATAAAAATAAAATAATTAAGTATGGATACCAAAAGAAAATAGTTATATTATCATCATGCCTCTAAAACATTTTCACTTAGTTGTGAGTCTGATATTTTATATTATAACCTTCATAAATCATAAGTAAACGAGAAAGTGCTACAGTTATCTGACCCGTGCTCTACAAAAACAGAATTACGCCGCATACAGAATATTTTTTAAAATTTCTGCTCAGTGAGGTCTATTTAATGTCTATTATAATATAAATCCGACCAATTTGGGCAATTGGGCCATCAATCTAACTCTTATTAGGTTCATTAGATTATGGGCGAAGTTTATCGTATCGAGAGGTTTCGTTGGCAGGACTAATGGGAGTGAATCAGTTATGGGAGTTTTACAGCTCCCGAGAATTGAGGTAATCCTCTTGGGGCATTTGCATAATTGGGTCGCGAGTTTGCTCGATCGAGCCGTTTCTCGCTTTGAAGTTATAAAGTTCATCTTAGAGCAGTTCATTGCTATTCTTATGTATCCCTAGATTGTATTCATGATAAACGTTATGGTAGGTAATGTTCCTTTTTCAAAGGCTTATATTTATTACAAGCCTTTATTCAACTTCACACGTGTTTTATAAACGTCCAACTTTTAATAACTTCCTAAAGTCCAATTCAGTAGTTGATATTTTGGACACTTCTAAGTTAAACATCAATATTGTTGTACCCTCAACTGGTCTGATGATGGAAATAAATGGTGGCTATGGAAATCCACATTTTTAGGGTTCCGTAGTCAACAAGGAACCCTTATAGTTTCGCCATGTCCGTCTGGCCGTCCGTCGGTCTGACCGTCCGTCCGTCCGTCCGTCCGTCTTCGGCTTAGCTCAGTAACCATTACTACTAGAAAACTGGGGACCGATTTTTGACTTTCGAGCGCTCGAAATTTGTCACTATTATTTTCGCATGAACCCAATAATAGCTATTTTTGAAATCATCACTCGAAAGCTAGTGATTGGCTATTTGCGTTTCGTTGTATGCAAAAAGTATATAATGACCGGTTTTTCAAATTGGTATTTTCAACATACCTAATATGGAGAATAAGTACTTTATGGGAAGTTGTGTTGAGTTGGCGCGCGCGTGCCGGTGTAACTAAGATACACAGGCAACTACGGAACCCTACACTGCGCGTCACACGACACGCACTTGGCCGATTTTACGTATAAATCTTTGGTGAAGTTGTGTACAAAAAGAGTACCTATATACAGTCGGCAATAGAAGCTTACTTACGAAACATGTCATTTATGAGTTTGAATGTGTTACAAAATCTATTGTGGAAATAAGCCCTATACGATATATTTTGCCTGCCTGAAACCTGCGTTGTGGAAATGGTTTGTAGGTACTTTTGTCACATTCAATTTTTTTTTTTAAGTAAATATATATTTTGTAACTATTGTAGTTTATGAAATTGTATTAAATCCGTAGCCACCGGAACACCCCAGTGTCCATGCAGAGATAGTATGCATACACATACAAAAACTCTGTTACATCTGTAAAAAAATCGATCTCTCGATCTGTGTTCACAAATGGCCAACCTCTTTCAGGAGCGGCTAAGTACGGAGGAGATAACGCGGCTGAGCGACGTCCGGAACTTGGTGAACCAGCTGTACGAGGCGCTGAACGTGCGCGAACATCAGATCCGCAAGGAACGCGACATCCGCGCGCAGCTCGAAAAGCTCACCGCGGAGATACAGCCGCTGGAGGAGGTGAGGATACACCACTACCCTGTCTCTGCCAGGAGATAACTGAGCGACGTGTGGGACTGGCGAACCAGTTGTACGAGGCGCTGAACGGACGCGTTCGCCAGAACCGTAAGGAGCGGACATCCGCGCGCAGCTGTAGGAGCTCACAGCAGAGATAAAGCCGCTGGAGGAGGTGACCCTACTCCACTACCTTGTCTTTGCCAGGAGGAGATAACACGGCTGAGCCACGTGTGGGACCTGGTGAACCGCCGCTAGAAGGGGTGAGGCTACTACTGCCCTGTCTCTCCGCCAGGAAGGGCGAGCACGGAGGTAACGCGATTGAGGCAATACTCGTACCACCACGCCGTCTCTCGGCGCACACCTGAACGCTACTTATTGCTCGCTCACTTGTGGGAGTTCATTGTGTATTATAAGGAAATATAGGACATACTATTGAGTATGTTTTCTAGCTCTTTTAAGTAAGTGATTTTGATATTAACGATTTTGCACTTGATTATTTACTTTCCATTTCATATTTCTTTACTTTTACTAATATACTATTATGAAAGTATTGACTCAAATTATATTTTCTTTATGTAGCTTCACGTACTTTACATGCAGTAATAATAATCCATGAATATTGTTTGTAAGGTGAATAATTTTGTATGGACCATCAAATCGAAACTTATTACTACCGAAAAAAACTAATTTCAGTGCATTAGTACATAGACTTGTCAGGATAAAACAGTGAACATACTCTGCATAGCTTTGAGCGAGCACCTATGAGTTATAGAATATACATGTTACTTTGCTCATTATCGAATAAAAAAATTGTCCACACTAACTAATAATGCTAAAGAATAATTTCGTGTGAAATGAGTTCCTTACATTCCCTGCTGGTTGATTGCGCAACGATTCGTACGTACGGTTAGGGTGGTATGCCACATGTCGAAGTTCTTTGTCCAATGTATATTTGATCAAAGAAATAGGATGATTTCATTCAATATATGAGAACTACTGCCTACATCAAAGAAATTTGGTCAAAATTGGCCTAAGTGATTGGAGTAGTAGCGTCACCCTTGGTTAGATCTAAATGTCATTTTTTGCATGGTAAAGTGACAGTCGAGTGGTCCTTCTCGTTCGAAAAATTACGCAAGTACCTATCCCTCTGGAGTAGCGGTTAACAATCGTCTGTTGTTTGCAGAAGCGTTTAAGCCTAGAAGTGGAGACGACCCGCCGCACCTCCGTGCTGACGTGGGTGGGGCTCGGGCTCATGGGCGTGCAGTTCGGGGTGCTCGCGCGGCTGACGTGGTGGGAATACTCGTGGGACATCATGGAACCCGTCACTTACTTCGTCACCTACGGGACCGCGATGGCCGGCTACGCTTACTTCGTACTTACGAAGCAGGTAGCGTACACGTTTGTACCGTTTTAAAGTAGAGTTTAAGCCTAGAAATGGAGACGCCGAACTTTCGGCTAGCTGAAACCGCTGTGCCTACCTACACTTACTTCGTAGTTACGAAGATGATGCAATTATTAACTCGGTACGGCCTAAACCCGAGACTTGACACTCGTAGGTATTGATGATGAACTGATGACAAGTTGCCCAGATAAAGATTGCTTGTCCGCGAGGCGTTGTCATTATGGTGCCGGGTTAATAAGTGTGCGACAACTTTTATTATTTTGATAGTTTAGTTTAGTAGTTACTAATATGATGCAATTATTAACTCTGCACGGCCTAAACCCGAGACTTGACACTCGTAGGTATTGACGATGAACTGATGATACGTTGCCCAGATAAAGATTGCTTGTCCGCGAGGCGTTGTCATTATGGTGTCAGGTTAATAAGTGTGCGACAACTTTTATTAGTTTGATAGTTTAGTTTAGTAGTAGTTTAGTAGTTATGCAAAGTCTAATAAGAATCCTTATGATAGTATTGCCAAACTCATTTACACCCGCTAGAGAAACTTTTATATCGACCTTAAACGAAAATTATAAACCCAGTATGAAAGTGATCAGATCCAGTCGCACTGTGGGAATTCCAAAGAGTTATGTAAAACACTTAAAACGCTGTGCAATATCACACCTAAAATGCAATACAGCTGCTGAGCTTTTGACGGTTGGTGAAAACCCGAAAAACTGTCTAAAATTTAGAGTTAGACTCTAAATAAAACAAACCACTATGTCTCATCTATCGGCGAAAAATCGAATGAAACAGCTAACGAAACTAAACCGTAGTCCTTTGCATTAACTCTTCCTGAAACCCACAGACCGACAAGAAATCCTAGGAATCATAACATTCATAACGCAACTAAAGCAGAATAGTGCACCTGGTTTGTCCAGCGTTTTATGTACTTCTTATGTGAGCCTTTAACGTACATCTTTAACTGAAGCTGAACATTGGGTTGCTTCCCTATAGTCCGGAAAGTGGCATAGGTCACTTCGATTCATAAAGATGGCTCTAAGGACCGTCCGGCAAATTATAGACCGATCTCGCTGCTGAGTACTTTTTCAAAGCTACTTGAAAAGATAGCTAACGTACGATTATCGGTATATATCAGAAAACATACTATCGCCAAGACAGTTCGGCTTTAGATCTCATAGGTCCACTGAAGATGCAGTCACTCTCCTCATGTTAAGAAAGACAATAGCTGTAATAAAAAGTAAGGGATTCAGCAGACTGGCGAGTACTAAATTGCTGCTAAATACGGTTATATGTGAATCCGTGGCTAGTTATTTATTGCGTTAGAATCTAGGGCAGCTCAGCAAAAACTGTTCTTGGATTGGCACGGAATTACACAACAATTTGTCAAAAAAGCGCAATTTTAATCGTAACAAACCTGCGATTAAGAGCAAAGGAGTTTTGGTAGTCATGTAAGAGCATCGGTCCGACACAAAAAATGAACTCTAAAAACGAACAAATAATATTTTGAACCTATTATAATTATTATCGTCACATATTATGTAAGTTCAAATATTTTTATTTTCCAAGCGTCGTCGCGTCGGGGGACCGCTTTAGTCACCCGACCTATTTATTTGCGTATTTTCGCATGCGGTTAATGCGCCACCCTCCCTCCGCAATTCACTTCCAAACATGCGAATAATTACAGCAAACCACCACCAATAATGACAAAACCTCGACACGTGTTTTTCCCCTCTACGAGGTATCATCAGGAGATGCTGGCAAGAAATTGCTTGCACCACGTCCACTGAGCAAATGAGCCGTCCTTCAAACTCCTCCCCTCCCCAAACATCTTAATCCTTACTTCAACCCACTTAAACAAAAAACCTGGATCCGCGACTGGCTTCATAATATGGCATGGTGACGGTACCTATATAACTCAATTAAAAAATCTTGTAATACTAAAAACCTTCTTTCTCAAAAATGATCGGCAAAGTTGACTTTATTGGTACAAAACCGGCCAAGTGCGTGTCGAGCCACGCGCAGTGTAGGGTTCCGTAGTTGCCTGTCTGTCTTAGTTACATCGACGTGCGGTGCGGTTGCGTCGGCCGAATTTGTACGAAAATTGGCCTTTCCAAGTACACATTAAGTTGGTCGACTATTACTCGGTAACTACTTATGCCTACTTGTTCGTGATAGTTTTCCTTTTAAATTATTTATGTACTACTAAACGATTTTTTTCACATCCCCAGTAGGAGCCATTTAGCCGGCAGGGGGATGACTCGAACAAAAATTAGGGCTTTAAACCCCAATATTTCGCAAACGAATTACTGATTTGAAAAATGGTTTTAGGAAACCCATAATATTTTTGAACGAGCTATCCAACAATACCCCACACCATGGGTTTAACGAGAAAAAAATACATCCCCGCTTTAGGTGTAGGGGAGGTACCCTAAAAAAAAAAGATTTTATTTTACTGTTTTGTCGGCGTAATTGATTTATATACCCATGCCGAATCACAGTTTTCTAGTAGTAATGGTTACTGAGATAAGCCGAAGACGGACAGACAGACAGACGGACATGGCGAAACTATAAGGGCTCCTTGTTGACTATGGAACCCTAAAAATGAGGACGTGAAGTAAAAAGTTTATGGTTAGTCAAAAATTTAAAAATAAAAACCTTGTCGACTCGATTTTGCTCGACAACAATGTTGCATACAAATTCCATTATTTTTCGTGGTTCAAACTTTAAAAAAAAGTTAAAACGGTCATAAATAAATAAAAGGCATAGGTCCTAAACAGCCAAAACAGAAGGTCAGTAGCTGTGACTTATTGCGACTTTTTAGTTGTCTCGAATAACTTATGGTGTTTTCGGAAGAAAAGTACACTTTCAACTTATTATTAACAAAAATTAAAGGGCGGCAATGCAAGCTAGTTGTTTTTTCGGAAAATATAGACAATTTACGTGAAAATGATTTCACATTTAAAAGAAGCTGCAAGCTCAGTTATTGATAATTTGTTCCCTGCAAAGCCAAAATATAAATATCTAAAGGCGTACGACAATTTCATGAAATGGCGAGAAGAAAAGCATGCCTTATAATTTTCAGGAGTATATTTTTGTTTTCTTGCACATTTTTTGAGAAAAGCACAATATTTGTCTCAGCCGGAAAGGCATTGCAATTGCTGGCTTTGACTCCCAAGGTCGTCCGTTTAAAATTAATACTCAACCAGCAATTGCCTACTTCCCTTGCTTCGACAATAATGGGCTATTGTTACACAGGCAAAATGAGTTTGCATGTGGGTCTTAAACCTCGATTATCGTAAGACTGAGGACATTATGCATACTTAAACCTAAAATCTGTTACTCTGAGAATAAGCAACTTGACTGACTGACTGACTGACTGGCTGACTTATATACCCATTAGATAAGTTTAAATGTAAATGTAGGTATTTTACCTGCACACTTCTTGGCCTAATTATAAGTTAATTTAAATAAACATCCTGGTTGCCCAAGATACAGGCTGCGCCTTGTTTAGGGACCCCTGTTAAGTTTTTTTTCAGTTAGTGTCGCTGTAGGCATATTTGTCTCGAAGTGTTATTTTCACTGCTTTAGGTTATTAATATAATTTGTGTGTGGTGAAATAATGTGTATTATTATTATAGTAGATTAACAATTAGAGGGTCAATTCGACATACATGTTACGCATTCTAGTTGAATTTTGAGTGCTGATTCTGCCACGTTAGGCCTGGCACACATAAGCGTGCGAGAAAAACACATTCAAACAAAATTAATGCGTAATGTATCGAATAGCCTTCAAGTTGTGTTGCGTTCCGTGGGTCACGTACGGTGCTGTCTGAAAATCAGCGCTGTAGGCGGTGTTTGTCTGAAATCTCGGTATAATGCTGAGACAGCGACCGATTCCCTCCCGCGAAGACACACACAATATTTATTTGACAATTGTACCTATTGTATGTCTGTGAATAAATGTCTTCTTTCTTTCTTTCTAAGTTATACCTATATGATATCCATTTTGGTCGTAACTTTTCCAATAAAATGCTTTTTTAGGAAGTACTCCATTCATTAACTATTTAAAGCATCATCATAATAAAAGATTTAGGCTGCTAAATACTTATTTCATTACTGTAAAGTTCGAGTCTTTAATAAATCGCTATCATTTTAATACGATGACAGCGGGCTTCAAAAGTTTAAATGAGTTTTCGAGAAGATTTTCATTGTACCTCCTGATAAAGTTATCTTTAAAGCTCACGCGCTTATTACGACTTGAGGTTATACAATTAAGTCAATGTCACGTGACACACATTTCCAATAACGAGAAAATGAATTGTCCTCGTCCGCTCCGAACTTAATTTGAACACGCACAAAATTAATTTTATGTGCTCAGTAGGTACTCGTCGTTAATATATTGCAAACGCGTGTTTGCCGTTTACTTTCGTACTTTGAGTCGGTAAGTAAGATGGTCTTGGTTTAATTTATTTATTACCTTGGTTTTCAATTTCAGGAATACATATTGCCAGACGTTAAAGACAGGCAACATCTGCTGACTTTGCACAAAAAAGCGAAAAAGATCGGCTTGGATATCAACCAGTACAATCATCTAAAAGATGAGGTAAGCGACCTTGGCTTGCAAGCTTTTAACGTATCAAAGTCAGGATAAATTAGATTTGAACCTAGAAAGCCGATAAATCATATTGCTTTGTTTTTCCTTTATAACATCGTGAAGCTTAGTGAACTGAAATAGGTTTTAACGGTTATGTTTTACATCATATAAGGATGAAGAAAAAATGATTTAATTATCCTAGTTATAGATAAATAACACCCAGGCATATTTTTTTGCCTTTTTTGGAGTAATAATAAATTTCGAGTCTACACCCGTATTGGTGGGAGATTATAAAACATTTTTGTGTGTCAGCGTGTTTTAACACATTCACTGCCAAGAGTAGTTTCGAGCGTAGCACCCGATCCCGTGGTTTTCCCCGTATGTAGCGGAAAGTGCCTATTCCTGCGCGGGTTCTTGGCAGTGAACCGTGGACGTGTCTTATTACAGATAGACAAACTGCACAAGGACCTAGGCCGGCTGAACGACCCCCTGCACATCCACCTGCAGCCGCCGCTCCACCCGCGGGCGCGCTCCGACAAGCGCTCGCCGCTCACCAAGATCAAGGACATGCTCGAAGAGACCGGCAAGAAAATGAAGATCACGTAATATTTGCTGACCTTCACGCGTCGCGCGACGTAGACGCGTAAGTATTCCTTTCATTATAGGAATAACGTATAACGAAGTACACTGTGTTGGTCATTGGATTTTTGCTTTCTGACTCGTTGAAATGAAACAAGTGACCCTTCTTGTATTTTGTAAAGAAGGCCTTAAAGTAAGTTTAAAGCGGCTATCGTCAATGCGATCTTTACTAATTGAAGTCTTTGTGCGGAGTTCACATGTTCACACTGCTTGACGTGAAAAATTTCCGTGTGCATTGAACTTGCGAACAATGCAACGACATATTACTATAAATGTAATGATTGTCGCCGTCAAACTTCAGGTAAAATATTACATTGATTAGCTTGTTATCGATTAGAAAAGAATTAGTAAAATTTATGTTGGATTAGTTTCAAATGCTCAGAAATTGTTTCCTATTATATATTTAGTTAGCCTAAAAATCAACTTCTCTTGAAACTAGGAAATCTGCTGTACCTATTTAAAATCGTGTCAATAAAACCCTAAGTACACTTTGTTAAAAATTTATCATATTTAAATAAGGATACATATTTGAAAAGTAAATAAAAACATCAGAAATTGTCTTCATCAATAGATATACTTATATTAAGTAGTAACGATTTTCCAATCTCATTACATTATTTAATATCATCAGTGCCAATAGTCATGAATTCTCGTCGTTTAGTTGATTAAACTAACATAGCTAGTGAAGTTATCGAATTCTAGTCCTTGTAAATTAATGGTACAATAACCAAAGCTGTTTGGTACTTAAAATGTTACATTCGTTGCCATTGCAGAAGTTTGTATTTTAAATTTAAAATCCATTTGGGTTAATGAGTTATTTTGTTGAACCTGTTAAACTAACTTTGTATTAAGCATTACAAAATTTACCACATCCGGATTTAAAGTTTAAGAAATTTTTAATATTTAAGAGTCCGCAGTAAGCTCGTTTCTCCATACAAACGTAGTTACGCTCTCATTTTAAAACGACCAGCTAGTTTGCTCTAAAACTTTGTACTTAGAATAAGTTAAGGTATATCCAGGTCTGTAATTATGTATTCAGATACCATAGTAAAAAATACAGCGTATGTAGGTTTTTCATACAAAACTGTTTTTTGCTGAAATTAGTTGGTTTTATAATCTGGACACATAAACGAATTACATACCTAGATATACCTCATGTCATTGTATATGCAAAGTTTCGTTACAATCCAACACTTAGTTTTAAAATGAGAACGAAACTCCGTTTGTATGGGAAGGTGAAATTCGGCCGAGCTTACTGTGGACTATTAAGCGTTGGTGCTTGTAATATTCGCGCAAATTTCGTTTGTACAACATGTTATGCCTTGACTTTATAAACAAAGAGCTTTTTAGTGTTTATTACATTAAAATATTGAATAAATTTAAACTGTTAAATTAGTTTATACATGTATGATTTACCTATTTGTTATAGAAACTCTTGTTTTAGGTGCGTTTCACTTGCTTATGTCTACTAACATTTGTCTTATTATAGCCCGACAAGCCGCTATTTGATCCTGAGGTAGTGTCGCTGTAAACAGCATTATATATTAGTGCTAGCGGTACCCCGTAATTCAGTAATATGCGGCAAATGGTGTAAGTTTTGAAAATCGGTACGATTGATCTTTAGGCCAAACGAATCAATTTGACCCGTAGCCTAAAAAAAAACGAAAATGGAGAGGAGTTACGTCAACATCTCATGTTAATATTAACAAATAATATAAATATGATTGAAAACTCCTCTCGCATTAGTATTTATCATCTTCAGTGTCTAAAATTGAACTTTTTATACATGTTTCAATATACAGTTTGTAGTTTTTAAAAATTATAAAAAAATACTAAATGAAATTATTTTCAAAATCGCTTTTTTGAGTTTAAATATGAGGATATCACGTATCATTTGTGGTATACTGTATAAAAAAAAAATAAGCCATATCGTGTCTGGAGGAGCCCAAAGTTGGTATGTTTCGAAAATTGTTTTTGTTTTAATTTAACAAAAATGGCTGAAATATAATGATGTGATATATTTTTAGAATCGCCTTAAAAAGCCCTTTCATTAGGTACCACACACGATAGGTTTCAGAACAAACTATTTCTTTTTTCCATACAAAAAAAATATGTTGACGTAACTCCTCTCCATTTTCGTTTTTTTTTCGGGCTACGGGTCAAATTGATTCGTTTGGTCTAAAGATCAATCGTACCGATTTTCAAAACTTTAACACCATTTGCCGTATATTTTGGCGTACCACTAGCACTATGTGGTAATAATGTACATACGTCATGTGTAGTCGGGACATTGTGTATTGGCTTTGTCTTGATTGTTGAATGTATAAATTATATGCTTTATATTAAATACCTATTTATCCATATCGGATTCGAAGTATGTATTCGATATTTTAATACTGTTCAGATTATGACTCCGAAGACTCTGATGACTCTGAACTCGGCTGTCTCGCTTTCAAGTCGGCGACCTCAAATTATATTACGTTCGGTCTGGGATTTCACTAAAAGAACAAAAAAGGTCCTTTAGTCGAATTCCTCTTAAATTTTTATCACAAAATAGGAAAAAAGAAGACTAGTTAAATCCCACCAAACTAACCAGTTCAATCAATACCTACGACCGCACCTTAAAATGTCAGTACCGGTCATTTCAACAATCAATTTCAAGACATTGTTTTTAGAAATACTAGACAATCCGGTATGCTTTTTCTGCTGTAAATATTTAATTATATTCAAAATAAGATTTATGACATCGCTATGGATTGCTTTCGGCACATTTATCGTATTTTTTTTTACAATCGCGATGTATTTCGTTTTCCTTGCTGTTTGTTGACATCGGTGACATTCGATGACTTCTAACGTCTGTTGTCAAAGCGTACACCTTGCCAGTAATAGTACATTACGTACCAAGGGCTCGATCGCATATTTATGGCCCTCACCTTCGGTTCGGGCCACAAACACCTGCGATCTGAGCCTTTCACGAATTCACCGCCCGTGGTGAGTTCACAATTTTACGTCTTCACCTGGCCACAATGCGAGTTTTACCGTACGCGCAGCGTGCAGTAAAACTCGCATTATGGCCAGGTGTGACGTAAATGAAATTAGTTCCATTAAAATCCGCAACGTGGCTAGGGTCAAAATAAACTTGTCGGGCTAAACTTCTTCGAGTCGCGACTACTATAAAAAAAAAAACTACAACTTGATTTTGAGTTGACGACTTTATCTTGCCATGGCCAAAGTAGTAAAATGCACGAAATTAACAAAATAAAAAGTTATTTTTTACGGACGAATTGCGCCTTTAAAATACCGTTTTATATAATAAAACACGCCGTAGGATAAATAATGGCTGTGAAGTAAATGTGAAAATAATCATTTTTCAGTCCAGGATATTAATGTTCGTGTTTGGGTAGCGAACTAACTTAGTCATTAATGCGTCGAAAAGCAAGTTTTACTTTTTATAATTATATATCAAAGTAAACTTGACTTAGGCCAACAATGGAATGCTTGTTTTGCATTAGCCTAATCCCTTATGATAGCTTATCTAGTACTATGCTCTCTGTAATACTCTTGTGCCTATATTACCTTTTTTGGCGAAGCATGCATTGTTACACATGATTTAATTATACACTTTGCTCTCGAATTTAAAATAGGTTTCGTATTTATAAATAATCAACGCAGGACCATTACCAACGATTTATATATGCTACGCACACATCGTATGTAATGATAATAATTCCTTAATGCAATGGGGGATTCACAATACAACTTCCCGTAACACGCATTATATACATACGGGCTAGTTCTTAAGCAAGATATTTGCTCTGGAGCGTTTCCCAGGTCCGACACCCCTGTATATAAATTCACTGTGCTCGTATTTTAGCTAGCTATAAGCGCGCACATAAACGTTCTTCGCTCAATATAGTTAGGACGGTATTACACTTGTTTAAGATCTTTGTCCAATGTGCATTGCGTCTCACTCACTATTTAAGCAAAATGTGAGACGCAAATACGCATTGGACAAAGATCTTGGGAGAAGTGGAATGCCACCCTTAGTTAGCTTTCTCTCGTGATTTGCGAATTTGCCTTTTAGAATCTTTTTCTAACTAACCTAGTTATAGAATTTTATATAATAACGATTAAGATGGAGCCAAGCTTCAGTTGATGTGACTATAGTTTATTTACTGTAGTTCAAATGATTATATTCGAAAAATTGTTGAATAATTTTGTATTTATGGACATAAACAAGTATTTGGGTTAGAACTATAACGTCCTGTTATATGGAGGTTCACGATAGTGTGCAATAGTTTTAGCAAAACAAGGCGAGGTAGTCACGAAGATCTGTTAAGTAGTCGCAAATATCTATTCGTTTTCAAGTGTTGAAGGAGTCCAGGAGTGCTTGGGTGCGGTGGATATTTGTATTTTAATTTGATTTTATTCGATTCTTATTGCTTATAAAAACATTGTATGATATCAAATATTGTATTGCTTTTTTATGTAATCTCTTTAAAGGTTATATTTTATTCGCTTAAGTTAAAATGTATATACACACTAAAATAAAGATTATTGGTTAACCTATAAATCTAAAAATCTATTTTCGAAACTGATAATATATTACATGCCTTTTTGAACAATCTCACAATCGAGTAGTTAGATACTAATAATTAATTATATACCTATTTAGCCTAATAATTTAACAATATACTAACTTTCCTGTTAATAATCACTAGTAAAAATTGCCAAAATTTAACCTTCCAATTAATACATTTCTTGTTAACTTTGTTAGTCCTTCTTGCAAGTATCATTGTATAATTGTTATTTATGGAGTGAGGATATTTGTGAGCTGGTATACACTAACAACTTTGTAACGGTCTACATGTTTGAAATCGTGGGTATTTGACTGATTATAGTGTGTTTCATTTGTCCACACACCCATATTTAGTCCACACATACATATTAGTTTGTATACGTACAAACTAAGCGAGAAATGATTTCCTTGACAATGTCTTTATTTATGATATTTATAAGATTTCTTAAAGTGTTTACCCGTGAGTTTTTTAACACTATTACCGTAACATAGCGAAAGGCACATTATATTTAAGTACCCTTATTATATTACTATCTCTTTCAGATCGGAAGTCCGGTGACAGCTGTCATCTTAGTACAATTTACGCCATATTTGACGTTTAATGACATGAACTGTACTGAGATGACAGCTGTCACCGGACTTCCAATCTGATATGGATATTAATAAACGTTCATCACACCTAATTTAGCTAAAATACTGTTAAGATTAGTTTGCCTTTGCGTGTCCCTTTAACCTTGGAGTTTGTGAGAAAAAGACAACACGTTTTAGTTAAAAGAGGTGTGTAGTTTATGAATAAGGGGTAACCCTTAAGAGTTTGGAAGCAAGGCAAAGTAACAAAACGCCTTTGCGTTTAGTTGTGGGACATAAACCATGCGCTGAGTACCTAAGTTAAACTTAAGTTAATTGGTTTCCTAAAGAAGAATGAGTTCCTAAGAAAGAAAGTAAAGAAGTAGCCGAGTTGGATAAAACACTTGACTGTAATATATCGCTAAAAGATTTACTTCGCTTTGTTTGTAATTATTGGATAGCAACATGTATATTGCTAGGTATACATGTAATTATAATGCACTTGCTCTGAAAGTGCGCCTTTATATGGGTCAACATGAACACGGAAAGCCCTCCATGCCCGCACGGCGGGGCGGCCGGGGGGCGGCCGTGCGGGAATGGATTTCGGGCCAATATTCCTACACACGTGCGAGAATGAGATTTTATGACAGTTAAAATTTTAACTTTTATGTATAATTATTAATTTCATCGCATGATGCATTGTAAAATAGCAATTCGTGGATGAGTTGATTTTGCCGACAATAGATACGAATCCACGAATTGCCATTCCCGCCGAGGCAGATATAGTGCTTTTCTCCAAAAATGCAAGGTAATCAAATAATATTTTCAATCAACAATAATGTTTTCAAACAGCGTGTATGTCAATAACCTATCAAAATCCCGCCCAACTTATTTTTTAAGGTAGGTAGACATGACTCGGTGCCAGTTTCAATTGACATAAATAAAAATAAATTAAACATCAAAAAAGACCACAATTTTAAATGTTTTGTGTTTTTTAAATTATTAAAGGGTAAACGGGATTGTAATTTAATTCGTTATGAATTTTATTTCGTTAATATTTTTATTTCGTAATTTAAAACTATTTGAGACATATAAACGTCACTTCGATCACTTACAAAAGTAAGCGTTTTGTCTATGACAATTTAAAAAAAGAAAACGCGGGAAAACTATGCCCATGCCTGTTTGTGGGGCGCAATTTGTCACACCAACTTGCAATAGGTCGAAAGTGACAGCCATACATTACTAACCAGTCTAACTAAAGCAAGTTGTTGTGACAAATTGTTAGTCCTTCAAACGTACGAGCATTTGGCTGTTTGTAGTAATTTGTCTTAGTCAAAACATATGGTTAAAAGGTAAAAAAGTATACAGCAATGGAATTTTATACATTTTCCTGGCCGCTATAACTGTACAGTAATGACTTTTAACTTTTTAAATTTGCGTTTGTCAGTAACGAGGAACTTCACGTACTATTTTTGCTACACTAAGGCGCACATTTCCGAGCATATTGGAGAAAATAACTATTATATAACTGGGCAACGTATGAAAACATAGAATGGTTGCATATCTTCTCACGATTTTCGATTGTAGACTGGTACTGACTCCTTGTAACAGTTACTATTTTGCATTTTGTTAAATGTTTACAGTCGTGTTAATTGAATAAATTTTTAAAAAATTGAACCGTTTGGGTTTTATTCATCCTATTAATTCATGTTTTCTATGGTATGTTAAGATTGCGCGTTATTTCTAATGTAGATCATGTGTGGATCGCGCTGAGAGAAGAACCGAATCAAACAAATGACGTACTAAGATCGAAATCTTTATTCGCTAAGGTTGAGGCGATTTTCAATATACAATTTAAATGACAGTTACAAATATTGTTTTTGGAATGTTTCAATAGCCACGTACTTATAAAAACTGTTAACAATAACTTTACGTCTTGTCTTTTTCAATAGCTTCAGACGGCGAGAGTGGTTTTGATTCGTACGGGTATAAGTCGATGCTTTGTACGTGTGCCCTGACCGACACACCGGGGGGAACCCCGAAGTAGTCCTGGCCTATGTTCCTAATGATTGTTGTTCCTGGTTTAGTGTGGTGTATATTGAATCCTATACCGTACAGCGGAGCCTCTTTGTCGCCTTTTCCGGTGTCGTAATCGTCTCTGTCGTCATTATGATTCGTTGGCTGGAAAGGTTTTAGTGGCACATAAGGTTTCTTCGTCGGTTTATAAGGCTTGCTCGTTGGCCGCCCCGGTTTGCCTGCAATTTGTAATCAGTTCTAAAGTCCGTGCGGTGCATTGCTTGTGCTGGTGCTGGAAGGTGTGGTGTAATAAAAACCAGATTGGTTGTGAATAAAGTTTATTGCAATCAAGCGAGTTATATAAAGTCCAGTGCACTCTTCTATCGAATGTGATTAAGCGGATTGAACTGATCTTGCTAATTTGCTGTAATGTGTACCTGTCGCTCATAATCTCTTTAATAGACAAAAGATAAAATGAACTTCTAAATACAAGCTTTCCAAAGTTTCACCAGAATTGTTAAAAAAATGGAAACAGAGTCTATGTTAAAAGCAAACCAAAATGTGATAATTTTGTCAAATCACACATTATCGGTGGTCTGAATATTTCTGTCAATTTGAAAATCAGACAACGTCAGTAACATCTGCTTGCCATCTATTCATCATCATCACCTGGTCCTTTGGTGGGCTTGTCTCCGAACCCTGTGTCCCCTTCGATGCCCAGGTCCTCGCCGCTGCCACCGCCTGGGTTGCCGCCCAAGCTACCGCTACTGCTGCCTCCCTGAGATCCTTGACCGCTTCCCGCTTGGATGTACGGGGGTTTGCTGCTTCCTCCCTGATTATAAGAGCCTTGGTTGCCACTTCCCTGATTAAATGGGACTTTGTTGCTATTTCCTTGATTGAAAGGACCCTTGTTACCACCGCCTTGGTTATAATTGCTTTGATCGTTATCGCCCTGGTCAAAAGGGCTTTGGTTGCTAGCGTCCACATTGTAGGACTGAGAATAATCGTCGTCTCCGGTGACGTCATCATCGTCGGTGAAGCCAGTGGGTCTAGTGGGAGTGATGGGTTTTTTGCTGGGTTTGCCTGGCTTGTCTTTATCTGAGAATGGCGAAGGCTTTACGTGGCCGGAAGCAGCAGTGGCGTCCGGTCCTGAAAGAATAAGTACATCTATTGGAAAAAGGCAATTTTCGTCTTCTGCTGCTATTCTTCCACTATAAAATCGGAAACTTTTATGTTAGAATTTCAGTTACTTAATAAGAAGATTCGAAGGAGTGCTCAGAAAGAACCATTGATGCGATTAAAATGTTTTGTTTTCCTAAGGACCTTGGAGAGACTTAATCGTTGTGTGCTTCAAATCCTGGTGTAGGTAAGTCTACAAACTTCAACCTTTTAAGCATTAAACAGTGCTAGTAATTCATATTTTATTGCGTAATAATCATGTCGTACATTGGGTCTTAAAATAATAATTAGGATCGTAAGTATACCTTTAAATATATCATCGGATCCGGTGTCATCGGGTGAAAAGCTGGCCGCGCCCGCGCTGACGAAGTCCGAGTCGTACGCGCTGGGGATGGTGGGGAAGTAGGCGGGGATGTATGGGTCCTTGTTGCTCTTCACGATGCGATAGCCAATGCCAGGCCCGGCGATGTAGTTCACGGTTCTGCGACAATACAGATTCCGCATGATATGCATTCCGTGTCCCGAGGGCTGAGCGTGAGGCAGAAGTCGTCCATGAAGATGAGCGGATGATAATTCGCCTTCCAAGTGGAAGAAAATGCCCGGTGGATAACATGGAAGCGCTATGGCGGAAGTATGTCCAAAAGTGGACGATACATGGGATGGGGTAGCGAAGGAACTGACGGACTAATCGGTGGGTACTAATAACCCACCTCTCTTTAGGCAGTCGGGTAAAAAAGGGGTCATATATTGAGAATAGAATCCATGTACGTATTAACTCTAGGGTTTAAACCACCGGACTACGTTGTTCTTGCAGTGGACTTCGTAACTGTTTATTTGGCCTTTTGCCTTGACTCAATATGAAATGTTTCTTTATTCATTGACCCAAAAATCAATGTAATTTTAAAAAGTTTTTCCAAGTAAAGAAATAGATTAAATAAGTATAGTTACAGTTACCTACTTAAAAATTACCGAATTTACGCGTATATAAGGGTCAAACGTGATGAGTGTAAATTAATGGTCACACACAACGGCCCACAATCGTTACAATATCGAGACAATGTATCACCAATAGGACCCTCTGGGCAATCAGTTCGCTTTAGAATGGATTACCTTGGCTCGGTTTTATCGGCCACTATCTATTTTGGCGTTTGCCTTCCCATCTCATGCTAAATAGATTGAGATGAATGGTGCACTAACAATGCGTGCCAACCTCGATGTCGTGTGGAATGATGTACGAGGGGTGGCTGAAAAGTTCGCGGCCTACGCTAGAAAGAATAAAAAAAAAACTGCTGGTTTTTTCCCCGTTTCTCTGGCAGTTTAAACATTGCCGCCAAATAAAATAAAAAATATTAGATTTTCATTCTGTGCGCGGATAACCTTAACAATGTCTGTTGTATGCGGAAATGTTGATAAAGAACACCGCGCAGTTATTAAGTATTTCGTAAAAAAAGGAAAATCGCCTAAAGAGATTTTTGATGATATGACGGATACTCTCTATCATTCATAGTGTGCCCTTCGTACACTATGGAAATTTGCAACAGAATCGTAACCAATATGATCCAGAATCAAAACAAGAGTCTATGCAATGGTTAAAAAAGGGCGAGAGGGCACCAAAGCAACGCACCAGTTTACACTTTCCGTGTTGCTAGGCAGGCTCTAAAAGACACTGGTTTTTGAGAAAACAATCATCCACCCTACAGTCCAGACCTGGTGGTGGTCGCCGGTTTGCCGATGACAATCAGATCAAGGCTGCGGTAGAGAGCCATTTTGAAGCGAAGGAAGAAGATTATTTTTTCGCCGGTATTAAAGCATTGTTTGCTCGAAGCGAAAAGTGCTTATCACTCTATGTCGAAAAATAAAAACATTTACATTAATACCTCTTTAAAAAAAACCTCTTTAAAGGCCGCGAACTTTTCAGCCGCCACTCGTAGGTACGAGTATCTACATGTTTTATATTATTACCTTTGTACGCCTTTGTCGTCGAGGAAGGTGTAGGATCCCCTCACATTGCCCTGCGCATCGCTGCTCTCTGTCCGCCTCTGGTCTGGGCCCGCTGATATAAATCTGCAAAATGTCAAAGGTTTTAGAAATGTTGTAATACGAGTACACCATATTAGAAGAATAATTGAACTTCAAGCATCGAACACAGAATATTGTCTGACGCCGCAGAAAGCGACTTCGTTTTAGGAGTTCATGAGTTTTCGTATCCAGCACGATTAAAGTGTCACCTAAACGAGTCGTTGCACGGTGGTGCATTCTCTCGGGCAGGTCACTTCGCACCAGCAGCGTGGTGGAACGGCGAGCCAACACGGTTGGGTCGGGTGCCCCAAGGCTTCAACGACTGTGGAAGCCAACATTGCACTTGACTCCTGTTGCTACACGTTTGAAGGTTCACCTGTAAGAGCCATCTAGCCCGCGTTGCAGCGCGCGGTGGAACGGTGACTCTATCATGTTAGGTCTGTCGGGGTGTGCCGACGACACGTGGAAGCCAGGGTTATGTGAGTCCTAGTTACGGTTGAAGCGTCACCTGTAAGAACCATCTAGCCCGCGTTATCCGGTTGTGCGTCCTCTCGGCCTGGTCTCGCCCCGCACGAACAGCGCGCGGTGGAACGGCGACCTGATCACGTTGGGGCTGCCAGGGTGTGTCGACGACACGTAGAAACCGGTGTTATGTGTCCTAGTTAACACGTTTGTAGCATTACCTATAAGAACCGTCTAGTCCGCGTTGCACGGCCGTGCGTCCTCTCGGTCGGGTTTCGCCCCGCACGAGCGGCGCGCGGTGGAACGGCGACCCGATCACGTTGGGGCTGTCGGGGTGCGCCGACGTCACGTGGAAGCCGGTGTCGCGGCCCGCGATGTACGACACGTCATGTCGCTCGCCGACGTCGTCCACGTACGAGTAGTGGCCTGACAACGGTTGAAAAATTGTATCGGTGTAATAATACGAGTAGTTTGTGTACTTAATAGTACTTAGCGGTCGATAGTCGACCGGCGCTCTGTCTACTAATTCCACTTACTATCCTGCTTCCGAGCGCTGGTGGGTGAAGGCGAATTAACATGTGTGATAACACCTTATTCAGTCTGGTCGTAGTTGACGGAATCTGTTCGGGTTCGTCAGAGTACACCCTGGTCGAGGGTGAGCGATACTTAACACTTAATTTGACAAAAAAATAGCGAAGGTTTTTCAGAATCGGTGACGCTGAATAGACCAAAGGCTGGTCAGAAAAAGATCCGAAAATACGCTTCAAGAATTCAGGCGACTCTTATTCGTTTACAAACTAAAGGTGTAAACTTTCTACAAATGAATTCAACGAGTTTGATTGAAGTTTTTATAGGTTGCTACATATATTACATGCATTACATACATTATCTTAATTACCTTTAACATCTCCCCTGGCATCAGCGTTTTCGTTCTTGGAGTAAGTGCGAGTGTCGAACTTGTATGCGTAGCTGGGGTCCTCGTTGGGGTCGAAGTAAGGGTCGTCCTTGTTGCCGATGGGGCCGCGCGGCCGCTGGTCGAGGTCCATCTTGCGGTGCACATTGGGGCCTTTTGCCCGAAAACTATAGGAAGACAAGTTATTGTGGGCATGATGTTAAAAAACGATGCTTTAGACATTATTAGGTACCTGCTTCCTGCTGCATTGTCGGGTAAAGAAGGAAACATCATTATCTTAATGGTTGTCCTGGTTCTTCTCTAACGGCCGGTTTAGCCTAGTGGGTCACTAATGCCTACGAAACTGACGGTCCTGGGTTCGAATCCCGGTAAGGGCAAATATTTGTTTGATGAGCATGAATATTTGTTTCTCAGTCTGGAGGTTTTTTGTACATTTAAGTATCTATAACACAAGTCCCCATAGCATACCATTACTATATGGGGCTAGTTTGATTTATGTAATAATATAGACCTATAATATTTATTTATTGTACTTCGTCTAAGAAGGTATATTTAAAAGAAAAACAATACAAACTTTATAAAGCTCTCTCCGTGTTAGTAAATTTCGATAACAATGAATGTGCCTTTTACTGTGAAGTGCCTTTTACTAGCGGTCCCGTTGATCTGCACGCTCTAGTGGCCCTGGCCTTGCCCTGCGGTACCTACTAGGTGTGCGATAGATACATTTTTGCATACGCTATTGAATTATATCCAAACGTTAATCGTAATGAACGCATGGTTACCTACAACGTGCTCTATTGTATCAATGGATATACCAAAACACAATGTTCTGTCATCTGTGAATAGGCATTAATAGTATTCAAGCCTATTCAAGATCTAAGTTTAATCTTGCAATTAAGGTGCGCTCAAGTTGAATTGATCTTCCCAGTTGATGCACATGACCAGATTGCACAGCCATTCATGACTACACAGTTCCACGTTGGCTAAGGAGTTAAGTACCTAATAGCGGGAAAAATCACAGAAAATGGACAAGTTAGCAAAACCTCTTTCGGTGAACACAACATGATATTTATATGGGCTACCAACATTATAGCAGTCCACGGGCACTCGAGGACAAAGCTTTGAGCTCTTTTATTGATTGAAATTTTCGCAACTTTTACACATAGTTTTTACTAAACGGGACTAATTCGCGTAAGATTTTCTTTTGCTCTCCATTGGTCGTAAAAGGCTTAGGCGATTTTAAGCCTCGCTCACATATTGATAGGCCAAGAAGGATTTAGAAGACGTACCCTCTAGGTCCGGCGCTGTACACAGTCTCCTTAATAGTCCCGGACGCCGGGTCTACCGCGCCAAAACGTCCGCCAACCACCTTATTGGCGTTCCCATGCGCCAAGTGGTAACTGCTGCCGCGGTCCTTGTTCGCGTATCTGTGAGGAGTCACTTGTTTAGTATGCACAACGGATTATTTTATGGAAAAGGAGCATGTGTGTCGTTGAGTCGGTAGTCAATGAAGACATTTTTCAAATTGAATCCTTGTGACTGTGGCGCCTTTTTGACAACCGACAGTTGGTACCATTATACCACATGAACGTAAAAAGTAAGCATTTTATTTATGTGCAGTGTTGAAGTTCTTTCAGGTGCAGACTCTGCATAAGAAAGGGATGCAATAGATTGGTGATACTGCATTTCTTTGATCGCTAAGGAAGGTAAACTCTAGTAAGGTCAAACCATTTTAAAAGAGGGTAGGGTAATACAATTGTAGGTTAATTAATAATAATATATATATATTAATTTTGCACGGTTTGACAGTTCCTTTTCTTGTCATGTCGTCTTATCACTTACCATGTGTTTATTAGTATAAAATATTTATGAAAATATTATGTGAGGCATAAAATGAAGTAATAATAAAACCGGAACAACTTTGGATTTCTGCAGTTCCATCGAAATTCTCTGTTATATGTATGTAAATAAATGTAAATAAGGCTTAATAAGAATCACTAGAGCTTTCGTAACAATCGTTAACAATTCACTTAATTATAGTCCAGTCAATGAACTGACAAATTGTATGGAAAAAATGACAATTTTGGACATCCTACTAATATTATAAATGCGAAAGTTTAGATGTTTGGATGTTTGTTACTCAATCACGCTTAAACGGCTGAACCGATTTGGATGAAACTTTGCACGAAGATAGTTTATAGCCTGGATTAAAATATAGGATAGTTTTTATCCCGGGCCCACGCAGACGAAGTCGCGGGCGGAAGATAGTAATCTATAATAGCTTATTTTTTATGTGTAACGGATATATTTCCACCCAGCGACAGAATCCGACAAAATTTCAAACATCAAAATAATTATAAATTAACTAGCTTCTGCAAAGTGTGAAAAAACATTAATAAATGTTTCGTCTTTATTTTGGTTCATTTACATTTGCTCTATAATCAAGATAAATCATACAAAAAAGACAATGCATGCTTCATTTAAATCTACATAATTACTTCCGGGTGGAAAGTTTGTCGGATTCTTGAATAAAGCATCTTAGGATAACATTTTAAAAAGAAATCAACAAAAAAACGCTATTATAAATTAATGTTTTTCAAAACCGTATTTTTCCTGGAGTATTACCCGAAATCAAAGGATCCATCGGTATTCACAGTATTGTAGTCCCCTTCGTTCGTCCGGGATTTCCCCGGGATCACCTGAGTCCGGGCTAAGCCACACACACACAACACACAAAACACTTTCCAAGACATGGCAACACTCTTCACCCGACTGCGGCGAAGTTGGTAGATTTAATTGTTTTTAATATTTCATTGCACAGGTGACTCGGTGAAGATTGGATTTGACTATGGTGGTAAAAAACAAAGGCGCTCTTATATACCGCGGTCAAAACGCGCGGTCGGAGGCGCGCCGCGTGAAAACGTCCGGACGTCATTGTTATTAATGTTCACCTGGTGCAGCATTGCTAGCTACACTATCCTCCAGTAGATGAAGTTCATTCCTACAGCTATAACTTCAATTGAGTACTTACATAAGAAAAACAAACTCGGAAATATAGACTAAATATGTTCTGAAAAAAAAAATTTGCGAGTCAGCGTTACGGGCGTCATGAATTTACAGGTTTACAATGGGATTTGTAATATACGACTACCGGCTTCTGCAGCACTGAATTTTATAATTTTACCTGCTTTTTAGGGTTCCGTACCCAAAGGGTACCCTATTACTAAGACTCCGCTGTCCGTCCGTCTGTCTGTCTATCTGTCCGTCTGTCACCAGGCTGTATCTATGGACCGTGATAGGTAGACAGTTGAAATTTTCACAGATAATGTATTTCTGTTACCGCTATAACAACAAATACTTAAAAACAGAATAACATAAATATTTAATGGGGCTCCCCAGGGCCTGATTTACCCACAGGCTAATAAGGCTAGAGCCTAAGGGCGCAAGGACCAAGCTAGCGGCGGCGGGGGGCGCGGCACTGAGCTGGGACTTACATTTTATAGTTAGCCTAGGCTAACCCTAGGGTGGTCAGAATTCCAAATCAGGGTCTGGGGCTCCCAGCATACACCAAACGTGTTTTTTTTGCCGTTTTTATAGATAATGGTACGGAACCCTTCGTGCGCGACTCGCACTTGGCCGGTTTTTTCTTATATTTTCCAAATTCCTCGCATGGTTTTCTTATAGCAAGCTTAAAAGTGTTTTAATGACACCAACTATATGATAAATATTTAAACTGCGAGCTTTAATTACTTACCCAAAAGTAACCTGGCAGACCAAGATTTGTTTCTTTATTTGTTTGTTTATTAGGGTCATCATCATGATCATCATCATATCAGCCGAAAGACGTCCACTGCTGGACATAGGCCTCCCCCAAAGAGTGCTTAAGTGACCGGTCCTGCGCCACCCGCATCCAGCGGACTCCCGCAACATTTACCAGGTCATCAGTCCACCTTGTGGGGGGCCTACCCACGCCGCGCCTTCCGGTACGTGGTCGCCACTCGAGAACCTTTCTGCCCCAACGGCCATCGGTTCTACGTGATTATTAGGATCACCAACAGAAAATACAACACACATTAATAAGATACATAATTGATCTCCCACTTACAGGCAATCGCAGCATGCATTAAAGAACATTGAGCTTAAACTTTAACACTATTTAAGTGCAAACTCAGTTACCCGGCTACCTACTGTACAATGTGTATATTACCTACTTAGGCGAGTGTTTATGGAATGTATATCTTGTAGTGTGCCCGAGCCGGCGCGGCGCGCGGCGTCGGGTCCAAGTTGAGATGCAGCGCCGAGACGCGAGGGCCGCGGACCCTGTGTTCCGTCTGAACCAGGAACCACAGATTTGGACCACTTAGTACTTACTACTAGCGGCATCTTAGTCTGCCTTGCCTTTGAGTAACTAATACAAACTTTGTTGTTGACTAGTTTGTAGATAGTGCTTATCTCAGACTTGGTTTTGGTGTGTTGTTAATTAATTAGTTAGTAGAAATAGCAGGGTAATCTTTTGTTTAACAATTTCAATAACAGACAGGGATTTGAGAGCGTTGATTAAATTATTGCGTTTGCGTTGAGTATATTACCAATAGGATACGCTCATATAACTACCTACATCAGTTTTGATAAAATAACATTTATTTATTTATTTATTTATACTTAAGGACTACCAACAGCTGCAAGAACATGATATAAGTCTTACATAGTAATACAAAGCCAATTAAAGGAACTCACAGATAGAAATGGCATAGAAAAAAGAAAAATGTTTGACACACATGATTGTTTGAATTAGAACTAGTTTCTGCCCGCGACTCCGTCCGCGTGGAACTCGTTTATATCGTAGCTCCATACAAACTTTCACCCCCACTTCATCCCCTTGGGGGATGATTTCCGGGATAAAAACTATCCTTTGTCCTTCCGCAGGACTCAAACTATCTCTATAGCAAATTTCATCCAAATCGGTTCAGCGGTTTAAGCGTAAAGTGGTAACAGACAGACAGACAGACAGGCAGACAGACAGACACACTTTCGCATTTATAATATTAGTATGGATGGATAGAAAAATTAATAAGTACCTGATTTGTTACTTAGAATTATAGGCTACTATAGGTTTCCGCGGGCTGGGTTTCCGCAACTCAACGTCATATGTGCCTTCTTTACTTAGAAGTAAGTGTAGTGTTATGTATGTTAAGTGCATTACAACGTATATCATTCCAACTAGGATACTTCATTTCCGCTATTTTGGTCTCAAATATTTGGTCATATGAGCCTCGTAATTCAGAGGCTAATAATGATAATAATAACCTGAAAAACATTAATGACGTAGCTTTCTACCCTTCACGCATCATTACTGTCATTCAGAAACAATAGATCATTAGTTGATCCGTATCATCCAAGGACCGCCGATGACTGCCTTCAAGCTGCTGGTATTCATTATCGTGTTAATTAATATCAGCTTCCTGCGTTTGTTCGCTTCCTAGTCCGATGTACAATACTGAAATAAACGGCTAAATCCGATGGAGGTTGTGTGCGCGGCTCCGTTGATCTACGGTTAAGTTAATGGTACGGTTTTAGCCTTTACCATGCCACCTGTGAATTTCCGTGGGGATGAAAAAACAATACGACACCGTAGGTAGGACAAAATGGATGCCAGATAGCTAAACATTTTGGCTATTTGAGCTCTAGTAGGAAGAAACGATCTAACAAATTATCGTTCCACCACAGAGAACTAAATCCGAGTTGAATTCTTAATTAGGTACCTACTTAAATAGATTTCACTTAATACTCAATACGATAAACTCCTGTATTCGTCATTAGTGTGTGATTAACAGGTACAGTGGAAACAGTGAAACCGAAGCTCGTTCCGGTGCGATCATCTCGAATTATAGAGGCAGTGTCCAATTGAACCGGCCGCTGCCCTGCCAGGTCGACCGCCACTCATGTAAGACCCCTCGGCAGTGTCCAATTGAACCGGCCGCTGCCCTGCCAGGTCGACAGCCACTCGTGTAAGACTCCTCGGCAACTTCGGCCGCACAGCGTTCTACTGGCCGCGTCGTTTTCGGAAGATGGTTCAGAGGTCAAGCCCCGCTGGTGGCCAGGTCAGCACATTAGCATGTGTCCTTCTATCCAAACCATTGTTTCACACCGCGATATATTAGTTGTGTTTTACCGAAGATGTTGTGATAGGAAAGTCGTAACAAACAAGACAATTGCGCCACTCTGATAGTGAGTGACGCACTTAGCATCGGGCTTTATGTTTTAAACGGACTTTATATTATTTGTTTTTGCTGGACGACAGGCTAATGATAAGGGTTAATTGTTAACTGTAATTTATTCAGTTATTCATTCGACTATGTGGGTAGGTATAGGTAAGTATTAAAAACAATCATACCAACAAAGTATTATTAGTGTAAGTGTAAGTAAGCTTCTCGTTATAATTAGAGACTTACTTTGACGACCGGTTAGCCTAATGGGTAGCGACACTGCCTACGAAGCTAAAGAGCCTGGGTTCGGATCCCGGTAGATACCTTAAGAGCAAATATTTGTGTGATGAGGATAAATGCTTGTTTCTGAGTCTTGGATGAACAGGAAACTATGTTTTTAAGTTTTATATCCATTGATTATATCGTCGTCTAGTTAGTACCCATAACACAATCTATTTCTTATTTACTTATTTAAAGAAAGAAAGAAAGAAAATAATTTTATTGCCACATAAAAACACAATAAGTACACAAAATTACAATAAAGTTACATAAAACAAAAAGAGATGAACTAAATAGAAAAAAAAACAGTAAAAATAAATCAGTATGTATAGGACATTCTATGCTAGTTCCGTGGAAGTTTTGTCGGAAAGCCTTGTGTTAGCCCATATAATTTAATGTCTCTTACCTGTTGTGAGATGTGTTTGAATTGATGGATATATTATAATAATGTATAACAATTATTCATGTAATACATAATTCGTAAGACTTTAATTTAACAAGTGTAATTGGTGTAAACCATTCTTGTTTTTAATAATAAATAAATAAATAGAAGGAGGAAAGATGTTTACTTGTACAAGTATGTAATTAACTCTAATGCCTAAGTAACTTTGAAGGGGTAAATTCTTTCACGTTGAGTGATGCGACATTTAAAGTCGAAATAAGATACGTAGGAATGGTACGATGTTATATTATGTGTTGTGTACCTACGTACGTTGTGCTCTAAAATAATACGTAAAAGTATATTTAGGTTAATGGGTCGCTCCCAAACTTAGTATTGAATTAAAGTACATGATACTGTGACCAGCGGACCGTTCAGCAGTTAGTTTAACATTGAATGGAGAGTAACTACATACATCTGGCTTCGGAGGATGTTGCTTCATCCAACCCCATACAAATATGAGCGCTACGATTGAAAAATGATAAATCGCTTCCCATTTAACGTTTGTAATCATTGTTGTTTTAAGGCGGTGAAAGAAAAGGGTCTTGTTTTATTTATAAATGAACCTTGGGAAATTGGATGAAACCCTTATTGGTTTTTATTAGGTGCCCAATGTCTGACCCCAGAACCATTGGAAGGGCGAAGTGAAGTAACCACAGCGGGCAGGGCATATTGGTGAATTAAATATATTGGGAAAGGAGAATAGTGGACCCCCTAACTAAATGGACGGAGAGCTAGCGACCAAATCGGTCATGTGGCTTCAGCTGTATTGAAACTCCGTTAGCTACTTCCCTGAACAACCTTTTCCGATAATCTTCGTGCTGGCAGGCCGCGGGCGGTGGGTGCGGGTGTAGTGGGGTGGAGAAAAAAAAGAAATAAAATGTGGGCTCAGCGACTTTAATTTTTTTTCAAACACTTGCTATGTACTCCCTGTGCACCAAAAAAAAAAATTAAATCGATCGGGTGGTGGGAAGGGGTTGCCAACGTTAATTAAAAATACCAAAATAATAATAATTTTCATGTGGGCTCAGCTGTATTGGCTTTTTTTCTGACGCGAGATTAATTAATATGTAAGCCCCAAAAAAATTGCCATGCAAAAAATATCGGTGGAAAGGTATCGAAAAAAAATGTTGAAATCGTTCGATTTCGTCCGAAAATGTGCTGAGGGGAAGGCAAAACGGCGCGTCGATTGTGTCCGGCTAACAGAGAGTAGCCACTCCTTCTCGCACCCGTTGACCGGGAAAACCCGAACGTTTCCGAACGAGCAGCTGCTGACATTATAAAACATTGACATTAATTTAATATCAAAAAGCTCAACTCCGATAGCAGTACAACTAAAACAAGTAAATTTATATAACGGAAAATTGAGATGCAAAAATACTGGACATCAGTAAGAATACAGCAATAAATAAATTTATATTCTGAATAAATACAAGTCAAAAAAAAAAGTTGCCGTAGACACGGAAAATTTGTCAAGCGCTACGTCAGCCTGAGTGGAGAACTTATGCAGTTAGGCTCAAGAGGCTAGAGCCTTAAGAGCCTCACTGCAGAAAAGTATCAACGATTTAACGTCTTTGTACCTCTTCGCCTCTGTAATTCGGCTCGCTTTTGAGAGAACAGATAACTTTAAGCAAAATGCATTGTATCCGATGCAAAATCCCTGTCCTTCTGTGGGGTTATCAGTTCTTTAGATATTTAGGTACCTACTCAAAACATAAATCATTCATCAATCGTTATACGATCGATTTTACGATTCCTGCAGTGGGTCCTTGGGGTGGGATACCTACACATGTGGTGCTTGACTGCTAATTTTAATTTAACTTTTTAATTCTCTTGCGCGAAGGAGGCAGCGGAGACCGGAGGGCACAATGCAATGCATTGGAGGGCGAAGGGCATCGCCAATCCGGCATCTTTCCGGTGAGTGCCTTCGCGTAAGTACGAGTCCTGCTACCTACTATTATTGCTACTGCGCACATCACTGCCTATTTATGACATGCGCACATCAACCAGATATAGCACGCAAAATCTTTCAATACGCACGTGAGGATGCGTGATGAACTGATGACTTAAATCATTCTACTTGTAGTGCCAGGAAGCTTTAATTAGGTACCTAGTAGCAGTGTGCTGCTGAAACATGTTCAAATCATACAACTATGTGAATACCGAGTAGTCTGACCTTGTATTCGTGTCGTGGGAGCGCACTTTTAAGGGTATTTCTATGAATAGAGGGTGACCCAGAGAAAGGGATGGTTACTATTTGACTTGACGACCGCTTTAGCCTAGTTGGTAGTGACCCTGCCTACGAAGCAAGAGGTCCTGGGTTCGAATCCCGGTAAGGGCATTTATTTGTGTGATGAGCACGAATATTTGTTCCTGAGTCATGGATGTTTTCTATGTATTTAAGTATTTATTTATCTATATAAGTATGTTTATCGTCGTCTGGTACCCATAGTACAAGCTTTGCTTAGTTTGGGACTAGGTCGATTTGTGTAAGATTGTCCCCTAATATTTATTTTTATTTTTATTTATTTATTTACTATGAACCTGTTTCCGACGAGGCGTGGATATAAGGTTGCTGGCTGAACTAAATATAAAAAGTTTTCGTTTCGAAATTGAGCTATCGTTTGACTTTTTTTCATCTGACGCGCTGCACGTGATCTGTGGTGCTATTCTTATTAATATTATTACTTAATTAAATTTAACTTATTGAAAAACACAGTCGATTATAACAATAACTGACATTTCATGTTCATCATATTCAGCCGAAAGACGTCCATTGATGGACCTATGTCTAGGGGCCTATGCCCCTAAAGAGTGCGACGCCCTGCGACCTTTACCAGGTCATAAGTCTACCTTGTGGGGGTCTACCCACGCTGCGCCTTCTGGTATTACGTTTCATGTTCACTGGTCAACTAAAAGGATTTATATACCTAGTCTAGCCATAAGTTCTGTTACTGGCAGTTAACAATGACTTTAAGAAAAATAATAATTCGAATTTCGAATGTTGTGTTTTGACGTAAGTACTTGGATGTTTTTGTCACCATTTATATACAATATAATATTAAAATAAGTAAATTAATAATGGAGTGGGGTGTCAAAGAAAATAGAATTGCTGTGATTGCTCTGCATAAGGTAGGAATGGAGCCGTCCCACATTTTTGAGACACTAAAAAAGTTAGAGATCAGTCGAATGTTTGTGTATCGTACCATTCAAAGATACACCAAAACGTCCTCTGTCGATGACAGTAAAAGATCTGGCCGACCACGTACTGTTAGAACAAAACAAGCCGTTAATGCTGTAAGGGCCAGAATTCGCCGAAATCCCATAAGAAAACAGAAGATCCTTTCTAAGGAAATGAAAATACCACCTAGGACACTTTCGCGTATAATCAAAGATGACTTTAGTCTTGCAGCTTACCGACGATATACAGGACATATGTTAAATCAGTCACTAAAGGACAAAAGAGTTGAAAGATCAAAAAGCCTTTTATCTCGATACGCACATGGGAAATATAAAAATATTCTTTTCACGGATGAAAAAATTTTTACTATCGAGCAGCACTACAACAAACAAAATGATAAAGTGTACGCACACAACTCTCGAGAAGCTAAAGAGATAGTTGGAAGGATTCAGCGAGGTCATCATCCCGCTTACGTCATGGTTTGGTGGGGTGTGTCGTATCAAGGCGTCTCTGAGATCCATTTTTGCGAAAAAGGAGTGAAAATTTCAGCTAAAGTGTATCAGGACACGATTTTAGAAACAGTAGTTAAACCACTAAACGACACAATGTTCAAAAATGTACACTGGACCTTTCAGCAGGACTCAGCCCCGGGTCATAAAGCTCGCACCACCCAGATTTGGCTGCAAAGGAATGTTCCGGACTTCATCAAGGCAGATGATTGGCCCTCTTCCAGTCCCGACTTAAATCCCCTGGACTATAAATTGTGGTCAGTGTTAGAGGACATGGTCTGCTCTAAACGCCATGCCAATATCGATTCTCTAAAAAAATCTTTGAAGGTAGCAGTGGCAAATTTCCCAATGGATACAGTGCGTGAATCTATAGACGTGTGGCCGGATCGTTTGAGGGCGTGTATTAAAGCTAAAGGCGGGCATTTTGAATAAAAAATATATTGTTTAGAAACCTTATTAACTTACCTATAAATAAACATTTACTTATGGTAAATTAATTACATCCTTTTAAAAATATGTTTCATTTCATTTGTAACAGAACTTATGGCTAGACTAGGTACATTTACTAATTTCATATGGGAACATGCGAGCCTTGTCTTTTATTGCCGATCTCGGATTTACCGACGTATTACTAATTAGTAACATAAATACTTTGAGTAATTAATGACATAGAGGTGAACCTTATCATGTCCATAACACACAATTGAATATAAATAGTAGGTAACTGAGGTCGTGGGACTAACAGACGGACAGATTGTGATCGTGGTGTGCGCTTTGTATTTGTGTTTTATGACTAGGAAGTTGTCTTTGGAGGTATACGAATATGACTTCTGAGTCAGCCCATGAGTATATGGATTTTTGACACGATTGGCCAAAACATGTGAATTACAAGTTTCGTCTATATGTAGAATTAAAGTCGATAGTTGACAACTGAATGACAGATAGTTAATGCCATTTTTCTTACAGAAATTACCTCAATGAGACTTT
The DNA here is from genome assembly GCA_947049275.1 of Epinotia bilunana. Taxonomy (NCBI): domain Eukaryota; kingdom Metazoa; phylum Arthropoda; class Insecta; order Lepidoptera; family Tortricidae; genus Epinotia; species Epinotia bilunana. Next base: position 12,832,542 of record OX346259.1, on the reverse strand, counting down.
AGTACGTCTAGCATACCTATAAATGGAAGAGATAGTTTTATGTATAATTGATTTAACAATTTAAAACAATACTAATTCGATTAACATACCCAAGTATTTATTGCAACAATTAGGATAAAGTTAAATTCAACGAAAAATGCAAAATGTTTTTGATCCGATAAGTATGAGCTTTGGCACCTATGGTTTATTTTTTAGTTTACTAGGTATAGTAAAATAATGCAAGTAATTGACTAGATTTTACCTGTTAACGGTTGTTAAGTACATACTTACCTCAATAGTTAAAATATAATTTACCTATGCTTTGAGTTAGTGCCATTTTGATAACGCGATACCTAACCTAAAGATAGTGCACTGAGCAGTAGGTTTTCAACTGCAATATAACAACGCCTGACGATTTTAACCGCGCAACTCGCCCCAAGAACTTGTACTAGTACAAAAGTACTAACTTAAAGTTATACTTGAGTCAAGTATAACTTTACTTGACTGCATTACTTTAAATGTCATATTTTCTATTCTATTTCAACGAACAACTGCGAATAGTGAAGAAGCTTAGAAAATGAAACAAACGTTTAACAAATATACAATTTATTAGGCAAACTTATGCTTAAATTATTCTATCAGTTCGTTATTAAGCCAATTAGTACGTCTAATTAAAGAATATCAAGTTTATTTAAAAGAGAATCTCAAACAGTTTCTAAGGGTAAAACGTAAAATTTACGTGTTTAAAAATACTTATTGTGACAAAATTATGTTGAAAATCTTAATAGCTAACACAACACTACGGCAGTGAGCGAGCAAAATTAAAGGTTTCAATCATCCAACAAATTAATAATTTGCATTAATTAAATAGTAAGCAATTAGGTACTTATTACAAACTGCAGTATTAATGGAAATTCGTAAATACCAATGTAAATACATCAGTTTTTCTCTGCATTTTTAGGGTTTCCATAACAATATGGCATAATGACAGAGTCGGGTGCACAAGAGTGCACCAGGCCAAGTTAAAAGCTGTCAGGATAGGTATGTAATTGAATTGAAGTTATCAGTAAATATATTCTTTAAAAGCTAAGGTTATTATTGAGCATTAAAATTTAGTAAAAATAAGTTGTATCACTTTATGTACACTGTTCTTATCACATTCACTTATATTATAGGGTTTCATGTGGTAACTTAAATTAGCCCGCAATTTATTTACTATCTAATGCACCAGGTGCATCCGTTACATGATGTAAAGAACAATTATAAATATAAATCCTTACTATTTAAGTTTAATGAGAAGAAGGATGAGGATGTGGGATTGCTTCTCTATTTTAGCTAAATTCGGAAATACTTTTAATACCTACTGGGATTGAGTTGGTTTACTACTTGCTTGCAAAATGACCCAAAACACTGGAAATTAAAGTAGCAACGGTAAAGTAAAGCTGCCAAAAAGCATTCGTCTTCGTTCAGAGTCCGGAGTTTCCGCAGTAGTCACCAATGCGGTCCGATATGCACTCGAAGATATCGAACGACACATCGCAGTTGCGGCCATTATCTGAAAAAAGAAGATTTATATATTTCTAAAGAATGTATTTATTTACAACAGGGAACATTACGCGTAGGGGGCGACATTAGCAGAGTTGACCCTATCTCGTTCCCACTTGCGGTATTGTCCATGCATACATCCTTGTCACTCATTTGACAATCAATTGTGTATATTTGTGTGAGTCCCTATCTTCCTCTACTGGTTTACGGTTTGTGCTAGTGCTGCACTCTGGCAGCAGAACTTACAGTACTGTTACCCTATTCGAGCAGGCACGGCCGTATTTTTTTCTAAAGGTTAAGAAAGGCTTTACCTTCATACAATTACACTGTTTTGTACGGCAGATATGGTTAGCCAGGCTTGGCATGATTTTTACAAGAAATATTTTTGATAAGAGGTTTAGACGAACAAAGGTCGAGGAATATATTTTGAACGAATTTTGGAGGATGAGGTAGCGGATATTGCAAATAGCATTTGAAAGGTTGACAAAGTAAAGAGAAGTAGAAAAATATTTATTCGTGACAAAACGAAAAACAGAAACAATATATACTCAGTTTTCTGGAACTAAATGCGTACTTAGGTAATAATCGCATTTTTACTTCAGTTCATTATTAAAGTTCGGAACAAAAGGCCCGAGGATTTTAAAAGCCCTGAAATATAATAATTTCCATGTGCCTTTTTGTCCATAGATATCAGTTTTGTTCCACAATGTTGGTCTCCATACAAAGTTTCATCCCCTTTTTCGTCCCTAAAAGGGAATAAATTATAGCATATGTCCTCTTTTGATATACGAGTATAAGGTACATAACTGGAAAGTTTCATAAAATTCGTCCAGTCGTTTTTGAGATAAATTGGAATGTACATCCATCCATCCATATACATTCAAATATTCGCATTTATAATATTATTAAAATATCAGTGTGATTAGTAGGATATAATCAAGAAATAAATCAATATTCATCAATATTTATATTGTAATCACGTTCTCGAATAATGGCTAACGATTTCGATGAAAGGTGCAATTTACGGTTTACGAGGGCGAAAAATCTATCTAACTAGGTCTCACCTGGGAAAAATTGAGAGCAGAGCTCGGTCGCCCTGGTACCTTATTTAAAACATACTTTAGCTGCTCAATTGTCATCAAATGTTACCCAGTGAAAATCAAGTTCTATACGAATGCCACAATTCTAGGACCTGCGGGCGTAGCACGGTTGCCATTTTATCACTTATCGTTGTGGATAAGGCATCCGTCACTCTCGCACTCGCATACTTGTCAGAGCGTGATGGGCGTCTTTACCACAACGATAAGTAATAAAATGGGATCTATATCTGAATCCCTAACGTTTTTTAACCTATTTTTATATATAACATAATTTGTCCTAACACTCATATGCCCTATCTTTAGTTTATTTCCTAACATCGTATGGATGATTTTTTTTCCCCATAATGTTATATTTTCTAACGTCACTTGCCATATTGATTATTCATCCTAACATTATGTGTCATAATAGTCATGTAACATAATTATCAGTAAGCCTAATGATTATTCTTCCTAACTATGTACGGCCTATTTGTAGTTTGTCCTATATTTGTGTGTATGTTGTTTGATAGCCGTGCAGCGAGTCGACGCCATCGCGTCTATTTCTGGTCTGAGGGACACAAGTGAACCCTAACCTAACCGACCTAAAACAGAGTTCGCTTATGACAAGCCTTTTTTGTCCGCCCTGATATTTAATTAATGCACGTCCCAATAATCCGCATCCACAAAAAGCGGACACGGGTTGTCGGGCCGTACATTATTTGACAAATGAGTTTTAAGGCAATCATTACATTATGAATAAATATTGTTGTGGCTATTGATCGTTAGGGCTAATGCCCATTAGGACAACAACACTTGGGATAAATAAATAAATAATAATAAATATTAAATAAATATTAGGGGACAATCTTACACAAATCGAGCTAGCCCCATAGTAAGCTCAATAAGGCTTGTGTTACGGGTACTAGACGACGATATATTTAATAGATATACATACTTAAATACATAGAAAACATCCAAGACTCAGAAACAAATAATCATGCTCATCACACAAATATTTGCCCTTACCGGGATTCGAACCCAGGACCTTCAGCTTCGTAGGCAGCGTCACTACCCACTAGGCTAGCCGGTCGTATAAATGACATGAGGTAAGATAAGATAAGATAATATAATTCTTTCTTAACGCCACAATAAACGATTACACAAAACATATCAATGCAACAACAAGCGACGCTAAAAGGAGCCCCACTCAGCATATTGCCACGACAAGCCGTGGCGCTGATTTTCAGTAGGGCCCTAGCTAAAAAACTACAATACCATAATTAAATCTAAAACTAAACGGATGACGAATCAACTAAACGATTAACCAAACTTTTCAAACATACCGTCATGTTGCTAGTTTCCGACCGCTACCCAACCAATTACACGGGAAGAAAAGGATCAAAAAAGTACAAAGGAAAAGGAGATTACATGTAGGTATTGAATAATGATCAACAGGTAAGAATTTAATGCCAGTCCTAAAACATTGAAAGTGAGAGCGTAATTGATATATATTTACACATATGCAAAGATAGGTATAGGTGAAACGTTATTAGGGATTTCGACGAATTTACATTATGGAAAATCATTGTTATGGCAATTGATCGTTAGGGCTAATGCCCATAAGGACAAAACAGTTCAGTCAAGTGATTTTAGGACAAAGGATGTTAGGGATCGCGAGGGAGAGCCGATAAAATGGCAACTATGCCCACTGACCCACTCACCTGTCTACCATTGGTGTTATTTTGGGTGTGACTACAGCACGTAGAAAGTACCTACCTACTTGTAAGCGTCCAAAATTACTACCATTTTCCTATCAAGTAGTGGTCACATCCCTCGGGTGTCATGCACGGCCACTTTGGAGTCAGTAGTATATTGCGTTCTAGCAATGTGTCACCGGCAATCAAAAATGACACGGGGGACTAATATTTTTGCTTCTTCCGGCATTGGTACCTAATTTATTGTGAGTAGAGGCGGAGTTCATAGAAAAATCGTGTACATACTTCGTATTTATTTTGATATTTTGGTTTAATTTCATATATTCGGAGTTGGATTAGGTAAAGTATGAGTGTTGCATTTATTATGCCTGGGTTATTTAACTTGTTGTTTATGACACTATTATTTGTAACCAAAAACTACCTTCTACTCAACTTTTAAATATTATGTAAAAAAAGGACGGCCCGCGAGCTGTGTCGGTCTCTTTCTAATTAAATATAGCCGTGCTGATTAATAGCGTAACGTTTTGGATGTACATTAAGTAGATCTAAATGTATGCAACTTTTGTATGGGAAAATGACAGTTGAGATGTCCTAACGTTTAAGAATTACGGCATTTTAAATCCTACCCATAGGTACAGTCCTGGAGAATTTGTCGTGGTTCTTCATGAGGCACTCCCTCGAGGCCTCCAGCACGGCCATGAAGTACCCGCGCTCGTTGACGCCGTCGGAGTACAGCCCCACTAGCCCCTCGAGGGTCGGGAACCCGTACCCGTCCACCTGGAATACGAGGACACATATATTTACAACATGGATATAGTATATAACAACCTCATTACTCAATCCTGAACGCCCAAGATTCCTCTGGGTTCGGAATTGATTCCTTACAGTAAGCTGTTTTTCCATCGAAGCTATACTTTAGCATAAAAAAGCGCATTCAATTCGGGTCATCCGTTTCTCACAAAAATATATTCTTTTAGAAACTACAACTAAGAACAGTTGAAAAACCCCCGACATTTTCATTTCAAAGTCCAATATCTCAAAAACGGCTGAACAGATTTTCATGAAACGTGGCTAAGACCACTCGGGATAAAATTATCTATGTATGGCCCAAAAAAAACTAAACGAAAATCGGTTCATCCGTTTAGGAACTACGATACCACAGACAGATACACAGACAGACAAGTTAAACTTATATAACACCCCTCTTTGCGTCGGGGGTTAAAAAATGGCTTCCATCTAAATTAACCACGGGCTCGCCTGGGCTGTTATTCGCTACGCGCTAAAGCGGCTCACCCCGCCGATCACGCGTCGAGAGATGAGATTTAAGTTACATTATTTTATTTGAATTTCTTTCCACAGTAAATAACACGCAATACTCGTATCGTTAAAGTTCTGAGCATGTACTCAGAATACATCTAGATAGATGTGAAGAGTAATATTAATAAACGTTTTGTAGTTTACGACCACAACAAATAATAAAAGTTGAGCAGTCTCGTAATGTACGAAAATAATTGGTGAAGCATGTCATTTATTTGCAATGGTATTCAAAATAATACTAGTACTTGGAGGAAATTATGCGTTTCATATGAGAATCTTTACGATCTAACCTATAGCCTAGTGAAAAAGGTTGGAACCAAACACCACTTTTATAACTACGAATACCGCAGTCTCCAAATAAAATGCGAAGTATGGAGGACGGTTTATGACTTATATTTACGCCCAAAGGTTTTTTTCAAGTGCAATAAATAGACAAGGTCCTTTTTAAAGTTTATGGCTCGACCGTGTTGGCCGCGTTTTATAGGTAACAAATTGGAGCAATCAGGTAGTCACATAAAGGAATAACTCGACTTGAAAACTAATTTTGTTCTTTACAAATACAATCGAGTTGACCTCGGTGGTCATTGCTAGCAGGTGCGGACATGATGTGGTCATGGTATTCATTTTCTGCCTTCGAGATAATTTAGTATAAGAGAAGTTAAATTAGGTTCTACTTAGTAGGTATCAAATGATCTTAAAGGTCTCATCTCATCTTGCTCAAAAACCCATTGTCTCCACAAAAAAAGAATTGGAAGGTTCGTCCAAGATTTATTTAGTTATTTAAGTGTGGTGGCTAATAATCAACAACTTGAGGAGAGATATTTCTTCGGTTATTTCTGAAGACTTGCCAGAAACTTTAAGAATGTATTTAATTTATATTTTTATTTATTTATTAATCGTTAGTAGTAGTTAGAAATACAGCAAAAACATTTTATTGACATAAGCCTTAAAAATAAGTAAAAAATTAAACGTAGTAATACTTACAGCTTTCACCTTCCGATACACGCACTGTAGAAGACACTGGAAAAAGAAAAAAAAACATGATTATTCAAATGATTGTTATTATTTCTATGTAGGTATATAAAATTAAGGTTGAAAAATACTTTGAAGAGGTTCGTTACGTACTAACCAAGGCTTTTTAGTATATTCTAGTTCTTATCTTGAGGTATAAACAGGTACTACTAAATCAATAGCATACTTTCGTTTTTAAACGCGGCGCGTCGTCTATCATTTACGCTTTCTTTTACAACTTATTTAATACCTATTAATCTTGCGACTTTTACAAGTTAGCTTGCTGGAACATTGTAACAATAAAACGATGAAAAGTTATAAAAGTTCAGTTATGAACAGTGATAACTTAACCATAGCCTGCAGCCATGTTGTTAGTGGACCATTATTATCTTCTGACGCGACAAATTATACCGATGACTTCGATTCGTTTGAGGGGCGATCCTGAAGGACCAAGCAGTTTCAGTTTGTCGTTCATGTAGGACATTGTTAGCTTTATGTTCCCCTTTTAAGCATCATGATGATATTGGTATGATATTGCTCCTCCATCCTATGGAGGACAAGCAGCCGTTGAGCAGTAGAAGTAGCAACAAGGATGAAATGCTCAAAACTATCTACACAAGCTCTTATTGGCTAAATAATAAAGACATGTGTATTGTGTAGATCATGTTGAGCTCACGGAACACGTCCTACTTATGCTGCTCACCAAACTAGGTATAGTAGAAACTATATTGTGAATCTCACCCCCGCTATGCGCTTCTCGTCGTGCGTGAAGGGTACGTCTCGCTTGTTGCGCCGCTTTTGCGTCGGCATCGTGTGCTCCTCCTTTATTACGTCCAGTGCCTCTGAAAATTTAAAAACAAGCAAATGAATGTTCTGCTTTTTTAACCTGTAGGGTTTTAACAAACTAACTACATTAAATATATATAAACTTGGCTCTACCTAGCTGGCTAGAATACAATATTGTATATAAAGTAAGCACCAGTTGAAAACGAAAAAAAATTAAACAAACAATGTATTGAATTTGACATTTAATATGTCAAATTCAATACTTTGCCTACATTTTTTTCGTTTTCATCTGGTGCTTACTGTAGTGGAGGAAGGTAAGTAAGAATACTGAACATGAAAGTAATTGGTGGTCTATTGTGCACTACACTTGAAAAAAACCTTGTTTATTAGATGGTACCTCAACTCATTTCAAGTAGGACATTGTACCACCTCATTTTTGGAAATAAGGTGCTCATACAAACTCATTTTAATTTCATGTCCTACCCAACACTATTAGAAAGGCCAACTTTCGTACAAATTCGGCTGACGCAACTGCACCATTTAGTTAGATCGCGCGTGTCGATAACTAAGACAGACAGGCAACTATGGAACCCTACACTGCGCGTGGCCCAGCACGGCACGCATTTGGCCGATTTTTGTCACTTTTTCGAATTGCGAATCTCCTTCACATGTGAGTCGGTTGAAATCGTGTGAGGGCTTACTTATTTAGATATTTATTTGACTTATGCGTTATCATCTCACTATACGTTTGCATGGGAGCTACGATGTTAAGAATAGCACGGACGTTTACACAGCCAGCTATTATACCTAGCAGATCCAATAAATCACCAAGTCATAATACCATAAAACCCTTATACATTTATTGAGGAGATTTAACATCGTTTGTAATTTTTCGCGAAAGTGGTCATAAATCGGGAACCGCAAGATGACATTAATTAAAAGTATACGTGTTGACGTGGATGGGGTGGGTCCGTCGGTTGTGCTGATTTATCGCTAGTCGTTGACGCTGAAAAGCATAAAATCAATCATCTTGCGAATGACGAGTTTATGGCATTACACTAATTTATGAGTACCTACGTGACCTATGGCTAGTAAACTAATACGACTAGTATACCATATGTAACACGCCCTGCGAACTTAATAAATAATCGTAAATCATATGCAGATAATGTAAAGTGTAATAAGTATGTTACTTTTATCTTTGTCCAAAAAATGTTAATAAATATAAATACTTATTTTCTTTTGAAATAAGTGAATGGCGTACGATTAAACGAATAAATAAATAACCAAAACACTTGCAATCTATTTCCAAATTACATGAGTAGTGTGTCACTTTTTACAATAAAAATGCGTGTAAGACAAGTTAATACGTACTCATAAGTCTACTTACGTAATTCAATACCTACATGTACATACATATTTGATTGAAATCGACGGTTTGTTCATCGGCGCGTGTATCCAAGTAAATGTTTCGGTTATGTTAGAGAGCTGGTACTGATATTTCACTTGAGTATTTTATAATTAAGTATATAAGTAAAGTAATTACTTATTGGAACTTAATAAAAAATACCTAGATAATATGAATGTCGGCGATTATAAATCCCCAGGTAAGTGTGCTAGCATGAGCGTGTTTTATTTCCTACTTACGATATGAATGTATCTAAACAAATACTAACACATAACTGTTCTGTAAGTGTAATTTTTACTAATAAAATGGATCTGAATTTAAAAAATTGAATTTGAATTGTAATTTGATACGAAGTAGGTACGGGCTGTTTGACAAGTCATTTTTAAAGTAAAAAATATATTTATTTTTTAAAAACAATTTACATTTATTTCTCAACATTTCTCTCCTTTGAGGGCCAAACACTTGTTCCAGCGAGTTTCCAATTTTTTGATCCCCTCCAAAAAATACGTTTTGTCGAGGTCTTCAAAATAGCCGTTTACACCTGCGATGCAATGCAGTCCTCATTTGTCAAAAAAATTTGCCCTCCAAGCCGTCTTTTCAGATTTGGGAATAGGTAATAATCGCACGGAGCTAGGTCCGGCGAATACGGAGCATGCGGAACCAGCTCGAAGCCCGACTCGTGGGTATTGTCTTGATGAAAGAGGACTTTCTTGGGGGACAATTTTGGTCGTTTTTCCAACAATTCGGCATAAAAACGGTCCAATAACTCTGCGTAATAACCGCCAGTGATAGTCTTTCTCTTTTCCAAGTAATCAATCATAATGATTCCTTCGCTATCCCAGAAGACTGTTGCGATCACCTTCCCAGCCGACAAAACAGTCTTGGCCTTCTTTGGGGCACGTTCACCAGTCGCCATCCATTGTTTTGATTCGGGTGTATAATGATGGACCCAAGTTTCGTCCACAGTGACAAATCGACTCAAAAAATTCCGAGGATTACGCTTCATCTTATCCAAACATAGTTTTGAAATTCGCTTTCGTTCGCGTTTTTGATCGATTGTCAACAAACGTGGCACCCATCGTGCAGACAGCTTTGTCATACCCAAATCTTCATGCAGGATTTTAAGTACTCGCTCACTGGAGATGCCTGTGTTCTCAGCTATTTCACGCACCTTCACTCGGCGGTCGTCGAGTACAATATTATAGACTTCTTCAACAACATCCTCAGTAGTGACCTCGATTGGGCGACCAGAGCGTGGAGCATCAGATGTGCTTGACCGACCAAGTTTAAAATCATTTATCCAGTTATAAACAGTCTGCAACGTTGGTGCGTTAGTGCCATGAACAGAATCAAGTTCAGATTTTATTGTGGCAGCACTGCAACCCTTCATATACAAATGTTTTATAACGGCACGAAATTCAGATTTTTCCATAGTTGTTGAAAATTTACGAGTGATCACAGTCAAACAATTTTTAAACTGACAAAAACTTGTTCTTTTTTGCTGAATTTTTGACAGTCTTCATTTGAAAGATTGTGCCTGCCATATACCAGAAAAAAGGTTTTATAAATAGTTTTTAAAAGGACTTATCAAACAGCCCTCGTATATTGCCTTGAATCAAATGTATGTAGTCTTGATGATATTTAAATTTGCAGTAATTCGACTATCGATTGACTCGAGCCCTGAGTCACAACACCCGTCTGTGTCTGACAATACCCGTAATGTAATAAAGATTTTTCTTTTTAAATCTGTGCACGCAGATTTATAAGTATATTGCACATTCCATGCAAAAGTGTTGAATAAAACGACCAAGACAAGCTCGATTAGGTATTCATTTAGGTTCGCTTAACTACACAGCTGCACGCTCGCTATCTCAGTAACATTTCAAGTTAAACGGCTTAAGTGGTCAATAATGCGGTGCCCCACACCACATCTAATATAGTGCAGGAAACTAGGACGTGTTCGTCACGATCTTGGTATACTGCTGCGCGCTCACTTTCGATTGTTTCTGGATACTTTATGGTTTTCTTTGTAAGTACAGTCTGCAGCAGAAGTAGCTACGCAAAATAACGCTCAAAATGATCCAGACAGGGGCCTTGTGCTCTTGATATTAGAGTCGTGTGTATTAGGTAGGTCATTTTGAGCAGGCACTTGACCTGCTAAGTTACTTTTCCTGCTAACTGTACGTCATTGATACGTACGTTCGTGGGTTACTTAGTTCCATTTGTAAACGAACCTTCTTTTGGTGTAAAAATAAGGTGAAATATTTTCTAACATATGCCGTTGTCTTGTGAAGTTGTAAGAGTTTGTTATCATTGACTGTGGATCTTTAACGTTAATTTTAACGGATTTTTTTTTCAAAACGAAATTATGGATAACTATTTGTTGTCAAAGCAAAGAAGAAGAAACAAAGACCAATCGTTACGGTTATAGTCCAGTCTGAACAAACCTGTGGTTCGCAGGCTTATTGATTTATTAAAGGGATTATCCAATCACAATAAATCGGCATGCTCCTAGGCCATATTCCTCAGTTCATTGATTGAGTAACAAACGAGTTTTTTTTGTTTAATTCCTTTGATAACTTTCACTTTAAGTATATATGATCAAACACACCGGGCTTGTAGAACCCGGGGATGTTTTTTAACATAAAGTAACTACGTCGCATTGAGCACACACTTCATGGCTTACCCGCCGAAAGGGACACCACTAAATGTAAGATAAAAAGGTACATGTGTATATTACAAGGTACCTGATGTGTAGGAATATGTTCTTGAAATGGAGTAACGGCAGTTAGTTCAGACGTGTAAACTGTAATAATGCTTAGAGTGTGTCGGAGCGAGGCTGTCGCGCTTAGTCTAAATAAGGAAGGTCGTTGCTGAGCTAACTGTATTGACTGAGATCACGCTTGACTCATATACATGTACTTTTAGACATATTTCGAATCAATAATTAAGACAAAAAGTTGGATAATTTAACTTTTTGTGTTTATTCAACATTCTCATTTAGGGAAAAAGAAATCGGCATAATATTCTTTTTTTATCCAGGCCGTGTATTATGAGTTCTTAAATAAAGAGTCCTCTACTTGAGATCTCACATGGTGGCCGCCGTGTAGTATTTAGAAGATACAAATTAAAAATTATGATGGCTGGGTAAGCATATTTTCTTCCCAAAAAAGTAATATATTCATTTCACTTTTATTTATCTGCGCTCTACGAGTAGAGCACTCGTATAAGGACATACGTATAAAATTTTACTAGTCGGTTTATATTTTATTACCTAACATATATTTTAGTCTAGTTGCAATAATAATTAGATCCCGTCCTCACCTTATCCCGGTTACAACTTAAAGGAGACCGGGGTCCGCCGCCCAGACCCCAAGAATAAACATCACCCCAAACAACATCTTATTTAATGCAATAATCATAAGATCATTCTTACGTTAACGTTGAAAGAAATTCAACTAAGTAGATTTAAAATAAAGGTCAAGCACACCAACACAGCAATCCTCCGAAAAAGGCAGCGGCCGCGAACTTGTTTGTTGCGACAACGGTTTGGCCACAATTAGCTCGTAATATCCCTTAATATTATTTAATTACCATTGTTGAAAGCATTGCCGCGATTTTGCGGCACACTAAAGTTGCGTACTCGGTTACATAAAGCGGTTTGTTCGTTCGTTACGCATTACCACAGGGAGATAAAAGGTAACTGTGGATGACACGAGTACGAACAGTAAATATTTTGTTAAACTATTAAGTTACCATCCTTACATGCAACACTTCATAAAAAGTAATTTGGATTCGTTTTTGCAAAGTGTGGCAAGATAAGATGTCATATTGGCTTAAAATAGTCAACCCGCCGGCGGGAATAGAATTCTATGGACATTCAATTGATTGATTCGATTAAGAGTCCGCAGTAAGCTCGGCCGAATTTCACCTTCCCATACAAACGTATGGTTCCAGTTTAGGTATAAAACAAACGAAATACAGCAAAAACGAGTTTCGCATGAAAAACCTAAATTTGCTGTATTTTTTTACTATGGTTTCTGAAGCTACATAAACTAATTACAGACATAGATATATCTCATGTCATTGTATATGCAAAGTTTCGTTACAATCCAACACGTAGTTTTAAAATGAGAGCGTAACTACGTTTGTACGGAGAATCGAGCTTAACTGCGGACTCTTAATTCGTAGCTTTTTCCTAGCTTTTTTTACCTTGGGCTATTTAGCTGTAGGTAAAGATTGTTGTGTAGTAAATCCCAGAAACAATACCATTTAGGTATCAAGTTCCCATACTACGGCAGATCCTAGATAGTCTGAGACCTTACAGTTACGGTCTTCGTGCGTTATTGGGTATCTAACCAGCCCATCTTCACCGAACAATCCTATAAAACCTCAACTATTCCAACAGTGACATGTTAATCCACGTACTCACGAAGTGCAATGCCTAGTGACCCATATGCTGGTTGCGTAACCCTTGCATCAGCGCCGCGCATGCGATGCTCAATCAAGTGTTGCGGTCGGAACATCGGTGCCGCGCTGCGGCCATCTTTGGTACGCGTGGAAAATGAAGCCTAGTTATACCTTCCTGGTAATTTATTTGCTGAGGGATAAATTGAAGTGAGAAAGACTGTTAAGGACAGATGGTATGCCTTTACATAGGTTCCAATTAAGACAGGAATTTACAATCAACCAGTTAGGTTTCATCATTGTCTGTACGGTATCAAAGGTGGCTGGCCTGCAAACGAAGTTCGATGAAGATAAGATGGACAAGTAAGAACTTATTATAATATAAGAATTAAGTGTCTACAAATACTAAAAAACACTAAATAAATATGTATATGTCCACCTTCACAAACTTACCTAAACCTAGCGTTCGTAAACAGTAAGAGACAGTGCATGTCATAGACTAAACAAAACAAAAGATGACACGAATGCTATAGCATCCGCATCCGTGTTGTAGTTTCGTCTATTCGTTCATAAAGTCATCATTATTTAACAATAAAGTTTTATCTTAGTGCCTAATAGATTCTAGATTCGTCTAGCTAGGCCGTTCAAACTAGACCGGACAGCAGCCTATCACGACTAAATCAACCAGTAGCGAGGTAATAAGTAATCATTGCAGGAAGTTTGCGCATGCTTCCTTCGTTTGTTCACTGAAATCGACAAACTTGGGGAAATTGCCAAACTGAGGGCAATTGCCGATAAAACCTGCCCAGTCCCTATATAGCGCTCTAGCGTTCATCGATGCAGGAGAAATCCGTGTCTTTTGTAATTACGTGTAAGTAAGTAGCACACATTTATTTTAATTGTGACGGTAAAAAAGCTAGATACTTACTTTAAATAACAAAAAGAAGCAATCTACAAGGGTTAAGTATTTGTGCTATTTGAGCTCTCAGGTATCAATATCAACGTTGCAGTAGAGATACGTATATTTTATTACAATAACTTTTATTTTATTATGATACCTATTAGGATTAGGTACAAGGGAGGTACCTATTTATAGACTGAACTAAAAACCCTGACTTTAACGTGTATCACGCGTCATAAAACATAAACGCTGATCTTAATCTTAAATTGACAAGAAAAAGAATCAACGTGATTCCCTACAGTAAATTCATTTCAATTCATTTTATGTGCCATAATTGTGACTTGGTGGCGGCCTGCAGAGGCAAACAAAACACGATCGTAAAGTTCTCAAATAGCCAATAACTAAATGTGAATTGAATATAATGCAAACAGGTCAAACTACAAGACATCACAGCTCATATACATACATTACATACCTACATAAATAAACTTACGCCTGTATTCCCAAACAGAGGTAGTAATATTCAGTTCTACTTCCAGCAATTGTACGTTTATAATTTATATATGTATAAATGTCATGCTTATTACAGTGATATGTTGTGAACCGATCACCCCGCATCATATTCTTTTTACCCGACTGCCCCGACTGCCGAAGGAGGAGGGTTATGTTTTTCGAGTGTATGTATGTATGGGATTCCTCTTAATCGTGGGAGTGACATCCATACTAATATTATAAATGCGATTTATCCCGGATATCACCCCCCAAGGGGATGAAGTGGGGGGGGGGCTAAAAGTTTGTATGGAGCTACGATAAAAACGAGTTCCACGCGGACGGAGTCGCGGGCAGAAGCTAGTAGGCTATAAAATTTTAAAAAAACAGGTGGGTTTTTCGAAAATTCTTTTAATTTTTTACTCTTGGCACTTGGATACTTTTCCTTCTCATTGTGATACGTTGGAATACATTAGAAGGCCTGAGAAGCCCTAGAAGGAAGAATATTGTAATAATCAACATCAGCTCAATACCCCCGTCGATCTGACAAGCGTCTTCTCAAGGTTGAGAAGGGATGGGCAGTATGAGTAAAAAAGTGGTCCCATGTACTTGACCACGATATATTTAATAGATATGTATAAATACTTTCATTCGTACATAGAAAATTGCATGTCGCAATTCGTAACTGTCATTTATTATATTAAACAATGCATGCATTTAATATAATTCTGTCACACATGCATTGCACTACCTACTACTACTATAGTTTTCTTGCACAACTATTAACCTTTTTTTTAGCTATGCGCAATGCATACATTGCGCATAGCGCACCGCTGTCATAATTATAATATTTTATGCCTTCTTACAGGTTTTCGTCCATAAATAATGGCTTTCAAGCACATATAACTACAAGCAATAATACGATAAAACATGATGAACAATTAATCTAGTTGGTAGTGACGCTGCCTACGACGCTAGAGGTCCCGAGGTCGAGAGGGTTCGAATCCCGGAAAGGGCATTTATTTGTGTGATGAACACGAATATTTGTTCCTGAGTCATGGCTGTTTTCTATGTATTTAAGTATTTATTTATCTATACAAGTATTTTTATCGTCGTCTATTACTTATAGTACAAGCTTTGCTTAGTTTGGGACTAGGTCGATTTGTGTAAGATTGTCCGCAAATATTCATTATTTATTTAAAGGAGGAAATAATAACGGAATATGGCATCAATAAAACTGGAAACCATATATCGGACAACCTCAATATCTTGCATAGCTCTCTTTGAAATCTTAATTAGGTAGGTACCATGAACCTGAAGGTATTCATTATTTTTTTCGACCTTGGTATGTCGGTAATTCTGAGCTTCCAACTTAGAGGGGAAATTGTTTCTTCAAGCTTTGACGAGTGAGAGTAACTTAACTGTTAGGTCAAGGACGGCTATTATGGATAATATCCAAAGCTAAACAGGTTAACGTGCCTTCAAAAGTTTCAGAGTACGGAAGTTAAGCACGGATAGTTAGTGTATTGGCGTTGGACCCTTGCAGTTGCTTAACTTCGCTGATTGCTTGGAACGCTTCTTTAAATAGGTATAGGGAAAAAATATTTGAAATGATATAGGGCTAACTACACTTAAACACGCTATCAAAATATTTGAAATGATAGTTGCCCTATAACTATAATCAAGGCGTTATCGTTTTCCGAAGGTGAGTCAGGTCCCGTGGACCCGCCGACAAGGTCGATCACCACCGGTGAAAGTAACAGTCGCAATCATACGTAATACTGGACAAAACGACATGATACTGCATTTTTTATAGATCGTGCGGTACATTGCGTTTGTACCTTGCTTGTACTTGCCCGTTGCGAGGCTGCGGCGGTGAACTTCCTTTCTCTCTTTAAATACGCAAAAGCAATCAAATCGGATACATTTTTCTCAAAGGAGCCTTTTTCAATGTGTATTGAGTTAGTTATATGATACGGCATACGAAAATATGCCGAAGTGATTAAAAGCCATCACGATAGGCAATACAGCCAGTTAGCGAATGTTAAACAGCTGTTTACCTCCTCAACCAGTAATGATCATAATAGTTCTGTAATGAAACTGTTGTTTATATAGTGATCACCAACATATAAGTAACATATAACTCTACATTAAAGCTTCAGTTTGGCTTAGGAATGTTGTGGTTTGGATATGTCCTGCAATGTTCACTAAAGAGTAATCGTCGTCACCCTCCTAGCGTTTATCCCGGTTGTAGGTTAGGTGAAGACTCCCGGGGACCGCTTCCGCCCTGATAGAGCAATAAGGAATAAAGATTAGACTTTATCTTTATTTGTTTTGCCTACCTTACAAAGGTAGTGACGGACATCCAATTTAATGGTAGAAAACCTGAGCAGCCGACTTCTATACGAGTATAAACGAGTTTTCTCGCCGATGTGACCTATTTAGATACATTTTTAAATCCCGTGTTATACATTTTGCTGTTGGTGAGAAAATCATTACGTTGTGATGCGTCTGCTGTTTAGGTGTTTGGTACCTATTTACTTAGTTACTAATACTTAATCCGTATCACTGACTAATTTCATTTGTACCTATATGCAGCATAGAACTTCACCTGCTTTCAATACTACGTCTCTACGAGCACGCAAGACGAGCGTCTTATTTTTTGTCTTCATGTGCGTATTAAAAGCCCTCATCATTTATTTTGTGTTAATTTACTAAAACCCATTATACATAGTTCAAAAATCATTCATTAATGTTAATGACACCAAAAAGTTAAATAATCACCTTAATTTGGACCATACTGGAGTAATTTGGACTATAGTTGGGAGGTTTTACGTTATTCTACAAATTATTACATCCATTTGTATTAACCTTCAATAACATTAAAGTGCACTGAACATTTAGTGCATGATTTCTTGAATTAGTTATTATCTGCTAAATGTAACCTCCAACGTAGATATGAAGTAAGTTGTCTAGAAACTTTAATAGAATCATCGACTCAAGATTGCGGAATTAACCTTGCAAGCTTAGCGATGTGCACTTGGAACACAGATTGCATTAAAATTAGTTAACCACACAAACATACTCTACAACCACTTTGTTGAATCGTGAGTATCGCAGGCACAGTATATAAGTATTTAGGCTATGCAATTATATAGGTATTGTGTTCTTTCGATCTCTACGAATAAAGCCTTATAAAAAAATCTAAAATGTCACATTAACACCCCCCCCCCCCCCCCCCCATTTTAATTCGGATTATTCGGACAGATCTTAAGGCTGTGCATTGGAAATTATCGCGTGCTTCGAAACGCCGTTCTGACTAGATTCAGAAACAGTAAGGTCTGATTTTCAGATATATGATTGTTTATCTGATTTTATCAATACATGACTGCCTAAAATTTCCTCGATAGAAAAAAAAACCAAAGTTGGGTCTTTATTTTCCTTTTATTACTCAGCCTACTCAAACAATACATTATTTTACGACACAATCAAGTTAATACTATAGTATTTTATCTCATCTGAAATCTCACTTAATGAAATATAAATAAAACGTTACTAAGTAGGTGTTCAATTTTTTTCCAAAAAAGTCATTCCCGAAGAGTGTTGCATCTCTTTTTCTCGTGTGCGGAAGGCATTAAGCATCTTTGTCAAGGGGGCGTAGTCGACTCGAATCAAGGCATCCCCTTAAACAATACTAGCATATCAGCCGAAAGACGTCCACTGCTGGACATAGGCCTCCCCCAAAGAGTGCCAAAGTGACCGGTCCTGCGCCACCCGCATCCAGCGGACTCCAGCAACCTTTACCAGATCATCAGTCCACCTTGCGGGAGGCCTACCCACGCCGCGCCTTCCGGTTCGTGGTCGCCACTCGAGAACCTTTCCGCCCCAACGGCCATCGGTTCTACGCGCTATGTGCCCCGCCTACTGCCACTTAAGTTTAGCGATTCGGAGGGCTATATCGGTTACCTTGGTTCTGCTGCGAATAGCCTCATTTCTGATGCGATCACGCAGAGAAACTCCCAACATAGCCCTCTCCATAGCCCTTTGGGTGACTTTGAGCCTTCTTATGAGGCCCATAGTAAGCGACCACGTTTCAGTGCCATATGTCATCACTGGCAACACACACTGGTCAAAGACTCTCGTCTTGAGACACTGCGGAATATTGGACGAAAAGATGTGCCGTAGCTTCCCGAACGCTGCCCAGCCGAGTCGGATTCGACGATTGACCTCTTTCTCGAAGTTGGACCTACCTAACTGGATAGTTTGTCCTAGGTATACATAATCGTCTACAACTTCGAGTGTAAAGTGTCCGATTGTAATAGGAGTTGGTACTACATGGGTATTTGACATGATCTTCGTCTTATCCATGTTCATTCTTAGACCAACTCGTTCGGAAGCTTTATTGAGGTCATCGAGCATCGTACTTAAGTCCTCCATGGTCTCGGCCAAGACGACTATATATCGTCAGCAAACCGAAGGTGAGTGATGTACTCGCCGTTGATGTTGATGCCTAGCCTTCTCCAGTCCAGAGTTTAGAAAACGTCCTGGAGTGCAGCGGTGAACAGTACAAACAATACTAACGCTAACTTTAACACTTTGCATATTGAGGTGCGAACGAAGTCCGAACGTATTCTCGGCTTGCCTTGTACTGATTATCGAACGCTCGCAAAGGTTACTTGTCCAAGTTCAAACATATGTTATTCTGTTACTTTTACACCATTTAATATTCTCATATCAACATTGCCACTCTCGATTTCATCATGTTTGCAAACTTTTTACCTTCAAATTTATCACATGTTGATATTTCAATTGAATGTATGATGGTAATAAAATTTTGCACAAGTTTATTTTAATTGCAGCCAGTTGTTTTGGCAGCAGGATAGATGGCCATTCTACCCTGACTCAATCTTCCCGTCTTTCCGCCTTAGGATGGAGTAATAGAAAGCAAAGGCCGTTATTTTAAAAGATCTAAATGACCCTTTATAAATAAGCCTTGAAAGTAGCTAAAAAACCCTTCTCCTGTGTGCTGAAAATCGCCCCAGCGTAGTTTTGGCCAGTACCAAAATTGAGATTAATTAGTGCTTCCCTTCCCCTGCTTTTGGGCACAACAGATAAATTTTTTCACCAGTGGATTATTCATGACCCACATCGTTTGTAAATACCGGTCTGCAGGCTAATGGTTTTATAAGCTAAGAGCAAAATTGTTACTCACCTCTGAGGATGGAGAGCTTTATTTCATCTTGGCACAATGTGATGACTCGTTCTATCTTCTGCGGAGCTGTCGGCGGGTTCCTACATCTCGTTTCCTGTAATCATGTAATGAACAATGATTTAATATGATAATTCTACATATACAGTGGCAAACAACGGCAGAGGTTAAAATTTAAAATTAATCTTCCTGAAAAATCTCCTTCAAAAACGTACCGCTACGATACTCATTCCCTGGAGTCCTTGCACACATTTGAAAGAATGTAAGTAAGTATTAGGATTATTCAACGAATATAACGTATTACGAGTAAAATTCGCCTTCAGGATCGACAGGAAACGTGTTCGTTATAAAAAAAAGTCTAGACGATAAAAACTGGTCGTTGATTTCTGTTGGATGATTCGTACTAATCAAGATATTTAATAACAAATTATAAAATAAAGTGAATGTTGATAGTTTCCGTTTATTAGACACTAGCGACCCGCCCTGGCTTCGCACGGGTGCAATGCTGACCGCTGCCGCTATCTATGTCCCTGCATTTTAAATCTGTAATATAATATCTTCGAAAATATTAACTTAAATTACATGCTGTAAAGGGCCATTTTGATCTTGATCTATATTAACACAGTGTATTTAAGGTTCTTAATTGGATAAGGAATCGCTTCGTAAATAAGCCATTATTTCTCGTAAAAAGTAAAGGATAAAAAATGTTTATTGTGGGTTATCCCTAAGTGATAGACATATACCATTGCGTACTTTTTTGTAGACCTTTTTAAGGGGTACAATACTGTAGTACATTATTTTGATCTATCTCGTAGAGTTCAGCCAGCGTTTGCAATGTAAGCGCAAAAAAATGTGTTTATTTACGACATTACATTAGAAATCTCTAAATTTATCAGTATTATCTACTATATTATACATATAGTAGATAATACTGATATTATACATATAAACCTTCCTCTTGAATCAATCAATCTATAAAAAAAACTGCATCAAAATCCGTTGCGTAGTTTTAAAGATCTAAGCATACATAGGGACAGACAGACAGCAGGAAGCGACTTTGTTTTATACTATGTAGTGATATTATTATGTTAACGAAACGCGCTGAATATTTTTGTTAATTTTATTCTAGCAACCTAAACATAATTTATTGTGATGAACTCTTACCTCAAGACAAGAGACCATGCCTCAAATTTCAAATGAAAGTTATCACAAATTCATTCAATACCACCTATTATTATATACGGATACTACAAAGAAGATAGATAATATTATTTCCGAAACTATGGTAATGTAAAGGATAAAGGATTGCCATAATCTCGCGAGTATGCAAAAATAATCCTTGAACTTTCAAGTTTCATTAATTAAACGACATTTGACAACGTCTTCTTAATAATTCATCGCAAATATTTTCAAATGGAAACTTAACTTTAACTATATTAGGTATCTCTATTTTAGCTACAGGTAAACTTATAAGTATCTTTCTCTAAGTATACTTCACCGACAAGATCAAAGCTGAAAGTGATGAAGGACCTACCTATTCATCAATACTACCTAAGTACTTTTATAATTTATTAATCGCTTCTTGACTAGTGGATTGTACCAAACATTGTGACGCATTTATTACTTTCGTCCTTTCTCGTATATCACCTAATTTCTCATAAAGGAAGTAGTTAGAATAGCTCCACCGACATGCCCTTTCATCCCGCGGACGTCGTAAAACACGAATATGGTAACCGGGTCCAAGTGTGCCGTGGTCTATAGGCTAGCAACCTATCTCTGCAGTATCCCAATTTCTCCATCATTAAACCTACAATTGCTAGAACTTGCACTGAATTTAAATTTCATGTGCTCTACTCCCCTTCAGGGAATATCTACAGATAGACGCGAGTTTATGGTGAATGAAGATCCTACGTGTGGTGCCGGCTACCCGAGTGATGCCGTGTACCCGAGTGGTGGGTTAGAATTTCACCATTCCCAATCTTCCCCGTGGGTGTCGTAAGAGGCGACTAAGGGAATAAGGTTGATGTGTGTCTGTGTTGTGGGCGATGGGCTAGTAATCTTTTACCAATGTAATTGCTAGAAGTGGCACTGAAATTTCACGAGCTCTGCCTACCTCTAGGGAATACAGGAGTGAAAATATGTATGAAGATCCTACCTACCTAAATTACTTTTAACGCATTTTTTTAAATTTCTTAACTAACCCTTAAATTACGCGATTTCTGACTAACTTCCGTGTGTAAATATTTTAAAGGAAGTTATAATGTATAGTTATGTATTCATTGTGATGACGATTGAATCTGGCGGCCTGGGAGACTGGGCTGGCCGGCACAATGACCACCTGTCCATCCATTGTCTGTCCTACTCACTCAACTACGAAAACAATAGCCATTAAACAAGTTAGTAAGTAAGTATTGAGTAACCTTCTGATTCTATGTTTAGATACTTACTAGTAAATAGTAATATCCATACTATAAATAGTAATATCAATATTATAAATGCGAAAGTGTGTCTGTCCGTCTGTCTGTCTGTCTGTTACCCTTCACGCTTAAACCGCTGAGCCGATTGAGATGAAATTTGGTATGGAGATAGTTTGAATCCCGGGGAAGGACATAGGATAGTTTTCATCCCGGAAAGCATCCCCTGAGGGGGTGAAATGGGGGATGAAAGTTTGTATAGAGCTACGATATAAACGAGTTCCACGCGGACGGACTCGCGGGCAGAAGCTAATAGTTAGAAGCGGATATAAAATAAAGAGTTTTTAATGTTTGTGCCACATTTAGCAGTTTATATGAACCTATTTTTTCGTGGGTTCTGTGTATCTATTATGTCAATACAGGCGTAAGTATACCTATATGTATGTAAATAGGTAATGTGAAATGACATGTATTTCGTATAGTTTTATGCAAGGCCAAAATAAATCGTTTGCAATTAGCCTAAAAATCCTTTACTAAATATGCCCATTTTCATTGCTTTGGGTAAGTAACTAACTAAGTACACATTATCTGAACTGAATATGACAAATTAATATGATAGGGACGAAATATGGTGCCGATGTTGCTTCACATGTGTTGATGTATGCTTGTATATATTTACATGTATATTGAATGGGTACATGCCTAACTGATACTCCTCTAGCTAATAATAGCTATAATTTACCCGGTTAGGTAAAATAGCAAATACTTAACACGCAACCCGGTCGCTGGCACTCGAAGAGTCAAGAATGTGTAGCGCTGCGGCTGTCGCAACCCGCCGCATGGCCTGACCTGGACCCACCGTAGATAATAATTTCGACAGGTATTGCTAAAACTACTAAAAGAAGAGTGCACACGGAATACTAATTAAAATGTAGTCGTAATCATATTAAGTTGTTTTGTTAAAATGTGAAGGGATGTGGACACTAGCTGCAATGATCAATAAATTTGAATTTTCTCGAAAAAATAATAAAAATGTAGTCGGATCGAGAAAAAAAAATACCTAATAGATATTTATAACAATCACTAAGTTCTAAGTGTCCATAGTTTAAAGAGGGATATTCTATCCCTTTTCCGCAAAACGCACTTTCATGCTAAACGATTGCCATCTACTTTGGAGTATGCTCTCTCTATGCTCATTCGTCATTAGGCATATTTTTTAGTGTTCTTTCTTTTGAAGTAATAATAAAAGGGTACAACCCTATTTCACAAAGCTATGCACTTAATTCTTGAGACAACTTGTTAATTTTTTACGAGTCCATTCGGACGTTCCATATACACAATCCCATCTTGCTAATTCATTTTAACTAAGATACTTACTGCAGGTCACGTGTATTTTATGAAAGAATCTTATTACTCTGACTACGAGGAAGGGAATCTAGCAGTAGGTACCTAATATGCGAAGGTGCTCAAAATACTGAACACCTTTTAACGTCTTGACAGATAAGGTCGTTATTAAAAATGTTTGTGTGCACTTGACACCTGAATTTACTAACAATACAAATTGCACACGCAATATACGAGTATCTATTCTTCACCTACACAAAGCTCTTCTTTATTAAATTTCTACAATTCCCAAGTTGTTAATGCTCTACTTTCGCCGTGTCAATACCGTGGGTTGAGTGATAAAACGGCTTCGTGAAAGTGAAAACCAGGTGGGAACAATGCTAATTAAGTAAGTATTGTACTGAATATAATCTTTAGTATAATGACCAAAAAAGTCTTCACGAAGGAAATTCTTCTTCCATTATATTCTAATCCCATTTCTAAAGTATCTAACTGACCTGGATATGATATAACTTAGGGAATCGGTCCCATTAAATATTTATAACGGGACACGTTATGCTTTCACTCAATTTGTCAAATAATAATAATAAGCAACACCTTGCCTTCAATAAGTACATTATAATCAATCATAATTTTAACGGATTATTTGTATGGGCTCGTAGTTAGTCAATTACGACCAAACGGCTTACCGACTATTCGCCACATTCAAGCCAGCGTAAGTCTGGCCCGGTCTGGATCTCGTTGCCAAGTTAGTCTAGGAGCTAGCCGTGAGGTAACACGAGACTGGTTGTGAATACGGCACCCAGGTCTCAGGAAAGGTGAAACTGGTAGGTACGTGCTACTCGTGCTAGTAAAGATGTGGAAAGTCCTCTGAGGATGGCGATGTTGCTAAATATGAACAGGTTAGGTTATATATGTATAATCGAAAGCAGTGTTTCAACATTATGATTAACAGGTTAGCTCTTCACGATTGTTTGGTAAGACTAGAGATGAGAAACGCATTTTATTTTGCAATGATATTAACCCCAAATAATAATTAAATCAGATAATGCATTTACATTATGATATATATATAAAGTAAACAAAATATAAGCATACTACCTAATATAAATCAAAATTCCGCAGTTCGAAGTGCGCGTTACGAAAGGTTTTAAGTACGTATTATACATGAATGTTCTTTTGACAGTGCTCGCCTCATTCCCAGTTGTAAGTATCTAAGTATTATCCCAAAAGAGCCATGGCTCCACTTGCTACCTTAACCCAAAACCCAAGTAGTTTTGCGAAAACAAAAGAATTTGTAACTTAACTTCTTACTTTTTTTCAAGTAGAACACAAGTTAGAAGCAAGTTACTATTGATTCAAGCCCAGTGACGATATAATTTGTGGAATTGAGTCACCACGGCCGGAGGTGGGCGCAGCCTTGCTAGTTGCTGGACTATACATGGACTTGTGTAGGCGAAGCGGGCGCGACTGTGTGTACCTATACTTGCAAGATTTTAAGAAGAATCACCGCCATCTTTTGTAAAAAAAAACGGATCCTAGGATATGATTGACAGCCCTTTGCGCAAACGTTTTCCGTGTTACGAGTACCTACATCAGGGATCGGCAACGTTTTCGGCCACAGTGAAATTGTTCATTAGCATGACGTCTTCTGGTTACCCACTATTATTACCCGGTTCGCGCGTTACCACAAAATTATAGGCTTGTAGCATCGCTGAAGCGCGAAAATTGTGCAACTTTGTAGGCATCGGTTTGAAATTATTGTTAGCAATAACAAATGCTATCTATTTAGTACTTGCATAACTTGAGTCATATCGTGTTTGTTTGATCAATTTATATGGTATGGTATCGGGTTAATTGAACTTAGGTACAGGGCTAAAAGGCTAAAATTGTTATTTAATATTGTTCTAAAACTCATGTAGGTAAGCTAAATAAAGGTAGGAAATTACCTTATATAATATCTATAATGCCGGAAATGTCTTATACTTAGCGGGGGAAATGTAAAAATACTAAAGCATAAGAATGTTAGACGTAGGTATG
Source organism: Epinotia bilunana (assembly GCA_947049275.1). NCBI lineage: Eukaryota > Metazoa > Arthropoda > Insecta > Lepidoptera > Tortricidae > Epinotia > Epinotia bilunana. The sequence continues at coordinate 12,806,898 of OX346259.1, read as the reverse complement.
CACCCCAACTCGACCTTAGAAAATTGTCTGAAAAATGGTAAAGTTTGAATACCAGTCCGGAAAAACGTATCATAATAATTATATCCATGATAGTTCGTGGACCAAAAACCAACAAAAATAGAGCAGAAAAATAAAACTATGTTTAACCTGCCAGTTCTAAATGCAAGTACACGTCGCATTACTATGATTAGCATACGGCATACGCCAAACGCACCACGACGAATCGCGTTCACTTTCTCTAGAGTTTGTTTCCACGCACCAATTGTTGGGTACACCTGACTTTGCGTTTGCAGTACTGGTTATCGGCAGTTGCGTAAAACTTGAACGATCTATTGTACAGCTAGATTAAGAATACTTGATGGACGATTAGGTATGCTCTGCGGAATGCGGGAAGCTTGGTATGTTCATATTGTTCCGGTCTAGAAAGTGACAACAGTGGGAATAAGAGTCATGATTGTTAGACTGAGACGGCACAACATTTATACCTAATTCCCGATAACATTAGGGGTTTAACAGACAAATTCGTCTGCGTTTCTTCATTTAGGTATCTAGGATATATATCAATGTTGAATATTAATAATTGGAAATAATGTACTACCTAAAGGTATGTACACATTTTACCCAGTTCGGTACGTTTTTATCAATTTTAAGTACATCGACCGCTCTGTTAATTCCATCGAACTGGTGCACAATTACAATTAACATTACTTCACACCATCAGTGCCAGTTAATATCGTAGAATCAATAAATTGTTTAGTAGGATATAACCCAAAGATTTAAAAACAGCATAGCACTTGAAAGGTGGGTAGTAACATTGACATTGAAGTTCTTAGTCGGAAAAAATACCAAAGAACACGACAAATTTATAAAAACTGCAAACTAACCTTCCCATTTTTTACGCTTCATAACGCTTCGATAACTTATTTCATAGGTAGGTCATTTTATTAAACTATTATACTTACTATGGGACTAGGTCGATTTGTGTAAGATTGTCCCCTTATATTTATTTATTTATTTATATTTATTATGATAACAGAGAGAAAGAATATAATGGAAAAATAAACCATCTTCGTCTGTATATGTGTTCGTGTGTATTTAATAAATATTTTTTTCGTTAAGAAAGTATAAGGTTTTTTATTCGTTGATATATAAATATGGTTTAATATTTCCTGGGCCAGCTAGTGTGTATGCATATCATACACAATATCTAAAAGAATTAGTGTCAATACATACTTATCTAATACTCTATAAAAACAGCCATTATAAATAACGTCTAAAATATGAAATGATTTAGTTAGCAAATTAATTATCTCTCTTCTTTCAACAAACCAAAGTTCGATTTTGATTCTGATAATAATAATTTAGCTGAAGTAGGTAGATAAAAATAGCTGTCTAGCTTATTTTCGCGTAATGATAATTTAGGTCAAGTAGGTAAATAGCTTTCTTGTTTATTTTCCATCCACCGTGTGTATGTGCACGCGTCACAACGAAGCTTATAATTTTTATAGTCTTACTTTCAAGGTCGCACACTAGAAACCGCAAACAGAAACTAGAGCAGTTTTATGTTCGGCACACAAAGGCTGCAGATCTAGTTATAGAGGTACCTATGTCTAAGGACTACTACAAATTCAAGCGCTAGAACAAACTTAAAAATATATATATTTATATTAAAAGTAACAAATAATTAATGAATCACCTCTGGTAATTTCTTGAAAGGAAACAGTAATATAAAGGTTAGGAAGAGGTCCCTAAAAGGGATAAGTTCTCCTTTGTATATTCAGTTTTTTCTTTGTACATGCTGTATTCCACCTGTTTTATGTACAATAAAGATTATTACATACATACCTTAATAATTGCTTATAAATTTTAAGTGAGACACAATTTATTTAGGATTACTTGCACTTACAGAACATTACGATTACTTACACTTTCAGCCGAAATCGCGCTATCACTCAGTGATATTCCAAACACGCAGAAACAGCAAATAAGCGCACTGATTTTACGAACCATTTTAAATGCACTACACACACAACTAATTAAAAAACTGACACCTTTTTCTCTATTGACTTTGGAATATATTTTTAAATTTTGTTTTTTTGCGAGATATAGACACGTGCGGCGAAAGGTGCGCGGCCGAGCACGGTATGATAGGCAACTCGATATGCGCGGATTTTTGAAAGGCGCGCGTAGGAGGGTTTCCCGCGGATTTCGTATAGTAACGTTCCTTTACAAGCAGCCGACGTTTGTCGCAAAGGTAAATATTGTGCTATTTCTGTATCTGACATCAGGCTCGTTTTTTAGTGCGTTAATATCTAGTTAATTCCATCGTACTGGTCAGTTATTGTAGTCGGTTAATGAGTACTTAACTTAACTACTTAGATTTAGTCATACTTTTTATGAACAAAATGCTGCACTTTATGATGAAAGCGGCTTTAGCACAGTGGTAGTACCGACCAACCTGAGTGATCTGACCTGCAGCAGCGGAAGTATGGAATTATGTATGTAAATACTTTATTGTACACAAGACAGGTAAAAATACAGAGGAAGTTTCAGAACAGGGAATAGAGACTTGGAAACAGAGATGGCGCCAGTTCTTCGAAAAATATTTCAAAAAATTGTACAAGCTAAATTAATAAACTACCTAATTTTGATGTTTAATACCTCATAAAATACATTTATTTAGTCCACCACAGAGTATCATTGTTACAATTAATAAGTTATACAACACTTGTGCGGTGGAGACTGGCGCCTGGACCAGGGGGAACCTGTATTTCAGGGCGCCAGGTCTCCCATCCCCAGGTGTCTGCAGATACAATCATGTTTTAATACAGTTTCAATGAAGGAGCAAAATAAGAATAGCAAAAGCGAGGTAAAAAGAAAAGAAAATGAAAAAAAAGAAAGTAATAGAAAATGGCATATTAATAGTTATTTTTACTGGATTGGTAGTTTTTACTTGATTTCGTTAAAACAATATATGCAACATGTATGTTTTAAGTAATATTAAGTTTTAATTTAATTTATTTTTTTAATTGAGATATAAAACATTAAAATTAGTTTATTCGTTTAGCTTGTACATTTTTTGAAATATTTTCCGAAGAAGTAGTGCCATCTCCTTTCCTAAGTAGTGAAACATCCGCTGCTGCGGGTGAAATCGTTTCTTTTAGTCCCTAGTCCCTGCTATCACTGTGCAAAGCGGCTTGCTTTCGTCACAAAGCAGCCAATTGGTCGAAACCAAAAATCGCCATAACAAGAACCTATGACTAATTGCTTACCTATAAGTATACTCGTACTTATACATTTTTTTCCTGATCACAATTAATTTTACATTTGGGTTCATCCACTAAGCATTAATACGGGACCACTCTATTTCTATAGTGCCGTCAAGACGTGTCAGATTTTTTTCCTGCTTTGATATGGCAGTTAATTAACACTGGTGACTGTACAAAATAAAATATTTGGACGACGATATTTGTTAATAATCGTGCACAGAATGTTATCAATTATCAAATTATCATATTATAAACAAGATGTCTTATCTTAAAATTCTCGGGAATTGATATATACTGTGCCATAAACATCGAACGCAGCAATTTGTGCACGTACGATTTGTTGAATAAGCAATGGATTCGTGGGAAAAGGATGAAGCTCTACAAAGATTCAGGGAATATCTGAGAATACCTAGTGTGCACCCGGACGTAGACTACGGTAAGAGAATTATGGGATCCTGTTGTTTTACCAAATTTATTTTGGTCAAATTTCATTTCCCAAACAAAGTTTAGCAACTATTTGACTGACGCGTTCGCCGGCTGATATCCCCTCCAAGTCCGCTTTTGCCTTCCCCTCAGCACATTTTCGAACGAAATCCAACGATTTAAAAAAAAATTTTTTCGATACCTTTCCACCGATATTTTTGCGTGGCTATTTTTTTGGGGCTTACATATTAATTAATCTCGCGTCAGAAAAAAAGCCAATACAGCTGAGCCCACATGAAAATTATTATTATTTTGGTATTTTTAATAAGCGCTGGCAACCCCTTCCCACCACCCGATCGATTTAAAAATGTTTTTGGGTGCACAGGAAATACAGAACAACTGTTTGAAAAAAAAATTAAAGACGCTGAGCCCACATTTTTTTTCTTTTTTTTCTCCACCCCACACACACCCGCACCCACCGCCCGCGGCCTGCCAGAACGAAGATTATCGGAAAGGGTTGTTCAGGGAAGTAGCTAACGGAGTTTCAATACAGCTGAAGCCACATGACCGATTTGGTCACTAGCTCTCCGTCCATGTGTCCCTTAGAGCGGAAATAGGCACCCCGCGAAGCGGTTAGGTTAGAATTGCGACCTCTACACAAATTCATTTATACTGCCTACCCACATAACAAATAAAGTTGTTATTTTATTGTGTATCTTATGTATAAGATACCATTACCGTAATGGTGTATCATTGAAATAAAGATGCAAATGATTTGTCAGATTTCCTCTGCTGATTAACCGACGAAATAGAAATCGTAAATAAAATATTGACGATACAAATCATTTGCCTTATTTTGTTTTGGTTAAAACATATTATGCCAACTAACATATTTGACTGAATGAAATTTGGTCAAAGTACCAGTTGGTAAACGAGATATTGCTTAAACATGAATATGCCAAACATTAGGTTTGCGTAAGAATTATTTGTCAAGTGTTAATTTTGCAAACGATTATTGGGCAAATGAAATTCTACGAAATTTTTTTTGGGAAATGTATACATTTTAATGTATTTTTTTTTTCAGCTGTGTCAGCATATCATTCCAAATTGAAAAATTAAAAAGCATTTTTTGTCAGTATTTTTAAAATTCGATGTTTAATCTGTTTATTATCCAAGTATACGGAAATACTGGTATTTTAAATTTAATTATGTTTTTTACGAGACTTCATTCAACTGAAGTAAAAATGACCTGATAGCCCCACTGTATTGTTTCCCAAACTAAAAGTACCTCTACCTACGTAAAAAAAATAATGATTAAATAAAGAAATGAAAATGAAAAGAAGCAGAGAGGTGCCTCATGCACCATATTTTTTCTTTTTAAAAACCCTACTCACGTTGTTGGTACAAAACTAATATAAAAAAACCATACAAATGTCTAAAAAACGGCCTCTTCAAAAGGTTTAATAGCCTACTACTTCTACCATACTATAATAAGTATAGGAGTTACCTATATTTCATCCTGTGGCTCTGCCTGGATTCTCTGTAATACGTTGGGCGGAGTCGCGTGGGTTGCTTGTGGTTATAATTAAAAAAAATAGCAATCGTATGTTGGAAAATGAAATATCAAAACTGAAAATATCACAATGGAAAGTAAATAATCGAGGGCCCTAAGATGGTTGCCTTTTTATCAATTATCGCTGTGGATAAGTGACAACATGGTAACCATCTTAGGGCCTATTTTAATCTACCTACATTTAATCAAGAATTACAAGCTACAACGCGGTATGAACGAACTAGTCTACATGCCAATTGCTTAGAGTCAACTAAGTACCTTGAAGTGGCTACAGATGGGAAAATCCCATCTATCGCTTATTTTGATATCAGCTGTGCTGTTTATATCACAGATGACTGTGTGGACTTTCTGAAGCGGCAGGCCAAGGAGTTAGAGCTGCCCGTGGTGGTTCACGAGTTAGTTCCGCGGAAGCCTGTTGTTCTGATCACCTGGGAGGGTTCAGAGCCGACGCTCCCCGCCATACTGCTCAACTCGCATATGGACGTAGTGCCGGTGTATGAGGTAGGAGAAGGTCTACGCTGGTTGAGCCAGGAAACCTTTTGCCGTGATAACCTAATAGGGTTCAGCCGACGCTCTCGGCCATTCATGCCTAACTCACACATGGATGTAATGCCGCTTCATAAGTTACGAGGTTTACTGGTAACAATAATCTAGGAAGGCACAGTGTCGACTCTCCCCTATGCTATCAATCAGCTATACAGCTCATCTCACATAGCGTCGGTTTATAAGTAAGGGCTGTTTCCCACTGACGTCCAGTTTTTTGCGGGTACGGTTTTCTGCAGGATCCAGTTTTCTGTAGTATGTGTGCAGTATGTATCCCGCAAACAGAATGCTCGTGTGCACGTTACTATATTAGCACGTATACTACTAAAATGGAATCCTACAGAAAACCGTATCCCGCAAAAAACTGCACGTCAGTGGGCAAGAGCTCATAGGTCGCGGTGACAGCATGGACACTGTTGTAATCATATGGATGGTCTCGAAGCCGAAGTCGACTTTGAGCCGCCCGTACCGTATAGGCGTCGGGCGCAACAAAGTCCAGTACAAGCATTAAATTGCATGACGCAACTGTATTTTTAGGAATTCTGGACTCACCCACCGTTTGCAGCCAAATTTTCCGACGATGGTTACATTTACGCCCGCGGCACCCAGGATAATAAAAGCATTGGGATGTTCCACTTGGAAGCCGTGCGTAGACTGAAAGGTGCCGGCATCAGGCTGAGGAGGACCGTCTACGTATGCTTTGTCCCAGGTCATTTGAAAACAAATACCACAATTACACTATTCAGTCTTACGCATCGTCATTTACGGCGTGTTGCACCAACTTACGATTACAGACTGATCAAAGTTCAAAATATGGTCATTCCCGTGTCATTCCATAGGAACTTTCAATATATTTCAATTTGAAAGAATACCGCTCACGATTACTGACGGTTTGGTGAAACCCATACATTTTCCTACACCAGCCTCATTACATTTAAATATAAGGTTGTATCCCGAGTCAGACAGCCTTAAAATAAACGGGCGAAAGCAATGTGTATATTTACGTGTTGTGTTACCTAACTAGGTATCTTGGTTTTGTACATCGATAACAACATAATGTAGTTACATTATGTAATATATATTTATCTATACTACTCTGTGATTTGTATGTATGTATGTATTTGTACTGTGCCTAAAAATAATAAAAATAAAATAAAAATTAAACCCTCCACCCATTATTGGATTTTTGCTACATTTGATATCATTAGATTTTTGTAATATAGGCAATGTTGACTGACACAAATTAATTGGTATTTTGGTATCAGTTCTTTGCTCTGCCGTAGTTGATAATAAATTTTGATTAAAGTACTGTATTGTTGTGTTTTAGATGAAGAGATAGGAGGAGAGCTTGGAATGAAAGCCTTCGCCCAATCTGCACAATTCAAAGCTTTAAATGTGGGTTTTGGTCTGGATGAAAGTTGCCCATCAGAAAGCTCAACGATTATTAGGGCTTTCCATGGAGAAAAGACGAATCGGCGTAAGTTAAACCTAAATGTACATGGTCTTTAACAACCTAGAGTAAGGTGGTCTTGTAATTGCAACTAGGTATATCTGTCTGGTAATTGCAACTAAATTTAATAATGCCCTGTATGATCACTATCCTAGAGGGCATTATTAAATTTAGTTGCAATTACCAGACAGATATACCTAGTTGCAATTACAAGACTCCACCTTAATCATCACGCAGAGATATGAATGCATACGTGTGCGCCGTGCTTTTTTTATTTATATATGAGTACTGCAAACGAAGTCGGCTTAGTATTGTCAAAATTACATGGTTTTGACATGTTACTCATTATCTCATCAAAACCAGAACTTGGGAAATAATGTACAACCTAACCGTTTACAATGCAATGTAGCAACTGAGAAGATGTTTATCCATATGTAGGTTAACAAGCAGGTTTATGATACGTATGATAAACAATGCAATTAGTAAAATTGCAAAACCCCTCTCTTACACATCCATTGAAAAATGCTTGTTTTCAACAACATATTTTGCGCACTTAGCGTATAACGTGGTAGGTATATAACCGATCCTACAAAATAAGTAATACTACCTGACCATCTAAGTAATAGTAGGAGTAGCGTATTTTTTTTGTTTAGGCGCAGCGAATACTCTAAATTAATATGTACAGTCAGCGTCACATACATACAGATGTAAGAGTACAGACTCTTCAGGGTGTTCAAAAATATCTGACACCAATTAATTTCGTCAATAAAGTCGTGTTCGGATGTTGTGAGCACCTTGACCGCTGAGATGTATGTGATGGCGACTATACTTTCTTACCGTAACACCAGAAGACCTTTTATATCCAAGTAATTAATTTTGTTACGGAAACATATAAACAGTTGTAAAACCCGACAACGGAAAAGTAACTGTTTTTTTCATACGAACATTGTAATGTCAACATACATAATGTCAACCCGGAGCATAATTTCGAATCTATTGACACCTCATTTATCAATATCGGTTCAGTATCTTTAATGCTGCGGTGGAACGGGCACACGTAAGTACAAACGACAACACTGTTAACTGACCATCCTGTGTTTATATAGTACCTTATTACAATGCACTTAAGGTGTACCGATGGTCAGTTAGCTGTGTTGTCGATAGTACAAACACGCCTGCTAAAATAAAAACATATCCCTTCCTTTCGGCTCTGCGGTAGTCGGGCAAAAATATGGGTGCATGCAAGTTATTCATAAATGGGTGAGGACCAAATTCTTGGCCAGTAGTTAACCTGGTTATTCAGTAAGTTAGCCATACAAACTGAAGAAGTGAACAAAGTTCCAGAAAACCTTTATAGAAAACTGCATTGAGTGAGTTAAGCTGGCCAAGATTTTGGTCCTTCCTCAAATATGTCCCATCGCTCTTATGTCAGCGGATTAAGGTTTCGGTACACATGCGCATTTATGAGAGGATTCAATCGATACTTATTTTTGCACTTGACTGTACGGGAAAGATTAAGTACTGCCTAAAGTGTAGGTACTTAAGAAGTATGTATCTATGTGTAATATCTAAATCTGCTTATACATTTCCTGTTTGGATTGTAACAATTTCAGAGCTAAAGGTGACTTGCAGAGGAAAACCCGGGCATGGATCATGACTCATGCCTAACACAGCAGGGGAAAAGGTATGCATTGATAGGGGATTATGAATTAAAAGAACACAATACAGACACAACACAAAGCAACCGCGCAACAAGTCTGTGCAAGTGTGCAGGGCGCTGATTTTTACAAGCTTTTATTTACTTTCACCTGTCCCGTTGTATGTCTGTCTGTAATCAAATCTTGCAAGATAAATTTGACCCACTTCCCGGTGACCGATTGAGCTGAAATTTTGGGTATAAGTATAGTTTGGATGACAATTCAATATTATGGTACCATCGAGCTGATCTGATGATGGAGACGGAAGGTGGGCATGGGAATTCAGTACTTAACCGACGTAACCCCGTTGAGTTTGGGCTCGTTAGAATTGTCTCAATGAATAGTTGATGATGGTATACAGAAAAGTACAGTCGACAATAAAAGCTTGTACCAAAAATGAAATTTTTGACAGAATCTTTTTTCATGCGGCTGACGCAGATGTGCTGCGCAGCAAAACTCTCGTTATAGTCCAGTCAATGAACTGACCACTTGTATGGAAAAAATGTCAATTTTGGAAATAATTTATAATAGCTTCTTTTTGATGTGTAACGGATATATTATCAATTAAATAGTTACCCAGCGACAAAATCCGACAAAATTTCAGACATCAAAAAAATGATAAAATAACTAGCTTCTAAAAAGTCAGAAAAAATATTAATAAACATGTTTGTCTTTATTTTGGTTCATTTACATTTGCTCTATAATATTCAATATAAATCGTACAAAAAAACACAATGCATGCTTCATTTAAAGCTACATAATTACTTCCGGGTGGAAAGTTTGCCGGATTCTTGAATAAATAATCTTAGAATAAAATTTTAAAATGAAATCAACATAAAAAACGCTATTATAAATTAATGTTTTTCAAAACCGTATTTTGCCTGGAGTATTATTGCGTCTGCACTCAGTCTCAGTACAAAGGCCAGGACAGGATCACAGGACGCAGTTATGCGGTGGAATGAGATGGAATTAGGTATTTCTCCCTTTAGCGCATAGTTGCGTCCTGTATGACGGGTCATGATGTCCCACTTTGTAGGGCGGCCTGAAAATGTCACGAAATAACATTGGCCTACAATAAAATTTAATCAGAATTTATTTTTTAGTTGCATTACATAGTGGACAAATTTATGAAATACCGTGCAGAAGAAGTGAGGAAACAAGACGAAGGTGCTTGGATTGGCGACCTGGTCACTATTAATTTAACACAAGTCGAGGTAATTCTTATTTTAGTCTCTAGCTCAACTGTTAATCGGATATATTCTATACAGGACTTATTCTAAAATTTTCATACCGCTCATTTTGCTCCAGTAAATACCAAAGTAAATACGATACACTTTGAAAATAGAGTCGTACTTATTCACATTTTAATGAGCGCTTTGTCCCTTCAAATGTATTTGATGGAAAATAAACTTATACCTGCATGTTACTTCTCATGATTATGATACGAATGAGCCCCTAATTCTCTATCTATTTGCTTACTTATATTCGCCATAATTCCTAAAAACATTTTGCGCCTATCTGATTGAGAAAAATTGTAATCGCTGCGATAGAACGAGGTATTCGTTATCCGAAGTCCAAAAGGCGTTGTATCACATTACCTACCATTGCTGTAGCGTCTTGAAAAGTAGCTACGCTTCCGAATACAGATTAGTATGGTGTAAATAATTTAAGGCGCTATATTGAAAATAAATCTAACCCTGAGGGGCGTGGCTTTTTCGCAAACGCGGGGCGCCTTCCCCGTCGATATATAGGTAGGTAGGCACTTGCTTCGCAGGTGCAAGCGCGCGCGTTCCTATTTTGTGTGACTATGAGAATACAGGATGCATGGAGTTGCTACGGCCGAATTTATATACTAAAATCAAGTAATTTCGTTTATTATAATATATATAGACACTTTAAATTCCTTAGTTTATTGCGTAAAATATATATTCACATGACTTTGTACTAAAAGCGCACTGCTAATAAAATGTGTATAAACCTTTTCTTTTGTGTGTATTTTTACTAAATGTTTGATTTTAAGTTCCTTAGTATTTTTATGACCAGCTTTTGAGAGATCCCTAAAATGGTAAATGTAACTTCTATTGTTTTGTTCCTAAGTAAAGTACTTATGCAATTTGTAAACATTAATAATCTATTTGCATTTTATTATTAATTTATAACTAAGTGCATTGTGCAATGGTATTTTCTGTCACTAGTTGCCATGGTTCCATCTCCTGAGTCACTTTGTAAAACTGAGGTGTATTGTTGGTGTGGAGTTTTCTTGTCAAGTTCGAGATATTTTTGGATGGATTTCTAGGCACGTTAAACGTGCAACGTGCAACGTGCGAATTGCAACATTTTTTTAAAGAGAATTTTGTCTCCTGGCTGACGGGACAGAATAACAACAAGAAATAGTTACCTAGGTCATTTCATACATAACGATTAGCGTTGAAATAAAACGGTGTTATTTTAATATAAAAGTTATTTGCCTGCCAAAACAAAGTTCACAACAAGAAACTGAAAAGTAAAAAACTAGTTGTTTTATATTTGGCGAGTGGGCAATAGAAGTGAGTACACTACAGGGTACTGTACAGGGTGTACCAAAAACGGGGTGTGAACCGATCAAGGGCTCAACAGGTATCGTGTTCTGATAAGAAAAAACAGAAAAAAACTTGTTGACGCGTTTTTTTTTTACCTTGGAGCGTTGGCCGACTGGGGCGACAAGCTCCATAGAAATGTAAAAAAAAACACTATTTATTAAAAACCGCATCAAAATCCGTTGCGTAGTTTTAAAGATCTAAGCATACATAGGGACAGACAGCGGGAAGCGACTTTGTCTTATACTATGTAGTGATAGTGTTAGTGATAATCTTTCATAAAGTAAATACACGATCGACAGAAAAATGTTCGTCTAGTTTTGCATGTACTGCACAAATTACTCTAAGAAGCCGGTCACCGGCCGATAGCTGCGTAATCTTATGGTTGTATTTTGAACTTTAAGATCTACATGTTAAGGTCGACTTTTAAATATACTATTTCAAAATGTAGCAAAATATCTACTGAATGTAATGATACGTTCATTCACCGGACGAATATACTGGGTCACAATATTATTGAAATCACTATGTTCACCGTGTTGTCGTGAGAGCACGGAACGTAGTCCTCTCGTCTCAGCAGAGCGATTGCGACTGACTGTGACTCCGCCCGCGAACGGCGTGAACGGCAACAGAAGATATTATACCGAACCGCACGAAACACGCGACGGAAGAAAGGGTATCGCGCAAAATAAAAAAGACCTATACGCCAAATACGTTTCACCTCAATAACTCTGAAAAGGGGACTACATAAAAAATCCCCGCTAGTTACTTCGCTAGGCAATATCAAAAGCTATTAAACACTCAATATTTACGTAAATTATATGCACGGGAATGTCACACCATTGAAATTGTGTAAAAATAAGACATGTTTTGGCGGTTCTTTTCTATCGAGGCAATTTTGGATTTGTATGTTTTTTTCAGACTAATAGATAGCAAATATGATGTAGTTTTGGTATGTTCTTTTTCCTGGCATTCGCTTTAGTTTGTCATAGGTCAATATTCACTCTAATGGCTCCTATACATGATGGCCCATCCTATGGCCCAGCGCTATGGCCATGCGATGGTTGAACGCTACTACACGATGGCGTCATTCAGTTGTGATCGAATCGTTTTGCGAGATGGACGTCCAAGCGTTAGGCGCTGCGGCAATTTACCTAATATTTACAAATTGCGCTTTCTCCCCGATATGATTCCAAAAACTTTATTGTTTCGTGTTGAGGCCACGTACATTTCATTTCATTTATTTATTATGACAATATTCATAATAAATAAATGAAATGAAATGTAGTAGTTGAATCCAATCATATACGTAAAGTCACATTAATTATACAAATTAATTAAGAACAAATTCCCTTTTCATTATCAGGTAACAATGTCAAAATTAAAAATAAGATTATATTATATTATGATATAAGTAACAATAATTATTTTACACAAATTACCTAGTCGGTCCCAAAGTTCTGTCACAAATGAAAATAATGATAAAAACAAAAGTAGCGATCAATTTTTAATAAATTATATACCGATTTAAAGTACATTTAATAAAGAATTAAAATTACTCAAAATTATTCAAAATTACCTTCTTTGTTTTTAATACAGGCCCTTAATCGGTGCGGCCAGTCGTCTATCGCAGCACGCACCATTTTCATATCTATCTCAGTGACTGCTTTTCTTAAAGATGACTTTAGGCTCTCCAAATTTTTATGTGGTTTAGAACAGACCTTCCCCTCTAAGACCTGCCAAATTTTATAGTCCAAAGGATTAAGGTCCGGACTAGAGGAAGGCCAATCTTCGTGTCTTATAAAGTCGATTTTTTGACGGTCAAACCAGGCTTGAGTGGTCTTGGCTTTGTGTGCTGGCGCAGAATCCTGCTGGAACACAAAATGATGTCCCGAAAATAGCGTGTTGGGCAGATCTTTGACAACCTTATCCAAAACTGTCTCTTGGTATACTTTCGCACTGATTTTGACACCTTTTTCGCAAAAATGAACCTCAGTTGGCCCGTAATAAGATACACCCAACCAGACCATCACTGATGATGGATGATGCCCATGTTGCACCCACGGAACTCTTTTTCCTGCTTCTTCAGAGCTCCTAGCGTACACTCTATCATTCTGTTTATTGTACTTCTCTTCAATATCGAAAATCTTTTCGTCTGTAAAGAGGATATCACGGTGTCGATTTTTCGCGTACCGCTTTAACAACTTCCGGGATCTTTTAAGCCTTATTGTTTTTAGACGGGCATTAAGTAAGTGCCCACGCTTTTTTTTGTATGCTCGTAGACTAAGATCTTCGTTTAAAACCTTTTTGACGGTTTTTCTACTGACACCCATCTGCAAAGCCATCAATTTCTGTTTTCGGACAGGATTTCTTGCTATGCGCGCCTTGATCGCTTTGATCACTGCTGGTGTTCGTACGGAGCGAGGCCGGCCAATTATTTTCTTGTCCTCAACACTGGAGACTTCATTGTACCTATCAATAGTACGGTACACAAACCTAAGCGTTATATTTCAATTTTTGAGCAACTAGAAAATCGTACTTGGCGAGTGCCCACAGCGGTGCAATGCTAAAACAGCTATTCGGTTTTCTTTCAATGTCCACTCCATCGTGAGAAATTGCAACGAATGACTGTTTTTTGTTTTAAAATAATTGTCAAACATTCAAAAATGGAATGCAATAAAATTTTCTTAAAATCATCTTCTAAATTTAAAAATAATATGCCAGTGACAGAACTTTGGGACCGACTACGTACATAACGGTGTCATGATTAAAAATACGTTAATTATCCCTAATTTACAATTGATCTTGCACGAATTCTGCTATGGAATAGTACGATTTTTTCAAAAGATACTGTTGTCTCGCATTGAGCATTTTGCTATTCGTGATAGATTTAAACTCCGTACTTATATACACGTCATTTTCGATTAAAAAAATACACAGCACGAACGTCCACACTCAACCGCGGTCGACCGCGCACTGCGGAATGGCGCACGTGTAGATGCGTACGGCCATCGCTGGCCCACTCCCTATGATGTGCGGCCGAAAAACCGACACCGCGGCCATCCCATCGCCATCTCGGCGCCCATGACCCATCGTGTGGAGCGGCCATAAGAACCCCGATTTCGCGGAGCGCCCCCTCTTAATTTATCGCGGTCACCGTGGCCAATTCAGCGGGTTAATTGTTAAAACTGAAAATATTGGCATTTATTTAATAAATTTAACGTGTTGTTGTACGTGAGTGATACTTATTTTTTTTTAATCACTACACTTCTTACCTTATAATAATATGATAGAATTCAAATATTAAAATGTACCGATTAAATATTTGAATACTAAAAAAGCATTTATCTTTTTACCATGATAATAAGGAACTAAAAACTATTACATTTTGACTCACTTTATTGAATGGTAACAATAGGGATGTAGTCTAATTATCCATACTCGTATACAAGTTTCAAGGGTATTTGTATCCGTTTAATGACAATTTCACTGGCTGGCGGCTCGCTCCCTCGACCGGCTAGCGAGCCGGTGCACGGTCTCCACCACCGACTGTCGCCTCTTGAAGAATGTTTCGATTTCGTGCAGACTTATGCCTTTAGTTTCCGGCAAGAAGAAGTATAGAAACACGGTTCCTGAAATTTTCAACGGACGAAAATAAAAAACGTGAAAATTTAACGAAGAGTAGGTTCTTGGTTTAAAAAACGGAGTTTAGAATGCGTGTAGTTTAAAAGGAAAAAGGAAAGTTATAAATTGTCGTACCTAATTAGATGTTAGATGATTAGAGACAGTATGCGTTAGGTACGCATTCCAATCTGCTTTTGACGTGATTTCAAAATATTTCCGTTTCCTAACTGGCAATCCTATTCCATCAAAATAACTGGGGTCAATCCGAGACGTTATACATTCTAATTCGATTATAATGTTCATCGCGCGCTCTCTGATGCATGGGTATGACACGCTGTCGCAGTGACATAGACTATCCGTCTTGTTCTAAGCATTCTAATTAGAAAGACACAGCAGTCTGACACGTTGAGTGCGCATGGAACCAAGCGCGTCGAAATTGTAATCCAAAATGTACGTCTTAGATCGACCGCCGTTGCTGTAACTGCACTGTTTCCAGGGTGTCATTTAATTAACTCACCTACAAAACAACTGATACTGAATATCAAAAACATGTTCGGTAATCCAAGAGCACGGTGTATATTAGGGTACAGTTTCGTAAATAAGAAACTCTCAATGTTGGTGTACGCAAGTGTCAGACCTCCCAAAAGACCTCGCACCTGAAACAGAATAAGTAAAACTTAAGGACTAGAGAGTTTTAATGAGTCGGGACCATTTATAAAGACAAAACTGGCATTAATATCTAGGATGTAGTTTTGAGATAGCCGCTTGTATGACCGGCAACTTTAAAAAAACGACACTTGTCTGCCCGCGGTTACTTTCCATACCCAAAATCAAAAAGGAGTTGTATGCCCGCGTGTACTTTATTATCCCATAGCCCTAGCTTGTTAAACTATATTTTTCCTCGTCTTCCCTGTACAACTATACATAATCTCTGTCTCGCTTCTTCTTCCTTATAATATTGCCTTACTTTTACTCATACATGTCACCAGCATTTGACCAATAGTTCGCTAGATTTTTTAGTGTGTGGCTCGCGATTCAAACGAGTGTCAACTGGTACGCTTGCTGGTGCGAAAATTAATATATTTCTGCGGCAATAGTGATTTTAACATCAAATAGATATGTGCAAGCTCCTTAATTAAATTTGTGATTGTTTAATGTGATGAGTTAAGTGAAAAGTGGGTGGAAAATTATATATTTGTGCTTCTAAAGTTGAGAAACTCCTGCAGTCAGTCGTGAGTCGTAAGGTAAGTTGTGTTTGTTATTGTTTGTGGTTATAGAATTACTTGTGTGTTGAATCACAAGATGAACTGTATACTTATACGATTCTATTAAAATTATTAAACGCAATGCTTACATAAATCTGCACGTAGGATTTGCTTGTTAAAACTGTGATGGCAACAAAAATCTCCGTTGATGGACTAATACCACCCACGGTCAAAATTTATTTTTCTAGTAAGGTTTGGGACACACAAATAGCATTCATGTCTTGACTTTGGGTATATTACATACCCCATCTTTATAATCCTTATTGTAACTAATAGTATAAATGCAAATGTGTTTGATCAGTTGGTTTGTTAACTAAAATTTACTGTTACGTTTTTTTAACACCTTAATATTATTTAACAGACGGCGCCAATATATATGTACATGTATCCGTCCCTGTGTTCCCTCGTAACGCCTTAACGGCTGAAAGGAGTTTTGTGAACGACACTTCGTTAGATTCGTTTTTAACGGGCGAATGTCAATGGAATGGATGTCGTAATGTGATATCGTGTTTTTTTTTCGTATTACAGTCAGTTTTTTTTGATTAGCTGTGTCCACCCGCATAGGCATAGCTCGACCAAGCTGCCCGCTCAGTGTAGACGTGGTCAGCGAGCATTTGCAATGTGTGCTGAGTTGCAGTATGTGCAGAACCATGGCTTAAAAATTATCATACTCAGCCGTAATGATAATGGAGCTAAAATATGATTTTTTTGGAGAATATTTCAATAAAACCTAAATGCATATGTTTTGACGTGCAATTTCTGATTTGACCAAGTAGGTTGGAAACTCGCGGATCGCAATAATGTGATAGGTTTACAATATTGATTATAAATAATTGTTAAGAAAGTGTGTTTTATATGATGACGTAATTTGATTTAGCTAATAAACAGTATATTTTTCTTAAAAGTTTAATTTTATTTTTGTAAAATACATCTACATATCACATTGTAACAGACAACCATCTACTTACATGGTGGATTTGATCTGTATTCCTATTTCTAAGAGCAAAGCGATTCGTACTTCCAAAAAGTTTGGTGTGTCACAGACCTTACCAATATTTGACCCTGGGTATATTTTGTACACGCCTAAAACAGCATCTCAAAAAACTTAAATTTAAAAATACCCAGTGTTGCGTTCCTATTTATTTCTATTGAATCCCCCTATCTAATGAAATTATCCTATTACTGAGATAACTACATTAGTATCCGTCAGTACAAAAATTCTGACATAAGACACAACATCCTAGCATGCAAAGCATGACAGCAAGACGACGTTCAGTTTAGACCTCTTTTGTTGTGTTAAAATAAATATTAAATAGGCTTAGTCTGCCATAAAAGTGTTTCTATAATAGTTAACTTTTAGTAAGTAAGTATATTTTAGGGCTATGTGGTAATATTCATCTGTATTTGAGCGTTTGAAATACGCGTGTGAGTAACACTTTGGCATAAAAAAATATAAAACTTTTGTGCAACAATAACTTTTTTCTTTTCTATCGGAGGTGTAGTTTAAATATTTTTAAACTACTAGGAAAATTTATAAGGATTTCAAAAGCGTTAAAGTTTTGTACGTCATCGATCTTATTTGCAAGAAAAACTAAATAATATCGAGCATTAGCCACAAAATCCCTGTCGCATGTGTTTAGACTAAGCGTTACAAAAAAACAATATATAAAAAAAAAAAAAAAACATGGTTTGTTTTGAGGACGCAAAACACGCTGCGCCCGGCCGCCATTTATCCAAAATGTCGGGGCAGACAAGGGTCTTTTTCTTAAAATACCGGGGCAGACAAGTGAATTTTCGAATTGGGTCATTTTTGTACCCAGGGTCATATGAGCAGATAGAGTAGACCGGGGTCAATTGAAACAATTTGCCTTTAACCGCCTGTAACCGTTATATGTTTATGAGTAGAAAGATGAATGCCCAAAATATTTCAAGGTTTCTTATCTGGTTCCTAAATAAAATGTATTTAGTTGGTCTATAACCCATAGTTTTTTGATAATAATGTATTAAAGAGAATGGGGCAGTATGGTTCAATTGACCTCACATGAGTGTCAATTGAAACACTATGTAAGGTCAATTGAAACACTCTAATATCTTCGGCACAATGAAAGTACTTATATCTTTTTTAATCTTTTTCATCACTACCACGGCATACAATGAGCTCATCAAAAGTTCGCAAGCATATCATAAACATTTCTTAATTTATGAGCTGATCTGAACATCTCAATAAAAACGCTCGTGAAAAAAGTATACGACTTTTAGTTTTCTTTGTTCCTGCTACCTTATACATTGAGCTTAACTAAAGTAGTTTGAATGTAATTATAATCAGGAACGATATAGAATTGCAGAAAACAAGCATAATATGTTTCATAATGTTTCATACAAAAGTGCTTGTTTCAACTATAACAATGTTTCAATCATAACCATTCCGTGTACAAACGACAACACTGTTAACTGACCATCCTGTGTTTATATAGAACCTTATTACAATGCACTTAAGGTGCACCGATGGTCAGTTAGCTGTGTTGTCGATAGTACCTACCCTGTGACAAAGAGTGTTGCAAACGACGGGATGTAAAATGAAATAATAGACGCAATAAATAATCAGTTTAAATTGATTTAGTAAACAAAACATTTGCGATATGCCAAATTAATTAAAAAAAAGACCTTTTTCTCTTTCTGATATATATTTTTGCAGTGGCCGACCTCTTTGCATTTACTCTTTACTTTGAAGTCAGTGCCTGTTCGATAAAAAAAGCTTACATGAGGTTTGGCACAGACTTCCAAAGGTGATTCAAATGTATATTACATTTGAATCACCTTACCTACATGAACGGATTATTTTAAGTTTTTAAATTTTTATTGAAGGTAGTCCTTTTTTTATTTCAAATTCTCTTTAGTGATTGACATTTATTTTTTATTATTATTGAGTAGTTTCAGTAGCTTCCTATGGTTTCCATCATCAGTTCATCGTCACAATCACTAAACGATTATTTGCGAGAACAGTTGCATGAGTTACTAACCATTTGTTTTATTGTATACAGACATACGGGTAAAACTGTTATCCAGCTTTCTTTTAAGTAGGTTAATAACCATTTGTTATATACAAGAACCTACTCCAGAATATGACAAATACTTTTCTGAAAACCGCATCATAATTGGTTCAACCTAACGCGAGATAATCGCAGACAAACATACAAATATACGGGTCAAACTGAGAACCTCCTTTTTTTGACGTCGGTTAAAAACAAATGTTCACAAAATCTCGAATATAAAAAAAATTACACGCAGTGTGGAAATTTCTAAATAATCTTAATATTTCCATAATCTATAAACAAGGTCAACAACTACACAATAGTGAATATTAATAAAACAAACAAGTGCATCGAATACAGAACCTTATATTTTCAAGTCGGTTACATTTGGGGACGATTAAAACGCGAGGACGATTGAAATGTTTCAATCGTCCACAAGCAAGTTGTTTCTACCATACCTACACCACGTTTTTAACTTTAAGGTCAAATATTCCATATAAAAAAGACCAACGCTGATCAACGGCCATTATAAACATTCGTTTATTCCTAACTATAATACCAAATTGATGATTGATTGGAAGATATCAATTGATCTGTCAAAATAAAAAAGAAAACAAAGTTATCCTACTAATATTATAAATGCGAAGATTTAGATGTTTGGATGTTTAGATGTCAATCATGGCAGACCGCGTGTTCTGAGTGTTGCGTCAGTCACGTAGGAATTATAGTTTTCGAGAAATTTGACTTGTTTCAATCATGACGTGTTTCTATTGTCCCCGGTCTACCCTAGAAGAGGCGTATCTGTGCGTCAAAAAATTACCCGTGCCCGTAATTTTTAACCCGACTGCGTGACTTAATGGAGGGTAATGTAATGTTCCTTTGTGGCACTCTATAGAGATTAAAAGCGTGGATCGATTTAATGAATCATACGTATATCGATTCGCTTTAATCTTGCGGATATCACTAAAAACGAGAAAGAATCAAAATTCAAAATGGAAAAATCTTTTGATTTCATTTGTTATTATTTTTCACCTCTCATGCTCAAAAAGTGCGTCATATTAGGCTTAGCGAGTGGAGCTAAAAGTAGTACATTAAACAGTTAGGCCCTAGGGAAAATATGCATACATATTTATGATTTATAAAACATTTTAATTTGACCAATTAAAACAGTTCACCGTATTGCATCCACCAATCACAACTCTTTAAAACACATTTGTATTTGCTATCAACTAACCAGAAAACAGCATTTATAATATTAGTATCTTCTGTGTTTATTTAAATTCTAGCAGGCATTTCAAGTTTAATGAATAAGATTTATTCACGATTTTCGCTACGGTGGTGGAATTGTGCTGAAGTTTACCAACAAAGATATAATGTAAATCCTACTAGTATACAACGTGCTCCTGAGGAACCCGCCTGACTTTACCAGCGTATTCCTGATCATGTTTAGAAAATAAAATGTCGTATATTGTTTGCTGAACTCAGCTTAGTATTCGAGTTTTGAATAGTTTTAGATTTATAATAATATCTCCAGTCCAAATCGACTTTATGATTGCGATGTTGCGAGACCGACACATTGTTTAAATGACGTTGAGGGCATAGATTAAGTCTGTTCCTGTCACTATCATTGTTTGTGTCAATCATTACGGTAATTTTTATTCATTACGGTAAGTTTAGATTATGAAAATTGTTTCTGAATTGAACTCAAACTAAACCGAAACAAACAAATGTCGAAGCATTATCTAATTTTTTTTTAAATTAAATTTGATGAATCTCTTGAAATTGCTTTAGACGGTGAAATAATGATGGTGTTAAGTTTTTATCGTGGATGGACATAGTGTCTTTACTAACCATTAACTTTGGTACAATCATTATGCTATTTGGGTTTATGACAGTAAGTGTAAGTAAAACATAAACATCAATAAAAAAAAATAAAAAAAATGTATTACACGACACAACATGAATACTCTTAGGAATTCCAAATCACTGTATCAGCTACATGCAATTGCAAAGCCGGACTTGCTTTGAAATCCAAACCGCTGAACTGGAATCCTCAATAAGTAGCACTCTCATATTGTTACAGCATCTTTGTAATACTTTGCACCATGGAGCACTCGAAACATTTTTTTATAAGCTGCTAGTTCGCCGTCTGAGACCCCACAATTTCTTCAATTTTTATGAACAATTATTGTATAAAACTGAATTAATTCGTTGCAATATTAAAATTTATGACAACAATGTCCCTCATTCATCCATCGTTCATATTTGGGTTCATACTCGTATGACTTCAGTCATAAAGTACTTATAAAACACACTCGAAGGAAATTCTTAAGTGGCCAGTCTGAATCATATCTCAATCCATGGAGTTTGATAGCAAAGTATTATTGAAAATTATTTAGGTACGTATCGACAATAATGTGTACTTACCTAGCAATTAAAGAAGTGCGATGCGAAAGGAACAGCACTATCCGATTTTTTTGATTTACACTTCATAGTAATTAGCATTTAATCAGCAGTAACAACTACGAATTGAATCGAAAGAGGTTGTTCAAAAAATGTGAATGCTGCGAAACGCCTAGTGTGTGGCAAGCCCTAAATCATAAAGAGTTAGAGATAACAATAACAAACGTTGCCAGCTCATCCTAAGGCATTGTTTTACTGGTGAAGCAAAAATAATTTATTTATTAGTATGAAAACTTAAAAAAAAATTAAATTCATATTTCGACTTGGGTTCATATAACATTTTTTATTCCTTATGACCTCAGGTATACGCTGGTAAAGTTATGCGGGTTCCTCAGGAGCACCCTGTATATACAATTTATAAATGCAAAAGTGAAAGTTTGGGTGTTTAGATGTTTAGATGTTTTGATTGGATGTGTGTTACTCAATGACGCTTAAACGGCTCAACTGATTTGGATGAAATTTAGCACGAAGATGGTTTATAGCCTGGATTTAAATATAGGATAGCTTTATCCCGGGTCCACGCAGACGAAGTCGCGGGCGGAAGCTAGTTATTAAATAAGTGATAAAACTGGCCAAGATCGAGTCGGACTTACGTAGCGGTGGAACGCGCCAGGTGGACTGCGGGGTTAGACGGCGACCCGATCGGCGCCCAGCGAGGGCCGCTGAAAGATTTGCTTATTTTTTTCCATTGGGGCCTCGGAGACAGAATTAATTGTAATCCAGACTATTTAAATAGGAGTTCGACGTTTTTTTTTCTCGATTAGTAGGCTGCCACGGGCCGTGTGCCTTTGAACGTGTTGACACTTATGCAATTTCAGATCTTTTTTACAACGGATATTACCAATAATTTAATTCATGATTATGAGTCACAAATTCTATGAAAAAGAAACATTATTAATGCTTGAATTATATAATTTCCGTAACTTCGCAAACAGATCATTTTATCAGTCCATATTGTTTGGCCCAGGTTGGGGTCGTGTTGGACTAAACTCGGCATAAATTAAAAACGATAAGACTGCATGAATGCATTGAAATCCATAACCGTCGTTCTTAATGGTTAAGTTTTCTTTGTTTTTACATGGGACAGAGATTTTCTCGGATTGAATACTACGAAAAATCGATTGATATACAAAAAGAAACAAAAACCAATAACTGATCGTTTACCAAAAAAAAAACAAAATAAACTGATAAAAAGAAAACAAAAAACTTTCTCATCGCTGGGGTTCGACCTCGCAGCCATCAACAAAGAAGATTAACCATTCAGCCTTTTGCAAGAAAATACGGTAAAAACTAATTCAGCCTCAGTATCTATACGAGAAGCTGACATTCACTGCCCGGCCGACCAGAGGTGCGATCCGTCTTGTTTGCCCAAGACACGGTAAATCGGCAGCATTTCGTGGCAGTTTTCGCTATTCAGCCACGAAATGCTGAAACAACATCCCTCCGCGTATTCGTAATTCGTTAACTAAGTACTTTTAAGCTCCACTTCAAAAAATATCTATTTACCCTACAACTCTCCTAGCCCGTGTCGTTAACTATTTCATATATTTTTGTTAGTCGTATATAGCTGTATAGCGTCACGTTAGTCTCAAAAATCGTCATAATTTATCCCATATAATTATTATCCAATATTCTGTTATATAGTCAGTTTCCTTAATACGCGTAGTACTTAATATGCATGCAACTTGCCATGTACAAACCTACTCCTAACTCTTCTTATAAGTAATCAAATATTATATTCTTAAATAAAATTAATTTGATTATTAATTAATAAATTAATTAATTACAATTACACTGGGTATGTAAACGTTAATTCATCATTTTATCCCTAAATGTAGGTTTTAGTACCACGTTTGCCACTTTTTGCTGTTCGGAACTACCTTACAGCCCTGGGCTCCACGGAAGACCAGCGCTGTGGCATTGTTTAATGTCAGAGCATATGCTGAGTGGTGACCACTTACGGCCACTATAGCAGCACCACCAGTCTTCCTTACGTACACGTTATTTTTAGTTTATGCTGGTATTTATTAAGTTTCTTTTTATACATTGTGTTTTCTAATTAAGAACGAAATTGTGATGTGGTGTTATTTTGGCTGGCAATTAATTCATTTCTATTCTATTTACGGAAAAGACCAAGCTAGATCGGTTTCTCGGCCCCGTAAATTCCTATACTTACTGCAAATTTCATCAGAACATGATTTCAAATAAAAATCTATAAATATAGGTTTATTATATACAAATATTGCTCGTTTAATAGTATCGAATAAGACCGGTAGCGCCATCTATTATGGAGTTCTTCACTCTGGATTTCTAAATACAAACTTTGAAGAAAGTTTTAATCCCTTTAGAAGATGAATTCTCAAAAACGCTGAAATTGTTGCCACTGCCTCGAAAAGCAGTCTTTTATCCTTTAAAACCAGAGGGCAAAAACGCATTTTATCCACTAGTGGGGAAAGTAATTTGACCTTGGAGCGTGTTTAAGTAGCTTTTGACAGATAACAAAATGTAAAACGCTCATAATAATACAAAAATTTCACAGATGATGTATTTCTGTTACCACTATCGCTATAAGAACAAATACTAAAAACAGAATAAAATAAATATCTAAGAACTTTTAAAAAATTGCTTGTTGCCTTAATCCGGCGCTGGGTCTCAAAATGTATGGGAAAACTAAAATCCGACCCGCACTTGACCAAAATTCTACTTGATATTACTTAACGGGCTCCCATACGCCTCGATCTGAATCCTTTAGTTTTCTATGTTTTTTGTAGCTTATTATATTAACAACAACGGCTTTAAGCAATATAGTATCCCATATTTACTTCAAAGTTCATTGCTTTAGAGATATTTGGCATCAAAGTTGAACAATTTTAGGCCAAAAAACTGTTTTTCTGGCCATAACTTTTGTGTTAATTAGTTAGATTATAAAAACTAAATTATAGATAAGTTCAGTATGTATGAGTAGGTATGAGTTTCGAGTGTATAAAAGTTTTAATGAGTGAGGTGTCGGGTTTTGTATTTTTACAGACCCTTCTTTAAAAATGGATAATAGGTATATCTGATTAACATTTTTCAAGTTATATTCAATATCAAAAATGTTAAACAGAAATCAAACTTTCCCATATCTATCGAAACGCCCGGCAGTGCTTGTCGACGTCAGCATCCTCCACGACGAGAACCTAGTGAAAGCTGAGAAGGACAAAGCCAGCAAGTAAAGCCTAAACTAACCTAGACCTGGCTCATGAGGTAACCACCATGTGGAATGTTGATTCAACGATCATTTTCCCGATAGTTGTTTTTGCAAACGGTCTAATAGCGAAGAGTCTCGACCAACAGTTCAATAGACTCTCCCGCAGATTGCTAGGTCAAGGGTCAGAGACAGAGTTTGGCACAAAGCACTTCTAGCAAAACTTCCATCCTATGGGCTCCCAGAGAAATTATGCGAGTGGGTCAGCAGCTTTTTAGCAGACAGAAGCATAAAGGTCGTAGTCGACGGTGAATGCTCTGACCCCATGTCTGTAAATGCTGCCCCCAAGGCTGTGTGCTATCACCCACGCTGTTCCTCCTGCATATCAATGACAAATCAGCGGCATTCATTGTTATGCGGATGATAGTACGGGTGATGCCTTTTACACCGGCCGTGCCAATATTTCTCGGGAAAACGTCATTGAGAGTCGAAACAAACTTGTGTCTGAAATTGAGTCTTCCCTAAAAGAAGTCTCAGAATGGGGCCGACTTAATCTAGTCCGTTTTAACCCCACGAAGACACAAGTTTGTGCATTTACCGCAAAAAAGTTAGCGTTTCCGGCATCTCCACGATTTGAGAGCACTCCCCTAACAGCCACAGCCAGCATCGGTATCCTTGGCGTCGACATTTCGAAAGAAGTCCAGTTCCGCGGCCACTTGGAGGGTAAGGCCAAATTAGCCTCGATGAAGCTCGGTGTGCTCAACAGATCGAGACAGTATTTCACGCCGGCTCACCGCCTACAGCTCTATAAGGCGCAGGTCCGTCCACATATGGAATACTGTTATCATCTGTGGGCTGGGGCTCCTCAGTACCAACTCCTCCCTCTAGACCGCATTCAACGGAGAGCGATTCGAATTGTCGGCTGCCAGCGTGTTTCCGATCGGCTTGATCCCTTAGCACTGCGTAGATATGTAGCCTCGCTTTGCATTTTCTACCGCATGTACAATGGGGAGTGTTCCGAAGAATTGTTCGGATTAATCCCCGCCGCTTCCTTCCGCCATCGCCCTACGCGACAGCTCTTCCATTCTCACCACGTAGATGGTTGGCAGTCCTCAACTGTGCGTTTCTCCCGAAACTTTCTGCCTCGCACAGCCAAACTCTGGAATGAATTGTCGCCTGCGGTATTTCCGGACCGTTACAACCTTCAAGCCTTCAAGAAAAGAGCGTACTCCCATCTTAAAGGCCGGCAACGCACCTACAACTCTTCTGGTGTTGTAAGTGTCCATGGGCGTCGATTATCGCTTACCATCAGGTGATTCGACTGCTCGTTTGCCTCCTATATCATAAAAAAAAACAAAAAACAATAGGCTATATACTACTGGTCACTGCGTTGGTAGTCAGGTCAGGAGGTGCATTCTGGTACGCCCTAATCCTCCCTTGCTGGCTTTGTCCTTCTCGTCTCGGCCTTCACGAGTTTCTCGTAATGAGGGATGCTAATGTCGAGCACTGCCTTCTTTTTACAAGCTTTATATTAACTTGACTTGTTCGTATGTAAGTATGTAAGTTGTCCGTCAAATCTTGCAAGTTAAATTTGACCCACTTCCCGGTGACCGATTGAGCTGAAATTTTGGGTATAAGTATAGTTTGGATGACAATTCAATATTATTGTACCATCGAGCTGATCTGATGATGGAGACAGAAGGTGGCCATAGGAACTCCGTAATAAAACCACATAACCCCATCGAGTTTGGGCTCGCTAGAATCGTCTCAATGAGCAGTTGATGATGGTATACAGAAAAGTACAGTCGGCAATAAAAGCTTGTACCAAAAATGAAATTTTTGACAGAAACTTATTATCAATATGTTTTACTGGATTTAACATGTTGTAATAATGTTAACGGTTAAAGTTTCTAAGTGCATATATCTAACGAGACAGAACTGCCATTACATTTATTTTGTCTGAAAAGTGTATTCTTCCCAGTATAGCGATCATTTGAGAGTTTTCATACGTTGTTTACATAACAAAATATTTTTTTTGTAATCGCCGGAACGGAGAGAATTCCAATGTTCTAATCGCCAGGATCCTAGAGAAATTAAAATCACCATAACTCAAATACCGCGTTTGCTATTACAGTGCTAAAGTATTTAAATAGGCAATTGTCGTGTACGGATTCCATTTTCAGTCATATTGTTTGGAAATAATGAAGGAATAAAAAGGGTGGTGGCAATTAGGCTGAGAACGCCCGCAGTGAGAATGGCCGTAATTATTATTACTACTGTAAAATAAAATAAAATAAACAAAGTTGTTTTGCATGTTTCCTCGCTACAGTGAGATGAAAAGTTTTGTGTTACACACGGGTGCAAATGTATTTCACTTCTTGTGTGTTGAAACACTCGCTACGCTCAGGATTCTATTTAGGATTCAACTATAACATCCATTCGCTTGCACGTATTTCAATTTCACACTCGCGGGTAAAATGTAAAATACAACTTTGCACCCTTGTATAACAAATAACTATTCTTGTGTTTTTTTTAAAGAATCTTTTTACGGGGTTTCAAGTCCAACGCATACAATTTTTCAATCCTTACATCACCTTCCGAAGAAATTATATCTAAAAAAAGGCCATCTAAACTACAATATTTGAAAATGCCATCAAAATCTGTTCAGTAGTTTTTGCTAGAATTTGCCAACCAAAATTATACTGGTTGTCATCGCCGCCACGCGGCGTCCACTTGACAACAAAAGACGGCGCTATTGCGTATACACGACTTTATCCATATCGGTTAGTCTCAAATTTGGTCTGCGGGTCACCTTAATTTCATCAAACTATGGTTATGGTTATGTTACGATATGGTTTGGCGGAGTTTAGACGCCGACAAAAAACTGGAGAATGACCTACTAAGGCTGGAATATGTATGGACATTGGTGATCTTCTGCATCGCGCTATTGAAGTTTTTAATTTATGTTGTAGAAATACAATTTCCTTCAGATTCTCCTTATTATGTCTCTGACAACATCAACGAATTTTCACAATTATAATATCAGTGAGATGTTAAGAAATAAGTCCATAGTGATAGGTTTGTAATAATGCTGCACCCTTGCAGGGCGTCACATGTATACCTATCTTGTTGTGTGCCACCTTGTATCCTGTAAAATGTGACATGCAATGTGAAATAAATGAAATGCCTAAAAGGCGTAATTAAAGCCTGCATGCACCAGGGAAATTAAATATGATATTATTCCGTTTTGAGAGCGAGAATAGAGCACTAGCACTGATGCGCCCTCAAACCCTATGACTGATCTCTTTTCGCACCTACAGTAGGTATCAAAAATATTATTTGCATCTATCCGCATTTTGATAACAAAATATCGCAAATGAGGTACCTACTTTTGATTTAATTTAATATGTATATACATTCAAAGAAAATCCACTATTTCTGTTTAACAGTTATTTAAGTGTTGATTATTTCGATAACTCACCTTCAAAGGGTATATTTCCGTCATCATGATGAATGGTAGACAGTAAAACCCAAGTGTAGAAAAAAACGTATAACATACGAACATGATTAAGGGATACCAGTGAGGTTCTGAACTGTACGTAAGATGAACGAAGATCGCCACACAACTAACACCCACACCAATACCTGGAAACATTGTAAGCACAGTCATATACTATAGAAGAAAGTGGGCGGATAATTTTCTTAGCGTTATTCCCGGTTGTGCCCTAAAGGAGCCTGGGGTCCGCTTTGACACCTTAGCCCAAGATTTGGCATAGGTACTAGTTTTACAAAAGCTACTGCCATCTGACCTTCCAACCCAGAGGGAAAACTAGACCTATTGGGATTAGACCGGCTTCCTCACGATGTTTACCTTCACCGAAAAGCTAACGGTAAGTATTCCGTACATAAGTTCCGAAAAATTCATTGGTAGGTACGAGCTAGGATACGAACCCAAGACCGCCGCTTGACAGCCGCATGCCTGAACCACTAGGCTACCGTAGCTCTCGTGGGCGGATAATTTTCTCACTTTACTAAATTCATTTATGGTGTGACACTCTTTGGGGGTGGCCAATGTCCAGCAGTGGACGTATTTGGCTGATATGATGATGATGATGATGATTTAAGGTGTAAAAAACATTACATTTTAAATTTGGTGTCTCTCATAAACATAATTGACCAGTCAAATCGCTAAAATCGCAAACTGGTAGTATGATTTTTTAACCGACTTCAAAAAAAAGGAGGAGGTTCTCAATTCGGTTGTATTTTTTTATCATTTTTTTTCAATGTTTGGTACCTCAGAACTCCGTCATTGATGAGCCGATTCGTAGATATTTTTTTTGTTTGTAAGTATAAGCTTCCAGGTGGGTCCTATTTTTTCAAAAATTCAATTGGATGATGGGATCTATGAGGAATTGAGGGAACTCCTCAATTATATTAGGCACGCGTGTAGTAGTTTTGGTATTTTCTATTATAACTCGTGTATTTACACCCGGAAATCATAAATTTGGTGGAGTGGAATTGTTGATGAAGACCTTCACTTGTGTCCCTCAGGCCAGAAATAGACAGCGCGGGGTGGCGTCGACTCGCTGGGGATTATTAGTCCGCACAGATGGCCGTCCCATGTACATGGATTATCAGGCTGTAGATTATTGGGCCGTTCATTATCAGCTCGTACAAAATTGGCCTCCAATTATTGCCCCGGACCAAGTTTGCTCAGGGTGATAATGCACGGCCCAATAATGTACAACCTGATAATAGTGATAATCCATGTAGAGTATGGACGCGGATTATTGGGCTGTACATTAATTTGGCCGTGCATTATTGTGGCTGTACATTGACCGGCACCCGAAAGATCTGTGCTAATTTTGCTTGCGAAATATTGGCACTGGTACTCTCAATATAAGTTTTGAACTAAGCGGTTTATAAAAAAGCGTCCTGTGGACAATATAGAGAAAGAAATTCTATACGTTATTAAGTAGACTAAATGTTTTAATTTGAAACCAGAACCAGCTCTGTGGGTTCAATGCTTACCGAGATACAGCTCTCCAAAAACTGATAATTCATGACCCATTTTCCGAATAGACAACGAAATTGGCAATAAGGCAATATTCCAGCGTCGAAGACACCCGAGAGTTGAAGGAACATTTCAAGTACAAGTTGGCTTCATACCAGTGGGCGTAGCATGGTTGCCATTTTATCACTTATCGTTGTGGTAAAGACGCCCATCACGCTCTGACAAGTATGCGAGTGCGAGAGTGACGGATGCCTTATCCACAACGATAACTGATAAAATGGCAACCGTGCTACGCCCGCTGGTATGAAGCCAACTTGTACTTGAAATGTTCCTTCAACTCTCGGGTGTCTTCGACGCTGGAATATTGCCTTATTGCCAATTTCGTTGTCTATTCGGAAAATGGGTCATGAATTATCAGTTTTTGGAGAGCTGTATCTCGGTAAGCATTGAACCCACAGAGCTGGTTCTGGTTTCAAATTAAAACATTTAGTCTACTTAATAACGTATAGAATTTCTTTTTAAAACTTATATTGAGAATACCAAAAGAAGTGCGACAAGTTCGGGGTTTTTCGAGTGCTGCAAAGCTAGCACAGGTCTTTCGAAGCTGTAAACTTACGTTGCGTACTATTAGTAGCCTAATAATATATAAAAAATTAGAACTAGCCGTAAGTTTGCTATTTTAATATTCGATATGACTGGCTTTTTGTAATTTAGGTATAGGCATGTTGTTGAATCGTTTTTTTTCAGTACTTTTTTAACAGGACTTTTAGCAGTAATGTCGAATGTCGTACTTAAGTAATATACTAATTGAAAGTAAAGAAAGTAACGGTAAAGGCTGTGATCGAGTTTTTAGTAGAAATATGAATTCCCTAGGTTCGGGATTCAGTAGTAAATGTAATTTCGCTTCAACTGGGATTTTTAGCTATCCAGCGTGCGACTGCACAGACTGTGTAAAATACACCTTAAGTCCCTAACCTATCTTGACTTGCAACCTTGATGTAGACAGGGATAATCTGTTACCCCGAGACCTAAGGCACCTATGGGGAGGAAATTGGGTTTGGCGGAGGGTGATTTTCTCACAGCCGATCAAACAGGTTCATTTGATCGATTGAGGGCTTGAAGTTGTCGTCGCCACTGTCAGAGGATGCTGTAAGGTGAGACCCTACACTCCCGGAGAGTGTCGGATTTTAGGTAATAAAACACCAACGGATAATTGGTAACTAACTGTATTTATTACTTTCTATTCTTTACATACAATGTTTGCCTACAGCACACTATAACATATTTTTCTTAGTATACTGTAGGTGTAAAGTGCAAGATGTGGAGAAAGTGCAGTTAATTTTATTTGATCTTTAGACTTGTTTGTGCATTATTGTGCGGAATCTTAAGATTAACTTAAATACTACCTAGGTCGATGTCGCAATCGTAGGCGCCTTGGGATGCGCGCGATTCTGTTCTCTGAACAATCTGTTTTATTCCATTAAAATATTTTTTTATTTGTCTAAAGTTAACCAGGTAGGTAAGGTAACATTAATAGTACATTGCTTAACGAAGGGCGTAAGTGGAATATCGCGAACAAGAGTCTATCAGAAGCCCGACGCCGAAGGCGGAAGACTTTTGATGACTCGAGTTTGCAATAGTCTTACGCCCGTGTTATTATACACAATGTTTTTCATTACATTTGTGAGGAAATAATAACTATTAAAGACAGAAAAATCTATGTTTCACACAATCGCACCAATCAAAAATTTACGAAGTCAGGCGGTTACGAGTGGAGCGCGCAGCTTCAATACCAATCACAGAGCAGTACAGTAGTATTCTTGCGGCGCTTGGCCAACTAGATTTGCTTAAACCAATCACACACAAGCTCATAACTACCTAGAGAATTATAAAAATCCACAACTCCCGTGGGAACAATTTAGGCCATTGTCCTTCTGTATACAGGCAGAGAATTACACCATTTACGAGCAAGTGTGATGAAAAATACTTTACTGTCGGCATCCAACCTAATGTACAGCAAGCTAACTGATTCAGGCTTCTAATTTATCTAAATAATTAATTACTTACTTGAAGTAATCGCCATCACTTTCCGCCTCAAGTGATACATCAGTACCGACACAAGCATCAAACTGAAGAATCTCGTCGCGCTTATAGCGATGTTACACACATTTGAGTCTATCGACACTTTCGATTCCTGTGAAGAAGAATAACACATGTTACGTACTGTTTACCAGTAGTACAAAGTGTCGTGAAATTGCCAACTGGCTCAATTTGGTGCAACTCTTTAAGTGACGTAGAGAATTTTACCTCTAATACAAAATTAGAGTCACGGTCGCGAAAAATTCTCGACACAGACGAGTAGCTTAGCGTTGAAATCTTGGTATGGTAGCGATGGTTATTAGGCAGGAACCGGAACCGGTTACCATTAACAGGGTATTGGATTCGGTATGTGACAGAATTGTTTTCACAAACCCTATCGATTCAGCAAGCATATCGTCGACTTAACTGAACGCAAGTCAAACCAAATTGATAGAGTTCTTCGGGTAAGCGCTTACCGGAGCTAGAAACCCTTCTCATAAGTTTAGCCTATAGCTATTTTAATTCATATACGCTCAAAATATTCGGCTTATTATTTACAATTAAACGGAAAAGGGTAACTCTATTTAAGGGGTAAGCGGTTAAATATTCGACTCCATGTTTAAAACGGTATCCATGACGATAGGCTGACATTTTATTTGGGTAACACCATGTTGGGTAAATCGAAAGACTTATTCAAATTAAGGGGCTTTCCGGTCCCTGGTTACAGGTGAGGCCTGATACCTGTGCTCCACCTTATAAAATATCATCCCATTTTATAAGGCGGAGCACAGATATTTTAAAGTAGGAAATTGCACCTATTTAGGGCCGTAATTGGTGGGTATTTCTACCCACCAATTGCGGCCCTGCTCCACTAGCACGAGCGCTAAGCGGAAACCAGAGCGTGCAATAATACAAAAACTATTCATATTAATAAATATACTCCTATACCTTGTATAAATAACCTACTAACTTTTATAATCATCACAGTCCACTGGACAAGGATAGCAATTCCACTCATCTGCGCTAATAAAATATAAGTCGCAATGATCGCAAAGGGTAGACACGTAGACCGAGTAAACAATTCTTTAATCTCGGCACAAGCTGATATCCTAATAAAACAATAATTGAATTATTTATTTAGCTGCACTGACACTAATAAAGTCCAGAAATTGGCGCACAGAGGGCTTAGCATGGTTGCCATTTTATTACTTATCGCTGTGGATAAGACTTCCGTCACGTTCCAACAAGTACACAAGTGTGAGAGTGATGGATGTTTTATCGACAACGATAAGTGATAAAATGGCAACCATGCTACGCTCGCAGGTCTTGCATTATCGTTGGAATTCTCCAAAATTACCATTTTATGTAACCACGCAAAAGTGATGTTAGGATTGTTAGGTATACTTAATTATGGCAAAAAGTGAAATGAAAATGAAATGAGGAACACTAAAAAGTAAATCTAGTAGGTAGGTATAATTTATATCATTTGATATCATTTACCTTTCAACGACATGAGTACTCTTAAAGTCTTCCATCGCTTCTAGTTCTAGCTCTAAATTGTAGTCTTTTCCTCTAAATTTCCTCAAAGAGCGTCCGATTATCTCGGGCGACCGATTCTTCTTCATCAAGAAGTGTGGGGTTTCGGGCAGGAACATGGTGATGACGAACAGGCACGCCGTATATCCGGCGCAGATGAAGCATGTGATTTTCCACGAAATCAAGGATCCCAGGAGGCTCTAATAATATAGGTACATTACCTACTGAGCTGAGGCTTAAGAATTAATATACAGCGTGGAACGCAACGATGGACTTTCCCGCGAGAGGAGGATAGTTTACCGTTAGTGCTTACAATTTTCCAAATAAACCATGTTAATATTTCTGACCGTTTCCAAGTTAGAGTTCATTAAACTTTAGTGCAAAAATCTGCATATTACCACTTTAACGGGGAATAAGGTTAATACCATCACTGGTAAGCAATCTTTTAAGGGATGACAGGAATAACTGCCATGGGAAAGTCATCAGAATTTTGCTTGAACCCTGAATAAAAAACAGTAAAATTGACAAATTATCGAGAAGCAAGTCTGTCATGGATGACAGACTTGCATGGAATCATTTAACAGTTACAAAGATCAATAAGGGTTGGCGCCATCATTAAAATAAAGGTCATTTAAGTGTCATTATTGAAAAAAAAACTTCAGTCTTGTGTAATCATTACTATAAGTGTTCGATTCTACTGCCCTTATGACAATATATTTTCTTTAAGGTTCATGGAAAACATCCACCCAGTATACATACATTCACGCCTTGCACTGCGAGCTAATGGGTTTTATGACCGCAGTGCGAACAAATGGGAAAATATATTCCCAGTAGTTCGCAGCGCACCGGCGACATTAAGTGCGGACTAGGGGGATTGCAAATGCCCTTTAGATCGAACTGCGGACAACTGTGAAAGAAAATCCCAGTTGTTCGCGCTACCGGATGCGGACACTGGGAATAGCTCCGCGGCGGCGGCATAGCGGCAGTGTAGACTACACTTCCCAAAAATTCCTTAACCTTTTCGCCGCCAATCCAGCCATCCAAAAGTGACACTGTCACGCCAACATCGTTGTTACAAAAGAAAAAACCGGGCAAGTGCGAGTCTGACTCGCGCGCCGAGGGTTACGTATAAACTTTCATACGCCATATACCCGTCACGACCGGTTTTGAACCAATTTCGATAATTCCTTTTTTATGTGAAAGAAGGCACTTTCAGAATACGTTCATACAAATTTAAAGAATGAATATCAAACACAAAAGTGTTAAATTAAATTACAATCTTAGGTTAAAAATGATTTTTTGTAAAATTAAAATAAAAACGCTAGATAGAGGTTAAATTATAACTTTCCGGTGATATTTACGTTAATCTCAATCTTATATATTTATTTCAAACTTTTTACTTAGTAAACTTCGGAGATAAGGGGGGGAATGGTATTTTTTTCAATAATATCCTTTATAAATAAAAATTTTACCACTGTAGAAAAACAACGAAAAGCTGTTTTAAAATTTCCAACTCGAGCCCTTTCATATGATACCCCACTTGATCTACTAACTAAACTTT
Organism: Epinotia bilunana; assembly: GCA_947049275.1. Taxonomy (NCBI): domain Eukaryota; kingdom Metazoa; phylum Arthropoda; class Insecta; order Lepidoptera; family Tortricidae; genus Epinotia; species Epinotia bilunana. The sequence goes on along the minus strand of OX346259.1, from coordinate 12,771,606 downwards.
GAATTTTTTCCCCTCCGCTTATCCGTAATTTTAGATAGGTATTAAAAATATATATTTAAATTTTTCATGTTCTATACACGTGGATTAACTTTCTTTAAAACTAGGTATTCCAAATTTCAAATGGATAGCATTAGTAATTCCTGAGATTGTGACAGACAGACAGACAGATGGAGAGAGTCGCACCATAAGGGTTCCGTTTTTACCTTATTGGTCCGGAACCCTAAAAACAAACCTAACTTATAAGACTGAAGGTTGCTTTGACAGCTTACGCTATAAAAGTCGTTATTGGCGCTAAGGACGATAAGGTCACGACAAGGCACGACAACTTCAGGTGTTCTTGGCGTTAAAGGGATAATTAATATTAGAAGGCCTGCTGAATCAGCCCCGCAAACGAGCATGTGTTCTGATATGATCTGTAAGGTAAATCCGAGAATAATCGTTCGTTTGTCTGGTTTAAACCCACTATAGGATCGGAAATTGTTTGTAGAAATGCCAAACTATTAAACCTGGATGGTGATCCCAAGAGAGGTGCTAAGAGGCGAGAAGGACCCCAGCACCCCGCGCAAGTTTGGCAGCGCGATCTCGGCGATGTAGACGCGCGGCGGCGCCGTAGCCATCCCGCAGCCGAAGCCTGTTAATGCGCGCCCTGAAATATAATGGCTCTTCTACATGATGGCCCATCCTAATGGCCCACTAGGATGGGCCAGCGTGTAGAGAGGGTAGTGGTGTCAGATGGCTTATGGCGCGGCGATGTCTTTCTCCGTCTAACGCATAGTTGCGTCCTGTACGATTGGGTCGTGATGGCCCACTGTATAGAGCAGGCTTAACAAATATAACTACTCAACCGGTCTTTCGTCGGGGATGCGATCAGCGGTGGACGCCTTGCTTCTTAAGCGGAGCTTCTGACGCTGATTGCATCGACTAACCAAACTACCGAACAACGTCGCTTTGGGTATAAGCAAACTTGACATTTTGAAACTACGTGTTGGATTGTAACGAAACTTTGCATATACAATGGCATAAGGTATATCTATGTCTGTAATTAGTTTATGTAGCTTCACATACCATATTAAAAAGTTCCTAAATATTCGTTTTATTCTATTTTTTAGTATTTGTTGTTATAGCGGCGACAGAAATACATCATCTGTGAAATTTTTGTATTATTAGCGTTTTAAGTTTTGTTATCTGTCATAAGCTACTTAAACTTTACTTTCCCCACTGGATAAAATGCGTTTTCGCCGACTGGTTTTAAAGAATAAAAGACGGCTTTTCGAGGCAGTGAGCGGAAAATAATAATATGGTATGTTCCTGAACTTTGTCACAAAAATAGTAAATAAATCTATATCTTCGTGCAATGAAATTTAGTTTATGTACTTAGGTATATCTACTTGTATCTACCTTTGATCAGGAATGATAAAATAATCACACTCACGAGAACCTAATTAAATAAATTTCACAGTGATTCGATACCTACTTTTATCTATAAACATGATATCTTAGGGATTAACATTACGAAACAAGAAAAATACTAACCAATGATGATATGTGTGACATTTCTTGCAAAGCCTGTGTACATCCAACCCGCGAAAAGAGGCACGGTGCCCAATGTAATAGCGAAGCTGCGGCCGCAGCTGTCCATCACGAATCCAGTGAGCAAGTTCCCAATGGGTACGAACAGGTACACGATACTTACTAGAACAGTCACAAATTAACGTTAAAAGCCTAATATAAAAAAAGGTTGATATGTTGTCCATACGAAATACCGTGTTTAAAAATGGCCAGGCTTACGCACAAATGAAAGTCTGCGAATATTGCAGATACACACTAAAAATGGGTATCAAATGAGAGCAGGACGGTATGCTTATTTCCGGGAGCGAAAAAGAGACAAGTAAATGTGTTGTAACGTACGATGCAGATTATTAGGTTAGTACAGGAAAAGTTTATGTATCGCCAGATCGGCCAAAGAAGGCCCTAATTGTATGAGTAATCTAATTAGGACAAACTATCACAGTTACATTGTAAAACTTAAAATAAGTAAGTAAAAAGAGTCCTAGAATAAAGAGACCTGCGTGTAAAATATTTTGAGTCAGTTTACTTTACCAGACGCAATGTTATGTTTAAGACGTCTATCTGAGTACTATCAATAAAGTAAATAAGAATAAATCCCAATGAGATTATTCTACTTGAGATTAATTAACGATGTAAATTTATTACCGTAAAATGGGGTGAGTAGGGTGAAAACTGACATTCAAACCTCGATTACATTTTATTTTTACTTATACAAACTGAATGGTTTATATAATAAGTGTTCCGGACGTTTGTATTTTAGTTTTTATTTTATTTTGGGTAGTTCCATTTCATAACTGACGATAAACAGGAAAACCCACCTCACCCCGTAGTCCCTCGTAATTGGGGTGAGATGGGTTTTCATACAAATGTGATTTTGGAAGATTGTTGGATCATTTTTTTTATTATTATGAGTATTACTATAGCTCCATTTTAAATTGGAATACATTATTTTTGTAGCAGTAGCCTTAAAAAACCATCTCACCTCCCTTTCATACCTTCTCTCCCCATTCATAACCCAACTCTCTCCGCGAACCCTACTCACCCCATTTTACGGTATAGAGAAAATGGGCGTGAAATTATGTAACCGCCAATCAATAATGTAAACATTTTATTCAATCACTAACCAGGAAATCCCGATTACACCGGGCTGCCGATACCACTATTGTATAAGCCTTTTTAGAATATAAACAGGCTAAAATCCATGGCAATTTGTGTCAGCCGAGTCCTCTTGAGAAGAGAACAACCAATGCGAATGAGAACATATGAAAGTATATGAATGTTTAGGAAAAATATGTAGGGAAGTGATAGGAAGTATACATAAGTATAGTTACAATAGCAAAGTGGTAGAAAAGTTCAAATATAATCTATTATTCAACTCGTCAGTTTGTTTTTATATCCCATCTCCGGTAAATAGGTAAAGGTAACAGCCGAATTTACAACTCGAGAGTCGTATCTGCGAGCTATCGTGGGCTGCCGTAGTACGCTTACCATGAGTTTGACAATGACGGCTTACGCTAACGAGTATCGAGTTTTCTATCTGTGCATCCCGCTCGTACTGTCAAAGTGCAATAGAGATAGAAAACTCGATTCTCGTTAACAAAAGGGGCAATGTCAAACTCATGGTAGCCGTACAGGTATCAAGTGGGCTGTCGAGGATGCTATTCGGTCGTACCTGCGCGCACCGCGCAGCGCAGTATTCAGATAACTGCCAGAGCACGAAAAGGTGGCGCTGGCGTGTCGCAGCCGTGTCTCTGGGAAGTATCATTGTTAGGTGACTGTAGAGTGGCATGCGCCGCGGCTCTAGACGTATTGCGATAGTCAGTAGAGAGTCAGTCACTCAGTCGGCGGCACAAAACCGTTCTATAGCGCGGTACAGCGCAGCAAGTCGAGCGACGTCGACAGCGCGTGAGTGCTACGCGCCGTAAGAAGCGGTGCGTCGTGCACCGTAATGATGTCACGATCAGAAAATAAGTAGACGAATGAACCGCATTATTAATAATCCATGATTATAACATATACAATTAGTCTTCGTCTTTTTTGTTAAATGTCTACAACTCACAAAGGCAAATTAATTAAAAATATTATCATACCTAATTATTGTGAATAAATATTACATGCATGATCTGAACTAAAGTTATATTTCCAAGTTTAACATCGCGCTAGGTTTTTTGAAGTCACTAAAAGGGCGCAATTAGTTTGAAAAATGAAGTCTATCAACAGTTTACCAACTAAAGTTAGAGCACCAATCAGCGCCCAAATCCCATACATTTATTCTCTAGTTCGAGGCGCGCCGATTCGGTATTATGTGTAGGTAAATCACTTTTCTTAGTTCGGTAAATGGTACAAACCACAGAAACTGACCTTTAAAAATATTTTTAGCATCGATCCATTCTTTCTTAAGTAGGCTATTAATTTCTAGGTACATTTAAATGATGCCAAATTTATGTAACTTGCAACTGTACCTACTTGTGTTCATGACATAACCCTATGAAACTCGTAGACCTTATTTAAAAAATAAACGTACAATTCAGGTCTTAAGCGTTCGGTGAAACGTACTTTCACCTTATTTAGGTAAAAAGGGAACACCGAAAAACACCGTAGAGTTGAATTTGGACTCAGATGATTGTATAAATAGGTTAGGTTAGATTAATATTATATCCTGAAAAATCATAAATTCCTTCAGTAGAACGTGGTTTTCAGAATTATGCAATTCGGAAAAAATGTGCTTTCATATAAATGACTCTTCGGAATAATGTAGTGTACCTCACTAACCAAGCCATGCTCCCTCGCTCAGCGACGACTCTAAGCCCTCCGCTTCGATGTGCTTTCAGATAAATGACTCTTCGGAATAATGTAGTGTACCTCACTAACCAAGCCATGCTCCCTCGCTCAGCGACGACTCCAAGCCCTCCGCTTCGATCTGGGGCTGCATCACAGCTCCGAACCCGTACGCCATGCCGATGCTGATCTCCACAGAGCACGAGCAGAGCGCGTACATCACCTGCGTCAAATAGACATAATATTAGATTGTATGACAAGGTTCTAAAATAAGCCATATTACCACAACAAAATATTGACACAACGAATAAAAGCCTCTGACTGACCATCCAATAGCCGCGTCCAAACGGCCGAGCGCGGCGGACAGCATACGGGGCATACGATAAAGCGAGATAGACAGCAGTATATTCCGCTCAATCTTCATAGCGTATGTCATGTATGCAGTCAACCACGCTTGAAGGTTTGGACGCGGCTATAGACGGTCAGAGGCTTTTTAGGGTTCCGTACCAAAAAAGGTAAAACAGGAACCCTTATGGTGCGACTCCGTCCGTCTGTCTGTCTGTCTGTCTGTCACAAAGTGAAATATATCACGAACTACTTAAGCTATCAATTTGAAATTTGGAATGGTTTTAAATGAGTTATCCACGTGCATGGAAAATGAGAAATTTAAATAAACATTTTAATTTTCTATGAAAAATTACAAATATCAGGGGGGGCAAAAATATTCAACTATTAGGTCAAGTGGGGTATCATATGAAAGGGCTTGAGTTGTACTTATTGAAACAGTTTTTCTTTTTTTTCTACATTGGTAAAATTTTGATTTATGGAGGAAAATGTAAAAAAAAAATACCATTCCCCCCCCCCCTTATCTCCAAAGTTATCCAAGCGAAAAATTTGATATAATTACTTGTGATTAAGATAAACATAAATATTACTGGAAAAGTATAACTTTTTCTATATCTAGCGTATTTCTTGTTTTATTTTCCAAAATCATTTCCTAGTTAAGTTTGCAATTTAATCAACTTTATAAGTATTTATTTCTTTTGAAATTCCTATACGACTATAATAGAAGTACTCTCTTTCAAAAAAATAATAATAATCGAGATTGGTTCCGTGATAAACAATAATCGCTAAAACACCAACATACATACTAAGCTGGTTGCCCTTGCACGTTAGTACCAAATAGGGCTGATAGATGGCGCTGACCCCATTCCTACATCGCGCTGTTACGATTTTTCTAGAATGAATGGGGTTGGGACGGGTCAATAGCAGGTCAAAAATAATTCGTGATACAAATGTCTTGGTAGTTCGATGGTCTTGGTGTAAAAGTTATTCGTTGTTTGAAATTGCATTCTGTTGTGTTGGGTTAAAATAAGTACCAGGCGAAATTTACTTCGGTCTATTTGTCGTATTCGTTGGGTTTTGGCTTCGCAATGGGAAAAACTGAAGCGGATCGGCTAGGAAAAAACTAAATAAAATATACTCATTGATACATTGAGGTATTAGAATTCGTTGTTTTCTCTTCTTTTTCTTACGAGGGTAATTTATATTTTACGGGTTTATAAAAGCTTAAAGAGAAAATTTTATATGGATGTTGAATACTCTTTGTTTATGTTTCGTTAGTATTCCAAGACCAACAAGGCGAGGATACCAACAGCCGAAGTACACAATAAACTTCATGAAACAAACTTAAAATAAAAAAAATTAAATGAAAATTTATTTGAGATAAAACGAGTCACAAGATGACAACAATATTGGGGCAATAGTAGGTAAAAGACCTGTGTCAGGAAGTCCCGCTCCTCCATTATGCCTGTTGTTATACGCTAAATCAAATTAAGTTTATTTTATAGAGTAAGTTGTAAGCTTACTTTCTATTTAGACGAAAAAGGCTACACGTAAACGATAACGCCAGCCTGAGTGTGTGGGTGTACGCGTGTGTACGTGTTTCTGTGTGTGTGCCTGTGCGTGCGTGCGCGCGCGTCCGCGCGTCTGCGTGTGTGTGTGTGTCTGTGAGTGTGTGTCTCACACAAGACGACGCGCGAGCTCTCTCGATTTTTCTCGCACTATACGTCTCTAAGTTTTCTAATAAGTAAAAAATCGAGAGAGCTCGTCGTCTTGTGATAGCCGTGCTGTTAATACATACCTACGTGTGTGAATAACCCACCTGCCGGAAACCCGTCTGCGTCCAAATCCCTGGCTCTTTGTTTACACGCTCGTTCATGGTTGCATTGACATTACACTTTTGTATGCAGTTAATTTAAAATATATTGTTTTCAATTTAACCTCATCTGACATTGCTTGGTGTTGTGACGGAACTACTGTCGTACTTCTGTCAATATCTGAGACAAGTAATGAAAGAAAGGTTGCATGGTCGTTTACTTCTTTATCATGGACCTAGAATACTCTGGACAGATTATGGTAATAATAATAATACCACGTGCGAGCGAGCTGGTAGCATACAAAGCTCGATAAGTGTGACAGAAAGGGAAATATCATTGTCCTTGTCATAGTTCCACTTTTTTTTATTTGCCACAACTGATTTAGTATGAAATTGTGGCACATACCTAAACCATTACCCGTCCAAATTAAGTAAGTTGTTTATGGCAAGTAAACCAGTTCTTAATTTAGCTGCATAGGAGTCTTTCCGTCCCTCACTGTGGCATCACGTACAGCCTGTCCAGAGTATTCTAGGTTCATGTTCTTTATCTTAAAAAAGAGTAGGTATATAGGAAACTAACCTCTACTACTATTACCTACTTATTCTGTGCCCCTTACCGCGACCTATATACCTAGATTTTTAGGCACCTACCTATACTACTCAAAATAAAATAGGGGCCACAAGTATGGTGATCGTTACGTGAAAATTATATTAAAGTTTTTTTTTTTCTAGCTTTTAGACTTGAACTCCAGCATGAAAGAGGTTAGATTCTGCCTTCAGAATACATTCGTATCCTTATACGGGAGTTCATTAATTAGCCACTTATCAATTAGTTTATGTCAAATAATTACAATGGCCCTTATTTTGTTTTGAGCAGTATGTATCATATTTGTTTCAAGATTTTCTATTTTATTACTTATTCTGTGGTTATAACTAAGGTACAGTCAGCATCAGAAGTAGCTAAGCAAAATAATACGCTCAAAATGACCATGACCTTCACAGATCCTTATTCCCTTGATGTTAGAGTTCATGGCTAGATAATTTTGAGCACTAGGACTGCTTAGCAACTTCTGATGCTGACTATACAAACAAGGTACAAACATAAAATATTGCTGAGTCTAAAGAACGGAATGGCGATTAGGTACTATCGACAACACAGCTAACTGACCAGCGGTGCACCTTAAGTGCATTGTAATAATAATAAGGTTCTAATATAAACAGGATGGTCAGTTGTCGTTGTGGGTCGGTGTGTGTCGTTGTTGTGGGTTGTCGTTTGTACACTCCACCAGACAACAGCTTAGGCTTTTAAATATATGATGATGATGGTGAGAAAGAAATGACTGGCGTGATAATTGATTTCTTATCTGCGGGAGACCATATAACACTTACAATGTCGGAAATAAATCTCACAATACAGATTCAAACATTTATTTGGTTTTAAAGAAGCGCGGGTATATGAACGGGCGGGTGTACCGGTTGTTGGCGAACTCGGCGGTGAAGTGCGCGCGCAGGCTGCGCGAGCGCAGGCGGTCCTCCGCGTTCTGCGCGAACTCCGCAAGCAGCTTGAGTAGCGAGCCGCGGGAGATCTTGCCGAATTCTATACCGGTTGCCGTTCCCTTGCTTTTGGTGTCTGGCTTCCACACTGGAAAAAAGATATCCAGCCATAATCTAATGGATTATCCCGTGACCATGGATGGATGGTGCAACACATCCGTAACGTCGGGAGACCTCAGTGAGGTAAATAAATAATTTAATTATACGCGATTAAGTCCCGTTTAGTATAAATAACGTGTGAGAATCGTGAAAGTTTAAATCAATGTAATGGATTAACTAAATAATCGACATGATTGTACTGGCTTTTATTTAGTTTCACCGTCCCGGTGTGCATGTACTCAAGCACACATGCATGTAAGTCAAAAATCTTGAAAATCGGATTTACCAGCTTTCCCGCGGCTTTAAACTCTTGCGCTTTATATACACATATTTAAGTATACCCGACCCGTGTAAAATGATAATATAAACCTTTACCTGGTCCGAATTGGGGAACGGAAGATGGCCATAGAAACAAGCGAACGAAAATAAATAGAAACTCCCAAATCACTCATGACAAAACTTTCGTGTGATGGTTAGTTAGAATAGCCTTGACGAGTGTGCAAAAAAGTAAATTAGGGAACTACAGCTAGTTTTGAAAACTAAATTTTTAACAAACTGTTATTTTGTATACACAGAATACAGAGAGAATTCGGAACTCAACATGTAGTGACCGCTTGCTTGCCGTGTAAAACCTCTCTAGACTTCCAACCCCTACACTAATTCATAACCAGTTAGTTAAGATCACAAATACTTCAAAATCATCTAGCGTCTCTTCGACCGAACTCATTGCTGCTGCCCATCGTGTAGCATCCACTCTGGGTATCTGTGGATACACACGGCCTACGTGGCCAATCCAACTCCATTGCCATAGTAGGTAGGTACCTAGTCTTATCATAGATATAATATGGGGAAAATGACGGGTAAGTACGCGGAATAAAAATCAGAATTAAAATAAAACTTACATTTTTTATATCCTCCTAGTTGTAAATCCTTTAAATATAGCGGCACTTCAGCATGGGCGAAGGCCCACGTGAGGGCTAGCAAACAGTAAACGTATATCGCCATGCTCCACACAATAGGTGCCGCCCGCCGCCCGCTGGCTTCCGTCGCCTGCTGATAAGGATGCAGATGTTGTTCCTAGGAGCTAGCCGCAGTGTTTGTTTACTCAAGAATGGAGCTACAAACTCCGCATTTAAGTAGAGTAGAGGCTTTTCGCTGAGACCATATGGGGAGACGAAATAATACACCGATGTTTCTATATTTGTTATAACAATTATTTATTTATAATTATCTACCTACTTAAATGTAATGTAAATTTATCACAAAATACTTTTCGCTCTTATTTACAACAAAATCCGTCTATCTACAATATCATGAGCACCATATATGTAGGACTCGTTATTGGGAATTATGAAAGAAAATATTTAAGAATAAACTAAAACCGGTTCCTTGAAATTCCGGGTGGACAAAAGAGCATTTTCAGTAATTGGCAATTTATTTGACTTTAGGTACTATCGACAAAATTGAATCCTGACCCACCATGGACCCTAGTTACAATTAACTGACATATTAACGTCGTATGATCTTACGTATGTTCGTTAATTGTAACAAGGTTCTATGGTGGGTCATGATTCAGTTGGTTCGATAGTACTAATATCCAATTTACTGCTGCCATGTACTGATAACATACATAACGATTCTGTTCCTCATGTAGGGCATTCTACTGAATTATATAGAAAATCAACATTGGAACAAGTATTATATCCTATTGCTAGGGACGTTTAAACAGAGCTCGGTTACAAAACTGCACTGTACACTGGTGTAACAATCAATAAATTATTTATTTTAAAATGTATAACAAAGATCTTACAATATTTAGTTCATGGCACATTTTTAACTAGTTTGACTATGAATGTACCTGTTTACGCAAACTATTGACTACTTAAACGTATATTTGTAATAATACTAGTTTAATTTAAATCTCTTCATCTTTTATTCACACTAATAACAATAAAAGGCACAAAGGTAAATGAGGCACATATACGATTATAAGACTTTGTATCTATTGAAAATCGCCCTGCTGAAACGAAGTGCAGCCAAACCGCTTTTTTTAAAACGCGTTGATGTCTTTCTGTAAATCGAGCCTCGTGATAAAAGTCATTTTATTTCTGTGTACAATTGAATAATTATTATTTCTATTGTCCATAGAGCATAAACTTTTGCATCAGAATAAAAGTATTCAATTGCGTTATGGTTTAATAGGTTCTAATTTAAAGATTATAGTCGACGAGTATAAAATAGTGTTTTTCGTAGCTAGTTAGTTTCAGACTAAGCCCGCTTTTACCTACGCCTATTGGCGGTCGATACGGCATAACAATTGTACGTAAACGCGGCCTAAATGAATAATAATATCTAGCGGCCATTTTGGCTTGAAACGCAAAGATGAAAAGAAACATTTTGACATTTATAGTTGTCTATAAAAGTTGTACCTTGGAGAACATATTGGTTAATAGACTTACTTTATACAACCGCAAAAAAATGCACTTTGTGAAATTACAAATGACCAAAATTGGTCCTAAAGCGTGGATCACGCACCGTCGTTCTGGGTGGTCTTCTTCAGCGTTTTGGTTCTGCCACAGAAGTAGTCCTCGATTTCCTGAAGAGTACGTCCTTTAGTTTCTGGCAGGAATATGTAGAAGAAGGCAATGCCTGGAAAAGAAAAAAACAAGATTTAACTGGGGATGCTTAAAAGCCGCTATTTTGATTGAAGTTACAACGATTAACGTATATAACGTATTAATGTCACAGGCAAAACCGAGATGTCATACAATGTTGTACCAAATTTGCCTTCGCTTACTTTTATTTGAAGATCTATTTCCCATTGTTTTGTTAAAGTGACATCCTTGTATTTCATTTATTTTGATATTTCCCAATACTACAAAGAGCAAGAGCATGCAAAGAGTTACTTTACCCTATTTTAAGTAACAAATGTTAAAACTATGGGCTTCAGGAATCACGGGTAAAACTGTAAGAATGTATTCACCGCAAGCCGCCGAATGTTTCCTGTAAAGCATGGTCTGAAGGTCTGATCGATCAACATCATAGTCTTAAGGGTTGAGTGTCCACCAGTGTAGTAGGTAACGAAGCGGTGGGCGAGGAAAAAATCATCAATAATAGCATTGCTAGCCTTTCCCAGTCATCACTTCCTATTGGTGGATTTTTTCCTCGCATAACCTCTCCGTTACCTCGCACGGCTCTGGGTGATACCGACCCTATGGAGTCAGTACACAGTACACAGTACACAGTACAGTTTTGCTCCGAGATCCGAAGATCACCGAGTGTGTCTTATGCAGATTTACATACGCAACCACACTGTTATCTGCATTCCTCCCAACTTTGCGACTAAACTTACCACCAATAGACATGGCGCCATAGGCGGCGAAGGCTCCGTAGTAATTGAACGAGGACTTGAGGAAGGGGAAGGTCTTGACGACGGAGAACACGGAGAGGTGCGCCGCCATCGTCGTCATGCCGCCCACTACACCCCGCACCTGGAATTGACACACATTCTGTTAAACATGAACATTCTGTTGTACTCTTTATCCAGGGCTGTTTTAGGCACGGTACCAATCTTGCTTTACAATTACTCAAGTAAAAATTGTAAATGCCCTGCTGCTTCACGAAGTACATGTATCGCTCGATACATGTACTTCGATGTATGCTCGTGTGAGCATCACACTGGCTACAATACGGGTGTACTTTGTGATTATTTAACCTCTCGCGTTGCTTTTTTCTCCATTTGACTACATTTTTAATCCTTTTTCGAGAAAATACAACATTATTCATTATTTTATTTAGTATCTTCACCCCCATATTGAGGCAATCGAGGCAGAGCTCCGCGTAAAGTAGGGCCGCTTAGGGCGCTCTCTACGTGAGACTGAGGCCCGAAGGGCGAGACAACGCGGACACTATGTCCATTCCCGGGTATCTTTGAAGCCAAACTTAAAGGCCGAAAAGTCCATTTAGACCGAGCCCGAGTGCGAGCCCACGCGAGCACTTACTATTCCTGAATGTTTTACACCTTCAACCTGAGTCTGCTGCTACTGCCTGAGGGTCAAAGGCGCAGCGGCCAGGCAAACGAGCCCGGAGACTGAGCTCGCATAAAGACGAGAAGCATGAAGGTACCTATATCCGATGTACCTACTTCGAAAGAACAAGATGGAACACAAACCTGCGTAGGATAAACTTCTCCGATCATGACCCAGGGCACGATGAGGTAGCCGAGTGTGCACGAGATGGTGAACACGAAGATGGCCGTCACGGGGACCCAGGAGTGCTGCGGCGGGACGCCGGCCTGCTTCCACTGCTCCACGAAGTACATGTACACCGCCAGCACCAGCATCGTCGTGCCGCAGCCCACAGCTGAACAAAATACTGTATTTTAACTGGGGATCTAGGACTAATAGGTTCTCAGAGCAATTTTGTACAGAAAACTCCCGTGATTTCCAGACATATTAACCAGCCGAGCGAGCAGAGCACGAGACCGCAGTGCTAAACGTGCCGGCAACGGGAGTGTTCATAATTAAAAACCGCGAGTCGGTTGGGATCATGTGGAGCGATTTTAGACCTTAAATACGTGAATGAGTGATTTCGGATACCAGTATATATCTTGATCTTTCGTAATATCTCACTTGAGTGAGCACAGTTGCACTAGCAAATATTTTACATAATAATTGAATCTGACCCATATTTTACACTTGACTGTTCATAAATATTGCATTAAATTGATCAGGACAGGATCTGGACTGCTTTCGGTGAAACAGGACCTATGTACGTAAAAAAAAATGTACTAACGGACAGTACACCAATACGTAGATAGGTCGGGCACGGTCTTAGAAATAGAGATTTCTAAGACAGTTAGGAAATATATTGATTTAACTGGAACCATATAAACTAATTACAGATATAGAAATACCTCATGTCATTGTATATACAAAGTTTCGTTACAATCCAACACGTAGTTTCAAAATGAGAGCGTATCTAACTACGTTTGTACGGGAAGGTGAAATTCGGCCGAGCTTACTGCGGACTCTTAATTGAGAATCCCGTTTAGTAAAGATAACGTCGTTAGATAATGACAGTTATTTTGCCTGCTTTGTTATAGCAGTTATTAATGCTTATCAGTTGCGGCGGGTGGAAAATTTCGATGGGCAACCCGAAACAAAAAATGGACGATAGAGTTTCGAATAGATAGCTATAGGGTTGCCTAAAAATAAATTTTAGGCAAACCGGTGGGAACCGGCTTGTATATGGACGCTCGCCACTGATGCTTATGTATAAGAGGATTGGATAAACGGAGTAGTTATTCCAAACCTGAGACGAAGGTGAGCGGCCGCCGACCGCAGCGCCGGCACAGGATGCACCCGATGACCGTGAATATCAGCCGCACTATCCCCATCGCTATCGTCAGCCAGTATTTGTCGAGAGAGGCGCCTGATGCCTGAAATTACAAAATAAAATAATGAGACAAAGACCCTATGGACCATTTTTCAAAAGGATTTAATAGCGATACAGAGAACAGTACATTTGAAGAAAAGACCGCAAGGAACCTTTCATAGAATATATTTACAGAAAAAGTATAATATCTTAATTGTAACCCCATTATTCGTAAAACTTTAAGAATGCTCTGTTAACTAAAATGTGATTGGCCCCTTACTTACAAATGTAAATAATACAGATGAAGCTAAACGAACTTAAGCGACCTTTGAATAATCATATATTTCATAGCATCCAAAGGCTCCACGGTATTTAAAGATACGTAGGTAAGGTACCTGGAATACTTCAACGGCGTAGAAGGTGATGGTGTTGACGCCGCACCACTGGTAGATGAAGAAGTAGATTGCCAGGATGGCGAACGGCTTCAGCGCGGACGGGGAGAGGAGCGCCTTGATGTACTCCTTCACATTCGTTAACCTGGAAGACATGTTATAAATATTTAGTCCGTTTTATTATTTTTGGAGGACACATTTTTATACCTAGGTACCTACCTAGGTATAAAACCTACCCCAATTTGCTTAGCGCGTTATACTTAGGTGAATCTATGTGTTATTTGTTTAAACTTTATAGCACAAAACAAAAAATTTACAAAAGTTGGACTTAATGCCTCAAGACATTCTCTACCAGTCAGTCAAAGGGCCAAACAGAGACTTTCAAACCAAATTAACAATATCCATATAACTATACAAATGCCTAAGTTGATTAATACGAATATAAATATATTATATATAACGTTGCACACGCGCTTACCTACGGCTACCAACATAACCCCATAATTTATCAGTTGAACTCTTTAAAATATTAGCCATGATATTCACGTTATCACTATACAATATAGCTTAGTGCGGATGACAGCTGCGAAAATCTCAGACTATTGAGGTGAAAGTATCGAAACTTGAGTCGACAAAAGTACTTAATCATTTAAAATATAAATTGTATATATTTAACAATGAATGTCATCATGAATCTGATTATTAGGCTAAGCTAGTAGAGACACTTGTTTTGTAGCGATATTTATGCCTGGGAGAGCAAGATACATCGTGCAAGCGAGAAAGCGGAGACAATTCATATTTGTTGACGGGGTGCTTTTATAGTATTGAAGAAATAATTGCACAAGCTAGTTTTTACTAAGCTTACTAAGTATCTGTCAAAATGATGTTCGTGATCCTAGTTATAAATAGTATTTACTTCTACTGTTTGTTGTTGTTGTTGTGTTGTTGTTTTTATTTCTTTGTATATGTACAAACAAACACAATCATTGATGTTCATTAATAAATGTTGAATTGAATTGAAAATAATTAATGACTTATGAAGACCAGTTAGATAACATGGTTCCATCCCTTTCTTACTTAAGTACGTAAATGAAAAGAGATCGGATTTATTGATGTTTGTTGGCCTTAGCCTTTTTCTGTAGTTTGTGGGTAGATTGCGATATTCTCAGTACGAGTGCTATTGCCTTGTATGCGATACGTTTTCTTTTTCCTCCTACTAAAATTTCACTAATTCACATCAAAATGGTGTTTATTAGCCTAATAAATCAATCCAAAGCAACACATTAGAAATCATCTTTTCGATTTACCAGTCTCAATTTGTTTTATTTAGGCGTAGCAACATGAACACTTACGGCTCAACATGATTCTTCTCCTTGAAGGAGATCATCCCCTGTATCTCCTCGTCGATGTCGCAGGTGGAGCTGTGCAGCTTGACGAGCGAGCTCTCGGCGCGGTCGCGCTTGTCGTGCGACAGCAGATAGTTGGGAGACTCGGGTAAGCAACAACATGCCTAGTAGCAACATGAACACTTACGGCTCAACATGATTCTTCTCCTTGAAGGAGATCATCCTCTGTATCTCCTCGTCGATGTCGCAGGTGGAGCCGCGCAGCTTGACGAGCGAGCTCTCGGCGCGGTCGCGCCTGTCGTGCGACAGCAGGTAGTTGGGAGTCTCGGGCAGCAACAGCATGCCTAGTAGTGATAACATGGGGATGAGGGCGCTCACGCCGGCTAGGATGTTCCATGTTGTTAGGCTGCCGACCACGTACTGCGGAATAATACAAGGAGCCAAATTAATGTTATTGGAAAGTTAACATATTAATGTAACCGTTACAGCATCCGACGCTGGCCTAAGAATACTCGGCACTTTCAGTCTGAATTCATTACAATAGGTGCCAACTATTAGATTAGAAATTAAAGTTGGAAACATTGGTAATACGCTTACCACCTTAGCGGAAATCAGACAGTTGTCAGAAAAACATTTGTAATATACATGTAAAGTAACGCGTTATCTTTCCCCTGTTAAACAGTGGTATATTTAAATGATAATCGAAAGCTATTGCAATGAAAGTGGTAATTGAAGTGTAATAGAATAAGCAGTGGAGTATTACGTTCGACTGGCTTTACGACTACTTATAGTAAGTATAAGTACTTAGATGACAAAGACTACCCAGAGACTTAAACCTAAAGGCTCAAGCTAATACCTTCCGTTTGATTAAAAGAGGCAGAACAATTGTGGAACGCATTTCATTTCCATTATATGGCCTCGTTTAGAAGGCTCCTCAGAGTGCTCTACAGCTATGTATGCAATGAGGTATTTTTATTACTCACAATACAATGTAAGAACTTAACGATATTTAAACCCTGACGTAAGAAGATATTTTGGTCAAAACCCAGTTTCAAAAATTCTCCTTTCGAATGTATTTTGTATGCCGTTGAAAACTGACAATTGCGAACCAATTTTGTTATACCTACTTATATTTAATTCGATAGGATAAAATTCCTGATGGCTCCATCAGATATCCGAGATATTAGAGGATCCAGGATACGCCGACAAAATAAATGAAATCATGAATTCCAGTTTTTATCTAGCTCCTATTATTAGCGTGACTTATTTTTCCAAAGTATTTGCTCATTGATTATGTTATGATACATGACTGAGGACATGATGACGCCACGACGTGATATGTAGGGCAAATAAACTGAACACAGACTGAGCACGGTCACGATAAATAATTAAAAACAATGCCATAAAGTAATCTAACACAGATTTGATTCAGGGGGTGAATTGGAAATTATCGCGTGCTTTGAAACGCCGTTCTGACTAGACAAACAATAAGGTCTGATTTTCAGATATATGATTCTTGACTAAGTATATAATTGTAACATGATTGCGTAAAAATTCCTCGATTAAAGAAAATCCAAAGTTGGGCCTGTATTTTCCTTTTTTTACTCAGCCTACTCAAACAATACATTATTTTACGACAGAATCAAGTTAATACTATGGTATTTTATCCCATCTAAAATCACACTTAATGAAATATAAATAAAAGTTCACTACGTTAGGTATTTATCGAAATTTGACCAAAAAAGCCATTCCCAAAGAGTATTGCATCTCTTTTTCTCGTGCGCGGAAGGCATAAGCGTGTCTGTCAATGGGGCGTGGTCGATTCGAATCAAGGCATCCCCTTAATAGTCTCGTAGCATATAGGAACTTAACAAGTTCACGAAAACCGAATGAAATAAAAGGGTCGAATTCATCTTCCATTTTGGTAGGTGCCATTCTGTCATAGGGAGGTACATTGGATATCAACATACGCAATAACATAATCCGAAAAGTCAATTCGCCTGTTATCCTACACCTGTGGATATCTACGGTAGGCAATTGACAGCTTTGCTTTTTTAACAAAAATATATACTTTTATAATCAGTTTCCAATAAAGCTACAAGTATGTATCTAACGCACTTATCACGAGCCTCCTGTGTGCACAGTTTGGCGAACAATATTTACCCGTGTTTATTTGCATACGTGTGAGATCAATCTTATTATACACTGAATATTGCCAACGTTCAATTAGCGTCATTAACGTGAATTGTGTTATGTGATTGATTCGTGACTACTATAAAGTTGTCACAGTATGTGAATAGTCAAAGCGTAACCTCTATAGTCTCTTTTATATCAAGCTTCTTTAATCAGGATCATCTAAATACAAATTAATTCCGAAGGCACTCCCACTCGAAACAGACAGCCATCAGACATTCCACCCAAATATGAGAAACTTTGAATCTATTAATTAGTACCCTTAATAACACTCCATAGTGTGTCCATAGAGAACAACCAAAATCAACGGATTAACGTGAACACGAAAACCCTTGATAAACAGTCAAAACATTGGCGCGCCCTGCGTAACTCACCTATTACTTAGGTAAAGTTACGCAAGGCGCGCCGGCCACCTAATTATTGCCGATCGACGAGTGTATCAAGGTAATGATTTCTACCAAAATGTAATAAATAAACAAAAAGTAAAATTAAAAAAGTTAGAAACCCCCCGACACAAAAAATAGGTAGGTAAACTCTAAAAACGAACAAATAATATTTTAAACCTATTATAATTATACACACAGATACACAGATACACAGACACACAGACACGTTAAACTTATAACACCCCTCTCTTTGCGTCGGGGGTTAAAAAGGAATACATTTTAAATTTGCCTGATAATTGGTTCTGATTGTGATATTCATTTAGACACATTACTTAGCGGATAATAGTTTGCTTGGACTTATCTTTGTTACTCCAACGATTCCTACATTATTTCCTCTATTAAACACGCTCAACGCATTGTATTCTTTATTTTCTTCTCACTTTTCTTAGCACTTGTAATTTTATTGTTCCGTAGAACTTCTTAATAGATTGTTCTTGTCGACTTCGCTCCTATTTGTTATGTTTTCTTTCACCTCAGCAGCTCGACCAAGCATATTTTGCTGCGTGAAAACAGAGGCTCTAGTATAAGTTTTACCGAAACAAAACTTTACGATCGCGTTTGCGTTTTACCCCTAATTTGTATGGGATTTGACAGCTAAACGTAAACGCGGTCGTAACGTTTTGTTTCGGTAAAACTTATACTAGAGCCTCAGAAAGCCTACCGCGAAACGAAAACGAACTTCGTTTGTGGATCTCCGTCTCTGTCGCACTTGCTAGTTCGCCGTTCTACTTTGCTCTTGTTGCACAAATAATTATTGTGTTGTAGGTTCGACTGCATTCTATACTCGTACCAATGCATTACTCAGGCAATACTCATACACCTAACCTGAAAAAAATAAGCTTGTCAGCGAGGTATTTGGTATTAGTGCTTTATATTTTAGAACTCATTTCTGACATTGTAGATTTGGTACAAATTTTGTTGTTTCTAAAGTCAACAGTCAGTTTATAACACAATAATAAATAATATAAAGTACAAATGGTAGATTGATAGCCATAAGACACTATCTAACAATAGCAGGCTAAGCCTGTAGAAAGTGTAGTGTAAAAAAAAATGCAATCCGAGAAAAATATCGTTAGATGATTTTTAACGCTAAACGTCTAAATACAATTACACCATTATTATATTATATAATAATAGTGCGAAGTAAGTATTCTGACTCCCACATACTATCTGCGGCGTTACCACGAACTTCGAAAGTCGAAGTTCGGGTATTTCCATCTCTATCACACTCCCTTACTCGAGTGACAGGGATGCATGTATTACGAAATTCGACTCGAAGTTAGTGGTAGCGCCGCTGGTATTCAGGTACAACGAATATTTATAACAAAAGACTAGCTACAGTAACAGCACAAACATGAGTATTATCAATCATGAATATGCGGAAGCGAGGCTTTGGTCTTGTATATGAAATCTATTTTTAAATTTGCGTAGTTTTCCTAGAAACAAGCAACGATGTGAGAGAATGGCAGGCTGACAATTTAATGGATGGGCCTGAAACGGTTCTATCGAGTTATATAATCTGACTACGTCGGAAACACGAGGTAAGCTTGTAAATAACAAGGGGGTCTATCTGTCACTTAAAATTCGCTAATTCGGTATAAGCAGGCCTATCCCACTGTCATTTTGGCGCGAAATGACGCTTATTTATGGTAACCTGCACAGCTATCACGCGACGGCGCGCGAGCTCTCTCGATTTTTCTCGCACTATCCGTCTCTTTCGTATTAGAACACTAAAGGTATAGTGCAAGAAAAATCGAGAGTATGTCGCGGCGCCGTCCCATGCGTCACGTGCTGTACAGCGTATCACACACAATGAAGTTTAATATTTACCTTTCGTTGTGCCTAATAACAACATAATTTCATTGATCGCACGTCATTAGGTATACGAATTTAAATTTTACAACATTTTGCTACCATGGTGAAATAAGTATGAATATGAACTGTTTTTTAAAAACTGAATGTAGTTTTTTACTTAATCCTGACTTTCCAGCTATCGTATTTTTTTTATTATTATTAAAGTATAGGAAACAACGGATCGGCTATAATAATAATGAATTTATTGTCTCTTACTTTCGCTGAAACCTATCTCCTATCCCTTTCATTCCTCTATCCCTTTCTTTCTCAGGGCACGCTCTCATGCTGCCTGTTTCTCATACAATTACGTTTCGTTTTACTTATCTAATGTTTGCACCTTTCAATTATATCATATTATTCAACATCATCATCATCTCTTAATTCAAGATGATTCCTGTTACATTCAAGAGTACCTACCTACCTAATTATTTTTTCTGGGTGAAAGCGAGCGCATATAACATTGGAATACGAAATGTAAGTGTCAAATTGAGCCCAATAAGTGCGTGACTTCGTTGTATACATATAGTTACCATACACCTTATCTGTAGTAATTCTACAAACCCAAAATTAACAGAAGTACTTAGTAGGTAGGTACTCAAAGCATCTATAACTCGGCATGCCCCGAAACCGATCTCGAAATCTCATGGTAATGTAGTTTTAAGTTACGCATCATCTTAGTATTCCTACGTAGTTACTTAAATCTACGTTTTTTTTTTTGTTTGTCTCACTTATTGTTCCAAAGACTATTGTAGAGGCTAAAATAATAAGAAACTAACCGATGTACATATTTACAGACAAGGAGAAGCGCAATAAGGTAGGAATTTCAGAAACTGAGAAGTTATAATAACTACGCTATTACATATGAAGACAATCTATACATTCAACTATTGTGTATGTTCATTAGCATACGTTACAAAGCCGTTTCGTGGGTGTGTCCATTGTGTAGTAATATCTACACGATTAGGGAAACAGACGTGGTTTGTTGGCTGATTAGCATTTCTGTGATGTTTTTGTTCGCGATCACGATCAGGCCTGTTTGTATGGGGTGCCCATTATGCGCATTATTGTGCCCATTGGATACTTACTCACTTCTGGCATAATATTGTGAAAGCGTTTACTTATTTGCCTTATTTAAACGTTTCTATTAAGAAAAAAAACGATCACAGCTGGCATGAAAGTCGACTGGGTACGGTTGTAACAATTTTGCTTTGCTCATATCATCGCTATATAGCTCTAAGAATTAAATAAAACATTACAAATTGAAGAATACTCTTTTGGTTTAACGTTTAATTTTAAATAAATAACATGTGGGTCAGGCCGTAGATTTTGCCACATAAGGTATAACCTAACTCTCCGCTCCTTTTTTTTAAATCTTTAATACGTAATATTAATTTCTCAACCACAGCATTGTATTCCCTAAGAAATGGTGAACCTTGGTCACTAAAGATATTAAAATAAATCCATAAACTTGGGAAGTTACACAATATTTTTTCATGAAAAACGTCGAAAATTTCATAAAAAACGCGAATCCGCTTAGGTGGTAGTGTACTTTACTCAATCAGAAAAATGAGAAAATTTTTTTTTTTGATAATGTTTTTGATTTGACGTTATGAAATAATAGTTACCTAGCCGCCTTTTAAATATCGTTTCATGTTTCCTAAGAAAGTACATTAATTTACACACGTTTAAAAAAAACACAAAACCATTTTTCTGCGCTACTTTGACTGCGTAACTAACATCTCCCATTTTGTGGAGTTAAACATTAGCAGTGTTTGTATTACAGTAGTGACAACACATAAGTTACTTTGTCAATGGCCAATGACGCGGTAGCGAGCGGCTATATTTTAGTCAGTAGGCTGTCAATTTTGGCAAAAAGTGGAAGGTAACCAGTTTGTCGCGGAGTGCATTTTTTAAGATTTCAAGGTAAGTCTTGTATGAATATTTGTTATTGTTATTGTGCCTTATTCAGTAAAGTGTGTGTAATCTTTTAAGGCAAAGAAACCTGGAAAAAACAGTGTATTTATCGAGTTAAGATTGATTCTATCTGCGTCACGTTACGCAGAATGGCTGTATGCTACTCTGCGCTACTTAGTAAAGGTGTGCACACATACAATGCTTAGATTTGCGGTTTTTTAGGTTTTTTGCTAAGCTATAATTATTATATTTTCTTTCAAGATGCCTTTGACTCCGGCAGAGAAATCCAAGAAATTCAGTCTTTGTCTAAAGTAATAAAAAATATCATACCATACCAAAATCCGTCATTTTATTTTGTACCTGACCTAACCTAACTATGATGAAAATCCTGAGGCTTAATAGACTGATAGGTAATTTCTTCTATTTAGTATGGAGTCTCTTGGTGATCTTGGGCGCATTTTTATAATGTATGATATTTCCTAACATCGTGTCTGTTCTACTTTCCTCATATTCGAAATCAAACGTGTAGGTATAGTGTTTTACTCGTATGAAACAACCCATTCCATCCACGACCTATTGGCGCTCTCACTTCGTTCCAGTATCTTTAATATCTCGTCTGTAATGGGGTTTTTCTTCCCTCGGTTCACAATCTACGATTATTATATATTGATTCCAATTATTTTATGTAATGTATGTAAATCACACATGTTGCGCGCACCTTAATTATTTTGCGATTCCGTTGTGCGTCACTCTGCGCACCTGCGTTACTGTTTTGCGTCACTCCGCGCGCCGGTTCGTAAATTCTACGTCACCGCTGCGCTCTTTGTGGCAAAATCTACGGCCTTACCCATTGTACGCAATAGTTTGTCGTCAGGGAGGCATTGTTCAATTTGTGTGCCACTGTTACAGCCGTCCCCATACCGAGGTCGGTTGTAACAGTGATGGGGGACGGTTGTAACATACCTAAATAAAACCAAAAACAAGTTATTTCAATCAGTTTTATCACAAAAAACAATCGTATTTAACAAAGTGAATTCCGTACACCTTTATCATTTAGAATAGGTACGGTACATTTTTAAGACTATACCTACTGTAATTCTTATTATTTTAAGCAGTCTTAGAAAGTCTCACTAATAATTAGTCTTTAGTTTTTAATATCAAATAAAATCAAGATGAATAAACTAAACGGTAAAAAAATCAAAGGAGAATTACAAATACCAACATAAAATACTTATTTAACTTTAACTTTAACAAATCTACAAAATTGTATACAAAATTATATTATATATATATTAATATATATATATATATATATATATATATATATATATATATATATATATATATTAATTATATTATTATATATATTAAAATTGTAACAACCGTACCCAACTCCTTCTGTGCCAGTAAAACTCAACCACGTTTAAAACACACAAACTAACAACAGATTACACACCGAGAAAGTTTAGCAAATACGAAGAAAAATTGATGAATCGTAATATGCTTAATTAATAAAGATATTTTGAAAATAAATCGACCAAAAATACTTACTTTTGATGCACAAAACACAATGTACCCTTCTGCACGCTTATTAACCACGCGGACGGCGCGGCGACACTAGTAATCATGTTTATGCCTGCCCGCCGCGTCCCTTTCCCCTCGAAACCCTCACACTCCTGTGGATAGTTTAGGAAATACTCGAGCTGTTACAACCGTACCCTGTTACAACCGTACCCAGTCTACCCTACATTAAGTTCTAGAAATATGCACACGCTCACGTGTAAATCAACAGACACGCGCGTCGACGGCGCGTTTCAAAAACGCTGTGTGCAATGTGCCCTAATTTAGCACATTCACTGCCATCGTTTTCGCCAGCGCTACACTCGAATCTAACTGAGACTCTAGTATAAGTTTTACCGAAACAAAACGTTACGACCGCGTTTGCGTTTTGCAATCAAATCCCATACAAATTGAGGGTAAAACGTAGTTTTGTTTCGGTAAAACTTATACTAAATCTTCAGATAGCATTCGAAACCGTATGCATCTAGAGGAAAGCAGAGCGCCCCCCTAGCGGGTTCCTGGCACTGAAAGTAGCTGCATAATATACACACCGCTAGAAGAACGCCGGTGGAGACCCCGACCGAGGCCAGCGCGCCGAGCATCCCTCGCAGATGCGGTTGCGAGACCTCGCAAGTATACACGCGTGCCGGCGCGCCCACCATTCCGGAGCCCAGACCGACCAGCAACCTGCCTGGAATAATAACAGGTATAGCAGCACAAAGGCTGGGAAGGAATTGCATAGGCCAGCAATGGTGTAGCGAAATTCATTGCCGGCGTCTAAAACAGAGGTCTAAACATACGTAAGGTCTATAATATCTGATCTGATTTGAAAAAACACACTTTTATTAACTGTAGCATAGGTTGACTTTTCGCAAATAATTGACAAATCGTGCCTGATGCCTGTTCGTTGGGCTTAGAATTAGAACGAACAAGTATTCTAGCCGTAAGCACAGCCTTAAGTGGTAGGGCTAGCTTGTAAATTGACAACACATCATTCAAATTAGCTCTATAGGTTGCGTTTTTTTTTAATAAAAGCTTGTAAGAATGTTTCATATACCGGTATTTTTATACAATAGGCAGGTACCCCAATATGCAAAACATCGTACATACCAATATTCTTGAGAGCTTCGAAATCACTGAAAATTCGCATTTCTAGCCAGAGTATATTCGCAGCGATATCTATGTACTTTATTGACAAGGTTACACGTGGCGGATATAACTTCCTTAGATCTGATAAGCCGAGGTGCAATCAATCCAGGTCTAAACTTGAAATCCACGGAAATAATTCAGCTTTGATATTGAATTATTGATTCTGTAGAAATCCTACAACCGCGAAATATGCTAACCGATAGAGATCATGTTGAAGTTTTAAGCGCACGCGATGAGCTAGCAGCCCAGGATCAGCGGGGCTACTGTGATTAAGAGCGTAAGGTGGCATTCAATAACGTCTAACAGTTATTTAACGGCTGCGAAAGCGATATGCTAACCGATAAAGATCATGTTGAAGTTGTAAGCGCACGCGATGAGCTAGCAGCCCAGCATCAGCGGGGCTACTGTGATTAAGAGCGTAAGGTGGCATTCAATAACGTCTAACAGTTATTTAACGGCTGCGCAGGCGATATGCTAACCGATAAAGATCATGTTGAAGTTGTAAGCGCACGCGATGAGCTAGCAGCCCAGCATCAGCGGGGCTACTGTGATTAAGAGCGTAAGGTGGCATTCAATAACGTCTAACAGTTATTTAACGGCTGCGCAGGCGATATGCTAACCGATAAAGATCATGTTGAAGTTGTAAGCGCACGCGATGAGCTAGCAGCCCAGCATCAGCGGGGCTACTGTGATTAAGAGCGTAAGGTGGCATTCAATAACGTCTAACAGTTATTTAACGGCTGCGCAGGCTATATGCTAACCGATAAAGATCATGTTGAAGTTGTAAGCGCACGCGATGAGCTAGCAGCCCAGGATCAGCGGGGCTACTGCGATTAAGAGCGTAAGGTGGCATTCAATAACGTCTAACAGTTATTTAACGGCTGCGCAGGCGATATGCTAACCGATAAAGATCATGTTGAAGTTGTAAGCGCACGCGATGAGCTAGCAGCCCAGCATCAGCGGGGCTACTGTGATTAAGAGCGTAAGGTGGCATTCAATAACGTCTAACAGTTATTTAACGGCTGCGCAGGCGATATGCTAACCGATAAAGATCATGTTGAAGTTGTAAGCGCACGCGATGAGCTAGCAGCCCAGCATCAGCGGGGCTACTGTGATTAAGAGCGTAAGGTGGCATTCAATAACGTCTAACAGTTATTTAACGGCTGCGCAGGCGATATGCTAACCGATAAAGATCATGTTGAAGTTGTAAGCGCACGCGATGAGCTAGCAGCCCAGCATCAGCGGGGCTACTGTGATTAAGAGCGTAAGGTGGCATTCAATAACGTCTAACAGTTATTTAACGGCTGCGCAGGCGATATGCTAACCGATAAAGATCATGTTGAAGTTGTAAGCGCACGCGATGAGCTAGCAGCCCAGCATCAGCGGGGCTACTGTGATTAAGAGCGTAAGGTGGCATTCAATAACGTCTAACAGTTATTTAACGGCTGCGCAGGCTATATGCTAACCGATAAAGATCATGTTGAAGTTGTAAGCGCACGCGATGAGCTAGCAGCCCAGGATCAGCGGGGCTACTGCGATTAAGAGCGTAAGGTGGCATTCAATAACGTCTAACAGTTATTTAACGGCTGCGCAGGCGATATGCTAACCGATAAAGATCATGTTGAAGTTGTAAGCGCACGCGATGAGCTAGCAGCCCAGCATCAGCGGGGCTACTGTGATTAAGAGCGTAAGGTGGCATTCAATAACGTCTAACAGTTATTTAACGGCTGCGCAGGCGATATGCTAACCGATAAAGATCATGTTGAAGTTGTAAGCGCACGCGATGAGCTAGCAGCCCAGCATCAGCGGGGCTACCGCGATTAAGAGCGTAAGGTGGCATTCAATAACGTCTAACAGTTATTTAACGGCTGCGCAGGCGATATGCTAACCGATAAAGATCATGTTGAAGTTGTAAGCGCACGCGATGAGCTAGCAGCCCAGCATCAGCGGGGCTACCGCGATTAAGAGCGTAAGGTGGCATTCAATAACGTCTAACAGTTATTTAACGGCTGCGCAGGCTATATGCTAACCGATAAAGATCATGTTGAAGTTGTAAGCGCACGCGATGAGCTAGCAGCCCAGGATCAGCGGGGCTACTGCGATTAAGAGCGTAAGGTGGCATTCAATAACGTCTAACAGTTATTTAACGGCTGCGCAGGCGATATGCTAACCGATAAAGATCATGTTGAAGTTGTAAGCGCACGCGATGAGCTAGCAGCCCAGCATCAGCGGGGCTACTGTGATTAAGAGCGTAAGGTGGCATTCAATAACGTCTAACAGTTATTTAACGGCTGCGCAGGCGATATGCTAACCGATAAAGATCATGTTGAAGTTGTAAGCGCACGCGATGAGCTAGCAGCCCAGCATCAGCGGGGCTACTGTGATTAAGAGCGTAAGGTGGCATTCAATAACGTCTAACAGTTATTTAACGGCTGCGCAGGCGATATGCTTACCGATATAGATCATGTCGATGTTGTAAGCGCACGCGATGAGCAGCCAGCCCAGGATGAGCGGGACTTCAGTGATGATCAGCGTGAGGCGACGCCCGATCACGTCCATCAGGTAACCGCTGAGCAGGCAGCCGACGGGCGTGCCAGCGGAGCTTAGACTAGCTAGAAGACAAAAGTAAACATGTCATAATTATTCTCAAAGTACATGGAAATCTCCGAAATTGTTTGTAACATTCTATATTTTTCTGATCGATTACATTTCTATTGGGTACGATCCAGCAAATCTAGATCATTCGGTTAACGATATCACATTGAGTTCTGGTAATGATATAAGTTATAGAGAGAATAAAATAACTTCAAAGTCAAGGGTTGTAATTGTAAACTGCCGTCCTTTTTGCTTAGGACGGCAGTAAAGGTCGCGGGAGTATGCTGGATGCGGGTGGCGCAGGACCGGTCATTGTGGCACTCTTTGGGGGAGGCCTATGTCCAGCAGTGGACGTCTTTCAGCTGATATGATGATGATGAAAATAACTTCAAAATTTAAAAGGGCGTTATTTGAAAGCTTTTGTCTTACGAATGTTAGTGCAAATTACCAAGCCCTTGGCCTCAATTCCCCCGTGGTACTGTTTTACATAGCTTTGTTAACAAATTCCTCCGTTACTAAAAGTTAAATGATACATTAGCAGGAGATTGCACCTTTTAAGTCCCACTTTACCTAATATCACTAAACTTACCAATCCAACTGGCTTGCGATTCTGTAACGTGTATACTAGATTCATTGCTCTTCAATTGTGGCAGCACTGTGGCCGAAAACCCAAAGGCCATTCCAGTGTTGATGGTTCCTAAATTAGCTATTAAAGACGCCAGTATCTGTCTGAAGGCTTTGCCCCGTCCAGCCTTGCTATTTTGAGGTTTCGGGGGTAGGGGCGTCTTTGTGATGACGACGGGTGTGGTCGTGCCATTGTAGACAAACGGCTTAGTGTCGCTTCTGAAAGGAAAATGTATGGTTGAGATTATTTAATGTGACAGACTTTTTATAAAACTGCAATTGGAATTAGAATCTTATACCTTGGACGGTACGAGTAATGTTTCTTTTCAATTTAATTAGGTACCTACTTTATTAACTTATATAATCTCACGTTATATCTTGCAGTAGACTACAATGGGTAGATAAGAGTCTGTATTTGTTATGGAATACAAGTAAAAAGGTGTGATCTTGATATTGAAATATGTATATGCAGTAGGTATGTGTATGTGTATGCACTTATATTGATTGAAAAAGACAAAACAGTATACATAATTCCAGTGATTATTATTGTTGACAACACTGCGTCAATGTTTTTAAAAACTTCGGCTAATACTACACTGTTGTTTAATACACCTCAAACTGTTCCAAAAGTGGCATTGGATTTGATTGTTTATTTTACTACTTACTTAACTAAAGGTAGGAAAGGTCCGCTACCTGTTTCTAATAATACATAGTCAGCTGTGTTCATTAATTTTTAATGTAAGACATAGGTTACTTACTTAGACCTATTGTAAAGTGAGTATTTAATTACTGACATTGTAAACTCAATGCCTACGGGTAAATGCATATTAATCACATATTGTTTCCGTCTGGCCTAGTGGGTGCATCTTTTATAGACTAAATCACCTCTACATAGAACCGGATAGCAATAAAAATAATAACGAATACTTCTTCCACATCAAATAAATAAGATAATACAAATGACTATACGTAGGCTCATAATGGCGGCCTCATATGTTCCATTTGCATCCGTAATAAAAATAAACATCTGTTTTCTATAAAGGAATAGATACATAATCCGTAGTTTCTATAACTCCACAAATTTACGAGTTTCCTGAAGTTTATTATTTATATACTATCAGATCGACCGACCATATTAACTAATCCGAGTTTAAACGTGAAATTGTATGTGGACTAATCTTGGATAACTTACCAAACTTACCTGTTTGGTGGAATTTATACCTACTTAGATGAAGGAAGTCTGTATAACAAAACATGAAACAAGACAATTTCGTCGTAGCAATGCATGGCAATATAGGAAAGCTACAGTAAACGAACAACTAAACAAACAGGTGGACCAACAGCCTCTTAAGATTTGAGATGCCCATTTCTTCGTTACGGACGGGGTTTATCAAAGCAAAACGAGAGGGCGCCTATTTGGAATATAGTGATATCGTTCAACGGAAAACAACGCTCGATTTGCGTTAACTGAAGGTCATTTTTGTGACTAATTAAGATTAGCATTACGAGCATTTTGTAGTCATGTCATGCATTGTACTAGTGTATGCCATGGGCACATGTCAAAGCAATATGGGGTTAAATTCGAACTTAGAGAATTTTTCTTTATTGGAATTTAACCCTTAAATGCATGTTTTTTTTATTTTTGGTAGAAAATATGTTTGGTATAAAGGTGCGTTCAATAACGTAAGCCTTTTTTTTAAATCTGTGTGCTGTCTAATGATTTGTAGACATTTGGCAACACTATGCACTTAAGGGTTAAGCCATGTAACTTAGACATAAAGTGCCCATGGGATACCTCCATTTTTTTTTTGACCGAGTGGAATTGCACTTACGCATCCCCCCCTGTTCGGGGAAGCTAAAATGGGGGGTATGTGGGACTTACACCCTCTAGCCATCTCTATTTAAATAGAATAGGGAGGGAATCTACCCATTAAAACCACTCCGGCATTTCCGTCTGCCACTATGGAATTGCGAACATGTAACCACTACGCCCCCCGGCGGTCCTGGCTAACTTGTGCCAAGACACCTGCGCCAAAGGAGGGGATGCTCAGGAACGCTTGACCCCATACGTGGGTCCCTCTGGCCCTACTGGGGCAGGATGCGGCCCGCGGCAGCAAATCGCGTGCGTCGTCTACCCCTTCGACTGCGCCGGAGCGGGAGCGCATCCGCACTGTCTTCGCAATCCCTCTCCGCGGCCTCCTTTTGCGAGATGACTGCTTCACAAAAGGAGGCCACCGCCTCCCAGTATCTCTCTCCGCACAGCATGGCCGTCACGACGCTGTGCAGAGAGATCAACCACTTCGAGGGCCGTCACCATAGTGCGGCGCTCCTCGACCCATCTCCCACACCACTGCAGAGTGTGTTGGGCCGTGTTATCTTCCGCGCCGCACTCATGGCAGGCGGGGCTTCCCTCCCTTTCAATTCTGTGCTGGAAATGACCGAAACAACCGTGTCCGGCGTCATCCTCTACCCCACCTTACCATGGGTCCTCTCTACCCAGGCATCGAACCCGAGGAGCGCCCCTATGGTGCGAACTCCATAGGGGTAGTCCTTCAGGTCCACCTTCCATCTTTCCCTAAGCCGCCTTTCCGTCTGGCTGGGAGCGGCCCTCAACTCTTCGGGAGCAGGATATTCTCCCGAAGTTCTCCACCTCACCCGCTCACTGTGCGCCTCGGCTAACATCTCCGCGTCCAACTCCCACAGAGGGGTGCTCGCTAATGCGCACGCTGCCGCCCACGCCTCTGTCACGTAGGCCCTGCAAATACGGATGGCCACCAGGCCACCACCCTTTGCGGCCTGCTAAGCAGGGCCTTATTCGCCGCGCTTAGCCGGTCCACCCAAATCGGGGACCCGTAGAGGGCCATGCTCCGGGTGACACCGGCATACAGACAGCCGACCTAGGGCTGATGCCGTCGCCACGATTCGGGGAGCAAGCTGGCGGAAATACTTCAGGATGAGGCCCAGGTACTTGATGAGTGGCTTCACCTGGACCGCCTCTCCGCTAATTCTAATCGTGGCACCCACAGGCGGCCGCCATCCCCTCCCTCCGAAGATTATTGCTTCTTTCTTTGGGAGGGATACCTGTAGGCCTATAGCAGCCGGATGCGGGTTATCATTAGCTCCGCGGCCACTTCTGCCCGCCGCAGAGCCTCCCTTATCTCCGTATCCCGGACAGCCACCATCGTGTCATCTGCGTAACAGATGACGGCCATCCGGGGGAGGATGGCATAACTACACTAGACTAGTGCTCCGTCGAGTACCTTACGACACGATAATTATTTTGAATTATCTTAAACAGTTCCAACGGTCAAAAAACCAGTTTATTTGAACTAGAAGAGCCTTCTTCATTAATTATACCTTTTCTAGGGGATTGCCAACATACCTATCCGGCCTCGCTACGCTCTCCGTCTATATCTAATAGACCGGCAATCGCTATTTGCCCGGCCTCTGCAGTAATGTTGTTCAGAGCCAATTTAAGTCAAGATACTTTTGGTCCACCCGGGGATATTATTAATAGGTAGTAAGTAAGATGAAAGCATGCAAGTAATAACCACATTCTAAATATTAGTAGGTATCTCACCAAAGTATTTGTTCATATAAAATAAGATGTTGGTAATTATGTTTAGGTATATAAGATTGTTCCATTTGGGGCAATAAAATAGGCAATAAGTACTTAAACGAATATCCCGTAGCTACTAGTAGGTGCGGCACCACCCAACACGAGGTTATCACACCATTGACGCATTTCGGCATTAAATTGAATGAAGTTGCTATTTAATAAACGGTAGGTATATACTCGTGCTATATATAAAAAAAAAACACGCTGCACACATACATGTTGTTTTATTTTTAGTAAACGGTTAAGTAATACCCAATTGTAATAGGTATATTGTTAATGTTTCAGTCAGATGCAGTCAATATACTTAAACAAAAGGAATCGCACTTTAAATACAATTTTTTTTTCAGCACATACCGTAAGCATCGTCAAGTTATAATAGGAACTTATAATGTATCGTAGTTTTGGTGGATAACCGTTGCTACTGAGATTTTGCTATTAAGTACTATATCAGGGAAAAAATATATTAGGTATTCGTATTTCCGTAGATATCCCAAATGAATTTTTTGAAGAATTCGAATCTTAAAAGATGAACTTTAAATTAAACTAGGTATGTGTCCAATAACTACAAAATAAATTAGTAATTGTAAAAAAATATTGGCAGTAATTGGAAAATGTGGTAGTTTAAATTATTTGAACTGAGCTCATGAATGGCCATTGTACTGAGCTCATGAATAGCCTTTGTTTACCTTTTTTCCTTTGTAAATAAATGTTTCCGACATACATTAGTCTAACATGCAATTCATTAATAATAATTATTTAGGTATGTGTTTCTCTTATCAGTCCTTATTTGCTTTACTCAGTTTTGACCTTGGCATACTTTGGCGGAATATTCCCACCAACCCATTATTTTATGTTAATGTTTACTCGCTAATCCATTAATATGGCTGTTTTTTAATTTTCCTAAGCTCACTTTTGTTGTCGGCATGCCATTGAAAGCATGTCGGTATCTATAAAAACCGCCCAAGATAATTAGTGCAAGTTAGTTGTACTACATACTCGAACCTATGTAGTGTGTTAAGGAACTGCTTTTGTTGTTTTTCATCATTTCTGTCGGGGTATCGATCATAATAACACCACAATCTCGACCACATATAAGTATCTTACTCGTCTGAAATACACTAATTGAAATGAGTGTACTGTACTTTTTTGTACAGTCATCTAATACAAATTGTAAGGGTTTCAATGAGCCCAAACAACCGGGATAATGTTGTGTAATTGAGGAATCCATATTACATCTGGATCATGGATCATGGATTGTCATCCATACTGACGATCGGTTAGCCTAGTGGGTAGTGACGCTGCCTACGAAGCTGAAGGTCCTGGGTTCGAATCCCGGTAAGGGCAAATATTTGTTCGATGAGCATGAATATTTGTTTCTGAGTCATGGAAGTTTTCTATGTATTTAAATATTTATATCTATTATATATATAATGCCGTCTAGTAACACAAGCCTGACTGAGCTTACGGGACTAGGTCGATTTTTGTAAGATTGTCCCCTAATATTTATTTAATTATTTATACTAAACTTGTAGGTACAGTCAGCAGCAGAAGTTGCTAAGCAGTTCTAGTGCTCAAAATAATCTACACACGAACTCTAATGTCAAGGGAATAAGGATCTTTGTAGGTCATTTTGAGCGTGTTATTTTGCTTAGCTACTTCTGATGCTGACTGTATGCAAACTTTCAACCCAATCAGTCAGGGATAACTACTTTAAAAAATTCTCCATACAAACAAGCATACATACATAAGTAGACACATACATTGCAACTTAAAGTAAAAGCTACTAAAAATGGGTGGTGTAACTTAATTTTCGCACCATGTTCATGTACATGAACATTTGTGATTTAGTATAGGTACTAGGAGCAAAACTAGAAAGAACTGCCAACATACCAAATTAATCAACGGTACTAACCTGACAAAATTGGCCCTGTTACCTAGTTATGACGTATGACGAACATGAAATTCCGAAGCTGTCGTTATTCCCAATTGCCCTAACTAGCCTATTAGGAATACTAGGACTGATCTAATCCGGTTTCATCTGGTTTTCTAATTCTGATCAAACGGTTAATTATCGTAATAAGTACACCGTTTAAGCTTTTTTACTGATCTAATTCATACAACCCATGCACCTTATGAGGCTTACAATTCAGCTATAAGGATACATACGGGGTCATACAGAGTTGAAAAAACAAGTCTTATCTCCTGACTCCATACTTAACAGCTTTATGTGCATGTAAATTATGTTTCACATAGGTATTTATGCAAGGGGAGACGTATGTATTAACTGAATTATATTATAAGTTCAACCAAAAATTTGGCATTTAGAAATGTCGCCTAGGTGTAGAGGTACAGTCAAGTGTAAAAATATGGGTGCATAAAATATGTCACAAAAATGACAGCGGATTAAGGTTTCAGTACATATTTATGAAAGGATTAGATCGATCCATATTTTTGCACTTGACTGTACCTAAATCTCTGTATGACCCTAACCCATCCCAGCTTCCCAGGCCCACCCAACACCGACATATAAAAAACGCCACAGACGCACTTACTCCAAGGAACCGTAAGACGGCGGAGACGACTTGAGGCTCCACCTGGTAGTTAATCAATCAAATACAGAAGTAAGAAAACTAGTAGCAGATGACTATAAAATAAAATACATGAACAACATGAATCAGCCTATATATGTCCCACTGCTGGGCACAGGCCTCCTCTCATGGATGAGAGGGAATGGGCAGTAGTCCCCACGCTTGCCCATTGCGGGTTGGGGACTTCACATACACCTTTGAATTTCTTCGTGGATGTATGCAGGTTTCCTCACGATGTTTTTCCTTCACCGAAAAGCTAACGGTAAATATCAAATGATATGAAGCTACGGTAGCCAAGCGGTTCAGGCATGCGGCTGTCAAACGGCGATCGTGGGATCGAATCCCGGCTCGTACCAATGAGTTTTTCGGAACTTATGTACGGAATATCATTTGAAAATAAAATAAATAGAGTTTTATATTGGGTGACTTAAGGGTCATCGGGAATTACAAAATGTGAAGAAGATGGTCATACTGAACAACATTTGGCATGGGATCTACCACAAAATCACAAAAAAATAAGAGTTAATGGAATAGCTAAAAAAACAATTAATTCATGTAAATACTTATACACGCTCGCTGGAATAATATTAATTTGTAAATACGAGGGGCACACTGAAATGATCGAGAATAGAAAAAAACCGATCGAAGAATTCATTCAGGGCCAAGAATCGCTAAGCGCTACGCTACGCTCGTAGCCGATCCCGTGGTTTCCCTCGTATGTAGCGGAAAGCGACTACGGCGGTCTGACGCATATGTGTCGTCATGGGCCCTGAATGTGTTAATTGTGGTTTTTTTTCCGCGCTTTTGCCAAATATAAAACATTTTATTATGTCGATGATTCAAGGCTGAAGTTGACATTTGAATGAAATTTTAGAGCTTTTCGACCTTATTACAAATTTCAAACCTCGATCAGTCCCGGATAACGTGATATTTCAGGCTTATAGTACCTAATAGTTTATGAATTTGCAACTAAAAATATATTATTAATGGCTTTTGATGTTTCTCAACAGAACTTTTGTAGAGTAGCTGAGCAAAAATCAACACAAGTCGCATTTCTTCTTCCTATAAAATATGAGAGAACTTAGCTTCCAAACCCCATTTTTGTTAGATAACGGTGTTCTTTAAGTCATTCGAATACTTATAGATAACGAAATGTCGTGGTATATCACATTTAGATTATGCTATTTTTTTTCCACTACCGGGGTGTATTCAGGAGTTACCACCATTTTTAGTCGACCTATAGAAAATAGAGCTATGTCTGGAAATACTGAGATGCTTGCGAGATATTGTCGTTGGGCTGGATTAGATTAAATAGCATTGAAGTAAAAATCATTAAAAAAATAAGCTTACCCAGGCTTTTTTTTAAATATCCCTTGTGATAGTTAAAAAAAATATATATTGACATGATTTTTCCGTGCAAGCTCTCGATCATTGCAGACTTAAAAAACATACAGATTTTTTGTTAAAAAAAAACATAATTATTTGGATGCCATTGTGGTTTCAAAAGTCCAATTCCTAATTTAGTCGTAAGTTATACATTCCCGGTCATTTCGGTGTGCCCCTAAGTAAGTAACTCTAAAATTTTATTGCGGTAATATAATTATTTAACTCGAAACAATGCATAGATAATATTCAAAAAACATTACATAGATTGGCATAATAATCTTAGTAAATACGAAATGTACTAGTTATGAAACTAATTAAGTCACAACTGATTCTTGCAAATAATAAGCCTTATGACTCCTATGAGGCTTCAGTAAAAAAAAGATTCTTTATGCGATTCAATGTTTATAGTCTTGTGGAAAAAGTTTGTTCAGTATAACCGTCTTCTTCACTTTTGTTATTCCTGAACTTGACCCCGAAATCATTGTTCGGAACCGACTATTAGGAATTTGCCTAGTAAGTGTAGTAGGTATTGCACAATGAAGACTTGAGTAGTTACGTTTATAATTGAAATGTGAGTAAAGCGGGAATGAGAATGATAATCATTCTCATTCCCGCTTTACTCACATCTCATTGTTTATAAAACACAGAATTTATAATATGTATTATAAAAAATTAAAGAACAATTTAATTCTGTATTATGTATAAACTTTAAATACATTATCGCGAATTTTATTACCATATAATATTGCACTCGTGATAGTCGTCGTGATCCTAGTTGTTAAGAAAATGATATTGTTATACATTGTCATTTTAAGCACGTGTTGTTTATATTTACTGGACTGCCGCAGAATGAAGAGTATTACGTTTTTAGATTTCGATTTAGCTTTCGAACTTTTAAGCATAGCACAAGTATGATGACCGCTGCTATATATGTTGTCATTTATCGTGATTATAATGCATCTGCCACTTTTGATAAGTTCAATACACGTGTGGATGAGAGGCATGTTTTATCTACAGCGATAAGATATACGCGGCCATCAAAGACCCAGTTTTTTATGAATTAAGTAATATTTTTTGGGAAAAATAAGGTAAATCTATAATCCTCAATATGAAATTGATTTAATAGAATTGATATTTTATTAGTAAATTTGTCAAAAAATGTCGAATACCTAATCTACTTACGTTGTCAGCGTATATAATCTACACACAGAAGTAGGGCTAGTTCAGACACGGCGGGAACCGCGCGATTATAGAATCGCATGGAAATCGCGCGGGTCTTATTTATATGAGTTATTTAGTAATCGTCCAGACATAACCGCGCGGTTAATCAAGCCGCGCGGTTACCGCAACCCAACCGCCAGAAAATAGAATCGCGCTGCTCCCGCGCGTTTCTATTACTATGGAGTCTTTACTTCGCGTTCAGTTGCGTTGCGGATACCGCGCGGTGAGCACGTCACTGTTCGTGAGTTCGCCATGGATCGTTTCGACACTGAACTATTTATTGATGAGGTGGAGAAGAGACCTGCAATATGGGACATTCAGTGTGATGATTACTCAAATAAAATTATCAAGAACCGAGCTTGGCAAGAGTTGGTGGAGATATTTGGAAATTGCGAAGACACGGTGTACTTCAAGTGATACAAAAAGGACAAAGCTTACCACCCCCTGTTCGCTACAATACTCAGCAGATCACACCTACGTATTGGCAAGGACAACAGTATACAAGCTCGCTTTTTTAAGGAGCAACCACAGTAAACACACTTCTTCGTCGACCTCCATTTTGAAACTGACGCTAACCCGCACGAAATCGCATACTAACCGCGCGTGTCTGAATAGCATCACAATTTTGCGGTTTGAAACCGCGCGATTCGTAAACGCACGATTCCCGCATGTCTGAACGGGCCCGTAATGTTGCACGACACGAGGCGCGAGCTGTCGGCGACTGTAACCGCGGAGCAGCGTTCGGAACCTTCCTTGTTCCTTTTAAAATCCTATCCATATTGGTAACCTTATGATAAGGTTACCTTATTAATAAGGTAAGTAATTAATATGTTTTACACCAGTTCAAACGAATATGATTTTTACGAATATTTGAATACGACTTGCGACAGCAACGTGAGTACGATTAGTGCTCTATAACGTGTTCAAATACTTTAAATATAATTAATATAATTATGCACCAAAATTAGTTGATGATAAGGTTACCATAACTAAATGTCAACTCAAAAAAAAACCCTATCTCAACAGGGTTTGAGGTTAACCTATGGTTACCACTTCCGATATGCTTACCATAACAGGTAATCCTATGAGAGGGTAACCCTATCATTAGGTAACCAAATTGATAGGGTTACCAAATCGATAGGCTTAAGTCTAAAAAGGGGCTTTCCGGTCCTTGCCGCGGAGGTGGGAAACGCCTAAATATAACCTGTGAGTAGGTAAACGCCGCCAACTTGTTATTGCGAAATATATCTTTTTTGCGATATATTTGTTTAGGTGCGAAAACATATTTTTAATTTGATTTACAAGATAAGATATTATTATAATTAATGAACTGATCAGTTGATCACATGATTTTACGAATATGCAAATGTTACGCACATACGCACCATGTGACTCTTGGATCGGTCACACGCACAGGTGAGCGCTCTATTCCACTTCCTAACGATAACGATAATATATATTATGATTGTAATAACTCTTTTCAAAGTTTTAAAGTTAAAGTTGATTTTCCTTTAACGTCATCGTGTTCATTGTAAGGAGATGTCCGTGAGGAATTTACGAAACTCCTCTAAATATTATTCTTGTTCACACATAGCGATTTAACTTCGTAACCCATGCAATTACTCTTGGAAAACATTAATTTAATAAGGCGAAATGGAAATGAGGAAGCATGTATTTGTCATTATGTAAAGCGATTGATTGATATGTCATACTTTTACCTACGCAATTGAGCGAAGCCGCCTAGTAAGAAGCCAGTCCCATCAAGCTGGTCTAGATTGAACAACATTCAGTTGTAGGTACTATTTCAGATTTGATTGTAAGGATATTGATATTACATTACATACAAGTCAACTCTACAACTACTCGTACCTACTTACATTATTCAGGGTGAGTGGATAAATCGTTCTCATAATATGTCTAGATTTACTTTATGTCAAGGCTACTCGTTGATAAACCGAAGGTTATCTAGTTTCAGAAAATGCCTATTTTATATCGGCAAAATGAAGTTTCTATTTTCCTGTTCGTTGACCTAACGGACTCATTTATAACGTATCTCGTCTGGATATAATGTTTTACTGTGGGTACTGCACATTAACGATATGATAAAGAGTGACTTTAACACGTGTAATGTTGATTCCTATTGATAAGTATTATATTAAAGTTTTAACTGAATATGGATGTAACGTAAATAAAGAAATTCTTTTAATTTTCCTATTTTGTTACTACTTTTTAGGGTTCCGTAGTCGACTAGGAACCCTTATAGTTTCGCTTTGTCTGTCCGTCCGTCCGCGGATAATCTCAGTAACCGTTAGCACTAGAAAGCTGAAGTATACAGCATGGAACGGAACGATGGTCTTTCCCGCAAGAGGGGGATTATTGAGCGCTAGTACGTTACATTTTCCAGATAAAAAATTTTTTTTGACGCGATTTTTTTTTTACATTTGTATGGAGCTCGTCGCTCTAGTCGGCCAACGCTCCATACAAAGGTTAAAAAAAAATCGCGTCAAAAAAATAGTTTATATGGAAAATGTGACGTACTAGCGCTCAATAATCCCCCTCTTGCGGGAAAGTCCATCGTTCCGTTCCACGCAGTATATATCAATCACGCCGACAAAGTGGTAAAATAGTGTCATTTTTTTTATTATTAGGGTACCCTATATGTAACGTGGGGAGTTCTTTTTTTTTCATTTTAACCCTAACGTGTGATATATTGTTGGATAGGTATTTAAAAATGAATAGGGGTTTGCTAAAATAATTTTTTGATAATGTTAATATTTTCGGAGATAATCGCTCCAGAAGTAAAAAAAAAGTGTCCCCCCCCCTCTAACTTTTGAACCATAAGTTTTAAAAATATGAAAAAATCTCAAAAGTAGAACTTTATAAAAACTTCCTAGGAAAATTATTTTGAACTTGATAGGTTGAATAGTTTTTGAAAAAAATTACATTTTTTTTTTAACTATTCTAAGAGAACTTCTAGAACTAAGTTTGTAATTTAACCGTATAAGCAGGTGGTTACTGTACCTGTAATTTCTACAAAATCACAA
The DNA here is from genome assembly GCA_947049275.1 of Epinotia bilunana. Taxonomy (NCBI): domain Eukaryota; kingdom Metazoa; phylum Arthropoda; class Insecta; order Lepidoptera; family Tortricidae; genus Epinotia; species Epinotia bilunana. Next base: position 12,732,141 of record OX346259.1, on the reverse strand, counting down.
TGAATTGACGTGCTTTCAAATAAAGTAAAAAAAACGGTGAAAATCGGTTTACACAATAAAGAATTATCCCATAAAAATCATCTTCCATACTTTAAAATCGCGCGCAATAGTTTACTTAATTTGCCGATAGATGTCGCTATACGCGGAACGCTCACATTGTACATGGCGCTGTTAAGATTTTTTCTGATTTCATGGGGTCGGAGCAGGTGCGCCCATACATTAAGTCGAAAATTTGTCGTGCTCCTCGAATTGCCTTAGTTGTCTTTGGTCGTTCGTTGTCTAATAATAAAATTGTTCGCTAAGTATCGCTTGTATTGTGTCTGTCTATAATACATGGTCGATTTGATTTGGGAATTTGAACTCTTTTGCTCATACATACGGTTCACGGAACGGGCTACGGAACCCTACACTGAGCGTGGCCCGACACGCTCTTGGCCGGTTTTTTTTTACATTATTAATGCAATGTTTTGAGATTCTTTTGATTTTAGGGGCTCCCATACGCCAATGACTTTCGATCTGAATCCCTTAGTTTTCTAATGTGTTTTGTAGCTTATTATATTAACAAGAACGGTTTTAAGCAATATATTATCCCATATTTACTTCAAAGTTCATTGTTTTCGAGATATTTGGCATCAAAGTTGAACAATTTTAGGCCAAAAAACCGTTTTCTGGCCATAACTTTTGTGTTACCTAATTAGTTTAAAATGAAAACCCTAGACACATTTTTAGAGACGTCATAGACGAACCCAAATATGTAGATTTCGTATATGTTAGATCTTAAGTTAATTAATTATAGGTAATTAAATAAGTGTTTTTTAGACAATATGTTTAAAAAAATCATACACAATCAAGTATCTATGGACAAAAATAGAGATAAAAGATTGAAAAACCGATAGCCGTTTGACTTATAATTCTATCTGTAGTGTAAAAGTATTCAGAACTATTCAAAACTTGTCAAAAATAAATGAAAACCTCGGGTAGCCTCTTAAGAGTCCGCAGTAAGCTCGGCCGAATTTCACCTTCCCATACAAACGTAGTTACTCTCTCATTTTCAAACTACGTATTGGATTGTGACGAAACTTTGCATATAAGATGGCATGAGGTATATCTATATCTGTAATTAGTTTATATCGTTCCAGTTTATAAAACAAAAGAAATACAGCAAAAACAAGTTTTGTATGAAAAACTTAAATTCGCTGTATTTTTTTTTACTATGGTATCTGAAGCTACATAGACGAATTACAGACCTGGATATACCTCATGTCATTGTACATGCAAAGTTTCGTTACAATCCAACACGCAGTTTTAAAATGAGAGCGTAACTACGTTTGTATGGAGAATCGAGGTTACTGCGGACTCTTTAAGAAATTACTTATAATTTTAACAGAAGAATTTATAATCATCAAAAATAGTATTATAGTTCATATAAAAGGTAACTTAGCGTTGTGACAAAATATATATTCGAACATTACCTAAACACGGGCGTTTAAAAATTTAATAACTGAACGTAATCCCGAATGCGGAAATTTAACTTGTTTGAGTAAGTCTCATAGTCGATCTCCTAAAATACACAATGTCGGCACTCGCGATAAACCCGGCTCAGCAAGCACATTGATTGATTGGTTGTCCGACAGATCTAAATATGCATATTTAATCATAAGCCAATCAATAATCACTTGGTCCTTATCTATTTTTGTTGAACTTTTGTTTAAATTTTTGGAATTAAAAGAGCATTTTTAAACACATAACTACTTAGTAGGTAGTAATGGAATTTGACTATTTGTAAGCTGGTAAACAGTCTATAACTACACATTCGTACAGCAGAAATAGTACTTGAACCAGGAGAAAAATATCTAGTTTATATATTACGGTTACGCGATCGCGAGAGATGATTGTTACCTCGAAAAAAAACGGTCAAGTGCGAGTCGGACTCGCGTTGCAAGGGTTCCGTATATCACAAGATTTTAAACATTTTTTTTTACTAACGGATCGTTTTTGACGTTTCATAAAAATAAGCTGATTTGATTTTTGTCAAATACCGTATTAAGTCCGACTCACGCTTGACTACACACTTCTAATAGGTTTTCCTGTCATCTGTAAGTATAGAACTATTTTGTGTATTTTTTTCAAAATTTTAAGACAGTAGTTTCGGAGATGAAGGGAGGGGAATGGTAATTTTTTGGCTATTTTCTTAAATAATTTCTAAAAGAATTATTATAAAATTACAAAAAAAATATATATTTTAGATGCACACAATGAGCTCTTTCATTTGATATGTAACACGATAGTATATGCAAAACTTTATTTTTCTCATTTGCCCCCCAAAAGTGGCTCCCTTGTTTAAAATTCATTTGTTTGCGTTACATGTTCCTCTTCGGGTCACAAACTTACATATGTGTACCAAATTTCAACGTTATTGGTTCAGTAGTTTCGGACAAAATAGGCTGTGAAGGACGGACAGACAGACGCACGAGTGATCCTATAAGGGTTCCGTTTTTTCCTTTTGAGGTACGGAACCCTAAAAAGGCTAAAAGCAATATAAATCCTGGAGGATCATGCGAGTCTAGAATCCGTAGTGCTTCTTCAAAGTATGAGCATTATTTAGATGTTATTTACGTATTAGTAACGAATTTGCAAATAAAATGTTAATGCTAGTTTAAGGCTGAATTCGTTCAAAGAGTTAACTTTCTATTTTCCAAGCAATCTCACTGCAGGAGACAGATATAAACGCAAGTATATAATAGACATGTATAGCTTGCAGTTTCTAATTGATTCCATATGCGTATGGAACTAAGGTGTAGAATGTTTATGCATGATTTACGTAAACATTCATTTAGGAGCCTGCTGTATGTGATACAACTTCCATACCAACTGTGCCTATTTTCTAGTCCTTTGAGTATATTGTACACGTGCTCAAAATGACAGTTTCACTGTGAAGTTTGTAGCAAGCTCGTCAATTAAACAACACAAAAAATTATGAATCCTGTTAAACTTATTATTTTAGTAATAGAAAATAGACAAAAAACCGGCCAAGTGCGAGTAGGACTCTCGCATGAAGGGTTCCGTACCATTATCTATAAAAACAGCATAAAAAAACGCGTTTGTTGTATGGGAGCCCCCATTAAATAATTATTTTATATTTTTTATAGTATTTGTTGTTATAGCGGCAACAGAAATACATAATTTGTGAAAATTTCAACTGTCTAGCTATCGCGGTTCTTGAGATACAGCCTGGTGACAGACAGACGGACAGACAGCGAAGTCTTAGTAATAGGGTCCCGTTACGGTCGCCGTAAAAAGCATGGCACCTATATCATTTAAAAAGAACACAAAATAACGGTACTTACATATTATCCATAGAAAAACTCGTACTTTCCTGATATTGTTTCCCCAGCTATACATATAAACACCTGTTATCATTTCAATTATGATTGCTAATAAACATGTAAACATTACGACTGCATGCCCGGGACTGTTATCGTTTTCCCCTCATATGACTGTTATCTGTCTGATAAAAATACAACTGAGCATATATCTACCGACATATAACTAACTACCTAATCTACCCACAAGATGTTCTCGTGGGGCGTGCTAGATAAAAAACAAATAATGAGTTTGTTATGAATTGAAGTAGAGTTGTTATCTACAGTAGACAGGTTGCATGAGTTAAGCCCACATCACACTGGCGCGGCCTGGCCCCTTTTTTACCCAAATCGACGAAATTCGACTTTAAACATAGCTGCGCCGACAGGTTAAGGTGGTTGCTGGACAGCCTATTGATCCAGCAATGTACGTGGAATTGTCATTGTCAGGTGACAATTGTCAAGATAGTGAAACAGGGCCCTAGCCGCGGCGGACCATAGTAAACTTGTCATTAGCTGTCAAATTTACTATTATCCACCACCGCAGGCCAGGAGACAGGAATAGTACGTAGCAGTTAAACTTTTTAAAACGTAGTGAGTAAGATTGTACAAACGACAACACTGTTAACTGACCATCCTGTGCTTATATAGAACCTTATTACAATGCACTTAAGGTGCACCGATGGTCAGTTAGCTGTGTTGTCGATAGTATATACAGGTTTTTTGTTTTATTACCAAGGAATAATGTGCAAAAGTGGAAACATATTTTTGACGTCGACCGAAATAATTTTGACGTAATAATATTGTATTATAAAGCGTGGTAGTGACCGTGTAAAATTTGCTACCTACTAAACTAAAATTTGCTAACGACTAACGCTTAAGGGGATGCCTTGATTCGAGTCGACCACGCCCCTTTCACAGAGACACGCTTATGCCTTCCGCGCACGAGAAAAACAGACAATATAGTATAAACATAGTGAATTTTTTTTTATTTAGAAATAAATACAATAAATATTTGGGGACAATCTTACACAAATCGACCTAGTCCCAAACTAAGCAAAGCTTGTACTGTGGGTACTAGACGACGATATGCATACTTATATAGATAAATAAATACTTAAATACATAGAAAACATCCATGACTCAGAACAAATATTCATGCTCATCACACAAATAAATGCCCTTACCGGGATTCGAACCCGGGAACTCCGGCTTCGTAGGCAGGGTCACTACCAACTAGGCTAGAGAGGTCATCAAATTCGTCGTCGTTATATTTCATTGAGTGAGATAATTTAGATGAGATAAAATACTAAAGTATTAACTTGATTCTGTCGTAAAATAATGTACTGTTTGAGTAGGCTGAGTAAAAAAAGGAAAATAAAAACCCAATTTGGATTTTTTTTCTATCGAGGAAATTTTAGGCAATTCATGTATCGATTAAATCAGATAAATAATCATATACTTAGTCGTGAACCATATATTTGAAAATCAGACCTTATTGTTTCTTAATCTAGTCAGGACCACGTTTCAAACTACGCGATAATTTCCAATTTTTATATAGTTATCTACGAACGCGAGTATTTGCCGTAATAAAATAAGGGAGCGCCATTTATGAGAGAACTTTAATATCAGAATGAAATGACGTTGTGGAGAATTTCATAACTTGGAACAGAGAGGACTGATAGGACATACAATGCGAAATTATTTTAGACAGGGTATTCTTCGGCTTCTATTCAGCTCTTTTTGATGTGAGCGCGTAACATCTTATGACATTATACTAAATGCTTATGAAAACGCTTTGTACTGCAAAGAGTGGCAGATCTATCTTTTTAAGGATCCGTAGTCAACAAGGAGCCCTTATAGTTTCGCCATGTCCGTCCGTTTGTCCATGTCATGTCATTCTTCTGCTTTGCTCAGTACTACAACCCCCCACTCACTATTACGTCATTGGGCAGATCGCTAATGAATTTAGCGATGAAAATTACATGAAAGATACATGTATCTTTCAAAGGCCCCTGTATTTTTCAATAAAATATAGTATCTTTCCTTGCGGATCTTCGATTAAATCATTCGCAAGTTTAAGTTTTTTAGGTGTAATATACATGTATTTTACACGTAGAAAAACGTAAACTGCCTCGGAATGTATTGGCTCTCATACAAAAAGGTGACTTTTCATTCCGCTCGACTATTGAGACTATATTTCGATATCAGTTAACTAAAGAGGTTTCTGGGGTTTGGTTTCTTTTTTTTTGACTTGGGCTAAGCTTTTTACAATTTGTGTTGCCTCACGGGACCATGGGGTTATAATTTAATCAAGTCATTATTAAATAAACATGTAAAATACACAGTATAAAACGGGTATTATACGTGTATGATTGTATTTGTCAGACAAACGTCAGTTTTGTTTTTTCGAAAGTTACATGTATTTTACAGGAAAGATACAAAGTTTCGAAAGAAACAACATGAATCTTTCGCCATTTTTATCGCCACTAATGATATCAATGCTGTTCCTAAGTGGCCGTCGATCGCCATGTCAAAAGCTGTCAATATGTCCCGTCGATTAGAAGAATATATGCGATAAAACCGGGCGGTAGGTACGTAGTCTATACTTACGAGTGTGTCTCCAATTGTTTTATATTAAGAATCCGCAGCAGTAAGCTCGGCCGAATTTCACCTTCCCATACAAACGTAGTTACGCTCTCATTTTAAAAATATAGGGGTGATCCAAAAGTTTTGATAATCGATATTAAAAACAGAAGTTCTCCATATCATATATTTTTTATTACCGCACCAGAATTTTGCCAACACCAACATGTAATATCCTCCCATTTTACAGGCGTCAGAATATATTCTATACCATCATATTTATTTAGCTATTAAAGAAAAACAAATGAATGAATTCTTTTTTTTTAATTTTAAGGTTATTATTGAATAGTGGCACAGTAGGAATGACAATCACACATTATCATCATGCACGACACCAAATCATGCTGATTATCAAAACTTTTGGATCACCCCTCGTACATTGACATGAGGTATATCTATGTCTGTAATTAGTTTATATGGTTCCAGTTTATAAAACAAACGAAATACAGCAAAAACAAGTTTAGTATGAAAAACTTGAATTCGCTGTTTTTTTTACTATGGTATCTGAAGCTACATAAACTAATTACAGACATAGATATACACCTCATGTCATTGTATATGCAAAGTGTCGTTACAATCCAACACGTAGTTTTAAAATGAGAGCGTAACTACGTTTGTATGGAGAATCGAGCTTACTGCGGACTCTTAAGTCAATGGTTATCTACAATTCATGATATGGGAGATGTATAACGATCTTTAAAACTTATTGCGATCCAAGCCAGGTTCAAATTACGGACGGAGAGCAGTTTTGACTTTTGAAATGATATGTAGATCCTCTTGGTGCATGCGCGCCCTCTCGCGTAAGTGGATATCGTAGTGTGTGTGAGTGAGACACAGTATTAGGTATTGACATTGCAAAATAGTTGCTATAACCCTACTTTATTTATTCAACAAAACACATGTTTTACAATCGTTTATAGTATTTGCTGAAAGCATGTGACCTGCGGCCGCATTGAACAGGTGCAAAATAATGTCATGTATATGTTTCCTATTGTAAAAGTTGCGGGTCTATTAAATAATATGTTTGCTCTAGTTTAAATGCATATAAAATTAACGGAAAACAGGCTTCTATCAAGTTTTAATGTATCAGGCTTAAAGTCAAGAAGATTTGAGATAGATAATAATGGCGCACGGATAGGTAGATATTACAACTAAAGGAAGACTAAAATCATCTTATTTTTACTTTTTTTTTAAATATTGTTACTGAACACGATCATAATTACGATCGTTATTTAAAAAAGAAATAGCAAGTTATCAGTAAAATAGTACATTACCTACGACAGAGACCAGTAAGGAAGCCATACTGGTCGAGTATGAATTAAGGTGGTTTTCCACCGGCGAGGCGAGGCGGGCGTGTATGGGCGAGAATTGAAATAAGTATGGGACTTACTACCTATTTTTATTGATTTCCCGGGGACATTTATATTCGTTTGTTAGTTTTCTTCCTTCCTATTCTTGGATTTAGCTGGGAGTAAGCTATATTTAGCTAACTCCGCCTCCGCTTTTTAGTGAGGATGACCGCCGTCCATTTCGGAATCAGACTAGTCTCAACAATTTTTTGCAGAATTTTAATAAAATAAATGACACAAACCAATTATAGCCTTTTAAATCCCGCCTTAATTTCATTGCGTTTTTTGTTATAAATGCTGCGTTTAATTATTTGCACTGTCTTACCAATCTAATTTTTTTATGATAAAATGTAATTATTGTTATGTTTTATATAACTATAGTGTTCATACTTTTTATTTGGACTCAGGCTTTTTTTTTAAACAACACAATTATGAACGCAGCATTCAAACTTTTCCGCACTAACCTTGTCGGAACTTTTTTTTTATATGCATCATGACTCATGAGTTTCTTGGTTTCTTTATACTGCCAACAGTGCTGACCTTTTTTTCATTTAAATTTATTCTGGGAATAATTTGCAAGTGTACTTATAATTAAAACAATTAGTCGTATGCATATTAAAAGTATACTTTAATAAGAATATATTTAAAATAAAATAGCGTTCAAGATGATTAATTATCTCTTTAAATTCATATACGACCTCATTGCCCTCAAATCCTTAGTTTTTCTATAGGTCGGTGACGCATGATACGTAATAGGAATTACATACTTACTTACTGGACAAATATTGATTCCAAGTTTAAAATCTCGCGTTTTACTGAACACTTCTAATAAGTCTTCGGTATGTTCCACTTACTGTAGTATTTTTAGTGATGGCATCATTCAATAGCATTTTTGAGAAAATAAAATTACGCCCAGTACTCGTACTTAAATAATCTTTGCCTACAGGGTTTATGAACATGTATGCGTACATAACCACTTATATTTAGCCTGTTTTGGTGAAGTGCATTGACGACAACGCATAGAGACACGCGATATACGCGTGCAGGACCGATATAATTATCCCGAGAATTTGGCAGCGGTGGGTGGAGGGACTTTGAACTCGCGCAAAATGCGAAAATGGGACATTTACGAGAAATTCCTAGTGTCGATTCGTCGTAACCAAAATACAGGAGGTTGCAAAAAAAATATACATTCTTAGTTAAGATCTTATTTTAATCTACGCTTTTTTACCCGACTGCCGAAGGCTGTTTTTCGATCGTAAGTATGTTTGTATGTGATGTGATGTATATATGTACATATAAATGTATGTATGTCTTATTCTTTGGCACGCTCTGCAGCCTAAACCGTTTGACGGATTTCGACATATGAGGTGTCTTTGGAGTAGGTACCTACTCTTAATCGTACGTTTTTTTTTAAATCTTTAACTTGTCTTCCATTGTGTTATGAAAGTTAGCCAGGATACAAAATATATGAATAGGTAATGGTCGTTGAACAATGGGAAAAATAAAGCATAGGTTATGTTCTTATGTTAAGGCCTTGAGTTTTTTTTTTGCAATAGGTAGGTACATCTTACAGTTAAGTAATTCCAAGATTAGTCGTTATAACTGTGATGATTAATCTTACCGATTAACCCCCTAATTCATATAACTTAAAATGCCTAATAAATAAAATGTGTTTTGTCCCTTTCTGACGAACACAAATGTCGATATAGGTTTGTTGAACGTTTATGAATACGGCCATAAGTCTTATCAGTTTTGGTAGAATCAGACTTTAGGCGATTCTCCCACTGCACCGCACCGCGTCCCGCCGCAGTGCACGGAGCGACAGATTTTTTACACGCGCATTGCCGCCTCGACAGAGTGTTGTACTAGGCGTGTTTTCTATATAAATTGAGATTCTTGCATACAATGGTAAAATCTATCGCTCCGCGCGCCGCGGCGGGACGCGGAGCGGTGGGAGAATCGACTAAGTGTCAATTCGACCTAATAAGAATAGATTCAGATTTATTCGTGACAAACATACTATAATAGTACATTGTGATACAAGTGAGGTATTTTGAGAATTACATCATCAGAGGCGGAATTATCATGAGAGTCGCAGGCGAGCGTGATAAGAGAGCCGGCTTTTTTTCGTGAAGTTTGCGCAGTGCGCGCGCATGTGTTAAGCCAGATGAAATATCTAAACAGCCAATACAAAATAAAAGAAATATTTCCGTTTTAAAATGTTATCTTTATTCATGTAAAATGTTATCAAAAGTGAATATTTTTACGATACTTAAATTCAACGTTTCTATATCATATCCAAAAAGAAATAGTCAATTAATTAACAAAAAGGATTTAATTTGTTTAGTCGAGTAAGAATCCATTTGCCGAGAATTAAAAATGCTGTACATTCTGTAGAACCCGGTTAATTTAAGAATGCACCGTGTTCATGCATACATCTTGCTGCAAGGTGCCAACGTGACTTAATCGGGATATAACCATAACATAACACACGAGTGTCGTAATGTTATAAAACACGCGTGTTTAATATCCAGGATTGAGCCTAAAAGCGACACAGTAAGAGGTACGTTACGAGCAAATGTGTTGAAAAAGATATAAATAACCAGATGACAGAGACAAACGGTTACTAGGCCGTGTCACGCAATAGTTTACTCCACGATTAGTGCGAATTTTATGATTATTATTCCAGTTTAGTCCACATGGATTATTCATATAGGAACTCTAGATTGTATAGATAATTTCTTAATAGTAACAAAAATACAATCAAGACATTTTACGAAAGGGAAACCTTTTAACACATTAAAGCATGTGCGAGAATCAAAATGATGGTATACTTATCTTGTTGATACGCATCAGATTATAAACGACTTTCAATTTAACATACATGGTCCTTCGAACTGGATTCTATTAACGAAGTGGTGCAGAACTCTCTTTGGTTTTCAAACAATCCCAAGAAGGTTATTGACATCTTTCTGACCTGAAGACGCAAAGGTTGAACGCAGCTGGCGCGCGTCCAACCTCGCGACCTTACCCTTCGCACACTCGTGTCGAGCGTTGAGTCGGAAAATTCAATTTTCCTTCCTTGACTCAAAAGGTTTTATCGACAAAGGATATGAAACACATGTGTATGTGCAATAGTTAAGGATTCAAGCTAAACAAAAACTATATTATTATGTGCAATGTTTGGTATGGAGTCGTTTGGTATTCTCACCAGATTTCCTATTTTATGACGAAGTCCCTTAGGCGACCGAGCTCTGCTCGGGTGAAAATAGAGAAAATACGGAAAAAACTAATTTTCCCAGACGTGAGACCCAGCTAGATTGATTTCTCGCCATATTCCAAATTTCATCGAAATCGTTGTAGCCGTTTCCGAGACTAGGTATATATTAATATACAAACATTGCTCGTTAGGATAGGATAAGCAACATATTCTTCTGCAATTGAATAAAAGTTAGCTTTATTAGCTCCGAATTAACAATATCTTTGACGCCAAGCCACTGGTGTGAACCCAATTTCACTTCACTCATTGGATATTTTACTGGTTCCAAAGACTTTTGACGTTGTCTTTCTATTACTCAAACATGTATGTAAAGCATGAAATAGAGAAGCTGCTGAAGAAGAGCTGTTTAATACCGTGCTTACCAACGTCAATAAAAAAAACTACATTGCATAGGTAATAAAAAACTTTTGTGCTTAAGTAAGTTTATCTAGAAAAGTAAATGGCAGTTTCTTTCGTGAAACACTAATTACCAGCATGATCGCGTTTACGTTCGACATAAAGCATTCGTCCCTCTCGCACTGACATACTTGCTTGGTGAAGGACGAAGAGCGCTGGGCAGATGACAATATTGTGATTGTGTGAATCAATATAATTAAATTAGAACACGACAGCCGTGATACCATAGGAACAACTATACTAGTGATTAATCATGTAAACAATCGTGTAGGTACCTATTCGGTTACAGCGTTTGTGTGTTAGCTATTGGCAACAGATTTCGAAGTACATTTGTATATTAGTGGGGATCCATTGATTTCGTGAGGCGATTTTTGACGATTTTTCGAACGGTCAAATGTCGTTACTCAATTTAATCCAGTTACCTCGCAATGTTTAAATTATTTGCGCTACAAAATCACGTGATAATTGCAGAGACCGGCGCTTGCCCCAACGTGAGATTAGGTGAGATTCGGCTCGACCTTCAACCGCCTAATCAAGTCACGTAATTAATGGACGCCCCCTCCGTCATAATAATGATGGAATTTACCTTAATTCAGGCATTGATTGTCCATAATTATAAATACTTTAAATTCGAAAGTGGATTTATGGATCTTATAAATAGAAGATTATGTAAATAAAGTCGGCCGAACCAGTCCGTCCACGATAAGCTCGAAAACCGTTGACAACAACAGCCGATTTTTGTGTGGTCTAGTGGTGGTTAGCTAGATAGGGATAAATCTAAAGCAATGTTTAATGCAAAGTTATGTTTGTGTGTTTAAGCTTCCGCCTGCGATTTCGTCTGCGTGGATCCGGGATAAAAAATATCCTTTATTTTAATCCAGGCTATAAACTATCTTCGTGCAAAATTTCGTCAACATCAGTTGAACCATTTAAGCGTGATCGAATAATAAACATCCAAACATCTAAACGTTCAAATATCCAAACTTTTACATTTATAATATTCATCATCATCATCATCATATCAGCCGAAAGACGTCCACTGCTGGACATAGGCCTCCCCCAAAGAGGTTTTATAATATTAGTAGGATTAATAAAACATATAGTCATTGTTTTAGTAATACGTAAACAACGCATAAATGCTTCTAAGGTACTCGTACTAGCCAAATAAAATGCAAAATGAATGCTCTAGTGCCAACATTAGCATAGGATACGCGATGGTATCAGATAATGCATTCAATAATAACAACATTTGCGTAGGAAGAGCTCCGGGAAACGTATGCCAAAATATTGCTCGTGACTTTTACGCATTCGTACACACATTTAATACCTGACACTACACATATGTTACCCTAGAAAGAAAGCAGGTTTGCAGTTTAATACAAAAAATATATGTAATGTACTATTGTAACTACGTTACCTATATCCAATACCACTTTTCCTCATTTTGAGTGTATAAGTAAATAAAATGCGAGTTATTCATGCATGTGTGTAGGTATAATAATTTGTTTATAAAAATGCCTCTTTAAATTAAATTAAATTTTCAGCTAAACAGTTATTATAATTCATTTACTTACGCCTCGATAGCCATTGTATGACTTTATTGTATGAGTTTCACTTCAAATTAAAGCAATATCACAGTTGATACCTAAACTAATATCACATTATTTAATGTCACTTTACGTGAACGTATTTACGTAAATCTTATGTGAATGAGGCACGGCGCGTTTGGTCCCGGCGGCAGATGCGCGCGACTGTCGTGATAAGCGCCGTTTTCATGCATATATGGTTTTCTCGCAGCGCGGGAAAATATCCGCTTCAAAACTGAAAGAAATGCAATACTGCCAACGACAATTTAATTCGAATTTCTACTGTAGCTCGAGCTTAATTGAGTCTAAAGTCAAGGGCGATAACGCTCATACGGTCGTACTTTTTTAATCGAGCGATTCACCTTAGTGTGTTACACATTTGTAGGATTAGGGCCAATCCCAATCTTTCACTGGCAAGGGGAATTCAGTTATGCTGGTCTTGTGTAGACTAATCTATTATTTGGTAAAGATTTGTAGGTGGTTTAATTTAATCCCAACAAAAGCATTATCAAAAGTATCTGCAGGTGGCTCTATAAGTTAACCTTACCTATCTATTCGACCAACTTGAATAATTCAATTAAATTCAATATATTTATTAACGATCTACAAACCACGCTGTCCGTGCTACAACAGCCAGTCGTGGAGCTACAGTTGAAGCTAGGTTTTTTGTTCTAGAATTTAATCTAAGATTTAAGGATAAGGACTTAACCTTAGGTTAAACGCCAAAGCTGTACCCTGGGCTAATCTTGGGATACATATTGTCCTTTTTTGGTCCAATTCACGCTTATAAATAATCAGTTCAGGGATAGTTCGGGCAGATAAACCCAATTTAACGGTTATATTTCAACGTTAACATATCCCCTTTACCTATAGGCACCCTATTCTATAATATAAGATTAGAAAAATCGTGCGTCAATCGCCATGCGATTTCAAGGGAAATTATTTTAAAACGCAAATACCTTAGTGTTGTTGGGATTGTAAAGTCCTTATGAATCGAAATATGTAAAACTAAGTACACCATTTCTCTTTGATATCCTACATAAACTAAGAAACGTATAGACGAATTTGTCCGTTAAAAATTCAATGTTATATGGAATGAGGTAGGTACCTATAGATACCCACAATATAAAAACCAGAATTTCCGGGTGATCGCAGATACGGAGTTCCATAGAAAACTTTATTCTTTACAACAAACATTATAATACATTTCTTGCAATTCTAAAATCCCCTTCATCGTTCCTACCTATATAAAATGCAAATTTCAGCATCTCTTCATCCAAATGTACATTACGAAATTAGCTTGTAGACAAAAGTGTCATCAATAATTTCACGTGTAAACCTGTAATTTCAATTTCAGAATGCGTGCATAAATGTTATACCACTGAACTAATTTCGTGCCACGCTCTATATTTCAATCAATTGATTTGTATGTTTTCTATCGCGGTGCACATTGTAAAGCTCCGATGCTCACCCCTTAGTTATTTTTGAGGTGTACAATAATAGTAAATTGTGAAATTAATCAACATACTCGAGGTGGAAGTATGTGATAAGAAAGCCCATAATGTAATGTTATGATCAAAGCTCACGTGTTTCATACGACTTTCGCAAGGAAAAAAACCATTTCATATTAAGACGAAAAAATTATAGGCGCCTAAGTTACGTTTCTTAAATTTATTAATAGTAACAGGTCTTGGCTCACATATTGTACATCACCAAGAATTTCCATAAGAGCCACGTTACGAGCAAATGTGTAGAAAAGAGTATCTGTATCGTATTGTATCACCCTGTACCATATAGAACCTACTCAATCCAATTAAGTGTCAACTCTAATCAAAGCATGATTGCGTGCGTAAAATATTTTCGCAATATACATACACAGTTTAACATTCTAGCACGTGAGTTTGCTTACCAAATTATCACAATATACTTACCAATATTGTTATGCCCCTGACAACGAAGGACAGCATCCAAATGTAACCTTTATATTAAGTATGGTAAGAGCGTTAGCTCAAAAACTTCTGACGTGGTTTTTGATAATGTAAATGAAACTGATAACACATAGAAAACTGGAGAAGCACGATATCCATTATATTAAATAAAAGTGTAAAGTACTATAAAAAAAATATGAGTTCACCATTTGACAATTTCAGCGTAGCTTTTTTTCACTTGTCGACGATATTTACAGTGGTCACGCGCTTGCCAATTAGCTGCCGACCGACCAGAATTAAAATCTGGAACCCTACTTACAACGTAAGATGACAAAAGTTTCAGTTCGTCATCATAATCGTCAACACTTACCAAGTTACCAGCCTACACGACCCACAGGGTGAGCACAAGTCTCCTCTCGCGAATGAGAGACTACACACATAGCGGTTTGGGGCCTTGGGGCTACAATACAATATACACAGGGTTTCTTCAGGATGTTTTCCTTCATCGAAAAGTTACCTAATTGTACGAGCGAGCTAAGCGAACGAAGTTCTATGCTTCAGTTTCATTGGGCTGAAAATCGTTCGTATGTCCGGTGTCCGGTGTCCCGCTGTCAACTAGTCACGAATCCTGTGAAATTTTGTGTGCAGGTACAATAATTATATACTTACATGTCGATTAACTTTTCAAAATTAAGAAAAAATCCTAAAAAAAGACATGCTTGTGAGTTCTACACCTCATATATATATCGCGCCTGCATTACACCGCCACGGCTGATAATGTGGTGGAGTACGTTCGTCAGAAGACCGGCTTCTCGCTGAGGGTGTTCCAGCTGCGTTCGCGCCACTATCGCGACCGCTGCAGGAGACCATCGCATGTGCTGACTTCTGGCCGAAGGGTGTCGTGTTTCGACGGTTCCGGGGCAATCTGCCGAATCCTACACCGGAGATGACGATGCCACGGGGCCACGCCGTTTCATCGCCTAAATAGTACTATTTATTGTTTTTAGTTTCGTGACGCATTGGTTATTACTGTAATGTCACGTAAATGTATTTATCAATAAATAAATCATCATTCATCATTACCGACATATGGTAAATATGTCGGTAATGAATGATGATTGTTGATAATTTCGAGTACCCAACATATTTGTATTCCAAATTTGCCCCTGATAAAGATAATATTGACCCTGATAAGGTCTTATCGCGCTGTTTCCAACCTTCATTGAAATTCGCGGATAAAATTCAATAAACCTGACATGAATGTAAATGACGCGTGCCCTCATCTCATTGCATTACTGCATGCTGCATTACTGCATGCTACATTTTCCCGGCTGCGTCGTGGAACCGTAAGTACTCATATATTTCAATATATTCCATACAAACATACCTCTGTTTCATATCGGCATCTAGCTTAATACCTAAACACAATTTCGTAATATCGAAATATTATACTGAAATATTGAAATAAGTCCCAGGCCAGGTCCCAAACGGGATATCTGAATACATCGTACAATCACGAGCAAGCACAAGCGAATACAGATTATCAATAATTTTTACTAGGTGAGTTTTTTTTTACGTATGTTAAGCAGTAGTTTTAAATAACACTTTTTCCGGTGTTTATCTCCCGAAGTTTCCATAGAGCAAATACGGCCATTTACATACCAACAAATTTGTACGGAAGCACTTGGCCGATTTTTTTATGTGGTCCAAAGCGCGGGATGTCTAAACATTTCCTTGAAGATAGAAAATATCAACCAACGCTATCAAATGAAACCGATTCCGGGTTCTCTATTAGGCTGCAATAATTCATTTTCAAGATTATAGGGCCATTGTCACCAAAATGCAACAATGGCATGCTCTGATAAGATGTTTTTCATTCGTACTGTTGTACTTTAAGTATTTGCTTGCGTTTCAGATAAAATGCTAAATCCTTTTATCAGGGTGTTCAGTTCCAGAGTAGGTACGAGTATGCAGGCGTTAGTTTCATGACGGCTCGTGTGTGGCACTGATAAACATTATGCAAGATGTCTTCGAGTTGTCAATGCAAGCATGCAGCAAGCTGCATGCATATGTTTCGTAAGTATCCAACCACGTAAAAATAAAAACAAATCTTAAGTCCGCAGTAAGCTCGATTCTCCATACAAACGTAGTTAATACGCTCTCATTTTAAAACTAGGTACATGTTGGATTGTCATGAAACTTTGCATATACAATGACATGAGGTATATCTATGTCTGTAATTAGTTTATGTAGTTTCAGATACCATAGTAAAAAAATACAGCGAATTTAAGTTTTTCATACTAAACTTGTTTTTGCTGTATTTCTTTTGTTTTATAAACTGGAATCATATAAACTAATTACAGACATAGATAAACCTCATGTCATTGTATGTGTAAAGTTTCGTCACAATACAACACGTAGTTTTAAAATGAGAGCGTAACTACGTTTGTATGGGAAGGTGAAATTCGGCGGAGCTTACTGCGGACTCTTAACAAAGTGTTCAAGACAAGAAATAAAATCGTCCAAGTGAGGTTCGGTAGCGCGCAGGAATTGAATCACCGCCGTCTCCATCATACCAACGGTGGCAAAGGTGATGGAAAATGGATTAAGTACGCGAATAACGGAATTCCTGACTGCAACCGACGCCCTGTCCACGCGCCAATATGCTTATCGGGCGGGACGCTCGACGAGCGCGATGGCGCGCGAAGTGATGCGCCGGGTGATGGACGCGCGCGAGCGAGGCCAGCAGGTCGCGGTGTTATGCTGTGACCTGTCGAAGGCCTTCGATGTCGCCGACCATGCCGTGCTGTCTATTAAACTGCGCCACTATGGCATCAACGGTAGAGCGCACGCACTCTTATCGGATATGATGCATGAGAGATCACAGGAGTCGTGGGTGACAAGGGAAGTATGAGGTCAGTTCCAACGTCAACCGCAATGGGCGTGGCACAAGGATCGTCGGTGTCGAATATACTTTTCTCGCTGCTTCTCAACGACCTTCCAGAAGCGATACCAGCGGGAGAGGTATATATGTACGCAGACGACGTTGCCGCGGTAGTGTGCGCACCAGACATCGATAAGCTCGAGCAACGTGTAAATGAAGTAGCTAATAATCAGGTGTCACAATAATTTGGTACTCAAGCAATGGTTTGGTACTCAATTAAAAAAAGACCCAGTTTATCCATTTCCATCTGGGCGGTAAGGTCCCGAGGAGCCTTGGAATTTTTATGGATGATACCAAATTAGAGCAAGTGCAAAATACTACATTTGTGGGTTTCGAGTTGGACGGGTTAAGACGGTTAAGTGGGAATTACACATCACAAAACTGTGTAGGAAGCTGGGAAGTGCCTGCTTTGCCCTGCGTCGATTAGCGAGGATAATGCCCAGAGATGTGGTGCGCTCGTGCTATTTCGCCACTGTGCACTCGCTTCTACAATACGGTACAGAGCTGTGGGGCCGCGCTGCCGAATGGGAGCGTGTTTTTCGCATGCAAAAGAGAGCCGTACGAGCGATTGCACAGGTAGGCCAAAGTGTCTCTGCAAGACAGTACTTCAGGTCTCTCGGGATACTCACGCTACCTTCCATTGTAATATTTCAGGTAGCTACATACGTGCGATGTCATTTGCACGAATACGCGAGAGGAGCAGATATACACCGTCGTAATCTCCGTAACGCTAACAAACTTGTTGGTGTTAAGCATAAGCTGGCCAAGTCTGGCAAACTCACACATGTCATGGGACCGCTCGTGTACAACCAATTACCGGCGCATATCACAGATGCACAGTCACTGGCCGGCTTTAGATCGCGACTCAAATCATGGCTTATCGAGCACACTTTTTATAGATTTAGCAAATTTAGTACGAAATAAGTTGTACTTGATTTGATTTGTGTAGTGTGTACAACTATGTACAACTTGCTGTACCTATAATTTTATACTATCCATAAGTTTAATGTAATTTTATGGCTATAATTGTTGACATATAATATGAATTATTATGAATAAATATGAATATGAATATATGAATATGAATATGAATACGATAAACGGAAAAAGATGCCGTCATAAACAATGTTTATTGTGGGCGTCCTTTAATATTACATTTAACTGTTAGTATTATTATATTTATTATATTAAGTCGTTCTTCTTCTGCCTAGCGCTATGGTGGCAGAGGTTGCCAAAGGCGGGATTGCCAGGATCCGCTTTCCTACTCGCTTTTCTCCACATTGCACAATCCTGGGCGTATTATATTAGGTTGTTATAGCGACTACAGTAAGAAGTAAGTATTCTGTACAAAAATCACGAGCCTGCTGATTACGGTCCGAATGACACAGCTCTGTAACGGACAGACGGACAAACAACGTCATGTAGGCACCCTTTGCAAATAGGAGTTCACTGACTGATTCTTTACTTGTTTGTAAATTTACAGTCAGCAGCAAAAGTACCTAAGTCATAAGTCATTTATTAATAATATTCAAAATATAACATGTCATCATTCTTAAATTAAGTTGTACACGTTTATGGATATTCATTATTATTGTGGTAACTTGTAAAATTCTTTGATGTCATAAAAAGAGTGGGTGAGGAGCCACGATTTTAATTTTCTTAAGAAAGATGAGATACTATCCGCACATTTTATGTTTGCGGGTAGTTTGTTGAATACTTTTGGCCCCACATGAGAGATGATTTTAGTTGACTTGGTCAGTCGAGTGGTGTGTGTGAGGAGTTGGTTCATGGACCCTGCCTTGTGCGAGTTATCTTTTTATGGGGAAAAGTGTCGATGTTCTCTACGACGTATTTGGCAACGTCATATATGTACTGCGAGGGCATGGTGAGTATATTCGGGTCAAGTGCTCAAAATGACCTACACACGACTCTAATGTCAAGAGGATAAGGACTATCTAGATCATTTTAAGAGTGTTATTTTTCGTAGCAATTTCTGCTGCTGACTGTACGTAAAATTAAATACGAAGCCAAATTGCAATTTGATAGCTTTCTCGTGCTGATAAATAAAACACATCCTGATAACCTTTCACAGTTTGTTGACCCTTAGCTATTTTATTATAGATAACTACTAGTATAGATACTACTATTATAAAGAGGAAAAGTCTGTGAGATTATAGCTTTGTAAGTTTATACGTAATGGCTAATCTTCGGAACAGCTTATTATCCGGTTTCAAAAATTCTTTAATCTGCGTGTAAAATGTACTTTCTGGGTGGTCATAGGCTATTTTTAATGCCGCGGGTTTGCCTGCGTTCTTTACAATACGCGGCCGAAGCCGCGTGGACAGCTAGTAAATATATAACTAACTTACCAGAAAGATTTCACTTTGCCATTTGTTTAGCTGCTAATTTATTTCATGTTTGCACTACGAATTATGAATTAATTAAATAATCATAACGTGTAGGTGTAGGGTGTCAGTGAATGACTAGACAAGCTTTAGGACAATCTTCATTTATTAAAAAAAAAAAACTTATGAAAATTCTAATAAACAATACAAGTTAGAATACTTACAATCCGAAATATTTGATGTACTTATGCTTATGCATAATACAAAAAAAATAGATTTACGAGTACCGTTACTTAATATATGAAAATCATGTTTATTTGACATTGTTGTTTGAGGTAAACGACAGAAAAAAACACGTACGTCCTATAAAATGTTTTTTTTTATCTATGAAATTAATTGAGATTTCTCCCTGCACCTAGTAATTAAAGGAATTAAACTACTTATCTGACTTGGAATGTTCAAACATATGGTAACATAAGACCTGATTCCTGATGAAGTTAGTTCTTCAGCTTCGTAAGAAATATGAATGGTAAAC
This sequence comes from Epinotia bilunana, assembly GCA_947049275.1. Lineage (NCBI taxonomy): Eukaryota > Metazoa > Arthropoda > Insecta > Lepidoptera > Tortricidae > Epinotia > Epinotia bilunana. The sequence continues at coordinate 12,711,767 of OX346259.1, read as the reverse complement.
ACGCGCGACATGTTTCGAACTCTTCGTGTGTTCATCTTCAGGATGTTTTTTCGCGGTAAACATGTCGCCCGTACTCACGAAAGTTTAAATTTTAATATTAATGGTTCTATAAAAATCGGTTTGGTTATTCCAGGACCTAATATTTCCTCAAATTACATAATATATGTGGCGAAAATCAGCCATATAATTTTCTGGGAAACTAGAATTATTTTGGAATTGCAGGAAAATTAAGTCCTTGGTACTGTATTTTTTTTTCTAACGTGAAGTTAATTGTGTTTTAAATAGGCAACATAGAAAAAGAGCTTTAATTAATTATGAGTAAAAAAATTACATTTTTGAATCGGATTTCGGAATACATTCACTAAGTTCTTCTTTTAAAGAACTACGTTTGCAGATCATTTTAGCGTGGTGTATTTGATGTATCTATAAAGTTCTGTTGCGACACATGATTATAATTTAAGTACAATCAATAAATCAATGTATTTTTACAAGATTTATATAAACTGTAAAAATAAACACACGACAAAGTCGTCACGACTTCATCGTCGGCGTCTCCTGTCACGTGCTATACTTAACTGCGGCCTACTTTGCAGGTAGCTAAGGATTTCTTGAGAATCTTAAATTGAAAACCGTTATTTACGTAACTACGAGTCCATGAAAAAAATCTAATACTGACTCCTTAGGTTTTTGTTCCGTGATAATCTGTCATTTGTAGGTACTAACTAAATTAATTATTCAAAACCATGAAATGAGGATGAGTTTACATAAAATTATTTACCCTATCAATAGAACTTAGTTAGAGAAATATATCATATCCTTTTTTTTCTATTGCTATATTTGCCATCAACGCATTTTTTACAGAATATTATTGTTATTTTTGATAACCGAATCGTCGATGGGGCGGTTCTTTCGGACGGCCATTTTTTCTTCTTTCGGCTGATTGTGTATAGGTAGTTACTTTTACTAAATCAATGCGACAAATGCACTTATTTTTATTCACCGATGTCTGACATTAGTTATAAGTATATATAAATAAACTAAAATTTAGACTCCACTTCACTGCTAGCTACTATCAGTCTTCTTTTTTATTTGTCCGCGGTCACGAGTTCTGTCGTCACAGTCACGGTCCACAATATCACTGATATCTGATAACAATACTTTTCGTGTCAATTAAAGCACTCGTGTTTTCATCTCCACTTGAATACTATCTTAATACTTTTATTGCACTTAGATAAATAACACCCGCGAACGGTTAAAAGAAACACAACTGTTTGGTTTTTCACCGACTTATATACCTCACTTTGTCTTTGATCAGCTTTAAACAAATAAAAATACGCGAAAGTCTCGCACACGTACACATCACAGATTACACGCACTATTACTTTATGAAGTCAATTTTTGCACTCGTGTCGTTGATGTACCTATCTATCAATAGGTACAAAGTCTTTGTCTATATTTTACTAAGTAAGCAAAATTGTGTTCTAACCCTGTTGGAGTAGCGTTCACATTTCTTCGGACGGCGCTGGCGCTCCCTGGTAGGACGACTCTGGCTGCCAGTTCTGGTCCGGGTCAGATTGACCTTCCCCGTTGTCGTGGTCTTTGCTAGAAGTCCCGGGCAGTAGAATGTAGCGCGCCTCCCTAGGAAGATATTAATATTATCATTACAATGTAAAACATACCATTAAAATTGTAGGGACCTACCTATATAGTGGATCGGAGATCCCACAGCAATCTAAAGACGTCCACTGTTGGACATAGCCTATGTCCAGCAGTGGACGACTTCCGGCTGATATGATGATGTGTCTGTCTCACTCTTACAGTTTAGCATCAGTAATTCATATTGTACGTAGTGCCCGGTCGCCATAACAAGGGTCTGTCGCGCTGGCGAGGCAGGAAATCTCGTTTGTAGGACGCTATCGTTGCCATAAGTTATAGTACCTAGCTGATAAGTATACGTTAACCCTCAAGCCAGCATCTACGCTCAGGCGTTATTACAATATCGGATAGGCGATACTTCGCGCGACGTCAGGTGACTATGGCTAGCGGCGGCAGAAGCAGAAAACCCATAGTCGCTTGACAGCTCGCGCGGCAATACGACTGTGCGAAATCGCATACTCAGGATTCATCAAAATTTCCTGATTCCGAATGACAGTACATAAACATATGACGTCACACTCGACAATATGATTCATATTGTTGTGGTCGGGTTGAAATTACGTGGAGCATTGTGTGAAGCGAAACATGCCAGATATAGAAATAGCTTAATCTATTTTAATAGTATTATATACCAGATTGTATTGTCATAACTCATAAGTGCACGTGTAAATCGTGTTCCTGCCTGATAACTTGCAAAGAGCTATTGGTGTCATCGAGCGCTATTTCTATCGTAATATTACTTGTGTCGTATGACAATAAGTACTTATTGTATTAAATCTGAAAGCTTCTGGAACAATGTTTGATGCAGGTACCTACTAAAAAGCAGCCAGTAACCATTCCAGATTTAAATAAAATATAATTAATTTCTTACATCGACATGCGTGAAGTGCAAACCACAATAAGGTAACGCAGTTGGATCGTTAGGAGTGCTTTTTCCATAACTATATATGTTTTGTATGTTGAAAAATGCTTGTAAATATGGGGGAGCCCTATGTCCAACAGTGGACGTCTTTCGGCTGATATGATAATGATGATGGGCCAGTTACCTAATCTAAATAAATAAATAACTGCATTGCGGATTGGAACGTAAACTTGACATGACCTTATTTCAGGGGGCCTAGGCAAGGTTACAATCGAGAAGCGCTAACGCCAATAGAAAACCAATAAAATGTATGGGAATGACAGATGTTAACGAAAAGTGTTTCGTCGGCATCTGTCATTCCCCTACATTGTATTATTTTCTATTGGCGTTAGCGCTTGTCGATTGTAACCTTGTCTACGGCCCCTGGAATGATATCAAATGGCGACGGTGATAAATTAGCAGTGTCATATTCTAATGGGTATATAATTGGTTTAACCCGGCCTATCGCAATCCGCCTTTTAGAAGTCAAGTGAAGTGTACGTACCCATATATGTGGCCTCTTCAGTTTGCCTTTTCTTTCTACGCCTAAATACCTACAGTCTAGTGTAAATATATGGGTGCATACAACGTACTCATAAATAAATATGGTCTATCGCTCTTATGTCAGCGGATTAAGGTTTGGGTACATATTTATGAAGGGATTTAATCGGTACATATTTTTGCACTTGACCTTGGGTACATAACGAATACCGTTGTGCGTGGCATTAGATTTCGGTATTGGCACGATTTAATTATTAGATAGTAGTTACAAAAAAACTACAACCTAGAGAAATTGTCATGAATTGCCTCCATGATAATTTTACTAGGAGCCTTTATAGGAAGGTCTTAAGGAAAGTGCAGAAATTAAGTACCTTTCTATATGTTGTAGGTACAGTATGGCATTGTTGAAATGATTTATTTGAACTTCTACTGACTCAGATCCTTACGTCGATATTTGGATATATAATGTTTCATTTTACATACCTACCATTAATAATAAAAACTTACTATGTAAATAAGTACCATGGTAGTCCAGCCGACCTGTTCTCTTTTAAAAACGGCGCTATCCTTTGGATCCAGAATTAATTTGATAAAATAATATTATAATTCTAGTATTGAACGACTGTATAATGCCATACGAATAAATAACCATAATTATACCCATGACCTATAGTCCGACCGCTTCACTTAGTCCTCGCCTGCTTGCGCGTGGACGTTATAAAGGGGGAGGCGAAGCAAGCGTCCGCACGCCACGCGTTCCCCCGTTATACCCCCCGCGCGCCGCGCAGGCGAGGATTGAGTGAAGCGGTCGGACTATAGACAAAAAATAATTTACTACTACTACACACTAACGCCAATCTACTACATAACATATCTACAATTGTTTCATACAGCTTTTCGGCCTTCTACTTATTCGACCAAACCAAAAATATGGTTTATTCCAAGATTAGTCGCTACTATTTAGACGATTAACCTGAGATTAAGTCCTTATTCCTGTTTGGTCGCATCCTAATACTTAGTAGAATAGTACGAAAGACACCTACGATACGGATTCCTATCTGTGTGTTGCATGCAACTTGTAGTATTGTAGCTTTTTGTCGATAAACCCGTGGCCGCTTGACTTCGGTATGCTTGCTATACCACTTCATTGCTTTCCCGGTACTATGCTTGCCATACCACTTTTTTTCTTTTCCGGTACTATACTTGCCATACCACTTTTTTTCTTTTTCGGTACTATACTTGCCATGCCACTTCTTTTCTCTTTCTACGTATCTGAAGCAATAAGGACATGATAGCTGGTAATCAATAATGGGTCTACACGGCTAAACGAAAAGAGGCAAATGAATTGAAATTATTTTGATATTTAGTATTACGTACTCGCTCCCACGCGCACCAAGCCTAAAGGCTCGTCTACACAATGGGCCGTGGCCGCAGGATGGGACGCAGTTTTGCGGTGAGATGAGATGAAACTAGGCATTTCTCCCTTCACCGCATAGATTCGTTCTGTGTTACGGGACCACGATGGCCCGGTAGAGCAAGCAGGCTTAACGTACTATATAGAACGAGCGCAAGAGAGAAATAATGCTATGTCCTGCCGTGCTATGACAATTCACTGTATCTTTATAACAGGTAATTTACAGAAATCATATGGAAGACAAACACTGTATAACGATTTTTGTCGTTTTTGCGTTCAGGTGCTGGTATTAATATCTTCCACAACAAAGCGCGCATAAATATCTGAAACGACTCTATTTCTAGGGCCGTCAGCACGTCTAGCATGCGACGGCCGCGACATACTCTCGATTTTTAGCGCACTATATCTCTTGTTCTAAGTGTTCTAATAAGAAAGAGACGGATAGTGCGAGAAAAATCGAGAGCTCGCGTGCCGTCGCATGCTAGCCGTGCAGGACGTGTCCGATATTTTTACGGCAGGTTGCTCTAGTTACTGAATGACGGGGTTTAATCCTATCCATCCAATGCCATGGCACTCGTGGTAAGGAATTAAAAAGCTACTGACGGCAACGACGTACAGTCGGCATCATATGTGTTAAGTAAGTAAGGATGTGTTACGATATATTTGGCTACTTGGGTTGCTACTAACTATATGACGGTGCAAATAAGGGCTAACGTCAATGTCACAAAGACTGACATTTTGTGACATTACTCACTTATTCGTTTGTGGATGGATTACATAAAAAAATTACCTTTAATCTACTTTTTATTTTTGACAATAGTGTAACGATATATACCCAAAAAAAATAAGTATATGGTCGTTACGCAATGAAAAAAAGGGTAGTTTAGGCCTTTTAATATGTATATTTTTTACAATTCACTCTTGTTTAGTTCTCTATTACAGAGGAGATTCACATTGAAAGCTCGAAACAATGGCTACAAGCTAGCCGTAACGTAGGGACATACAAGGTAGTAGGTAAAATATATTCTGAGAGTTAAGTTTCACATTCCATTTTGTTTTCAATGTTTCGTGCTCTCTTTTCCACGGGCGCCGTGCTAACGTGTCAAAACGAGCGCGCGATACGAAACTCTCGAATTGACCCTCTTGCCACAGCACGCCCTTTTAAGGGTGGGTATCCGATCTACCAGAGGCGTGCCAAGCTGTGTTTTCGTAGAGACATCTCGCTTGCTTGACAGGTAGGTGTCACATGCATCGAAACAGCGGGCCTAAGTGTGCCTTTCCACCAGAGATGTGCTATACTTGCTATGTTATGTTTTCATACATTTGAAACGTAGCTGTAGCTGGAGCTACGTTTCAAATGTATGAAAATATAGCATAGTATGGCATAGCATATCTTTGGTGGAAAGGCACCCTAAGATGGTTGATATTTTATCACTTATCGTTGTGGATAAGACATCTGTCACTCTCGCACTCGCATTTTTCTCAGAACGTGAAAGTCTCTGGTGGAAAGGCACCCTTAGGCCCGCTGGTGCGATGCAAGTGACACCTACCTACCAAACAAGCGAGGTGTCTATTATACGCAGATAAATAGATCAAATGTCAACCCTTAGCCTTAAGGAATACGTGGCTAGTGGCTGCGTTCACATATGGCCGAATCTCCATAACGGTTATTTCATAACCCATTTAGCGCTAATGACACACGGGCCTTGGTGCTACGGGCGATTTTCGCTATATATAGAGATCTAGCTGCTGCGAGCTACGGCGTAGCGCTACGAGCGTAGCTTAGGGTGGTATTCCACTTGTCCAAGATCTCTGTCCAATGTCTATTGCGTATCACTTTACTCTTTACGTAAATACACGTTGGGCAAAGATCTTGGACAAGTGGAATACCACCCTTAGCAGTGAATGAGACGATAAAGACATAGATGTGACAGTTAAGCAGGCATTTATGCGATTGACTACAGTAGTAGTGTAAGCATGGGTAGTTTGGCAACCGTCTTCCAGGCGGAGACATACGCCATAATTGCCTGTGCACAGGAGAATATAGACAGGCAAACCAGAGGGCAGACCATCTATATCCTCAGCGAGCGTACATCGGCAACGAAAGAGCGGATGAGCTTGCAAGAGGGGGGTCTACAAATCACTTTGTAGGTCCAGAACCATTTGTGGGACTCTCGCAGAGAACCATAACTTCGGCCTTTAAAGCCTACGCCAAAACCAAACACCAACACGAGTGGAGGAATGAGGCGGGCTTAAGGCACTCTAAGCTCTTCATAAAAGGAGTGGACTCGGGCTGGACTAACAAGCTCTGGAAATCCAGTAGGAAGCAACTCAGAATCATATCTGGGGTGTTCACAGGTCACTTCGGGGTCAAGGATCTCTTGGCCAAGATGGGACTGTCGGATAGTTTAGACTGTGAATGTGTGGCGAGGAGGATGAGACCATGGAACACTTACTGTGTGAATGTCATGCCCTTGCCAGACACAGAATGAAATACTTTGGTAGCGACTATCCGCAACCAAAGGAATTCAAGGTGCTCCCGCTGAGCTGCATCATCCGCTTGTGGAAATGATGGAGCGAGCTTGGGAGTAGGCATAAAGGAGAGGGCAAATGCACAAAAGATCCCGATGGGTCGAAGTGCATCCGAAAGGGCCCTCATCTAGACTAGATAAGATAAGATAAGACAGTTAAATAAACTACCATGTATCGGACTTTTATGTTTTACATACTCTTTATAATTATACATTATTTTGCACGGTAGAACCTAAATAAAAGGTATCGAAATAAGATAGAATAGGTAGTATAAAATTTTTGATATAGTCATATAAGAATACACATGTGTTTGAGTAGGTATCAGCACATGAGAAAAATATTCATACTTATTATTGTCGAGATAAGTAGTATAGTGCCTAACCTATGCAATTCGACAAAGGTTGCAAGTCGAATGAACTCTTTCGTGTACCTAGTAAATATCATATTTTCTTTGTAGTGATATGATTATGTGACGTTTTATCTACCCAGAATGTAGGTAATATTATAATTTCGAGTTGACACCAGCGCCCTTCATCTCTCGCTTACGCATATGCCGCTCCGCTGTCGCTCGAAGTTGTGGCCGAGATATTTACATGTTCCGAGAGACATCACACGTTCAGTTCTTAAAAATATACTACTTATTAGTAGTAATTTATAGAGGTAAGATCAACATGGTATGTATAATCTGGCTCTCTCTATCATCTCAGAGTTCATTCCGGTTGCTCGTCACCTGGGGCTTAGGAGGGGACCCCTATATATGTATAAAGATCAGTAATAACGCTTGCTATTTAAATATGTGATCTCTTTGTTGTACGTTTCGTATATAAGTTTATATGAATATGATACTCATATTAGCATTGAAACGGCCGATTTTTACTACACGAGGCTATTTTTGCGGATGAACAATAATGAAACGAATGTTACGAAGTTATGGTTGCAATTTCCATATCAAGGTTTGATATCATTCAGGACAATCCTGCACGATCATTGAAATTAATTGGACTGTACGTGCATGATATTAAGTTTGATTATTGTTCGTCTCCAATTCCCGCCACGAGTAATCACCGACCCTTAGCACCTTCGATGGCAGGCAGGTACTCTGTGCAAAGCCCGGTTTAGCTACATATGGAAACATCATGTTATATGCTACGAGCGTAGCACTATAAACACTTTAGCACTAGTATGACCAAAATGTATATGAGCGACGTTCCCAAGCAAAACCGTCGATATCCAATAGACGTTTTACTAATTGGATTAATACTCAATAGCGCTTTATCAACTATTGATAAAGTGGTACCGCTTGCCTGGGAACTATACGTAACTTTGGCGTCGGTATGGTAGTGTCATAACAACACTGTAGCCCGTTTCTTTAGGCGTTTAAAATAATTTACGAGTATATAAACTAAACCACGTGACCCGGCGAATAAACCAACCAAACTAGGTTTACACTAATACTGCAATATTTGCAATTGGCTGCGTGGGCAAGTCACGTACTTTAGTTTGTCTATATTATTTTAAATGCCTAAAGATACTGACTATAAATCTGCTGAAGTCACCAAGCCATGCTATTTTAATTTCTATAATATGATCTCTTCAGTAAGTAATCATTTCTGGTTAATTTCTTGTCCGATAAAGTCGATGTAATATCGCGATATTTGACGTCTATCTTGATATTAACAATTTGTTGACGCTAAGGCCATCCCACTGCCGCCGCAGCCCGCTGCGGTGTGCGGAGCTGCTACATTTTATATACAAACTGAGGTACTGGCATACAACGTTGAGAACCGCCGCTCCGCATCCCGCGGTGGCGGTGGCAATGTGTCATCACACACTTGGTTTTCTTGCTGTCAACGCCTAACTTGGTTTTCTTGCTGTTAACCGAATATTTAGACATATGTAGTTTGGGAGCGAATGGAAACGCAGCAAAGCCAGAATTCGTTTATTGATTAACAAAGTTACAGCATTTATCATAATCCTATGTTAAACCATTTAATGTCTACTAACAAGAACCTTATGTAACTTGTGTCACGCGGGAAAAGGATGGGTGTCTGTGCATTTTCTGCTGAGTCGAAAAATAAAATAAAATTATGTCGAATTTTACACATTTTAATATAAAATGCGTTATTCAATATAATGTCATCACAGATCTATTCGGAACGAATGAGTGTGTCATTCAACAACAAACAATTTTAACAACACAATTATGATACTAATCCCTCTTTAAAACTTCTATAGCAACGTAAAATACAGTCAAAAACAGTCAAATTAATATCTAGAACAAGTTCACCGTTAGGTTTGGTCCATATAAAAACATATAACCTCAACATATAAGAGACTACAAGTTAAGTTTAGCCAAACTCCAGAAGTAAACTATCGGCTAGTATTGGCAAGATGTTAATACTTCTTAGGTCTTTTCTTGAGCAAGTAATATCTCCAAACAAGAGAATGTGGGCGGATACGTTGGCATGTATGGCATTGCGAGAAAGCTATGAACTACAATAAATAATCCTAATTATATTATTGCCACGGGACCGCATTGAGCTGCATTTAGCCTTCATCACGCTTTGCCATTGAGATCATACTTCTTTTCATCGGCGTTCCTAAAAATATACAAACAATTAGAATACTAAACAAGTTTAAGAATAATAACTGGATACATGAGCACTGGTGGGATACTATTTCAACGAAATTTAACATTGTACTTTCTGTCATAAGGTCTAATTTACAATAAGTCTCAATAAATGAGGGTATATATACATTTGATTGTGCTCAGGCATCAAGTTAAATTGTTGTGTGGTGTTAAACTAAGACAAGAACTTACAGTTAGGTTAGTAAGTGGAGAATACGGAACATGGATTAATCCAAGGTTACGGTTGAAATACAAAAGCCTGATACATACCAATTGTCGACCAATAAAAAGTATTCCCGCCCGTCACCTCGCGTTTCCCCTTGACTCGACCCGTCACTACTGTTACTTTCTACTACATCAAAATCGTTGCTGTCTCTGAAATATCAATCACAAAAAACACGTTCCTTTATCTTCGTACAAGTATTGTTTTAAGCCCAGTTTTCTGTTTTAAAAGCGAAGCTAGGTGTTCACGTGCCTGATGGTTGTGTTCCCATGGTGAAAATATTATTTGTGATTTTATTACATAAATTACAAACAATATTTTTTCCGTTTTGTGTTTGTGTGACCCATGTTAGACGTTGCGAGAATTCTTCCGCTCTTACATCCACGTTTCTTTATTGACACGGTGTCTGGCGTATGACAGCATAACGTGATTATGACCAAGACAATCTTGGTTTTAATATTCGTTTTGGTCACAATGGCCATGACGTCATCGTCTCTTTATTTGTATCCATATCGTTGGTTGTCTATGCTTTATTCGGTTTTATATTTTTTCTTCGAGTCTGTATTTCAACTGTCTCTGCTTGTCACTCATATAGCGCCGTGCCAGTTAGGCAGACAGTGGATAGACGTTCGTTCCAAATTCCATTCCATGATCCATATGACTTCGTTTTACAATTGTCTTTGTAATCCATGATGTAGTGATATATTGGAGTAAGTAAAGTTTAGTGAGTACAGTGTGTTAATGGAGCATCTTAAAGCTATGTTAGTTAAGGCCCGACACCACGAAACAAAATGTGGATTTAACAAGAAAACTGTATCTATCCACATTTCACTGAATAAGCGATACACACAACAGAAAAAGGTAAAATGAGCTGCCAGGTTACAGAATCTATAAGAATAACAATTTATTTTTTATTAACGCTAAGAGAAAAACAAGATAAAGTTAATTTTAGTTAATAGAAGTGAGTGAATGTTTTGTGAAGCCTGTGTTTATAACGGTCATACAGACTAAGCCGTCTCGTTCCCGAGTGATACGATCGTGCGGTCTGATTTAACATTTAAAAAACCTAATATTTTTCTATAAGTAAAAATACTGTTTGTATACAAAATTTACAATTATTGACGTTAATTTTGCAAGATCGTGATTATCGGGGCCGATATAATACTCGGCACGTAAATTTCATTCTGCTTTGGTACTTTCCTGCTAGGTCATTATGAATCATTGGCTTTTAATGACGTTCTCTTTACTATATAATTTAAAGCCTTAGCAGAAAGGAATACTAAAACCAATCTAAACCTGGCAACTCTATCGAGAACTAACGCAACTGACCTGTAGAACACGTAGTGCTGAAGAATGAAGAATATGTCGAAGATCAGCGAGAACAGCCCCAGGCCGAACTTGGTGGCGTCTCCGAAGAACGAGATCCAGTCGTTGTAGTTGTACGCGTTAAGGGTCATCTGGAAGATGGAGAGGAACCCGCCAGTGAAGTCCAGGAAGATGTTGCCGATGCTCCAGCCGATGGTGGATTTGCGTTTGTAGTTCATGTACGCCTGCGAAACAGAACAATTTGGAATAATAATCTTAGTTCCAATACTAAATATTCTTTGAGTCCAAATGTAGTCGTGTAAACGTCACTTTCTATGACATGGAGAAAGTTGAATTCGCTATAAAGTCTGAATGTCTTTCTAGCAGCTCACAGATTGTTTGTCTATTGGCAGTAAATAGACTGGCACCATGGCTGACTAAAGCATTTGATCTATTTTATTTACTTATTTCACTATGATGCTAGTTTTTTACTAGCGTGAGATTGGCACATCTATTATTATTGTCTGGTTTACATTGACATGGGCTTGTAGACAACTCGTAATTTTTTTTGACACTGCTCAATTATATAATTGAGGGCGGATTAATGCACCAACTTACGATTACAGACCGATTCACGTTGAATATGCCTCCGACAGTTGTCATTCCATAGAAACTTGACAAACTTTACATTCATTCAGATTTTAATGAACACCGCTTACGATTTCAGACGGTCTGGATTAAATTATTACCTGAGGAACATATTTGATGAGCGTGATGGCGAGCTTGATGTAGCTGCAGTAGTAGAGGAAGTCGAGCCACAAGACCACGCCCACGCCGCCGAGGACGGCCGTCACCGCCACCACCAGGCCGAACACGCCCAGGATCCCGCGCCCTGTCGACGAGACTCGTTGCTCTTCGCGCTGTCAAACAAACATGGCATTTTCACGTCACCGTTCGGCATTGTGGCGAAAGTTGGTCTGAATTGAGGCTTCTAAACCGTGATTAGCTGTATGTTGCATGAGCAGGACCTCGAACTCACTCGTCCATCAATTACCTACACTCTAGCCTCTACAACCATGTACTAATGTTGGGGGGGGCATAAGGTGTAGCATTGGAAACACTTACGCCCTTATTTATAAAACCTATTATGCCTCTGCTAAATACCTTCAAGCCTTCAAGAAAAGTGCGTACTCCCATCTTAAAGGCCAGCAACGCACCTACAACTCCTCTGGTGTTGTAAGTGTCCATGGGCGTCGATTATCGCTTACCATCAGGTGATTCGACTGCTCGTTTGCCTCCTATATAATAATAATTTCGAAAAATGTGCTTTGTCCCTTTCTTACGAACACAAATTTCAAAGTGACAGATAAAACAAACGAATTTAGTATAACGTTTATGAATACGGCCGTTAGTATTCCGCATCACGACACCAAGCTGTCGGCAAGGCAGAGACGGGAAATCGCGTCTAGTTATTGGCGTGTTTTTGATTGATAACTAAAAATACTTAATATTGAAAAGAAGTACCTCCTACTAATATATTATGTTATGTGTCTGCACTATATTTCTCGTAGTTAATGACATAGAATTAGTGGTTGCTATGTCCAATACTTATGTTTCTCGTTGCTGTGTTCAAACCAACATCGTCTATCATAAAAATAGCATTACATTATTATAAATTAATTAAAATTGCTAGTATTGCGAGTCACTTTACAATTAGAGATCATTTAACGGTTATTTCTAAATTGGTATGGCGATCTTACGAATATTACCGGTTTAGGCTCCACTAAAGACTGTCTGTCTTTGAGTGTCAGCATAGATTTCACTCTCAGGACCACTATTGTGGCACGATTGACCCAATCCTTACCCAAAGCAGAAGAATAACAGAAATCCCTGGCATATGGCATTTATTGACAGTTGCCTTAAATATCGGACTCAAAAAGTCAACACAACTCTCACAGCTAGATAAACGACCAGTTATAACTGAGCAATACATTAATGGATACCTCATAAATGCAGCATTGAACTATCGTGATGATTGTAGCGAACACCGCGTGCAGGGAGAAAAACACGTCGTTCAGCTGAACAGGATTCAAACTCTTCGGGTGCCGGGCAAAGTATTCCGCCTGAAATTAAAACGAACAACGTGAAATGTTACAATTCCAATCAATATTTATGCTAACATTGAAAAGTCAAAAAACATTGACTATTCGCCCATATAAAAAGGAGGAGTAAATACTCAAGAGGCGAACCTTGAAATCGATGTTTTTATACGAAATGGCAACTTGTCTTTCCTTTTAAGCCTTATGGAATAAATAAATGATGAAACGACTGTCCCGATAGGCAGACATAGAGGAGTATACACATATGCAGGTGTCAGGTGTGATGCAGATCCTATTACATAGGATGGGTATTGGGTACAGACCCATTCAATGTAATACGATCTGGATCACAATTCTGAAGTATTTCATCTAAAAGGTACAATATGTAACGTAGGTACAGACGGTGAAGTCATCAACGTAGAAGCATTCTATCTCTTACTCTATAATTTTCCTTATATGGTATTTTATACACTTTTAAGAATTTTAGACTTGATATATCAATTCATGACATAAACATTTGAAACGTTTTACATGTGAAGTTCATTTGTTTCGTCATTGCCGATTTGATCACACAAATGGATTAGTTTTGTGCATCAGGGGTGATAATACCCCTTTATCAAAAACGTCTATCCATCATTGTTTTTATCATAAGTTATTCAAAATATTACGTATCAGTATCACATAACATAATGCAGTGTTACGTATGTGATAAATATCTTAGTATACGCATACGCTGGGTATGAAAAATTAATCATATCTACTGTCGCAATCATCAATACAAAGTGAAATACTTACTTTTGTTTCGAATATTCGGCAATACCCAACTACTTAATATACTAAGGTAGCCGGCATATTATGTAGCACGTTATAATGTTGTTCATATAACATTTTGGTCATTAACTTATGTTTTTAAGTAATACTTTTGGTTTTATTATCCTACTATAATATCCTACTATTGGCTGTTTGAATGTTTAGATGTTTGGATGTTTGTTACTCAATCACGCTTTAACGGCTCAACCGAATTGGATGACATTTAGATAGTTTATACCCTGGATTAAAATATAGGATAGTTTTTATCTCGGGTCCACGCAGACGAAGTCGCGGGCGGAAGCTAGTTATTCATATTACCGAAAGAGAACCAAGTAAATAATAAGCTATACATGAATATTTGGGTTTGTTCAAAAATTTGTCTATGTATATGTTTATAAAGAAGGCCATTGCCATTATGAAAACAATTACCGTAGCCGTTTCCTCTGTTGCATATGATTCATTGGTGACGATTAGATACGTTTCAAACGTATACTAAAAATAAAATTGTTCCACTGTGCCTTGTCAGTAAGTCCTTGCCTTGTAAGTCGTCATGTAAAGGTATTTTCAAAACAAATAATGTGACACAGTCTGTGCCACCACGGAGCCACCACGATATGTGTAGCTATATTTTTTTTTGTTTTTTTTTTATTTTACTTTTACTCTTAATATACACTGTACTTCACTAAATTGTTGAAACTAAGCGTGAAATGTAATAATCTTAATTATATAAATCTTAATTAATTATAATAAATATGACAATGATGTGTACACCTAATTATTGGGGTACATAAAAACCCAAATAATAATAGTGCTAAAGATAAATTTATATACTCGGCTAATGTACTCTGTTGGTGTCCCGTATAATTAAATAAATTAAATAAATAAATATATGTACATAGTTAAACAACAAAACGAATATTTTTTTACAATCTTTTATTTGTATGTATTAGACTAAAATGACCCTTCATTTTACTTAAAAATAAAAATGTATCGCTCGATACTTACTTGTATTTCCGTGGAGAAATATAGCCCGCAGTTGAACAGCGAATACATGGTGAACCCCATAATGTTGAGGGCGAGGAAATCAAAGTTGAGCCCAACGACGCTCTTTCGGCGGAAGTTGATGTAGATTTGAGGGTAGAAGGAGACAGACCACGCCGCGAAGTATACCCAGCCCATGATGTAGGAGATCACGTAGATGACGTTAGAGTGCATCACTGTGACGAGCAAGAACACTGAGTCCATGCTGGAAACAGACAATTTTTATGTTTGTGAAATTCTAGTTGTTTTATGGCTCCTCTACATGATGGCCAACCCTGCTGGCCCACTAGGATTGGCCAGCGTGTAGAGAGGGTAGTGGTGTCGGATGGCTTATGGCGCGGCGGGATGGTGATGGGATGGCCGCGGTGTCGGTTTTTCGGCCGCACATCAAAGGCCAGCGATGGCGGTACGCATCTACACGTGGCCCATTCCGCAGTGCACGGTCGACCGCGGTTGAGTGTGGCCGTTCGTGCTGTGGATTTTTTTTTTTTATCCAAAATGACATGTACGTGGCCTCAACATGAAACAATTAAGTTTTTGGAATTATATCGGGAATTGTACGCCATTTCTTTTTAATCACTTTATTATTGTGCATATTTAAAAAATGCTGGTACGTGGCGTACTATCAACAACACAGCTAACTGACCATCGGTGCACCTTAAGTGCATTGTAATAAGGTTCCATATAAACACAGGATGGTCAGTTAACAGTGTTGTCGTTTGTACAGGTAAATTGTCGCAGCGGCTAACGCTTCGACGTCCATCTCGCAAAACTATTCGATCACAACTGAATGTCGCCATCGTTTAGTGGCGTTCAACCATCGCATGGCCATAGCGCTGGGCCATAGGATAGGTCATCATGTAGAGGAGAGGAGCCATTAAGATTACATTAATGTTGAGCTCCGACAATTCTTGCCCCGCTCTAAACAAACTTAGCTTAGGACACTGATTTTTTTATCGAATGGCTGCACCGTTATACTTAATAATTTACTGTAAAAACAAAGTTTTAACCGACTTCAATTCAGTACTCTGCCTAGCCATATGAACATTTCCACATTTCCTTTCCACTTTCGACTCATCAAGAAAGGTGATTCTGAGACCATTGGTATTTCATTAGTTGCTATTTCAACGGAATCCTATCACAATCTGTGACGTAGTTTTATAGATTTAAGTAAATCATTGGGGAGTTCCAGGAGACATCTGTGGTCTTCATCATCAGTTCCACTTCACCATATTTTTGATTTCCGTGTGTAAATACACTGTAACGCTAGTGTGTTCTTGGGGAAATTAGAAACAACAATTATCGATTAATACAAAATTTAATTAAACTAAAGTACTAAATACAATATTAAATATCCCCAGAATGCGCTATTATTAGTCTCAGGGTGTGAGGTCTAGACTACCCGGTTTCTATTACACATAGAATGAGCTGTGAACACTTAGCAATGTCTCACTGGACAGCCACTTCCCTGTAGTGCAACGCGTGGTTGGTCATGCGCGGACGATAACGTCACAGGCACGGGGTAGATCCGGCAGTGCACAGGAGATCGGGGACGGTATTACGGCGTCTCAGTAGGCGACCACCTCAGCCCGTAGCAAAAACCCCAGTCCGGGGAAACACATTTCACTTTTAAATTACTTAATTTGAAGTACTTATAACTATAATCAATATTAAAATACTGGCCAGCGCACAGTCAGGTAGAAAAATGTTTAATTTACATTGTAGTAACAATCAGTAGTATGATTGGTATCGCTGCTCCGTGTCAAATGCGGAGTACTCTGTTCCCCTCGGCCCTCTCAGCCCATGCCTCCTCCCGCGCACAAGCGATGACAAAGCGATTGCAACTATCTAAACGCCTGAAGGAATTCATTAGCAACAAGAATCTTAAATAGAAGATATTCGTTTAGGTTAAGGAACTTTAGTATTTAGTTTTTGTAAATAGTCGTTTTAAGTTTGATTTTGTAGATTATTAATAGGCTTGTAAATACTATATTAGGTAAAACTGTTCACTCAGTAACCGTTAAAACGTTTACGTGACATACCCCCCTTTTTTGGGTAGAATTTTCCTAAGAAAATTCCCTATCATTTTACTGACTCTTAAGTTATCAGTTTCACATACAGTCTTCAACTACATACTTCACTCACTCATCATCCATTCATTCATCATCTTTCACATTAGCCCTAGTACCTTCAGTTTTGGTGATACAGCCTCTTTCATACTGAGTATTTGTTTCTGTATACAATATACTCACTAATAACTCAAGATGGATGTTGGTAACATACGATCTCATATATTAATTAAGAAATACGATTTAACATCACTACTAGAGCAAGTAATACCGTTAACAGTTCTTACATTCAGAACGGATGTAGAACAAACTGTGGTGAATCTGGTAGAAGATTCCACACAATGGTAGCTTTTTTTTTGTATAAATGAAGTATAATATATATGAGACTGTAGCTGGAAATGATATTAATGATAGGCTAATTTTAGTTATGCTTTATAGTTAGTCAGTTTTATATCTTTAATGTGCCAGTCACCGATGTTATTGCCTTGCATGTCCTTTAAAACGAAAACTAGTGGTGATTTTTTAGCAACTATTCGACACTTTATAAATTTCGGTGCTAATTTTTTTGTAAATCGTTTATCCTTATCGCTTAGGTAGTACGTGCGTTTCCAGACAACGTCACCAATATTAAAATCGGCGTGTTTCCTACGAAGATTATAATATCCACTGTTCCTAGAATGTGCCTTTATTAGTAAACTTTGGATTTGGTCAAATATGTTTCTAAGCACGCCTAGGTTTTCTGCATATTCTTCCCGAGGCGAGAATACGAGCTCATTAATGCTGTCATTATGTAGGTAATGAGAGCCACATGTTACCAACTCTCGGCCGTAGACCAAGAAAGCTGGTGTGAAGCCTGTAACTTTGTTGGTAGACGTATTGATAGCAAACTGTATTTTAGATAAGTTTGAGTCCCAGGATCTGTGATCATTGTTCTCAATAAACGATGAGATAGCAGTGACGATAACTTTATGGAAACGCTCTACGCTGTTTACCTGTGGAGTGTACTTTGGTGTCAGTTGGACGTTGGGCACATTATACTTTTTGAACAATTGCTTAAGAGTATTGCTAACAAACTGTCTTCCATTGTCCATTAGAACTGTGCTAGGTATACCATGAACCAGGAATACTTCATCCTCTAGAATGCGAGCAAGAATGTCAGCCGTAGCACGTCGAATGGGAAACAAAAGACAGAATTTAGTGAAACAGCAGGAAACTACGAACAAAAACGTATTCTGTTTTCTAGACGGCGGTAGCGGACCAACCAGATCCATGCTGATCATTTGGAAAGGCCTAGAGCATTTTTTAGGACGTCCCATAGTCCCTAATGTAGTATGGTTAGCATGTTTGTAGGCTTTACATATGTCACAATCGCCTACAAAATTAGTCACGTCACGGTGCATGTCTGGCCAGTAGTATTTAACACATAGGCGTTTGTATGTTTTTAGAATACCGAAATGACCAGCGGTAGGACAGGAATGGTTCTGTTCAATAGTCTTTAGTCTAAGTTCGAGAGGAACGACCTCTTTCCACTCAAATTCCCTAGTAAGTGGATTCAAGCTTTTTTTGAAGCGGTAGAGTTTATTATTTAGAATTTGGTAGTCCAAAAACGATGAAGGTGTGTCCTGGCAACCGTTATATACATTTAAGTACCAAGAATCGGTAGTAGCTGGAGGTAAGTTACGCGTGGGTGTTGGATTTATGACGGAAACAGGTATACGAGAAAGACTGTCAGGAACAACGTTGTCAGAACCACGCCGATGTCTGATTTCGCAGTCAAACGCAGAAAGTCTTACACCCCACCTAGCTAAGCGACCTGTTGGATTGTTAAGGTTGAGAAACCATTTCAGTGCCGCGTGGTCAGTGTAAATAACAAAACGTTTACCGTTTTCAAGATAGCAACGCCAATGCTCAGTAGCTGTCAAAACTGCCAAAGCCTCTCTTTCTGTAGCGCTATAGTGCTGTTCCTGTTTAGATAGCGATTTGCTCATATAAGCGATAACCTTTTCAACGCCATCTGTAGTCTGTGTCAAAACCGCTCCGATCCCGACGTCACTTGCATCTGTACTGATCTCGTATGGCTTCGAGTAATCGGGACAGGAAAGAACTGGGGTAGACACAAGACATTTTTTAAGAGCCTTAAAGGCGTTATCAGCTTCCGAAGACCATTTAAATGGAGGTGCAGATTTAGCTTGAGACGTTAGCTTGTTTAATGGCGAGACCAAAGAGCTGAAATTTGGTATGAACCTACGGTACCACGAGGCAGTACCGAGGAACCTACGAACTTCCTTTCGATTATTAGGTGTGGGATAGTTCACAATCGCGTCAACCTTTTCAGGATCAGCATGTAACCCGTTCGAATCTACCACGTATCCTAAATACCTTAGCTGTTTCCTGAAAAATTGGCTCTTTTCGTAATTGATAGTAAGGTTAGCAGTCCTTAGTTTCTCCATAACGCGAACAAGCAGTGAAATATGTTGATCGAATGTTGGTGACACAATAATTATGTCATCGATATAGACGAATACTTTATGTTCGAATTCGGGACCGTAGAATAAACGATCAACGAGGCGTTGCTGCGTAGCAGGGGCATTTGTCAAGCCAAACGCCATAGATTTAAATTGGAAAGTACCACGCGATGGTATATAGAAGGCCGTCTTGCACCTGTCTTCTTCTTTAATTAGAATCTGCCAGAAGCTCTTCGAAAGATCTAGGCTTGTTAAGTATTTGGCGTCGCGAAGATTGTCTAAGATCTCCGATATATATGGCAGACTGTACGCATCCTTTTTAGTGACAGCATTGAGCTTCCGGCTATCCAAGCAAAACCTCAGCTCACCATTTTTTTTTGGAGTTAGCAGAACGGGAGAACACCACTCACTTTCACAGGCTTCTACCACGTCCTCGTTCAGCATCTCGTCAAGCTGTTCATTCAAAATGCGTTGTCTTTCTAATGACATTCGGTAGTAGCGTTGACGAACTGGGGCAGCATCACCAGTGTCAATAGCATGTGAGATTAGCGAAGTTCTGCCTAAGCCTCGTTCTTCATAAGATATATCACGGAACTGCGAAATCATGTGGTCAGCTGTAATCTTTTGTTCTGTAGTTAGGTGGTTATAGCAACATAGACTCGTATTCTCATTTATAGTTAAATTAGCCAGTGGAACTTCAGATTCAGGGCGCATAATGACGGCACTAAGATGTTTAGGGAATAGATCAAAGGTATTCCAAAAATCCATACCTAGTATCAGTGTGTTTTGGATTTCAGGAACAACGTGAATTTCCAGTGTGTGTGTTTGGTTCAAAAATGTTACGGGTAAATACATAAGTCCAATACTGTGTAGTTTTTGTCCCCCAGCAGCTATGAATTGTCTACGTTCTCCTTCATGCAGTACAAAACCGTGGCTAGTGAAGTATTTATACGCATTGTTGGCCAAAATACTGACTGGACAGCCCGTATCAAGAAGACCAATTACTGATTTGTCGAGTAATTGAACAGAGACATGAGGACGTGAATTATTTAGTTCTGAATTGTGGATTGTGGCGACGGTGTAGCATGAAAAGAAATTTGAAATAAATTTTAACCAATCAGTCCATTCAGACGTATGATGTATCCTCGATGTAGTATCCTCGTGCTCACCGACACAACAATCCACCACATTTAGTTTTTTTGGTTGGATTTAGTTTTGCAGTCTGAGCAATCTGGGTAACGTACACCCTTCTTGCCACATCGAAAGCATATCGGAAAATGGGGTTGCTGACATTGACCTAGGGAGTGAGTATCAGTGCGACATCTCGGACAGTATGATTTCTTTGTGTTTGTGTTTGGCAGAGTGCTCAGAGAGTTAACATTTAAGTTTTTAGCCTGTTCGTCATTAGTTTTGTAGTTATGGTTAGAATGTTGATATGATTTAAAGTTCCTAAATTTGTCATTGTAGTCGCGTCTGTAATTAGTGTTGTAGTTAGTGTTGTGGTTTCTACTGTATGAAGTACCAGGAGATTGACGATTGTACGCAAATTCCTGAGCTAGGGTGTCAGAGTTTATTTTAGGCGGTTCGTGGAATCGAACCATTCGAGACTGAATATTCTCGTAGCAGCGGCATAGATCCTTAAGAGCGTCAATGTTATTAATGTTCGGAGAGGCTGCCAGTGTGCTGGCATAAATGGGTCGAATATTGTGTAGCAATATTTCAAGCTTGTCCTCCTCTGAAAGTTGTTTAGTAAGGCGAGAGAACATGCCGTGCATAATGGAGATGTAGATGGAAATATTCTCGTGTTCACCTTGTGTGCGCATCCTAATCTCCGACAAAAGGCGATAGTCGTAATCACTTTGACTAAAATCTTGTTTGAGTAGTTTTACAAGATCCTCCCATGACTCAACCTTATCCTTGATGCAACGATACCAATGGAGAGCATCATCAGTAAAAATTTCAAAAGCGTACGTGAGCAGCTTATCCGTGGACATGCTCCTAGAGAATGCCAGTTCCTCAGCTTTTTGAATAAAAGACCTAACGCACGTCTTACCGGAATATTTAAGCTTGCCAACGACATCAGACACAAGTTTCTTTTCACAAGTGACTGTAATAAGGTCTGACCAGGGTTCAGAGTTCATTGAAGTCGACGATGCGCCTAGTTTTAGTTTTTTTAGCTCAACAAAGTGCTGTTGAAAAGTCTGTGAGATTTCTATATAAGTAGGATCAATGGCAGCAGATCTTTTAATCCTAATCAGTCTGTAGTAGACATGATGCAACATTGTCTCCGTACGAGAGTGAACATTTTTATCCAATTTAGATTTTAAGTTGTCTAAATTTTCTTTAATTTTACCTAAAGTGTCCTCAACCTGCTCCAGGTCCACGATTGGATCTAAGTGTGATTCAAGTATATCTTCAGGCGGCAGAATTTGAGACAGTTTAACTATTTGCTTTCTAAGCTCAACGACAGATTCATCCCCAGTAGCACCGCCTCTAACAGCAACCTCGTACTCAAGCTCGGCTTTTTGCAGCGAAAGATATTTAATTTGATAGGACATTTTGGATGTGTGTTGCAATTTTACAATTTATAAAGAAAAAATAGATGATCGGAAGCAGAAATTTCAACCACCAGCGCAATAATCAACTTAAATTTATTTATGGCAGTCACCAAAAATTCTTACTTTATTTTTAGTACAAAAATATATATTTACTCAGTCAATTTTTAATAATGGAAACAATTCTATAGTGGATTACACAAAATTTTTGATGACTATCAGCTTATAAGCACTTACAGCTAAAGCAACCAACACCAATGATAACTACAAAATGCCGAAAAACAAGTCTAAGTGAACACAGCTCAATGAAAAACCTACCACAGGGCGCCAATGTAACGCTAGTGTGTTCTTGGGGAAATTAGAAACAACAATTATCGATTAATACAAAATTTAATTAAACTAAAGTACTAAATACAATATTAAATATCCCCAGAATGCGCTATTATTAGTCTCAGGGTGTGAGGTCTAGACTACCCGGTTTCTATTACACATAGAATGAGCTGTGAACACTTAGCAATGTCTCACTGGACAGCCACTTCCCTGTAGTGCAACGCGTGGTTGGTCATGCGCGGACGATAACGTCACAGGCACGGGGTAGATCCGGCAGTGCACAGGAGATCGGGGACGGTATTACGGCGTCTCAGTAGGCGACCACCTCAGCCCGTAGCAAAAACCCCAGTCCGGGGAAACACATTTCACTTTTAAATTACTTAATTTGAAGTACTTATAACTATAATCAATATTAAAATACTGGCCAGCGCACAGTCAGGTAGAAAAATGTTTAATTTACATTGTAGTAACAATCAGTAGTATGATTGGTATCGCTGCTCCGTGTCAAATGCGGAGTACTCTGTTCCCCTCGGCCCTCTCAGCCCATGCCTCCTCCCGCGCACAAGCGATGACAAAGCGATTGCAACTATCTAAACGCCTGAAGGAATTCATTAGCAACAAGAATCTTAAATAGAAGATATTCGTTTAGGTTAAGGAACTTTAGTATTTAGTTTTTGTAAATAGTCGTTTTAAGTTTGATTTTGTAGATTATTAATAGGCTTGTAAATACTATATTAGGTAAAACTGTTCACTCAGTAACCGTTAAAACGTTTACGTGACAACACGAATTATAATAAAAAAATACCAAAATTACTGCATGCGTGCCTAATATATTTGAGGAGCTCCCTCAATTCCTCATGTATCCCATCATCGAACTGGATTTTTGAAAATAATGGGACCAATCCGGAAGCATACACTTACAAACAAAAAAAAAATACGAATCGGTTCATAAATGACGGAGTTCTGAGAAATAATAATGATAAAAAATAAAGAAAACATACAACCGAATTGTGAACCTCCTCCTTTTTTTAGACGGTCAAAAATAAATGTCGTAGCGTATAAGAAGGGTTTTCCTTTGCAATTAAGAATAGACCCGTAGTTTTAAAGCACAGTGAAGAAACGAATATCATTGTTGGGGGATCAGACAATTACTAGAAAACGCCATGGCAAAGAATGTCCATGAACTCAGTTGATGATCTTGTTAAAGTTATAAGCTTTTGTGTCCGAAAGGCCTATTTAGAGACATGTATACGACTATTGTTGCAAATAAGCGTACCGACACCGACCCTTCGCCTGGTAATAAAAAATTAGTGAACAGGGGCGAAAAGGTTCTCGAGTGGCGACCACGTACCGCAGGCGCAGCGTGGGCTGACCCCCCAAATGGTGGACTGATGACCAGGTAAAGGTCGCGGGCGTTCGCTGGATGCGGGTGGCGCAAGACCGGTCGTTGTGGTACTCTTTGGCGGCCTATGTCTAGCCGTGGACCTGTTTCGGCTGATATGATGAACAGTACATATTTTGGAATGTTGAGGTACTTACTTGACAATACCACTAGGTGTGACGTTAAAAGAGACGTCCGAGTGTCCCGGACTTTTGCCGCTTGCGCTGATGACGTACGATATCTCTACCGTGCTGTTTGGACTGTCCACGCCCAGTATAAGCACGTTTGGCGGTGAGAACTGGACGATATCTGGGTGCTGAGCTTGTATTATCACGTCTATGGTTTCATTATATTCGCCGCTACAAAAGATAATAAAAATTTATTGATGCACGTGCAAAATTATGGAATACAGTTTTGGGTCAAGCTCGTGGGAAGCCAGTACTGTCTAACTGGTCTAACTTGACAGACATTCAGATGTACTCTATCAGTAATGATTCCAAGGATAATACAACTAGTCAAGCAGGTCGATCACGTAACGTATAGTACGCACGTTAGGTAGATCCAACTGTCATTCTTTATATGAAAAATTACAGTTGGATTGTCCCAACGCGCGTTCGGAAAGTTACGTGATCACCCCTAAGGAATATAGGTTCAACGTCACCTGGGCGTCAACTTACGCCGGCGGTCATCTTTGGTCCCAACCAGGGGTCCATTTAACGAAGCTACAAGTTACATTTTTACAGGTCCACACTGGCAACACTGAATCGCTTAATCCCCTCCGCAGTAATCCCATTACAAAATATGAATTGTTTAAAATAATCTGTATTCATGTATTTTTATACTTAATCCTTACTTCCCAGCTATCGTATTTATTATTATCATAAAATATTGTTCTTTCCGAAATGGATGATTATTTCGATGATAGACATAGAAACTAAAACAATTACAATGTTGGATGTTCAGTTATGTGGCCCGTCGACAACCCTATCCCACTGTATGATTGTCTATTGCCAAAAAATTACAGTTAACGTCATCACTTAGGCAGTGGACCTTCTGTACCTTTGGGTGATATTAATTATTCTGTGGTAAAACGAGCCACAGGAGATACTTTTTTTTGGCATAATGGGTGGTATTAAACTCTAAGTAGGTAATATTCTATAAACACTACCTTTTCTGTTTTTTGTTTTACTTACATTTGCACTAATTTGAAGAGCCGCGTCTCGTCCACTAGAAGATTGACTTCTGTGACATCGACGTACATTTTTTCTATTTGAGAATGTGCACATGGTAATACTGGAATGAAACAAAAACATATTCGGTTATTCTTTGTAAGTCTAATGTACCACTATTATTAATATTAAGCTTGCGAAATATAATATGTCAAGAAGGAATATTATATTAGTCATTAACCCAATGTCTCGGGTTTCGTTACGAACTAGGGTGTTAAAAAAGGACCAATAAACCTCGTAAAACATATACTTGAGATTATTTGAGCTTGCCGGATTGCATCAAAGTATTCCATTCAAAAATAAACTAATAACTAAATAAAAATATTTTAAACCTGTTATAATTGTTATCCTCACATATATATTATGTACGTAAGTTCAAATATTTTTTTTTTCCAAGCGTCGACTCGTCGGGGGACCGTCGAGGTTTAAAATATTATTTTTTAGTTTTAAGTTATCTTTTTGTGTCGGGGGGTTTTTAAAATTTTAAATTCTTCTTTTATTTGGCCTTTTTAAAGTGATGATCTTCAAACGGCTGATCAGGTCATGGTTACCTTACCATATACTTTCAATATCATTGAAGTAACACGGTATTACCAAATTTCGAATTGATAGGACATATGGAAGGTAGTCAGATCCCCTCATCAACTATTAAAGAGCTGATGATCTTCAAACGGCTGATCAGGTCATGGTAACCTTACCATAAACTTTCAATATCATTGAAGTAACACGGTACCAAATTTCGAATCTATCGGACATAAGGAAGTTAGTCAGATCCCCTCATCGACTAGATCAAAGTCGAATATCTCAAAAACGGCTGAACAGATTTTCATGAAACATGGCTAAGAAAACTCGGGATAAAATGATCTATGACACACAAAAAACTAAACGAAATTCGATTCATCCGTTTGGGAGCTACGATACCACATACAGATACACAGACACGTTAACCTTATAACACCCCTCTCTTTGCGTCGGGGGTTAAAAAGCAACTCTACCGTCCAAGGTTGAAGATTCCAAATGCAATAACAGTTTAATAAAAATTTGGCCACATTCAATATTCTCAACCATACATAAAGCTAACAACTTACCTAAGAACAACACTGCAACAGCAACTTTAACAAACATTATGCTATAACTAGATGGTCCACAATCAAACACACCGCGCGCCATGTTTGCTCATATATTCCGTTACTTTTTCCGTTCTGCAACAAGAAAAAGTTAAATACGGTTAATGAAAATAACAAGCTAGTAAGCAAGGTGAACACATGAATGATTTATTGAAACGGGGTATCCAATTATATGCAAATACGTACAGGAAAATATCTAATAACTAATATTACTTGTGGCTTTTCACGACATTACTCATTGTTAACTAGGTACATTTAAGCGGATTTTCCAATTACTATTTATGTTTCTTGGGTGACGATGCTTTAGTAGATACCTATATAAACCATTTTTTTTTATTTTCTTCCAAATATTTTGTATATACTTTGATTCGTGTACACGTTCTAAATGTGAAAACTAGTGTGGTGTTATCAAACCTCTCGCAACGATAACGATAAAAGAAACAAACGTGGGTTATGCAAAACAATATAATGCAACAAACCGTAGGATTTACGAGGCATTACCTCCGTTACCGCGCAATAATGGAGATAGTTTTGGTGAATAGGGATATGTTCAATGGGAATAATATAGCTCGGTAAAACTATAGGCACTATATTAAAATCTCATAGGGCTAGGTGAATATTCTCTACCTGAACAACACAACCGATGATAAATGAAAAAAATGACAACTATGTTAATCAGAACGCACGATCGTGTTACTTCGGCGCGAATAGGCTAAATTGGGATAAAGTTTTAGCTCATTTAATGCTATACGATTAAGATTGTAAAATGTTTGTATACGTTTGTATATACGTACAGTTTTTTTAATGATAATATAATAATCATCTAAATACACATTATCATCATATCAGCCGAAAGACACTGCTGTGGTATACACATTATATTATTATGCTTGTCAATTGTATGATTAACCATATTTTTTTATTTTTACTGTACGTACCCTCAATTTGCACGTAAAATATCCTCATAACTTAATGCCAGGCCGTGGCAAAACGTCAAAGAACTGATTAAGAGATATGAGTATAGAGACAGAAAGTAAGTGGATTATGTATACCCTATAGTATGATAAAACATTCCATTAAGATGTTAACATAACAAGTGCAACGTTCCGCTCCGTTCCATCGACCTTTGTGATTTCATTGTCAATGCCAACTCTCGACCCGCCGCAAAAACTATGTTTGCAGTCTGTACCGGCGCGGTACGGATCACACTGCGATTGTCGTTTCAAATGTAAACTATGACAACTATGCGGTCTGTACATGTAGGTACAGCTAGATTAACAAGACCTATAGAACAGTACGCTTGCATGTTTTTGAATTTGTAACTTTTTGACATTCTGTAAGTTTAATACCCATACAGAAAACAAGTTATTAAGTGTTTCTCGATTTTCGTTTTTTTGCTATTTGGATAAAGGCATCGAAAAAACTCTTCTGAGGCTTAGGTATATTTTTCAAGTTATTCACACTTTAAGATCCAAGTATCTTTTCTTTTGGGCACTAATTCTACGCTAAAATCAAGTATCTTGACGATTCTACGCTAAAAAAAAAGTAACGCAAGATGAGATACTTGGAAAGCAAGGATTTGGATGATACTTGGTCTCATCGTTGGCAAGAAGTTTGTAAATAACGTTGAAATAAATCTGAAAACAAGTATCTGTTTTTTAACCGACGAAAAAAACGGAGGAGGTTCTCAAGTCAACGCGTATTTTTTTTTTTATGTATGACCACGCATAACTTTTTACAGAGTAGTCCGATTTTGATAATTCTTTTTTTATTAGAAAGGGTATGCCTTGAAGTTGGTCCCACATAAATTTTAAATAAAAATTTCAACCCTAAGGGTAAGAAAACAGGGGATGATTGATTGTTCAGTTACTGATTGAAATGTATCACCACGCGTGAATGTTTGGCGCCGACTCAAAATTACTTAGGTACACTTAGATTCATTTAAGAACTTGGTTATTAAGGTTAATTAAAAACTCAAAATAATTACAAACATATACTTAGGTATACTTACAATAGTTTAAGAACTTAGTTATAACTAAATAAAAAAGGTTTATTATTTTTTGCTTTTCAGTTTTTTTTCGGCGGTTTAATTTTTTTGTTAAAAAGTTTCTAATATCATATATTGAGGGTGCTAAATGTACAATATAGAAGGTTGGCAATATAGGCCGAAGGCTGACGTCATAAATAATTTATTTGCTTTTATTCTGGTGTGTACTGGAACGACTGCTGTCTCACGAGTATAGTAGTGACAATGAAGAGATATGGTATGGTGATAAACTTGCCCTATATTATCCACAATCTGACCATCGGGCGAAAAAAATAGTGGATATGGGTTTTAATGACGATCATAGGTAAGTTAAAACTAATCAACCTAAGTAAAATGCTCGTTAGTTAAATAGCATTGTTTGTATACAGTTAAAAAAAATGTTACTTATTGAGTAGGTACAACAACCTTCGAACCGAACAACAACACATTACACAACAAACACATTACTTTCCTTTCATAAATAATGCGATAATTGTTAATCTAAATACTGAAGCCGCCCTTTCCCGTTTTTTATTTTATATAATTACACGAACTGTCCACGCAAGAACGCAGGCAAACCCGCTGGATATAATATAGCCTAAAAAAGTCCATGCTGCACGCAGGTAAAATAAGTTTTGAAATCGCGTAAGCGGTTCCGGAGATTACCCAATACTAACAAATTTACATAACTACAATGTCACAGACTTGGTATACGTTTACTATTTCAACCTTAAATTTGTTTGAAAGTTGATTAACAAGATTAATAAGTTTGTTGATTACAATAACATTGTATTGAAAATATAAAAAGTGTGTCATTTTAACAACCATTGATGAAAATACAACAACCATGTAACATTTTTTTAAAGACATCCCCAAGTCAAAACAAGTAAGTTGAGATATACTTGTTTTTACGTGGGGATTTCTTTAAAAAGTCGGCCATCGTTCTACGTTGTAAACCTTATTTCCCATTTCTGATTAAACTGAACCTTACATAAATATACTACGTGTTTTTGTCAATTTCCGTTAATTGCAAGGGGGCATAGGTAAGATCAAATAAAGTTAATTTCTCCAAGACAGTAGTATCTTAACTCTTACTGTTATCAAGATATTCAATATTTTAATTTAATCAGATTTGCAGCTTTCACCACTGTTAATGCTACAAGTAGATAATTTTGTAAAAAAAAAATTTTTTTTCTTTTTTTTTTTCAAGTAATGTACTCTGCAACATGCCGAAGTTAACGGAAATTCCCGGGAACACCGTGTATATAGCAAAGATCGAATTTTATTTTACACTACCAAATGCCATTACATGGTTTTTAATGCTATTTGGGTTTATTGGGTAACGAAAATTTAAAGTTACATTTGTTCGGTCTCCTGTAAAATTTGACAGCCGGTGTTCTTAATTACTTCTCTACCTTTTCCTTTGATTTCTTTGAAGAGTACAAAGGATACACCTAAACTAACTGCATATCGGTATTCGATGGTATCTGTATTTAATTAGATATTTAGGGCGCGTTTATAATTTCTCGGTGCCGAGACTGTAATAGGGCATATTCGGAAAAAACAATACTCATTTAATTGAATGATGATTAATGGTTGATAATAAAAACAAGATTAATTCGAACTATAGGATGCAACGTGCCGGTAATTTTACGTCACCAAAAACCTTTTACGTCGTCAGAAGTACGATCCCTGCCGCTGACGTTATGTTATTCATATCAAGATTTAACTCAAGTTCTACATATGACCATATGGCATTGCTTACTAAAGTAAGTAACTACTAAATACCACCAGTCACTTAACCTTAACCGATAAACGTGAGACTATTTTGAGTTGCATTACAGAAATCAACGTTTAATAAAATTATTCATTTCGTAGGTAATATGTAATGAATGACCAGTGATCGTAACTTTTGTAGCATTTTTGGTGCAGCGTAGTGTTGTTGCCGGAATTGGTATCGACAATATCAATTAACATTGTTAATTAAGGTTAATATTAACGTTATTAACGCTAATTAAGCATTAGGATTGAAATTCTTTATACCAATTCAGTTAACAACACTACGCTGCACAAAAATGCTACAAAAGTTACGATCGCTTGTACAAAAATATCATTAATTGTATTAATCATATAAACAAAGCGCAGACTTTTTGTAACAAAAGTAAAGAAATCAATTTAACGTTAGCACCCATGCATAACGTGAATTTCAAAAAAATGTTGCGCTTGAAATAAGGAACCAGTGCACTAACTGATAAAAATACAAGGTATAGTGAGTTCGATACATAAATCATAAATTCTTAATTTAGACAAACTGCGACTACAGTGTTGGATAGTTAATGAAGTAAGTATGGGGGCTCTATTTACTCAATATGATATTTCAGACTAGAATGTTGAAAGAGTCGAACGTGTAATAAGTTTCGTTATAAACATATTTTTTTCTACTCGAGCACTTCTATCCGTCAATTAAATGACTGACAGCGATATCTAAATCAACTTCATTTGAGTTGGGCTCATAAGGGCTAGCAAGCCATGTTTTGAATATAAGATAACTGTGTACAGAACTAAAATGTTTTTTGACCAATCACGAGGCTCGATTTCCGGAAGACATCAACGCGCAAAAATAAGAAAGCGGTTGGCTGCACTTCGTTTCAGCAGGGCTATTTTCAATAGATACCAAGTTTGTTTAATAAATTATTATTTCCGTTAACTCGTAGAAAAAGAATTGTATGCAATAGTTATATAATTAGCTTTTTAACTCTCGTACCTTAATTGACTGAAATACACTACGTATGTACACTGAAAGTTAAAAGCTTGTTAACATGGGAAGAAATCAATGCACTATTAATATTCTCGTCATCTTTTCTTTCTGACAAGTCCTTAGCTATGCGCTACTTCATTATTTTATTATTCACCAGTGAGCGCACGGAGACTATTTTACGAAGGTACTTGTATTAAGAAACTAGCCAACCTTGGAGGACAACTACGCGTTTATATTGATTCAGTAGCATGCTATGGCTTATTATAAACAGGTTTTTTATAAATATGCCTTACCTAATATAAGCAAGTTTCACATAAATATGCCTTACCTAATATAAGCAAGTTTCACATAAATATGCCTCACCTAATATAAGCAAGTTTCACATAAATATGCCTTACCTAATATAAGCAAGTTTCACATAAATATGCCTTACCTAATATAAGCAAGTTTCACATAAATATGCCTTACCTAATATAAGCAAGTTTCACATAAATATGCCTTACCTAATGTAAGCAAGTTTCATCATGATTTGCACTCACCGACCTGTAGGTACTACTATACTATACAATTAAAAATAGTGAGCTATATCTCAAATACATAACTTTTAACAATGCACAAGATATTCATCATGATATCGTACACTCTTTTGACAACTAAGAAGTTAGGCATATGTGTATGTTCAAATTGCGATGAGATTCTTAAGTGAATACTATAACACACTACAAGTATCAGTCTACCTCACTATCACCATAATTGTTAATGAACCAAACCAGTATAGTCGCCTCATTTATACGGTACACATGCCAGTTAGTGGCACAAGAGAACAAAAACTGGTCATCCTATACAACCGACAGAGCGAAGATACGAGGTCGATATCGTAATTATGCAACCAACATAGCTAAAGGAACCTTATGTACTTTATCACAAAGGCATAAAGGTCGTATTAGTTCAGGCTGAACGCGCGTATATTAAATGCAGTCCACGTTCTCACGGGGACAACGATCGCTTGCAGGCTACATTATGCTGTTATGTATTTAGTGTTCTTCTTTTGCCAAAAACCGTACCTGGCCCGAAGCGTACCCAGGGCTGTAGATAACTACAGCCCTGGGTACGCTTCGGGCCAGGAAAAAAGGCGGGCGGGCGGTGAAAAGGGGTTGCCAACTTCATAAGAAGTTGGCAACCCCTTTTCACGCCGAGGTATGTATAGTGCTTTTCCCAAACATGCAATCAAATAAATAAATAAACTGTAATAAGAAATCAAACTTTAATTTTCATGGCTGAACGCCGTGATGCTGTGCCACAAATTGTGGAATGGAAATCAAAAAAGACCATCTTGTTGGCCTAGGTCTCCAATTTTGAATGAAATGCCATGACGGATCTCTCGTCTCGCTGCGCCCGAAACGTGACACTTCGAAGCCCATTATGAAGAACACAACGTCAATATTGCATTGCATGTTTAAGAAAAAGTATATAGACAATTACCGCATCTATAGATTATAATCACAGTTATCACTAATGAATCGCTTAGATATCGCGCACTGGCATAGACTGCTGTCTATCTCGCTTTATCGTATGGGGCGTATGCTGTCCGCCACGCTTGGCCGTTTGGACGACGGTCAGAGGCGTTTATTCGTGTTGTCAATATTTTGTATCTGCGTCAAAGCAGTTTATTAAATAAATCTTTTCGCCGTGGTATTTATTATTGATTGTGGATGGTTAATCTTTGTTTTTATTATTTTCTCGCAGTCGAAGTGAAAAGTAGAGTGTATAACTCTGGTCTAAAAGCCATATTACCTCTCGATCTATTTCCTCTCTAGTAGGTCTATATGTACTCGGCCGGCCACCCCTTACTTGCCGGCCTCTGTAGTAATGTACTATTAACCTTACAACGTGTGCACATAACCAGCTGTGACAACGAATACGATCGATGTTACATTGTTGCTATGATAGATTATTATTATTATTACTCAATAACATACCTTTAAAACAAGTAGGAAAGATACATATCCAGTTGTGATCGGTAGAGCCGAGTCGAGTTTTACTGTCACTTGACAGTAAAACTCGACTCGGTTTAGGAAATTATTTTCGTTTGTGGTACCTATATTAATCTAGCTACGGCTCTATCTATGGCATAAGTGTACACATATGTAAAGAAATGTTGTAAAAAACATATTAATCTAGCCCTAGATTCTTTCCAAAAGAAAAAAATTGTTTAAACGAATGTACTTAAAATCAAATATTAAAAGAATTCATTTTCATTTGTTTGATCTTGTTCGATTATGAACAAATAAAAATTCTAAACTATTATCCGAACCGCTTTTTCAAATTGGATTGTATATTTTCTAAGCTTTTTATTATTTAACTTGACCTGTTCGTTTGTTTATTAGTTTGTTTGTTAGTGTGGGAGAAATCTTGCAAGTTATATTTGACCCACTTCCCGGTGACCGATTGAGCTAAACTTTTGGGTTACACATGCTGTAATAGCAATAGCATGCTGAAAAGCGTGCTATCAGTATGCTTAAAATAAGCATGCTTATGAACTGTTTACATTTGCTAGCAATAAGCATGCTAGTTTTAACTACGCTCCTGAATAAGCATGCTCAAAGCAAACGCTCCAATACACATGCCAGTTGATAGCGGAGAGCACGCTTGGAACTCTCAATTTTTTTTAATTCGCTGTGGTAAACCGACCTCGAATTTTAATTATTGTTTTTATAATTTTCAAAGTCAAAGTAAGATCGTCCATGTTGGTTAACAAATCTTGATATGCATTATTACTTACAATATTGTTTTTGTATATGCGCGGATTCCATAGGCATTCATTGTTCCGATATAAAATCACAAATTTCAACGTTTTTTCATCGCCCCAGCAAGACATTTTTAGCGCGTAATCGTGCACCTGCTGCGAACGACTTAGTATACTAGCATGCTCAATAAGCAAACCGAGCGTAGCACGGTTGCCATTTTATCACTTATCGTTGTGGATAAGGCATCCGTCACTCTCGCACTCGCATACTTGTCAGAGCGTGATGGACGTCTTTACCACAACGATAAGTGATAAAATGGCAACCATGCTACGCCCACTGACCCCGTATCATGGTCGGCCTTATCACGCGATAAGTGACAAGATAGGAGCGTCGTTCCGTTATATCGAACGGTGTCAGCTAGTGACGGACGCTCTATCTTGTCACTTATCGTGTGATATGGCCGTCCATGCTACGGGGTCTGTTCCCTTCCACCCGCGCTCCAGCAGCTCCGCACGACCGTCGATTTTTGAGCAAATTCGAAATGAGCATGCTCATTATTAGCAATGATTAGGCTGACGTCACACTGCGCCGCATCTCCGGACGGAGGTGCGGAGCTGCATACAAATTTCGCCGGACGGAGGTGCGGTGCAGTGTGACATCCACCTTGGACACACATGCTACTAAGTAGCAATTGCTCAATCAATCAATAGTGGCATGATTTCGTGCTAGTAATGAGCATGTGTGTGTAACAGTAGCTGTATAGTTTGGATGATAAAACAATATTATGGAACCATCGAGTTGATCTGATGATGGAGACAGAAGATGGCCATGGGAATTCCATACTTAACCGATGTAACCCCGTTGAGTTTGGGCTTGTTAGAATCGTCTTAATGAGTAGCTGATGACGGTATACAAAAAGTACATTGGCAATAAAAGTTTGTACCAAAACTTTTAATTATTGACAGAACCTTATTTAGTATGAAGTCTCAGGAGAATCAATCCGACAATAAATAAATGATCGAATTGAGACTCCGTCAAGACATTCGGATTATCGAAAACTAGTTAGTACATAGACTATACAATTGGTTACATGAGCTAGACGTAAGGCAGACAATCAATTTAAGAATGTAGGACGCAGGCCTGGACAATGAATGAATGATACATAATAATAAAAGTTCGTTCAACCGAATCAATGTAGTCCACCAACCATTAACTAATGACATAATACCTAAGTATTACTAGGATCTGAATCATAGGAGGCCGAACTCTGCGCGATAAATTGGCACAAGTGTTCTTCAGTAGGCCATTTTCCTTAAAGCAGACGGCACTATTGAGTGACTGATGACATAGCGAAATATAAATCGTAATACATAGACTGAATTCATCCATTAGGCCCTAAGAAGACTGCGTTTTTATGACGCGCCGTAGACGCGCGTTCCCCTACTACCTAGCGGATGGTAGTAGGGAAACGCGCGTCGACGGCGCGTGAAAAAACGCAGTCTGCTTAGGGCCTTAGACTTGAATTTCGCACAAGCCGGTATTATAAACATTTTATTGCAAGCCGTTATGTCCGCCGAAAAAAAGCAATCATTATTATTCGCTAATAACTATATTATCAGACTACTACGGTAACTTAGTAACTGCATATATACGTCATATTCATAAAACATAAAATCATTATTGAATAATTACTTAAGGTATTCACGTTTTTTCACCGCAATAATGTGTAGTCGAGGTAAAGAGTAAAGACCATGAATCACCATATGACACTCGGCTACAACAATCAATTTCAAACGAGCGTCACTTTGTCATTACATTAATTAACGTAATCGTATTCATGCATGAAAATGTAAATTCTCATTTATTTGCAACTATGCTGTGATAAATTATAAGAAAGTGCGTATGGAAAATTACGAGCACCGGCAACGTTAAAGCAAGTTCTTCAACTCTTCGTTTTTATTTTGTCATGTGGCGCAGGACCGGTCATTGTAACACTCTTTGGGGGAGCTGGATCTTTGGTCCAGCAGTGGACGTATTTCGGCTGATATAATGAATCAGTAATTAGTAAAATTCTTGTCAGGTGAGATGTCTAGTTCAGCCTATAAGGCCAGTTTCGTTCGATACAGCCCTTCCTTATGTCAAAAATATATAAATCATGGCCTGAATTCCTATGCAACCCCATAAGTGGAATAGAAAACACACGAGACGCCTGCGGTGACACGGTCATCTTGGATGAAAGCGGTCCGAACGCTTTCGCGACATCTTGTCCCTTCAGGTCAATGCCTCGTGTTTACTTTTCTTTTAGTGCACTCCGGTGCAAATATGGCGCGTGGTTTTCAGAACCTATCAAAGTATATGTGTTCCATGAATGCAGCTATTGAAAGACAGCGAGACAGGCAGATTCTAGCGTCTTTTTTCTCAGGCATTGCAAATTTTGAAGGAATGCAGGTCACAATGCCATTATATATTTTATCGTCCGTACATAAATACGGATTAAGAGTCATTAAACGCGAATTTATACAACCCATATGCATATCTACAAGAAAAATGGCCATGAATTGAAAGATAACTCTTGTTCAAAGTAATATTATCATTGACATTGAATTTAAAATTAAACCTTAACGAGTATTTCACGATAATGCGATACGATAGATAAATTAGTTATAGTAAACTTTGGGATACAAAAGCCAAATGTTCATACAACGATGTATGAACATTTGGCTTTTATTGTATGTACCTACGTGCTGTTTTCGTATTCTGATTCAATTTGGCAGACGGATCTGATTATTACTGACTTATTACTATGACTCCCTGACGCTGGAATCTAAAGTCATAAAGTGCTGTAAATTTATTTTACTTAGACTGTGGGTGGGTGCATACATTTCGTTATTTTTCACGCAACTAAACCAATAGGTACCTACTCAAAAACGCAAGACGGACAGCGAAAACGGTTTTGGAAACATATGACTATGTAGTATGACGGAAACTGCTTCAGTACTTCCATACGTAATATATAGAAAACTCACATCAGAACTAGTACTCTGAAAAAATATCGTGAAATAGGTGTTCTGAATCCATAGTGGGAGTGGATCTAACGGCGAGTTAGCAAACATAACATGTGACTCGTAGCATGTACTTTCAAGGAATATAATCCGTATGTATATAGAACGAAGTCCCATTGAACCAAATCCGTAACCGCCTCCCAAACAATTCAAGTCTCCAACAGGTTATCACCTCCTCCGTGCTACAAAGAAAAATATTTAAAGTAGGTATATGATAATAGATGCAAATGTTAAACTACGTTGGCTGCGTAGTTTGCGTCGAGTTTTTATACATATTTAAATCAGTGCATGCATTCTAAACGTGGTGAAGATTGAAGATTTACATCATACGAAGATGTTTTGTTAGGCACATCCTTAAATAACTACGTCTTGCGGTTTGCAAAACTCAGTCTTTCATCCGTTACTATGATGATGTGGGTTTTAGGTGGAAAATACTAATATAGACAACGGAACAACACGCGTACAAATGTTCAGGCATATATGTACTTATGTAAGACATAATATATGTATGACAAGTTAAGTGCACCGGCATCGGCCTGTCATACTGGACAGCTTTAGAGCACTTCCGAGTAATTCCGACCAAGGCATCTCATTATCGTTCCCATAACAAGTTAAGAAAAATATGCATTTTTTTCTCTCTCTCTATAAAGCCAGCAAGCAAGGTCAACGAACAATCTGCAAACAACTACTAAAATGGCATAAAAAGGGTGATGTCAGAACTAAACCGGAATATACAATACGACATCAATTTAGAAGAACACGCTAGGGAACAGTACAGTGTAGGTATAATAAAGTATTGATGATTAACATGATTTATTAACGGCTGTCCGTGGCTAATCGATGTTTCCAAATACCAAAGGAAACGACGTAGCCATTAACAAAACAGTAACAGTTCAAGTCTAGTGCCAGCTACACATCACGACGGTTTTACTAAAGTGGGCCTTAACGACGTAAATTTAAGAGTCGCAGTTTTTGAGCAAGTATAGTTTATCATGTTTAGTAGTTGATGCAAGGTAAATGCTAATTTCCTCGAACCGAGACACGTGTTTGATACGGCGCACACTCGTGAACGTTGCAGGTATATGTTGTAAATATGCGTGTTTAGTAACAAAATATATATTGCATTTAAAAATGTATCGCATCATTGTTTAAACTGGATCGACATTGTACGCTACTGTAACGATATGTTTATTGAGAAATCGCCGCATAGCAGCATTCCGGCCAGATAAGAAGTATGAAGTACAACACTTTTTAGCTACAAAATGTATTGAAACTTCAGGGCTGTTATTCGCTAAGCGAAAGCGGCTCACCCCGCCGGTCGCCCGTCACGAAACTAGACCTCTACCTACGCTTGGTTACTAACTTACTACGCATTGCGATGTCAAGATATATTTGTGGGTGAGCGTTGAGGTGAGCTCAAAACAAGTTACAGAATAGGGGGGCGGTGTCAGGATTGAGTTCATGTCAACGCTCCATAGAAATATACTGTTACGTTATAGAAGGTGGAAGGATATTACACGATAATTTGTAATACCCAACACTTTCTACAAGTCATACTCGTACATCATCAGCCTTAAGGGGATGCCTTGATTTAAGTCGAACACGCCCCCTAGACAGAGATACGCTTATGCCTTCCGCGCACGAGAAAAGAGATGTAACACTCTTCGGGAATGGCTTTTTTGGACAAATATCGACAAATAGGTACCTATAACTTAATGAAGTTTTATTTAAATTTGATCAAGTGAGATTTTAGATGAGATAAAATATTATAGTATTAACTTGATTGTGTCGTAAAATAATAGGTATATCGTTTGAGTAGGCTGAATAAAAAAAGGAAAATACAGACCCAACTTTGCTTGTACCAAAAATGAAATTTTTGTCAGAAGCTTTTTTCTCAATCTTGTCAGAACGGCGTTTCAAAGCACGCGATAATTTCCAATGCACCGCCTTAACAGGTACTCTCCGCTGCTGGGCAAACTTCACATGGAAGAGAGGGAATTCATTGGCCATAAGGTTTAAAGTGTACCATTTAAATGTTTTTACAAACATTAAGGGCATATGCAGACTTCGTTTTTTTAGCGCGCCGTCGACGCGCGTTTGTGTCCAATCACAATTAAATTAACACAAACGCGCGGCGACGGCGCGCTAAAAGAACACAGTCTGCATAGGCCCTAACCTACTCCATCAAACCATGACATTATTCTAAAAGCAAGAACCAATTGGCTGACTGTATCCTTAAAGGCTGAGGTAAGCTATACAATTTCGTAAAAGCTGCAATAAACCTAAAACCTAAATCCGTCCAGCAGTTTAGGCGACGGTGTGTGAAAAAGAAATTAACGCCAATACATGTGCAAAACAGTATTAATTAGTGACATTTACCGATTCACCAAGCTGTTACCAGAAAAACAGGTATCAATAAAAAAACAAACGATGCTCCTCGGCAACAAAACAAGAAAAGTAATGTTTATCGAGATCGGATGAGATAGCAACAGAAGAACACATGTATGTTGTTGGTAGGTACTACCTACATAATGCTAACTTTGATGGAGTGTTTATTCACACTTAAGACGCTGTCAACACCAAATCGATTCCGTCCGCGGTCTTTAAAATATGAGGAATATTAACTTATTTTATTGAATAAATAGTTTTTCTTAAAAAACTGCTTAAATAACATCAATTTCAACAAAATTAGGTCTTGCCAGCCTCTTAAACACACCTTTTTGGCCTTTTTGGTTTGGCACCAACAGAACACCAGAACTTTCTTTTATAACTAAGGCAAGGGATAAGACGGGATTTTTGAAAATTATACCCCTAAGGGGGTAATATGGGTGCAAAGTTTGTATGGGCGAAACTTTTTTTTTAGCTAGAGACGTGAAACTTTGTAGAACGATTTTAGAATACAAAAAAGTACTTTCAGCGATTTAGAGAATTCCACCCCTAAGGAGGTTAAAAAGGTGTGCAAGTTTTTTGATATTCATCCCTTAAAGGGGTCAAAAGGAGGTTCAAAGTTTGTATGGAGAGCAAGACATTTTTAAAGTAAGAGTTTTCTAACTTCGGCCTTAGTCTGTTTGTTTGAAGACTAGAAAACTAATTTCAACGTTTTTAAAATTGATTCCATGAGTGGGTTAAAAGGGGGTTCAAAGTTTATACGGAGAGCAAGATATTTTTGTAGATTTAGCTATTTAAACCTTTTACGCTTAAACCCAGATCATATTTAAATGAAGTTTGGCGTGGAGATAATTTTAGACCCCTGGAAGAATATAGGATAGTGTTTATCTCCGAAATAATTCCTTAATATGGAAGAAGTTTGTTTGGCAAGCGATAATTAAGCTTGCGCTAAAAATAATTCAATAGCAATCATTATTCTAAGACGATAACAAGCTATACGCGGACGAAGTCAACGAAGGACTAATAAAATAACGTAAAAAAAAACCTCTCAAATAAAAAATAAAAAACAAATACAATAAAAAAACAGTATTTTCTATAACACCCTTATTAAATATTGGTTGGTAAAAATAAACAGTAAACATCAGTTGATTAACTATAAGCTTAAACAATATACCGGTGAACGCACTGAAGTAATTAAGTATTTAACTATTTTCACAAATTTAATATGCTAAAGCTTGTCCCAAGAAAAAGTGTCACTTGTTATTTTAATAAAATATATTATAAAAAAAATGAAAATGAAACAACTTTTTATGGAATTTAATGTAGAATTTAATGTATTTTAATATTTTTGTATTAAATCAGATCCTGTCCTTGATTCATCCAGAAACTTCTCAGTTTTCTTTTAACACCTGCCATCAGACTTTGTACATCAAGGTCTGTGATAAGTTTTGACGCTTCATTCCACTTCCGCTTGAAGTTATTAAAGTCAGTAGCATTAGATTTATGTTTTAATAACTTTTGTTTCATATGTGCCCAGTATTTCTCAATAGGCCTCAACTCAGGGCAGTTGGGAGGATTCTGGTGTTTTTCCACGTATTCGATGTTATTGGTTCTGTACCACTCTATCGCTTTCTTCGTGTAGTGCACGGTAGCCAGATCGGGCCAAAACAGAATGGGCTTGTTATGTCGGTTTATGAACGGCAGCAATCGCTTTTTCATACACTCGTTGAGATATATATCGCCGTTCATAGTTCCCTTAGCGAAGTATGGAGTACTGCGTTTGCCGCACGAACAGATCGCCTGCCACACGAGAACCTTTTTTGCAAATTTGTCTGTTTTAATTACCTTGAACTCATCACTGACTGTCTTTCTATCGAACCCAGAATAAAAATGATGTCCAGGTAGTGTTTTGAAGTCAAGTTTGCAGTAAATCTCATCGTCCATAACAATGCAATAATTTTTTGACGTCAATTTAGAATAAAGTTTTCTAGATCTGGTTTTTGCCTCCGTCTGTTGCTTTGCATTTCTGTTAGGTACCTTAGATTGTTTAAAGGACTTTATGGAATTAATTTTCTTCACTCGTTGGACCGTTGATTTTGAAGTTTTAAACTTTTTGGCTAAGTCTCTAACAGACAGGGTAGGTTTCTTTTGCAAAGAAACTATGACCGCTTTTTCAATTTTTTTATTGACAAACCCTGACTTACGGCCACTTCCAGGCTTTCGACGTATGCTACCAGTTTCTCTAAACCGTTTTAGCACCCTTTGAACAGTTCTCGTAGACGTACTGAGCTCGTCTGCCACTTTTTTCACAGAAATACCACGATTTTTAACGTATTTGTACAGATTTTTTTCATGTAGGGTTTCTTGGGCCGAAGACATCTTTATAAATGTGACATGGACAGTTATTTATTTTTAATAACCAATTAATGGCATTCATATCTAACAGGACAACAACATATTGCATACCTTTTTGTTGGATTTTTTTTTAATACCAGTGTAAATTGTAACGACACTTTTTCTTGGGACAAGCTTTATAATGTGAACACTGAAACAGTTTACAAATGACTATTTGCGCTGCTACAAACTAGATAAGGAATTGAATTATTTTTCAATCCTCCATTAATCTAGTTTTACCTTTTTCAATTTCTATGCAACAATGAATTTCATGGAATCCACGAG
The DNA here is from genome assembly GCA_947049275.1 of Epinotia bilunana. NCBI lineage: Eukaryota > Metazoa > Arthropoda > Insecta > Lepidoptera > Tortricidae > Epinotia > Epinotia bilunana. Next base: position 12,669,840 of record OX346259.1, on the reverse strand, counting down.
GTAATAATTACATTTTGCCTGCCAGTTTCCTTTCATGTGTTTTTTGTTACCATCATTTTTTTGCATTATTTTAGGTTACGACATAACATACAATGTAATTATAAGTGCGATCAATCAGGTGTTATGGATTCGGTTTCGGTACTCACATCGGTATAACATTGTTACAATATAAAATTTGTAAATGTTTCCAAAAATAATAAACAAACATTGTACGCATAGGCGACTTATGCAACAAACCTTGTAAACAAAATATACGTTGTCGTATTTCAGTTTACATGTTTCGCAACCGCACTGATTCTATATTTTAGGATTATTTATGCGGCCATTCCGCACATACTGTAGCTCTGAAGTGCAAACTGTCCGTTCGACCAAAAAATAATATCTAATTGAGTTGGTTATGTTTATAGAACACGGTTTACGGTTAGACGTACCTATGTATCATAAACATGACATGACCTAGACCGATATAATTTAAAATCGATATGTTAACCTAATACTATACTACTAGCTTCTGCCCGCGACTCCGTCCGCGTAGAACTCGTTTATATCGTAGCTTCATACAAACTTTCACCCCCCATTTCACCCCCTTAGGGACTGATTTCCGGGATGAAAACTATTCAATGGCCTTCCCCGGGACTCAAACTATCTCTATACCAAATTTTACCCGTACAAACTTTGCACCCCTATTTAACCCGCTTAGGGGTAGGTTTTCCAAAACCCTAAAAAAATACTTTTCTTGTATTGTATTACTAACAATAAGGAGTCCATACACAAAGTTCAGGACTTTTACGTTTATATTAATATAGATGACATTATACCTACGGTGAGAAATTAAGACCCCGCTACTCAATACTAAGACAATATAAGTGTCGCATATCTATAAAGCACCTACAGAGTATCGATGATAAAATATACAGGCGATATTATGAGGGCATGGATGTGTTTTTATATATATCCAACGATACACAACTTTTATATAGGATAGTGATCACTATTGACAATCCTCTCTCTTCTTCAGGCTGGGACGATCACTACAGAATTAGCGAAGAGCCGGTAAATATTTTTAGTTTATGCCAACAAATGCACGTGAAAACATAAGAAACATAATTTAAATCAATGCTAATTTAGAGGAAACTCGAGACATTTATCTTTAAAGACTTCAACTTGATGATTAGAATTTTGCCACGTATAGATATTCTGATCAAGTACCTGCAGCATGTGACTAATCAGGTTTGTTGAGGAAGATCAATTAATTTCTCCCCCGACTTCAACACACTTGACGGTGAGACATGCGGTCCTTCACATGGAATCTTAATTCTTCAAAAACTGCTATGGACAAAACAAAACATTACTTTTTTCCTTATTAAAAAGGAATAAACATCTTTGCCCTTTACCGTACCCTCTCATATTTTGATGCAAATGGTAAAATAACTTGTGAGCAGTCCTAATAACACTAAACAGATCGCGCCACTTTATTCAATTAATGACATTACCCGGCAGAAATCTTCAGACATCTGGCCAATCTTCAAGAACAGTCGAGAACCCCGACTGTGATACTCATTTGCCAACAAAATAACAAATCAAAATCGAGGCGCCGCTTTTACAACCTGTTTGTTTTTACTAGTAGATTGTTGCTTCAAAAGCTGTTCAATATTCATGTAAACCCAAATAAATTAAATAGTTTAATGCCTTCACTCGACGATCACACTATTATTAAATAAAATGTACTGAAGTTTTTGCAGGTAACACTATTCAAGAAGTATAATTCAGTAGTTATTTTTCAGTCATGACATGACACAAACCACTCTAGGGCTAAAAAAATATTATGTCGCTCATAACGTCATTGAAAACATATCTATGATATGCATGTTTTGAAATGTAAAGTAAGTATTAGTGCCTAGCCATACGGTAATTGAATAAATTAATGAATGGACAACCAAGTAAAAATAAATTGATGCTGACTTTATGAGTGTATTGTGTGCGGTTTAAAACCACAACAACTGGTTTCAGCTGGCACTCGCATTGATTGATGATTTAGTTTTGGTTCACTAATGTTAGACCAAACAACCTTTGGCCAAATGTTTCATTTGACAAGTTTAATTTGACCTAATGCATTTTTTTCTTAAATAGAAAGCTTTATAGGATTATTATAAAACAAACCTAACCTAACCTAATGACTTCTATTTGATGATATTCAAAGATTACCCGAAAATACCACTGTTTTGACGAAAAATGCATTAGGTCAAATGAAACATTTGTCAAATGATACATTTGGCTAAAAGTTTTTTGGTCAAGAGACAGGACCCCGTTAGTTTTACATCGAAATCGGTAAGAATTTAGTAAAGCGCGAAAGTTAACAACCTTGGAAATAATGTGATGTGATTTTATGGGTCGTGTTCCAAATAAAGCATCAGCGTCCTGTCGGAAATTAGAAACCTCAGTGAAAGGAAGACGAATGGTGATAATAGATCAGAATTTGCCGACCAGACGCCGATAATGATATGATAAATATTATTTCGTTTGTGCAATAATTAACTGGCGCGACTTATCCATTCTGTCAACTAGTGTATACAGTTAAAGATATGTATACCTAGGTGATAAGACAGAATGTAACGTGGTTCTAATGATATGTTGCATGTATAGGGTTCCTACAGCGGATATCTATAGAAAGTTTACGCCGGGACAAGTTTCACACATATACGGTAAGTACTATGAGAATGGAGTAACTATAGACCGTAACCGAAACATATCAGTAACGAAACTTGAGCCTAGTGTCACTAGTGTCTTAACTTACACTCGATTTCTTAATATATATGTCATACAGTATACCTACACCGTATCAGCAATGTTGCCTACAATTATAGTATGCAGATATTAGTATTACACGTCTAGACAATGTGGGATTTTTATTTATAAAAATAACATCATCCGCAGTAGCATATATGTTATAGGCAATCCGTGTAATACAGGTATTCTATACAATACCTAGGCAATGTAAAGAATGCAGTAGTCATTTAGGCAATGTATCAAATGATATATTTTTTTAAATCTATTTTATACTTTACCTTAGGTAATGTATTTATACAATTCCTAGGCATTGTATAGAATGCCCGCTGAATCACGGGCAAAGTATAAAATAGAGTTAATAAGCGACAATTTCTAACCCTCTTTCTCTCCTGTAATGCCCTATCTTAACTGAAGAGGTGATCCGTCAGAGAACCAAGGTGATTGACAGGCTCCAAGATTAAGCTGTAAGTAAGCTGGAGTGGCAGCATTTTAACCTAACCGCCAGCGTGTGTCTCTCACGCGGGGTGTCTATTTCCGCTCTAAGGGACACAAGCAAACCCTAATCTAACCAACTTACCTACGAATAACACCATTGTTACGATTATTTGTACTTTCCTTTTACTGCGGGGGGCTTCGCCCCCCGAGACCCCGTTGCAGCGCGTTTACATCCCCCTCCCGCATGCGTCTCCCTTCGCGCTTTCGTCTTTTTCACACATTGCCTGATGTTCAATAGGCATTCTATACAATGCCTAGGCGAAGTGTACATAAGTCTTATTTCATACATTGCCTGCACGTTTTAGGCAATGTATAGAATGCCTAGGCGTTGTATACAATACCGGATTACACTTGACAGATTGCCTAGGACATATACACGTCCTATATGAAGTATGCTGGGAACAGACCCCGTATCATGGTAGGCCTTATCACGTGATAAGTGACAAGATAGAGCGTCTGTCACAGGCTGACACCGTTCAATAGAACGAGACGGACGCTCTATCTTGTCACTTATCGCGTGATAAGACCGTCCATCCTACGGGGTCTGGGGGCGTAGCATGGTTGCCATTTTATCACTTATCGTTGTGGTAAAGACGCCCATCACGCTCTGACAAATATGCGAGTGCGAGAGTGACGGTTGCCTTATCCACAACGATAAGTGATAAAATGGCAACCGTGCTACGCAGGCTGGTTTCCTCGCGTGGATGACGGGGACAGTTCAAACACTGGACGAGTACCGTTGGTTTGGGACTTCACATAAACCTTTGAATTCCTTTGCAGATGTATGCCGGTTTCCTCATAACGTTTTCGTTCACCGAAAAACTAATGGGAAATATCAAATGATTCCGTACATAAGTTCCGAACAACTCATTGGTGTAAATACTTATCTTTAGCTAATACATTACAGTATTGTTTGATACGAAATTGAAGTGCTTGGGCCACAGTGAACCCAAATGAACCGAATATGTACAACTAGCTTCCGCCCGCGACTTCGTCTGCGTGGACCCGGAATAAAAATAAAAACTATCCTATATTCTAATCCAGGCTATAAACTATCTTCGTGCAAAATTTAATCCTATAAAAAACATTCCATGTAAAAAAAGGCCAAGTCTCGAAACTCTTCCACCGTAAAAAGTTGTGTGATATTTCATAGAACCAAGTCTCAGGCATTCTTATTATTCTTTATTTGCTTGCTTAATATTATAGATTGACATCACACAACTTTACTGCATTTATGGATTCACAAAATTTTATTTAGCAGGCAACGAAAATGGCCTGAACTGCTTCGAGAAAAGGATGGTACGGCCGTGCCGCTGTTTTGCTCGACTTGGCGGTGGCACTGTCGTGCCCCAAGATCCAAACCGGTTAAGCTGTCTAAGCGTGATTGAGTAACAAACATCTACCCATCCAAACTTTCGCATTTATAATATTAGTAGGATACCTAAGGCCTTCGAGGATTAAGATCGTCACGAGTCTTGGGCAAACGCAGACCATAATAATATTGTTCACTGTGTCCGCGTAGCTGCTTCTACAGCTGACAGGAGTTTGACCCATAGGGGCCATGGGCAAGCTGGACGACGACGGATCCGCGCTAAGCATTTGAGCACATAGTTTAAAATCTCAAGGTCATCATTTGACCATCAAATTTTCACATCCGCGTACGAGGGTTTAAATGTATCAAGAAGAAAGATTTAAATATTTTAGGTGAATACACTTTCTTGTCCAGAAAGCTAGTTTATTTATAACGTAACGCAAGTGATCATTGCATGTTGTGTGCAACCAGCGAACAGAACACTTCAGTCACAGATTTTGACAATACTGACATGAATTTTCATTTTTCCTATGCGGTTTAGATATTTTGCTAATTGAATCTACCTAACAATGAACAGATTTTCATTTCGTTCTTATTAAATAAAGAAATCAATATTAGGGGACAATCTTACACAAATCGGCCTATTCCCAAACTAAGCAAAGCTAATACTATGGGTACTAGACGACGATAAACATGCCTACTTATATAGACAAATAAACACTAAAATACATTAGAAAACATCAATGACTCAGGAACAAATATTAGTGCTCATCACACAAATAAATGCCCTTACCGGGATTCGAACTCAGGCTCTCTTGCTTCGTAGTCAGGGTCACTAAACTGAATAGTAGAAGTATATAAATGCCCTTACCAGGATTCGGGATATATAGATAGTATATAATTTCCATGAATAGAAAATAATAATAATGGGTGATTTGATTCAGCCTAATTGCCAGTCAGCCAGCCGTATTCCCAGAGATTATAATTATTTCATGCACTTCAAATATTATCACATTTATATATGTACATACAATACAATTCACAGCAAGACGAGATAAAAACGAAAAATACTCACATATAATCAGTTCAAATAAAAAAATCACTATCACAATTGAATCCACCTCAACCGAAGAGAAAACTGTGTAAAATGGAGCGATTTAAAATTAGACCGATTTTTTATTCGCGCCACGTGCGATTGCGGCGACTTCGCTCCGTCGAATGATAACAATCCAACCACAACGGTGTATATCTGTTTGCTTCAGGTACCGTGCAGGTTAACCAACTAATCAATCATAAGTTGAACTCTTACTGCATCAGTATAACGCCTATTATGGCTTGATCGAGCCATCGCTTTATTGGTGAATCTGTATGAGGCGGTCCGATAGACAATAAACTGAGTAACTTTGTCACGTCACTCGGTTATACGCTTCTTTATCTTATCGTTATTAATTCATCGTGTTTGTATTAATCATGTTGCGAGTAATTGATTTGATAAGACTGAACTGTTGCTTTTTTCTGCAACTGCAAAAAGGCCTACCTTATATTAAATAAGGGATTATCCTTGACTGCTTTGCATTATATACCTACTTACTATTATATGAAAACTAGCCAAGTCTGACCTGGGGCTTTAATATATTTTCCTAAGTTATAAGAAGAAATGATATTTAAAGTTGTTATAAAAGCACTAAACTTGGCACCCATTTAGATCTCACTTCTTTTGTCGTTGAAGTCAACAACCAAGGCATATATCATGATTTCATGATATTGAACTTGACCCTCATTTCACATTTTTGTTTTAGATACATGAATTTTATAAGTTAATCGGGAATTCAGGATTGACGGTTATCGAGTCTAGATTGCATCAATCCTAATAAATGGTCAATCAGGAGTTATTCAATCCATTACTCAGTTAAATTATTCAAACAAGCACGATTCTTTTTTCCGTTTGATGCTGGCTGGCACTGGAAATATTAGGTCAGTTTCAGTGCATGAAAAAACATCAACCATTCTTTGTCAATATTTAAAGATATAAAATATGTTTATGAAAATTACATTGCTGTCGCAAAATAACATTCGAATTTAACTTATACCGTAAGTAATTGCATTTACCTAATTGAACCATTACTTTGAATCTCTTTTCCTTTGCGGTGACATTTATCAAAACGGGTTACGTATGACTCCTACTTCAATTATTGTAACGGGACATTCTTCAATCAATGATGTCATTGTGACAAAATGACTTTGCACATTTGGCATCCTCATGAACAAATATGACGTCATTCATTGCTTCTTCGAGAACGAACACGGGCACCAATCCTGAATGATACAGCAGTTTTCAAGATTTCACAGGTTGTGAAATAGGAAGTCAATTGTTTAGATAATGATTGGCGGTAGTGGTTAAAATAATCGACAAAGCACCAACATTTGCTAAGTGGTATAATTATTGTTATTTATGGAATATAAACAACGTATCCCATGTCGTAACAGAAAGAGAAGCGAAAACTCCATGATGTCCGACCGTTTTATAACGTCTCAGTTACTATTTATTACTTCCAAAACACCCAATCTCATACATCACTTCAACAATTCATCATAATTTACAGTATCTAGGTAGAAAAGCGGCCCGAAGAGCTGAAAAACACAAAATACAAATAGCGAAAGGAGAAAATACGGTTCGGAGAATAATGCGACTACGACTGTTAAACTAAGCGAAAGATAATAAAGATGTCGGGTTTTAAAAGGAGCGGGGAATAACGGGAATGGAAGTGTGCTACGATAAGAGAAATAAAAGAAAAGAGTGGGGATCCGATCTATATACTCGCTCTGTCTACCGATTGTGGGAGTACAGACGTGAGTTCGTCACACTCCCTAGGATGGGCTGTTGAGATGAGAGTTAGGGTCCTGCATATATAGAATAGCAAGGAATCCTCAAACAAAAAAAGCGTCGGCAACGTGCGTGTGATTCTTCTGAAGTAGTATGCGTAACGTAAACAAAGAGACCGAAATAGAGAACCAAAGATACTGGTATAATGTGCAGATGATTCAGATTTCAATGACGAGCGCTGATAAAAACAACAGGAAGAAGCGAACACCTATTTGAGAATTCTATAATTGTTTAAAACGTATTCATACATGTACCTACCCTCTAGTTGCATATCAAACAAGGTGTTTTTTTGGGCTGCCAAACTAATGTGATTGAAAGATAATGGTAAGGCGGACATTTTGTTCAGCTGTATTTCTTATTAATAACGTTTCAATGTTAATAAGTAACAAGATATACAATAGCAATCTTATTCATTCGTAAAATGTTTTGGCGAGTTTATTGAAAACTACTAATACCTACAGTTTTATTAAAAATCACGATATGATGTGTTACATACGTAAAACAGTCACAAAACCAGTTAAAGAGTTTTGAGTTTAAAGAGTTTTTTCTCTTTGGTTAAATGAGATTCTGATATCGGACGAAACTAAAAATCAAGTACAGCAAGTGCAAAAATATGTATCGATAACATCCTCTCATAATTATAAGTTATAAGTACCAAGACCTTAATCCGCTGACATAAGAGTTATGGGACATATTTACGAGTAAGTTGTATGATTGTATGCACCCTTATTTTTAAACTTGACTTTACCTTCATTTTTTCCGTTTTTATGATCATATTCAATTCTTAAACTCGGATATAAGAACATGAATTGAACGGTTTGATTAATTACATTTTCAAATATGTTGCTGGTAACAAATAATTGAAACTGCAGGACAAGCTGCTATTTATCTCATCCCCCTTATATTATCTGCACAGATAGAATCATCGCGTTTACGTAAGTTTACGTCGTACTTAAAAGTAATCAATTATCATGATTATGCTACTAATGCCAAAAGAGAAAAGAAGACATGAAGGCAAAGTAGAGGTTTGGGGACACAATCTATTTGCTTGTAAACGTGAAATCAGACGATTCATTTTCGTGTTCCATTTTGCAGATTTCACTCAATGTGACACGTCAAAACGGAAAGTGCCGAATTAATTTGTTTTTGAAACCATCCAGCAATGTTCATTCACTTACATAATTGAAAAAAACTAGTCGATAATAATGTATTTTTCTGATAGCAGTATATCACTCGATGCTAGAGACAAACCAAACGAAAAATGAACTGCTTGAACATAGGCAGAACGTTCACTCGGATTTTGCCATTTTATTCACGACTCCTGTGGGAAGTAGACGAATGTTACGTACAAAATCACAGGAGCATTTAAAAAATATATCCATACTTGACAAATATAAAGACAGAACAATCAATCCAAACTCTAAAAAAACAACATAACCTTGTATCGTATCTCCTTGATTAAATGATCACAAACTAAACTTATTCCCAGACGCCTTCAATCGACGGCATATTAAGAGAAAATAACAAATGAACATCGTTCCGGCTAAGCCGTGTGAACATGGAATGAATGAAAAATTACATTCACACGAGTGAACACTCATTCGTCTGTCACCTTAACGGAAACTAGACAATTAATACATTGTAACAATTACACATGTAGTAGGTAGGTATATCATTCATCAAACAAGTATAACGTGGATTGTGAACCCAGTAACAGTGAGATTGATTGAGGAAGGACGTTACGATGTCGGACGGAACTGCATTCTTATCCAAGGAAATTCCAAGTCAAATGTTTGTACGTAGGTAGGCACAGTGACATTGTAACAATCATCCACCACTAAAAATGTGTTCAGAAGAGAAACTAACATCACCTTACTTTATTTTGCTTCTTCACGGACAGTTAGGTAATAATCAAAAAATCATTTTCTTAACAGTGCCGTTAACTTACATGCAATTGTTTTCATATCGCCAAAAGCGGTCCAATTAGCGTGGACTTTGGAGTTGTGGACCATGTTTGTGTATTTGTTAGGTGTTGTCTATTTACTAATTTTGACAATAGTATCAGAAGTAAGGGTGCGATCAGCGATCACAAACACTTTAGTTAGTCTATAATTGTACCTGCATTCGATGAGATGAGAGTCTAATGACGATCTCACTCCCGAGTTCCTGACACGCATAAAATGCAACGAAAACGACCTACTAGGATTTACATGGGTGAGGGAGGTATGGAATACTAATTGACGACCGATTAGCCTAGTGGGTAGTGTAGTGCTGCTGCTAGCGAAGCTGGAGGTCCTGGGTTCGAATCCCGGAAAGGGCAAAATGAGCATGCATTTAAGTATTTATATGTATTAAAAATATCGTCGTCTAGTATCCATAACAGAAGCCTCATTGAGCTTAATATGCCCAAGTTCGATTTGTGTAAGATGTCCCCTAATATTTATGTTAGATCTTATCTAAATTTTATCTAAGTTTTACAGGCATGAGCGCAAGAGTGACTTGCAAAAATCAATAATATTCGTACCTATGTAAGGATAACAACTCATCAACATTACACTGTAATAGAACCCATGCAACCCTAAATAAACTTTAACCCTAACTTGTTTCGACTTCGAAATTCAAGGACACAACATATTATTGCTAAAGTAGATGTTATGATAACATTTCGCGGTGTAGCACAGCACACACATGTGTTTTGTTTGAATGGAACCGACCGAGCCACAGTTGGGAATTCGTCACGACCACGACGTGACGTCATCGCGCACGCGCTGAAAGACGGCGCAAAATTGCATCATTAGCAAAGTGTTACCTTAACAACGTGTCAGTACTACGGTCGGTCATTGAAGTATAATAATAATGTAAATTTATAGACTCACAGTGCCGAACAAAAATGACAAGAAATGTGCCCCAAAATGAATAATATTTTTTTCCGATGAAGCTTCTTTTAGGGCAGCTAGTTACTCGACTCGGGCTTGGTCTACTAATAGAAAATAGTGCTCGTGCGAACCGTGAAAGACCCGGTAAAGGTACATGTTTGGGGATGCTTCTCGAACCAGGGTTTCGGCCATTTGCACTTGTTCACCAGTACACTGGACACCCATAAAATGGCCAAAATTTATAAAAAGGCCTTGTTGCCTTCCGCTAAAAACATGTTCCCAAAGCACAACGCGTCTTGGATTCTGCAAGAGCCTAAAAACCGAAGTCAGTACTGTACTGTACGGAAAACTCAAAATGGCGTCGACGTTTTGGATTGGCCTTCACAATCACCCGACGCCAATCCAATTGAAAATGTTTGGGCATGGATGAAGTGATAGTGTTAGTGTTTCTGACAACTCGAGAATTGAAGTCCACGTGGAGGTCTTTATCTAGTTATGCTGTCAATTTGGTCAAAAGTATGCCTCAAAGATGCCAAGCGATTATTGATAACTCGAAAGACTGGACGCCTTATTGAAAATAAAGCATGCATGTGTAATAATCTAATAATAAAACTCTTTAATTACAGTATTGGACATGAAATTCTTACTTTTTTCTTTAAATTTACTTGTCACGCCCTTATCGTACATAGTGTATAAAAGAGAACTTAGTTTTTGAGGCTTTAAGCGCCATATTAGCAAATAAGTTAGTATAAATCGTTTATAGAAATTTTATCATAATGTGACTTTACTGCTTTACGTCAAAACTAAATAGCGAATGGATGGAGTCTCATTATAAAATTATATTAATAATATTGCTTTTATTTAAACAGAAAGAATAAAATCACAAATAAATCTTGTGTATTTATTTTTACAAGCAGGGAATACCTAAACAAAACACTTTCAAAATGATATATATATGTCTCCGTAAGATTGTGAACACCGTCAGTTTATAATCTCACTCGCAATATCATAAACTGTCGAAAAATTGTGAACTCCCAAAACTATTTACAATTTAACGCATTATTTTTCGTTAGATTATAATCTGTCGAATAGAAACAGTCAAATTGTCAAATGGCTATCTGATTGGTCGGTCTCACGGCCGAAGTCCCTGTTCAAAGAGTGCTGGGCATCAAATAAACTTTTCTCTGAGAGCAATCAATGCCAAGATAGTGGTGTATCGTAGGCAGTAGGGAACAGGGGCTTAGTGGCACAACCGACTCGGATCACGGATAGGTTAAAAGACTGAAGCGGGAGCTTTGCTCCCGCTTTCGTCTTCGAGGTTATTTTTTTTTTTATAAAAGAGCGGAAAAACTAAAGATATGAGCCCTCATTTACGCTCGCGGAACCTGATCTTCTACCTCATACAATTCAACCAATGAGAGCGCGAGCTGTGTTCCGCATGCCATGTCCGTCTGTCTCTCCGTCCATACGGAAACCTACACTGCGCGTGGCCCGACACGCACTTGGCCGATTTTAGGTACGGTCAACTGCAGAGAAACGTGACCCCTCCAGCATGCGAACCTCTATGCACGATTGGACACGTACCATTTGGAATGGTACATTGATAATATTCGAACGAGCGAGCGAAGCGAACGACGTTCATATGCTTCAGCTTGGGACGAAAATTGTTTGTTCGTTTTCCGGTGTCTGTCCGTTGTCCCACTGTCCCGCTGTTCTCCTCTAAAGGTCGCATTCCGATTCTCAACCGATTCTGGTGAAGTATTGTGAACAGGTTCGTTAATATATTTTATTGAAGTGAAAACTTCTTTAGCGGCGCTGTGTACTTTTTGGGATGGGGAAAAATTGTTAAACTCGCCACAGGTGTAGGAGCGCTCCTGCGTCCTCCTGGTCACGTGACTGTAAGATGGTGAGAGATTCGGGACGAGGCTTGGGGGGGGGGGACCGATGCCGTAGTATGAGACCAGTCTCGTCCGCCAGCGTCGTCGTCGTCAGCCAGCTGCGCCATTCGAATTTGCGAGAAAAAGGGCGCAAACGCCATCATGCAATCCGCGGCGCTTACCCGTTCGGCCGACACACACTAAGTTCTCACGCGCCAATTTGCAAGTGAAGAGTTTACTTCTGTCGCTACAGTATTCGAAATGTCAAAATATTCAAATTTTCACTTCTGCCGGCACTCCCGGAGTGCAACCCGGTCTTTTTTTCATTGAGTCACTTTTTCGAAATGAAAGAAAAAAACATATTTTTTTTTATAATTGGCTCGGGAGTTCTCCAACTCACCACTAATAGGTACATTGAATAACTGGAGATCATTGCTCCACGCAAATGGGTATCAAGGGCATGTTGATAGCGATTGATAAAACATCAACACCATCTTTATCAATTGATGCTGCATGTGTGCCGTGGCGTGAGCAGCCGTTACAAAAATAGGGTCAAAAGATACGAGATAACGCAGAGCATGGGCACAGTATAGAAGAATAATACAGTAGGTAATCTGAGGCCGTTTAGGAGCGTTCGTTACCTACTTTCGCTCGATGCGCAGGGCTGTGTCAAGTTTGTGGCTTGGCATACCTATAATACTAATTTTGCTTTGAAGTATGCAAAGTATTTCTGTTACAGTTTAATAGACAATATTGTATACACAAAGTAATAATATTATAGATAGTTGGGTATGTGTTTTTAGTTTCCCACTTCATGAAATATTTTAATACCACTATAATACTTTGCCTAAAATATTTCCTAGTAAGTATAATAGTTGTTAAACTGCACCAGGTTGGTAGGTGCTTAATTACAAGCCTATTAAGCTCCTTTTGATATCATGGCACTGGCGGCTCGCTGTCTTCATACCTACGAGGCGGCTTCCTTTGACGTAGCGAGTGAGAACGAGCGAACACCGCAACGGAGCGGCCCCGATTGAAGCATTCTCCATCATTCCCGAAGGCTATGTGTGTGAGCGTACCGAACACGCGCGCAAGTGTGCAGCCGTGCGATGTACCTTTGTTCGAAGTTTATCTACTGTCCCTATATTGTGGCATGGGCCTACACGTGCTCTCATAATTCTTTAAATATTACGTAATACTTTTTATTATTTATTTATTAATGCAACGACAGAGTTATACTTCATACAAAAGCCCTACAAAACTGTTAAATCTTTACAAATTATATTTAACTTGGTTCGACACGTTACTTACTATTTAAAGTGTAACCGCCCTTATTCACAAAACTTAAATAACCTCTGCTAAATAAAATGTATTTTAAAAAGTGACAAATGTCAAAGTGACAGATAAAGGCAAACGAGTTTGAACGGCATTTTAGTTAAAATGGGTTTGATGAACGTTTATGAATACGACCATATGTGAGTAATATATATTTGATATAACTTGGGTATGCTGTTTAGAATATATAAGGTCATTAGCCGTCTTTTCTAGGGGCACGGCAGTGCCCCCGCCAAGTCGAGCAAAACAGCGGCACGGCCGTATCATCCTTTTCTCTTTCTGGCCATTTTCGACATCCCTATAACTTCGTTTCGGATAAAACAGAAAGCCTGAATTTTCAGTAACCAGCAAGCACAGGCATTGTATAAACACGGTATACTATTTCAAATTTCATTCAATTTGAACCTGTAGTTTAAGAATTATGACTAGTCAAAATTTCTTAATTTTGTCACTCACTCACTGACTGACCGATCATCAAAACTCTAAGGCTAAATTTGAAGCTTCTATGTCCGCTAGAAGTTCAAATTTAGAATACAATTAGTGATTAGTGTATAAATCAAGGAAAAACTTTAATAAAATTCAACCTCGGGAGCTCTGTACATGCACGCCATTTCATCAGGGACCCCCATTTGTTTGAGTGAAATCCGGGTCGAAGGACCAATGTACTTTGGTAATTTCTGACTTACCATGTGTTTATTCATCCGTTGCCATTGCCAAACGTGGTTCTCTCCGCGTTGTGTTGATTGTTGCCAGTCATGGCTTATCTGTGAAATTATTTCATAACATTAATATCGGCATTGTGGGCTCCCACTTCGTGAATGATTAAATATTATAATTTACGCAAGTTCGAAATTAGACGAGTAGATAGTAGTATGCAGGTCGAAACTATAACCTAAAACCTACGTATACCTTAAGGGTATACGAACATTTATCGGACCACATAGCGTAGTAACAAAACAATTTTCTCCCAGTCAATTACATCCCTAATGACTGCGAAATTGACCAAATTCATAAAATGGCCAATAATAATATTTTATTATACTATTATCATACAAAACGAATGAATCCAATGATAATGATGCTGAAAATAGTGGTGTTGTTCTATTTTCTTTTGCTCTAAGTTGATAGTATAGAAACGATTTTAAACGTCAAAATTAACATCAAATTCTAGATCTTTCCTTCTATGTGTACGTACATTATTTTGGATTAAGTAGCAAGAGCACCCAATGCTCCTACTTGGATAACACTAACCTCTTATTCATAACAAACCTCTTATAAATAATAATATGTTTTGTCCCTTTCTTACAAATATATAAATGACAAAGCGACAGATAACGAAAAACATCGAAATTAACCGGTATTTTAACTAAAACAGGTTTATTGAACGTTTATGAAATAAGACTAGGGGCTGCCCCCTATTCTGTAACTTGTTTTGAGCTCACCTCAACGCTCACCCACAAATATATCTTGACACCGCAATGCGTACTAACTAAACGTAGGTAGAGGTGTAGTTCCGTGACGGGTGATCGGCGGGGTGAGCCACTTTAGCGCGTAGCGAATAACAGCCCAGAAGGCGAACCTAAGGGTATGTTATACGAAACGCGTTCATACGCCTCACCTCACCCCGTCGCGCCTAACGAAAGTAGACCTCTGATTATGCTTAGTTACTACGAATCGCGGTGTCAATATATATTTGTGGGTTAACGTTGAGGTGAGGTTAAAACAATTTATAGAATAGAGGGGCAGTACTTGGTAGCCAGTATAAGCAAGAACAAATCCCACTAAGCGGCACTGACCAATGCCAAACAGGAAGCCATTTGCTAAGATCAGCCAGTTATCCCATTATCGTATACTTGTATAGATTTGAGTTCGGTACCAATTGGACAATTGTGCCGCTATTGCCCTACCGTTCACTGTTCGACACCAATGCATGCGATGATTTCAAGAACGTGCAGTGGGGGTGTTGTGTTACGCAAAATGTCAAGACTGAGTCGAGTTTGTTCCTTGCCAGGATTTTACTTCTCACAAACCAAAACAATGAAGTTGATCTCAAAGCTTGACTAATCTATATCATTCTATACTAATCTATAGTTCTACACTAATATTCTTAAGAGGAAGTGTCTGTGAGAGTGTAGCTTTGTAATTTTGTATGTATTGGATAATCTCTGGAACCACTGGACCGATTTCAAAAATTATTTGACCTGCGTCTAGAATAGACTTTCTGGATGGTTATAGGCCATTTTAACCCGCGGGTTTGCCTGCGTTATTTACAATACGCGGACGCTACTAGTAACATTATATAAATGCGAAAAGAATTATCTGTCTGTCACCTTTTCACGCTAAAACCCCTGAACCAATGTGTGAAATTTGGTAAGAAGATAGTTCGAGACCCTTGGACGGGCATAGGATAGTTTCTATCCGGGAAATCATCCCTTAGAAGGGTGAAAAGGGGGGCGTTTTTATGGGAGTGCGACAATTGATGCTGCGTTTATGGGGAGGTCCAATAATCGGCGTGCTTCCACAGTACCGTGCGCGTGCGCGTCGCGTCCTTGGTGCGTGCGGCGCGTACGAGCCAGTCCCAACCCAATGCCGTCCTGGCGATGATCGCAGACCGTGTTGACTGTCCCTACATAATGCACCGCTGTGACAGACATGTTAAAACAGTAGTGGGGTAAATAACTGACACCTTACTCATAGTCGTACTGCACTGTAAATTTATTTTCATTGTAAAGTATAGACATTAAAATATATATATATATATATATATGTAGGTACCCAAAGACGATTTAATTTAATGTATTTTTTCTAGATCTTAATTTCAATTATTATATTTAAGTTTGGTGGCCAATTTAATTCTACTGAAATTTAAGTAATTTTAATCTGTTTTAGGGTTCCGTAGTCAACAAGGAACCCTTATAGTTTCGCCATGTCCGTCTGTCTGTCTGTTCATCCGTCCGTCCGTCTTCGTCTTAGATCAGCAATCCTTACTACTAGAAAACTTTAATTCGGCATGGACATAAATCAAGCACGCCGACAAAACAGTAGAATAAAATCTTAAAAAAAACGTAGGGATGTATTTTTTTTGTCTCGTTAAACCCATAGTGTGGGGGTAGGTATTGTTGGATAGCTTTGTTCAAAAATAGTATTTATTAAAACCATTTTTCGACTCATTGATTCGTTTGCGAGATATTTAAAGAGATTGTAAGCCCTAATTTTTGTTGGAGTCATGTGCCCCCCCTACCGGCTAAATGGCTACTACTGGGAATGTAAAAAAAATCGTGGCACTCGTGGCAGTAGTACATATAATGAATTTAAAAGGAAAACTATCGCGGCTAAGTAGGCATAACTAGTTACCGAGTAGTTAATAGTCGATCAACTTAAAATATACTTAGAAAGGCTAACTTTCGTACAAATTCAGCCGCGACGCTACCATTTAGTTGGCGCGCGCGGCGCATGTCGATGTAACTAAGATAGACGGGCAACTACGGAAGATGCTATGAAATTGAAATGACAATGTACGGTCACGGACAACGAGATTTAGGGTGGGTTGTACCAAACCGTCTGTAATCGTAAGCAGTGTCCGTTAATACCTGAATGTATCGAAAGTTTGACAGATTTCTATGCAATGACAGCTGCCGGCGCCATATTTAACGTTGATCGGCTTATAATCGTATAACCCGCCCTTAACATTTATATCACCTGGTCCATTAACATTCGATGTGACACCCTCATAATACTTCTATAATCACTGTTAATTCTTCCAAAATATCTGGAAACCCATACCCAATTCTTCCAAAATATCTGGAAACCCATACCCATCATAATTTGGGCGAACTATAATTTATGCTCCGAATTGCGAAATTAAAGTGGCGGTGGGCGGGGCGCATTGCACGCAGAACCGTTGGGGCAGAAAGGTTCGCGACCACATAAATAGTCGAGTGTAAAAATATGGGTGCATAAACTCGCCGTCAATGGAATTTGCTAACAATGTAAACAAACCGCCATATTGAAATTGTCTTTCAATATGGCGGTTTGTTTACATTGTTAGCAAATTCCATTGACGGCCACTTTAGGTACAACTTACTCATAAATATCTCATCGCTCTTTTGTCAGGGGAGTGGCTGTGATTTCGGTACATATTTATGAGAGGATAAATTCATTACATATTTTTGCACTTGACCGTAGGTCCTGGAAGACGCAGCAAGGTGGACTGATGACCTGGCAAAGGTCGCGGGAGTCCGCTGGATGCGGATAGCGCAAGACCGATTACTTTGGCACTCTTTGGGGAAGGCCTATGCCCGGCTGTGGACGTATTTCGGCTGATATGACATGATGATTATTTGTGTTAACGTCGCAGGCATTTGGGCAATTGTATTCAGCTTCTGCATAACTTCAATTGTACCTTAAATTAATCAAAAGAATATCCCTAGCCATACTCTAACATACCACAATTACGTAAACAGCATGGCAAGGTAAATGTGGAATAACTTAATTCAGTGTGTTTAACCTACATAGAAAACAATGACAATGTTAATCACAGTTGACATTTTGGGTAGTCTAATGCGACTGATTTAGAGATTTTAGGGTTATTTCTAATAGGAAATCGTAGTTTACATCGCACGTTCGGATGCCTAATCTCGGAAACGGGGCATTGTATGTGTTTCAGAGAATGCTAGTCGACTCGATAACTATAGTGTCTGATTCTGTGTTCTAAAGACAAGCTGTGGTCAAACTTAATTAAGTGTTTACTAACTCTCCAAAACTAAGTACGATATCAAGTCCCAAACATTAACTTCTGCCCGTGACTTCCCGCGTGAAAGTCGTTTATATCGTAGCTCATTACAAACTTTCACCCCCCCATTTCGCCCCCTTGAGGGATGATTCCCGGGATAAAAAGTATTATATATGATAATCCATTCTATACACTATATATGTACTTATACCAAAATTCATCTTAATCGGTTTAGCTGTTTTTGCGTGATTGAGTAACAAACATCCAAAGATCTAAACATTCGCATTTATAATATCAGAAGGATTAGGTACTCAATTTCATGTATGTTAACATAGTATTGTTCTCTAGACACGTTTTTTTTAAAATTTGCATACTATTTTTAATTCAGCCACTTGGCGGTATGAGCTGATTTGTTGTAGAGCTTTTTATTGTTAGAATTTGGAGTTTCCACAATATACTAGGATCTCGGCTCTATATACATTTGTATATATCAGATGACACAGTATCTAAGTATAAATAAAGAAAGGAAAGTGAATCTGAAACTACCACCTTCATACAAAGTTGAGTTTTAAGTGAAAATACTTTTCTGACTGGTATGGTACAGTGAATGCACTCATTCCGGTTAATGTTAGTATGAGTTGATTGATAAGTACAATTGTAAAAAAGCAAATTTAAAACATATTTATCTACAACAAGTTTCTGTCAAAAATAATTTCATTTTTGGTACAAGCTTTTATTGCCAACTGTACTTTTCTATATGGTTAGAAACAAAATAGAAAAATGGACCAGACATATTACAGACTGGTTTCCAATATACAGGAAAAGAGGCAGGGGAAAACCACACAGAAGATGGGAGGATGACTTCTCGCCCAAGTGGACAAGATTGGCACAAGACAGAGTTACTTGGAAAACTTTAGAGTGAAGACTGACAACCTGACACAAATAGAATAAATAAACAAATAAAATAAAATCATATTAAATTGTATAAAGTAGGTGAATAAAGGATATTTGTATTTGTACTTTTCTGTATACCATCATCAACTACTTACTCATTGAGAAGATTCTAATGAGCTCAAACTCAACGGGGTTACATTGGTTAAGTACTCTCCCCTCCTTCTGTCTCCATCATCAGATCAGCTCGGTGGTACCATAATATTGAATTGTCATCCAAACTATACTTATACCCAAAATTTCAGCTCAATTGGTCACGGGAAGTGGGTCAAATTTAACTTGCAAGATTTGATGACAAAGGTGAATAAAAGCTAAATAGAAGCTTGTAAAAACCAACTGCTTCTCAAAACAAAAGTAACTAATAGATCAATAATTAAATTATCTAGTGAGAATAAACCACGTGTTTGACATAATAGTAGGCATAAGTAAGCAGAATACACAATATGCATCATGTTATTACCTATATAATCAATCAATATATAAATATGTTACATATTATCTAATGAGACAAATGGCAGTACTTAATAACTTATAGCACATAATACTAGTACTTTAACCTTTTCACCGCCCGACGGCGAAGCAATACGCTGTGCCACTGACGCCACGGGGTAAAATTAAAATGGGTAAAGAAATAACGCCACCATAAAAATGGGCTGTTTTTCAATAGGTATTCATGAAAAAATGTTTGTCGGCCAGCGCCGACTGTGGCGTCGTAGTCACGATTTTGCGTTGTCGGCTATGGCCGACTGTGGCGGTGAAAGGGTTAAATGAATTATGATTATTATGAACTTGACTCTTTCACCTTTCAGGTTACACTTATATTGATGAAGCTGTTTGATGAGATGAGAGGAAGTCTAAATTAGTAAATAAGTTGAATGCTTGATGAACAATGAACAATGTTATACGTGTACATATCATTAAAATATCCACCCAGCATACGCGGCAAAAAAACAACAATGATGGGCGTTACACCGGTAAACTATGAGCCTATTTAAACTGCTTTTCTTTCAAAAATTACACAATGTACAAAGCTTTGTGTACAGTAATAGTAAATAGAAATAGTAGGTTGGTTCAAGTATATAATAATAATTAAAATAAATGCTACTTGCCTCAACAAATTAGTGTCACGGCATATTTGACTTGTAAACGCCCTCGCCGCAGCCAAACAGCATATATAAAGCGATGTTATATTCTAAAATTCTAATACGTTAAAATTCTTTTAAAAACTGCTTCTCGTGAACGTTTACATTTTCATTCATATTTACAGGCGGCTTGATACAGTTTCCTGAATTTTACCAATATCGTATCGGCACAAGTACCGTACCGAACATTATGTTTGACACCGTAATCTGACAGTGACACTTTGCAGCTGTGACATGGCTGATGGCTGTGACAGATCAGATCTGTCATTTTACTGACGTCTATTTTGCTGCAAACTTGCCACAGTAAAACCAATTTCCAAAAGAAAAGCACAATTTTGTTTTCATTCCACTTTCCTGTTAACCTTCTCATCCCGCAATACGTATCGGTTTCTCAACAAAAAGTTCTTGTAAATAATGTTCGTTCCTATTTATTTTATAATACTAGTGGCTCTGTAAGCTGTAGAAAGGGCTAGGCTGCATCTTTAAAAAAAAAGTGATTAGGTAAATAAAAACGATAAAAACTATATCACGAGCAACCAAAGTGACATGTTGTCGTTTCAGTTATAACATATACTTATCTAGGGAGAACAGCGGGAAAGCGGGACATCTGAACAAACAACTGATTTTTGCCCCAAGCTGAAGCATAAAACTTCGTTCGCTTCGCTCCCTCGTTCGAAAATGGGTTTTCCTGAGCGTTTTCATGAATATTATGAGAAACAAATTCTCGGATTTGGTCAACTCATTTGAAATGACCATTATTGCAAGGGTGGCGAGGAGTAGGTAATTAAAGTGAGTTAAAAAAAGAATAAACTTTTTTTTTTTAATACAAAAAGAAAACGAACTTTAAAATTATCTTAAGAGTCCGCAGTAAGCTCCGCCGAATTTCACCTTCCCATACAAACGTAGTTACGCTCTCATTTTAAAACTACGTGTTGGATTGTGACGAAACTTTGCATATACAATGACATGAGGTTTATCTATGCTTTAATTAGTTTACATGGTTTCAGTTTCTGTCTACCTACTCTACCCCCTGCATGGCTGCGGAGCACACTGCGACTAAACAGTACACACAATAGAACACCAAAAAATTTGGAATACCCTAGGCACCTGCAGGCAAACCAGGGAGGCCTCCCGACAATCAACCCCAGATTGTCAAGGAAGCTAAAACAGCTAAAGAGGCCGGCACTCCGTCTCTTGACAGGAGCCATAAGTGGTCATGCACTATTAAACAAACACCTTTTCACCTTAGGTATTACAGACAGTCCTCTCTGCAGAGCCTGCATGGAAGAGGAAGAGACAGCCGTCCACGTCATCCTGACGTGCCCTAGGGTGGCAGTATACCGGGCAAAGCACCTCGGAACACCGGGGTCACTACCGGAGGCCGTCAGCAACATAAACGGGTCTGCTAGCCTTCCTGGTGGAACTGGGCTGGCACGAATAATAGTAGTGCCAATACCCACACGCAAAATAGGCGCAGATATGACGAGTTGCGGAAACCCAGCCCGCGTACACCTATAACCTATAACCTATGGTTCCAGTTTATAAAACAAATGAAATACATCAAAAACAAGTTTTGTATGAAAAACTTAAATTCACTGTATTTTTTTTACTATGGTATCTGAAGCTACATAAACTAATTACAGACCTGGATATACCTCATGTCATTGTACATGCAAAGTTTCGTTACAATCCAACACATAGTTTTAAAATGAGAGTGTAACTACGTTTGTATGGAGAATCGAGCTTACTGCGGACTCTTAATCTGTTATTTTTCTCTCCTGAGATTTCTCCTCTTTATTTAAGTAGTCAAATAACACCATCTTATAAAAATAATGTGTAACGAGGTCGATGATTTACTTACTTATTGTTAATACAATTTTAATCTGATTCTGTTCTTTTCCTTTTCAGAGATTTCTTCTCTTTATTCGCTTTATAAGCAGCATTCATTTTTTGCATATTATCCTTATGGATTTTATCATGATCAACAATTCTCTTTGGATAGCCTTCACCAACTATACAACCAGCTTTTCGCTGTATTTCTTTTGGTGCCTTCCAAGGTTCATAGATGAATGCTACAGGGTATTTACTTAATTCCGGGACATATTTCTTGATGTATAGGCCATCCTTGTCTGTTTTCTTACCAAAAGCAACAGGACTGTAAACCCTGAAATATTTATAGAAGAAGGCAGACGCTGAAAGCCACATCCAATTGCCAGCATTGAGGGACCAGTCATAGTCCAGTAAATAATCTTCAAAAACTTTAGCACCTTCCTCCCAGGATACCCATAAATCTCCTCTGGTTAAGAAACAAGCTACCATGTGTCTGGCCAAGTGATGTATCCAACCTTCTTGCTTTAATTGGCGCATTATGGCATCAACAAATGGGTATCCAGTCTGGCCTTCCGCCCAAGCTTTAAGATGTGCATCATTTTTACCCCATGGTATTTGAATACAAACTGAGTTGCCATGCATTTTATCAAAGTTTTCAGTGCCTGTTCCAGCTGTGTAGTAAAATTCTCTCCACATGAGTTGACCCAGTAGAGACACAGGTGGCTCTGTGTGTCTCCTACCATTTTCAGCTTCTTTCAATTTGTGGTAGAACAACTTTGATGACACACAACCATGACTTATATATGGACTCAGTACTGTAGTGCTTGGTTCAAGGCTGTTTGGAAATGAATTTGGTTTTTCAAACTTACAGACCCACTCTTTTCTGGACATGTACATGTCAAGTCTTTTTAAACCTTCTGTTTCACCTCCTATATACTTACACGGAGCAAGTGAGGACTCATCTACCCCCAAGTCATTTAAATTGGGAACATCATACTCATGAGAATCATGATCAAGTGGATGGCAACTACCAGCAATCTGTTTATTTAATTCTATGCATTCTTTCACGGGTAGTTGTGATGCCAATGAGAGAAACTTCTGGTATGTCATGGGCACACAACCATTATTTTTCTTCAAAATACTGTTGCAGTCGTAAACTGTATGTTGGACTCTCTTGACAACAAATATGTCTTTTTTCTCAGCAATTTTCTCTACTATCTCATCTTGCCTCACAAATTCAGGATCAATATCCAGTTGTAAAGTCAAATATTTCACTTGCCATTTGTCAAACAGTTCTGGTAGTTTTTCTTCTGCTTTTCCATTAATTATATAGAGCCGGGTATTGAGTTTTCTTAAATTAACATCCAAATCTTGTAAACTTTGTACAAGGAATCTCAGTCTGTTTACTCCAACCTTGTCCTTGACATCCGGATCTATGATGTAAATTGGTCTAAGGTAGTATTTTCGATTTTCAGCCTGTAATTTAAAACAAGTTACAAATCACTACAAAAAATCATTGAAATAGAATTTAATTTATTATTCAGCTCGAAAAGGCTACAGTGTTTTCTCGAGGTATGAGATGATAATATCTTTTTAGAATTATTACTGCTATTAAATTACTAATGTATACCTCGTTGATTGCATTACGGAGAGCAAGGTTATCGTGCACACGTAAATCTAGCCGAAACCAGTGAATTACGGACGGTAACGTAGCTGCCATGCTTTGAAGAGATTTCAACATACAATTCAATACGTTACGATGTACACTCGTACTGAAAAGCCTGAAAATAACAAAGTAGTTAGTGATGGTAAAACAAAAGATAAACAGGTTTATTTAACTAGTTTTATAATATACAGACAGACCACACACTGTCGTGGATTTTGTTAGAACTTGATCACGCACGACAGGAGGGTTGATTTATTTACCTCTAATTCAATAAATGATAACTACACTGTACTAATTAAACTGTCAAATATAACATAAATTACATGTAAATAAATAACGAAATATTCTGAAATTATTCTGTAGTGTAGTAAAAAGTTTTTCATTTTTGATCTGCTTGTGCTAATAAAAAAGCGGGATTTATTCGCGCCAAATTCGCGCCTATGTCATTGTCATGTCATTGACATTAAAAAGTTTACGGTCATCTCATTGGTTAACTTGTCTTCGTGTACATAAGACTACCAATCATAAAGAACATCTTTTGACAACTTTGGAACGTGCCACTTATCTGTGGTGGACTGCATGCAGATGCAGATGCAGGACTGCTGCGCTTGCACGTATGGACGGGTCTATACATAGAGGAAATTATTATATACTGTGTGTGGATTTGTCCGTGACCTTGTCGGTCTGGCCAGCGATTTAAATCGGTGGATTGATACGCGAGTGGAGTTTGATGCAATCGGTTAAGCATGTGCTACACGGTTGCCAACACGCCCCTCCGACCGAGCGACCTTGGTCCGCACCGACCATGTAGACAGTAGTTTGCAACAAAATTTCATACTACAGCGGTCGGAGCCGACTCGGTCGGACGGGAGTGTTGGCAACCGTGTAGCAGACACTAGCTTCTTACACCATATATAATAACTTAACTTAACACATCTACAGCAACACTAGCAACTTATTGTACAAATTGCTTCTGTGACATATATCGACTTACTCATAATAAATCTAAACTAGATATAAGAAGCAATGTAATAAACAAATATTGTAAAATGTATTTGAAGATAATAAGACAGATGCCTTTCTGTCTTTTCGATTATTTATTCATCCTAGTTAGTAAGATGATGTAATGAGTATAATTTGCATATTATATGAGTATCAATTATCTTAAAATTCGTCAGTTATTCCTAACGTACGCAGAACCATGGACACCCTAAAAGAAATAGATGACAGAAAGACGTGACGTCATTCAAGGGCATTTTTCTTGTTTCAAAACATTGAATGGCAAGATCCAGGCCGAATCCAACACGGCTATCACAGACGGCGCGCGAGCTTTCTCAATTTTTCTCGCGAGCTTTGTCAATCTCTTATTAGAAAACATAGAAAGAAACGTAGTGCGAGAAAGATCGAGAAAGCTCGCGCGTCGTCTTGTGATAGCCGTGCTGTCGAACCAGGGTGATTCTTAGGAGGGTCAATTTTCAGCGTCCAGAGGGAAAAAGTACCCGAAAAAATAAAATAATTGACCTTACACATTTTTGTTCAGTAGTTCAACACTTAATCTAACTGGGGCAGGATTTACTTTTTGCTAAAGGTAAGTAGAATTAGCCATAAAAAAATGTCAAACACCTAAATTATCATTCCCCCGGTGCGTCCATCCGCCATTTTGTGAACAATCTACTCTGAAAACAACTAGTTATGGATCAAAATCAAATATTGTATCGAGTTAAATCGTTAGAATATAAGTTAATGATTTAAAAATAAAAATATGGTTCCCCTATTTATCATAGTTTTTATAGGAATCTATATCAAAGGTTTGTCCAGAGCTAACCTATTATTTCCCTAATGCCTGACTAAACAACGCGTACATCCCTACTGCAACTTCTTGTGACGCGTAATCTCGGCCGTGTCTCACCCTCGTCGTAGCGCTACCGACGCCGCGGAGAGATGACGCGTCTCGTCGTTGGAGCTCGGAGCAATGAAGGCAGATATATCATCCCCTAACTTTGGTTCACTATGATTATCATTACCCTATATTTACGTATAAAATCTATTTCCTGCAATTGGCATAGAATATTTAGTGTAGGGAATAACACATGAATGATTGCATGTGTTGATTTAATAGTTACTCTTATATTAATAACAGTTTCGGCATAATCGACAAGAAACATACATTTTCTTATTCCCCCGACTCTCATTCCCTCGGTTTCTCATTCCCTCGACTCATTCCCTCGATTTCTCATCCCTCGACTCTCATTCCCCAGGTTTTCTGAACGGGGTAATTATAAAATAAATTTAAAGGATGACTCCATAGAATATATATGTCATAGTGATTAATAGTGTTTTCTTGTTTGTTTTTTGTTAAACCACTTAGAACTGTTTGCTGATTGGGTTAGTAATCCACCGTTTCATTTATTGCTCCTATTACAGGCCAAACCCTTATACCGTACTTATAACATATTATGGTCGACTCATTTATTCAACAATTTATTTATTGTCTTAGATGATGATGATGAGACTTATGATGGTACCAGCACGTCGGAAACTTTCTATAATTGGAGTTCGACCTTCGTGCTGATGATGAGCGTCCACGTCCATTTTGTCTCTGAGGCGTCTTTGAACGCCCGCGCTGGCGCGACATTTTGTCTATCTTTAACATCAGTGTTTGCATCTGCTGGGATAATGCTGCTACCTCCTGGCTCAGAGATTGTGGTGCTGATGATGACGTTGATGCTGCTGCCATCGATGCTGCTGCTATTTGCGGTCGAGGTGGGACGACTTCGTGGATGCGGTCGGCCAGCTCGGCTACTTCGTCCTACGGCAGCCTCGACTGGGATGCGATGATGGTCTGCGTACTTGTGGGTAACCTGCTGGTCCATATGGAACGCATGAAGTCTTCAGACACGCCCGCACCAGCCAAACTCATCAAATGCCGAAGTAACTGCGTCGGCTTCCGGTCTCCCAACTCTTCGTTGGTAAGAAGCTGGGGGATCCTTTTCTCCCGCGAAACGGATAACCGCTTGATGAGTTCGGTTTTTAACTGATGGTACTTATCTGCCACTGCTGGTGAGGTAATAATATCCTCCACGATTGATGCTGTAGCCGAATCCAGCTGGGCCAAAGCGTAATGAAATTTGGTGGCATCCGTTGTTATATTGGCCAACACAAATTGGCTCTCCAGCTGCATAAACCACAGCGCTGGTTTATCGGCGCTGTGGTGACCTATTATTGTGTGTTGTTTCACTTGTTTCTAATCATGCATGCAATTTTATGGGATCTCAAATATTAAATCAAGTATTTGAGAAAAAAAACATAGTGCCTATTTTAGTCATTGATACGAAGCGTATACTTAATGATAATCATTTTTAGAAGTTTGTGAATTAAAGTGAGTTAGATGTTATTAAAATTACTTCCCTGTTAGATTGTGATAAGCAAAAGAAAAATATATATTTGTAGAAGTATTTTTACAAAGCGGACCCCGGGCTCGTGTAGGGCACTACCGGGAAAAACGCTAGGATAATGATGATTTTTGCAAGTAATGCGAAGAATTAATGTCAATTAATGGTTTAGACTGAATTCTCAAATTATGGTAGTCTATAAGATTATTAAGAAAAAACTGTGATTTTTTTCTGTATTCACTGATATTTTGTATTATTTAATAAAACATCTGATCTAATACCAAAGATTACCATTCCCTCGTAGTTTTTGTCATTCCCCGTCATTTTTCTCATTCCCTCGTAATTTTTATCATTCCCCCGTCATTTTTTCTCATTTCCTCGACAGCTAAATTTTGAATTGGTATATTTCCGTACTTAATTAACCCGAAGTGATGCCTATTCGATAAATATGTTTATTATTAAATACTAAATTCGATTTTATTGTAACTTAGTAGAAATTTCTTAAAATAAAAAACGCCGAGGGAATGAGATGAATAATGCAATTCTCAAGAATGACCCACCAGCTGTACAATGTTGAACTGGAAGCTATAAGACAAGAGTGAGAAATGGAGTCCCTATCTCGTTCTATTAGCTTACTTCTCATGGCGTACTGCCATGCTGGACCGTCTGGATGCGCTTATTTGTACAATTCGTTACCATAGCAACGTAACTTTTAGCAGTTTTAGCTGTCATTGTCATTGTCACTATGAATGATTGAGATATGTAGGTGACTAATTTGTACAAATTGAAAATTTGGTAGTTTGGGAGCTCTGTCAGACCAAATGTCCAGGACGACGAGCGGTTCTAAAATCATGGTTTAACACATTTTCAAAAACACCTACTGTATTCGGCACCAAAAGTTAAAAAAATCTTGCAAAATGCCCAAAATTATCGAACTTACAGTAGAAATTGTTGTACAGAGAGTAAGTTTTGCACTAGTTCATTTTAAATAATATTTATATTTTTTGTTATTTTTCCTTTTAATTATCAGTCTGTTTACTTTCGAGCTGTTACAGTCACGTGCGTATAGACTTGAAAGTATATACCTAAATTGAATAAATCCTTATACTGAAAATGTCTAGTTCTTAAGGATGTAATATATCATTATCTTCTTCTGCTTCGGAGATAAGAAGAAGAAGAAGAAGGAAGAGTCGGTGTAGGCTCTTGTCAGTGTAGCTCAAAGTAGGCCCTCCATTTACTCCGATCCCAGGCAACCTCATTGACATCTCGATACGACCTAACATCAACTCTTTTTTGAGCTGCTCTATGTATTTATTCTAAGTCTTCCTCTTCCTCGCTTCCCCTCTATATTTCCTTCAATTATATTGAGTATGAACTTGTCATGTCATATGAGGTGCTCTATCATCTACCCTCTACTATATTCTAAAATATCATTAGCATGTGGGGAATATTTGAGTCTTGTTGAATATATTGTAATCACTTTTAAAATAATTATTTTTCAATTACAAACATTCCAGGTCTCATGTCCAGGTGTTTGGCTTTGCCAAGATGGCAGCGTCTCCCTCAATGTCTTTGCCCTGGGCACAAGCTACGAGACCTGCACACTACCACCCACCTTCCCACTTCAGTTCAATGACAAATTATACTTTCAGAAGAGATTTGAGGAAACCTGCGCATTAAGTAACATGTGCTGTTTATTAAGCAAGTATCCTCTTCATTATTGGCTTAGTGGCCAAAATCCAGCATTAAGTCAGAAACAAGCTTATGTCAAAAATTTAATTTTTGGTACAAGCTTTTATTGCCGACTGTACTTTTCTGTATACCATCATCAACTACTCATTGAGACGATTTTAACGAGCCCAAACTCAATGGGGTTACATCGGTTAAGTACTTTCCGCCTTCTGTCTCCATCATCAGATCAGCTTGATATTGAATTAAACCATAATATTGAATTGTCATCCAAACTATACTGGAAGTGGGTCAAATTTAACTTGCTAGATTTGATTACAGACAGACAGACAGACCGACAGACAATGGGACGTAAAAATCAGTCTAAAATAATTATAATAGTTTAACAGAATCCGTGAGAGAACTCTTTAAAGAAATTAGCATTTTAACAGTAGCATCCCAATACATTATGAAAATATGGTTTATGTCATTAAGAACATAGATACATTCTGATACATTCTGTAAAAATTTTGACAGCCATAATTTAAATACACGAAATAAAAATATAATACCAACCAAAAAGTTTCGTTTTCCTAAAGTATACAAGTCTTTTTCGGTTCAATGTATCCATTTTTATAATAAATTACCTAATGAAATTTTGCCTATACCCTTTCCAGCTCTTAAAAAATACTTGAAAAAAACGTTGATGTCAAAGGCTTATTATTACAGGGTTGAGAACTATCTAACTGAAATGCATGGCCCAAATCAGAGCCCAAAATAGCTTAATCATTCATATAGCTTATTCGAACATGTTTTCTTGTAGATCAACACATTATTATGTTTTTTTTTCTTTGTATTCATATTCAGTTTGACTTTTTTTAAGTAAGTAGCTTAAGTACCATCATTGTAATAAGCTTTTTTTGGCAAAAAATTAGTGACTGTTGAGTTTGTTTCGGCGTTTCTTCTTAACCCTTTCACCGCCACAGTCGGCCATAGCCGACAACGCAAAATCGTGACTAGGGCGCCACAGTCGGCGCTGGCCGACAAAAATTTTTTCATGAATACCTATTGAAAAACAGCCCATTTTTATGGTGGCGTTATTTCTTTACCCATTTTAATTTTACCCCCGTGGCATCAGTGGCACAGCGTATTGCTTCGCCGTCGGGCGGTGAAAAGGTTAACAGTGGTCTTTTTTTTCAGAAACGCTGGTAGAATTTTGACTTGTAAGTGCCATTACGGCCTACTTGCAGAATAAAATTCATTTATTTAATTTAAGCCTGATTCATATTTATCTGACTTGACTTGATGCTCTCTGATGGCTGGCATTCCATAAATTAACTACTTTTAGTTTCCAATCTATTTTACATAGTTATGTAGTACGTTTAGCCTACATAAGAGTAGTTAGATTTAGATATTAGTTTATAAGGACCATTTGCAATACACTGTCAGGGTCCAATACAATACAATACAATACAATACAAATACTCTTTATTGCACACCTCACACAAACAAAGCAGTTAAACAGAAAAACAATACAATTACATGGGTCCATGTGACACTATAATTTATTTGTAACAACTGTAATGCTATGGTGCGCAATAAAAAAACATTGTTATTATTAAAAAAGATATCTGCTTCAAATCGAGTCGCAAGATCGCACCCGGTCAAACATAGTTACATACATACAATAAAAACATTGCAATGTTAATAAAAAGCTTGTAAATATAAAATATTGCATAATGCAATCTTGAAATGTATTTTTTTTTTATTGCAGAAGATGAAACTTTGTACTGTGAGCTGGTCCAATGGTGCCAGAACTGCGAGGCCAGCCAGTGCAACATCCTAGCTCAGTACCTCGGGTCCCTCAGTGAGGTTCTCTTTCCGCCGAAGATGTGCTGCAATGACGGGGTGGACCTGCTTATGAGGAGGTCTAAGAAGTATCCTGTAAGATTTGAATTCTATGTAAACGATATTTAGCCTTATTCCTTATTTGACTTGAGCAACGAAATGTGTGCTCTCTGTATGCACAAATTCTCTTTGTAAAGGTGCCTACGAATTTGAGCAGCTCAGCCTGAGGCGTGCTCGCCCCGCGCGGCGAGCTCCTAGTGTGTTCCCTCCTGGCCCGGCCACATGCTCGTACGTTCCATAGTTTGCCAGTTACAGGTCATCCAATGTGGCCGGGCTGAGAAGTGTACTACCCAGCCCGGCCCACACAGATCTGCTAATATACGTAACATCGAGATATAATTTGAGTTGGTCGTTTTTTTGCCTCATATTTACAGTTAATTCCTCATAACAAAATAGATCTTTCCATAAATTTGGAGCACTAAGGGATCCTAAACATTTAAGGACATCAGACGACGTCAAGTTTTCGAACGGCGACAGTTGTCTCACTGGTGGAGGCAGTTGGAGCAGATCGCCAAACAACACTATATGAATCTTGCCGAACCATCCGTCATCAGCGTCACCGGTATCATATATTTCTGTTAAGCGAAGATGGATGTACATTAATGTTATATTGGAAATCATAGACACTTCATCAATTATTAAAAGTACTAAGTACATCTTTTAAGTCACATCTTAAAACTTTTAGTTCTTGGTCTGACAAGGCAGTGTACTTGGGACAATTTCCGTGCTCTACAGGCAGCTGTAGGAGCCTATGTATTGTTAGACCGTTTACATTAAAAGCGGCAATACCAGTGGGTGCAGCTACTGCAACTAACTTATTCATTCGCTTGTTAATCCATTTTTTAATTGTATTGATTAAATAACTTTTTCCCGTGCCGCCTGTAGCACTAACGCCACCTACCAGTAATTCTATTGTACGACTCATTGTACAATATAAGAAGTAATAAGATATTTATTTAAGACGATTACGTAACGAATTACCTATTATCTAGTGAATTCCCAAGAAAAATATAGTGTTATGACGGCGGAGTATTAACAGTCTCATTGCTATAGTGACACGCCATCAAGGTATTTCAAAATTCACCGTGTTGACATAACGTCATCGTAGCATCCATTTTTAATAAATATTAAATAAGTTACGAGTAAGTGTTCCTAAAAGAATCAATTAATTGAAAAATTATAATAAAATGATTAAAATTTACTAGTTTCTGATTTTGTACTTTGTATTCACCCAACTACCTACCTGGCTGCCAAATTTGAACTCTCTAGGTCATCTAGAACTGGGTTAGAGTTTTGATCTATCCGTTTTGATCTATAGGTAGGTCAGTGATAAAAATGACGATTTTTGGACGTTGATATCTAAATAACCATTTCAGGTGTGTTCATGAAATTTGGAGCACATATGTATCTCGCAAGTCTTAATATATGGGCCAAATTTGACATGTTTATGTGAAGCAATTTTTGATTTATGAGGGGGTCAAAAGTGGCTCCAAATGGTTCGTGTAATTACACACGGTGCTGCTCGCCAGTTCTGTTAGCTTGAACTTGGCTTGACACGCTACCGCGTGTCTAGATTTGATTAAAGGTACACTGAGGTACCCTTAATGTACAGTATATCTATAAATATTTCTTTGAAATTAGTAAGGTCCACCCACCACCCTGACGCACATCATTATTTCATTATTTGCATAGCTGTTACATTCTAACAGGCGCTCCAACGCAAAATGTTTGATGTATGTAAAAATATTTTTATGGCCACTTTTTTAATTAATAAGAAGGTTTATTATCTGGTACATAAAAGGTACATTTATCTGCTATTCAAATTATATCTCGAAGTGGCGTATATTAGCAGATCTGTGTGGGCTGGGCTGGGTAGTACACTTCTCAGCCCGGCCACATTGGATGGCCTGTAACTGGCAAACTATGGAGGTACAATTAATTTCCGACTTGGTACATAATAGTACATAATGGGTACATTTTATCACTGTAATCACAGACTCGTACGAGCATGTGGCCGAGCCAGGAGGAAACACACAGCTCCTACGAGCCAAATAGTTGCACATAAACATGCGCGGGCGAGGCAGCGTGCTCGCGGCTATTCGACATTGCGCGTCGTTCAAAATGGCGTTTGACACGATTACGGCCTATCTGCCTACACATCCACAGCCTATTATCTGATTAAAGCCTAATAGTCTAATTTCGGGTCCCACAACACCTTTTCATGTATAGTAAATATCCATAATTTTTCCAAACGATTACAACCGCGCGGCTCAGCCACTTACTCAAATTCGTACGCACCTCGCGCAGTTAGATCTTGTCGATCTGTTCCGGGGCACCCCCAGATATACGTAAAAATTACGCGAGGCACGCACACTGAGGCGTAAAGGAGCACGGTCAAAAGACCGCCTCTGGGCTGTTCGCCGCGCGCTGCTCACGAATTAGCTAGGGCAAAATATTTGAGCCGTACGTGCTTCAACCCGAGGCTGCTCAAATTCGTACGCACCTTTAGAGGTACCAATAAGTCTTGTGTAAACGCAGAATATAATTTTTTACATCGAAAACTCTAAACGACTTTTGCGAACTCTAACGAGATTTCATGTGTTTCGAACACTTTTGATAAAATTGGAATTACCGTAATTGGTCTGTAGTTATTTGGGTTTGTTTTGTCCCCCTTTTTATGCAGATCTCACAGATAGCGCTAATAAATATTAAGGGACATACATTTATACATACATAGATCCTTCATTCCCAAAAAGGCAAGGCAGAGCACATGAAACTAATGTTCCAGTGACACTTTTAGCATAAATTGCATAACGTTCCTATATATTTTTTTTTTTGGACTACGACAGTGGCATAGAGTCATACGTCGTGGCTTGCAATGGTGACGTCACCCATGAATCACTATCTCATTTATTAAATACTAGCTTCCGCCCGCGACTTCGTCTGCCTGGACTCGGGATAAAAACTATCCTATATTTGAATCCAGGCTATAAACTATCTTCGTTCAAAATTTCTTTCAAATCGGTTCAGCCGTTTAAGCGTGATTGAGTAACAAACATCCAAACATCTAAACTTTCGCATTTATAATATTTGTAGGATAATTGGTCAAAGCGGACCCCGGGCTCCTTTAGGGCACAACCGGGAATTACGCTATAATTATGATGAATAATATATTCACGACAGTGATAGGTAAACAAGTATCCGCCCAGACAAGCCAAGAGTACGACCCGCCTGATGCCAAGCTGTTACCATGGGTTTTCATATCAGTTGTATGAGTAAAAACTCAAACATAATCGAGGAGTTTGTATGCGACATTGAAAAACACCGATTTAATTCAGAACTTGGCCACACATATTGCTGATTTTTGACAGGAAAAGTTATATTTAGGCAATGTCACTACTTTACGACATAAATAAAAACTTTTTTCTTTTATTATATGATAACTAGTCTTAGTTTTTGGAGATCTATATATATAAAGAACATCATTTTCACATACCGAAAAACAACACATTAAAAAACTTAAATCAATCAAAAGTCAAAAACTGACACGAGTAGGAGGTTTAAACTCAGTATAAATATTCTTCACTATAAGAGGTACACACAAAGAAATACCCGAGCCCATTACTTACTATGTAAACCCGTCTATGGCCTTTGGACCAGCCTAAATAAAATAAGTGCTTTTAGAATTAGCAAAATAAACATTGGCTAGTATAAATACTTCGGCAGCTGTTGTTCTAAATATAAGCTCTCAAGTTTTTGTCGGTCACCAAAATAATTATACTATTTATATAAAAGTGTAAAACCGAAAAAGTTGAGTCCGATTTTTGTGGTTCCGTAGTCAACATAGAATCCTTATAGTTTCGCCGTGGCCGTCTCTGCGGCTTAGCTCAGTGACCCTTACTATTAGAAAGCTGTAATTCGACATGAATTAGAATAAAACCTTGAAATTCTTTTTAGGGTTCCGTAGTCGACTAGGAACCCTTGTAGTTTCGCTTTATCTGTCCGTCCGTCCGCGGATAATCTCAGTAACCGTTAGCACTAGAAAGCTGAAATTTGGTAGTAATATGTATATCAATCACGCCGACAAAGTGGTAAAATGAAAGTGTTTTTTTTTTATTAGGGTACCTCCCCTATACGTAACGTGGGGAGTGTTTTTTTTTTTCATTTCAACCCTAACGTGTGATATATTGTTGGATAGGTATTTAAAAATGAATAGGGTTTTGCTAAAATAATTTTTTGATAATGTTAATATTTTCAGAGATAATCGCTCCAGAAGTAAAAAAAATGTGTCCCCCCCCCTCTAACTTTTGAACCATAAGTTTTAAAAATATGAAAATCTCAAAAGTACTTTTTATAAACTTTCTAGGAAAATTATTTTGAACTTGAAAAAAAATACAAAATATTTTCTGAACTAAGTTTGTAATTTAGCCGTATAAGCAGGTGTTTATTGTACCTGTAATTTCTACAAAATCACAATGAAATTACGTGCTTTCAAGTAAAGTAAAAAAACGGTGAAAATCGGTTCACGCAATAAAGAATTATCCCATAAAAATCATCTTCCATACTTTAAGCTCGCGCGCAATAGTTTATTTAATTTGCCGATAGATGTCGCTGTACGCGGAACGCTCACATTGAACTAACCCGCATCGCTAGCTCGGCTTTCAACACAAGCACTTGTGCCGAATAACAAATAACGATTAAAATGTACAAATACTCTTTTCATCTCTCATACTCTGAAAACTCTGTAATGACGTGCTTTCAAATAAAGTAAAAGTACGGATTTAGGGTTTTAGGGTTTTGTACTTAATATGTCAACTCAATGTAACAAATAGCCCATTTTTTAACGCTTAAGTGGGGACACTTACTGTGACGGACGTAAAACTACGGAACCCTACACTGAGCGTGGCCCGACACGCCCTTGGCCGGTTTTTTACTTTTCTCGTTAATCCCGTAGTGCGGGGTGTCGTTGGATAGCTTGTTCAAATATATTATGAGTTTTTTTTGTGTGGTTGTAAAGCTCTAATTTTTGTTCGAGTCTAGTGTCCCCCACCCTGCCGGGTAGGTGAAAAAATACGTGGCAGTAGTAGGTACTTGTAATGAATTTAAATTTAAAACTGTCACGGCTATTATTTATATGCACGTGAGCTCTTAATTATTGACCACAGGAGAGACGAATGTGTGTGTTTACCCATACACAGTGTATAAAACAAAATTCGTCTCTCCTTTGGTCAATAATTAAGAGCTCACGTGCATATAAATAATGTTTTTTATCGAATAGTAATATAGAAGAAGATACACCGTTTATGCGGATTAAGAGTTGAAACAAAAATTAGGTTTCGTAGACCTTAACTTTGATAATGTCCACAGTAAAGGCTAATATTGTATGTCCATAGTAATACACCTAGAAAGAGACGGATAGCCTATCTCGCTGCGAGAGAGCTCGCACGCCGCCTTGTGTCAGTCGTGCTAAGTAGACTGGAATTACTTAATGATATTTAAAAGAAATTTCATTTTACTTTTCAGGGCATACTTTCACCAAAAATCGAGATAGCAACGAAGGTGCGCATAGACGAAGTGTGGAACGATGACCAAAAACCACATCTCAACCTTCAGAGCATTAGAAACATCGCAAACTGCCAGTGCTGGCCTCGTTCTGGGCACAGGCAGAAAACCGTGTGCCACTCTGCTGAATACCACAGGTAAAATTATAATAAATAATGTTTCCTATTGTGAGTTTTATCGCCTACGCTATTATCTATACTAATATTATAAATACGAAAGTGTGTCTGTCTGTCTGTCTGTCTGTTACCTCTTCACGCTTAAACCGCTGAACCGATTGAGATGAAATTTGGTATGGAGATAGTTTGAATCCCGGGGAAGGACATAGGATAGTTTTTATCTATTTATTATGGGGGATGAAAGTTTGTATCTAGTTACGATATAAACGAGTTCCACCCGGACGGATTCGCGGGCAGAAGCTAGTAAACGATACAAGTAGGTACCTAATACAAATGCGACGTGTCATGACGTATTAATTGGCATGACACACACATCATTGACATGACATCTGGCCGACAGATATAGGGCGACGTGTTTCAAACCGTCGGTAATCTTGAGTTCCGTTCGTTAGAATCTGAATATAAGTATACGAAAGTTCTCTATGGGATAGCAGCTGCCTGCTTCATATTTAACGTTAGCCGGAATGTAATCAATGTCGGGTCTGTTGATGCAACCCGACTATAGTGCAATAAACGGTATAACTGTCTGTTGCAATGCAAAAATCCAAAAACGACCTCAACTGAAGCTTTTAAACGTTTTCAAATAAGTAGGCGAGGTGTGAGATGAACGAATGGTGTATCGAATATAAACGAGATCGGGCTGCCGGTGTCCAGTCAGCGTCATATAGTTAGTAGCAGCCGGAGTGGCCAAATATATCGTAGCACACCCTTATTCTTACAGTAATAAAGACGTGTACCGAAATATTTGTCTACCTTGGCTGCTACTAACTATATTTATTTATTTAATCTTTATTGCACAAAAGAATATCTTATGGTACAAAAGGCGGACTTAATGCTATAAAGCATTCTCTACCAGTCAACCTTAAGGCAAAGCAGATAAAATGTGGGAAGTGCAACTTAATTATATGACGCTGACTGTTCATATCAACCTAGTTAGTATGGTCGTGTTTATGTGGGAGATAAAGCATTTTGTCTCTCTCGCACTTACATGGTTTTTTTAGTAACGGGCGTATGCTATTAGGCTATAATGCCAATATAATGTTGTTCCTAACCTATTTTTAACGCTCGACGCAAAATGAGGAGTTTTATAAGTTTGAGTATCTGTGTGTCTGTAGCATCGTAACTCCTAAACGAATGGACCGATTTTAATGCGGAATTTTTGTTCGAAAGCTAACGTGATCGAGATGGTTCCTAGCTACGTTTCAACAAAATCGGTTCAGCTGGTTTTGTGGCATAAAACTTCGAAATGAAAATGTCTGGTGTTTTTCAACTTGGTTGTTAATTATTTGTACATCCCCCCAGAAACAAATGTGGAACCAGAAGACCGTGCTCCAAGTCCTCCCGGTCGAGGTCGCGCTCCCGATCGGGGGGCTCCGGCTCCTGCAGCAGTCTCAGGGAGCGCGTGCCGGATAGATACCGGTGTTCCTATACAGAGTAAGTGTTTTCTAGGCTTTAAACTATTTTTTGCTATTCATACTCGTAATTTAATCCAAATAGGGGTGTAGACACTAAATAAAATGGTCAATGATGTATTTTCTCGAAAAAATATTAAACAGGTACTTATGTCAAATGGAGAAAAAAGCAACGCAAGACGTTAAATAGTCACAAAAGTTATGTGTCCAAAGTTTTAAGAGTCACTTTTCCGCAAAACGCACCTTCAACGGTTGTCATTTCATTTACTAGGACGCTCGAGGATCGTGACGTCACGATCCCCTAGCGTTCTCTCTCTCTAACAATCAACATTAAAACGGTTGTAGCTGCGTCATTTTTTTGAGATATTTGAATGGGATTTTCGTCACTAGGCATATCTTTTTTACCTTCTTTCTTTTGAAGTTATAATAAATTTCGAGTCGAGTTTATCCCACTGAAGCAACCCACTTTTTAGCTCGACATGATCTATAAAACGGCTTTGAGCCTCCCGTGGTTATGTTTAACCCCTTCGAGACCAGGCAAAGCTACGCCGTAGCGCGTAGCGACACCTCAGCTTCATAGAGGAAATCTCTCGTAGAGGCATGACTCATATTTAAGTGAGCATTTCCTTCTATCACCTAACAAAACTTTGCATTAAGGGTTTTGTATTTGATACAATGGTTTGGTTTGTCTTTTGTACCTTGAAACCGCAAGCTTATTAAAGTTCGTTGCATTTTGGGTTTACTAGCTAGGCCAAATGAGTTAATAATGAATTGAACGTGGGTATTATGTGATTTATCCTCTCTGTCAGTTTATAGACTTTGTTGTGTCCGAAGAGACGGATACAGCCATTGTATTAATACAAAGCCTGAGTTAATGCTTAATTCTTGTCTTTAACAAGAAACTACCCAGATACTAAACTATATTATAATCAGTTTGAGAGCGATAGTCTAGCACTGCCCCGTCCCTTACACGGTAAAATGGTCCTTATCCCTTACCCATAAGATCCCGTTTCCCTAGTCGCTCGTGCAAGTCGCGCGCCGTCCTAGCGCCGCGCGGGCGCAGGAGCCAGCGCGACTACTGTGTGTTCAATGTGAAGGTGCCCACGGGCGACACTTGGAACAGCGCCATGGGCAACCCTCAGGAGAGTGATCAAACTGGATGGTAATTCTCATTAGAATTTTAAAATTATTGCTCAAGATATTCGGAAAACGGCCTGTAGAGGATAGAGCCTTCGAGCAGGGCTCTCACTGCAACTGACAGTGTTCCATGGACGTAGGATTCCATGGACCAGGATGGTGTTTTGTTTTGTCGATAAAACTGGCACTATAGACAGTAATGCTCATGATATTGTAAGTAGGACACGGCTCAACTAAGAATAGGACTGTTGTGTAAAAATTCACATCATTGCTCAAACATGAAATGAAATATTGAATTTGTGTTCTTTATAATAGGCTTCGAAGTATCACGTGTGGGCGCGGCGAAACGAGAGATTCGTAGTGGAATTTCATACAAAGCTAGGCCTGCAAAGCGACCTTCTTCTGTTTTAGTATCAATTCGTGACCCAACATCAGGGAGTTTTTTTATTTATTTCCTTGCATGTTTGAGAAAAGCACTATACTTACGAGTTCATAACTCGGTGCGAAAAGAGATTTCCAGTCTCGTCTCCCTATCCGGCCTCGCCAGCTTGTCCCGTCTATATCTACTTCGCTGGTAATCCCTATTTTCCCGGCCTCTGCAGTAATGTACTATTCACCGTATATATTACAGGGCAATAAGTTGAAATAATGAATGCATATTGAAGTCGACTGTACCTTCTCAGTAAACATTGTTTTACATAACCTTACCGTCCGCCTGTTTCGAATTGTAACATGAAAGATTAAAAAAAAATTAATTGTTTGCATACTTATTACATGTTCAAAAATATATAAAAAAATGTTTAACACTGTGAGAATGTCTACGACTCGTGCTTTTGTGACGTTGAAATGTTATTTAGTGTCACCTGGTTTTCCCTTTACGCCTGTATGCGAGTCACGTAAGCTTTACCCAATTATCCTTTGTTAAATAACTATATACTTTCAGGGAGAAACAGCAAGATTTCGCGTCCACCATTGAAGATAAAAAAGTATTACTCGAAAGCCGATATGTCGACGACGAGCGTGTTCCC
The DNA here is from genome assembly GCA_947049275.1 of Epinotia bilunana. Taxonomy (NCBI): domain Eukaryota; kingdom Metazoa; phylum Arthropoda; class Insecta; order Lepidoptera; family Tortricidae; genus Epinotia; species Epinotia bilunana. The sequence goes on along the minus strand of OX346259.1, from coordinate 12,629,670 downwards.
GAGTACGAAGACAAACAAACACATACGTCAAGTAAACACGAAAAACATAACTATCCTTGTATCTGTGAAATCTGTCAAAGGTACCACGAATTGTTCCACTCTGACTCCGACGCACACGTTTCCTGAAGCAAAAACAAACTGTATGCAAGTTAACATAAGATACAAAATGTATTGCCCCAACGTAAGTACCTGCCGTAGTCATATTTAATAGTGTACGTACAAGCCTTATTTGTTTAGGATTCAAATTATATTGTTGTATTTTTACGAAGTTTATGTACTAATCATGAAATAAAACGATACATTTCATTATATTTATTTTTATTATGCCGAAAGTAAGGTAACTTAACAATTATTAAATAATTATCGAAATGATATGGCTCCACTTTTATTCCTTAAACTACTTATGTAATAAAATATATTTACTAAATAAGAAAGAGAAAGATGCTTTAAAAACATATAAAGATATACCAGTTATCAATCGGCAGTGGGAAACTCAATATGTTGGTAATACTGTTTGCTCTTATACAAGAGTAGGTGGATACAAGTATATATTCAAAATGCTTTTGTATATATAGGTATCACGGCGAATGTTGATCCCTGTGGCAGCTGTCATCGTACAATTTATAACCTTAAAACGTAAAATTAGGGATCGAGATTCGCCGCGATACGTACAGGGAATTACAAGCTCCCATAATAACAGACATCAAAAACTTAAGTGCTTGGAGGACTTTTCTACTGCAAGTAGAAAAGGGAAAGCGAGACAACAGTTCAATTTCATAGACATCACGTTTTAATGAAAAATGTGAGGAAGAACGTAAAGTAGACTAAAATAAACTTGTGATATGTATCTAAATAACCTACGACATGCATTCGGCACATTTTATTAGATAATCTATTCATGCATTTAGGACGGAAGACGGTATACAGTCAGCATTCAGTTAATGAGTCTATTACAATAACATAATTATTATTTCTTTGTACATTTATTTACTTAATTCCTAGCGATAAAGTTGAACAGAGAACAGATCCATTTGATTTTCATACATTTCATTCCACTTACTAAAATAACCCTTATATGGGCTCACTTGCCTGCGTTGTTGTGTTTGAGTTAAATAATAGAATCTAATCTCAAATCGCTCCGTGTAAACCTCTACTTCTACTCCAGAGAGTAATATCAGAATATTTGGTAATATTTTAAATATTCCGACATCCAACTTACCCCCATATATTCCAAACGTCCAATTCGCATCAAATTATACGGAAAAATATTCATCTTCCAATATAATATGACGCTAAAGCCTTTACATTTCCACAACAGCACAATGTTTATTAGTACTTCATTTGTAGTTGTGGTAGCCATCATCGTCAAAGTTTTGGTTTGGAGGATTATCCAGATTTGTACTTATAACATACAGTTCAACAATGAATCGGGAAGTAGTTTGATCCACCATCCTTCATAATATATGTCCACGTCTAGCGAAATTCAAGAGGATTTCCAAAATTGTTTGTTAGCCATATTTTGTATCATCAGCATCACCCTTTATGCGTCCCACTGCTGGGCACAGGGTGTCTCATGAGTGAGAGGGAATGGGTAGTAGTCCCCACGCTGGCCCAGTGTCGGTTGGGTTGGGGACCACATTTTGACAAATAATTCTGAAAGCAATTTGACAATATCTCTTCAAAATCCATCCCATCATAGTTCATAATTACAGAACTCTAAGAGTATTGCAATGAATCAAGGAGTATTAACCGTAACTTTATGTCCCTTCAAACTGTTTCGTTCCTTTCTCCTAACATATTTGGTACAATCGCACACAAAAGCCAAGATGGCGACCAGAGCGAAGACCGCGTAGAAAATGGCCAGAGCTACTAGGAAGCTCTCTTCCGACCGCTCCCAGATGTTATCGGCGCGAAGGTACTCTAAGTTGGAAAGGACTTGCGTGCCGTTTGGAGGTGGACACGGTGATTGTACTATTATGTCCTGATACGTTCTCTGGAAAAAAAAACACTTAAAGTGGTTATGCTGTACTTCCATAAGTACAGAATAATCTAGGCAGATCCAAGTTTCATATCTTGCAGTCAAGTAGTCTAATCACTTGACAAAGCCCAATGCCAATAAAGCCTGGTTTCCCCTATGGGTTTGATTTGAAGATTAGATGGCAGACACTTTCTTAAAAACTGGTGTGCACTGGGTTTACGCACCTAGTGGACCTCAGTGAATCAATAGACGTATATGCTACCGGAACAACGTGACAACTATGGTGGATAAACCAGAGACAAATGTAAGTTACACATAATATACAAGATATTGATGTCCAGCTTTGTAGACATCCAAAGACCATATCAACCAAGAGGTGCCATGAACTTGATGTATCTACGAGAACCGAAATAATGAAAGATAATGGATACACGTACCTGCTTATTAGGACACCTCATCTCCTTACTAATGCTAGTCTTCAAGGCAGTCTCGCTCAATTCCTTCTGCAGTATCTCGGGTAGCGTCCACCTCGAGGGTGACACGTACTCCAGCCATCTCCAGTACTGCGGCAGGTCTTGTTGGTGCAGCATGGCCCCGTTGGCTAGCGTGATGAGGAGGAGACAGAAGCCTGCTAAGACGGCGGCTGTCTTCTCCATTGGCACAAGGAAGACGAACGCTCGGAACATCATCTGGACTGCTATTAGGTAGAGCGCTGTGTAACCTGGAATGATTTATTATGTGTTTGGTACCTTCGCTGCGAGGGCTGTATTGACAGTATCAATAACGAGGATAAACATATTGATTTTAAAAACAATGAAAGGTAAATTAGGGCGGGGATGTCTCAATAAATGAACAAAGCATAATATTCTTTAGTGAGAGAGGGGTGTTCTCTCTTTTAATAATGCAAGATACTAGATGAGTAATCCAAAAAAAGGTGAGTATGGAGAAGTAAACTGAGAGAAAGTTAAAATTTGTCATTAGTTTGAGTGACCTATCTGACCCCGAATAAACAGCTGTTACTACTTATTGATAATCAGAAATGTGCAATTTTACCGGCGTTTTACGCAACTAAAGCATATGATCAGGTCTCACCCAAATAAATATAGAATCCGTCGAAGGAACCCGGATTCTGGGCGTACAGGCCGCTCATGGCGTAGCTCGGTACAAGGTACGCGAACCACGTTAGCACAGCCGACCATATTTCTAGAAATTGCTGGAAGAAAACAAAGGCATCATTTCAGCACGTGTACCTAACAACTATGTGTCATTGACGGAGGTGATTGAGTAGCAGGACTGAAGTCCTTCTAGATGGATTCAAATTACTATTTTTATTCACGGTTGAAGTTTGTTCCAACTTTTATAAGCTTATGTATGTATAAAGAGTGCCAGTATTACTCAACTAGCGATGCCACTAGATTAAGCACGAGGAAGTGATTGCCGTATATTTTGAACGCCAGTGCCAAAAGTCACCGTATTACCAGAAGCACAAGGAGTTCAAATTCATAACATAATAAAAACGACACACGTTAAACAGGCCCCGTATCATGGTCGGCCTCATCACGCGCTAAGTGTCAGGATAAGAGCGTCGTCTAGTTCTATCGAACGGTGTCAGCCAGTGACGGACGCTTTATCTTGTCACTTATCACGTGATAAGGCCGACCATGATACGGGGCCTGGACTTCCTGCTAGTAACTTTTACGCGTCCTTACGATGAGAGTATTACGCCAACAGGACACTCCTGTGCGATTTATCTTTAATCATGACAAGTTAGCAAGGCACCACCAGAGCTTTGCGTGGTAGCGGAGTGCGCGCAAAACCCCTACCAATAACTTTGTTAGCCTCGGTCACGCGCATCCTATCAGTGCATTTTGTCACTTACATCATACAGCATGAAGACGGTCCTCGAGTAGAGCGGAATAGCAACATCACGCTCCACATGCCGCCGCATTGAGCTCGCCTCGCGCGCGCTCAGCCACAGCAACAGTGGACACAGGCTCAGGCACATCACGGAGTAGTGGAAGCCGACACGGTCGTTTTGTGTTAGCTGGAAGAAAGAGTAAATTAATGGCACTTATATCTTATATCTTTCGAAATCCGTTGACTCCTCGGGGAGCTTGACCATACTAAAACGATTTTTGACATAAATAAGTCTTAAAACTCGCCGACGAAAGCATTCGAAAGATTAAATAATATATAGGTGGTTAGCCGCTCATAAGGTAGACCCTCAGATATACTTTGAATGTTTACGTTAGCATCTGACCTTTGAATTCACAGGGTAAACTAAAACTTGTAGGGATAGGACCAAGGGGCTTAGTCAAGGGAGTAGGCAACTTGTCAGTTATAAAGTCGCCTAAAGGGGTCTATCTGTACTGTACCCAAAGCACGAATGCGGTTGCCCTCAGTCGACCGTACGTTACTCTGAGCAATTGATGTCCACTCACGGGTTCGCGACGCGTATAAGCGTTGCATCTTCCCCAATAGATCTCATTGAACGGCCCCACGAAAACAGGCGTGCAGGTTTGTTCAGTGTTTCTGGTTCAGTGACGATACTCACAGCCCGAAAGCCACCACCACTCTGACAAGATTATAACGACGAAGAGGAATAGATTGCATTAGCTACTTAAATGATTATTTGTCTCTCACCTTAGCGTCTGTGGTGGGTAGATCCCAGAAGATGGTCCCCGTAATGAGTGACATGATGGCCGCGATGAGCACTCGCGTCACTACGTTAGACAGCGTTGTCATTTGTGTGAACACCAGACTTTTTCTGTAAGTAGCAGACAATGTAAGTTAAAAGTAATTCAACAAAAATGATGGGATTTGCGGATCTACATTCGTAATCCTGCTGTACATGCATATGGAAAATCTGATGAAATGTGTTCCCATTCTAGTTCCCCGACCGCTGCTGACAGTTGAATTTCAACTAAGTAAGTACCTACACGCAATATATTGTGAGCTTTAATAGGAACACGTCGATCCTGTCTCTCCTGATGAATGCAATCAGACAGATTTTTGAAGATATAAATATTGGGGTAGGAAAAAGAGATCAACTGCGCCTGCACGCCCACAAACAATTTTTTCATATAGGCATGTGGCACCTCCAACATTCTTTCGATAAATTACCAGCCTCGAAGCTGTCAGCAGTATAACTAACGTGGCGACGCGACGAGAGTGGAGAAAATCTACAAACAATCCTCCTTCTTTTATGTGTGCGAGTGAGACAGGATAGTCGCCGAGCCGCGCGCGAGATTGGGCAGCAAGTTGTGTTGTGCTTGACATACAGGATGGTTTTCCTACTAACTCGATGAGTGCAAACGCCTGCACGAAGACGTTGGGTCTCGCGATGGGCGCGGGCAGCGGCACGGGCGGCGGCGGCTCGGGCGCGGCCTGCGCGCCGGCGAACAGCGCCGCCAGCGCCTCGATGCGGCCCGACGACTCCAGCATGGCCGCCGCCGACAGGTCGTCGAGAGTCACTAAGTCCACTGGAACAATTGCGTGTGTAAAGTTCTCCGTTGTAAGACGTACTATAAAATGTTTGTGACGGTCGAACAGATACAAGAGGTTTTCTATAAAAATATTCCGTTTTGACAATTTTGATAGAGAATCGAATTTGAATTAGAGAAGTTACAGATCACGAAACCACGAGCTAAATACTAGTTTGTAGTTAAAAATTTCTTATTAGGTGAACCTGCTGTTAGGTGGAGCTGGACTAGGTAAAAATCGTAAAATTAGTGTTGAGGAATTTCAAAATGGGAGAACGTGAGACATGCACAAAAAATATGTAAAATAAGGAAGTACTTACAATAATAATCAGAAGGATTCTTGAAGGCGGGACAAGGATAGTCGATAGAAGCGAAATATGGCAACATGTCTCTTCTGTACCCGCTGAACATCGTTCTACCAGCAGATATTAAGACAACCTGAAAAATAAATTCAAATATCATCCGGCTCGAAGGATTATCACGTGATGTGGATTACGAAAAGAAAAGGAAGAAATCCATCATCTACCGCGGACGGCAATTCGCGGCAGAATATGAATGTATTCGCGAAAGTCCGGTAGAGGATGGGTAAGAAGGTACTTATTGAATATCTGCAAATCATAACTGGCTTTGTAACTCACCTTTGTAAGCATCGCAAAGATCTCATAAGTCGGCGGATGTAGCGACATGATCACAACCCGCCCAGTGCTTGCCCAGTTCCTCAAATACTCCACCAGGAAGAAGGTGTCGAATATGTCCATCTCCTTCGTTGGCTGGTCCAGGATTAGGATTGCCGTATCCAGTAAAAGCTGGCAGGCGACATTGAGTCTTCGAATCTCGGATCTTGTTAGACGAGCCACGTTAGTGTCTCGAACTTGTTCTAGACCTAGCTCTTCTATTAGTAGGTTTATCTGGAACAAAAATTATATAATGTTATACGTCTTACTTGATGATGATATCATGATTTGCGATCTTATTGCCATTGCGGCTACATAAACTTTTGGGTTCTTCAGGGATTCTATTGTTTTGCACGTTTGGGTATTTGATATTAGAATCTTAGGTTATCAGTGGTTTCGGTTATTATCAAAATTAATCAGAACTCAGGAAACCTTGATAAGTATCAACTTCTGGTTTTTGTTGGCTACCATCGGATTTAGATCAGAATTTACCTGATCTATATCATCGGTATTGGTCTTATGGCGGTTATACTTTTATAGTCGCAATGCATTATTATGATCAAGGGACTTGGGGGCCGATTTTTGATTTTCGAGCGCTCGAAAATTAAATAAAAGTAAATGCTATTGTAGTGTCATAATCACAGGCACTTTCTTTCTACCGATAGAATTGAATACGAGTGGTCAATACCGCACGTTTTTAAATTTTCTATCGTCATTTCCAAAGAACATTCATAATTTTTGACAGTTTTCGAGTGAAAGAGTCGAGCACTCGAAAGTCAAAAATCGGTCCCCAGTACTTAACATACAATACTTCTTTGTGGCTAATTCATCATAGAGTTTGTTTGTTTGACAACTTACCCGATCTCTATCATCCATCTTGACCTGGTGCTGGTTGTTTCTCGGCCGGCGCAGCGCCGCATGGAACCGCAGGGTATGTTCCACAGTCATGGAAGGACAAAGCGACGTGTCCCTTCGCACATATGCTGCCACCTTGCGCAGTGTCGACGAGGCTACGGGCTGGCCGTTAAGAACTATGTCGCCTGATAGTTTCTGCAACATTGGCACAAGGTTTTATTACACACAACGGACGCGCGAAGCCTACGGCAATTAGGATTGGATAGCAGAGCGGACTCAGAACTCCGAAGCGGTAGGTAGACGCAACTGGGAAAACGCTCAGATGAGTAGGAGTTGACACTATACGATCGTGTAAACGTATATTTGCGATCACATGCATGTGCAGACCGTACCTTCTTTGATCAAAAAATAATAAGAGTCAACGCTCACCAACGATTTAATACAAATGATTTGTTTTTATACATACATTTTATTAAATAGTATTGTTAACACATTTCCATAATTGCGTAGAAAACAGAATTCCTCTCTAACGTAAAACATGTCATCCTTCTTGCATTAATTCCCTTGCAAAGAAAATCTAAGTCATCTTTGCGTTCATACGTAATACTTAAGTAAGTATTATTTATTCCACGTGTAAATAGACCACTTTTTTAAGTCATTTGTACATGATTAAAATGATTGACGACTAATGATTAATAGTTTACAATAAAACTATTTGGGATCATACTATATGGAGCGTGACGTCAAATTGATGTCATCGGCATGAAAATTAGGGGCGCTGATAATTACCTTTCTAACGCCAGCCAAGACATCTAAAAGGCTAGTGGCCTCCTGCTGAGAAGTGGCTAGCACGGCGAGGATCTCGCCAGACTTCACTTCGAAGCTCAGCCCCGATACCAGCAACGCAGTCTTATTGTCCGGTGACGTAATTTCTAAACTATTAACCTGAAATCATTTTTTATTATTATTATATTATTAGTACCAATTTAGAAGGCGCTCATAAATACCTGAAAAATATAACTGAGATTTTAGGGTTATTTTGCACATTGTATCAATACATTAGGAAAGAATAAGGCTACTCACATAATAGTTAGGGTAAATATAAGCGGAATGCGTGTATCCATCTAAGTGGTCTCCAGGTCGCAAAGTGGAGTGCTTTCTGGACTGCGCCAGCGACATGTGGCTGCCGGCTTTAGACATTCGACCTCCGAGGTGGGATGACGGCATTAGGTAGCTGTAAACAAAATTAAAGTTAATAACTACCGCAATAATGCCAGCATTCATCACATAGGTACAAAATGGGCTACTGCGGTCCCTACGTCGCGAAGATTCTCGCTGTTATTTTTACATTACTCCAACAACGCTAATCATCACAGTAGCATTGTTTCCAAGGAAAAGTTAGTTAGAAATCTGCCGTTCCTCTTTTTTGGAAACGGTTTTTAAGTGGATTTATTTCATAAAATTTGTTAAATACAGAACGTGCGAAGTGTTGCTCCTAACGACAATGGCCCAAATCATTATTTTTTGCGTTAACTCGCCAGTCTTCCTATTGTCAAAACGCTGTGATGCCCCTGTCTGTATCTATTGTTTAAACAAAAAGCAAACAATGACTGCCCGTGATGACGAGCGGTGCAAAACAACAAATTCAGTGACATATAATATAAACACACAATGTCACAAGTAAAAAACTAAAATAGTTAAATTGGTGATGTACTCTTCAAACGGGCCGCTCTAAGCAGATGAAGAAGATTACCACGAAAACGCCAAAAAATGTGTGTTGTGAAATTAACATGACAGTTTCATAGGCCAGTACGTTGATGTACCTACGATGCTTCTTAATTATGGCTAATTAAGAAGTTATCGACTTATGTATAAATGAAACTAACTACGATGTATCATGTATGCTATGGGGTGGTTGGGACAACTAGGTATAACTTGTAAAGGTTACCTTTGGTGGATCTGAGATACTTTGCGACATTTAACAGTGACTATAAGCCTATCATGACTTGGCTGTCATATCGTTTGCGGTGTCCAAACGATATGACAGCCAAGTCATGACAAGTGAAATCTCTTTAAACTGTTCCAAACCCACGCTCATAATACATTGCACAATTTATAGTAAGTAGAGCTTAGAGTACCGGTACCTGTGGTGATCATTATCTGGTACGAAGTCAGCCACACTGTTCCGCCGATGGCTGTAGGAGGGCCGGTGCGGGCGGGCCTCGATGCCGAGCAGGTTGGCCTCGCTGACCGACTTGTTTCTGGAGTTGGTCCAATGGGGCTCGTTACGGAGACCCGCCTGCTGCATGGCTACTAGTGGAACGCCGGGGCCACCGTGTGGCTGAAAGGATCAAGAATATTACTGGGTCTGGTTTTGCATAGATACCATAAGTGTCAGACTGTGTCTATATTTTTTCAAATTCTAGGAGTAAAATTGTAGTATCTGTTTGAATTTATTGGTAGTCAATAAGATGCCGATGCCAATTTAGTTTCGTACCTACATCAAGCCATATCTAAACAAACTAAAGGTTAATCAAGTACGGAACTTGTCTTAAAAAAGTGTCAACGTTTGTCTTACTTGATATGAGTTATGCAAGTTTTGCATTCGAAAATCTGGATCCGATCGGTATTTACGACTGTATTTGTAGTTCGTGGAGGTTTCATTGTCGGAGCTGTCGTAGCCTGATGATGTCTCGCGTATGCCTCTACTTTGCCTTTGTATCCTGAAAAGAGGAACAAATTAGTTCCTTATAAGAGATACCTAACACAGTTTCGTACAAACTCATCCCGCATACGCTATTTATGGCCACAACTCGGCATGCGCTCATGTATCGTTTAATAGTCTAATTGATTAACCTGCTGAAGAAGTCGGCACCAAGCATACGAGTATAGGAAGAGTTTACCTGGGTACCGGTTTCATTCCACTGCCAATCGACGTCTTGGGTTTCGGCGTTCCAGAGCGCTGCGAGCCGTTGTGGTTCGGAGGAAACACCCGCGGTAATCCGAATTTGAGGTATGTGTACATGTTGGAACCAAGCGCTGATCTGTACAACAGTAGGGTATTCTTAATATTCATTTGTTTTTTTACGCTGTTACGTATATTAAGCAGGAGTTGTCAAAAGTGCACATTGCCTCCAGCTCCCCACGTTCCCGTACTTCTTTGGAGTGTAAGGTTCAATTGAACCAAAAACGAATAATGTTGTTTTTTTAATTCACCTACCATGCAAATCTGCTGAAAGTATTTATTAGAAAAGAACTTGGTCTTACTTGGGTCCATATCGGGGATGTGATAGAATGGACTGGACAGTGGTATCTCTCAGCTGGAAGTTTCCATAAGGCAAGGGGCTCTTGTCGGTGCTTCCAAGCGCACTGTCCGTGAAATCGGAGTTCAGATTTTGCCTGTGGGAAATTGAAATTTGAATTAGTTTATTTGGGATAGCAAGGAACAACGCAAGTCCACCGTCATGCCTGTCGTTGACTTGCAGAAACCTAGCCTACGTAATCTTGTAGCGGCATTCGGGTTCGGGTGAAATTGTTTATTTTGGCATAAGAGCCTGTGAGAGACCTATATAGACCCGAATCCTATACCCACGAGCTTGTTTCTCGCAAGTCTCAACTAACTTTTATAAAATGAGAGATCCGTTATATTTCACGCGTGCCAAATCGACCAGGACAGCGCCGTGAGTAGCGCCGCTTAAGCCAGCCCCCGCGACTGTTGACTATACCTGTAGATGGACCAGGCATGTAGGTCCTCGGAGTGCATGCCGCGGGGGTCGTGCACGAGCGGGTTGGAGGGCACGGAGTAGCGCCGCTCGCCGCCCAGCCCCAGCGCTGACTGCGACATCATGAGCCTAGTCCCTCAAGATCCTGAAACATTACGAGTATAATCAAAAACTATAAAAAACCGGCTTAACGAATGTACCTACAGAGTCAAAGCTTCGGGATATCATCCAAAGCGCCTTAGCATAAATAGAACCTTAACTTAATGTAAATAGATACCATAGATATGCTTAGCAAATGATATCCTAGATGTAAATGTGTAAATCTTAGTTTAATTTCCTAATGTGTACCTACGTTTAACACGAAGGATTTGCAATACCCTTACAGGGTGTCATGTTGTACTATAGACTTTAAGATATTTAAGACCTGATTTAATGTCTATAGAGAGCAATAAAGTATTATATTCTAGGAAATGATTGACGAGATCATGCATTTGATTCAAAAGTTCAATATAGAGGGTATATAGGAGTGGAAGTTACCTGTGTCATCCCCGTAAAGTGTCGCAGCAAACGGAATTCTTCAGATCACGCATGGCCAGTACCAGTCATCTGTAACAATAGACAATATCCGTGTAGAATTTAAGTAAAATAAGAATTCATATTAAAGAACTGATCAACTTTCCATAATACAGTGAATATGAATAAATAAATAATAAAATTCTTTATTTCGGAATTAATCCAAAGTGTTCAAATTGGGGCAATCCAAATTTTCTGCAACCGCATTCAGGATGCTGTTGGAACTGGGCCTGACTCGATCCAGTAGAGACGATCTTTTTGCGGATTATAGCCTGGAACCCGTCCGTGCGGGCATCCGCAATACCAGACGCACTACACCACCTAGGCAACTCCATCAACATACTGAATGCATTGTTGTACTGTATGCGTAGGGCATTATAAGCACGCTTTGTATACCTGACCCACGGGCTACCCGAGTAAAAATATTGGCAAACCTGCGGGTAAAGCATGTTACTCCGTACTGCTAACGCCCTACGTTCTCTTTCAATATCTTGGTCATCAAATCATTTAGCGTAACATTTAACGGATGTTGGTAACTCGTAATATTAAAACAAACGGCCCTTAGAACCTTAGCTAAACCAGTCATCATTTGATTCGAGACATTGACCTGGCAGGTCAATGCCGAATAGATGACAGTAATAACAATGACCTTAGCCTACAGCTTATTAAATTTGCAGATACCATCAACACATTAAAAGGCATTGGTCACATCCTACAAAAAAAGTTTGACGGTTGATGTCGAATCGTAAATATGCCGCCACGTTGCGTCACCGGACGCCACCGCGACGATCGTCACGCCAATCGTCAGATCTCATTGTTGGCGTTACGCAAATCGCATGTGTGTCAGTAGCACTATGGGTTATGCCACGGTCTTCTGTGTTGTGCCGCAGGGATATAATGGTAGTTATAAATGTTATAATTACCGTTTTATAACTTGTTACAGACGCCCATATTTATCATCCCACCCATAAGAATATAGATTGAAATGTAGGTATAATCATCATTGTTTAACAACATTTGTTGAAAAATTATGATTACTTCTTTAAATAAAAAAATATATAGCACGCAATGTATTTCATTGCTTTCTAAATCTGATATTTGCCGACACTACGCCACCGCAGAACTTTTAACATTGAGTTTGCATCAAGCAAAAAAATACGCACTTTTCCGCAGCTTTGTTGCTAAACACTTTAATTTATAATTAATACGCTGAGATTGAACTGTACTGTAACGGTTTATATTAACGCTACTCTGCTTAGACTACAAGGTAATCTGATGTGTGCCGTAAACTTTACATTACGCTAAATTTCCTAACTGTTATGGCGACTCGTGCAGTAGTTACTGGTATAATACTCGTATAATGTTGCTATTTGTCCCTTCAGTAGCAGACTTGTACCACATTCAAAGCGAGCCTTAAGCGTTTCCTGTGATGTTTAAAAACTGACATGAATTATTTAACTGCGGTGGCGTGCTTGTCTAACAAATGCCATTTGCATAAAGAAGAAAACAAATGAAGTGTCGCCTACACGATGTCAAAGGGACAGACAAGACAGTGCGTGTAAATAGTAAGAGGTCAACGTTTTTACTTTAACTCAACGTGTAGGTGTAGGTAATAAGTATTATGTTTATTATATAATGTCACTACATTTGTCTTCATCGTGAGAGTTAAATACCTAGTGTTGGTGCCTATAATTGGTTTTGTGTTTAGTGTTCCTAATTGTGGAGTTTAAAAAATGCTAAAATGATTAAGTAGGGTTAACTAATTGTTACTAATGTATGCGATTGAGAATGACTGTTTGTTTTGTTACTATCCGTAAGTATCCTTTTATAAGGGACATCAATTAATTAATATGTTCAATTCCTCCTACCATATTTGCTCGCTCATTATCGCTTTATAATGAGTAGGTAAGTTAAAACTTCAAAACGTTTGCTTCTAACAGTTCTAACCCGCCTTCCTTGCCCTCTAACTCGAACGATAAATCCTAATACTAATCTCTACCTACCCGTAAGACTGTTTCTTTACCGAAGATGAGCATCAGCTATGGTTCGTGGCTATAGTATACGTCATATTAATTTTATTATTATCGGTTGTGCCTTAGCAAACCGGGTTGTTTTTATTTGAGAGACGTGGGATCTGCGCTGCGGATGCGAACTGAGGGTTAAGCTTACCTACCCCCTTTGGTCCTACGCACTCTTCCATTACACGCCATGTTACCTATTGCTCAAAAAATCGTGATTGCATCAATCGATGTAGAAGCGGTAGGTACAGTAGGTAGCTACCTACCGAATTGATCGACAGTAAACCAGGTGAGAAAATTCGGACATTATTTCTGTGGGTGTCAAATCATTACCAGCCATCAAACCTCGTTAAACGCCGGAACGCCTCCCGTGCACAATAGCCTAGAAACAGCTCTATTTGCTTGTCATAAAATTCTTGAACTAGACCTCTACTATACACTTCCGTGGGACTCAGACGTATTGTGTAAAATTTCTTCATTATGTTGCATTTCAGTCTTACTAAAATGGACCTAATTACTTGGTAATAAAGTCTTTGCTGATACGTTACAAAGAAAAGTCGCTTAGATTACCACCTATGTCTGATGCGTGTTATAAATTGCTGCGAAACAGTGAATCATTGTGAATAGCAGATTTTGCTTATTCATGTGGCGATGTCTTGTTTTTTGTGTAATAACTTTTATGATTGTGGGAAATTATCAATCTAATAGACATCAAGCTATAGTTTTTTGGGTAAAGCAAGCCAGTAAAGTAATCGTCTAATTAATATACGGCGAGTATTTTATCTTAAATTTTATGAGTATAAATATTTGGGAATCAATATTTCGAAATACGAATTAAAAGCATTGTCGGTAACTCTTGGGAAACTTATCCATTGCTATGCTCATCATCTTTGATCACACTTAAGCTAAACAACCAGTCTTTCCAGTTCGTCTACGGCTACAGATGTCATCCGATCGGCATAATCTGCACACTATCATGCAAAACTCTAATAAAGTACAAACGTATGTACTTGTTTTTCCAGAGGCCGCAGGCCCTCACCCCATTCGAGTTTATACTTGACACTTGTAATACCGGTAACAATACCGGTCCGTACAGTCGTACCGTGTTGAAATTATGGTAATTATATAAAGGGTAAACGGGTATACATATAGTAGTAGGTAGGATGGTATATTATGTGTAGGGATTAATTCAAAAGCTACATCAATTTAGAGGTACCTAATACTTGCTAATGATAATTAGTGAATGTTAAGTAATTGCGCGTGTCAATACCTTTTAGAAGGGGACATTAAATTGAATTGTGTAAGTTATCGAATTAACCGAACCGGACAGCGGCCGAAAGACTGGACGGAGTCATTGGTGATACATCTCCACAAGACAGGATCAACGCTAAAGTGTGATAACTACAGGACATTATCAATAATTTCTCATGCCAGTAAGGTGCTCCTGTATGTTATCAATACGCGACTATCTAAATACCTGGACTGGCAAATAGGTACCTACAGTGCAGAGCACGCTAGTTTCGTGCCTGGGCGCGGGACGTGTGAGACGCTGGGAAGTCAATAAGCCACTATGCTTCATAGATTACGCTAAAGCATTTGACTGCGTGAGATGGCAAAACATGCTGAACGTACTCTTGGAGATGGGTGTCCCGGCTCATTTGGCGCACCTTATAGAAAACTTATACATACGGATACCTTGGATTGCTATGCGAACAAACCAATCCATTCTCGAAGAGCTGCATCGTCGACTCTCCACAGTATGTCCAGACCGTATTCTCACATACTTTGGACACCTCTCACGACGTTCTTCGCCTGGAGAGGATTATTATGACGGGAAAAGTTGAGGCAGACCATGCGCTAGATGGAGCACACACATCACTGCACTCTTGTAACTATACCTGCACGAGGCCATACATAAAGCGGATGATAGGAGCCTTTGGAGAAGTCTGGTCAACAAGAGGTGGACACGATTAGGTCACGATCCTCAGCATTGAGGGATCGACTGATGTTCGTGTGAAGTGTTTTTTTTTTTACAGTAACTTATTCCTGTTTGACCTGCTGAGCGGCCAGTAACAGATAAGTTGTAAGACAACCTCGGTCTTCTCTTAAGGGCCGACACAAGGGGGAAAACAATTGATGGCTAGTATACAACCACTTATCTTGTTTCAAAAGTAAAATAAGTAAAACAAGTTTCAGACAAAAGACATTTTGGGATTGGGACAAGCTTTCATTGCGAACTATACTTTTTGCACAGGCTGCAACTACTCGTCAAGACGATTCTTTCAAGGAATGACACGGTGGTTTTAACATGTGTCATTTAGGAATTGCTACGGCCACCTTCAGTCTCCATCATCAGACCAGTACAATGGTACCGTCATATTGCATTGTCATCCGACTTCAATATGTGTACAAAATTTCAACTCAATCGATGTCCAGGAAGTTGGTTAAGGAATTGCAAGATTTGATTACAGACGAACATATAAAACGAAATAAAAGTTTTTAAAATGAAAGCGATTACGCTTACCAAGCGGCAAGGAACCCTAGTCCCTAATCCTAATAATGCCTGGTCCCTTGCCGTCCTAATCTAAAGGATTCCTGCAACGTTGTCCACCTTGAGGGAGGCTAAGGTATATTTACGCTTCCAGTACGTAAGTAGTGCCCGCTTTAAAAGTTTTGGCTGATTGGGCGATGCCTGTCGGAATATTGATTTATTTCCTTCACGAAATCATCCGATGCTGTTGTCATGACACCTTGAGAGATTCACGGCTGATTACATAACCCCCCGTGGGTGCCTTTGTATGTAAATCATTAATTACACATTACCCACACGTGTCTCTGTTCTCGCCGTCTTTCATACGTCACCAGGGACCACCTAATGTGAAATATGGTACCTACCTAAAACAGAAAGTTAGTGTTAATGAAAGTCAATCAATAAATGCAATAACTAGTAGGGTTCGTAACAAGTGGAGATGGGCAGGGCAGGACACTTAGCAAGACCAGACAAATGCAAACCCAGAGTGGGTAGGATCTTTAGACAGACCACCAGCCCGTTGACCCAATGACATTATAACATTTCGCAGTCGGCAAAGGTAATTGTGCATAAGAGTTGCTCATCAGAACAGGGTACCGTACCAACGTACGTACAATGCGCGACGTGATCGACCAGCTGATATTAATTGTAACTATTTATAAAAAGTGTTTGGGGCATTTTAATTTAAATAACGCCAGCCGTGAAACTGAGATTGACCTCTTAAGTAATTCTTGGGAACCCACAGAAACTAAGGAGCCAAAGTCGAGGCCTTCAGTTTTTTTGGTATATGTCATCGTTTCGAGCTGAACGAGTTTTTAATTTTTATGGCTATCGCTTTTAATAGAGCTACAGAAGCATTAGTGCACTTGACGAACTTCACAGACTGTTTTGCCCAGAACACGAATTTTGATCAAAATATGTGGCGCCTCACCAATGATCAAACATTAATCAACTCAAGTACGTATAAAACAAAGTTTAAGTTTTGTAACTGTCAGTTAAATGCGCGGGCGCGCCTTGGTTTATGCAACGCGCGTCCTCCAAATTCCTCCGATTTTGAACCTACACGCGTGCATGACGAATTAGTACCTACCTATACTTGGAAACCTTGTCTCACTTAGAGCCTGCTTTAACTTATTGTCAAATCTGTTTGTTATTGCTGTTGACTGTGATTAACGAGACACTATATGAGCTTAGTGTTTGAAAATACGACGAAACGCTTTGAGAAAAGGGAGGTGGTGCCTGAGTTTGTCTTGGCTGAGCACTACGATATAAAATATAATTACTTCCTACAAGGACCTAGTATTTGTACATATACCCTGGATAATTTCAAAAACTAGCCACCAGGATTTTCTCCTTGATGGAATCCATAATTGTCATCAAGAAGCCCTGACATATGATCATAATTACTTACTTAATTCGTACGGAATTGTAGCTACGGCAATAAGGAACTGCACTTTATTACATACTACGAGTATAGGTACAGCATTGTAAGAATGTAAATAATGTCCTTACGTAGGAAGTAAATGAACGCAAGAATACTTAAAAGCTGACAGCGACGTCTTAAACTCCCTAACTAAATGGGCCTTATTCTAATGGGTCGTGTCACAATATGATATCAAGGAATCCACCTCCCCTCCAATAGCAAAACTCGTTGGAACCTTTGACTCGATTAGTTTTCGTTTCACTCCCAGCTTGAACCTTCATCAGTCGTACACATACACACTATACCATTGACTGTACCTACATGAGCCCTTCTTTGCCGAAAGGACCAACGAGAAAGCCCTTAAGCACCATTGGTAATACCTAGATCTATACTCAGTACAATACTCGTTACAGGAATAACACAATAACAGTGCTCAACTTTGCTTCTATAGCGCACCAGCAGACCGCCTTGGGAATTAGATTCAAAATACAGCTTTCCTTTGAAAGTGCATCAGGTATCAGGCGCCGGCGAAGGCTGCATCTCGCAGGCTATTTTTACTCGGACGGTATGCGGCTGGCGCCCCGGGTACGTTGACCCCGGGTCATTGTAAGGACCTGCATCATTGGAAGCACTTTGAATTGCAGTTAATGCCATTGGGATAGGTTTAGAGTTAAGTATGTTGTGCAATTAGGTCCGGTTAAGTTTTAATAAGGCAGATAAGTAATCGAATAGAAGTAGAGTGTTTGGGATCCAATCGTGTTACCATCTCACTTTTGAGGAACTTTTTGACGGAAGTGAGGAAACGTTATTGGACAATTACCGGAATTTATATTTTTAACGACAATGTATTCATAGAAAACTAACTGCTACTCACGAATCATTGTTATAAATGTTATAATCAATGAAGCCTTGTTAATAATTGGCATTGTTAAATAATTGAATGGATAATACCTGCCCCCAGCGTTCATGATCATGCTGGTCTTGACAATAACATAAAATAGGCCGCACTAAACTTAGTGAGAGACCAGAGACCCAGCCGCCAGCCAGCAGACCCTCGTTACATGACCTATAGCTACCAACTGGTATCTATAGGTCATGTAACGAGGGTCTCTGTGAACATTGGATCCGTTTTATCCTTCGTCCTTTTCCTCTTTTTTCGATTAATCAGGTTATCTGTTAGTACACAGTTCTGAATCTAGAATATTATAACGGTGGCAAACAGGCAGGCAGGATTCCAGAAGAATCAGAAGCGATTTACCGACCCTTTATTGTTTTGAGCATTCGTCGTGTTGATAGCTAGAGACGAACTCGGGGTCCCTCACTCATCACAACACATCCTCGGGAGCTCTGGCGACCTTACTCACTACTAAGAACACAATACAACCCAACATACCTGCAGCGAAAGTGGTGGCGTTATCATGGCTGCGGTCTGTCAGTTAGGCTGCTTCAAATACCTATGAGCGAGATGAGTATTGCGCTGTGCCCTACCTATCTCTTTTATAAGGCCCATATTAGACTATCATATATTTATCATAGAAGTATGATCTCATATCTGTAAAAATCTTGGATCATATTTTATTTATTCTATTCTATAATTTTACATATTACACCTAATATCATATAAACGTCATAGGTAATCAAGATGGATACCGATTTAGCCGCGTTTTCCGTTGCAATGATACTGGGATCTGAGACTGTTTTTTTTTTTTCTCACGTCTGCAACGAGGCATACTCTTCCCGTCGAATTACTTATTAAATTAGCAATGTTTGTCATTACTGTCAATCGTTTGTCGCGATTTTTGTAATCTGGATTGAGATTGTTATATAAGCACTCATATTCCTCGTACAGGTTTATTAATGATTTCGTAGTTTCCATATTCCACTCGAAATTCTTGGTTTTTGACGACGCCATCTTTGAGGTTAGACCACATATGATCATAATTGTACGCTTGCTGTCAAATAGGATCAAACTTCTATGATCATAGACTATATAAATCATAGGTTGTTATTACACTGTCATAGGTTTATCAAATTAATATGAGTCATATGTCTATGATCATATTTCTATGATAATGTAATATGGGCCTAATAGCTGATAGCATATGACGGGAGAGTGCTGCCATGGGCCTCAGTAGTGGGCGGACACAGGCCGATAATGATGATGATGATATTGATGATGTACAGTCTAAGTGAGAGTTCATTTACAGTACATACATAATCAAAAGCTCATAGGGTTTCGAGTTTCGAATAGCAGACTACTTAAGAGTCCGCAGTAAGCTCGGCCGAATTTCACCTTCCCATACAAACGTAGTAACGCTCTCATTTTAAAACTAGGTGTTGGATTGTAACGAAACTTTGCATATACAATGAAATGAGGTAAATATGTCTTACGTAGTTTTTAAATGAGAACGTAACTACGATTGTATGGAGAATCGAGCTTACTGCAGACTCTTAATGTTGTTTTATGTGTATTTTTTGCTTCATTGTTCATAAAGTAAATAGTCTTCTGCTGCAATTAACTACCGGCCTTTCTGTCTATCAGGCAATAACTATATTATCCTTAGTTGGTATCATTTGATTCAATTGTCATGAAATTAAAATGGTCAGCATGAAAATTATATCTAAGAATTCTAATAACAGTGCCGCAATCAACAAGGAAACTACATATGCCATGCCACTAGTATTATGCGGATATAGGAACTTAATTTAGTGTTAAACTATCCTGTAGTTACGAATTATTGCAACTGAGTACAAACATGACTTTGCGCAAAACATGCCAAGTCAACTCATAGCGAGGGAAGGACAAAACTCCCTTTGTTTGAGTCTAACGACAGTTGGTTCTTTCTTACCCACGCGGGTGACTAAGCCTGCCATAATACGAAGTAGGATTACAGGTTTCCAAGCTACGTAATATAGGAAATGTTAGGAATAACATGTATGGAAAAGGTTAAGTATCACATCGAAAGTCTTTAGTTTTTAAATTGAATGAAAAATCTGATCTGTGACTAATATAACTTGACTTTACTTTATGAATAGGATCGCGTATATAATACTTGTTTAATCTGAAGGCACGGTGCACTGGTGCCCAAGACAAAATAAAAGAAAAGAGGCAGACAACGTCGCAGATGGGAGGGTGACATTGTTTGTTAGGGTAGGGGGTGCAACTTGGATGAGAAAAGCACAGGATCGCAAATTGTGGAAGTCTCTAGGGGAGGCCTATGCTCTAAAGCAAGACCAAATGGACACAGAATAGAAAAAAAAACACATTGTAAAATACATATCATAATTTAAGTTTGGTTGAATAAAGGCTATATTATTATATAAATCAAGGGATAACAAGATATTTTGCAATTTCGGTCCACTTTTCTAGATACACCAACTGCATAAATAATATAAATCTATATATAGTTTTACAAAGTTACATTTGCAGTGAATGGGACAAAAAATGAAAAAGCAAGAATGGGACTGCATTCATAATTTGTATGTATTGATAACACAATAACCTACAAAAAGAAGTGAGATCCCATAAAAACATTCCATCTAAAAAAGAGGCCAAGTCTCGAAACTATTCCTCCGTAAAAAGTCGTGAGATATTTCGTGGAGCCAAGTCAAGCATTCCTAGGTATTAATCTTTATTTGCTTGCTAAATCAAATTCTGCAACTTGCGAATCACACAACTTTACTGCATTTATAAATTTTTGCATACCTAAAACTATATATAGTATTGTGTCAAGTCACAAAAAGGACCATGCGTCAAAATGGTCCTGAAACCAACAGCACTGAGAGTTATGTCATTGAATAGGTCTTTAAATCTTCTTTATTTCATTCTATAGGCACAAAGTCGAATTCAATTGCAGAACGAAGATATTCGTATTTTAGCCACAGTGAGTAAGTACGAGCTATGAAAAAACGCATTCGGAGAATATTCATATTTAATATTCTGAAGGGTAGTTATGACAAAATGAAACTAGTAATAATGAAGGCACATCGAGCGTGGCATTCGTTGGGTTTGGTTCATATTTTATTAATAAAACTATTAATTATCTACAAAAACATGTTTATTTGACACACTAACCTTACCCTAAAAATAAAAACACTGAGAGAACCCGTTTTCTCATAGATTTTATTCACTTTAACTGAAATATGAATATCTCAGTTCTGCAATGGAATTCAACTCGGTGCTCATAGAACGAATTGAAGTAGATTGAAAGACCTATTTAATGACCTAAGTTTCAGCTTTGTTGGATTCAGAACCAGGCTCCATACAAAGTTGCCCATGGTCCTTTATTAAGCAAAAACAGTATTATGAAATACAACTGAAAAGAAACACCTACTACTACGAGTACCTAAGTGCGTAGGTAGTTTAGGTACATATAATCGTAAGTCGTATGCAATTAGTAAGACTGTAGCTATAGTGTACACTGGAATGCAGATTGGGGATATCACATACGGCTTTAGTTATTACTATTACTTAAATACAGTTTTTTAAAGTTTTTTTCTTCTGGAAAATAAGTTTCGTGTGTTCTGCCAACCCCTTTTGGGAATAAAGGCGTGAATCTATGTATGAATCTATCTATAAAGTACCTGCTAGCTTGTGAGTAAACAATCAATAGCGTACTTTAACAAAGAGATTATTTTTCCCATAATACCAATCAAAACCCAACCTTCCCCGGTGCGGCACACGCAAACCACACACAACACGCCTAGGCAAAGGTTGTGAGAATCGTTACGGTATTAGCTTTTACGCTAAAATGTTTCCGATTTTTTACCTTGCGTTACGATAACAATTACAACATAACAGTATTGTACAATTGCAGCTTATCCAGTTTTTAATTAAAGAGTAGGAGTAGGCAGCGTGGAACGCGTCTACAATTTAATATCCATGTAAATTCACAACATGCGTTGGTCACGATTATTAAATTTAGAGTTAGTTCAAAAGTCAGCTGATCAACATATGAAATTAAGACAATTTAAGCAAATGAAAAACGGCTGCTTGATGAGCAAAACCTGGTTCTGGTGAATAGATAAGCGCCTCTGTCGTTAAAATCCATCTATAATATTTGAAAATTTTGGGTCAATAAAATATACCACAAACATGGAATGATACGCGTCAATAACTCCCCAGCGTTGCTGTCATCCAGTCAGGTTAAAATATGCTGAGCTGGCATTGGTACCTAACTACGACTCGCACTTATTAAGGTGTACCTAATACTCGAGATGCACTTCGAAATTCGACTTTCGCAGGTTTGTTAGGTACCTATGCACGTATTCTCACGCAAATCTAATTAAAAACCATCACCTTAGATTCTTGTGAATAAATTAGCGGATTGCCCAACACCCATATTTTAATGATTGCGATACTAATGAAGCGGCAAGCCAAACCAGGCCGTTACGAATTAACTGTTGCCGTTATTTGAGATCAATTATTTTTGATTTAGAGCTACATTATCAAAGAAATCACAATTGGCGAGGGGATTTTAGCGAAAGATTTACCGGTATGTCAGAAAGCAACTATTGTTTACGAAAAACGTTGTAAAATACTTACACAGAAAAAAAACATTTCTCAAACCAAGAAATTAAATATTGTTGAGTTTTACAAAATATATTCTTGGACTAAGAATGAATAAGCTCAATAAACAGTTTCAGGTTTATTCAATGTAAAAAATTAAATCGTCAAAGTTATTAATTAAATCAAGTAAATTAAATTATATGCTTGAGGTAACACATCTTAAACAAAAACAAACTGTGAATCTTCTATTAACAATATATTATTTCAGATGAATAGAACAATCTTAACAATAAATTATTTTACATTTGAAACAATATTGTGTTCCTTATATGGAAGACAATATTGTCTTGGTTCAACAAATGTTTTTTTTCTGTGTAGGTGACGCTTCCAAGAAAAATGGAAGTTCTCAGTTGGAACCCAAGATATAGGTGTAATTAACATGACCTGAGCGTGAGCTGAGAACCTAGCGTAATAGTTATAAGAACTTATACATACTAGCATAAAACAGCACTATAGATAGACGAAATTCCAAATCACATCAGCACGGTATAAGCTCTACCTTCGATACTACCGATTATTTCTGCCTTTATCAAAGTACTCAAAGTACCTACTCAATTATATATCACTGCTGACTACCGTTAATTTGTCATTGCTGTCCTTTGACACAAATATAATAGAATAAGGTATCATTGTGGAATAATCATATTTATACTCGTGCTTCGTCCTCGAGATTAGTATCCTGGAATATTTGAGATATGTAGTAACACGATAGTGACACCACTCCGACACTATAGTTTAGATTTTTTTTTTGTGGGTAGCTATGCCTGCATCGTCTCACCCTTGACCGTAGACGTCATTCACGTTTTAGTGTGCAACAACCCGACATCTTTATAAACAAATCCATTAAAATCAAAGTAATCCTTAAGAACTAAAAACAATAGACAGTGGATAACGTGTTAAAATGCCGAAACGCAAGCGCCACCATAATGATTACGATGAAATACGCCGTAAAATAAAAAAGTTGGAGCGGGATCTTTATCGCGCTCGGGAAACAAGAAGTGTCGATTCTAGGGATGATCGGGACCGTTATTACGAGTGTAATGATCATTCGGATGCAAATTCAAGTAAGTCATTTTATTTCGTTCGTAATCCGCATAGGTGGAATTCTACACAAAAAACGTAAACAAACCGCATAACCATTACCGGATTTTAGACCGAAGTATTTATGCGGTGATTATTAACGCGTACTTAAGTTATGTAATCTGAACGGTTTCTGGGACCGTATCGCACATTCTTAAAAGGCGTTAATGTAAACAAACCACATTCAGAGCAGTTTTAGGGACTGTTTCGCAATGGCTTAACTAATGACACCGGCCTTCTCAGGACAGTTTGTAGGACTGATCCGACATAAGGTGCACACGCAAATCTGGACAGTTGTTTGGACTGATCCGATGCAATTTCATAACTTCGCACTTTTGTTTACACACAGTAGACATACAAATCTTTCTAAAAAGCGGTACTTATCGATTACAGTTCGACACGACTCGGAGCACTTCTTAGACGGGGACATGTACGGAGACTGCCCAGAATACCTACCGCCGGATGACTCCGCGGAGATATTAGACTATGACGCCCCTGTACACACACTTGTGCCTAATGCCGCGGCTGCAGCAGCTGCGGTCGTCGTCGCCGCGTCTACCGCTGAACCCACCGATGCGCTTATCGATACCGCTGCACACGCTGGCGTACCGAAACAAATACCCACACCTACAACGAGTGCGGCGGAGGTCAAGGCGGCAGTAAATCAAGTCACTGACTCAACAACGGAGGCGCTGCTGGACAGCCCCGTAGCGCTAGACAGCTCCATACTAGAAATCCTGGGCGTGGATCCCACGGATTGTATCGAGTATGGTAAGGAGATACGTAATGAATTAGCAAGTAGATTCGAACATGTCGCCACGACGGGCTTGTCAAAGGAAGTACGCAAAGAATTACTAGAGAAATACCTAGTACCAGCAAACTGCACAAAAATCGGAGCGCCCCTTATGAATGCAGAAATCAAAGCTGCCGTCACTGATACAATAACCAAGCGGGATAAGGGCATCGAGCTTCGACAAAAACAGCTCGCATGCGCAATATCAGGGCTGGCCGGTCTAATGAATAAAGAATTGGAATCCAAGGAAAAAGACAACGAGCGCCTGAAACAACTCATGGACATAGGGCGCATACTGTGCGATGTACAGCACAGTGAGTCCGTCACCAGACGCAACTTTGCTATCTACTCGATTAAAAAGGATCTCAGAGACCACATAGCGAATGCTAAAATAGACAAATACCTCTTCGGTGAGGGCCTGGCGGAAACTTTGAAGACCGCCAAAACAGTCTCAAAATCCGGCACGGACTTAAAAGTCAAAAGTCAAGTAAGAGCCGTTAAACCATACAATAACACATATAATACACCGACAAGCAACAATTTAAACTGGAGAGCACCGGCCCCAGCGTACAGGCAGCAGCGCCCTCAGCGGGGGCGGGGGCCTGCTTACACACCAAGACCGGGTCCTTCAGCGAGACATGCACGAGCTCCGAGGCACGACAACTCGTCGAAGACATCGCAGCCTCCGCAGAGACATCATCAGCGCCGCTAGATACGGTAATGTACGCTGGCCAATTATCTAAGTTCCGTGCTCAGTGGTCAATGTTAACGAACGACCAAACAATCTTATCATGGATAAGTGGTTACAAGTTAAGGTTCACAAGTCCAGTAGTTCAGTACCACATTCCAAGCACAGCACAATATTCCAACGCTGAGAAAGCCCACTTTAATGAAGCGATACAAAACCTGCTTAACATGGGGGCTATCTCAGTATGTGCACCGCGGGATGACCAGTTCCTGTTGAGCATATTTCTTCGACCCAAACCAAACGGGAAAATGAGGTTCATCTTAAACCTCAAAAATCTTAACAAGTTTATAGAAACCAGCCATTTTAAACTCGAAGATTTCCGTACTGCAATTAAACTAGTATCAAAGAACTGTCATATGTCAACGGTAGATCTGAAGGATGCTTACCTGCTAATCAACATACATAGAGATTCCAGAAAATATCTTAGATTCCAATGGGAGGGGAAAATCTTCGAGTTTAGCGTCTTACCGTTTGGATTGAACGTAGCTCCATACCTATTCACAAAAATAATGAAGCCTGTTGTGAAACTATTAAGGACTTGTGGCTACTTGTCAACAATTTATTTGGACGATCTATTCCTAATAGGTCAAACATATAGGGAATGCAGAGACAACCTAAATGCTTCAACCAAACTACTGCGCAGCTTAGGTTTTATCATTAACGAAGAAAAAAGTTGTCCTACACCCTCAAAAACATGCAAGTTTTTAGGATTGATAGTAGATTCTCGAAAGTTCCAAATCTCACTGCCTGATGACAAAAAATCACATATCACTAAAGAGCTAACATCAATGCTGCAGCTCAAAAGATGCAAGATCAGGAAGTTTGCACAACTCGTAGGAACCTTAATAGCTGCATGCCCGGCAATCGAATATGGTCTTCTCTATACAAAAGAGTTTGAAAGGTGTAAATATCTTAATTTGAAGGACAATGACAATTACGACAGACATATGACTATACCCGGCACACTATTGCCAAATCTTCAATGGTGGCTCGTGGCTGTCAAAAATTCCGTTCGCCAAATCAGGGTTGATTACTACTGTCGCGAAATATACACTGACGCCTCAACTACTGGGTGGGGAGCCGCCTGCGGAAATGAGACAGCTAGTGGAGTGTGGTCGCGGGAGGAGCAAAAACTGCACATTAACTGCTTAGAACTCTTAGCGGCTTTTTTCGGCCTTAAAGTCTTTGCCAAATCTTTAAAAAACTGCCAAATCCTAATGCGCATAGATAATTCCACAGCCATTGCATACATTAACCGCATGGGTGGAATCCAATACCCACATCTTACAAAGATCACCAAAGATATCTGGCAATGGTGTGAATCTCGAGGCATTTACATATTTGCCTCATACATAAAATCAGCTGAGAATGTAGTAGCCGACGCAGAATCTAGGCGCACACATCCAGATATTGAATGAGAATTGGCGGATGTGGCGTTTAGACAAATCACAAATAAGTTTGGACACCCTCAAGTAGACTTATTTGCTAGCCGGGTAAATGCTAAGTGCGCTAAGTATGTCTCATGGCATCGAGACCCCGATGCACTTGCAATCAATGCTTTCACCCTAGACTAGTCTGAGACATACTTCTACGCCTTTCCTCCATTTTCAATAATTCTGAAAACTTTAAGGAAAGTAATTTCTGACCGGGCAAGGGGAATAATGATCGTCCCTGTGTGGTGAACACAGCCCTGGTACCCATTATTCCAACAACTCTAATTACAGAAACCATAACGTTTAAGCCTAACACGAACGTCATCTTATCTCATTCCAGCAAGACGAACATACAGACAAGTCTTACCCTGGTTGCCGGCATATTGTGCGGTCAGCGCTTCTGCGACGCAGCGTTCCAACAGAATCAGTGAGCATAATGCTGGCATCACTGTCCGAAAATTCAATTAAGCAATACGATACTGCGCTTAAGAAATGGTTCAATTTTTGTTTGGGTAACAACATAGATATGTATGACGCACCTATTGCATCAGTCCTCGCGTTCCTTACAATGCAATTTGACAGCGGTAGTCAATACGGCACGCTTAACTGTCTAAGGTCAGGCATTTCTTTAGTACTAGGTCCACATATTTCCAACAATGACTTAGTATCGCGATTCTTCAAGGGTATATATAGACTGCGGCCCCCGCTACCCAAATACAACGTTACATGGGATCCTTGTGTTGTTTTAGACCACCTAAGCAATTATTTTCCAAACGAAAACGTATCACTTGAAGTCTTAACTAAAAAATGTGTAACTTTACTAGCACTGGCTACCGCACACAGAGTACAAACACTTTCCAAAATTTCTATCAATAATATCGAAAAACAAGATACTCAACTGATCATTAAAATACCCGACTTAATTAAGACATCAAAACCAGGTGGTAAACAACCAACCCTGGTGCTTCCATTTTTTCTATCAAGGCCAGAAGTATGCCCCTCTGCGACCTTAATTGCATATCTAGACAAGTCTAACCACGTTCGCAAGAATATCAATAACTTATTTATAAGTTACAAGAAACCGCATAAATCGGTTTCAGGACAGTCACTCAGCCGTTGGATCAAATCGACACTGAAAAATAGTGGAATAGATGACTCAATATTTACAGCGCATAGTACACGACATGCCGCTACTTCGAAGGCTTATAGATGTGGCGTCACGGTCGATTTGATTCGAAATACAGCAGGTTGGAGCGACAGCTCTTGCACATTTGGAAAATTTTATAATAGGGCCGTAAATAATAATAACAATAGCGCTCTGGCAAAAGCAGTTTTCTCTTCGCACTCTGAATGATATGATATCTCTTATGTAATTTACACAATTACTAATTGTAGACTATTAGTATCAAACTGTATTACTAATTAAGGATCATGAATCATGTGTAACCTTTTGTGTACTGAATAATTATAAATTTGGAGTAATAAACATACAAATATGATTTATACTCGTCTTCTTCATTGCCGACATTCCCTGAGTCAACTCTCAAAATCTACATATCTCAAATATTCCAGGATACTAATCTCGAGGACGAAGCACGAGTATAATTAATGATTAAACGAACTTACCTGTAAGCGAAGTTCTATCATAATTATACGAAGTGCTTCGTCCGAAGAGATTAGTATCACCCTCCCACCCTTAACAAGGTAACGCCCACATACAGAGAATGTCATCAATGACGTTTTAATTACTCTAAACTAAATGACGTCTACGGTCAAGGGTGAGACGATGCAGGCATAGCTACCCACAAAAAAAAAACTAAACTATAGTGTCGGAGTGGTGTCACTATCGTGTTACTACATATCTCAAATATTCCAGGATACTAATCTCTTCGGACGAAGCACTTCGTATATAAGTTCGTTTAATCATTAAATATATTTACTTACGACAACTACTTAAAAAGGGTTAACAACGTCCATCGTTTAGGTAAATATACCTATACGTGTCATATGAACTTGGTAGAAACGCAACTAAGCAACCCGGGATGACCGCTGTCAATTATCGGCTGTTAAAAAAATCAAATTATAGTTTGTAATGCCCTGTATTTTACTACTGATGAGTAAAACTTATAGGGAACACATATTGTAGTTGATACCATATGTATTATGTACGACGATATTGTATCTTGTTATTATATTAGATTTATATATTATGTCAGTTGTTAATGTAAACTATGTATATACGTAGGTGCGCCCCGTAGACCCGTAGTATTACTATTCATAAAGCAATAAAGTATACAATTTCTCCATGAGAAATAATGCACTTTATGCTCTCTCCCCAATGGCCATTTGCTTGTCGTGGACAGATGTTTCACCTGACATTTAGTTTGGCCATAACCGAAATAACATAGGAACATAAATAACACGAATGCAATGACTCACTATTTCTCGAAATATTATGCTCGTAAATCTGCCATTCGCTGCATACAATCCAACACGAGTTTGCTAAGTCATTCGGGTCGTCGGTTCTTGGAAATGACAGATGAAACAAAAAGCTTTCGCTTCTACATACAACTGTCCCAAGAAGAGAGTCGGTTCAAAACTGTTTAAGTAATAATCTATGTAGGCACACAAGTATCTAAACTGTAGAGCAAAATATTTAACTACAAAGTATTTGTCTTGCTCGTCTTCTTCGTTCTCATGTTGTGTGCGAGCTAAGAGTTAAATAGATAATTTAACGACTGTATATTTATTGATAAAAAACTACTTAATATTAAATTAAAATAACTAAAAATAAATCTTAAACTTACAAAAATAATTAAAATAACTAATTAAATAAAAGACCTGGGCCTCTTGGCAGGATGCCCATCACGCAGGCAGCATTTCCGCGCTGAACTGCGATTGCGATTCTTTGCGCGAGAAAGCTGCCGGCGCGTGGGTCGCCTGTTGCCTCTCTCAGCCTTTTGCTGAGCTCCCTGTGGAGCACCAGCGCACCCTTACCCCAAGGACTTAGTGTCTCGAAGCCGAAAGCGAAGAACTGATATTGGGCGTCGAGACCTGGGGTGCCAACTTAGGGATTTTACCCCTAAATTTAGGGGGGGAAATGAGGAGCATAGGATTTTTTTAGGGGCTTAATATTTTTAGGGGTATATTTAGGGATTTTTTCATACCATGTTTGTGCTATATAGGAAACTAAATTACTACTGAAAATGGAATGTTCTCGATACCGCAGTCTCTATTGCTCGAACTCGTAAAATATACTACTCAAAAGAAAATAGGGGCCACATGTATGGTGATCGTTACGTGAAATTTTATTAAACATTACGAGTAATATATAATTTTTCCAGCTATTACACTTAAACACCAGTATGAAAGAGGTTGTATTCTAAATGACAGGACATCATTAATTTGCCACTTAACAATAAATTTATGTCCAATAATTAACAATAAAATAGAAAAATGTAAGTGGCCCTTATTTTGTTTTGAGCGGTATAATATTCGAGATCCTAAATAATTTATAACTTAAAACATTAAAGGAATGAGACACAATTTGTTTTATTTTATATGTAGGGGTTTTTTCCAAAAAAATTTTTAGTTTTAGGGGGTTTTAACTTGAGCTCTAGGGGTAAAAAAAATGGAGTTGGTAACTCTGGCCGAGACAGCTGTATTTTGAGACCTTGAGGCGTCCCCGAGCGTCTGCCGCCGCCCCCGTATAGATTACATTGAACATATAATTATGCTGAAACTTCGATCAATGCAACCGGGTGATGTAGGGCACAGCGAAATGTCATCCCGCTCGAATGTGGAGCAGCCCAACTGGGGAAGTGCCTCCACCTTGCAGAATACCACATCAGCCATAATAACACTACTACTTGCTCTGTAGTAGTGTTGTGTTCCTGGAGGTGAGCAAGGTCGCCAGAGCTCCCGAGGATGCGTTGTGTTGAGAGCGAGGTAATTTGTTCCTTCAGCTGTCAACACGGCGATTCCTCAAAAATATCAAGGGTGGGCAACGCCTATATTACTCCTTTGTAGTTGCATGCGTCTATAGGCTGCGGTGTCCGCTTATCATCAGGCGGGCCGTACGCTTGTTTGCCACCAACGTTGTATAAAAAGAAAAAACCTACTACCAATACCTACTAAGTCACCGATATAAACAAATGAGACTTGATAATTTTATTTCACATTACCATTACTTTTGTAGCATTTTTGGGTGCAGCGCTAGCGTAGTGTTGTTAACGGAATTGGTATAAAGAATTTCAATCCTAATGCTTAATTAACAATTTTCATTGATATTGTCTATCTATACCAATTCTGTATTGTGTATCTGCACCAAAAATGCTACAAAAGTTACGATCACTGCACATTACATATGCCTGCGGTTAGTTTCTCATTAGTCAGTGAATAAGTATAGTGGGTTGCGCAAAATATTGTTCACGATATCGGAATGCGGCCTAAAGCCACAACCGGACGTATCGAGACATGTCTTTAAATTCACATTTAGTGGAAAATTATGGCCTACGAAACAGTAATTTACGTATAGGTATTTGAATCTTGCAATCTAATGTCTCAGTTTCTAATACCAGCAATATAATGAACATTCATTTTTTCATATTTTCCCACCATTTTGAAATCATCCTTAGACAGGATTAAATCAAGTAATTTACATATTTATCCAGTATAAAATAAGTTGTGCGTATACTTTCACAAATTTAACAATTGAACGAGCGTGCGAAGCGAACGAAGTTCTCTGTTCCAGCGTCAGCCGAAATTTGTTGGTATGTCCAGTGTCCCGCTCTGTCCAGCTGTTCTCCTCTTCAGGTCGCATTTCTCAACTGATTCCCGTAAAATTTTGTGAACAGCTTCTTATAGCGCTTGTGTGCTAGTTGGGACGATATACACTTAGGTACAGTGATTACGAAATTGATCCTTCTGTTTTACATGTCCTTATACATGAAGCGTGTAGGTACTGTACCGTGTGGTATCGGTTTAGAAGTGTGTTGTGAGCGATGGGCTAGCAACCTGTCACTGAGATCTTTTATATGTGATCTTTTATACCCACATTTATGCTAAAAGTGGGAATACGAAAGGCGTGCATCTATTAATGAATGAATGTAGCCCCGTTATTCTAATTGTAAATGACTTATACGTCATATATCATATTTTGTTGTAGAAATTTTGTTAGAAAGTCTGTTTAATGTTCCTTACGTGATAAACTATGACAATAAAATCACTTGGTCTTGTGAGAGAGGCAATCATTGATTTCACATACTTTCGATTGGAAGCAATTACTAAAACGGAGTCAGATTTTTCATGTTTTTGGAGTTTGTATGGAATAAATTAACAATGAGTTTACGTAACTTTTTATTAATATTTATGAATCTAGAATATACTAGCTTCTGCCCGCGACTCCGTCCGCGTGGAACTCGTTTATATCGTAGCTCGATACACTTTCATCCCCCATTTCACCCCCTCAGGGGATGATTTCCGGGATAAAAAGTATCCTATGTCCTTCCCCGGGATTCAAACTATATTCATACCAAATTTCATCTCAATCGGTTTAGCGGTTTAAGCGTGAAGAGGTAACAGACAGACAGACAGACAGACAGACACACTTTCGCATTTATAATATTAGTATGGATAATCATGAAAGACAGAATTGTGAGTAAGGACTTCGTGAATTTGTGTTAGGTACACACAGCGATATAGTTAATAGTAGCAGCCAGAATAGCCAAATATGTATTTCGTACCACACCCCCATTAATACAGTAATAAAGACGTGTACCGAAATATTTGGCTACCTTCGCTGCTACTAACTATATGACGCTGACTGTAAATGTTCAATGGTCATATTATCAAGCACTGAAATATTCGCGTTCACTTCGCACTACCCCGTACCGTATATATTTTTACGTCCTTGCCAGTGGCTCAAGTTTCCTTTTGCGGTGCAACACAGCCGCCGCAGTGGGCCAACGGGTTTTTACCAGATTTGGAGTTTCGGCCATACGGCGCAGATTTTTATTCATCAAAACGGGCCCACTTTCGCTTTATCGATAAGCGGTTCCTAAAAAGGAGAAAACACTCACGAGTTTCGAATAACACTGTTTTTTGTAATGTTATCTTGAAAAAGGAAGTGCTTTTTTTTCGTTGATGTAAGTAAGTCACTCATTGGCAGCTGCCGTAATACTCCTTACGAAACAAACTATGTCTCTAAGCATATTTAACCGGTCACCCATGTATTCATCATAATAATAACGATTAGGTAAGCACTAAAAGTCTCGACCAACATCTACAGACTTTCGCTGGATGGCCGAGTCAAGGGTCAGATACAGAAGACTGCGGATCACGCGCGGATACTCAGGAGATCCCTCTCTCTGTCGCCCTGCTGGGGTTTTATGATGTCGTTATATTTTGTATTTTTATTCTAGTTTTATATTCATGATGTAAGAACGACTTCTAAGAGTCTAAGATTTTAAACGCTAAATTAAGTAAATGATTACGCATTAAATCATTCCTAGTACACTGGAAAGAAAGTTATCGTAATAACACTAACTTTTATATAAGTAATTTGTTCGTTTATCGACTATTTCCTTCCTCGCTGTAACAGTTAATTTAGCGATTGCAAGGCACGCTGCGCGTGCGCAAAACCATCAGCACGGCTATCACGCGAACGGCGCGCGAGCTCTCTTGATTTTTCTCGCACTATCCGTCACTATTAGAACACTTAGAACAAGAGGTATAGTGCGAGAAAAATCGAGAGTATGGCCGTCCCATGATAGACGTGCAGTATCCGACGCGTCGACACGAACGTTAATGAACGGAGTGATTCAATTAAATAATGATAACGATGGTAGCATTAATGCATTATTGTTGCTTGATTTGCTCTTGGCGGATCTTTATGACGCACTTTTAATAACGGGTTAGGTTACAATAGCGATTACATTTGCAATCAGATTACAACGCATGCGTAGTTAAATCAACAGTAAGAAGTATGAATTAAAGTAAGGCAATGAAATTGAAAATAACTATACGTACCTGAATAAGGCGTTTATGGTTTCATCTATGCGATCCGAACTAGACATGACTCTTTAAATGAAACTCACATTGCTATTAGAAGAGATTAAGTATCTGGAGTTCTTCAAAGATTCCACCAGATATTAGTTCTGAGAATGGGAGGAACACCTAAGCTTTCTAATACAAAAATTGATGGAGTAAGCTTTCAAATACAAAATTCGAATTCAAGATCGATCTACAAACGCCAGAGTTCTGAGAATTTCCCTTTTTTCGGAAGTGGATTGAAAAGGCAGTGTTTTGATGTTTGACTGGTCGAAATTAAATACTAAAAATATATTTACAACATTTTTGTTACTCAACGACACGACTGTAGAATGGCGTACCGTAGAGATAATTTATACAATTTAACTTCATTGGTTATACATAGTTAATAGATAGTATACCAGAGAACACGTTTAACAAATCAATGTATGCGAGAGAGTTAGATATGCTTTCAGAAACACTCTCCAACGCTTTGCATATTCTGATTTAAATGCTCAATTTATGCCATAGGCAACCCTGACTCGTGTCTTGGCATCTGATAGTGGTCGTGATGTTCAATTTTAAATGTAGTAGGTATCCATTATAAATTGAGATATAGCCAGTATAAGTAAAGAATTGGCGGGAATCACGTATCAATTTCTACAAATTCGGAAATTGAAATGGTTTAGCGATAAGCTTTCTAACTAGACCTATATCTTCAAACTTGCAATCAATAGACAGGTTCCTAGAAATCCGTAAGAAAAGATGAATAGCTCTAAAGGCCTCCACACATCGAACGCGGGTCGTGCGCGGCGCCGGTCGGGCGGTATCTCTATCTCTTTCGCACAGTAGTGCGGCATAGTAGATAGTGAAAAGGATATTAAATGCGTTGGTAGTGAGAGAGATATACCGACCCGCGCCGCGCACGACCCGCGTTCGATGTGTGGAGGCCTTTAATAATTTTCGTCTAATCTCGATGTTCATTGAACGAGCGAGTGCGGCTAACGAAGTCGTCTGTTTCAGTTTGGGCAAAAATGCTTTCTCATGTTTGTCAAGAAGTCCACCTCTTCTCCTCTAGAGGTAGGCTTTCTCATGTTTGTCAAGACGTACACCTCTTCTCGTCTAGAGGTATGCTTTCTCATGTTTGTCAAGAAGTCCACCTCTTCTCCTCTAGAGGTATGCTTTCTCATGTTTGTCAAGACGTCCACCTCTTCTACTCTGAGGTATGCTTGCTCATGTTTGTCAAGACTCCGCCTCTTCTCCTCTAGAGGTATGTTTTCGCATGTTTCTCAAGACATCCACCTCTTCTCCTCTAGACGTACGCTTTCTCATGTTTGTCAAGACGTCCACCACTTCTCCTCTAGAGGAATGCTTTCTCATGTTTGTCAAGACGTCCACCTCTTCTCCTCTAGAGGTATGCTTTCTCATGTTTGTCAAGACGTCCACCTCTTCTCCTCTAGAGGTATGCTTTCTCATGTTTGTCAAGACGTCCACTTCTTCTCCTCTAGAGGTCTCATTTTCTCAAATTTTGTGAGCCGGTTTGATAATATTTGTTTATCTACGCACATATCATTAGTGCTCCAAAATGCGTTCAGAAACCGTAGGAAATAACCAGCATTATTACAACCGATTTTACTATGAGAACTGTCTTGTCTGTGGTAGTAGGTAAAATCTGTACTGTAATGTTATTTTAGTATTCATAGATATTAAAACAGTTATCGATGCGTAACGTCAATTCAGTATGTTTTTTTAAATATAAACCGCACGATATTTGATCTCGAGTGACATGAGAATAGGGATTTCATTCGTTTGGCTATCTGATTATGTATCAGTTGCATAAACTACTATTTCACGATTCGGGTATTGGGGAAAGAAATAGATCGTGAGATTTACAGCTCACATAGCCACTAGTTTAAAAGTGTACGTTTGCCTTGTTAATAATTTTATTTTGCAATATGTTTCGTATGCTTCATTAGAGTTTCTGGTAGGTATAAATTACGAGTCGAGTACATAGATATGTCCCAAACATTAGCACCACGCATCTTATCTATGGTTTTCAGTTGTTTTTCAACACAATTACTCGAAACGTATCTCTTATTGTGTCGCTTTTAGGCTCATAATCCCGGATATTAAACACGCGTGTTTTATAACATTACGACACTTGTGTGTTATGGTTATATCCCGATTAAGTCACGTTGGCACCTTGCAGCAAGAATGTACAGCTTTTTTTTTAATTCTCGGCAATTGGATTCTTACTCGACTTGAAACAAATTAAATCCTTTTTGTTAATTAATTGACTATTTATTTTGGGATATGATATAGTTTAATTTAGTAAAACTATTCACTTTTGATAACATTTTACATGAATTAATAAAGATAACATTTTAAAACGAAAATATTTATTTTATTTTGTATTGGCTGTTTAGAGATTTCATCAAATGCTCGCGCACTGAGCAAACTTCACGAAAAATCTGTTGCGCGCCATTATAGGTTATTTCACAGATATTTGTAAACATTGTTAATGCGTGTTTGGTTATTAACAAAAATGTTGACTCGTGGTGACTAGAAAATAAATAAATGGACGCCGCTGGAAATTCTTGGCGATGTACAACATGTGAGTAAAAACCTGTTGCCATAAATAAGTAAAGAAAATAACTTGGCAGGCCTATGAAATTTTCATCTTATGAAAAGGATTTTTTCCTCGCAAAATGTGTTGAAAAACGACGTATGAAACGCGTGAGCTTTGATAATTACATCCTCGGCTCTCTTATCACGCGAGCCGCAGGTGAGTTCCGCCTCTGATGTAATTATCAACATACCCCACTTGTATCACAAAATGTACTATTACACCCAGAACGATGGAGAGCCACGTTAAAGCTCGACCCACATTTCCAAGAGAAGACAGCAAATTAACTACAAACGTAAAGGTGGTTTTCCACCGGCGAGGCGAGGCGGGGCGTGGATGGGCGAGAATTGAAATTCGTATGGGACTTACTACCTATTTGCACTGAGCGCGCGCGCGCGCGGTGGAAAACCACCTTGAATGCTTTATTTTAATGATGTGGTCTGCTACCTCACTCGTGAGATTTTCACCATAACTATACCAAGCGATAAGATAAAGCCGTAACCGCTGATATCGTGCTCAATTGCGCACGGGACAGCTGAGGTGCTCCGCCACGGTCACGAAATGCAAATCTCAAATTACCTGAAGCCGGTCGTTGGACCTCGTGAGGTTCCTGCAACAACATTTAAATGTTGGTTAGCAATGAAAATAATGAAATAAACAAGGAGTCTTATGCAGCAAAGGAAAAGTATAGCCCGTCTAGAAGGCAACAACGCTCACTAGAATATTTTGAACTCTTTGCCGATGTTTATGTACCATTTTTTACCATTCCGTTGTAAATTTTTTTTTTTTAATGTCTGTTACCTCAGAACTCCGTCATTGAGGAGCCGATTCGTAATTTTTTTTTGTTTGTAAGTATATAATTCCAGGTGGGTCCTATTTTTTCAAAAATTCAGTTGGATGATGGGATCCATGAGGAATTGAGGGAACTCCTCAATTACATTAGGCACGCGTGTAGTGATGTTGGTATTTTCTATTAGGTATAACTCTTGTATTTACACCCGGAAATCATAAATTTGGAAGAGTGGAATTGATGATGAAGACCACAGATGACTTATGGAATTCCTCAATTATGTACTTAAAAGTTCAAAAGCACGTCACAGATTCTGATAAGATTCCGTTGAAATAGCAACTAATGAAGTGCCAAAGGTGATCCTTGTGGAATCGACGGAAGTCCTCACATATTATCGGGCCACATACAGCGATTGGGTTTTTTCTCTAATAATCAACGCATTTGCTCTCGGAAATCAGTTCATGTGGTAAATTGGAAAAGAAATGTGGAAATGTTCTCGTGGCTTGGCGGAGTACAAAATTGAAGTCGGTTAAAACTTTGTTTTTAAAGTAAATTATTAAATACCGATTACTCAAGTTTTATGTGACAAATGGCATTTTCCAGTGTGCCAGCACCGTGTTTTATTTATTGTGAAAGCTAATAACACTTAACATTCGCAACGCTCTTGAACCTGCGTCTCCGCGATTATCCATGTACGAGCCAATTCCACGCATGCAGCCACAAATTATCCTCCACCATCAAAGAAACATCGACCTAATTCCATTGCTGTAAGGTTACAAATTGAATGGAATACAATGTACAAAGGTACATATAAGAAGAAAGCTGTTACGTTGGGCTGAATGTAGTATTGTCGCAACGATGAAAGCATTACGTGACATCTGATAGGTTAATAGGCGAAAACGGGCGTGATAGACATTTTTGAGAAGGGTTCCAAAACAAACCTTAAATGTTACTTTAAAAGTGACTTAATTGTCTTGTAAAATAATGATGTAACGCGGTTTACCTTCTACAATACAATGCGTGTCAAAACATTGGTCATATTCTGTTACGTGGATGCGTTCTTACAGATTCACTGCGACACACTATTTAAAATGTTTTGATGATGGTTTGAATCAGGGGTCGACAACAGGCGGCCCGCGAAATCCTTGCTTGCGGCCCGCGAGGGTCCTTGGCTGTTTTGTATGTACAGGTCGTTAAATTCAGAATTTTGGAATTGCCTGAAGTCACAAATAATTAAGCAGTGCGGCGCGTGTCATTTTTGTTAGCTCCTATGTGGCCATTGGTTGCTAAAAGGTTGCCGACCCTTGGTTTAAATGAAATAATATCTATTCGTTAGTTCTCAAATCAATGATTGTTCTCTTCAGCTTTAGACTTTCTTTAACCGTTCAGGAAATGTGACTCAAGTGAATGTGACTTCAGGCTACATATACTACAAAACACTGGCTTGTTGACCCAATGAGGATTGGCATCTGACCCATAAAAACGTCGTTTTTCACTTTTCAGCACCACTTCAAGCCTGGTAGACCCCAACGGTTGCTACACCTTTGAGAGCTTGAGCACTAATTTAATTCCGTCCTTACACAGATCCCTCAAATTTGTATTCGATTCTACGTAAACCTGGCTTATTTTTTCCGGCTTCGCTACTTTTCCCGTTTTTTTTTTTGCATCAAAGCTCCACGTTCGCAGCAGATTAAGCAATCAACGGTCACGTTTATCAAATAGAAGTTATCGGTAACGAGGCAAAATCATAGCCAGATGATTAGCGCAAAGCAGGACAAATCGTAGCCACCAGGGAGCCAGCGACAAACAATAATAGCCTTTATGACTACGATGTAAGAACTACGTCATATTACGGATTAAGACGGTCGATCTGGTAGCGGTAGTAGTTGAGAAACATAACGGACAATCGGAACTGAGATGACCGTGTTAGCTGGTTGTGTTTTGTTTTGTTTTCAACATGGTATCTTGGATCGTGATTCAGTTTGTATTTAATGGAAAGGAATGATCATATATGACTGTCCACCTTTTCCAAGCCTTGATATCCATGACATTTACTTCTAGGTGAGGTTGGCATTGGAGCACTCTGGCTAGTGCGCTACCGTATAATACCTATTAACATTGTCGTGCACATTCGTAATGAAAATGTAATAACATTTCTTAATATGGCGCGTGCGGGCATTGAGGACATAGTGTTCATATTCCGATAAAGAGATATGTCGTAAATTATGGAATTAGCACCGCACATTAAAACAATGCTAAGCATGCAAGCTAATACACCTGTATACACTACTCTTGTACTCTTCGAAATTACACAAAAGAATCCGCTGAGTCGAATTGTAGGGCCCTAAAACACCATAAGCTATAATATGTAGGTACTGAGCAATTTAATGCTTCAACTATATTTTGATTCCATGAATGCGTTGCTACTGAAATGTCAAGAAGAAGTTCGCCCTGGCACAACGGACTAGTAAAACAAACGGGTTCACAATTGCAAAAGTGACAAACCGCCTAACGAGTTTCCACCGATGTAGTTAATCATCTTATTGACTAACTGATCCCACGATACTGCATTAGTTATTGTTTCTTACTACACAGCACATAGCCTACATACCAGATGGACAAGTAATTTGGTTTCGCAAACGACTCCTAGTTGTCGCTGCTATGTGATTTATGGGGTAGGATTCTGAACGCATGGCGTTACGAAATACAACATACTTATCGGTCTTAAAACGTGAGGACTAGGACCTTAATTTCGTAGTACCGACACCTATTATTTCTAAGGTTGTCTGGAAGAGGTCACTCAATAGAGACTGCGCCTATTGCTTGCCTGTAGGTACTTTATACTTATTATTTTCTGCACTGGTTTTATAGCGGTATGCAATAAATGCGTTTGTATTGTATTGTTCTTAGAACAAAACGTTCAATGCCTCATTATAGTTTTGTATTACCTATATTACAAGCTTTTATTTACTTTCACCTGTCCCGTTGTCTGTCTGTCTTTCTCTGTCTGTAATCAAATCTTGCAAGTTAAATTTATCCACTTCCCGGTTTCCGATTGAGCTGAAATTTTGCACGAATATGCAAATCGCGTGACAATGCAATATTATGATGACGTGGAGGTGATCTGATGATGTTGCTGAGGTGGCCATAGGAACTATGTTAATAAAACCCATAACCCCATCGAGTTTGGGCTCGTTAGAATCGTCTCAATGACTAGTTGATGACGGTATAAAGAAAAGTACAGTCGGCAATAAAAGCTTGTACCAAAAATGTAATTTTTGATAGAAACTTATATTGTATTATACGAGTAAAATACATTTTTAAGTGTTTGAACGCCTTGCGGGTTAAGTGCCTATTAAGAATAGGCAATAATAACGCATAAGTTGTTTTCAGTAGGAATATTTAATTATATGGTCTTCGACTATCGCAAAGCAGACAATATGGAAACTTTCTTCTATTTTCACACATATTTAATAATCTCTGCTTTCCAACGTATTGAACCAAATTCGCCGTAAATTTTCTAAATAAGTAAAGTAGGTAGGTACTTATGTATTGTACGCAACCAGGGGGCCTAGACAAGGTTACAGTCGACAAGCGCTAACGCCAATAGAAACTAACAAAATATATGGGAATGACAGATGTTAACGAAAAGTGTTTCGTCGGCATCTGTCATTCCCCTACATTTTATTAGTTTCTATTGGCGTTAGCGCTTGTCGATTGTAACCTGTCTACGGCCCCTGGTATTACCGACACGCGCTAACTCATTATCAGGAGCCTATCTGTAACGAATTCATCGGAAACGACTTCATAATATCTTCAAAGTAATATTTGCCTACGTGATGAATGTTGCGTCTATTCAAGTACTTGAAGCCAAATTGAGAACAAAAACAAATGATGATCAAATCGGTATTAAAAACGAATAATTCTATTCATGCTGGGAGTCGAAACAGTAAGAAGAGACATTCTCAGAATTCAACCCACGCAGACACAATTAACATACACAATTAAGTGCTTATTTATTTGCATAGACGTAATGATATAATAAAGCGTTTTGATTTTACTGCAGTCGTTCGAATAAAAACAGATGTGTGTTCAATCCCATTCAAATAATGTACAATTAAAATTGGCTTTTTTCAGCTGGCGATGTGGGTCAAGAGTACCTACATTCGTTTTGAGCAATGCGTTGCGTTTGCTTTATCGTGTAATTTTATGCCCACTGCTGCTGATGTTAAGATCAGACTACGAGATAATGTAGGTACAATTAATTATGCATAATTTTGATAGGTGGATATTCACTTCACCTTAATAAGGACCCTAGGTGCGTAACAGTGTCTAATATTGCAAGTCGATTTCCATCCACTTTCGTTAGTCCCATTGACAACAAATACGAGATTTTTTTTAACTTATTGTACACACAAAGTAATATTTTTGGTGCGAATCACTGTGTAAGGATTGTTTATGCTCAATTTTTTTATCGATGTAAATTACGCTTGGTTGGCAAAGGTTCATTATCAACAAGAAGTATAGCGTCTACAGTTTAAGATTTTTTTCCTTCAACTTAATTTTATTAATTCAAAATAATTGGTGCACATTTTTCAAGTGTTGCTTGCTAAGCGGAATGGAGTATTTTTCATTCATTTTCAAAGTTCTGAAATCGTCTGTATATTCGAGACTTCAATGTATGGGCAGGTACGCCCCGTTGCCGTCCAGACAGCGGCCTTAGACTTAAGGAATGTAGGTAATTTATTGCACCTACTTCTAAAAAGTTTATTTACAGACGTGCGTTCCGTGTTTGAGCCATGTTCTTGTAGTTAACAGGCTTAGACAAACGTTACTTTACTGACCTACCTGTTACAGCTATTTGATTAGCTGCTCATGTGCCAGCACGGGAGCTTCGGAAAGAGGCCGACGTATTTTACTGCGTTGCCTGATAACGTTTATTTATATTACCTACTATACTAGGTGCCCGCGCGGCTTCCTCCGCGTATTGCAAAGAACGCAGGCAAATCCGCGACTGCGAGATAAAAAAAACCGGCCAAGTGCGAGTCGGACTCGCGCACCGAGGGTTCCGTACAAACCTGTAGGTAAGTATATAAGTAATAACTTTAAAATTATTAAAAACCTTTTTATTATACGATGTAACTAAAAATTTACGGTCTTCGCAATTTTTCCTTTATCTGTGCTATAAGACGTTGCTTCGTACCAAATTTGTAGGTTTTGATTCCTTTGCGAGTAAAGAAAATTTGCGGCATAAACGGCTGTATCTTTTGATTGCGATGGCTTAGAAGTTTGATTTTTTCACAGCTCCAAGGTGCAGTAGACCTAAGTATTTAGTATAAATTTTAGCTTTTTACCTATACGCGTTCCTGAGAAAAAGGGTCTTGACAGACGGACGGACGGAAGGACAACAAAGTGATCCTATAAGGGTTCTGTTTTTCCTTTTGAGGTACTGAGGGAAATAGCCTATATCGATCCAGAAAGTTCATTCTACATGCAAGTGAAAGAATTTATGAACATACAAACTTATAATCGAACCAAGCTACAATCTCACAGATTTTTCCTCTTTATAATATTAGTAAGTATGACATGTATACACCGGTGGTGTAATCGAACACCAAACCTGTTAAAGTATACGAAGGAATGAGTGTCGTGGTACTGTGTTACACATATTTTAATATCAGAAAAGTATTCCCTTCACTAGGTACTAAAATTCAGTTAAAAGGATCATGTGCTGTGTATAACGTAGCACAAATTAACAGGATGCCACACGATGGAAGAATCTCTTTTCCTTATATTTTAACGGGTTTAAGTGTTTGGTTTGCGTTAGTTTAAAAGCTGCTATAGAATACTATAGCTATGGGAATATCTTCGTCCTTACACCGTTGCCTGACTACACTTCTCAAAGTTGGTGTAATGGAGTGGTGCCTACTGTAGAATAAG
The DNA here is from genome assembly GCA_947049275.1 of Epinotia bilunana. Classification (NCBI taxonomy): domain Eukaryota; kingdom Metazoa; phylum Arthropoda; class Insecta; order Lepidoptera; family Tortricidae; genus Epinotia; species Epinotia bilunana. The sequence goes on along the minus strand of OX346259.1, from coordinate 12,586,407 downwards.
TAGAACATACTCCGCCGCGAAGACCCAAGCTCTTAAATAGGTATACAACGATATTGATGTCAATATAGGTACGCAGCAATGTAGGTACGCAGTAATACACATAATACATATGTATGCATTAAGTGTATTATCTGCGTACCTACATGTATTGATTACATATTGTTCTAAGGTTTTAACGTACGGTACATGTTTTACAATTTATGATGCACTATTAATCACCATTAAACATGGTCTTAGAGCTTGATTAATCCCAGCAAGCAACCTGATAACCTGATTTCAAAAGAAGATATCAGTGATTTACGATGACGTCTATAAACCTAAGAGTAAAGATGTTTAAGTGGTTAAAAGCAATGAAAACAAAACATTGTAAGTTACTTCTAAGTAAATATATACATACATACATACATTCACGCCTTTATTCCCAAAAGGGGTAGGCAGAGCACATGAAACGTATGTTCCAGCGCCACTTCTAGCATAAATGTGGGTATAAAAGATCGACAAAATGTGATATTGCAAAATGTAATATATATTGTCGCATAATCCTACTTAAGGGGCTACCCGAGGTTTTCATCGATTTTTGGCAAGTTTTGAATCGTATCTCCTACCTACTTTTGAACTACAGATAGAATTATAAGTGAAACGGCTATCGGTCTTTTATCCCCATTTATATCTACCGGATTTAGAAAAAAATTAATACTTAATTTTGTATGATTTTTTTAAACATTGTCTAAAAACACTTATTTCTTATCTCTATCGACGTGAAAGATCTAATATATATAAAATCTGCATATTTGAATTCGTCTATGCATGACGTCTTTAAAAACACTAGACACGTTTTTAAAGACGTCATGCATAGACGATTTTCATTTTAAACTAATTAACACGAAAGTTATGGCCAGAAAATCAGTTTTTTGTTTTAAAATTGTTCCACTTTGATGCCAATTATCTCGAAAACAATGAACTTTGAAGTAAATATGGGATACTAGTATATTGCTTAAAGCCGTTGTTGTTAATATAATAACTATAATAAGCTACAAAAAACATTAGAAAACTAAGGGATTCAGATCGAAGGTCATTAGCGTATGGGAGCCCCTTAATATTATAAATGCGAAAGTTTGGAAGTTTGGATGTTTGCATGTTTAGATGTTTGTTACTTAATCACGCTTAAACGTCTCAACCGATCCATGAAAACATGTCACTCAACACAAAAGTAATTGGGTCATAACGGTCAGAAAAACAAAAGTCGACTTTCCTGTGTCAATATTTAATAGGTATATCTACTGGGTACCTATGTTTTATCGAAAAGAATTATAGAACAGGAGATGCCGTTTATGCCGATAAAGACTCCAACCAAAAATTAGGCTTTATAGCCGTTAACTTTGGCAATGTTCACAGAAAAGAAGCAAACTTAAATCTCTGTATGACGGTACCCACTAAAATATATTTATTTAAAAGTTTATTTAAAAGTACAAGATGATAACTGACATTAACTAAATTAAATTAAAACTAAGTTAAATCTAAAAAAGGCCCTCGAGGCATTGTACCGAGGATGCTGGCGGCATTTCCTCGCTGAATTGCAATGCTGATGCGTTGCGCGAGAAAGCCGCCAACTCTTCGGTCACCAGTTACGTCAACCAGACGTTTCGCGATTTCCGCAAATAACTTTTGCGCACTGGGACCCCACGGACCTAGGGTCTCGACGCCAAATGGTACAAAGTTGTACTCTCTGCCGAGGCCTCTATATTTAATGCATTACAGGTTTTTTTATTTAGATATAAATAATATGTTATGACGTCATGACTTATGGAAATCATGCTTCGTGCGATGGTCCTTCTTAAAACCGATGACTCAATCGACTGTTCATTTTGACTCTACATGTTATTCCAATGACTTGATGACACAATTACCGTGACCGCGTGTGACCCGGCCGTCATAGTCACAATAGGTATAGTTATCTCCTTCTCACGTCGCGTGTGCTTGGCAAATCAGTTGATTTTAAGCATAACTGTTTATTATATTGTCATGAAATAGACGTCAAATGGGGTTATAGGTACGCGGATTGCCTAGAACGCCAAATGACTTGTGTGTTGTTTTGCCCATATTGCAGTTTGACCACCGAGCATGCCTATAAAACGCAAAATGCCTACATCATTTTCGTCGTTTTATCTTTACGTTAGCGATGTCGACGGGGCTCCTATTCCTGGTCTGTTTGCCCTTCGGGCATCTGAGCGAACCTAACCTACCTATGAGTGGTCATTTTGCGTTTTAGGCACAATGCTCGGTGGTCAAACTGCAATGTAGGCAAAACAACACACTAGTAATTTCGCGTTCTAGTCAATCCGAGATCATCCGGTCAAATAGGCCAACGAGCGTGTTTTAAGATTATTTGAATAATGTGCATTATTTTGATTGTCATGCATTAATGAAATTCAGCATCTTACACATGTAGGTACCTACGCAAAAAAACAATGATGGTAGTAGTCGACACGGTCAAAAATTAAGGTCGTCTTCCCTGTTGTCAATAGTAATTATTATTAAACGAGCAAGCGAAGGGGACGAAGTCTCCGTGTCAGCTTGGACAACAATTCTTTCGTATGCCCGCCGGCGGCTGTCCGGCTGTTCTCCTCTACAGGCCGCATCTCTCAAACAATTCTCGTGAATTTTTGTGAGCAGATTCGATACCTAACTATATAGATTTCTTTGGCAATTCATATTTTCGAAGTAAAAAAAAACTATCGAAATAAAGTCAGGCGCGCGCTTTCTACAGCTCACAGAGCCACTAGTGTAAAATGGTTTATGGCATAAGATTATATAAGACAAGGCGCTGTGTATGTGGATTAAGTCGAACCAAAAAATCAGTTTTATAGAGCGCTTAACTTTGGCAATAAAAAGACACGAACCCAAACCGTCGTATGTCCCTCATATGGAGCGCTGTGCGTACGACCTACAAGTAAAAGCCTGTTGAAAAACAAACACTTTGTTTACCGCCATTTCCAAACAAGCTTATCAACAGTTTCCCGTCAACATCCTTATCGCATTGGCTGCACATCCGGTTGGCATTGAGCGAAAAGTTGAGAACGAACCGCAAGAAGTGACACAGTTGCCGTGGGAGAGTTGCATCAAGTGCTGATAATAGGCCAATGTAAACTGAGATTTCATTAATTTCAATACATATCTACATAATGTCTCTTCTGTTTTTAAACTAATTAGTGTAATTCCTAAAAAACCGTGAATATATCCACCCAGGCACACGGAGAGTTACGTTTTTAATGAAGAACGTTATTTTCAGAAGTACAATGTCAGTTACGTTTTCTTGTTTAAAGAAGTTATTTTAGCAATTCTAAAACTCAAAACATTTTTGAGTACGTAGATAATATTTGGGATTATATCGAAAGCTCTGCATTACATTTTTAAGCCATAAGTATTTTATAGGAAAATTCAGCAACTAAATATGTAGTTGGCGTAATTATAACAGCTAAAATAAAATAATGCCAGGAAGAAGAATTAGTTGCATGTCAAAACAAGTGTCATTAAGTACAACAATTCCATGATCGCGGGCAAATTCAATACGCATCCAAAAAGTTAAAAGGTTAACCGGCCGTTATATTACGGTAACTGTTGCTTTAAATACGCCTCAGTTTATAATAGCTGGCTATAATGTATGCAAACTATTCCAGCTTGACTTATCTGACGCGCTAGCGCCGTATAACGTGAGAAAGATGCCATCAGATACATATAATATGTCTTGTTATGTTATACATACGTCAGTCATAACATAAGGCTATGTTCTGGCATGGTGGACCAAGATAGATTTTTCAACGAACATAGATTTTGGCATTATTGTTTACTATTACCTACTTCGCTTTTTAGGGTTTCGTACCTCAAAAGGAAAAAACGGAACCCTTATAGGATCACTTTGTTGACCGTCTGTCTGTCTGTCTGTCATGACTCTTTATCTCGGGAACGCGTGGAGGTATCGAGCTGAAATTAAAACCATATACTCAAGTACTACAGTCCCTTGAAGCTGTTAAAAAATCAAACTTCTTAGTTAACAGCCGTTTAGGCCGCAAAAAACGTAGGTATAATTGAACACTCTCAGGGAATCAAAATTTATAGGGTACCTACTTTCCGTTGACCTAGAACTATGAAAATCGGCAAGTATAATATCGCCTTATACTAAAAGTTCAGGGAAAAATCCGAAAACTATACATTTGTAATAAAGTGCGGAACCCTCGGTGGGCGAGTCCGACTCGCACTAGTCCGGTTTTTTCAATTTATTTCACCTTTGCCGATATTTGTTTACAAAACGCATTGATGTCTTTGCTACAAGAAATCACTATAAATGTGACGTCACAACTATGGACTAACATGTAGGTAAGTTACAGTACATGTCTGACTCTGGCTCTCATTTGTGATTTCAGTAATGGCTCTTATTTCAGTTGACATTAATCTTTACCAAAAAGGATCCATTGACGTCATAAATCATTATGCGGAAAGGAACCAAAGTGGGAATTAAAATAAAAGCACCATCCAATTATCATGTAATGAACTAGTTACGCATAATACGCAATTCATCGTTCCCCGAAGCGCACCACCACCACAAACCATCAATTTGCGACAACCATCAGGTGTAATCTGCAGGTTGCAACATGCAATCCTTGCCATGTGGAGTGCGACAGCAGCGATACGGTTAACCGTAACCGTTCGACCGCTCATTGGTAACGGGAGAGCGATTTAGATTACCTACTATTTTTGTCTATGGACCAGTTGGAGTAACCGCATGTTTGTGCAAGGGGAGCGCGTATGCTTGCGATTTCCTCGGCGTTAAACTATTCCGTTTTTTTTACTCTATCATAAGTCATAAGTCATTTATTAATAATATTCAAAATATTACATCTCATATCTAATTACCTTTAGGAAAGAATACCAGTAAAATGTAAATATACTGCACGAGTCTAGGACATTGGTACATTGGCTTTGGAATATATCAGCGTATGGTCTCTACGGATGTTCTTCGGATAGTGGACAGGATTATTATGAGGGGCAAAGTTGAGGGTCAGAGGTATCGGGGCAGGCCACCCGCTTCATGGAGCACAAAAATTACTGTATCCTTGCAACTACATCTGCATACATAAAGCGGGTGATAGGAGCGTGCTGAGCCTATGGAGAAATATGGTCATCAAGAATAGGTCATGATGTCACGATCCTCGGCATTGAGGGAAACTGCTAAAATGATCTGACCCAACTCTATTTATTGCTGTTAGAGCGTGCTGATAATTTTGCGCACTGTATCGTGACAGTAATTATTGCAGCTGACTGTAACTATGGCACTCCCGACATAGTATGCAAAATGTGGATATTTTAGGCACAGTCTAAAAAGACTCATGGAACATGCAAATTACTTCCTTAGTATATTTTGTCTCCAGCGGACTCCAAGTTGAGTACCTACCTATAAGCAAAGAACACCCTATAAGCTGATACAATAAGATTAGATTAGAACGCAAGAGCAAACAATAAGGTCAGAATGTCGTTCGAAAGTCGAAGTCGCTCCATCAGGCAGATTGCACAGCAGAGTTAATACTTATTTAATCTGTGAAACGGTGAGAGTCACATAACCTTGATGCGAGCCGAAGAAAGCGTCATTTTAGCAAATAGGTAATATAGGAGAAAACTACCTCGTGAATCTAAATCGGAGACTATGTTCGGAATTCGGAAAAGTAAAAGGATTGTAGGTTGGTCACGGCCGTCATTTGTTTATCGTGCGTATCATTCTGATGTGTTGATTATAATATTTATAATCTATGTAGGGGTAAAGCCGTTATTTCTTGTTCCTGATTAAGCAGTTTAACTCGTCCACATTTTAATCACTTCCAGTGTGTTACGAATATTAGTAATCCATTTATATAGCTAATTGGCGTAACACACTGGAAGTGATTAAAATGTGGACGAGTTAAAATAAGTAGTTAAATTAAGTAATCAGGAACAAGAAATAACGGCCTTACCCGTAGATGAATACATCCGCATTCGCGTTAAGTTTAGCGTAGTGTAACTTGTTTGGAACTTTTTCAGGTAATTAGATTAGCATTTTTTTTTTTCTTTTTAACTAAGATGTAAAATGTATGTACATATTGTCGTGACATGCATCAAAGATGACCATTTTGTTGTCTAAGACTAGCTAACTACCGAAGCTTATTTTAAACTGCATAATGTATTTGGATGAAAGTACCTAGTGTAAACTGTGTAGGTAGAGATGTGATAATGTGGTGTGTGGTATGTACCTACTCACAAAAAAAAAGTTGGTTATGATACGTAAGGCGATAATAATGGGTACTTTACAGTCTACATTCTTCCAACGATTAACTCGGAAACTCGTGACGCTACATTACACATCTCCTAATTTACCGATTACGTAGACTTGCTTGCCAATAAAGCGTGCCTAAAACGTTTTTATCCAAATCAAGTAATCGTAGTCATAACTCGCAAGCCACCAATCATGCATATAGTATCCTTGACATTTCCTATTTTGTGTTACTTCCTATTTGCCGAGTTAGTGATATAACAATCAAGTATTTAATTCTAGTAACAAAGCAACTACTGGTCAAAGGCTCATGTTTACAAACACGTTTCACAAACGTAATGAATACTTAATTATAAAAAAAAACCGGCCAAGTGCGAGTCGGACTCGCGCACCGAGGGTTCCGTAAAATTTACGGTTTCCGCAATTTTTCCTTTATCTGTGCTATAAGAAGTTACTTCGTACCAAATTTCAAGATTCTGAGTTCACGGGAAGTACCCTGTAGGTTTTGATTCCCTCGCGAGTTTCGAAAATATGCAGCACAAACGGCTGTATCTTTTGATTGCGTTGGCTTAGAAGTTTGATTTTTAACAGCTCCAAGAGACAGTGGACCTGAGTATTTGTTATAAATTTTAGCTTGATACCTCCACGCGTTCCTGAGAAAAAAGGTCTTGACAGACGGACGGACGGACAACAAAGTGATCCTATAAGGGTTCCGTTTTTTCCTTTTGTGGTACGTATCTTAAAAACATTTTTTCACTCTTGTAACTGTTATACAACAACTTTAAACTCATGTAATCTGTTTGAGTACAACAGTCAAATACGAGATAATCAATGTGTAATCGTTGCCTCAATAACTGGTATTAGATTAACGTTCACGCAAGTGACAAACCAATACATTTTCACATTACCGGAGCTAAATGATGCGACCGACGCCGTTTCTTATAAGCAGATACGGAACGCACGCATGATATCCTAGGGATCTATTTCACAGATCATATCGTATTGAATAGGAACTGAATTTGTATTCGTCGCGGGCTTATTCACAGGCTAGGCTCGGCACGCTCAACCAGTACACTGAGCAGTTTCAAATTCAATACATAAGGTGGAATAGATCCCCTACTTATAATAGCTAAATAGCGCTTGTATTGGTAAAAAATACGCTACATCTGCTCTAGTAACGACGGCCGTGATCGTTTTCACGGTACATAGCGTTTTGTTTTTGCTTTCGTCTGTTACTATTTGTCATTTGGTGTCTGTAGCATGTGCAGACATGCGTGTTTTTTTGCGCCCGCGGTCGCATATACCGAGGTACAATATATAGATATATGCGTCTGGTTTGCCAGTTATAGCTACTCTGGCTATAGTGGTATCAAACACTAATGGATTTATTTGAAAGTAAATCGCATAGGCTTTCACCTCATTTGGAAATCTTCCGTACAAAAGCAAATAACGTTTTTTGCAAAACTACGTCCAAACATCGGCCCCATCCAGAGCCATCAATTCACATGTGCACTCGTCACTGGCTTTCGCAACTTCATCTAACCGATCCGTTAGTGCACAAACCACCGTTACAGTGATGGCTAAGATATTAGATATTTCGTAACACTCGGACATTTAAGATAAGGGGGATCTCTTTATCTCCGCACAATGCATGGTTAATCTATAGAGCGTGTTTCCGAGCCGATTATGGTTTTTATCGAAGGCTGTAGGATGTTACAATTTTTATTGCAGTATTATGTTCTGTTTATAATTTGCAACCGTGTTTCGTCAGCAAGTTACGTTACTCAGTGGGTTCACACCAAAAATTCAAAGCCAGCATTCTTAAGCTTACCGTTGTCGATTCACTTGACTGACACATAGATTTTTCGAAAATGTTATGGCCTTAATTTGTCAACAATTTAATTTGTGTATCATATACAGAATATGACCCATACAAATTATACAGTGTGTTACCGGCAGGCATACATTTATTAAACTGATAAATAATATGGTCCATTAGCAATTGTTTGCATACCCCAGCAAATCATAATTATGTAAATGAACTGCACAAAAAAAGTAGATTTAGATTTATTTATTTCGAGATAAAAATTACAATGTAGATTCGCATACAATGTCAAAATTATAAGAATCCTTATCACGAATAATATTCAAAATGTCAATACAGAAAGTGGAAATAGTATCTCGGATTACGGATTGTCATTTAACAACTAATCGATAATTAATTTTATTATAAACAAATATAAACAATGTCAATTTACGTGTAATTGTAATCAATTTCAATGTAGAATATACAATATAAATGTGGCAACTTTAGCACCGTCTGGTGGACTCCTCTGGAGACCTCTGGAGGACTGACAGACTTAGGTTTACTCTCTTTTCAATTAAATGACTAAATGATGCCACATGTATCATACTGTTGTTACATGACGTAAAGATACCTGCCCATACTTTTGACCGAAAGTAAAGGATTTCTAAACTTTCGGCCATTTTTTTTTTTCTTTTGTTCAGAACAAACTTCTCGACCTGCTGAAATGCATTTTATCATTTCGTCATGAGACGTTTATTGGGAGTGGTTACAGTCTAAGAGCTGTCATTTACACTTACTATCCTGTGTGCTTTCCTGTACCTACATTGCTGGCCATTTATTTTTTGTTACATAATTTAAGATGTCGGAATTTTAGTTAATTAATTGAATTAAAGTCATGGTTTAGTTCAAGAACTACGTAAATTTACCCTACTTTTAAAAAAACCTACTTGCTGGTAAACGCACTGTATATGTTGGTAACTTTTGTTACACATTCATTGTAATCCTACTAATATTATAAATGCGAAAGTTTGGATGTTTAGATGTTTGTTACTCAATCACGCTTAAACGGCTTAACTGATTTGGATGAAATTTTGCACGAAGATAGTTTATAGCCTGGATTAAAATTTAGGATAGTTTTTATCCCGGTTGCACGCAGACGAAGTTGCGGGCGGAAGCTAGTAAATAAATAAAATTAACATTTGCGGACGGAGCTTGTGCTATGGGTACTAGACGACGATAAACATGACTCGGGAACAAATGTTCACGCTACACTACAACATCGGTACGCTTACCATCATAGGCCGACCAAGTGTACGGCTTGAGTGTCTGCTTCGCTTCGAACGGGGCGTGCAGAGTGCATGCATATAAAACCAATCCAATGTATGTATGTGGACGCTCCACGCCCCGCTCGGAGCGTGTACTCAGGCCGTACATTTAAAAATAACACAACTAACAAACTCGTATTATTTGCACGTCTCATGAATAAAATTGGTAAATTTTCTAGATTTGCCTTCAGATCAAATTGCCTTCTCAGGATGATCACGATTTAAGCGTGAAGCGAACATTAACGCGCAGAATTAGACAATAATGATGATTCCCGTCCTCGCTGTAACGACTGTGATCAAATATGATGCGGACATTGCCGGCATATTTATTAACACGATTGGCGGCCGCGTCGGCATCGGCATTGGCTTAGGTCATGCATGTGTTAACTAACAATAACGTGTTGTCATTAGACTACAGTCTGTGTGGCGTACAGGTTGCAAGGATCTTGTGGGTTTTATTGTAAATACTGGATCGGTAGAAGGTAAAAGGCCGCAGTCCAACACGGTGGTAGAACAGATCAGCATAGCGCTATCCATCCAGCCCATGATGCTTTAGAAGTCGCAAAATACCGAAAGGCCTGGAAATCGGTCACCCAGGACAAGGTGCCACAGCGCTGAAGAGAACGAAGCACGGAGGAGGAATGTTTGTGGATCTTACATTAGCCAGCAGTTAGCCAAGCTGACGTAACTAATCAAGAGCTATTTTATTCCCTAACTCAGAATGAACAAAACATAAGTACGTACCTTTCCGTTTCCTTTAGATAATCTAGGTCAGTATTTGTTTAAAAAAAGTTAATATAGACTGACGTAAACGGAGATCGTAAAATAAAAACTGTTTTATATTTTCAAAGACACAGCAAAGTCTCACGATCTCGATCTAGATAGCAGGTGTGAAATTGCAGGAAAGCTGAAACAGAATGCTAACACTGACACTGACATTGGACACCGAACACTGGAGCCTGCGTGGTGTGACAGTTGATACGGCACGACCGTGTATTTGTGCAGTCAGTGCAGTCAAGTTAGCGCTTCTGAGGCTCTAGTATTAGTTTAGCTGTCAAATCCCATACGAATTGAGGGTAAAACGCAAACGCGATCGTAACGTTTTGTTTCGGTAAAACTTATACTAGAGCCTCTGAAGGTACCTACACTTCCGATAATTGCACGTGTAAATGGGCTTCGGAAACCACTTACCACGTGGCGAGCCGTAGGTACGTTTTTTCGTAACGTACGAAGGTACATCGACATAAACTTCCCAAATTAAACATTACTTACAATAAAATGTAATATTTACCTCTAATAAAAAGTTATGCCTATTAAAACGTCGACCGACTTACATAATGCGGTAAATTATTAATTATCTGTGGTAACATTTTAAAGATTTTTGGATGAATTTCATGGTAACGGAGAGCGGTGTCGAATTATGTAAATCGGTTTATTAACGCTACCATTACGGTAATGCATACCGCGCTTCGTAAATATTCCATTACACGATAAAATATGTTATACCGTAATAGTTATCTTCAGAGGATAGTGGATTTAGGTACTTATTTATAACTATAGTTTCCCGCGACTCCGTCCGCATGGAACTCGTTTATATCGTAGCTCAATACATAAACACTAAAAACTATCCTATGTCATTCCCCCGGATTCATACTATCTCCGTACCAAATTTCATCTCAATCGGTTTTGCGGTTTAAGCGTGAAGAGGTAACAGACAGACACTTCGCATTTATAATATTAGTATGGATTAGTATGGGTGGGTTGTTTGTCTGCAACGTCTGAAACTCTCACGTACGTAATGTCCTGTACCTGTAATTTAATGAAATATCTCTATATCGAGATTGCGCTATCCCACTCTGTAGACAGCATCACACGAACAGTGTACTGTTATCAAAGACGATAACACCCTCTAAAACATCCTAATTGGCTAAACACGTTAAAAAGCGAAAGCCGCGGCATCGGCTCGCCATCGACACTAATCTGCACGATCCAGAGATAAGCTCATGCCGCCCAATTAAAAAGCCTTAACCATCTTCAACGTTCACACACCCATACGTCCTTTTAGACCTGGGCAGTAATAGTGATGTGAAACAATGGGGCTCGTTCCGCTGCCGACTCTTGCGCAGCATTGCGCGCGTGCCTAGGAAACCCTATTGCACCAGCGAATTATAGTAATTGATGATTGGAATGCTAGGGATAGCGAGCTCTTTCTAACTAGGTATCTCATTTATCTGCAATGGTTACCGTGACTATCATTCTAGCGTTTTAAGGCAATTCCACTGCTGGAATGAGCAGAATGTGTCTTGCTTGAAAGTCAAAAACGAATCGTTTAGATTTTACGGAACAGTACCTAATGACGACAATTGAGTCCGGTTAAATATTTTGCTAATTCTGCTTTTACTAACAGTGTAAAAAAAAACATAATTATTTTTTACTTCATCTTCATTTCTTTTGACATTTTAGTAATCCCTCGATAGCAAATTGTTGAATAAAGATAAATAAATTATGAAAGACTTAACGTGTAAAGAAATATGCAAATATAATTTTAATCATTAAAACGCAATTTTAATCACCGTTAAAATAAGTAATTAAATGAGCTATATATCGCAGGCCATAAAACCAACGTAAATAAATGACATCGTTACTTAAATCACCTTTATAGGCCATTGTTATGAATACAGTTGCAAATCGTGCGAGTTTGTTTGGCTAAACAAATGAAGATAAACAAAGGTCTAGTCGACATTCGGACCCTGAGAAAATGGATGAATTTTAAGAATTGTATTATAACATTTCCCGTTCTGCTATTTAACGGTTTGCGTAGACCTGATGACGGTTGCCAACGGTAAAAAGAAATAGACAATGTTATGCTGTATTATTTTATGAAACAGCATTAGGTACCTACCTAATACGCTCAGATTTCTAACAATCAGGTAAGTTGTGTCCATACAAACCGGCCAAGCTAAGCTTTCGAAACGAACCTATGCAAGACTTAAGAGTCCGCAGTAAGCTCGATTCTATATACAACCGTAGTTACGCTCTCATTTTAAAACTACGTGTTGGATGGTAACGAAACTTTGCATGTACAATGAGATGATGTACTTATATCTATATCTTGTCAGTTTATGTAGCTTCAGATACCATAGTAAAAAAATACAGCGAATTTAAGTTTCTCATACAAAACTTGTTTTTGCTATATTTCATTTGTTTTATAAACAGGAACCATATAAACTATTACAGACATATATTGTGTCTGCAACGTTTCGTCACAATTCAACAGGTAGTTTTAAAATGAGAGCATAACTAAACTACGTTTGTATGGGAAGGTGAAATTCGGTCGAGCTTACACTGCCGCAAGCTGCTAAGTTTCAAAATTTTGTGGATAAAGCAGCCTTAGTCTGTGTGGTCCTACTGAATTGTATACCTACCTATCTCAAAACTGACAGCATTTGTCCTAACGACCAAGGTTCATATTTATACCTAGATACTTTTATCATGGTGGCAAACAAGCGCACGAACTGCCTGGTGGTAAGCGGAAACCGTTACCTATGGACGCGTGCAACTCCAGAGAAGTCACATGCGCATTACTAAGTTAATGTTAGCAGTCAAAAGCGAGGACAACAATCCAAAACATAACTTCTATACAAGCTTAGCTAATTTGCTGTTCTATTTCAATTTTACACCCTGTCGGTATATCTACATTGGGAGCTCAGGCGATTGATGAAACATGTATGTTATCATCCTTACATACATACATAGATTCACGACTTTATTCCCAAAAGGGGTAATAGGCAGACCACATGAAACTTACGTTCCAGTGCCATCATTATTAATTCAAATCAAACACGATAAAAGCACCTCTCCCTAGTATTAATAACTAGAACACACATGAACGTACATGTAATTTGGCCAGTAATTTTTGATTTAAATCACAGAATAGTAAAATTATACCCAATAAATGAATAAAATATATTCCACTATTAGGTCAATATTTGTCGTCGTATTCGTTGGGCTTTGGCTTCGTAATGGGAAAAATTGAAGCCGATCGGCTAGGAAAAACTAAATAAAATATACTCATTAATACATTGAGTATTAGAATTCGTTGTTTTCTCTTCTATTTCATACGAGGGTAATTTATATTTTACGGGTTTATAAAAGCTTAAAGAGAAATTGTAATATGGATGTTGATTGTTTTTCTTACGTAATTGAAAATAATTTCATCGAAGATGACTGCGTGGATAAATTTCATGCAATTCTTGCTCATCATGCTAGCTACAGACAGAATGAAGGTGTCAAATATAGGGGCATTTTTTTAACCTTGAGTTAATCGATAGTTTGTACGGAACCCTCGGTGCGCGAGTCAGACTCGCACTGGACCGGTTTTTTATTTGATTATTATGAGCGAGTGAAGCGAGCGAATGTATAATTCGACACGAGTCGGAAATCATCTTTACGCGCAACGTTTTACTATGCCTTGTGTGAGAAAATAGATTTAATGTTGAAATGTCAGTTTGTAAAATTGAAGAACCTAGGTAGATTGTCAGGTACCTACTTGTTATCTGGACCTGCATTTAACAACTTCTCCACATCTTTTGCTGTCGAGCTTATTCACTTAATTAACTTTTAACCATCGTATTGTGGTTTTGGAACACAATTTTGAGTAACTCAATATATAAAAACAACAAAAAGACGGACCGTCGAAAATTAAGTAATTTATTGACCAACTTCAAAATTCAAAAAGATTAATAAATAAATTTATACATTATTAGCAAACACCGGTTTGGCGGGGGCAAATCTGTACTGACGTTTAATAGTGCGAGGACACATTAAACTAATTTTATTAGTTGATATCGATAAAAATGACGTACAACCGTTGGGTAATTTCAAGAATTTGAATGAAGAAGAAAACAACATACACAAAAATAAACTTTTTGCGTAATTAACTTTTTAATATTTAATATAATTTTCATAATATACAATCAAAATTTTCTCCACATTTTCAGACTTTAATCTTCGTCGCCTGGGTGACAATATCCATTTTAGCCAACTAAATGACCTTTCTAGGTCAACTGTAGTAATTGGAGCAAATTCAAACAATTTATAGTATTGATGAATTTCTGCTATATGACTCAGTTCTATTTCTTTTCCCATAAGTATAAATGAAAGAGGTTTGCACATAGTTAAACGTATTCAAACTTAGCCATTAGTTTAGTTATGATAATGATGGTTAAAAATTTATTTTTATCGATGTCGATAAACTTAGTCGATTTTTAATGAATCACTAGCACTGGTACATTTTTGCCCCCGCCAAACCGGTGTTTGATTATTAGTATTTATGTACGCTTTATATGAAAGAAAAAGTGTAATTGAAATATTTGTAAAACTTTTCTCAAGTAAAAAAACTCTTTGCATCGGGCTGACGACGGATTTCAAAATTTAAAAAAAAATTAAAAGTAAAAAGCACTAGTGCGAAAAAGTGGCACTTTCCGCACGATTTGGGTGCTTGGAAAACGCTCTTTTCGAGCACATGCATTGTAAAATATAATTCAGACTTTCGAAGTTATTCTAAAATTTCGTTTGGGTAACTACTCATTATGCGATCAGTCAATGAACCGTTAAATTCATTCAATTTAAATAAAAACGTTCTCATTACGAGTTATCAAATCATAGACAATCAATAGCCATGCCGGAAGCTTGAACATTATGGGATTCCCGTTTCCGTTTTGGTTTCCGATGCCGTTCGGGATGGTTAGAGGGACTTTACTCATTACGGCATTATATTACAGTATACTACGTTTTGACTTATAAATTCACTGCTCTGGAAAATTTTCCTTGGAAAATGTTCCTTTTTAGGGTTACGTACCCAAAGGGTAAAAACGGGACCCTATTACTAAGGCTCCGCTGTCCGTCCGTCCGTCCGTCTGTCTATCCATCTGTCACCAGGCTGTATCTCATGAACCGTGAGAAATTTTCACAGATGACGTATTTCTGTTGCCGCTATAACAACAAAACCTACAAAACAGAATAAAGTAAATATTTAAGGGGGCTCCCATACAACAAACGTGATGTTTTTGCCGTTTTTAGGGTTTCGTAGTCAACAAGGAACCCTTATAGTTTCGCCATGTCCGTCCGACTGTCTGTCCGTCTACCGGCTTAGCTCACTAACCATGCCTACTAGAAAACTGTGATTCGGCATGGGTATATAAATCAATCACGCCGACATAACAGTACAATAGTATTAGGTTTAATTTCCAAAATATCGATCCTAGAAGAAAAATTGTTAGGACCAAACTTGTAGAGAATCAAATTTCCTACAATTTTTGTTGTCACGGTTTTACTGTAAAATCAAAAATGGTTGAGTTATTCAAGAAAAACCGTTTTTCGAATATACACAGGAGCCTGATTCAGTCGACTTTTTGAATTTACACTCGCAGTGACCCCTACCTACGAAAAAAAAAACCAAGAACAAATTAATCACGGGTCAAAATCTATAATGACTGAACTAGTGGGTACATACGGCAAACGTGACCAGCCCAGTCCCATTTGAGCCTTAGCAGTCTTAACTCTAACTTCGACAATGCCCGTTTTCGAGCGCTGTTTCGGATCCGATCCATCCTTTTCACTCCAAGTATGCTGCGCTCCATGGCCCTCTGGCAAACATTCAGTTTGGTCTTTTGCAACTCAGTCAGCGACCAGGTTTGGGCACCGTTAGTTATGTTTGGCAGTATACACATGTCAACGAGCCTCCGTTTGAGAGCCCACGGGAGATCACCCTTCATTAGCTCATAGACCAATAGCTCTTCCAAGCGTTTTGGATCCACCTTTCGATTTCTATATCCTGTGTCCTGTCTATGGTTGAAAGAGACTAATTGAGCTAGATAGCGGATACAAGTTAACATAGTGTATAGTCTGCCCATCTACTCGACCCTACGTTTCGTGCTGTTGGCCATTAACAGAGTTTTGGACCGGTTCATTTTGAGTCCAACCTGAAGACTTGCTGAGGAAAGGTCTTGAATCATGGACTCGAGTCCCGATGCTGTTGAAGAAAAAAGAACAATGTCGTCGGCAAAACGAACTACCAGGCGCTGAAAGACTTGCTCTAGTGTGCTGGTAAATAGATTGGGAGAAAGCGGGTCTCCTTGTTTGACGCCTCTTTCAATTATAAACGACTGACCAGCGTTGCCAGATGGTTACATTTCTTACATTTTTCGTAACTTTTCGTAACTTATGTAAGTAACATTTATTATTCAGGGAATTTTCGTAACATTAAGAGTAGGACTGACACCTTACTTATGTTAGTAAAAAAAAACCTACTCATACAAAAGTATTTCGTGGTCGGGACAGTATACGACGATTTATTTTATTATTTTTGAATTTGAGATATTTAATTTCAAACACGAACCGAACGTTCGTTACATCTCGATCTCTGTCACTCGACTCGCGCAAACTAAGACAATTTTAAGACGTGAGAATGAAAAACGTAACTTTTGCAGCAAAAATGCAACATTTCAAGAAACGAAACGTAACTTACGACTCAAGGGCCCTGGCAACACTGCGACTGACCCGAAACCTGTATTCGCGCAAATGGAAAGCCAATTTATGAAAGATTGTTGCATACGTTTCTTAAAATATCACGCCGTAAGCCTGCGAATGTCAAAAGACGCTTTGTATGGTCGTCGAACCACCTTTGGCCCTAATTATTAATTATTTATTTTACTCATATGGCATACTAGTTGCACCTACCGATCATCCTAAATACCATCTTGGAGGTGCCCGAGCATTGGATGACTCAGTTAATTTATGAAATTATGCCTATGTATACAATTCGTTTCTTGAATTACTAGCTGGCAGTTTCATAAAAAAAAGTATACTATTAATTATTACAAGGTTAGGTTAGGTACGCCAGTAGGTTAGTCGCGGAAGTGTGCGCGAGCGTTTCCGTGGCTCCGCCATAAAGCAGTGCGTAGAGAACCGTGGGGTTTTAAGGTCACAGCTCATTAGAGCCACCCGGCGCCCGACCCGCACCGCCTCGCCTCGTAAATGTACTAACTACGGAGTTGATGTAGTGAGCGCATGCCCGTACAAATCCATATAAAGAATACTAACCGCTCGAGGCAAGGCGGTGCGGGTCGGGCGCTGGGTGGCTCTAATGAGCTGTGACCTTTAGACGGTAGCCCGGTAGGTTAGTTGTCCTGGTTCCCCAGCCAGGCGGGATGCGTAAATGCGTTTTCACCTCACCAGATCGGAAAGGCTTAGGCACTTTATCACTCAAAATCTGCGCCCAAAAGTCCATTATATCCGCAAGCGTGGAGTGTTTTTCAATTTCATGAGAAGAGGTCATTATCCAGCGTTCAGATACACTTATGATGTTATGCTAATAATTCATTATTATTATTTATTATTTTGATAAAATTAAATTAATAATACTTAATCTTTGTAGAAAAAACTCATACTTACATTTAATTCTGTTTTGTTTTTTTTCCAGCCTATTTCACAACAAATAACTATTTCACACCTGCTATTCAGAAAAGACATATTGTTGCTCTCAAATGGGGGATCAAAAGTGTACTTTGTTCTCTGATCCCGCTATTCAGAAAATTGCCCTGAAATGAGGAATTTTAATTTTCCTCATAGAAAGTGTGAAAAACAGTACCTATGTGTTCCTTGGTAGCAAAATTATTTCCGTCTTGGGCGTAAACACTTGCATCCCAAGTCACGCTCAAGATTCTACTAGAAACCCTCGCTACACATAGAATTTTACTGTACTTAAAATCTATCGCTTCACTCAGAAATATATACGAGTATGTATACCGCCCACTCCGCAAATAAAACATTTTGCTCCCTTGAGACACAAACTACTATGTAATTCCTCACGTAAAAAATAGGTAGCCAGTAGGTAGCAGCGATTCCACTTGACTTTCCGCCACGCCAAAGCGCAGCCTTGCTTCTCACTGAAAGTCTTGTTTGTAATTAATCTTGTTTTCGCATAAAAGTCGTGCATACATAATAGCCAATATACCCATACGTTTTTAACCTATCATTAATGTGGTCTCGGCATCACGGTTACATGATGTAATGACATCATTAGACAATAATGTACACACTGACATCATTTTTATACTGATCGGTTAATCTGAAGTCCCGTTTGTAGAATGAGTGTTCAATGTTCATTTCACGTTTCACGGAAAGCAAACAATTTTGAATGTCAAACGGGAATTGTTGTGTCACCGTCGGCTGTTTCGGTGTCAATGTTCGAGCGATGGTAACTTTAGTACACGTATGTATATTTATGCATCAGTGTTTAATATTATCAATACTATCACTCATTGACTGTGAGCTGCAGAACTCGCCGGCCGGTCTTAAAAAAAATTTTTTTATTTTTATTTCGACAAAGTGAATCAGCAAAAAGAAAGACGGAATCCTTCTAATAAATGCGAAAGTTTAGATGTTTGTTACTCAATCACGCTTAAACGGCTGAACCGATTTGAATGAAATTTTGCACGAAGATAGTTTATAGCCTGGATTAAAATATAGGATAGTTTTTATCCCGAGTCCACGCAGACGAAGTCCACCGACAAGAGCCTCGCTCTTAAATAAGAAGAAAAATAAAAATTCAATGAGGTGAAATCTGTCCCAGTGGGATAAAGACTATCCTAAGCTGAAGCCAGAATAATGTTTTTTTTTCCGTTCATGGGAAGCTGAGATCCTTAGCGACAAAGTAATGTCTGGAATGATACTGGCTGGTTCTTTCTTTAACTAATTATAAGTATTAGGTATAGGTATAGATAGTTGACGTTTAACCTCAAATGAAGTCCGGTTCCGGTTTAGTCAAATTCGGCGTACCTAAATTACCTAAAAAGGAGCTGATACACTTGAGCATTCACTTGTAAGGGAACGTACCCATGCTACGTGACCCGCTCAGGAGGCGATGGGGGGTCTTCAAAATACCACGCTTGGTCACTGGTTTTCGTCACGTAGTCAATGTCATCTAGGAAAATCTCGAGGTTTTCGAGCTATATTCTAAGCTTATTCTTTTTTTCACTTGTAATTATAGGTATTAATAAAGACAAATATGAGCCAATGTTTTTGCAAAAAATGGTCTTAAACCATATTTATGAGTTACTAGGTGAAAACATGAGGGGGAGTCTTGGCATATACTACGGATGGTCACGACCGCCGCTTGACAGCCGCATGCCTGAATCACTACGCCGCCGTAGCTCACTTGTAATAAGCGTTTTAGCAAATGTGCAAGCTCACAAAATAAACAGGAGCGTTTTAGCGAGCCTTCTAGCGAAACGACAGTAACTTTGCTTCGAGCTATTTACCGAGAGAGCCGATCAATTTGAGTTTTGCTCCGCCTCCGCCCTCACCTCCCGCACAACATTTACTAGAGCGTTCGCTAAAATGATCGTGAAAATGTTTGTTGTTCGGTTTGACAAATTTAATTAAAAACTGTGAATGCTCGGTGTTCTGTTACATGTCTATCAGCACATTTAGGGTAAGGCCAGACGAGCGTAATTTGCGAGCTGTGAGTCGCGTAATTTTGGTTCGCCCATAGATTACGCGACTCACAGGTCACAAATTACGCTCGTCTGGCCTCACCCTTAGTGAAACTTGTAGGTCTATGGTCGTTTGCCTTTTTTTCGTTGACCAAGTGCCTGCGTCATAGCACAACAGTATCTACCCACGACAGTGTGACAGCTGTGACGCCTATGCCGCCTGCGAGTAAGTATTTTTACTAAAAAATCGACCAAGTGCGTGTTGGGCCACGCGCAGTGTAGGGTTCCGTAGTAGCCTGTCTTTCTTAGTTACACGGACACGCGCGCGCCAACTAAACGGTTGCATCGGCCGAATTTGTACGAAAGTTGGCCTTTCTAAGTACATTTTAAATTTTAAGTCGGTCGACTATTACTCGTTAACTAGTTATGCTTAGCCGTGATAGTTTTCCTTTTAAATTCATTATATTCACCTACTACTGCCACGATTTTTTTCACATTCCCAGTAGCATCCATTTAGCCGGCAGGGGGGGGGGACATTATGACTAACAAAAATTGGGCTTTAAAGCCCAATATCTCACATTAATCAATCGACGCGGCAGCATACCATTTATTTGTATCTCCAGCACAATTGTGCCTACATGACTAACTAGAGAAAATCAATGGCATTATGGGCTGTGGCGTGATTCACTTGGTAAGTGGGAGTGGGAGATCTTGCTAAGTGGAAAATGCCGGAAAAAATACCTCTGAATCCGAACGAGAATCTGATTGATTTCTAATCAAAAAGGAGTTCAATATCTAGGGGGAAATTAAGAGCCTGACGTGTGATGGACAGACCTACGGTATAAATACTCGTAGTCATCTTTAATACCAGACAAAGAGAATCTACGGTTCATCAATGCAGCAGAACATTATGCTAAATAGGTACCCGCAAAGCCTACACAAATTCTGCCTATAGATGGATAGAATGTAGGATGAGGCCCTGAAAATTGTGCGAACGGCCAATACTAAGTAGCGTGAAGGCAATGCAGCCAATGGTGCGCGTATACATTAATGGCTGTATTGTTTGTGACGATGTGTTTAGCCGTTAGCATCACAGGTCAGTTAGAGGATATTTTATATCTGGGGCCGAATTCTGAAACGCCTTTTCTCTCTTGCTTAAGCGCATAATCAACATAAAATGCAATTTCTTGTCCCAAATGGAGGCACTGGGTTGGCAAATAAACCACTACCTAACAGCAAATACACACTGTGCCCGAGTCGTATTAGAAGATACAAGTCTTTTTGTATTTACGTTTTGGTTTGATAACACATTTGTTATGACCGAACTCTAAACACAAGTAATAGTCCAGTAAATGAACTGACAACTCGTATGGAAAAAATGACAATTTTGGAAATAATTTATAATAGCTTATTTTTTATGTGTAACGGATATATTATCAATTAAATAGTTACCCAACGACAAAATCCGACAAAATTTCAGACATCAAAAAAATGATAAGTTAACTAACTTCTGAAAAGTCAGAAAAAATATTAGGTAATAAATATTTTTGTTTTTATTTTGGTTCATTTACATTTGCTCTATAATATTCAAGATAAATCGTATAAAAAAGACAATGCATGCTTCATTGAAATCTACATAATTACTTCCAGGTGGAAAGTTTGTCGGATTCTTGTATAAATCATCTTAGAATAACATTTTCAAATGAAATCAACAAAAAAAAACGCTATTATAAATTAATGTTTTTCAAAACCGTATTTTGCCTGGAGTACAAGCCGACTGCCGAAGATAGTAACCAATTACACTAAACAACAGTCGTAAGCCACTGCCACCGAAACTACCAATTTTGTCAAGCGATCAATCATAAATAGGTAATGTAAATTCTGTTGTGATCGTTCATAATGACTCTCTGTAAGCAGGTCAATGACTCTTGCGAAGTAATTACTCAGGAGAACCCACTTTGGGTCCACAAGCCGACAACCACGACTAGATACTACGAGTCTTGACTGCGACGAAACGGGATGGAATCCTAGTCACGGTCAGGAAAACTTTCGAAATAAAAAAGCTTCAGAGTTGTGCAAATTTACAAGCTTTAACGTAGCGTATTAGACACGTAACTTTTGTACCTCCAGGGGTCGTGCTTACATAAATCTTCGATTATCATTTGCAAATATAGCAGTATTTAAGAGTGGATAAACATTTAGGATGATTTGGCCTTCTTAGTGAAAAGCTTAATCATAACCAGCCACCAGTAGATAACTAACGCATAAGTAGTCCGTGAACTGTTTGGGCTCGTTTGAGTTGGGTTTAGCGACTGCCATTCTTTATTGATAATAAAGAATGGCAGTCGCACGGTTACAATTTTTCATTTCCATGTACAGTATAACAGTCAGTATAGGTAACATTAATATTTGTAGGTACGTTTTGCAAATTGCACGAACTGGTAAGTTGCGAATTTATTGCGATAGTTTTAATCGAACTAATTGGCTTTCGTCACATGTGTATGTGTATGTGCCATAAAACAATTAATATTTAAAAATGATAATTTGAATACGCAACGATTGCACGTAGGAAGGTAAAAGGTACTCATAGGTAAATGTCGCTAAATATTGATTTAAATACCCACAATCTGAGAATTGACGAATTGGCTATTTCTACATCGAATTTTGGAATATTGTTTTTTTTTCATCAATCATTATCATCACTAGGTAATAGGTGTTACGTACGTGTTAATTAAGATCAAACTTTAACTATAGCCCCGTCGCCCTGTTTTACAAAATAATTATATGTTCGCATAACAAAATAATTTTATGTTGGAATTTAAATGAGAATTTCATAAATCTAGTAGCTCTTAAAGTTATCAGTGGGAAAGATAACTACGCAAGTATAATGTAAGAGTTATAATTTGCCCGTATTTGAATGCCTCACTAATTACTACTGAGGTACTTGATACCTAGCCTAGCACAATGTTTCGCAAAGACTAACTGGACTGTAAGCTAACCACTTAATCTAGTTTTATGAATAGTGTGCAAATGTTGAGCAAGGTCAATATTTGAGAATTACACTATGGTAAAGCAAACGGTAATTTGAGGTTATATTTACCGCGCTACACGCGTAATTTCGGTATTTTGTGTTAGGTGAAGAAATGGTGTTTCCAAAGCGATAAGAAACAATGATTAAAATCACTACAGTAGTTTACAAATATTAACCACGTAGTTTTTCAAATCGGTTAAACAGCTACGAGTATAGTATATAGTGCCTAACTATGCGTGTAGATATCTAAATTATGCGTATTGCATTTCGTATCTAGTTTTCTTATCGTAACTTTAGGTCACGCGCGCTATTAACGTATTACCTACGTAATGTACTCTATTTCAATTAGAGATTACATAAAAAGACAAATGGCACCGTAGGTATAATAGTGTTTACGTTAGATTAACAATGCTAAAGTAGAAACTTGATTGACAACAGTTAAACACATATCAAATGTTAATCAGTGTCGCACACTCAATGTCTAACACACTTCTCACCTACCAAAGGTCGCACCGCACGGGGAATACTAGTATTACGACCACGATCTTTCATCTTAAATCTACAGTTAACAGCAACATTTTATGACAGCAGAATTCATAACCAAAATGAAGCGAGTGACCACAAGAGCGTGCTTAAGTTCATTGCTCCAGAGAGCCGGATACCGTAACTCGAATGTCCATAGACGCGTGTGAGAGATATGACTGAGGCTCTAGTAGAAGTTTTACCGAAACAAAACTTTACGATCGCGTTTACGTTTTACCCTCAATTTGTATGGAACTTGACAGCTTAACGCAAACGCGGTCGTAACGTTTTGTTTCGGTAAAACTTATACTAGAGCCTCTGACTTCCACACGTCTACGTCTTCTTCAATCTCGTTTGACACAAAACTACGTCAAAATATCAGAATAGGTTGTAAAGGTTTTTGCTGGCATCTGACGATTTGGAATAGGAGGGTATTTTAGTCTGACACAATATTTCTAGGTAAAAAAAAAACATTTGATCATACATATTGTTTCTCCTCTATGTGATAGATATGCCAACACATATGTAGGTAAATCATTTTAACTGTGATTGGTAAACAATAGTGCAAATGACAAGGGATGCCGATATTCCAAATTTGTACCAACGGATTCCAATTATTCCTAATGACTCATAAATATCGTATCATAAAACGTCAACCGCAGCTTGACACATCTTGAAATAGTATTTTTTTCAGGAACCAACAAGGATCAACGTCAAAGTTATTTATTCTTCAATTTAGGCATATTATTGCACCTATGATTGTCGATCTCTATCTGCGACTCCCCGTGCCCCAAACCTATTTGATTAGCATTTGACAAATCTGGGGCCAATTTAATTCTTAGATTACCTTTCCGACATCTGTCACGCGCCTCACAGTTTCAAAAAGACAATAATAACATTGAACATCATGTTATTTAAGTAGAAAAATATGATATGATTTACGGTCTGCGGGCGGGTCAAACATATTTAATTGGGTGCCACGTAGCAAACAGACCGAGAACTAGCAGCCTGCGCATGAGCACTAAGAAGGTTTAATTAGACAGACTGTCTGTCGGAGAATAAAGAGTTCCATCATAGAGTAAATTATTATATACTGAGTTCCATATTACGTTCCTATAACTAAAAATAATGATCTGACTGCCCTGCAGGTGAAAACATCGGATTTTTATCTCTATTTGAAAGGTTTAATTATCAAAAAGGGTTACCTATCTCAATCAGAAATGATTAACCAACTGTATCGTTTGTCCGAATTTTCATTTCGGCAAAAGGCCGTTTTTTCTCTGAAACTATGGAATTTCCACGATTATTATAAAACAGACCTATTAACGTAATGGTTCCCCACGGTAAGTATTTAAAAATAATCAAAAACTTTGCGGTCTTCGAGAAAACTGGATTTATGCCGAAATGAAAATGCGGACGAACTATACAGTTGGGAAATGAAATTTAGTGATTGCGATAGGTTACCATCAAAAAGCGTTAAATGAATTATGAAATTATTTTTTCTGCAGATTAATTCGGAATCTTGGTCTTCTGACAAAAGGTTCTTGTGGATATACTTTCTCTTTTCTATTCCCATTAAATCCTTACTAATATTATAAATGCGATAGTGTGTGTGTGTTTGTTTGTCCTTCTTTCACGTCGCAACGGAGCGTCGTATTGATGTGATTTTTTGTATGGAGATAGTTTAGAAGCTGGAGAGTGACATAGGCTACTTTTTCCAGCGGGAAAACATCTAATTCCCACGGGAAAATTCAATATGTTACATTTTCCTATAACCACGCGGGCGAAGCCGCGGGCATCAGCTAGTTTTATATTATTAAAGGATTAAATAGGTAAGCTACATAAGTATTACCATTAAAGGAAATTTTAGTTCCACTACACGCTGACGGCTAAGGTTAAGCTTGATTGCCACTCAGGTGTCTGCATTCATGGCACATAAACAAGTTTGACAATAAATTTTGATAGGTACAGTACAGGTACCTATATTATCAATATTATAATGAATAGCACCATAGTTAAGAAAAATATCCGTTCCAAAAGTTTAGGTTCCCATCGGTATTAACTACCTATTTTACGGTGTTGAAATACGTTTCTACAACCTCAAGTCTTCACGGTTCATCGGAACCATAGTCTCGGCAGGGTCAGGTGTCTAATCGGCGTCAAGCCAATTAGACAGGCTAATGAGAAAAGTTCATGAGCCCAGAGTACAGGTATAAAAACAGGTAAAGAGACAACTTTGCAACAG
Organism: Epinotia bilunana; assembly: GCA_947049275.1. Taxonomy (NCBI): domain Eukaryota; kingdom Metazoa; phylum Arthropoda; class Insecta; order Lepidoptera; family Tortricidae; genus Epinotia; species Epinotia bilunana. The sequence goes on along the minus strand of OX346259.1, from coordinate 12,560,683 downwards.
TCCTGATTAAATTCAATCTTATATCAATATCATAAAGACTTTGATAGGGAAAACTTTTCTCGATTCGCATAATATAATAATATGTATAAGATATTCTTCTAGATCTAGTCACGTGACACAGCAACGTTTACTTTTTCCCATCTCCGATTTCAGATGAGATGACCGACTCTTTGAACATAAAATGATTTCTATGTATTTAAGTAATTTATAAATATCAATTAAATATATCGTCATCTAGTACCCATATCAAAGGACTTGAAACAAGCCCAGTTGAACATACAGACAACCCAGGATCGCCCAACCTGGCGCATGAGAACGAGGAGGGCCGACCCCAAATAATGGGAAGAGGCACAGAAAGAAGAAGAAGAAGAAGACATCTAGTACCCATAACACAAGCCTTATTGAGCTTACCTTGGGGCTAGTTCGTCGTAGTATAAGGTTGTCCCCTAATTTTTATTTTATTTATTTGCGTGAAACTCGTTTATATCGTAGCTCCATACAAACTTTCACCCCCTTAGGGGATGATTATTGGGATAAAAACTATCCTATGTACTTCCCCGCGACTCAAACTATCTCTATACCAAATGTCATCCAAATCGGTTCAGCGGTATAAGCGTGAAGAGGTAACAGACAGACAGACAGATAAAAAAGTCAGACGGACAGACACTCGCCTTTGTAATATTAATATGGACAGTGTGGATAGATATTTTTGACATGGTTTTAAACAAATTTAGGAGTAGTACCTACTAAGACAATGGAACGCCTTTGTTGATAATAATTCAGGATCTAAACTTGAGGCTCTTGAGGTTTTTGATGGATTCGGCGAAACACTCATGTAGGTAGTGTACTGTGAGTGTAATTAAGAAATGCGGAAAGTTTAGGTACCTAAAGCATTAAAGGCAGCCGGATAAACGCCTTCTGAGTGGAACTCTGCTCGGCGAATCTACTTGTATACGTCATGAATCGGTTCACCGCTTCTACGATCTTTGATAAGGTCAAAAGGCCGAAGTACCCGACAACAATTAGCTACAGGTTAATAAGAAAAGTTCGACACATCGTGAATGAATCACTTCGAAATGAAATGTTTACAAGGTAGTTTACCCACGTAGAATTTATGGTGCCCTCACTTCTCGTTCCATCCTCCATTGCAGACATACCTAGGTACTTATAACATAAAACAACAGTGTTTTCTAAATCTAAAGTGTTAATGAGAACCATGTTGCGTCTCCTTGGTTTTGATCCGCCCGAGGTATTAGGTACAATTAACGCAGCGGAGTACGAGATAAAATTAACCACAGTCCAGCCCAAAAGTTATTTTTACCCCCGACGCTAAAAGAGTCATAGGTTTGACGTGTCTGTGTGTCTGTCTGTCGCTTCGTAGCTCCTAAACGAATGGACCGATTTTGATCCGTTTTTTTGCCCGAAAGCTGTCGTGATTCGTGTTCGACATGGTTCTTAGTTACGTTTATACAAAATCGGTTCAGTCGGTTCTGGGATATTGAACTTTTGAATGAAAAAGTCGGAGTTTTTGCAACTTTTCTGATTTGTTAACTTATATACTCATTAAAATATTTTTTTAAATCGCAGTAGTTTATACATACTTTACCTCTATTATATTAGCATATAATAATTATATATACATTCGGTAAAGATGTGTTCGAGGAGAGGGAACTGAGGGATGTCAGTCTCAAAGATGTCCTTCTGTTCTGCAGGAAAATAAGAAGAATGGAAGAGGATGCGTTTGATGTGGGATCGTCGCTGGGACAGTAACCTGAGGCTCCAAACTTAGGGAATAGGGCGGAATGAACGCGACAAGTGATCGACCGCCCGCCTGTTACCGGCCGGGCGTCCCTTCAGAATATCATCAATATCATCAGCATATAAGGTTCAGCAGTGCAGCATTAATAAATAAATAAATATTCGGCGGCAATCTCGCACAATTCGAAATAGCCCCATAGTGAGCTCAACTATTAGGCTTGTGTTATGGGAACTAGACGACGATGTATTGAATAGAAAACATCCAAGACTCAGAAACAAATATACATTCTCACATCACCAGGACCACGCGGGCCACAGCCCGGATGGCCCTAGGATGAATACACTCCTGTATTCATCCTAGGGCCATCCGGGCTGTGGCCCGGGCGCCAATCCGCCAGGGGCGGCTATAGGCGCCAATCCGCCAGAGGCGGTTATAGGCGCCACTGGCTAATTTTTGCCGGCGGTGAAACTTATTGGCCCGGGGCGCATAATTTCAAAATACGCCCCTGCACATCACACAAATATTTGCCCTTACCAGGATTCGAACCAAGGACCGTCACCTTCGTGTTACTACCTAGGCTAAACCGGTCGCCACGATAGCATGGATGTCGAACATATGTATAAAGCATTCTTCCTTTACTAGCAAGTACGTAAGTGCGAGTGGGACGAATTCTTTATGTCCGACATACATAAACCCGATACCCGATCATGCCAGGCAGATGACAAGCAAAGGTTTGATGAGCCAGATGAAAACAAACGATGCACTACGGGTGGAGCAGTATAAGTTGTATGGTACTGAGGATTAAATTGTATTACTGATGAGACAAAAAAAAATTATGTAACACATGTAAGCACGGATAGTAAAAAACGTTTTAAGGATTAGCTATGACTATATGTACTCGAAACCGGAGCTCATGTTTCAGGTTGTGAGAGCCTTTGTTAATGCCAGACTACCTATTCAATAATTAACAATTTACGCACAGTGTAGCCAATGGCATAGAATTACTATTCGTAGTTAAAATGGACGAAGGAAATACTTACCCGGTTTTAATTTCTTACAAGTAAATTATGTACCTACTTACAAGGCGAATTTTTATTTCGCTTCACTGGCTCCGAGACTAATTCTCTGATTCACATCCTTAAGGAGTTCGTTAACACGTACACCCATTGTTTTATTTTGGGAATTCACGGTGATTATGAGGGTTTATTTGTGCGTCTTCATAAGGTTAATAAACCTGTACTGATACAACCTTACGAACATTCTGTTTTGTGGTAAATACTTACATTGTAACATTCGCAACCACTAATTTTAAAACGACAAATTTGTTGAATGAAAATGCTGATTGATTCACCATCTTTGGTTGGCTATTGAGTTTTTCATTAAACGTGGCTATGGTAAAGCCGATGGGTTATTTTGTCTACTAATGTTCGTGCCTACTTAATTCGCATGTTGTACCTATCTGCTTAATCTAACTTTCTTTTTACTTTTACTTAAGTAATTTGAAGCTCATGACTTGCAAAGGGTATGAATAAACTTTGCATGGCGATGGTTAACGTAACTTGCATAGTTGTCACGTAACCTACTAATAGACGTTACGTTCATAGTTCTAAGGATTATTTTGGTAAGATTAGGTATCCTGAATTGCATGTTCAGCTTGTAAAAGATATCTAACAATTATTAGGACACTTCCGAAATCTCTCAGACATAGGTATCTATGTCTGAGAGATATATTATACTTATGGCAAAACCAATTGGAGATTTTTTGTGCATAAACCCGTATACCTACCATCCCTTCAACTAACTTACCCTACTCGCATAATAACTTCAGTAGACCTAATGTATTTTTGTAGAAGGCATTAGGTTAGGTTGGTTTTATAATCTGGAAAGTTTAAGGAAACAATGCATAGGGTCTATCGATACGTTCGGTCGAGAAAAAACATTCGCGCAGAAGTAATTGGGTCAGTTGGGTCTAAGAAGAGAGAACCTCTCAAAGCATATGCTTTGTTTCTTATTAGTATTACAACTGAAATAAAAACAAAACTTTAAGTTCCTATTTACCAGATATGTTTCGCATTTTGACTAATGTGCCCGTTACACTTTATTTATTGTTGTTAGACTGACCTTTACATATATTTGTATAAATAGTAAATAGATACAATTTCAAACGTTGTAAAATAACTAAGTAACGGTTGGAGTTGTGCCTAGATCTAATCTTTTTGTCGAACATTTTAATGTCAGTTTCAATATCTTGTTCGTCTCGTTCGTCTTTGACTTCGCCGCTAATTTGGATTTGGTTGAATTGATAGATGGTTTATAGATTTGATTTTATTGGCTAAAATGTGGGTAAATTTAAAAATCCGTGAAATAATGGAAGTTACGTAACATTAGGCCTTTCCACCAGTTTCAAGGTGTTATATAGAAACGCAACTTAACTTTAGAATAGTACATTGTTTAACGAGGGGCGTAAGTGGAATATTGCGAACAAGTCTTTTGATGACTCGAGTTTGCAATATTCTTACACCCGTGTTATACACAATGTTTTTCATCACATTTGCGAGGAAACAAATACATTTTAGGTGAAATTTATACAAATCGTAATAAAAACTGCCACATGGTAGTTGTCCATTTTGTTGAATTTGACGTGAGGCGCGTATGGCAAAGACCCTTCGGTATACAGCCACGATTTAAAAACACTTAAAAATATTTTACATAGATATTAAATAACTACATATTAAATCTGTAAATAATTCTGTTAAACATGTTTTAGTAGTGATTTTAAGTTTAAATTTATTTATAAATACGTTTTCAGACATCGTATTTGATATAAAACTTCTTTGCTTTGTAACTGCCGCATGAGTGACAGATACAATTTAAGAAAAAAACCATTACGCCCATGGGCGTAACATAGGCTATTACAGCTCTGTATGTCTGCGCATTATGAAGCCCGTTTCGAACAAGTGTGATGAAAAATATTATAAGTCGTTTAGATACCTACATTATATTGTTGAGATACATAGCTACATTAATATTCCTTTGAATAAAATTAAACGTTCGTAGGTAAAGTCGAGGGCATAAATATGTACACATTTTTGGACCTTATTCCAATACGGAATAAGTTGAAAAAATTTATGCATATTGGTGCGCTAAAGGGTCTGACATATTCCGTTTCTGAAACAGAGTTTTTCGATAACACTGACCAGTGCATAACATACGAAGTATAAAGGTGCTTCCTGCAACAGCCTGTTCAGAAACTCTTCTTCTACTCGTCTGGTTTAATTTGACCCACAGGTTCGTAATCTAAGGGCGGAGTTTTACCGGACCCCTTACAGCACGAGCACAGCGCAGCGGCCGGTAACCTTTGTGTATTATTGCTCCTCGGAATCACGATATTTTCCTTCGTGAACTCTACAGTTAAACTCATGACTCAGTTAACTGCAGTGCGGGGTTAATCGAAGTTTAATCACTGCTTAAACTGCTTTTTTATCTTATAGGTACCTACCAGTTTTAGTATCGACAAGTTAACATGATTTTACTTTGATATTTGCAATCAAATAATAGGGTCATATGATGAATTATCTTAAAATTACTCGGAAAAATCGCCTCACGTAGGTAGTCAAGAGATAAATAAATTCATCCTCAGCTTATTTAAAACCGATATAAAAAACGTCTACTTATTTAATATTCAACATCAAAAGACCCATAGAAATAACAGTGTCAACTTACCCAATAATACGGTACTCCACAAAAATACAGAAACTTCACTAAAACCCACTTTAGACACCGACCGACCAAACAACTAAGCACTCGAACACGCCCAGAGATTGCTTAAAAACTTTGAAAATAACCTTTTAGTTTATAAATTCGTTAGTTTCGATTTTTAAAGATTGTTATTCTTTTACCATGCTGCCGTTTGCTGCGACTGAGTTTGACTGAGCAGTCAGTCAGTGACACTGCGCATGGCGCCTTCCCTCTCTATCTGTGGTGTGGTGTATAGGAGTGAGGGAGCCGACTAATCATTGGAATGCATGAGTATATGTGTGGGCGGCCCATGGTTGTGTGGTGCAAGGGAAGGAGACGGGTAGTGTTTAGGGGTCCGATGGCAACGGCGCCTTGGAAATGCGAGGAAAATGAGGCGTTAAGGGGGAGTATCTACATTCGTGTATCTATTCTTCATCTTCTCATTCTAAGAAGCTAACATGGTAACAATTCCTTCAAACAAATCATCTCTGATCATCAAATCTAAGATGTGAAATACTAAGACAAGTGTGTCATGATGAGATACATAAATATACCACTGATAAGATTGTATTAACGGGCTCTATCCTCCCATCCATCTAGGCATAATCCAATATCTAAGAAGACATATAAATAATGTTATTAGCGACTAAGCAATAGGTAACATATTTTTCAACTTTTCTTTATAAATAAGTGATAGAGACAAGACATGAGTAAATATGTACATATTTACATCAACGTGTGAGTCATCCTATTCTGCGTAGACGATAAAACTTGGCTTTAGTTTCGTAATGTAAAGCAAATATTATCAGTCTTCCGCGTAAATGTAAACAAATGAGTAAACATATAATAAGTAATTAAATAAATGTCACAAACTTTAATTCTAGGCAGTTCAAAGTATCGGTGATATACCTTTAACCACCCCTTAACTAGCCTTTCAAGCCTACCCGTAACAAAAGCAACTCTGAGAGACTAGAATACAGTCTAAACTCGCTTGCTTCTGCAATACTATAAAAATGAAGTACAGTTAGTGAACGAAAGTTAGCCACAGGTGTAACTGGCAACGTCGCTTAACTAAAAGTTAGCTTTGAAGTTAGCGCGTAAGGTTAGTTTGCTAATAGTTGATTATGGGACGGGCGTGTCGCGTTAAAATGGATTTGTGAATGTTTTTCAATAATTGAAAGCTTTAATTGAATATTAAAGTGAAATAAAATGTCAGGGGGGAACTATATGTTGCAGCTGTACAATGTGTTTCACTCGGGGCAGGTAAGTTTGTTCATATTATTTTTAATGACACAATTTTGTAGGTATACTGTGTTTGTGGCTTTCGTTTACAATGCCAGCAACATTTGATTACGTACACAATTAAGAACTCGTGTATTATTTTCGACAAAACCTGCATAAAATAAAAATATTAGTACATAATCATTATTTTATTTTGAACTGGCTGATGCCCGCGGCTTCGCCCGCGTGGTTATAGGAAAATGTAGCATATTGCATTTTCCCGTGGGAATTAGATGTTTTCCCGCTGGAAAAAGTAACCTATGTCACTCTCCAGATTCTAAACTATCTGCATACAAAAAATCACATCAATACGACGCTCCGTTGCGCCGTGAAAGAAGGACAAACAAACACACACACTTTCGCATTTATAATATTAGTAAAGATATGGCGAGAACATTTTTTTTATTAATTTATCTTTTGAAAATAAAGTATTCTATTATGTTTAGTCCCTAAGACCCGTAAGTACCTTACAAATTTTAAACACCCGTGCACTCGCAATAATTGTATACTTTTCAAGAAAAGGCTCGTTGATATCTTTTGTATGGGAGCGCGAAAACGCTCCACTGAATCGTACGTCCGCAGGTCCCGTCAAAGAGTATAATATGTATATTTCCCGTTCTTATGCAAAAGGAATAAAATTACCAACACACTTTAGATTTTTACGGCTGAATGTGTTATGGAATGTGGCTAGCAAGTAGCAACCTATCACTGTGATATCACACTTTTCCATCTTACAATTGGTAGAAGTGGCACTAATAATAAACATTTAAATTAATTAATTTTTACGAAGTTGCGTACCACATCGTGAATTTATTTAAATGTGGACTAATATTTTCACACAGGACATACTTTTGTTCTGAGTACCAGTAGTAATCATAGTAAGCAGGGCAATTGCGTAACTTTTGTAGCGGACGCTTCAATTAATTGGATGACATTTGAATGAACTTATCTATTTAGCTAAATGTGATGAATTGGAATCGATTTGTATTTTATTAAGTTACCAATTATCATAAGTATTTGACGCGTATTCAAAACTTGTTCATACCTTTTTCAATATTTACATTATTTACTCAGCATATGGCCAAAAGTAATTATCACCCCACATTTTTCATACCAATAAATCAAAATCGAAGTTTTCCATCCTTTTTATAGGAACAACTGAATGTTTCAAACAATATGTGTTAGGTACCTATATTTTTATTGACGTTACTTAAAGATTGTTTGCTAGTGTAAATAGCTCAAGTCTTCTGGATATTTACTTAGTTACGTTTTTATATTTCACGTTATTGTGTATTTGCTGTAGTTGATAAATAAATAATAAGGCTGTCCATGTAGCAGCCTTCGCCTAATAATTACTTACATGACAAATGACGAGGCGCGCGAGAAATACAAAACCGATTGCAAATCCATACGTTTAGCTGAATGGATCCCTTTTTCTTCTACTAGCGAATACCAGCTCATGTCCGGGCCTGCTTTCCTGCTTAATTTCGTCCAATTTGCACGATCTTGGGCGTCCTCTTTGTAAGCCCAGTTTTTCTCATGTTAACCTTTAGGATTCATATTGGAATCCCTAATGACAAATGTTATTTTCAAAACGTAAATTGAATTACACGGTCACTTAACTTGTTTGCTTATAAGTACATACTCGTACCTACCTACCTAATTATTATTTATTTATTTACCTAAGTATATTATTTTCTAATTTAGCTGCCTTTATTAATATTACAATCCAGCATTACCAATAATAATATTTATAATTATAAGAATTTACTCGTATCTAGATATGTTTATGAAAATACTGATGTATTATAAAGTGTAATGTGATGTCAGGTGGAGCCTGGCAGCTTCTTCCAGCGGCTCACAGGCGGAGTGAAGACCGGCGTCATCCTCAAGGATGTCTCCTTCACCACCCATAGTGGAGAGGTCACCGCCATACTCGGCTCCAAAGGTAGGTTACTTACTTTTTACCAAGTCGCCGCCATCGCAACCATACGCATTTGCCATTCGAATTAATCTATAGGTACCTTAATCTATACTTACTTCAAGCATTTTTTGTAACGGCGATGGTGGGAAATAAGCGTACGACTCGCCTAATAGGTAGTAACGTAGTAAGTGGGCACCGTACCCTCTGGATACTTAAAACTGCATGCGTATTGCCGACCCTTAAAAGAGAGAATTCACCTTGATGGTCAATCACACATCAAGGAGTAACTTTAGAAACTTTACTCACAATCAGAAACACGAGAAATATACCTAAACTAAATACATACAGAGTAATTGGTTCATTTGGCTAAGATCTTTAGCCCGCCGAAGAGTTCATCAGCTAGTCTGCTCCAAAGAGCCAGATGAAATTCTTCTATATGTTCTTAGTCCTGCATTTATACTTATCTGCATACCATCTGAAATAAATGAAGCACTGACATGACTGATACGCGCCAACGACTTTACGAATAGACTTGTCAGATATTTTTGAACGCTTTGTAGGTACCTACTTACAGTAATGCAAATGAGTACGATGACTTTCATTGTCTTCAAGCATCCCCAAAAATGTATATCAGGGGGTGGTAATTGATTACTGTTTTTCAGGAAGCGGCAAACGCGCCCTCCTTGATGTGATCGCCCGGCGAGTGGCCTCCAAAGGCCACATTCTTCTAGAAGGAGTGCCTCTAGAAGAGGATCAGTTCAAGAGATCTTGCACTCTGGTCCGTCACTCCACGCGGTTGCTGCCCGGCCTCAGCGTCCAACAGACTCTCTCTTTGTCGCTGACTAAGGTAGCTTACCTTACTTGTAAGTTGGTATATTCAGCTACCGATGTTACAGCTCCAGCTATAGCTAGGTAATCTTCCGTCCACTGAAGACTTCCTTTTAACGGATAAAGATTTACGCTATGCTAGAGTCGTCTCGCGCGCACATATTACTAGGTATTTCAACTGGATGGTATCGGCGTACTGTACTATCCTTTTATATCCTATTTTACACTCGTCGCGTCGGTTTTAACCCTCCATTGTTCAACGGTCGTCTCGCTCATTGCTTACAGTTTAGTGTTCATTGAAGGTACCATCGCCTTTACCCAATGATTTAAATAAAGCACATACTCGTAGCCAAACTAGGAAACATTTCGTTCTCCACGTATTAAAAATAAATATTTCTTCTTTTCCAGTCCCTTACTGACTGTAAACACTATACCTACCTTGTTTCTGTCAAAAGTATTTGTAGAAGAATCATAAATATATAGTAATGTGTTTCTTTCAGGTTTCGGGCTATCTAAAGTCATCAAAAGTGAAGCAAGTCATGGCGGACTTAGCGCTGTCCCAGGTGGCACATAAATGTGTGACAACTCTAACGAAGAGCGAATACAGACGACTAGTTATCGGCGTGCAGCTCATCCGGGATCCACGTATGGATTAACAATATTTACTTGACAAATCTTAAAAAAAAAAACTCCGGCCAGTATTCGGACTAGCGGCATGCAGGCATATGCGGCCCGCCGCTCTAGCTAACTGAGCTATCGGAACAATCTGCTCGGTAGACAAAAAGATTTTCGATCGATTTTTTCCTTTTAATTAGAAATTTACAAGTTGCGTTAGCAGTTCGCATTTTTAGTATCTGCCGATTTTCTCTATTGATGCAAATGACTGTAACAAGCTTAAACATGTTTTCCAGTAATACTGCTGCTAGATGAACCGACATGGGACTTGGATCCTTTGAACACTTACCTCGTAATCTCCATACTGTCCAATGCTGCAAAGAAATACGCCACTGCCATCATACTGACCATGGAGAAACCGCGATCTGGTAAGAATGGCATAAAATAATAGAAAATAATTATCGTGCGTAAATAACATTCCGATAACATGAAATAGTTTTGTAAAACCTTCCACATTATTCTCCTATTGACGGTCGACAATTGAATAGTTTAACAAATGCGTTCAGTTCATGGTCTTTATTTGTTTTTGATCACGTTACCTATTAAGTCAATATTACCGTGCAGTGCACTCTCCTTCACTTTGCACGATTTCCATCAAATCGTCGCCCTTCGTCGTGAAAGGGTAGGATTAGGATGCCAACCTGACGGTATCGAGCTAGCTTCTTGGGCAAAACTTCAATATAACCATCCCTATAGGTATCTGATCTTTGTTCCAGACGTGTTCCCGTTCCTGGACCGCGTGGTGTACCTGTGTCTGGGGGACGTGGTGTACGCTGGACCCACCAGGAACCTCCTCGACTACTTCGGCAGCATCGGCTTCCCCTGCCCGCAGTTAGAAAACCCTCTGATGTACTATTGTAAGTTAGAAAACATAGAAACGAGGGGTCTAGAAGAGATTTATACAAAGAAAAGGTCAGTCTCAACCAAGGGGTTGAAAACGTAGAATGCTTCCTAGAAAATGCCTACACACTCTTCGACTCGAACCTAACCTAGGTTCCTCGTGTTAGTGCAGCGTAAGTTTCACGTTAGGGAGAGACTCTTCCAGTTTTCCCTAGTAGGTTTATAAGTAGTCCTTAGCGCGGAGAGAGAGCTGTTTTACAACAATGTCAGGGTAGAATCCAAGTTCGCTTAGTCCGTTGTCCAAATTTATCCTGTTCATTGTTCAACACCGATAAGCAGACACTTGTTTTTTTTTATCCAAGAAAGCAATATGAAAGACCGAATACTTACCGTCGGGGAACCCAAGTATGTATTCCATAGGAACTACACAACAAAAGTTCCATCCAGGGCTGAATGGGCCGAAGGTCTAGAACCACCGAGGTCTGGTATCGAAGACAGTATATGGTACACAGACGGATCTAAAATGGGATCCGGTACGGGAGCAGGCTTTTATCCGAATGACTACAGTAGTAGTATAAGCATGGGTAGTTTGGCAACCGTCTTCCAGGCGGAGACATACGCCATAATTGCCTGTGCACAGGAGAATATAGACAGGCAAACCAGAGGGCAGACCATCTATATACTCAGTGACAGTCAAGCGGCCCTTAAAGCGCTTACGGCGCCGAAAGTGGATTCTAGACTAGTCTATAATAGCGTCCAGGCACTGAACAAGCTTGGAAAGCACAATAAGGTGCAACTAGTTTGGATACCGGGGCAAGAGGGCTACATCGGCAACGAAAGAGCGGATGAGCTTGCAAGAGGGGGGGTCTACAAATCACTTTGTAGGTCCAGAACCATTTGTGGGACTCTCGCAGAGAACCATAACGTCGGCCTTTAAAGCCTACGCCAAAACCAAACACCAACACGAGTGGAGGAATGAAGCGGGCTTAAGGCACTCTAAGCTCTTCATAGAAGGAGTGGACTCAGGCTGGACTAACAAGTTCTGGAAATCCAGTAAGAAGCAACTCATACCTGGGGTGTTCACAGGTCACTTCGGGGTCAAGGATCTCTTGGCCAAGATGGGACTGTCGGATAGTTTAGACTGTGAATGTGTGGCGAGGAGGATGAGACCATGGAACACTTACTGTGTGAATGGCATGCCCTTGCCAGACAAAGAATGAATTACTTTGGTAACGACTATCCGCAACCAAAGGAATTCAATGTGCTCCCGCTGAGCTGCATCATCCGCTTTGTGGAAATGATGGAGCGAGCTTGGGAGTAGGCATAAAGGAGAGGGTAAATGCACAAAATATCCCGCTGGGTCGAAGTGCATCCGAAAGGGCCCTCATCTAGATAAGATAAGATAAGATACCGTCCGGGAAAGTTGTTCTAAAAATGAATAGCACACGGAACTAAAAATACGCAATCTACCTCAACGTAACGCTTTTATTACCTTAACGTTTCTTTTTCAGTGTGCCTATCGACAGTAGACCGACGCTCTCGAGAACGATTCATAGAGTCCAACCACCAGATCGCAGCCCTAGTGGAGAAGTTCAAGCTGGAAGGACAGGCCATCATGCAGGGCAACGTCAACGAGCATCGTATCATCAACCCCAATAAGATGCAGCTGGGATATGGGAAACCGAGTGGGGTCCGGGTTATATGGATGCTGTATGTGTAAGTACAAGTTTACCTCAAATATGTTTTTCTAGATAGATATTCCATCTTCAATATCGATCATCCAGGTCTCCCCTGTTTTTTATAATAAAACTTGTTTTTTCTGGTAATTTACAGGAGAATGCTGGCATCCATATTTAATTTAAAGAAAAATGGTATGAAGCAGATGTTCATGCGACTGTTTTCTTTGCCCTTGTATTTCTTGATATTGTGGGCCTTCTACTTCGAGGCTAAGGTAAAATATAAAACATTACACCGTCAAATGGGAAATGGGGATCGTGACTCGCATAGTTACTCGAATATAACATGAATCACGCAAACTAGAGGACGAGGTTATTCCTACAATAACTTCGTGTGGGTGAAAAAAGGTGGCTGAAGTAGGTAAGCACGCGTGTCCCAACTTATACCTTTAGATAGATTGTACCATAAACCCGGTTCGAAGCACCAAATTGTCTTCGAATTAGTTTCAATGTTATTTACATACTTGTGTCTCTTGCAGGACTATCAAAGGGCATTCATTACAAAAAGCGGGCTCATATTCAACGCGATGGTTGGCACTTACTTCATCAGCATTATGAACACAATATGTTTATGTAAGTTTCTCTTCCGTACTCCTCTCAATAATTCGTTTACAGGAACTATAACCTCGGATATATGCTATGTTATTTGACAACTAATAACTTTTACTAAGTATGTATGTTTGATTGCAGACGGCCCGTACAGGACGCGGTACTACCAGGAGTCCCAGGAAGGCCTGTATAGCGGGGCCAGCTTGCTTTTGTCCTGCAACCTGGTCTCTCTGCCCTTCTCTCTCATCAGCACTTTCGCGTCCGCGGCCATCATTTATCCGTGAGTGTATTTACTTTTCCTAGAAGCCGCTTTAGGGGGTGACCTCGCCACTGATCAAAATACCTACGCTGACGAACCTTAAACGCAGCAACATGTATGAAAAAGCATTAGCAGTATAGGTACGCAGCGTTGCGCGCCGGTGTGGCCGCTCTTTTATAATGGTGACTTTGTGAAGCTCATCACCGCGAAAAACGTCGATGTCGTTCGAAAAACTATCTACTTATATGTAAATAGGCTTCTTAGATTTAAGTTTCACGTCCGCACTAAAAATCAGCGCCCTGGCTTGCCGTGGTGTTTAGTCGGGACTCCATTTCATATCTTCTGTGTGGATATTTTCAGCAAAATAGGAGAACTTTGTGAAATCATTAGATCTAAATATTCTGATTTAGGTATTATTTTTCTTATTCAGTATACTAGCCGACCTGACGGAAGGCCTGGACTACCTGTACTTCTCGCTAGTTTTGTGGACATGCTACATATACGCGGAGCAGCAGGCCATGGCGGTGATGATGTTCGTGCGCAACGGCTTGATCGCAGCCATCGTCAACATCTACATCACCTGCGTCTACGTCATGCTGGCTAGCGGAGTGCTGAGGTACATTTGAAAAATATACGCTAGTCCCTTCATTTCACATGACAACGCTAGGCGTAAGAAACCTTAAAGACAGGGATGGATACCTTTCCTCAGTTAGGTACTTTGTGTTATTATCAAGCTGCCTGACTTTGGCACACTGGCAGACCCCGCATTTATCGAAACATATTTGACCAAAATAAGCAGGGCGTCATGCCTTTGGCCGTTCCTCTTGCATTATTATTAGAAACTTAAATAGCTCAATACAACTTCATCCTCAATACCTTATATTAATAACGTTTGCTCTCGCTCTGCAATCTTGAAATATGAATTCCAAGTGAAAACCTTAGCCTACTGTACCCTTATATTTATGTCAAAAAATCCACCTGCAAATATTAAAAAAACAGAACACTTATTTTTCAGATCCTACAAAGGCTTCGAAGACTGGCTCTTCTACCTAACCTACATAACTCACACGCGCTACGCATCCATTTTCCTGCATCGGAACGTGTTCAAACAGCCGCACTTCAACATCCTCCCATACAGCGACACAGAAAACTGTACGTCCATCACCAACCTCATACAGACGTCCACCAGTTCGAACACGAACTCAAACGCTAACTGCCGCTTCGCCAGCGGCAAAGCATTCCTCGCGGAAAGGTTCACGTCAAGGAATTTTAACGGCGACATTTATCAGACGGGAGATTTGAATATGGAATTCAATTTGGGAATCAGCTTCGCTTTTAGTGTTGGCATTATGCTGCTGAACAAGTTTCTGTATTTGATGCCTTTGCCTAGTTATATTAAAGATAAGTTTAGAGAATGATTTTAATGTTATTAATAATTTTAGAATGTTATTTTTATCCGTCCAATTATATTGTAATGTGATTAATTAAATTTTATGAATCCGAATATTTATGTTTTAATAAACCCCCTAACCAAGTAACGTACGCCGTAACCCCCTAACGTATAAGCAGTAGCCGGCAAACTTCTTGAGCATTAGATGACGTGTTGGGAAATGCGCATCCTACACTTACGATCAAAAAAAGGAACCCACGTGTATAAAATTACAAGATACACATTTCTTTGTGTCGTAATAATCTGTAGGTACGTGTAATTTTTAACTAATTACGCACTTTGGAATGTAATAAATAGAAAAAAATAACATAGTAGACCATTTGCTGTCGCACCTCCCGCCCCCTCCAATCAAAGGAAACCTAACGCGGGCCGTAGACGGGCAGCTTAGAGCAGTCGAGGTCTCATTTAATATGACTACTGCTCTAAGCAGTCCGTCTATGGCCCGCGTAAAATTCGCTTCTGCGCAGCCAAGGTCATCTGCTCATGTTGTTTGCCGCCTACTTGCACTATCCTTTTCTCGAAGCCATTCTGGGCATTTTCGATCCCCCTCTAACTTTGTTGTGGGAAAAACTTACCAATATTCAAGGGTTTCTAGAGATAAAAATATTAATGAATTCCTTTATTTCTCTAGGCTAAAATGGGTTGGAATAAATAAAGCTAAAATACTTAGGTAGGTACAATGTCTATTTCTATAACGATACTTAACTTACTTCTTATTTTAAGTCCTAAAATTATAATTCACACAAATTTAATATACAATTACTGTTATTGTTGTTTACTGTTTTGGCTGTCTATCTAGTAATCAGTCACTAGCGTTAACAGCTATTTCAAAATGAAAGCCTAATTTAATGAATTATTTGAGGCAGTCACAGACTAACACATCAATGACTTTAAATCAGTATGTATATCGGCGGCCGATCGTAAAATCCGCCAGATCCCGAAATTCCTAGGCATATCGTGAAACGCCGCCATTTCATGATTTGGCTGAGTGACATCCGCCATATCGTTCAAAATTCACCATTTAACGATTTGCCTAGTGACGTTTAGGCAGATCATGAACTTCCTAGGTATGTCATGAAACGCCCGCATTTCATGATTTGGCCAAGCCAGTGACGTTTAGGCTGATCATGAAAATCCTAGGCATATCACGAAACGCCGCCATATCGTTCAATACCCACCGTTATACGTAAGTAGGGTGTCCAAAATTGAAGTAGGTAAAAAAAAAAAAATAAGGAGTGCGGACTGATAATCACCAGCGAGTCGACGTGTATATTTCTGACATGTGAACCCTAACCTAACCGACCTAAGACAGAGTTCGCTTATGACAAGCCATTTTTGTCCGCCCAGATTATTGGCTCCCAACAAAAACGGCCGCCATCGCATACGCAGCGCCACCAGTGGCCAAGAAAGAAACTATTTTACTATTTGTCCGGTATAGTATGGAGCTAGGAATATCGACGAATGCGTTGCTCTAATCGATCTGCCGTATTGTTTATCAGGCACATCGTGATAAGCCTGGCCAACTTTTAGGCATATCATGAAATGGCGGCGTTTCACGATTAAAAACAAACACATTTATTAATATTTTTTCGGACTTCTCAGAAGCCAGTTAAATTGACATTTTTTGACGTCTGAAATTTTGTTAGAGTTTTTCTCTGGGTAACTATTTAATTGATAATATATCCGTTACATTGAAAAAAACAGTTGTTAAAAATTATACTTCTTAACGAAACAAATTATTTTATTAAATATTTTTGTTTGGCGTTAATTTAACGTGGAAGTTACCACGATCATATTTTAAACGATATGATACAGGCAAGCCTGCTTGCCCATTAGAGTGGTCCTAAGGCTGTAAGCCTTCCAAGAAAAATACAGAGAGGTCGCTACTAGTAGCGGCGACGAATGTGATTGAAAGATACGCTTCATCAGTCCCTGTCCTCGTAGCTCAGTGGCGTGAGCACTGTACCGGTAATACAGAGGTCACAGGTTCGAGTCCTGTCTAAGGCTTCAGACGCTGATGGTATATTTTTCCATTACATTCGTTCTCTGTATCATATCGATTATAAATTATTTCCAAAATTGTAATTTTTTCCATACAGGTTGTCAGTTCATTGACTGGACTATTTATGGTGCGAGTTTCTAGTGATTTAACTCTATTTCGTCTAGCAAAAAATTTACGTGAATAGGTCCTGCCGTGCTCAACACTTCATTCGCAGTGAAAGGGATAATAGTTTAAGTATCCCGCGTAAGTCAATAATAAAGTACATATTACACATTCAAGCATTAAAGAAAAACGAAATCGGTATTCAGGGATTCCGAGCTTTACCACTAACTTACTGTGACGAAATCTGATAAAAAGAACAAAGATTTGACTCACCCAAATACGTTTCTTCAACTAGGTATATTTAATTACTCTTAAACATAATCATAGCTTCACCTGGAAATAAATAACATTAATCCATACGAAAACGTATACGTCTAACTTTCAGTGTTAATAGCATTCGTTTAGGCATTGTGAAGTACATTAAATGTATGAAACTCTTTTGGATTTCTTTACTACTTTTCACAGTTACTTTCCAGCTTGTGCCTTCATTAATTAAACAAAAACCTGAATCATATTTTCCATCAAAAGTATCCTAACAACTCTATTGTCATCTATAGACATACATGGGCAGTACAAATGATGCAATTTGTCACACCAACTTGCTATAATTAGTATAAAAGGTATGTGTTGCTGTATTATTCCAACTATAGCAAGTTATTGTGACAAATTGCAAGGTGTGTAATAGCTAAGTGCACATTTACGTTCAACAAGGCATGCGTCATATTGCTGTCACACTTATTCCTACTTAGACTGAGACAGCTCTATGACGCATGCCTTGTTGAACGTGAAAGTGCACTGGTGTGTATTTAGCTAGGCTACATGTGAATGAATACATTTTTGAACAGCATAAAAATCGATTTGGAAGCTGAAGTTATAGTTGATATTAATTGATTTGGCCGAAGTGCTTCAAAGTAGTATTGAAAAAGCAACTCTACTGTGTAATGTATAAGATTCCAATTCCAATGACAGTTTTCTAAAAAGTCGGCCACATCAAATAATCTCAACCATAAATTGTACGTTGTTATGGTTATGTGGGTAGGTACACTCAGTATTTGCTAACATCGTCCGCGTGGTTTTTGGCCAGAGCCGCATCAGCTGCAACTGCATTTCTCATCCAAGTGTGAACTCGTCCATGCCTTTTGGATACGTGTATATCACGGTCTCAGTCTGTGTCTCGTTGTCATTCTCAGTTTGCTCAGGTATTCCATCTGGGAAGGAATAATTCAAAATAGACAAATAAAATTTATGAGCTGACGCGGGTTTTGAAAATTTTGCAAGGTTTAAGCTGCTTAATTTAATTAAAATATAACAGCCACATTATGATAAGGTTATCGCTGTTAAATCTCCCAAATGCTCCCAGACCTCATAAAGTCATAACACATCCTTTCCACACGCTATGCAAGAAAATTTATAGGAAATGAGTAGTTTGTTTTGATTAAAAATCGAATGTAAAAAAACAAATGCAACTCTGTTCTAATAGGGGTGTAAATGTTGAATTTTCCCGTAGAAGGATATAAATATTGACAAATGAAAAAAAAACTAAAACAGGGGATTAAATAATCACAAAGTTATAAGTGTCCTAGTTTTAAGAGGGGGGTATATTCTGTCCCTTTCCGCAAAACGCACCTTCATATGAAATGATTGTCATTTATTAGATTTCTCTCTCTAACAAGCAATAACGGTTGTAGCTTCGTAATTGTTTGAGATATCTGAATGGGATTTTCGTCACTAGGCATATTTTTTGCCTTGTTTCTTTTGGAGTTATAATAAATTGGGAGTCTACACCCGTATTTAAAAAGAATTACACTCCATTGAAGAGGACAGGTCCTTTTAATATGAAAACGTATACGAAATATAGAAAAAAATACTAAAGATGATTTCCGTACCTTCATAAAGGACTATAGTTTTGTTGATTTTCTGTATTGTTACCTGAAAAAAGGAAAAATAGTAATAATTAAATGATGATATTCTGCTACAAAATAAATTTACCTATAATAGGGGCATTTTGAACTTGAGCTAGCAAAGTTTCAATATATATATATTTACGGAATGGGCATAGTTCTCTTCAAAATTAAAATTTTAAATACTGGAAATTCAACATTGTGGACAGACTGTGTCATATTTAAGAAAAGATGAATCACGGAAGTTAGTCATAAACATTATATACTTACAGGAGAAAGAACAATCTCTCTATATTTCTTCAAATAGAGTTTCAAAGGTTCCACATAGTTGTCAAACCCCAATTGATTCATAGCAAAAAGCACATCTTCCCCATTGATGGTCTTCCGCTTCTCCACCTGGCATCGGTCACTGGCCTCGCTTGTGACAAATGAAATGAACTCTGAGATGCATTCTTGAACACATTCCCGAGCATCTTTCGCTATCTACAACAAATACATTTCTTAATAGGATTTCAAGTGGTAGATTGAGTCTCAAGGGAGCAAAATGATATTGTTTGACACAGTTCACAGTGAGGGTATATTAAATCTTGAGCGTAATAAGGGATTCAAGTGTTTCCCAAATTTTAAATAATGGTACTACCCAGTGGCACATACTTTTTGCACACCTTCTATGAGAAAAATTTAACATAAACAGGGAATGATATTCCCGGGAAGAAAAGTACAACTTTGACTATTGAAGTTAACAATTACTCTTTCCTGAAGAGCAGCTGAATTTTTATTATAAAATCATTTATTGAATAATGAGGGAAATAATATTACCTTTCCATTTTCTGGGATGGCTCGTTTCATAATCTTTGCAATATTAGCTATAGGCAGAAATCTGTCTTGCTCCCTGAGGGGCGCATGTTTACCCATACATGAGTCGGAATTGTTCTCTTCTTGATCTTAAACAAAAGCAATAAACAATACTGAAACAAATGCTGCCACATAGCTATTTTCCATTTGTTGGCCCGACCAACCATACAGACTGATGATAATTAATGTCCTTCCAGACATCTATTGATGATATCTTGACAATATTAATATATCGTTGGGTTAACATTCCTTGCATGGGCTTTTAGTGTGGCTTACAAAACTAAATTTGGTTTTAAACATACAACTGCAAGAGACAGTGAAACTGGCCGCTAGAGTTATATATATAAGTGTAGTAGTAGGAGAGCTTGGGCCGAGTTTTGCAGAACTGGCGTTTAGATCTTCGAGACGAGTGTGTTCGAAGTAATTGATGTATTGACAGCACAATCTTACTAGTATGTAAGTATGCAGCATGATTATTAGCAATTGTAGATACAGAGTGTATGGTTGAAGAATAGTAACAGTGTATTTGGACCAGGTACTTTTGTTCGTTGTATTGGTTATCAATATGTATTTGTTGAACAGGAGAAGGAACCCATACTCCTATTAAAACTTACTTACCGAGAACATCGTCTGAATTAACATAAGCCTCCTCGTCGACTAAATAGCCCCCATCTAATCGCACGAGCTCATTACCCAGTTCGTCACTCTCCATGTTCAAGTAAAATTATGCAGTGCGAGGTTAGATTAACACATCAACACTGCAATGTCGTTGTACGAGACTGCAGGAAACTGGCGACCAAAGATTATTCCGCGACTGATCACTTTATTAAGGGATTCTGTTGTAGAAATGTATTGCTACCAAAGCCAATTAATGATATAAAACTATGACCCGACGCACAAATCACACAACCTAAACAGTAATTTTGACATTGACATTCCTGTATCATGTATGGTATGACAGTTGTTTGACAGGCTAAACCTTGGAATAAGGATAAGCATGGAAACCGCGCTAAAATAGGTCGCAGAGACGTATACCTGTCCTGTACTTCCTTACGACATACTAACGCGGCAGAAGAGATGTGTATGCATTTGTTATTCCTTAATTGTGTAGGTTGTCACAAGTTTTATGCAAGATTGGTCTTTGCTAGGGATGTTACTGTGTCGACTTGTTTATCGATAAATAATACAAACTAAATTGTAATTATATATTTATAGTTTAATAAATAATACACTGTGTAAAAACGGTTTCCTTCAGTCGTTATAAAAATAAAATGCATAATTGTAAGTAGCATACTTCCAGAAATCATACTAAACTATTATCATAAGTAGACGCTACACGAGCGAAATCGGCAGGCCAGCATGCAGTCCTAGCTGAAGCGTAATTTGGCACGTATCGGAAGCACGGCTTCCAACCAAATCAAGGTGGTTTCTATGGAGTACCATACTAGATTTCTCTGCATGCTAGGATCACTTCTTTGTCTTATTTATAATCTTTTTTCTCAGGAACGCGTGGAGGTATAAAATTGAAATCTAAATCAAATACTTAAATACAATCTCTTTGATCTCAGCTAAAATCGAACTTCTAAGTAAAGATGCTAAAATATACGGCCGTAGGTATATATACCTACGGCCATATTTTGCCGCATATTGCCAAAGAGTAAGATTGCAATTCATCTGGTCTATGTAAAAACATTACTCACTCATACTTCTTCTAGGTGTAACATTCATATTTATGTACGTCTTTGTAATGGCAGACAAATAGAATGTGGGAAAAGCATCTGCTTTGAGTCGTCTCCATTTATATTTCGCATGAGCTAAAAAAGAATCCGAAGTAAAATGTATTGAGCACACGCGACTATGGGTTTCCCATGTCCAATTTCTTTTTCTAGTAACCATTTTCTGGTAGTCTCATCTTTCTGCAGTAACCATTTTTGTTTAATTTCTTCATCCTTTGGGAAACTAAAATCAAAAAGTCGTTTTGTTAGATAATTCCTAAATGTAACACTAAATTGTAAGTCTTCAATACATGGGACAACCAGAAAGCCGACACACAGATTTTTCTATACATATACTGATAAATACATCCATTTCAATGTCGATAAGTTATTGTTCCGAGTTCGATAAAAAATACACATCACTATGTAAATAAACATAACCTCTTTAATCCACAAAAAAGTCTTATTTACTTGCCGATTTTGCACGAATAATTGAACATGATGATATTTACATAAACTTCTAATACTGGTTATTAATTTTAGCTTAGATCGTTACATTAATAATATCAAATTCTATTGAAACTTACTAGTGAAAGCTTAATGGTCCCTGAACATTTTCTTTTCGTCCCGTATAGGACGTACAACCTTCAATCGCACAAGACATTTGCTTATATTCTACAGTAAACTATGAAGAAAGTAAATTTTACTGTATTCTAATGATTTAGCGCGGAACAATACGCAAATTAATTTATTTTCCCAGAGACGGTCCGTTTGTTTATAGAAAATATGACAGCTGCTATAATACGAGCAAGTTAAGGAGTGACGTTATAACACTTACTACCTAACAATGATGACATATTTAATTTTGCTGGACTAAAAGAGATACAAAAGAGATCCATTTAACATTTCCCGAGTTCATTTTAGTGACAACCTACGAAAATGTGAGACCCCCTAGCACACTAAGTTTTATGTCGGACATAAAGCATTCGTCCCATTCTGGCCAATATGCGAGTGCAAGAGGGACAAATGCTTTATGTCGGACATAAAACGTAGTGTGCTAGGGGGGCGGGTTGGGCTAAACTTAGCAGTATTTTCTTTTTTTTTATTTCTTAGCAGTATTTTCGTTTCCTAGTATTTTAGATAGGTAATTGTCCAACTGACTCAAGTGGAGCCTCAGATTCAGATTCAGATTCAGATTATTTATTTCTCAATAGTCATATGACATGGTTTCAATATACAGAAAACGGAACATACACATACTGAGATCGTCAAATTGTACAATAAGAATTGTCATATTAATATGTATTAACTATTATTATTTGTTAAACAATATATAAATTATTCATTCAATTATACAAAATTATTATCCACACAACTAATATTAAAAATGACAATTGTACATTAAGAATTATCATATTAATATGTGTTAACTATTTCTTATTTATAAAGCAATATCAATAGCAGCTAGGAATTCGTTTACAGTGTACAGCGTTCTCGTAAGGAGCAGTTTCTTTACATTCTCACGGAAAGTACTGATGTTCATTTCAGTTTTTATGGCTATGGGCAGCTTGTTATATAATTTTTGACCCATGGACCTGGGGGATTTTTTTGCCATATTTAACCTAAAATTTTAATCTGCTTTAAGTTGTCAGCGTATCTCATCGGACGTTTGGCTTCATCTCCGACACGTTTAAATTCACGAGGATTATTTCGAACGTACATAACAATTTCTAAGATATATGTTGCCACCGATGTTAAGATTTGCAGGTTCTTAAAGTGTTCTCTGCAGCTATCATCATATTTTGCGTTAACCAAGACTCGGATAGCACGTTTTTGTATTTTTAGGACACGTTCATTATCAGTTGAATTCCCCCATAGAATAATCCCATACGACAGGATTGAATTAATGTATGCATAGTAGGCTTCTTTCAAATTATCTCTCGAAATCAATGGTCTTAATTGCTTGACTAAATATACACCTTTTGCCAACTTTCCACATACTGAGTCGACATGCTTTTTCCACAAAAATACATGATCTTGCTCGAATCCTAATAATCTTGCATTATGTACACTTTTAGTTACTGTTCCATTAGGGACAGTGACTTCAATTGTATCTAGATCTCTGTGCCGCGTATTAAATTTCATTATGCAGGTTTCGATAGCTTACACTGTGTTGCATAAATTAAGTACGATACCCACTGACATGACATTGAAATTGCAGTGGGTCCCCTCACATATAGGGTTAAGAGGCAACGACGAGGCCGATGCCCTAGCAAAAGACGCATGCACTAAAGGCGCGGATGTGTATATATTTCCAAACTTTACGGAGAAACTACATAAATATTAAAGAAAAATTCATTCTGTCTGGAAAGAACACTTTGATTAACGTTCCAAAGAAAAGGGCGTTTGGTACAAGACGATGCAATCGGAACCTCCTCATATACCTTGGTTTACTAACAGTAATTTAAGTAGACAGTTAATTAAGATAGGTTTAAGATTGCGTTCCGGGCATATCCCGTCAAATAATTTGCTTAATTGATGAAAAAAGAACCATCCCCAAATTGCCAAGTTTGCCGTTCTGTTGAAGACGTGCAACATATTTTGACGGAATGTGCACGGAATGAAAGCGATAGACAATCGTAACTACCTACCCTGAAGGTAAATAGATTAGATATAGGTGCTTTTCAGAGCATCTTATCTGTACCGACCTCAGAAGAAGCTAAAGAGATTTTTTTATATGTTACAGATTTTTTCAAACGGTACATGAATATCCCATAAGTAGACATGTACACTAGTATAAGGCACGATGGGGCTGGCATAATCATGTAACTGATTTAAATCCCTAAATAATAAATAGAAAAAAAAAGGTGTTCTCCGAATTTAGTTTCATCCCATTAATCTTGAACCGGTATTCTAATTTGAGCAACGTGTCATTAATCTTTTTAATTAACTTTTCATCACATTCATATTCAGATAACTTAACATGCCTTTCCAACAGAATTGCTGAAAAACTTGAAAAATACCATGCATGTACTTTATGTATCTTGTAATAAAGTTCTATATAAATACAGGATGGTGTATGTTAACTGTGTTGGCGTTAGTACCATAACGTTAATTAGAACTCAGGGCCATTCTTTAATAGAAAATTTAATTAAGATAAAAAAGGCCTTTTTCAGTAAGAAATAAAAACATGACCTCTACTACTTACTGAGACATATTCCTACTTTAAGGCCTACAAGACACTGGCGCAGCCTGCGGTGCGGTGGCGGACAATAGTAAATTTGACAGCGAATGACGCGCCAGTGTGTTGCAGGCACAGACCATATATCCTAAAGACCCCGCTTAGCCTAATTTTTACTTATAAACAAAGCTGCCAAGCTTGCGGAGCGCGGTGACGACTAGTGCGCTGTGATTGGTGCATTCAAGGCCGCGCGTAACACGTGCCTGCCTGTAGTGATGGGACACATGCGATACTTTATCTGATTTTATAAAGTAGTACTAGTAATAATAATAAGAATGATTATACTATATAATAATCAAAAATATATTCAGCAGTCGTGTTACCACGCGTTAAAATGCAATAATATATTGCGAGACAAAATGTAAAGCAAACATAAATGTTTGTTTTTGTTTATGAGTACGTTTAGGACATTAATTTTTTACTCATAAATTATCTTTATCTGACATATTTATGTTGAAATAGAAGCAAATAGAATGGATTACACTCTCGATTAATATATATTCTAATTTTGCATTTATTAAAGAACACGTTATACAAAGTAGGGCGTGAAACAAAAATAAATGTTAATCTTATAAGATAACAGTTTTATTTCTGGTTTTAAATTTCCGATTTACCTATCCTTGACTTACAGAGACAGAGAATGCGAGGCGGCGCGGAATGATCAAAATGTTCTTATTTAGACTTTAAACTAACCTCTGTTGTTGACATAAACGGTGCCACATTCGTTACTCTCGGAACAGAGTGTAGATTTTCCAGATCCCTATTATCTGTACGCGTGACATATAAGAATTAATCATTTCAACTAATAACTAAACATGTTTACTCAGAAACTCACTAGCATAGCAGTGTAAGATAAACTTACTTCTGTTGTTGGTATATACAGTGCTGCATTCGTTACCAATAGAATAATAGTGTGTGGATTTTCCGAAACTCCACTATCTTTACATAAGACCTAGTAGAATTTATATTTTCAATGGACATTTGCGCAAACCCAATTTTAGATTTTAGACAGAGTAGATTTTACTTTCAAAACATTTTCAAGCTAGACGCTCGAGAGTTTTCAGCACATTAATAAATTAACGATAAGTTTAATAATATCACAGCTTAGTTAGATCAAATAAAAAAAAATTGGTTGAATAATCAAAAATACACGTCAACAATACTCAACACAGTTCGTAAGTGAAGCGTAGGCACGGCATTTGGAAATATTAGTCGCCTATTATTAAAGGTCGGCAATTTAAAATATTCTGATAAGTGCCGAGAACATATGACACTGCTTGGGGAAGGAAACCAACCAATCAGGTGGTCGTTTTGTAGCGTCAATCCACATTTCCTTTATGGTTGGACATTTTAGCTAACATGCTTTGAATACTTTATAATACAACACCAGATCATTTACCACATTAAGTATATAAATAACTGTGAACTGTGCACAAATATTTTGCATATGATATGTAATATTTTGCTATTTTCAAATTACTTACGATGTATTGCGTCTTCCGTTAATTATCTTATCGATAGTAAACGAATACATACTATGGGCATCACTACCTACTTTGCCTAATGCTAGACAAGGAAGGAGCGACTATTCTGTGCAGCGGGATAGAAAGAGACTTCTGTTAAAAGACATCAACGAGCCCCGAGCGCGGTCTACACAGAACTTTATATAAAAACTCGCTTATTTATTATGTAATTTTCTTAAAAGCGGCTTACCTGTGAAATGATAGACCGTCTTTTTGCACACTTGAAGTTTTAGTGATTTTTCCACACAATTTTACGCAATAATAATGCGTTTTGTAACGATGTTACTTGCGCAAACGCCGTCCGCAGACTGAACTTAGTAAAGGGGTCGTGTCTCAAATATAGGGTAAATTCACCGTATGTGTGGCAGCGGGGGTCGCCCGACTAAGCGACGTCTATAGGTTTACTGGTCTGTGGTTGCAGGCCTAAATCGGAAATGTCTATTTAAAATCATTTCGGTATGTAATTATATTGGAATTTGTAATGTAGATGACAAATGTAATATTTGTGTTTAAATGTACTCTATTATTCCGACTGAAGGACTCTGTATCCATAGTCATGAAATAAATTAAAAAAAAAAACATCTGCCACAGATTACATACAAATACATTTCTGAAATTGTGTTTCAGAATGACACAAATTCAATTCGTATTCGCTCCATAAGCTAAGTTTCATGCGGTTAGACAGCATTTTGCGTGTATGGCAACGTTATAAAATTAAAACCGAATACAAACTTCAAAAGGTACATAGTGAAAACATCTTTTCAAAAACCTAACCAAGTGACCAACCAAACCACCCAAGTTCAATTTAATCTACTAAAGTAAACCCCTCAAACCAACCCACTTAGACCATATCAAACAGTCAATCAATGTACTTACATTTTCAATATACTAACGTATAATATGCGTCAAGATAGAATAAATATTGTTTTATAATTACTTTATCGTACTGATGTCATGTTTTTTACATAAAGTAACAGTACAGTTTGCCTTTCAGGTCAGCGACGTTGATTACTGTGGAATAGACTTTTTGGTCGAATACACCTAAATTTCTATTCTACAGAAACTCCAAGGTTCATGAAACACAACGTTGAAGCCAAGTACTGCTGTAGCTGTGTTAATTTAAGTATGTGATTGGATGCATATAGGTTATATGTGTTAGATCACTATATCAACACCAACTAGAAGAAACATTCTTGCTGATAATAATCAGTCACAATGGGAGTTCCTAAGTTCTTCAGGTATACTAGTGAAAGGTATCCTTGCCTCAATGAGCTTGTCAAACAATATCAGGTGAGTTTTAATTTATTCATTGTTTACATTCGAGCAACTGTTAACTTAAGTGTTCTTATCTTATTATTTTAAAAATGCAATGTAAATTGATCATAGTTCCAAAGACAACAACTAAAGTATTGTTTTCACAGAATTATGTTAACTCTTAACTCAATAAATTGGGTTGCATTTGCATAATTAAAAACAATAATTGGCTGCAGAATTATGGGCAATTATCTAAACACACTCTAATCAATAGTGAACTGTACTATTCTAGCTATAGTTTAAAGCAGCAGTTGGCAACCTTTTAGCAGCTAAGGGCAACAGTCACTAAGGAAATTGATGCAGATTGCACTTGTTAATAATTCGTGACTTTATCAGGTTAATGCTGGCCACATTGATTCATCGTTTCTGAATGTATAAGGCAAGAGGTGTACATACAAAACAGCATCCTGGCAGCAAGTAAGGGGCTTGTGGGCCGCCTGTTGCCGCCTGCTAGTTTAAAGTAATAGAATCAGCAATACTACATATTTATTTTGATGACCTGTGTAGGTATATCTCAATAAGCAATCAGTGGAATAAGATTGGCTGCCAAGAAATGTACATGTGTACACAAAAATTTCATTCTGCAAATTTATTGGCTTGCATTACTACTTTTACTTGCATACTGAATGAAAATACAGTTTCTATAGATTCATTTAATTTATTTTATATGAGCTGCCCACATTGCTTTGCCGACATATTGCAAAGAACGCAGACAAACCCGACAAACTCGCAGGATAAAATATAGCATAGTCCAATCAGAGAGTACATGATATACACAAGTAAAAGATTTTTGAAATCAGGGTTGTTACCGCTACATACAAACCTATAACCTCACATATTTTTCCTCATTATAATATTAGTATAGATCCATACTAATATTTTAAATGCAAAAGCATGTCTGTCTCTGTTTGTCCGTTACCTCTTCATGCTTAAACCACTGAACCAACTGAGATTAAATTTGGTACAGAGATAGGTTGCATTTCATCCCCTAAGGGGGTGAAAGTTTGTATGGAGCTACAATATAAACAAATTCCATGCGGACAGAGTCTCAGGCAGAAGCTAGTAGTACTATATGAGCGTTTTCAATAATTTGTGCAGCCAATTAGCGTGAGTTGTTAAATAAAAATTTACTCGGTCTCAGTTTTGTAATGAAAATTAAGCATCCACATCATGTGAAAATGTACTTTTTTCACATTTAACTAACGTGTATAGGCATATCATTCTTAAATTAAATAGAAAAAGTTAGTTTTTATACAAACTGAATGCTTAATTGCCGTTACAAAACTGACATGAGTTAATTTTTATTTAACAATTCACTGTAATTGGGTGCACAAATTATTGAAAACGCCCATAATACAAGTGTTTATCTACCTGATAATACAAAGGTTCTTTAGCCTTCAGGAGTGTCACATGCACTCTTTAAAGGTATTTGAGGATTGCCTGTAGTGGCGGCATAAAGTTCCTATGCAATACCTTACTATATGAAGCAACACCTGCTCAATAATAAACAATAAATATCAAAAAATATCTGGACCACCTCCAAAAACACAATATGGAAAAGCATAAACCATTAAACCCATAATAATAACATCTCATCATCATCATCATATCAGCCGAAAGACATCCACTGCTGAACATAGGCCTCCCTCAAAGAGTGCCACAATGACCGGTCCTGCGCCACCCGCATCCAGCGGACTCCCGCAACCTTTACCAGGCCATCAGTCCACCTTGTGGGGGCCTACCCATGCTGCGCCTTCCGGTACGTGGTCGCCACTCGAGAACCTTTCCGCCCCAACGGCCATCGGTTCTACATGCAATGTGCCCAGCCCACTGCCACTTAAGTTTAGCGATTTGGAGGGCTATATCGGTTACCTTGGTTCTGCTGCGGATAGCCTCATTTCTGATGCGATCGCGCAGAGAAATTCCCAACATAGCCCTCTCCATTGCCCTTTGGGTGACTTTGAGCCTTCTTATGAGGCCCATAGTAAGTGACCACGTCTCCATACACCCATCACATATAATAATAACATCTGAAAGCAACTAATTCCCAAATCAATGGCACATATTTAAATGGTACATAACATTCCAGATACCCGACTTTGACAACATGTATTTAGACATGAATGGTATCATCCACAACTGCTCTCACCCGGACGACTCCAACCCACACTTCCGTATAACGGAAGAGAAGATCTTCCAAGACATCTTCCATTACCTGGGCATACTGTTCCAAATCATCAAGCCTAAGAAGCTGTTTTTCATGGCAATTGACGGGGTCGCCCCAAGAGCTAAGATGAACCAACAGAGAGGGAGGAGGTAAGACCAATCAATAGATAGCTAATTTAAAGATATTATGCAGGCAGACAATATTGTATTGTTGGTTTACAATGATTTCATTGACTACAGAGGAAGGGACAAAAAGATGTTCACACTTGCACCTTATTTCTATTAAACCAAGTATGTGCTACTGATAATAAATATTTTTTATATCTTTCATTTTATGATAAACTTGATCAAATATAGGTAAGCTTGATACAGACACTGATTCTACTTTATATAATAATAAAGCTTTTTATTTTCAGACCAAATTGATCCATAGATTGTTATACAGTAGGATCTATACCTTGAATAAGTTATACAAATAGCCTTTATTCATTGACTTTCTACAATTCAATATTTATTTTATTATTTGTTTATTTATTTTATTGCGTCAGTTTGTCAGTTTTGACTGACATAGGCCTCCTCTAAAGTTATCCAAGTAACTTTGTCTTGTGCCAATCTTGTCCACTTGGGCGGAAAGTCATCTTCCCATCTTGTGTTTTCTTCCCTGAATGAATAATTTAGTTTGTAACAAATCATGTTTCACCAATTACTGTTTTCCATATAGATTTAGATCAGCAAGGGAAGCAGAAAAATTAGAAGAAGAAGCTAAGAAGAAGGGTAAGTTACACTTATACATTGACCAACTTAAAACTGTACTTAGAAAGGCGAACTTTCGTACGAATTGTTAATTCATTCATTCTTTACTATATACCTTCGTTTGAAATTTCACACTGAACAATTTTTCCCATTAGACCAGACCAACCATGAAATCGAGAAGAAATATAAACGAATTAACTGTGAGTTAATTGAGAGTTAGCAGTTGGTCTCATGGGAAAATTTGTTCAGTGCATTATTTATTTATTTATACTTAAGGACTACCAACAGCTGCAAAAACATGATACAAGTCTTACATAGTAATACAAAGCCAATTAAAGGAACTCACAGATAGAAATGGCATAGAAAAAAGAAAAATGTTTGACACACTTAGCACACAATATCGCACTAGGCATATGTACACTGCTAATTTAATACAGAATATTGCACCATAAAAAAAGAAAAAAAAACATAAAAGTACATAGCAACTAATTAACAAAGAAGGAACACGTGAGCAAAGTCACATGTACCCGAACAAATCACCACTAGCAATTTATCTATCTTCAAATTTATCTTATTCACTTTTTGTCATTCCCGATTATGACCCCGAAATCCCACAGTATTGCTACAAGAGGAACTCTACAACTATAAAATGCTTTCCAGGTGAGGTCCTACCCACAGAGAAACGTTTCGACAGCAACTGCATAACCCCAGGAACGGTGTTCATGGCTCGCCTGCACGAGCAGCTTAGATACTTTGTCAAGCACAAGATGTCCACCGACCCTCTCTGGAGCAAAGTTAAGGTTATCCTGTCAGGCCATGAGGTAAGGACAAAGCTTTATGAGATAGAAACTAAAGGTCGATTTAGACGAAGACTATTTACAGCCGCCTAAAAAAGGCACCGTATAAACACTTTCGGCGCCATTTTTTCGCGGCATGCCAGCGCTGGCACGGAATAGAACACGAGTCTATTTTTCGGCGCCAGTGACCTCCGCCCGCGTCGCTCGCTGCCCCCGCGCCTATTTTTCGGACTCGTGTAAACACGTGGCTGCCAGTCGCTAGCACATTTCCGTGCCGTAAAGTAAATAGGTGTATATTCTTCGGGTAAAATGGCGCCGATACTCAGTCAAAACGAAGTCAAACTACGTGTTGGACTGTGACGAAACTTTGCATATACAATGACATGAGGTATATCTAAAGCACTATTTCCACCAAACGGCCCGCAACGGATCGGAACGGAAAGAATTTTATAGTCTTTAAACGATACTGAATCATATATGTAGTGTTTTTAAGTCTACATTACCCAGCTGCGCACAACAACTTGACCGCGGGCGTCTTCTGCGACATGTGATCGTAACCGAAAGTACGCTGCGACACGCGATCGGCTCCGTTCGCTTGCCGTCGTGTGCGATCGGAACCTTTCGGCTGTCGATGCCGTCGCGCACGATTGAGGCCGTGACCGGGCGAGGCGAGCCCATTATCAGTCATCCCTCATTCTCGAAAGTGCACGCGATGCATAGACAAATCATTATGAAGTGTATGGAATCCGCCCACGTCAACTTCAACTTTTTCAAAAATTACAACTAGTCAACATGGTAGGAACTAAACTATTTGACTGGGTGCGGATACGTTCGCAAGCAACCGTACGGTGCCGATCGTGTGCGTCGACATCCTGTCGGCCGCGAACGGCTGTAACCGCCCGAACGTATGCGTCGACATGCTGCCGGTTCGGTTGTCGCCGCATCCGTTCGTATTCTTTCCGATCCGATCCGATGCGGGCCGTTTGGTGGAAATAGTGCTTATGTCTGTAATCTGTAAAGTTTATATGGTTCCAGTTTATAAAACAAACGAAATATAGTAAAAACAAGTTTTGTATGAAAAACTTAAATTCGCTTTATTTATTTTACTATGGTATCTGAAGCTACATAAACTAAAAACAGACACAGATATACCTCATGTCATTGTATATGCAAAGTTTCGTTACAATCTAACACGTAATTTTTAAATGAGAGCGTAACTACGTTTGTATGGAGAATCGAGCTTACGGCGGACTCTTAAATGATGGTGATCTTAGCGTAGAAAGACTGGCACAAAAACTAGGACCGTCGGTTGTGGCGGCGTGCTAATGACTGGGACTGAAAAGGCACCGTGTAAACGGTTTGCTGGTCACTGGCGGCGAGATTGGCGGCTGAAAATAGTCATTGTCTAAACGGTCTGAAGATGTGACGGTGCCTTTTTTAGGCGCCGTAATTTAGGCGGCTTTAAATAGTCTTCGTCTAAATTGACCTGACAGGAATTGCATAAACGATCATACCACTTTTTAAAACTGGACCAAAACTAGAATGAAATGGAAAGACTGAACGAAAAGGGAACACTTCAATTAAACACATAGATCAAGCAATGACTGACTCATCTTTATTCACCACTCAATCAGGGTAGACATGGATTCGCACGTCATACAACTAGGTACCCACATTAATAATATGACATTAGGGACCTCTGCGTACTAACATCTGTAACTTATAGTATAGTACAAGCGAAAACCTCTTGTCTTGCCTAGTCTAAATAATGGGTTCACCGAAATCAACGTCACAGGGTAAGCCCTATGGCTCGCTTCGTGACATCAAGCTGAGTTCAAGCCCTTAGTGCAGTTCTAAACTCCATAATATGTATTAAGTTAAGTTTTTATAGAAATTTGCACTGATCTATATTTTTTCTTTCTCGCTCTTTTTAATCCCTACAGGATGAGTCCCAGAACGCGCAGTCAGTTAAAAGGCGAAACATCTAGCGGGTAGTTGTCTTCCAGATCACCCGAAAATGATGACAAATAAAATAGAATTTGTTACCGATTGGCACTTGGCAGAATATACAGTAGCCTACGCATTTCAGACTCCGGGCGAAGGCGAGCACAAGATCATGGACTTCATCAGATGGTCGCGCTCGCAGGCCGACTACGACCCCAACACGCGGCACTGCCTGTACGGGCTCGACGCTGATCTCATCATGCTGGGCATGTGCACTCACGAGCCGCACTTCGCGTTGCTACGTGAAGAGGTTGGTTACATTCAGTAACGTAGTCTGGCCATCGAGTCATGTCAACTTTTTTTTCAAATTCTTTATATGGCAACAATTTTACCTACGGAATAAGTTGTCAGTCAGTGTAAGCATGTTTTTTTTTTCAAATTTGTCGCATTTTTGTATGTTGCGACTCGCTGGTCATAGTATCATAGACTTATTGATAAACCTTTTTATAGTAGTTTTGTTTCGGCAGCAATTGGTAAGCAATGCTATTGTATTGTTCTAAGCCTTTGTTTAAAAAAACCATTGCAAGTCAGCTGACAATGCAGCACTAAATTCAAAGCCGGTCTGATGATAGACAAAACATAGCCACAGCAACTCCTAAACAACACAAGATAAACCAGTTAATTAGGGTAATTAGACTCATTAAACTGTCATTTTATGGAATTTGCTAACTATGTAAACAAACAATGTAATGAAATTGACGGTTTGTTTACATAGTTAGCAAATTCCATAAAATGACAGTATAGATATAAATGCCAACTAGTATCAAAAATGACAATTTTGACCAGAAAATTATTAAAGGTCATGTTTTTCTCTGAATAGGCTGAAATAAAATCCTTATTATGAATACTGTCTTTATTCAATGGTCATTCATTCTCCTTTCCGAAGGTGAAATTCGGGAAAACTACCCAACGAGCAACCAGCCCCGAAGAAACTAACTTTTACCTCCTCCACCTGTCACTGCTAAGGGAATATCTAGAGCAGGAGTTTATAGAAATCAAAGACAACCTACCATTCCCGTACGATATAGAGAAAATTGTCGACGACTGGGTCCTCATGGGATTTTTAGTGGGAAACGACTTTATACCGAACTTGCCTAATATGCATATTAGTAATGACGCCTTGCCATTGCTGTACAAGACTTACATGACGGTCTTGCCGACTTTAGATGGTAAGTCATTGTTGACCAATCAATCCAACACCTTATCGTAATATGATAGTGGTTTATTGTATCTTGATAAGATGAAGGTGAATCTGACGACTATGTTCTGCGTTATTCTTTTTGAAAAATGCGTAACGGAAAGAAAAAATCTAGTTACGTCTACTTACGTGTACTTACATTGGGCTAGATTCCCGAGTCCCCCTTGAATAATGACTTGTAAAATGTAAAGCGAGTGAAAACCTCCTTTTGAACCTCTTTTATTTGAAAGAGACAATCGACCTAGTCCGAAAAAAGCAAAGCTAACTATACCACTTTATCGCAGTTGGTACGAAGCTAAAGGTCCTGGGTTCGAATCCCGATAAGGGCATTTATTTGTGTGATGAACACGAATATTTGTTCCCGAGTAATGGACTGAAATACATACAAGACATGAATGTATTTAAGTAGGTATTTATTTATCGTAAGTAAATTTGTCTTTTCGTCGTCTAGTGGTCGTCCATGGTACAGTCGAATTAAACGATATGTATACACTTTTGCACCGTATTCCATTGTAATAAGGCGATAAATGTATACCTGTCTTTGACGTCGACTGTACAGTCAGTATCATATAGTTAGTAGTCGCCAAAGTATCCAAATATATCGTAACACTTCCTTACTCCTACAGTAATAAGGACGTGTTGTGATATATTTGGCTACTTTTGCTGCTACTAACTATATGATGCGGACTGCACAAGCTTTACTTAGTTTGCGACTAGATCGATTTGTCTAAGATTGTCCGCAAAACATTATAAACTTAAAACTAGTACATGCCAATGGCGTTCTTTAATGCCTCAAGGCATTCTCTACCATTTAAGCATTTATATTTATTTATGTACTTCAACAGGTTATATAAACGAGGCGGGTGATTTAAACTTAGCCAGATTTGAGGTGTTCCTGCAAGAGCTAGCCAAGATCGATAAGGAGAAGTTTCAGGATACCTACGCTGATCTCAAGTACTTCGAGGGGAAGACTGGCAGGCGCCCTAATGCTAATGAAAGGAAAGAGGTAACTATTCTATAACTGACTAGTTTTTGCCCGTGACTCCGTTCGCGTTGACTTCCTTTTGTTGGACTTTTACTGGGCTAAAAAGTGGTTTATATGTTAATCCGACTATACTATCTGTATACTAAAAATCATTTTAATCCACTCAGCCGGTTTTGCGTGATTTAGTAACAAACATCCAAACTTTCGCATTTATAATATAGTAGGATTGACAGGGTATGGAAGTGACACCTACACGCTAACCTTTTTCTGTAAGAATCAGATTTATTTGAAAGCAAGAACTGGACTGAAAGGTGAATCCTTACTAATATTATAAATGCGAAAGTGTGTGTGTTTGTTTGTCCTTCTTTCACGTCGCAACGGAGCGTCGTATTGATGTGATTTTTTGTATGGAGATAGTTTAGAAGCTGGAGAGTGACATAGGCTACTTTTTGCAGCGGGAAAACATCTAATTCCCACGGGAAAATGCAATATGTTACATTTTCCTATAACCACGCGGGCGAAGCCGCGGGCATTAGCTAGTTTGATATAAACATAACACCTCTAGTCGCCGTGGGCACAAGAAAACGCAACATCTTTCGGTATTTATAGCGTCGAAAAGGCTAATAGTCTCCCCCACTTCACCGAAGAACAAAATGGATAATCATCAGTCTATTATATCATAACGTGTCTAGTGATGATTATGGCCTAGACCTAATGGGTTGTCATGGGTCATGGGAGTAAGCAATTCTATTGTCAAGTTTCAACTAGCCTAGCCCATATTGGTTGGACTGTAGCAAAGAGGGGCCGACACGCGCAGCGGGGTGGCGTCGACTCGCTGCCATTTAATCTGTATGGTTTAATGACACCACTTGAATGAAATGTACAAGTCCCAGGTCTCTTTAAAAACTCCTATGGTCGAAATAGCAACTTTGGATCGCTCTAGTTCTCAAACAGGCAAGTTAATAAAAAAAATTGTAATTAATAAAAGATGATTATACTTATGTATTCTTTAAAGTTCTAATCAAAAAGTAACTAAAATGTGTTTTTTTTTTTTAATTTTTCTGTCCCAGAAACCTCTCTTTGCTACAGTTTGACCACAATATTGCCTAACCAAGCAGATCGTGAGAAATCAATCGATCGAGTAGATCCTTAATTATTCGTATTCTTGACGATATGCATCGATAAGCATTTTAAACCTATCTAACGTCGCTTAGTCTAAAATCGTTTTTTCAGTACAAGCCAAACAATGACGACACGTTCAATGTGGACGTGGATGATATAAAGGCAAATGAACCCGACGATGCGTTACAGGCCCTTATAAGCCGGACCGAGGAAATGGTAAGTTAAGATAACATTCTAATTCCGGGTTTAAAACAAGTATCCGTTTGTTTAAAAAAAAAACATCAAATGTAATTCATCCGCAATACTAACCAGTACCATGTCCAAACTCCACCTTTGTTACTCTGACACTGAAGGACAGATAACTTTAACCCCCGAAACACAGGTCACTTAGTTCGGGGTCGGAAATATCGACATCTACCGTCCGTAGCCCTTGAGCGGCGACGGGAGGGTTAAAAAATCCCATTTACCGGTTTTTCGCTTGTATCTAGCTTCCGAAAAATGGGACCTTCAAAACCCTCCCTCCACCGCGGGCGATTACGGCTCCACCGATTTTCATATGCAATGCAATTAAATTAAAAAAGATATGCAAATAAATTAAGAGATATTTTTAAAACTTCGAATCACAAAGAACAAGCAGCAGTCAGCCGCAGAGAAACGTGACGCTCCCGGCACGGATGTTAGTATGTCACGTTTCTCTGCAGATGTCTCAGCTGACTGTGCATTGAATACATACGATATCTCTCTATCTCATCTGTTTGCAGTACTTAGATGACGTTTACAATGAAGAAGACGAAGAATATGAAGAAACAAGTGATGGTAACTATAATTATTGGGTGCCTGAACAGGTCTGAAATAAATTTAATTTAAATATAAAAAATAGACTTATGTAAGGTTCAAAGTTAACTAAAATGATCTGCTCTGGAGACAACTTTGACAACATATTCATGTGATTAATTTTTCAGAGGAAGCAACGTTCGAGATGGAATTTAAACTTCACAAGAAAGATTATTATATGAATAAATTAGATTATTCCGCCGTCACCGCGTGAGTATATTTTTTGTAACACATGTTACAACTTGTTATACTATCTCCCTCAAATTGTAATGGTGACAATACTAGTTTTTAGTCTTTGTTCTAAAGTTTTCCATCATTATGTAGTCGAGTGTACATCAAATTTTCTAAAGACGTGGTCACAATTGCGGTTTGCGAGGAACGCGGGGCAAATGTAGGCCTTATGATTTATTTTGCTTAAAGAAACAATAATTTCCCAGAGAAGTATTAGCCGACCAGGCAGAAGGCTACGTGCGAGCCATCCAATGGAACTTGTTCTATTACTACAAAGGCTGCCCGTCCTGGTGTTGGTACTATCCGCATCATTACGCGCCCTACATATCCGACATCAGGGGGTTCAAGGATTTGAAGATTGACTTCGAGCTAGGGGATCCATTTAAACCCTTCGAACAGGTATTTTCTTATAGAATAGAATAGAAATAAGTTTCTGTCAAAAATTTCATTTTTGGTACAGGCTTTTATTGCCGACTGTACTTTTCTGTATACCATCATCAACTGCTCATTGAGACGATTCTAACGAGCCCAAACTCGATGTGGTTATGTGGTATTCATTACGGAGTTCCTATGGCCACCTTCTGTCATGTCTTCGGATCATCAGATCAGCTCGATGGTACCATAATATTGAATTGTCATCCAAACTATACTTATACCCAAAATTTCAGCTCAATCGGTCACCGGGAAGTGGGTCAAATTTAACTTGCAAGATTTGACGGACAATTTACATACTTTTATACTTACATACGAACAAGTCAAGTTAATATAAAGCTTGTAAAAAAAATAGGTTTTTTAGAGACTATGTTAAAATTAAGATTGGATGCGAAAAAAGGAGCTCAATCAGCACAAATTCGATCCATAGAACGTGTAACGACATTCGTACTGTAGTTACATAATTCAAAGTGGAAGCGTTTTTAATCAGGGGTGGGATGTTATTCCAGCATTTATCACAAACTTCGTGTCACTGGTCGTTATTCTGTTTTGAATCTGCGTTGTTCACCGCAATGAGCAAATCTGGACTGGCGATCTGGTCAAGATAAAGCGTTAGAGATGGGCACTTGGGCAGCGCAAGACCGCTCGATTTGGAAATCCTTGGGGAAGTAGGGCGTCCAGCAGTGAACGTCGTCCAGCTAAATTATGATGACTGAGCCTTTACGCACAGTATATCTACTTTGGCAAAACATGCCGTTAGCTCAGCCACTGAAGGTCTGATCTCACTGATCGCTTTCTGTACGCTCGGCGGTTTGAAGAAGAGATGACCATCGAATTACCTTTTAAACGTTTGTGATTGTGATTTACTGCCAAATGTAAGCTTACCCACATATGTTTTCGACTGACCCGTGTTTTGTGTCTTTATCGCTCAAAGCCGGGCAAGCGCTTCTTAAATTCACTAGATTCAATCACGAGGCAGCACTGTTAGTCAAAATGTATGGGTATG
Organism: Epinotia bilunana; assembly: GCA_947049275.1. NCBI lineage: Eukaryota > Metazoa > Arthropoda > Insecta > Lepidoptera > Tortricidae > Epinotia > Epinotia bilunana. Next base: position 12,521,463 of record OX346259.1, on the reverse strand, counting down.
ATGTTTAGTGTTGGCGCGTAATTAGTGTCATGGTTTAGGGCTTGCTTTAGCCCTGCCCGCTTGAGTCTTTAAGGGTCGTCCAAGCTCTTACTTACAACACTATGCGTAATTTAATCAAGTGATTTCAACAAGCTTTTACCACACTACCTGTTGCAGTGTAGATATTTAACGCCGGCTACATATGCGTGTTCGTTCTTTATTACAGCTCTTAGCAGTACTACCAGCAGCTAGTAAGCACCTCTTACCAGCGCCGTTCCACGACCTGATGACGGACGAAGACTCGCCCATAGTACACTACTACCCTATCAACTTCGAGACGGATCTCAACGGCAAGAAGAACGACTGGGAGGCAGTGGTGCTTATACCGTTCATTGATGAGGTTAGTAGTATGATGAGCTGTTGGTGGAATGACGAACAAGATAGATTTTTGAACTGGTTTTATTCACTGCATAGCGAGAAGTACCTAAAGAGTTTCTTGGCGTTGAGGCCATAGACGACAGCTAGACGTCTTAGTTTTTTTTTGTATTTATAAGCCAGTAGACTGACACTGTAGAGTTATATTATAGATATTCTTCTATGTATGCAATTTTAGGTCACATAAGTGTTTTGGGAACTTATATTAAAATTGATTTATTCTTAAATTTAGGCAAAAATAATTTAAGTATCCGCAACGCAGGCTTCGTCAAGTGTGTGCAAAAACATCTCCCTAGGCAGTTACCTAACAATAATAGAATCCGCAACAGGCTTCGTCAACAATACGTACTAACCTAAACTAACAAAAAGGACCGCCCCGGATCGTTGATGGCCCGAAAGTTCCCACAACACTTACTAATTGTTTATCAACAATAGTTATACATATTGTGGCCTATTAGAAACAAACTTGTCACTTGTTATGTCACGCAAACCCATTTTTCCCATCGGTCACTCTGGACAGTGCCCAGAATATACGTGGCTCCTATTTTACATTAAAAACCTCGCATGCACATGTACAAATGTCTGCGTATAAGACGCATCTGCAGGTTTTAGAACACTGTGTTGAATGAAACTCACAAGACGTGTGACACACTAAAACCTCTGGCACTGGCAATGATTCACTTGAAGCATCGCCTTCACGGCATACATTTGACAACTATAATCGTTCTTAGCGACCAAAGGCCTAATATCTCAGTTCTGTTACAGGTAAACCTATTGTCAGCCATGACGCCATGCTACCAAAGACTGACAGACGAGGAACTGAAAAGGAATACGCATGGGCCAATGCTCATATATAACTGGACGATGGAAAACTTAGGTGAGTATTTGAAACGTGTTTTTAGTCTCTGTTATAGTAGCATACGCAAATATACCAATAAAGTATCCTTTTTATTTTATCAATGGCAGCCTATTTTTATATATATAATATATTTAATACAAATATTTCAATTAATCTAGGCAAAATAGAAGCCCCAGAGTACTTCCCGCCTATCCAAGACTGTCACACCATAGAGAAACTAGTGTACCGGCAGGAGTTAGATGTCCCGCTGGACGTATTGAAGCGAGGCATGTTGCCGAACGCCAAGCGGGACATGATGTACCCCGGCTTCCCCACCATGAGGCACTTGAAGTACAAGGTCAGTTACTGTAGTCTCAACAAGACTGCCTCGCACAGGAGTTAGTGTACCGGCAGGAGTTAGATGCTGAACGTATTGAAGCGAACTATGAATACGCCTCGCCTTATAAATAATAGTTATTGTTTCTCTCAGGCGGCCCTCAAGAAATGTAAGGTGAAAGTGTTCGACCAGCCGTCCCGAAACGAGAACATGATGGTGGAACTGATCAGGGATCCGGGAGCAGAGCCGACCTTAGAGAAGATCGCCCAGGACTTGCTGGGGAAGGTCATCTGGGTGGGATGGCCCCATCTCACTAAAGCTAAGTAAGATTTATTTTATACTTTATCCTCGCAAGTCCTAGATGGACTTTTCAATAAATCCTTAAGGTTCGAAAGCGGGTTTGAATTTGTAGTTGAATAAGTACGCGGGTATTTATGAGGCTATTGTAAATCTGGACAGCGTTTCTAAACGGCAACCATGAATTTGCCCGACGATAATATACAATTCAATTTTCTTGTGTAGACATAAAAAAAGACGGCGTTGATTTGATTTTTAGTGACTGCATTATTTATTTGGGTGAACTGTAAACTGCAAAGCCAAGACATGACAGCATTAGCCCAAATGCACTTATGCTAGTAGGCATTTAACGGACCGAATTTATCTTAAAAAATACATCTTTCCATAGAAAAATAATCACAGCGTCGAAATTTACGACACACATGGCCAGAATAAAGGGGCGGGGCAGTGCAGTTTGCTGTGTCTCTCACTCTTAGTGAACCTATGCTGTTCATATAAAACGACCGAGTCTGATGGCACGGATCTCTTGCTCGCACACTCGCAATGCTGAAAAGTTCATACTCACGATTACGAAAGTTTATGTTATGAACCCTTCACATCCAATATCAACCCCAACTTGTTATTTTAGGGTATTATCGGTGTCGAACGAAAAGATGCGTCTACACCACGTCGACCATCAGAACAACAATGTGAACGGCGGGCCGAGCTACACCACTGAGGCTAACTATGGAAATTTGCACAGGCAGTGGATTTCTGAGCGATCCACTATCATAGAGCAGTAAGTTAAGATATCACTGATAGTTGCAAAGACAATTTAAATAACGGCAGCTTTCAGTCCATAGAAAGTGGTCGTTCATTCAATTGTCTTTGCAACCGTCAGCGATATCTTAGTCAGTGATAACTTAGTTTACTTACTGGGCCCCTTTACGATTGTTACCTGACAGTAAATAAATTGAATTAATCAATATGGGGGGGGGATTAGGGGGTAATCGGGTGGACTGGCAAAGGTCGCGGCAATCCGGTGGATGCGGGTGGCGCAAAACCGGTCATTGGTGGCACTCTTTGGGGGATGCCTATGTCCAGCAGTGGACGTCTTTCGGCTGATATGAGGATGATGATGATGAGAGGGTAATCTTACACATTTCGACGTAGGGCCATAATAAGCTTAGTAAGTCTTGTGTTATGGGTACTAGATGACTATATATTTAATGGATATAAATAATCAATTACCTAGGTATATAAAAAACACCCAGGACTCAGAAACACATTTTCATGCTTATCAATCACACAAATATTTACCCTTACCGGGATTCGAACGCAGAATCATAAGCTTTGGCTGAGTCACTCACTACCCACTAGGCTAAATCGGTAGTCTCCGTGAAAAGTGAACGATAGTATCCTGTGACTCTCACTATACTTAGAAACCCAGCAATGTTTGTCGTTGAATTGTTATTGTCGGGTGACACTTGTCAAGTTATTGAAATACGGGCCAGCCCTGAGTGAGTATATGCTTAGAGAATTCTGTTGAGTTGCAAAGTAGCTTGACTCTTATGTGACTGATTGAATAATGTTTTGTTTTATTTCTAGTAATCAGAATCGCCTTGGCATAGAATTGGGAAATGTTACTGTTATCATCCATGCTGCGAATTTGAAAGGTAAATGAAATGGAAAATAAGTTAGTCATTCAAATTTTAATTTGTTCTTTATATTTAGCCTATGCAGAAACCTTTAATATCAGCACATTATTAATAACAATAAACCTCTGTCGCATAACAAAAAGGCAACTAACCGATATTTGTTCCACATTGTTCACGCAAGAAGGCGTTTTCGTGGATGAACAGATTTGTGCGAACAATTAACAATTGCCAATATTATCATCTAGCCACCCAAAGGCCTATTAAAAGGCATCCTTCTCAGAAATAGGATTTATAACAATCTAAATTAGAACAGTTTCTTTTGTTTTCTTTCGTTCACGCGATTTTAAAACAAAACACACTTAATCCAGTAACCTTGTCGCCGGAAAATACGGGGTCAAATCCGGCAGTTTGCAGACTTGTTTATGACGTTGGCTGAACAAACAAACAAATATGCGTTCGGTTCTCGAGGTCACAAACTTGGATTATGCATTGGGCCAACATCATAAAGAAGTCTGCAAAGTTTCTATCTGTGAGTTCCTTTAATTGGCTTTGTACTACTACGTATGTGTATATATCATGTTTTTGCAGCTGTTGGTACACCTTAGTATAAATAAATAAATCAGAACTACCGGATTTGACGCAAGCACTGGATGTGTAAAGTTACTGGACTATCTACTATCTACTTTATTTCCTATTCAGGTACTTGATGAAATGTCATTGCCTGGCTTGAGGATGTAAGGGTAAGGACCAAATTCTTGGCCAGCACAATTAAATTTTCTATGAAAGTTTTCCGTTGTTACACGAAAATTAACCATACAATTCTAAGGTTAATTTTTGTGTCACTGCGGAATTTTTTTCACTTCTTCAGTTTGTAAGGCTAACTACCGACTAACCAGGCTAACTACTGGTCAAGAATTTGGTCTTTACCCATAACTTTTCCACTACATCCAGTGTAAAGAATCTTCTAGTGTGACATATGTCCACAGGCTACAAGTACCTAATCCAAGACAACACCCAAATGGTGTTCGAGCCGGAATGGTGCTCAGTGCCGTGCGGCTACGCGCAGCAGGCGGTCGTGCGCGACGTGAGCGAGCACGTGCTGCAGGAGGCCGGCCGGCTCTCCTCGCCGCAGGAGGCCTACCCGCCGGGCTCGCGCGTGTTCCTGCTCACCGCGGGCCAGTACTACGGGAGCATGGCCACGGTACGGTCTAACAACATACATACATACACGCGCAGCAGGCGGTCGTGCGCGACGTGAGCGAGCACGTGCTGCAGGAGGCCGGCCGGCTCTCCTCGCCGCAGGAGGCCTACCCGCCGGGCTCGCGCGTGTTCCTGCTCACCGCGGGCCAGTACTACGGGAGCATGGCCACGGTACGGTCTAACAACATACATACATACACGCGCAGCAGGCGGTCGTGCGCGACGTGAGCGAGCACGTGCTGCAGGAGGCCGGCCGGCTCTCCTCGCCGCAGGAGGCCTACCCGCCGGGCTCGCGCGTGTTCCTGCTCACCGCGGGCCAGTACTACGGGAGCATGGCCACGGTACGGTCTAACAACATACATACATACACGCGCAGCAGGCGGTCGTGCGCGACGTGAGCGAGCACGTGCTGCAGGAGGCCGGCCGGCTCTCCTCGCCGCAGGAGGCCTACCCGCCGGGCTCGCGCGTGTTCCTGCTCACCGCGGGCCAGTACTACGGGAGCATGGCCACGGTACGGTCTAACAACATACATACATACATACACACACGCGTTTATCCCTAAAAGGGGTAGACAGAGCACATTAAACTTGTGTTCAGTGCCACGTTTAGCATAAATGTGGGTATAAAAGATTGACAAAATGTGATATCGCAGTGATAGGTTCCTAGCCCATCGCCCACAGCACACTTGAACCCTGTTCCCTTAGTCGACTCTTACGACACCCACGGGAAGAAAGGGGGTGGTGCTATTCTAACCCGACACCACACGGTCTAACAAGTTGCAAACAAACCTGTTTTGAACCGGTGAACAAGACAGATGCAGTAGTTACATGGCTATAAGCGGTAAAACAAATCAGCGCAAATGTTCGATACGACGATGCACGCACAGACAGGCGTGGATACAGTGAACTCAAATGCAAGACGTTTTTAAAGGAGCGCAGGTGGGAGAAAGGTCTAAAGCGACGCTAGTCGAGATACCGCTTTAGCTAATTATATTTACCGTAACACAGTGTACTTGTTCTACCTGGAGACAGTGAAATTAACATGCGAACAACTAAAAATACCTCATCTTTTTCACCTGTCAATGAATCAATTGCTACATCTATGTTGGAATCACTAAACTGAACTAAAAGCTGCGCTTCCGTTGAGGTCGAGAAGAGTTTACCGGTCAAGAACAGACTAATCTCGCTAAATTTCAAATAGAATGCGGCATTAGGCTGATGTATCTGCTAGTTTTGCAACTGCGTGTCTCTGGAATAAGCAGAAACTACCTCGGTTGAAGCGCAGCCTTACGATAATTCGACAAAACGACCAAGTCATTTAGCAAATAATCTAATCGAACATTCAGTATAATTGGCTCATTACACCTTCCTTATTTACTCACTGATGAGAGGGACGCATCCATATATTAGAGTGACAGGGAATCTGCGCAACGCAATCCAACTTATTGCTTTGTTCCTCCTAGTAATTGTTAGAGCACTAAGCTAAAGTGTGTCTGTAGGTGGTGGACTCCGAGGCGGTTCGCAGCGGACGCATCAAAGTGCAGGTGACGGAGGAGACGGAGCCCGCGCCCGCCACGCAGGCGCACACCAGCCCGTACCGCAGCGCCAACCACGCCGCCGCCTCCTGCGGTACGTATACGTATACTCACATATTTCATGCCCGAATTAGTCATGCATGAATAGGCGTGTACACACTAAATAAAATAATCAATAATGTCGTATTTTCTCGAAAAAGGACTACATAGTCAAATGGAGAAAAAAGCTACGCAAGTGATTTAATAATCACAATGTTATAACTTTTCAAAGTTTTAAGAAGGGCTATGTTCTGTCCCTTTTCCGCAAAACGCAACTTCATAATAATGATAGGAAACTATTGTTGTTCTCATCTATCCGACACCATACACGTGTTTACCCCCTCCATTGGGATTATGACTAATATGGTTATTATTTAAAGAAGTGTATCTCTCACTAAAGACGCAGTTGTTACTCAGTAGTGCTGGTTTCATTTATCCCTATTCGACCAACTTCACATGGCGACTTTGCCAGTGTGTCGCGGTGCGTGGACGCATGGTTACAATTAACGGACCACCTCAAGGCCAGATGACAGAAGAAGCTCAAAGAAAACGTACCAGCAGTTTCCAGCCAAATCCTGTGGAAAGGCGTGTAGTGGCAGTAAGTAAGAATAGCGCCTAAAACCAGCTCTAGTAGCAATGGCGAACAACATCACAGCTACCGTCACACTACGGGACAACGTTCAAATGCAGGACAGGAGCGTCACAAATTCGGTGCTTATCTGGGTAGATCGAGGACAACGGATCGTCAAAGAAACAATCAATATAATGAACAGGTGAATAAAATATGCGGGACAACAAGTGAGTACTCCGACAACTTCACCATCAAACAGTCGCGGAAAGAAGTCGGAGCGCAGACAGTTTAAAAATTACGCTCGCAGATTGTGACGTCACCTCTCTCTAACGTGCAATATTAAAACGGTTGTAGCTTTGTAATTCGTTGAGATATCCGAATGGGATTTTGGTCACCAGGCATGTTTTTTTGTCTTCTTTCTTCAAAATCGTGCACGCAAATAGCTGCCTTCCGGTGTAAGCAATAAGGTTCAGAGCTATCAGCTTCAAGGTTCAAGTTGTAATTAAGAACAGTAGCCAGGCCGTGGACGTGAACTTCGGCCGTTATACGTACACTACTCGCTTCTATTTGTGTAGGTCGCACGCCACTGATGCGGCGCGGCGGTCATGTCGCAACGTGTCCATTGCATCGTGGTTCGGTCATACGGTTTATACACTGAAACGTCAAACCGACACGTTAGTGTTGTTTTAGATCTGAGGCTCTAGTATAAGTTTTACCGAAACAAAACGTTACGACCGCGTTCGCGTTTAGATGTCAAACCCCATACAAATTGAGGGTAAAACGCAAACGCGATCGTAAAGTTTTGTTTCGGTGAAACTTATACTAGAGCCTCAGGTGTAATAGTACATTACGTACCTAGGGCGGTGAATTCGTAAATGGCCCAAATTGCAGGTGTTTGTGGCCCGAACCGAAGTTGAGGGCCATAAATATGCGATCTGGGGCTTTACGAATTACCGCCCGTGGTGAGTACACAATTTTACGTCTTCATCTGGCCACAATGCGAGTTTTAATGTACGCGCAGCGTGCAGTAAAACTCGCATTATGGCCAGGTGTGACGTAATAGTACATTGTTTAACGAGAGGCGTAAGTGGAATATTCTTACACCCGTGTTAAACACAATGTTTTTCATCACACTTGCGAGGAAATACAACCAAAAATACACGACATTGACAACTTCACTTCCAGATTCATGCGAGTGGAGCGCGAAGCTTCAATATTTCAACCAATCACAAAAGAACAGTACAGTAGTATTCTTGCGGCGCATAGCCAACTGATTTTTTTTCAACCAATCACAGAATTGAATTCTTGTGGCGCGTGGCCAACTAGATTTGCTTAAACCAATCAGATCACACACAAGCTCATTACTCCCTAGGGACTATAAAACTCGCCGTAACTCCCGTGGGAACAATTTAGGCCATTGTCCTTCTGTGTACAGGCATGGAATAATACCATTTACGAGCAAGTGTGATGAAAATAGCTTAAATGCGGTGGACGGCGTACGCTTACACGAGCCTTTGAGGTTATAGACACAGACGAGTCGGTGCGTTGCTAAGGATCTAAAGCCACGTCTTCACGCGGAGACGTGCTCTACGTGATTGCTCGTTATCGAACATTGTACGTACATTGTGTGTACGTAGACTAGACCATCAATAAGTTTCTGTCAAAAAAATCATTTTTGGTACAAGCTTTTATTGCCGACTGTACTTTTCTTTATACGGTCATCAACAACTCATTGAGACGATTCTAACGAGCCCAAACTCGATGGGGCTATGTGGTTTTATTACGGAGTTCCTATGGACACCTTCCAGCTCCATCATCAGATCAGCTCCACGTCATCATAATATTGCATTGTCACGCGATTTGCATATTCGTGCAAAATTTCAACTCAATCGGAAACCGGCAAGTGGATCAAATTTAACTTGCAAGATTTGATAACAGACAGACAAACAGACCGACAGACAACGGGACAAGTGAAACTAAATAAAAGCTTGTAAAAAGCGTCACCTCAGTAACCGTCAACGTTTCGTGTAGATGTGACATCTAGTCAATGGACAGAGGGCTCTATATTTAAAAAATCGAAGGATTTAATTCATTTTACACAGCTATGACAGTATTGTATGAAAAACTGTAATTTATTGTAAGCTTTAAAACTATTGAAAGCTCAATATTGTACCTCGACTTATAACAATTGTTATTAATAATAATATATTTCATTTCATTATTGGTTGTCGTATGCTTTATTTTATTCTCCGCAATATCTCCTCTACAATGTATTTTTATGTTTGATTGCAGGCATATCACCTCAGTTCCTCTCAAGGATAACGGGAACAGTCCTAGTGGTGTCGGGGCAAAGGAATACTCTACCCACTGAAACGCAGAACAAAGTCAATGTTGGGCTCAACTTGAAGTTCAATAAGAAGGTAAGAGTTTTATATGTACGAGGGGCGTTCAAAATATTCTCGGTATTGATACGTTACAACCTCTTTTATATATATATTTCTTACTGGCCGCTAAGATTCATCCATTGACATTAAAAAAAAAAGTAAAATTGGAACCGAGATGTTCTTTTGTTTTTCTGCAATTGCCGAACAAACATGAACACCATGAGCGAATTAACAATGTTAACGAAATTAGAGCACCGATCCGTCATAAAATTCTTAACAAAACAGGGTAAAATCAAATCAAATCAAAAAACCATAAAAGAGGAAAAGTATTGTGTTTACCGTGAGTCTGCTCCTTCTTTATCTACTATTCAAAAATGGTCAAGCGAATTTAAGCGAGGAAGGGAGAGTATTGAAGATGACCCTAGACCTGACCGGCCTGTAGTGGCTACCTCACAAGAAAATATTGATAAAGTGGAAAAACTTATATTGGAAGACGGTCGAGTGAAGGTAAAATCTATAGCTCAAGTAACCTATCTCTCTATTGGTACCGTACATGACATTATACATGACCATCTTAATATGTCAAAAGTAAGTGCAAGATGGGTTCCGCGAATGCTGACGCGGCTTCAAAAGGATATGCGTGTGGCTTGCTGTTCAGATTTTATCGACCTGTGTGGTGAAAATCCCGATGAGGTGCTGCAAAAAATAGTTACTGGAGATGAAACCTGGGTTCATCATTATGACCCAGAGAGCAAAGAGGAGTCCATGCAGTGGCACATTAAGGGTTCAGCTCATCCCAAGAAGTTCAAGGTCATCCCTTCAGCTGGCAAGGTCATGGCCACAATATTTTGGGATTGTGAAGGAGTTTTGCTTATCGATTATAAAGAAAAAGGTGTAAATATCACAGGGCAGTACTACCAGGGTGGCCACTTTCTGGAAAACCGGGAAAACCGGGAGTCAGGGAATTTCGTTGGTCATGGAAAAGTCAGGGAAATGTCAGGGAAATTTAATGGAGGTCAGGGAATAAAAAAATTCTCTGTATTGTACCTAATAAAGAAAACAAATTATTAATTTTACCATCTCCAAACATTATATATCTACTATAATAGGTTAATAATACGTAAATGCGACCACGCGGCGCACGTGCCACTGTAGTACTCGGAAATCGCCGCCGGTTTTACGTTCTCTATACTACCTATTCTGCCTAGCCTGCCTAGCCCCACGCAACGTGAAACTACAAGGTTTTCAGGCTCGAGTTCCATAAAAAAATTGTGCAGTACGTTGGCTCCAGAACTTTAGCGTTGTTAAATTTATACGCAAAACGTTGAAAAATATGTGCAGGGAATAAATAACGAAAACAAAGCACCTGACAGCGCAAGCTTTAGTAAATGCTGCATTGGAAGACAAATTGGCCTTTTTTCAATCGGTGGCGGTGCAAGTGAAACCATTTTTAACATTATTTCAATCCGACGCACCACTTGCTCCACTTTTATACGAATCACTTTTGGCCACACTGAAAAAAAAAACATGCAAAGAGTTGTTAAAGCGGATGTATTGGATTCTGCCACTAATATCAAGGGAGTCTAAGCTGATAATCGCGAATCACTGTAAAGAATGCTCTTCGAAATAGCCGCGATATCAATGATATCGATATCGATATCTTGCGTTTTCGTCAAGACTGTCGAAAGAATCTGATAGAATTTTGCGTGTCATTGTACCAAACATCCCCACTCGTATGCTTTGACTAAGGAAATATCTTGTTTCGATCCCGCAATCGCAGTCAATGCGGAATTCCGAGGACGAGAGAGGCTCGATAAAGTGTTGGACATATTTGTCAAAAATAACCGGCTTTCAGGATATGAAGCAGCTAACGCCAAAAGTGCCTTTAATGATATTTGTAAATGAACCTGAATTTGTAAAATCAATGAAACAATTTTCCATTACGGATGGTCACCGACTGGATGATCTTTGGCTCGGTTTGATAAAAAAGGAAAATAAAGACTTACAAACTTTAATAAACATGGTCATAGTGTTATCCCACGGAAACGTTTATAGTGAGCGAGGCTTTTCCATCAATAAGGAGATATTAGTGGAAAATCTTTCGCAAGAGTCTATAATTGCGCAGACGCGTTTACGACGCTATATCCTACTACGGCAAAATAAATATTGAAAAAAATGATCCACGCGGCTCGTAATGCTCACTACTTGTACACGGAGGAGCTACACAATAAAAGGAAAATTTTAGTTCAAAGGCGAAAATCAGAGCAGAAAAAGAAAAACTGCTGATAGTGCTAATATGGTCAGAGAACTAGAAGCAAAAAGGCAAAAAAATCTCGAAGGAGCTGCCAAAAAAGCTGCGTTATTGGAAAAACGGATTACCAAGTTGCAATAGATTATATTATTCGTTTTTCAAATATACATATAATAAACATGCTAACTGGTGACTAGGTAGTTTTGTTTCAGTTATACCCAAGATTTTTAACCGACATGAAAAAATGAGGTTTCTCAATTCGTCGCTTTAATTTGTACCATAATACGCAAAAACGTTGAAGTCTAGTACTTACTAATACGGTTAAGGCCCGTATAAAGTGTTCCCTTTAGTATTTCTCGCTGGATTACATTATATGATACATATAACGTATCCAATAAATTCAGTTGTCAGAGTTTTAATTGGTTTTTCCTGTACAGCTTTTAACAAAAATGGTCAAAAATTAAATGAATTATTGGGTAATTGAAGAACTGTCTGATAGCAAATTACAATTTATAAATACAATGAAACAGTACAATAACGTCACCTGACGTAAGATGTGAACCCACGACTTCCGTCTAACTATGCTTTCGCTCTTACCAACTGAGCTATTCAGATACTACTTCTTATTATTTCCGTTTTTGTAATTTGCTAGCAGATAATTCTGCAAAATCTCAAAAATGTATCCCAATTATATTTTTAATATTTATTACATTTAAGATTATGGTCAAGGAAAAACTTAAAAAAACGACTGGAAAACCGGGAAAAGTCAGGGAATTTTGGTTGTGGTAAATAGTGGTCACCCTGTACTACGCTAACGTTATACGTCAATTAAGAGATGCGATCAAAGAAAAGAGGCGAGGAAGGTTAACCAAAGGTGTTCTGCTTTTGCATGACAACGCCCCTGTCCATACTGCTCATATTTCCAAGGCAGCTATTGTTGAATGTGGGTTTGAAACTGTTACTCATCCACCCTATAGTCCGGACTTAGCCCCAAGCGACTTCTTTTTGTTCCCCAATCTTAAAAAGGATCTGCGTGGAAATAAATTTTCTGACGATGAAGCGTTGAAGACGGCCGTGGAGGAGCATTTTAACACCAAAGATAAAAAATATTTTTATGAGGGATTAAAAAAAAAAATTGATCAATCTTATAAGTGTATGAACATAGGGGGGGAGTATATTGAAAAATAAAAATATCAAACTTTTCGTACTTGTTTGTTTTCATCCACATACCGAGAATATTTTGAATGCCCCTCGTATGTTAGTCAAAATAATTACACTTTGGTTGATTCATAAGTAAAAAAAGACATACTTCCAACTAGGGTCAAGTTTCTAACCGATGGTGTCCCGTTATCCGCATTACTTATCAAGATTATAGCAGTACCTATTTTCTAAAAATATGCTTGTAAGACACATACATTATTCTGGCCAAATTTTCTAAGAAAGGTGCTCTTATCAATGATAAAACTTAATTTTACCTTTAAGTAAAACCCATCTAACACTCAAACTACCTTTTGTACCCGACTCTCAGGGTGTACCAAAAATGGGGTGTGAACCGATCAAGGGCATAACAAGTATTGTCTTCTGATAAGAAAAATTTTTTTGACGCGTTTTTTTTTATATTTGTATAGAGCCTTGGTCGACTGGGGTGACCCGCTCCATACGAATGTAAAAAAAAACGCGTCAATTTTTATTTTGTTTTTGTTTTTTCTTATCAGAAGACGATACGTCTGTTATGCCCTTGATCGGTTCACACCCCATTTTTGGTACACTCTGTGTGTTTAATGGGCCATACATTGTTTCAGAACCAAGAGATATCCGGTTACACCCGCCGCTGCCCCGTGTCCAACACGTGGCTGTACTCGCAACGCTGCATCGAGCTGGTCAAGAGCTACGAGCAACAGTTCCCCGACCTCTTCGACAAGCTGGCGGAGTCCATGTACAACGACATCTTCTTCGAGAGCGACATATGGCCCAACCAAGTTGGGTGCGTTATTGCTTTTCCTTCGTTTCTGTCGGTAGCATCGCATGTGTCACCTGCCACGCCGTCTAGTCTTAACTACTAAGCATCACCACTAGCGCTCAATGGAGTCTCTTGATACGCGAGTCATTCTCCTAAAATCAATGTGCCCATAACTCGTACTTTAGGTGCCAATCAGTATTGGGCGTAATGCATTACATTTGTAATCGCATTACAAATCGAATTACATGTAATGCAATTACGAGTAATGAATTACATTGCAATTACGAGTAATGCATTACGGCATTATTTTCGTAATCGCATGCAGGGACATTTCAGCACAGTATTTTTTTTGCCAAAGTGGTGTCATTATAACACTTATTTAAAATGATTGTTACGTATAGAACACGTCAAAATAAGCATCTTTTACGTGAAACACTTTTCTCTAAATTTAAAAATGACCTAAGTATAGAGTTCCAAAGTTTTCTAACTTCAGCACTTGGTAATTTTTTTGCCAAAGTGGTGTCATTCTAACGCCTATTTTGAATGATTGTTACGTACAGAACACGTCAAAATAAGCATCTTTTTCTAGAAAAACTTCCCGTTCTTTCCGTTCTTTAAGAAAACAACACCTATCCGTCATCCGAGTCTGTTCTGCCAGCTTTAAATGACTTGTTTTTTATTTATTTATTAATCTCACAAAATCTTATACGCTAGCTTAACAAATAAAGTTCCGTCAAACTGAGGACAGTTTGTTGGCAGATAATACGCTCGTTACTATAATTGTGGTTTTTATATGAACTACCTTAACCGACTGACCTTTGAACCCGAATATCTCGGTAAATATCGATCTGAGAGAAAAAGTTTAAAGAATAAAACATGCTTATTTTTACGCATTGTTTACGATAGGAAAAGAAAATTAAAAAAAAGGAAAATAAAAATTACCAAAGTTTTCAAGTCCAAAAACCGGCTTGCTTGCTTTACCCATACCACCAGGGCGCGGGGACGGACCCTGGTGGTTATGTGGGACTCCCATGTCGGCTAATGAGGCCTATGGTATACCCACTAAAAACCCCTCTATATGCCGCCTCTACGCTATAAGGCGAGGCCACGGGAACGCCCTAGGCACACTTCCGCAGCCTCGCCAGCGGCTGTCCGCACTGCAGACTCAACTCCGGGGAACGTCTGTTCCCTTCCTCGCTAAAGGGGCGCACCTATAGGTGGCGCGCCCGCCACTCAGGGACTTTTGTGCAGGCGACGGACGTCCCCGTGCCCGCCGCCCACAAGTACCCTTATGGTATACCTCCCAAACAACAAACATTACTCCAAACACACGTTACACCAAATGAAATCTTTGTTCATTGATTGTTTGGCACCGACTCAAAATTACTTAGGTACACTTAGATTAATTTAAGAACATAGTTATTAAGGTTAATTAAAAACTCAAAATAATTACAAAAATATATACTTAGTTATGCTTACAATAGTTTAAGAACTTAGTTATTAAACTAAATAAAAAAGGTTTATTATTTTTTGCTTTTCATTTTTTTTTCGGCGGTTTAATTTTTTTGTTATTCTGTTATGTTTTTTGCATTAGCTGTCTTAAATTAAAATTCTTCTTTCATTAGCTGTTTCAGCAATTTCTAAAGATGTCATGTATGCAAACTAACATAAACATTTTAATATTCAGAGAGAAGAAACCTCAAGAAATCCAAGCGTGGCTGAAGTCGCAACCCCACGCGAGCGCCGCGCGGCGCGAGTGTGGCTCCGACGCGCTGGAGCCCGAGGAGATGAAGGCGCTGTTCGACTCGCTCCACAAGCAGCTTCAGGAGCTCAAGGGGCCGGAGAAGAAGGTCACGCTCCATGTCAAATGGAACCTTCTGTATAAGGTGAGAGAGTCCACATTCGAATGTTGAAGGAAGAAACCTCAAGAAATCCAAGCGTGGCTGAAGTCGCAACCCCACGCGAGCGCCGCGCGGCGCGAGTGTGGCTCCGACGCGCTGGAGCCCGAGGAGATGAAGGCGCTGTTCGACTCGCTCCACAAGCAGCTTCAGGAGCTCAAGGGGCCGGAGAAGAAGGTCACGCTCCATGTCAAATGGAACCTTCTGTATAAGGTGAGAGAGTCCACATTCGAATGTTGAAGGAAGAAACCTCAAGAAATCCAAGCGTGGCTGAAGTCGCAACCCCACGCGAGCGCCGCGCGGCGCGAGTGTGGCTCCGACGCGCTGGAGCCCGAGGAGATGAAGGCGCTGTTCGACTCGCTCCACAAGCAGCTTCAGGAGCTCAAGGGGCCGGAGAAGAAGGTCACGCTCCATGTCAAATGGAACCTTCTGTATAAGGTGAGAGAGTCCACATTCGAATGTTGAAGGAAGAAACCTCAAGAAATCCAAGCGTGGCTGAAGTCGCAACCCCACGCGAGCGCCGCGCGGCGCGAGTGTGGCTCCGACGCGCTGGAGCCCGAGGAGATGAAGGCGCTGTTCGACTCGCTCCACAAGCAGCTTCAGGAGCTCAAGGGGCCGGAGAAGAAGGTCACGCTCCATGTCAAATGGAACCTTCTGTATAAGGTGAGAGAGTCCACATTCGAATGTTGAAGGAAGAAACCTCAAGAAATCCAAGCGTGGCTGAAGTCGCAACCCCACGCGAGCGCCGCGCGGCGCGAGTGTGGCTCCGACGCGCTGGAGCCCGAGGAGATGAAGGCGCTGTTCGACTCGCTCCACAAGCAGCTTCAGGAGCTCAAGGGGCCGGAGAAGAAGGTCACGCTCCATGTCAAATGGAACCTTCTGTATAAGGTGAGAGAGTCCACATTCGAATGTTGAAGGAAGAAACCTCAAGAAATCCAAGCGTGGCTGAAGTCGCAACCCCACGCGAGCGCCGCGCGGCGCGAGTGTGGCTCCGACGCGCTGGAGCCCGAGGAGATGAAGGCGCTGTTCGACTCGCTCCACAAGCAGCTTCAGGAGCTCAAGGGGCCGGAGAAGAAGGTCACGCTCCATGTCAAATGGAACCTTCTGTATAAGGTGAGAGAGTCCACATTCGAATGTTGAAGGAAGAAACCTCAAGAAATCCAAGCGTGGCTGAAGTCGCAACCCCACGCGAGCGCCGCGCGGCGCGAGTGTGGCTCCGACGCGCTGGAGCCCGAGGAGATGAAGGCGCTGTTCGACTCGCTCCACAAGCAGCTTCAGGAGCTCAAGGGGCCGGAGAAGAAGGTCACGCTCCATGTCAAATGGAACCTTCTGTATAAGGTGAGAGAGTCCACATTCGAATGTTGAAGGAAGAAACCTCAAGAAATCCAAGCGTGGCTGAAGTCGCAACCCCACGCGAGCGCCGCGCGGCGCGAGTGTGGCTCCGACGCGCTGGAGCCCGAGGAGATGAAGGCGCTGTTCGACTCGCTCCACAAGCAGCTTCAGGAGCTCAAGGGGCCGGAGAAGAAGGTCACGCTCCATGTCAAATGGAACCTTCTGTATAAGGTGAGAGAGTCCACATTCGAATGTTGAAGGAAGAAACCTCAAGAAATCCAAGCGTGGCTGAAGTCGCAACCCCACGCGAGCGCCGCGCGGCGCGAGTGTGGCTCCGACGCGCTGGAGCCCGAGGAGATGAAGGCGCTGTTCGACTCGCTCCACAAGCAGCTTCAGGAGCTCAAGGGGCCGGAGAAGAAGGTCACGCTCCATGTCAAATGGAACCTTCTGTATAAGGTGAGAGAGTCCACATTCGAATGTTGAAGGAAGAAACCTCAAGAAATCCAAGCGTGGCTGAAGTCGCAACCCCACGCGAGCGCCGCGCGGCGCGAGTGTGGCTCCGACGCGCTGGAGCCCGAGGAGATGAAGGCGCTGTTCGACTCGCTCCACAAGCAGCTTCAGGAGCTCAAGGGGCCGGAGAAGAAGGTCACGCTCCATGTCAAATGGAACCTTCTGTATAAGGTGAGAGAGTCCACATTCGAATGTTGAAGGAAGAAACCTCAAGAAATCCAAGCGTGGCTGAAGTCGCAACCCCACGCGAGCGCCGCGCGGCGCGAGTGTGGCTCCGACGCGCTGGAGCCCGAGGAGATGAAGGCGCTGTTCGACTCGCTCCACAAGCAGCTTCAGGAGCTCAAGGGGCCGGAGAAGAAGGTCACGCTCCATGTCAAATGGAACCTTCTGTATAAGGTGAGAGAGTCCACATTCGAATGTTGAAGGAAGAAACCTCAAGAAATCCAAGCGTGGCTGAAGTCGCAACCCCACGCGAGCGCCGCGCGGCGCGAGTGTGGCTCCGACGCGCTGGAGCCCGAGGAGATGAAGGCGCTGTTCGACTCGCTCCACAAGCAGCTTCAGGAGCTCAAGGGGCCGGAGAAGAAGGTCACGCTCCATGTCAAATGGAACCTTCTGTATAAGGTGAGAGAGTCCACATTCGAATGTTGAAGGAAGAAACCTCAAGAAATCCAAGCGTGGCTGAAGTCGCAACCCCACGCGAGCGCCGCGCGGCGCGAGTGTGGCTCCGACGCGCTGGAGCCCGAGGAGATGAAGGCGCTGTTCGACTCGCTCCACAAGCAGCTTCAGGAGCTCAAGGGGCCGGAGAAGAAGGTCACGCTCCATGTCAAATGGAACCTTCTGTATAAGGTGAGAGAGTCCACATTCGAATGTTGAAGGAAGAAACCTCAAGAAATCCAAGCGTGGCTGAAGTCGCAACCCCACGCGAGCGCCGCGCGGCGCGAGTGTGGCTCCGACGCGCTGGAGCCCGAGGAGATGAAGGCGCTGTTCGACTCGCTCCACAAGCAGCTTCAGGAGCTCAAGGGGCCGGAGAAGAAGGTCACGCTCCATGTCAAATGGAACCTTCTGTATAAGGTGAGAGAGTCCACATTCGAATGTTGAAGGAAGAAACCTCAAGAAATCCAAGCGTGGCTGAAGTCGCAACCCCACGCGAGCGCCGCGCGGCGCGAGTGTGGCTCCGACGCGCTGGAGCCCGAGGAGATGAAGGCGCTGTTCGACTCGCTCCACAAGCAGCTTCAGGAGCTCAAGGGGCCGGAGAAGAAGGTCACGCTCCATGTCAAATGGAACCTTCTGTATAAGGTGAGAGAGTCCACATTCGAATGTTGAAGGAAGAAACCTCAAGAAATCCAAGCGTGGCTGAAGTCGCAACCCCACGCGAGCGCCGCGCGGCGCGAGTGTGGCTCCGACGCGCTGGAGCCCGAGGAGATGAAGGCGCTGTTCGACTCGCTCCACAAGCAGCTTCAGGAGCTCAAGGGGCCGGAGAAGAAGGTCACGCTCCATGTCAAATGGAACCTTCTGTATAAGGTGAGAGAGTCCACATTCGAATGTTGAAGGAAGAAACCTCAAGAAATCCAAGCGTGGCTGAAGTCGCAACCCCACGCGAGCGCCGCGCGGCGCGAGTGTGGCTCCGACGCGCTGGAGCCCGAGGAGATGAAGGCGCTGTTCGACTCGCTCCACAAGCAGCTTCAGGAGCTAAAGGGGCCGGAGAAGAAGGTCACGCTCCATGTCAAATGGAACCTTCTGTATAAGGTGAGAGAGTCCACATTCGAATGTTCCATTCCCTTCCATATGGCGCAAGGCATTTGTTATTCCTCTTCCAAAAACTAGCAAACCCACTGTGCTTAGCAACTTCCGACCTATTTCAATACTCCCCTTTTTATCGAAAGTTGCTGAAGCGGGGGCTCATAAACAGCTATCTCGTTTCATTTTCTCACATAATCTTCTGAGCCCCTATCAGTCTGGCTTTCGTCCTTATCATAGCACCAGCACTGCTCTGCTGAAGGTCACGGAAGACATCAGACGTGGCATGGAGAATCAATTGGTCACGGTTCTTATTCTTATTGATTTTTCCAACGCATTTAACACTGTTGACCATGAGATTCTTCTTGCTCTGCACCCGCTCTGGTGGTTTTCTGCTTACCTTCGAGAGCGCCAGCAAGCGGTCCGTGTCGACCAAGCCTTATCCGACTGGTGTGACCTTGCAACTGGCGTCCCTCAGGGAGGCATTCTTTCTCCACTCTTATTTTCCATCTTCATTAACTTCATAACCCCGGAGCTTCGCTGTTTTACGATCACTGTAACGTGAGTGACCTTAGTGTTACCATTAACAAGCTGAATCTGGATCTCTTACACATCCAGCGGTGGTCAGAGAAGTTTGGCTTATTTGTTAATCCGTCCAAGTGTCAAGCTATCGTCATTGGTAGCCCGCAGCAGCTTGCGAAACTTAATTTTAATTCTATTGCTGCAGTTGAGTTTAATGGTACTCCTATCCCGTACAGTAAAACTGTCAAAGACCTAGGTGTATATCTCGACAACACTCTCAGTTGGAGGCCACAGATCTCTGAGGTTAGTCGGAAAGTTGTAGGTTCGCTTCATGCACTTAATAGGCTAAAGCATTTCTTACCCATCAAAACCAAGATTTTATTAGTGCAGACATTGATATTGCACATAATCGACTATGGTGATGTGTGTTATCCTGACTTGAATGGAGAACTTCTTGACAAGTTAGATCGTCTTCTAAATAATTGTATTCGGTTCATTTTCTGTCTTCGTAAATACGATCATGTCTCTTCCTTCCGCTCCCAATTGGGTTGGCTGCCAATCCGCCTACGCCGCAAAATACGTTTGCTCTGCACTCTCTTCTCCATTCTAAAGGATCCAAATTCTCCCGAATACCTCAAAACTCTTTTTCAGTATTACTGTGTCTCTCGAGTCCGTCAACTTCGCTCCTCTGGCAACCTTTCCTTATCTATTCCGCCTCACCGTACTGGTTTTATGTCCAATTCCTTCTCCGTCCAAGTAGCTCGCCTATGGAACCATCTCCCTATCAAAATTAGGCAATCTCCAAACAGGCTTGTCTTCAAAAAGTCCTTACAAAATTTCTTTGCTGGCAGAACTAAAAAATAATCTATCCGTTTTGTAAGTTTCATCTATATTCATATGTATGTATATGTATGTATTAATAGGTATATTTTGTTATATCATATTATATTGTATTGTATCGTATTCTACTATATTATTATTCATCGCATCTTTAGACATGTTATAGAGTTTTTGTTTTAAATTAAGTTGCACTGCCCACATTTTATCTGCTTTGCCTTAAGGTTGACTGGTAGAGAATGCTTTATAGCATTAAGTCCGCCTTTTGTACTATAAGATATTCTTTTGTGCAATAAAGATTAAATAAATAAATAAATCAATGTTGAAGGGATATTTGTTCACGTTTCGTGTTAAATGATATTATGACTACCTTAACACGTTCACTGCGAATAATTTCATAGAGCTACGTGCGTAGCCGATGACGTGGTTTTCTCGCCATGTAACGGAGAGCGCCTACGAACAGAACGCGCGCTAGGCGGGTTGCTAGCAGTGGAAGGGTTAATCTGAACAATGCTTTGGAAGAATTACTAAGATAATTTAATTTTTAACCGACGGAAAAAACGGAGGAGGTTCTCAAATCGACGCGTATTTTTTTTGTACAATATGTGAACTGTAATGAAGCGGGTCACTCACGTGTTTAAGGTTGAATATCGCTTGACATGTTTCGAACCGATACGCGGTTCTCAATAATGAGCGCATTTAGCACTGCAGGGCTGTGGTGCTCGGCTAGTTATCAAAATAAATATTTCGCTACATTTTCTGTAATATTTATGAGCTGTCAGCGACCATACTAATAGAACCCACTCCAATAACATCTGAATATTTGTCAACTGAAACCAGCTTGAGATGACTGGCTTCCCACAAAGCATCTGGACCCACACCCTCTCCGATTAACCTAAAGTCTAATCCAATGGTTACAGCCGGAACTCCACGAAGGCAACATCCAACCCGACCCAAAAGCCGACTTCAAGATGTACGATCGAGTGGTCTCCGTGGCGCGCAGCATCACCGTTCCGTTCGGAGCCAAGGGCACCATCACGGCCATATACCAGCCGCCCCAGTCTAACACCGTGCGCTTGGCTGATAAACTGAACGCGGAGCCGACGTACCAAGTGATGTTCGACGAACCGTTCCCGGGGGCGTCGCCTGAAGAATTGTTCGAAGAACATAGGTTCTACAGGTGAGCAAGCTTAGTCTTTAACGCTATGATCTTAAGGTTGGGTATTTAATTAGCTAGTATGTGAAGGACCGCCCGGTTCGGAGCCAAAGGCACCATCATTGCCATATAGTTATCAGCCGCCCCAGTCTAATACCGTGCGATTGGCATATACATTGAATGTGGAGCCAACGTACCAAGTAATGTTTGATGAACCGTTCCTGGGGGCGTCGCCTGAGGAACCGTTTGAAGAACGTTGGTCCGGTTTTGCAGTGGCGGCTCGTTAATATATTCGATGGACAAACCGGAACAAAAAAAATGAAAGAGTTTAGAGTATATAAATAAACTATAGGATTGCCTAAAAATAAATTTTAGCCAAGCCGGTGGGAACCAGCTTGTATGGGCGCTCCACCACTGCTGTTTTGTAATAAGATATAACTGTCATCTGAAGAGTAGCTACATTTGGTGCTACTGTGGCGACTGGCAGAGAAGTTAAACTTGTGTAGCCGACGTTCAAAGTGATGCTTGATGAACCTTACCTTGGGGCGTCGCCGGAGGAATTGTTTGTAGAAATTGGTTGTATAAGTAAGTGACATCGTAAACAATCAGTAATTATGTATTTAAAAAAAACCTTATCTCCCATAGGATGTTACCGACCAACATGCTCAACCTGTCATACGGACGCAAGCTGAGGAAAGCAGCGACGGTCGCCGGTGCACAGGAGACGCCGAGCATGAACAGGACGCCGAACCTGCTGCGGAGAGACGACGGACACAACTCCGCCTTCGCCAGCTATAGGTATGTTGACACATCATACTCTACAGCCGCGACAACGACTTTCATACATTTCATACATCCGATGCCCTGACGTGACAGCTACTTTGCCTCAGGAGTCAGAACGCAACATAGAGCATCACATCAGGTAAGTATGAATCCAGCTGAGATAACATTAGCTCATTAGCATAATATTGGCTCAAGCATGCTGATTGCGAACGGTGGTCGTAGCGTCGATACCCGGCTCGTACCTATTAATGCCTTTCAATACTTATGTACGGAATATTTGATATTACCATTAGCTTGTCGGTAATGGACAACATTTGCGACACAATACAAAATGTAAAATCCCAACCCGAACGCGACCGCGCGGCCAGGCCCGGGCGTGGGGTCTACTGTCCGTTCCCTTTTACCCACAAGAGGAGGCCTGTTTGTGGGACTCGTTACAATTCTGGAGCTTGCGGCCAGTGCCGATTGATGCACTTCATTATTCGCTATTGGCGAGAAGTGTGCTCATAGATGGTGTTGGCACGCGCATATACAAGCCATAATGTTTGAAGATCAAAAAAATTCGTATGTGTTTATTAAAATCTATAATCATATTTCACAGTCCCACGAGAGACCAGAAGACTCCAGTGCCTGAAACACGAAACAATACAGCGAGCGCTTCAACTAATAATTCACTACCGCAGGTAAACAAGACTCGGTAACTTTTATAATGTACTCATTTTCTACTGGTGAGGCGTGCATTGTATGAATTAAATTATAATTATATTAAAACTAAATACGAAAAGAAAATCGCGTCGAAATTGGTCCAGTAGTATTAGAGTAAATCGTGAACACACTGTACTACATAAGTCGTGATTAAAATGTTATTTTTTAGGACAACGCAACACAGCTTCTAAGAAGTTTGCTCAACATTAGTCAAGGAGAATCGGACTCTAATAAAAAACCCAGCAAGGTAAGTTTTCCTAGTATTTGTTTCTAGAGTCTGGCCAGGAAAAGAAGAGCCTTTTTTATAAGGCAGTAAACATCTTTGTCAAATGTGTCAAACGTCTTAAATTAGTATGATGTACTTATCTTGATTTTTTATTTTATTTATTATTGTGTTATAGTGGGCCTTTATATGCCGCTTCGACCAGCATGTGATCTATTGTGGCAGCCCTTTGTTTATATTTCACCGTTTAGACCCGTTGCCTCTAAGAAGTTCCAGATTCTTTGGGCGGTGATATGTTGTACCTCTTCTGGGTGCACTACGTGCCGCCCTAGGTAGATACTTCTTTTGTGCATGAGTGGTCCGCAGGAGCAGAGAATATGCATTGCTGTTTCCTCCGTCTCCTGGCAGAACCTGCAAGTTGCGTCCTGTTTCATACCCATTTGAAACAGGTGCTTGTTTAATTTGCAATGTCCTGTCAGAATTCTCGTTACTGCGCAGGTTTTGTGCCTTCTGAGTTGCAGTAGCTCTTTAGACAGTTTGCTATTGTATCCTTTAATCAAGGCTTTAGCATGTTTTTGTCCTTTGGCGAACTTCCACAGCTTTATTGCCGCTGATTTTTCTGTGTTGTGTAGCAGAGAATATGCTTTCCGTTTTGTGATACCACAGAACGGTTCTGGGCCGACCAGGGTTGTGTCCGCGCCCTTCCTTGCAAGTTCATCTGCTTTTTCATTCCCAACTATGTCGGAATGTCCTGGTACCCATCTAAGTATGACTTTGTTGGTATTGGCCAGGGTGTTTAAATTGTTTTTACAGTTCTGGACTAGTTTAGAGTAGGACTCTAGGGATTCCAGTGCCAGCAGAGCAGCTTGGCTGTCTGAGTTGATGTAGATGTATTGGTTTCTTAGGTTTCTCTCAAAATTGATCTCACGCATTTATTTATTGCGAAGAGTTCAGTCTGATAGATTGAGGCCTCTTTCCCCATGCTGACGCTAGCTTTGAGCTTTGGCCTCTCACCGTAGATACCACATCCAACATCATCACCCTTTTTAGATCCATCAGTGTACCACACGTGGCTTCCCTCCTTAAAGTCCATTTGGTCGTTTAGCCATTTGTCTCTCGGAGGTATTTCCACTGTGTACAGTTTGGTGAATTTGCATTCCACGTAAGTGTCGTCAGTGGGCATGCTTAGTTTTTTGTTATCAAAGACAAGGGCCTCTAGTTTGGTAAGCACTTGAGAGCGCCATTTTGGCCTTATTAGTGTGCATATCCTATAGATGCACTGCTTCGCCTCCTTTTGCACATGCAGGTGGAGTGGCGTTAGATCGAGCAGTGCATCCATGGCTGCCCCCGGTGTTGAGCATAAAGCTTCTGTTGCTGTTAAGTAAGCTGTACGCTGTAGACTGCTTAACTTTGTGATGGCTGTCTTTTAGTTGGCTTTGTTACACCAGACTGCAGAGGCGTATGTGATTACAGGCCTCACTACCGCTGTGTAAAGCCACAAAGCAATTTTGGGTCTTATGCCCCATCTTGCTCCTGCCATTCGACAGCAAGTCCACATGGCCATTTTTGCTTTGTCTATTCAAATGAGCGTTCCAAGTTAGCCTTTGGTGAAAGGTAACCCCTAGGTACTTGACCTCATTTGAGTATGTTATTTCCTGTCCATTCAGTTTTAGTTTGGCGAGCTTGTCTAGTTTCCTTTTTTTTGTAAAGGGCACTAGTACTGTTTTGCTCGCATTGATGGACAGGTCATTCTCTTTGCACCATTTATTTATGGTGTTAAGCGCTCCTTGCATTAAGTTCGAGATTGTGTGGAGGCACGGACCTTTGATTATGACTACAAGGTCGTCGGCATATCCTTGTGTGTCATACTCTAGGTCCTTCATAGTTGCTAGGAGTTGGTCCACTGCTAGGGTCCATAGTAGTGGGGATAGTACGCCTCCTTGTGGACATCCTCTTGTGGTGTAGAATGTATGCTCAATTGCATTGAGGGTCAGAGTGACTATTCTATTTGAAAGCATGCTCTGGATCCATCTGATGGTGCTTTCGTCCACGCCCTTTGATACCAATCCCTTGAGGATAGTTTCTGTGGGTGTGTTGTCGAAGGCACCCTCGATGTTAAGGAAAGCACATAGAGCTGTTTGCTTGTCCTCTAGGGTTTTTTGCACTTTGTCGACCAGATCAAGTAGTGCAGTTTCCGTGGATTTCCCCTTTTGGTAAGCATGTTGGCTCAGACTCAGTGGTCTGGCTACCAGATATTTCGCTCTAATGTGCTGATCAATGACTCTTTCCATCGTTTTAAGTAAGAACGATGATAGACTAATTGGTCTGAAGGATTTAGGCTGTGAGTAGTCCTTTTTCCCTGCTTTTGGTATGAAGCGTACCTTGACTCTAGTCCATTGTTCTGGTATGGTCCTCCAAGCAAAGCTAGCTCGGAATATTCTTACCAGGTGCGGAGTGATTAGGTTTTGTCCTTGCTGTAGTAATGCAGGAAAGATACCATCTTCTCCCGCCGATTTAAATGGTTTAAATTTTTTCAGTGCCTATATAACTTGGTTTGGTCTGAAGATATTTGCAGCCAAATTCCAGTCGTTGTTGTGTGCCCTCTGGGCTTGTGTGCTCCTTTGGGTGCATAACTGAATATCACTGGTGGGGTACGAACCTGGGAAGTGGATGGTTCTAAGCAAGTCCATTGTTTCCACCTCCGTGGTCGTAAAGCTGCCATTAGGCTTTTTAATTAGGCCTAGGTAATTGGTTGGTGTCTTGGAGAGGATTTTGTGAATTCTCGCTCCTTTATGTGTTTGGGCGATCTCTTCACAGAACCTCCGCCAAGACCTCCTTTTGGCTTTTCTGATCTGTTTGTTATATTCAGTCAATGCTCTACCATACCTTTCCCACTCGTTTGGTCTGGTTGAGTGATTGAATATGCGACGGGTGGACACACGGAGCTTTTCCAGCCTTTTGTACTTATCTTGATACTTGATATGGTAAATGAGAAAGTAACTGTTCATTAAGATTGGATTTTAAGCTTTTTAAGAGAATTAAAGGGGTGGCTTACTGTTGATATTATTCACATTGAAGAATATCATAAAAAGATCAATTATCCTGTCTCGTCAAAATATACATTTTGGAGTGGTGTTGATTATTCTTCTTAAATATACAGTCGAATGAATCCAGATTTATTTCTTTTAAATTTACTTCGTTCTCTAGACAACTTGAGAGACTTGTTATTTAATTACATGTGGTAAGACAGTTTAAATATGATTCTAGAATGCTCGGGATCAAAACCAAAGCTGGCGTGCGAAAAACGATCACAATTCGCAGCAACCCCCTAACAACAGGTAACAACATAATACTTTTGTAGGGTTCCGTACCCAAAGGGTAAAATGGGACCCTATTACTAAGACTCCGCTGTCCGTCCGTCTGTCTGTCTGTCCGTCTGTCTGTCACCAGGCTGTATCTCATGAACCGTGACAGTTAGACAGAACAGAATAAAATAAATATTTAAGGGGGCTCCCATACAACAAACATGTTTTTTTTGTTGCCATTTTTATAGATAATGGTACGGAACTTTTCGTGCGCGAGTCCTACTCGCACTTGTTTTTTATTTAATGCATGTACATAAAATGAGTTCAATTGGACGTATAATAAGGAACATGTACCAATGTAGGATTAAAGAGTAAAAGTACATTTTGTGGTTAAACAATTGACTATTATACTATTTCCTTGCATGCAGCCAGACTAATGACTTTTGGAAATTATTTACCGGGTAAGATGATTATTACGCAAACCGGCTCTACTGATATTGGGGTGTTAGCCATTGTAACTTGAAATATTTATAAATAATTTTATTATATTAGTGTGTTGTAGAGGACTCGAAATCTCTCAACATAGGTTGCCTATAGTATAGCTTCTAATTATGTCGTTTTATGGCTCAGCACGGCTAGCACAAGACCGCGCGCGAGCTGTTTCGCGGCAAGATAGACTATATTCTATCTCGCCGCGAGACAGCCTGCGCACAGTCTTGTGCTAGCTTTGCTAAAGGCAACGATTATACTTATTATAAATGATAACTTGCATTATATTATATGTAGAAGCCAGCAACAGCAGCCGCAGCAGCAGCAGAATTGGCGCAAAGAGAACGGCGCGTACAATAGAGTGCCGCCGCCCCAACTATACCATGAGTGGAGCAATAGGAATTACAAGGTAACATACATCCAAATTCCAAACCAAAGCTCCGGTTTCCTAGGATAGCGGTGCCGTAATATGCCGGCGGGATAGACTATCGATCTCTTTCTAAGTGGTCTAATTAGAAAGAGACAGATAGTCTATCTCAACAAGAACACAAATGTATAGGGGCAAAAATTGTGTAGTTTTTTTGTGCTGTTGGATGAAACCCAATAACCATACTAGCATTATATAAATTCCCTTTATTTACAGAAGTATAATTATATATTTAGTGAGATTTTGCCTTTACATTTATAGAACGTCGAAAATATCTTCAAGTGTAATTATTTCCATTATATCGACTAACAAAAAATAGAAGTTGCAAACACATTTCAGGAATTAAAATGTATATTTGTAACTACATGTGGAATGAAATTTTGCAGATGCTACGCTTCGTTAAACTGCTTGGACGTTTTGTCAGACGTATTTTCAAATGACTGACGTTTTCAGGTAGATAAAGTGTGCTGGAAAATAAAATTCATTATACTTTCATTGTCATAATTAGAAATGCAACGAGTTATTGCAAAAATCTATATGTGAAAGTGGATCTGCATGTCAATGTATAAAATAGAAAAGAGATAGTATTACACGGTCATTAGCGAAAGTGCATCTCATAAGTATATTTCTCATTTAATATTCTATAATGTACCTATTAAGATTTTACTTTTCAAACCTTAATTTTAATATATGTTAAGTCGCGTTGTATCGAATCGCAAATGTGGAGGCTTGAGCGCCGTTGTTCTAATGTTAGCACATTTACTTAAGATATGAAATTTAGAAGTAAGTCTTTGACATTTTTTTAAAATAATTGTTATAATATAACACCCCGACACCATAAAACTAAGAACTATCTCAACAAACAAGAGTTACGATTTTAAAAATCTCACTCATATCGGTTCGTCCGCTTAGGAGCTACGATGCAACAGACAGACAAATATACATGTAAAACTTATAACACCCCTCAGTTGCGTCGGGAGTAAATTGTACACAAACCAAATTATATCTCGATAGATATAGAGATCAGCGCGGCTATCACAAAACGGCGCGCGAGCTCTCTCGATTTTTCTCGTTTATTAGAACAAGAGGTATAGTGCGAGAATAATCGAGAGTAAATCGCGGCCGTCTCATGATAGACGTGCGGGTTGCATTAGGAAAGTGAAAATTTTACTTCAAAAACTGAATTAACAGAATCCTTACAGAAGTTTGTTTTGTGCAGAACCAACCACCAGTGCCTCCTTACCCAACTTTCGGGCAGCCGTTCCAAGGGCCCGGCCCCAACCAGATGCCGTACCCCGCCTTCAACAACGCGCACTTCCAGCGCAACCACAACGCGCTGCGCCAGCACCAGCACCAGCACCAGCCGCAACTATCGCAGCATCCTCCACAGCCACAGCAGCATCCTAAACTGCAGCAGCACTCTCAACCACCGCAGCATTCGCAACAATCCCAACAACCGCACCAACAGTTCCCGCAGCACCTGCCCAGCGTTGCCGGAGTAGCGTTAGCGCCTAGTTGGAACAAGGTCAGCGACACTCGATATCTTTTTCATTGGGTGTTTGGTTATTAGCAGCCTTTGTTAGCTTACATATAAAATGTAGGGTCATTGCCGTCAACACAGCATCCGGTCGAATTTAAACTTTCGTGAGACATGTTGAAATAATACTAATAATTACACAGTTCGACTCGCGTAATAAATGTCTCTACGGGCGACATGTTTTGAACTCTTCGGGAGTTCTTCTTCAGGATGAGTGTTTTCGCGGCGGTGTCGCTTGAATCACTGCCCGCGCCCGTTCCGAACGCCGTCCCGCCCCGTCGAGAGATTACAAAACATATCGCCCGTAGTGACAGTTAATACGTGAGTTGAACCGTGTAATTATTAGTATTATTACAGTATCCGGTGCTCAAAAATGACACTGCATACAAAACGAGCAATATGCGTAATCGGAGAAGATGTGCTGTGGAAGTTCGCCAAAGGACAAAAACATGCTAAAGCCTTGATCCAAGGGTACAATATAATAACAAACTGTTCCATCAGTTTGGAGAGTAAATTTGAAATTGAATATGTGTTCGATAGTACATAAGTACTATCGAACCAACTGAATCATGACCCACCATAGAACCTTGTTACAATGAACGAACATACGTAAGATCATATGACGTTAATATGTCAGTTAATTGTAACAAGGTTCCATGGTGGGTCAGGATCCAATTTTGTCGATAGTACCTGCTTGTTTTTTTTTTTTTAAAGAATAATAATAATAATAAACTGTCTAAAGAGCTACTGCAACTCAGAAGGCACAAAACCTGCGCAGTAACGAGAATTCTGACAGGACATTGCAAATTAAACAAGCACCTGTTTCAAATGGGTATGAAACAGGACGCAACTTGCAGGTTCTGCCAGGAGACAGAGGAAACAGCATTGCATATTCTCTGCTCCTGCGGAACACTCATGCACAAAAGAAGTATCTACCTAGGGCGGCACATAGTGCACCCAGAAGAGGTACAACATATCACCGCCCAAAGAATCTGGAACTTCCTAGAGGCAACGGGTCTAAACGGTGAAATATAAACAAAGGGCTGCCACAATAGATCACCTGCTGGTCGAAGCGGCATATAAAGGCCAACAATAACACACAATAATAATAATAAATCGGAGAAATATCACAGTTGTTCTACCACATTGAGGCGCTTAAGCCACTTCTGAACCCTATTACAATGTAATAAGGTGAAAAAGTGGATACATCTCTTTGTAGTCGACTGTACAGTCGTGTTCTCTAATATCTAAACAGACAACCTTTCAAAAATATCTACACGCGTCTTATGTCAGTAACAATAACATAAAAATAAATTTTGAAAAGTGATCTGTATAGATATTGGAAAACTTGACTGTACATTACATATTTACGTTACATTACGTGCGTAAGCTCTGAAAAGTACAGAAATTACACGAATTACACAAAGACAAAATGTACATGTCACAACTATGGCATCTACACTCTCAGTCATATATCTCGCTTGCGTGATGACTAATTGAAATTAGTGATGCCTTTACTAAAAGTTTTGCTGCTAAAAAACTTGCAGTCTATTTTTGCTTAGGTTTGGATGGCATGGCAATGTAAAATATTGATTGCAAGTCTAATTTGATCAACCTCCCGTAGTACAATCAAGTTTTGTACTACCATACGACTGGTCTGATGTTGGAGACGGAAGGTTGCCTTGCCTAGTCGTGGTAGGCTGTTGGTTGACAGGTAACTTCAGATATCCGCGTCGTATTTGGACTCATTAGAATTCTCTCAATAAGTGGTTGAAAGCTGCGTGCAGAGGCTCAAGTATAAGTTTTACCGAAACAAAACGTTATGACCGCGTTCGCGTTTAGCTGTCAAATCCCATACAAATTGAGGGTAAAACGCAAACGCGATCGTAAAGTTTTGTTTCGGTAAAACTTATACTAGAGCCTCAGTCGTCATTAAAAGCTAACTAAATTCTTTTTGTTTCAGAACCCTACACCGAATCAAGCTCAATTTGCAACGCACAGTGCTCCTAATAACACTGAAAAAGCGAATCCTTTCGTTCCGTTGCAAGTACAAACAAGCCAGCGGTGAGTCATGACATGGCATGAGCCATATACCGTCATTCATTTTTACAAGCTTTATTTAACTTAACCTGGCGGGTTGCACCAACTTACGATTACAGACCGTTTAAATATGGTGCAGGCAGCTGTCATTCCCTAGAAATTTGTCAAACTTTCCATACAATCAGATTTTAACGAACACCGCTTACGATTACAAACGGTTTGATGCAACCCGCCCTTAGGCTTCGTTCACACGGCATTGTCCTGCACGTTTTTTTGCAGTATACATCTTAACGTATACATAGTGGCGCATACAAAATGTTGTTCATACGTTTAAACGAATACGCTTGTCAAGCAAACCGAATACGTGCTGAAAAAGTGCGGGACAATGCCGTGTGAACCCAGCCTAAGTCAGTGAAGAAGTCCGATCGAGTTGAAATTTACAATTACGTAAGTAGGATGACAATGAAACTACAAATTGGTTCTATAACAAAAATTGTGAAGTGCCAGAATGTCGCCGGAATGTCGTTAGATCGTTTGATATAAACTCGCCATAACCAATCACGAACTTTGTTATTATAATGATTGCTTGGAAACAATTCCCTATGATGACCTGACAATCTGTTGCTGCCATATTTCCGTTACGTCATTGTCCATTATTTATTGGCGCCAATAAATAAAATAAACGACATCAAATTAACTACACCGACATAAGGCTCAAATTCAGAAATCTTTTCTTATCTTTTGATTGATTTAATCATCACGTCTGTAGTAATCTAAAGTACTGATGAATATGATTCCTTTATTTAGTAAACACTTATTTCAAACTTGTATCAAGAGCATTATCTTAAGAATTAATTTCAAGGAAATGTAAGTAGGTTTCTCGTATAGTCTAAAATAACACACTTATTTTTTAGCTGCCCAAACTCAACCTGTTGGGAGAAATTGTTCTTCAAAGTAACGAAAAGTGACCAAACCCTCCAACTACTGTAGAGAGATTTGTTCAAGCAAACTACGAAACTTTGACGTGTCTTGTTGTAAAAAAATAAGTGTCTGTTATTTTAGACTACTCTATAACATATATAAAAATAAATGAAATCGGAGCCGGGCAGTTGGGTACCTTTCGTTGTTAGTTACAGGGTGTGTGTGTGTGTGTGTGTGTTTGTTTGTTTACGAATGTGTCTCCCCGCAGCCGCGCGCACAAGCCGGGCGCGCCGGGCCGCCGCGCCGCGCCGCCCGCGCCGCTCCGCGCGGACCCGCTGCCGGTAAGCAAACTACTCGCATCACTGTTCCATACTCTTCAACCTATCAATGGAGACCCCCTAAAGGCTAGAATGACGTGCTCAATCAATTAACTAACAACGTATATCGAAAAAATTACAATTTTGGAAATAATGTACAATAGCTGTTTTTAGGGTCCCCGTACCCAAAGGGTGAAATTACCTACCTATTACTAAACCTCTGCTGTCCGTATGTCTGTCTGTCTGTCCCTCTGTCACCAGGCTGTATCTCATGAGCCGTGATAGTTAGACAGTTGAAAGTTTCACAGTTAATTAATTATTAACTCTAAATTAACTCGGAGTTAACTTTTTTTGCGATTAAGTGGTTGGTCCCACGGAAAAGTTGTTTAATATGATCATCTTATTCGCTTTTGGTAATTCTGGATCATGACTCCGAAATCACCCAGTATATGTTATCGATTAAATTGCTACCTAGATACAAAATCCAACAAAATTTCAGTCATCAAAAAAATGATAACTAAAGTATCTCCAAAAGTCAAAATAAATATTTGTATTGATAAATGTGTTTATCTTTATTTTCGTTTATTTACATTATAATATTCAAGATCAGTCATACAAAAAAGAAAACACGTCATTCCAATCTATATAATTACTTTCGGGTGGGAAGTTTGTTAGATTCTTCAATAAAGCATCTTCGAATAACGTTTTAAAATGAAATAAACAAAAAAAAGCGATTATAAATTAATGGTTTTCAACACGTATTCTTCCTGGAGTAGCTGCCTCTCTGCAACTCCCGTATCTTTACACTGCAAATGAAAAAAAGGCTGCAAATTAAGGAGCAGAGTTTCTCAGCGCAGTGTCTGTTTTACTAGCCACGCAGGTGATATTATACGAATGTCCAGCACGATTCTCCGAGCGATTTTAGTAGACAAACATCCTATGTCAGTTGAGCGGCTTCAGGAGTCTGGGTTTAAGTGCTGTTCAGTAGCGTAGACGCGGTGCTCTTTGATATCATTTAACCCATTCGCCGCCACTGACTTGAACTCAAGTTTGTCACCATTGCCGTACCTGCTACTGATTTTATACCAAGTTCAAAAACAATAGACTAAAGACTTGGGTGGGTAATATCTCCACAAGGTTGAAACGTAATCCGATTCTAGTTTACTACGATTTAGATAGCCTTTTTTTTCTTTTGAACAGACGTTCCGACAGCAAGAAGACTCGTCGAAGCGACCGCAAAAGAAGAAAAAACCGAGGGTCGCCGCCAACCTGCCCTTTCAAATGGAGTAATGGAAATATGCCAATGTTGTAAATTATGGTTAATGAATCAGAATCGATGCTAACAGGTCATGTATAAATAACTACAAAGCCATCTAATAGACATCTACTTAAATGCGAATGAAACTATACTCGTCAGAATATTCCTTTTGTAAAGCAATAGGAATGTTTTAAAACAAGGAGACGTGAAATAATTAATATCGTAATGTTGTACATTTTGTATATATTGATACGAACGACTGTGGGATGTATAGTTGTTACTGTCCCATTGCTAGTACGTACTATAATGAAAGTACAATTTTTGTGAGTTCGTATAAATGTAACGTTAGGTGTCTACGAGTATGGTAGATCGACGAGAGTCCGTTCTAATTAAGGACCAAGATAGACCTTATGGATAAGAGAAAAAGGTATAGAATATAGAATCGTCATCTCGTGTAGTTTCGACAGATTTTAAAGACTCCATCGTGGTCATGCTAGTTTGGAGGATTTACTAAATGTATGTCAAAATATGCAAAAAAATCGAAATCAATTGCAGAAATATCATGCTAAATAAAAATATCTTACTTCGAAACTTTGTGCTACTGAGCTTTAATATAAATGTTCATATATTTTTATTATTTTATACCGTCCGTGTTCCACTTAAACGATACGTCGAACACATATTTTGGGACTTTTACCCATAATTTATAATAGTTAATGACATTTTTCAAGCTCAGATGGTATGTAGGGAGGAATCATAAACGAAAAACGATAAATAAAATGGCAGCTTCATCAGCCAATTGCTCTATATTATACAAATGTCTGCTAAAGTACAAGTGAGAATAACCCCCCAACCACAGGATTTTCAATTGTAATTACCATTGGCCGGAAATAAGATAATAACGGTAAAATGTTTTTTGTATGGACTTAGTTAACTATATGTAGGTTTACTATATTATTGCCCTAGTCAAAATGATCAATCAGAATTGGTAGCAAATTTATAATCGGATTTTGTAACCTACGTTCTAAATAAATATATCTGATGTATGTCATTTAAAAACAGAAAATCAGGCCTTTCGTGCAGAGACGCGGAGTTTTCTTTATTTTTCGATATTTTTTGTTATTCTGAATTTTATGTCTATTAAAGTACAAAACACGATAATAATGTATGCTCAATTTCTTGGGTGTGTTAAATGTTGTGTATAAATGTATATGTGTCTGACAACTTTAAATTTAAGTGTATTACTTCCATTACTCCAACATGAAATCTCGTAATATTCAAATAAAAACTGTTTCTTTGACTGTTTTCTTAAAGGAAAAGACAACATAATAAACGAGGAGTTTTAAATATTTTGTTTGTATTTAAATTTTGCTAAGTTTGTGTTATACCTTATAATAAGCGTTTAACCCTTTAATTCGCATTGTACTGCCGGTTTAACACACTGACCGTCTTTTTGTATTTTTTCCTGACCAGAATCGTTTGGGCTATTCAGGGCCGCCAAGACTTGAACTATGGCCTTTGGCAATTTTTAGCGAAATTAAGGAGAATTGCCGTGGGCCGCCCGACTATAACACATTTGTCGACCCGCCTCGAAACTGACTGACGAATGGGTGATGGTCGAAATCTGACACTAAATTCGGCCTAATTCCCATTCGCCAAGTATTTAGTGCAATAAGGACTAAATTAAACAAGTTCGTAATTATAAAAATGATGAGTGAAAGCATATATTTCAAAATATATGCATACACTAAGTATATTCGTAATTGCCGACTAGATTACAGCAGAACCTTCAGAACCAACAGTCAAGTGCAAAGCTCAATTATAATCTAGGAAACCATAT
Organism: Epinotia bilunana; assembly: GCA_947049275.1. NCBI lineage: Eukaryota > Metazoa > Arthropoda > Insecta > Lepidoptera > Tortricidae > Epinotia > Epinotia bilunana. Next base: position 12,486,164 of record OX346259.1, on the reverse strand, counting down.
GATATCAAACACTTCAGTGCGCGGTAAACAACACGAAGTGGCTATAATTTGATTCACGAGTAGTATATAACGGGCGACGAACAACGCTCGGCAATTAGTCTCCTCGCGGGCTTAGCCACGAGTCACGATGAGGGCTACTCTAGCGTTGTTGGCTGTGGTGGCGGCGGTGGCCGCGTCGGACGCCGACTGGCACCGCTCCGCCTTGATCTACCAGATTTACCCTCGCAGCTTCAAGGACAGCGATGGTGATGGTATTGGGGATTTAAATGGTGAGTGTTTACGTATTATAATAATTATGAAGTACCTACCTGGGAAACCGAGGGAAAACCCGGAATACGAATTTTCCCGGAAATTAAACCAAGGACGATTTTTCGCCCCTGTATTGTAAATCTCTTCGAAGTCGTTATAACCGTTTTGGAGAAACTACAAACAAATAAATACAACAAATGTTGCTCGTGTAATAGGTATTTATTTTTATACCTACCATAAGGTAACATACACAGATACCCAATTGTGTAAAAGCAGTGAACTAATATTAGTATATTTAACACGTTCACGGTTTCTATACATAGGTACTGATCTGACAATGTCACACGTCCGAGTGTGCTTCCAGTTCGAAGCTGTAAATGCACTGTGGAAGCACGGACTCCTGGGAAGCAGGTGCATGCCCCATCATTGGGGCCACTCGGACAGGGAACGTATTATTTTTCCGCTACTTTGTGGCCCTAAGACTGTTTCATACCAAAGCGCTCGTTAATCCGAAAATGAACATTTTCTTTTTGACTGATATCGAGTCTAATCGTATCAATTTTAACCTTGGCCACAAAAATAGTAGGTACCTATAAGATTCACGCTTATTTGTCTTTCTGTGGTATATATATATCACATTTACCTACCAAATCAAATCGGATCAACAATGGACCGATTAGGTTCGGTTTTTATTTTCAATAGGAATGTATATATGTTATACCATTGTAGATAAACGGTGACAGCGCTATGTATATACATATATATCTGGTCTCATTGACGATGGCAGACAATTATGCGGCCTGCCTTATGGTAAGCAGATATCGTAGGCTTTGGGCGCTCGTGAGTACAGGAGAAATACAAGCGCGTTCCGGACCTTCTATTGTTTTGAGGATTTGTCGTGCTAATAGCTAGAGACATATGCAGCTCCCTCACTTAATACATCGCGTCCTCGGGACCTTACCCACCAACAGAATCACAACACCGCATACCTTCAGACTAAGTAGTACTGGTCTGAAGGTATGTGGTAATATTATGACTGCGGTGCTTTGTAAGGGGAAGGTACTTCCAAAGTTGAGCTCCGTCCAATATGTATATATGAGCAAGATAGGGCACAGCGAAATGTCATCCCGCTCGAACTTGGAGCAGCCCAACTAGGGAAGTACCTCTGTCTTGTAGAAGACCACAGCCATAATAACACTACTACTGGCTCTGTAGTAGTGTTGTGTTCCTGGAGGTGAGCAAGGTCGCCAGAGCTCCCGAGGATGCGTTGTGTTGAGAGCGAGGGAATTTGGTCCTTCAGCTGTCAACACGGCGAATCCTCAAACATGTCAAGGGTCGGCAACGCCCATGTTACTGCTTTGGAGTTGCGTGCGTCTATAAGCTGCGGTATCCGCTTAGCATCAGGCGGGCCGTACGCTTGTTTGCCATCATCGTATAAAAAAAAGATACAATGACATTTCGCTGTGCCCCTTCTCTTTGCGCTTTGTTTGAATTAACTTTTCCATCAGGAATTACCTCAAAGCTGGGCTATCTGGCCGACACCGGCGTGGACGCCATCTGGCTCTCGCCGATCTTCCAGTCTCCGATGTACGATTTCGGCTACGACATCACCGACTACCGTGCCATCGCGCCCGAGTTCGGCACCATGGAAGACTTTGATAACCTCATGGCGGAAGCAAAGAAACTTGGTAAGAACACTAAATACCATTGATTTATTCATCATCATCACATCCGCCGAAAGACGTCCGCTGCTGGACTGCCTCCCCCAAAGAGTGCCAAAGTGACCGGTCCTGCGCCACCCGCATCCAGCATGTTGATTTATTATCACTACGTAATTACGTATAGACTGGCCATCTGGAACATTTATTTTCTCTAAAATCGGTCTTGTGACTCCTAAGAGCAAATTGTAGTTTCGGATTTTCCCTCACTGCCCCGTTTGAATAATAATACTACCTGTATACTCTTATTATATACTTAGGTACTAGTGGCTCCGTGAACTGATCAACAGTCTTTTTATCAAAACTTCCTAAAACTGAATGGACAAAATAAACTTGTAGGTAGGTACGTTCCGCAAACGAAGATAAGTATCTCTACAAATAATTTCGGTCGTATATTATTATTGTCACAGAACTTTAGTCCAATAACCTATTAAAAAATTACGTTACCTTTTTCTATGTGTAAGAAACCGCTGCATTGGATTAACTAATTAGCTTATCTTTATGGCTGTTAGCTATTTACCTAACCACCGAATAGACTAGGTTTGCCTATGTATATGCATTGTCACGTGGGCTCATCTCCAAGGCCAAGTTTGCTGAAATATAGGAAGAAGTAAGGTTAAGAAAATGTCATCAAGAAGTACGCGGGTTAAAAAACCTCATTACTAGGTGTCGCGTCGTTAAGTTAAACTGCGTTTTCCGGCGCGTATCTTGGTCATCTTTACATCTCAATTAGTTCTACAACAAAATTTATCTTCGCTGAGTTTAAGTATGACTAATCCGCATAATCATAGTAACTATATATCGTAAGTTTCGTTTTTGTTGACAGTTAACGAGCTTACCTACTGTAGTATCTATGCTTTATAAATATATGACAGGAAAGACCAAGAGATCGTTTGATAAAACTGCTTTACGTCACACCTGGCCATAATGCGAGTTTTACTGCACGCTGCGCGTACGGTAAAACTCGCATTGTGGCCAGGTGAAGACGTAAAATTGTGTACTCACCACGGGCGGTAATTCGTAAAGCCCCAGATCGCATATTTATCGCACAAACACCTACGATCTGGTCCATTCACGAATTCACCGCCCTAGGTACGTAATCTACTATTTTCATTTGAATTGTCAGGTGCCTTTTATTATGGCACAGACATGTAATAAGAAATGGCACGATTGAGAATCGAATTTCGCCCTCTAATTATTATTTTTTACTCCTGTATCGTCTTATGTCCGAACGTATGATCGTATTTCTTTGTATTTTAAACCCTAGGTTAAACCTCTCTTTACAGAAAAAAATAATCAACCCTCATTTTTCTGTATAGAAAAGCTTCCATTTAAAGCTGTAGGGACGAATCGGTCAATAATAAATATGGCCAAAGGGACACGCTACTATTTGACCCTACTAATCTTATAATATAACTATCTTTCAGGTATTAAAGTAGTCCTTGACTACGTGCCTAACCACACAGGAAACGAGAGCGAATGGTTCGTGAAGTCTTGCAAGCGACAGGATGGCTACGACAACTACTATGTGTGGGCTGATGGTACACCCAACCCGGACGATCCTGCCCAGCCGCTACCGCCAAACAACTGGGTTTGACTCTTATTTGTTAAGTACGAGGGTTAAGTTTTGCTTGCGGCAAGTGGGCTTCGAACACAGCCAATTAGGTATGGGCATATACCCAACCCAAACGATCCTGATCGGCCGCTGCCACCGAACCTTACCTCTTACTTCTTGCTTAGTGAAGGTTCTCGAGTGGTGACCACGCACCGGAAGGCGCAGCGTGGGTAGACCTCCACGAGGTGGACTGATGACCAGCTGGTAAAGGTTGCGGTAGTCCGCTGGATTGCGGTCATTGTGGCACTCTTTTGGGGAAGCAGTGGACGTCTTTCGTCTGATATGATGATGATGACTCCGGTTGAGTTCGGTGTGCACGTTGGCAACCTCCGGATGACAATTGATACTCCGTAGATGGCATCATAAACCTTACTCTTATTTCTTACATAATGCGATTTGGTTTTGTTTTGATCGTAAGATCAAAACAAAACCAAATCGCAGCTTACGCTATACACACTCCAGCATCTACATCACCCCAGCATATCCCAGTAAAATCTCAAAGCAAATCACACCTTATCACAATGCTGTAAAGTATCTTCTCGTGTGCAGATAAGCGTGTTCCGCAAGAGCGCCTGGGAGTACAACAAAGACCGACAACAGTTCTACCTGCACCAGTTCGTGATCGGACAGCCGGATCTCAACTACCGCGAACCCAAAGTACAGGAGGAGATGAAGGTACATTATTTATGATGACTTGAGAACGAATCATTTCTGATAATTCTGATCGATCTGGCATCCTAAGCGGCCACCTCGATACGCCAATTTCGGCCGGTCTTGCATAATCGACCGGTAGGGAGATATTATGCTATCTTCATTTTTATTTGGTATCGTACAGTAATTCTCAACTAACGTCCATCTCAAATAAAATAATTATACCGAACAGCACGGCTATCACAACGGCGCGCGAAATCTCGATTTTTCTCGCACTATCTGTGTTGGTTGTGGGCACTGACGCGAGGAATTAAAAGCGGTGAAAACTGGTATGAGGTTATTTATTTTCCGAAAATTACAGCAGAGCCGTGCGGGGTGGCTCGCGATTGGTAGCGGACTGCCCCGGTCGGCGATAACAAAAACAATATAGGGTAAACTTACATATTTCGGTCTTAATTGCGAAGTACCTTATTTTCTAAATCTTAAAACTATTTAAATACTCTTGTTGCCAACACAAACCAATATATGAGAAATAGAACGCGTCGCTAACATTCCCCACCCTAGTGCTGATTCAGCACTCATCTCCCAGAGAGATAGGTGCGACGCGTGCCGCAGACCGTCGCCACGTCCCGGTGGCGGTCCTCACCTCGACCAGACGCGTGCGCCCGTCCTTGCCGGGAAACACCTGTGTGACCAAGCCTTTAGGCCACGAGTTGCGAGGGGAGTTCGGGTCTACCACAAGAACGAGGTCGCCCACTTGCAGCTGCTTCTGTTCCTCATGCCACTTTCTTCTTGGTAGAAGGTTGGGCAAAATTTCCTTCATCCACCTCTGCCAGAACATATCGGTCAGCCTCTGAGCCGTACGCCAATGTTTCCGCAGGTACAGGTCAGAACCGTCAAATGAACCAATGGTAGCCAGATTTGACGAGGTACCGAGAAGAAAGTGGTTTGGAGTAAGAGATTCTACACCTCCTGTCTCGACGGAGACGTGCATCAGGGGACGGCTGTTAACTATATTTTCTACTTCCGCCAAAAGCGTGCTTAATACCTCGTCTCGTGGTGCACGCTCGTTCAAGACTACTTTAAGTGACGTCTTTACACTACGTATGAGCCTTTCCCACGCCCCACCCCAATGGGGGGTAGATGGAGGGATAAAGGTCCACTGCATACCTCTGTTAACACCTTGGCGTTCTAGCTCTTCGGTGTCTAGTTCGCGCATCGACCGCTGCAGCTCAGTATGGGCACCCCTCAGGTTAGTACCGTTATCAGAGAACAGGTGTGACGGCCAGCCACGTCTTGCCGCCATCCGCCGCAGCGCCATTATGAGCGAGTCTGAAGTCAGCGAGGAGACCAGCTCAATGTGGACCGCACGCACCGTCAAGCAAGTGAACAAAACTCCGTACCTCTTCTCACGACGACGACCCACAACAACCTCCATCGGGCCGAACAGGTCTAAACTGCAGTACGAAAAGGGGCGCTGATGGTGCGCCATCCGACCCTTGGGTAAGTCGCCCATTCGCGGTACTCGAGGCTGACACTTACGAATCCTGCATAGCATACACCTGGATGCCACGAATTTCACGGTAGGTCTGAGGCGTAATATCCAGTACCGCTGTTTTACCTCGTTGACCACGGTCTCCTGATTTCCATGGGCCACCTGTACGTGGTAATGTCGGACAATCAGCTTAGCCACGGGATGCCGACCGTCAAGTATTACCGGCCGCTTCACGTCCATGGCTACATCTGTGGCAGCGTCGATGCGGCCACCCAGCGCAGCAGACCATGTTCGTCAAGTAGTGGTGACAAAGAGATTAATTTGCTATTGCGGTGTAATGGCTTACCACTCTTCAGCATAGCGATATCTTCACCGAAGGATACCGCCTGCGCATGCCTTAGCAACAGTTTCTCGGCACGCTCCATTGTGCTGCAATCTACTTGACCTGAAATGCCCTTACACTTGTCTATAAATGTTAGTACATTGGCCGTGGTCCGCTTTAAGCGAAGCCAAGAAGAAAATCGTAGGGGGTCTGGCACTGCCAGCCTAGTTGAAGCTTCCTGTACTATAGCTACACAATCAGGCATTGTAGGGGTCAACTGTGATGCTATAATGTCCCTCGGCCACGAAGATTCGCTTGCATATAAAAAGTTTGGACCCGCAAACCATTCACTGAGCTGAGTATGATTAAAAGTTTCCCGCGTGGATAAATCAGCGACGTTCAATTTAGTAGGTATGTACCTCCACTCGTCCACGCGTGATAACTCGTCGATCTCACCCAGCCAGTTTGCTTCGAACGTTTTATAAGTGCGCGTATTGTTGCGAATCCAGTGCAGTACTGTAGTGGAGTCGCACCAAAAAAATCGACTGCCCGGAACTAACCTATGTTCCTTCCCTATAGTATTAGCTAGCCTTGCTGCTAATAAAGCAGCTTGTAACTCGGCCCTGGGCACTGTTAAAGACTTTACAGGCATTACTTTACACTTGCTAGCAATAAATGCAACTTTAATATGCTTATTCATATCCCACCGCCAATAAGCCACAGCACACATAGCTCGAGTACTGCTGTCACAAAACAAATGCAATTGAAGATTGTTATAACCTGCGGCGATCGTAGCACTGGTAGCTGCCGCTACGGATTCGTAGCCGATCGTAGCGCTCGGCGTAGGCACGCTGTTGCCATGCGCGAGACCCGTGCTACGTGGCAGCGTCGTGCTCAAGGTGTCCGCATAGTGACTGCGATCAGCTGATTTATAAAATCTAGGTATGCGTATATCGTTAATTACCTTAAGTAAGTCGACCCATTTCCGCCACTTTTCATATAAATCGTCCGGAATGTAGTCGTCCCAATCCATATGTGATCGCCACGCGTCTTGTAGCATGATTCGCCCTTGAATCGTGAAAGGTGCTAAGAACCCTAGTACATCAAAAATAGTCCATGTAGTGCGAGTTCACGATGGCATCAACGGCGGCGGGATGTGATGACTCAAACCGCCGCGCATTCTTATTTTTGATGAACTGATCGACAAACGGAGAACACCCGGCACCAAAGATAAGTGACGTCATCACATACGTCTTTATGTCCTCGGTGGGGCTGTTTCTCCACAGAAACCTCAGTGCGTGCTGGTCTTCTGCTCGGATCTTGACCCTTAAGAACATGTCCCTGATGTCACCGGTCACTGCTATTTTGTGTTCCCTAAAGCGCAGCATTATACCTAAAAGTGATGACAAAAGGTCAGGCCCTGTGAGCAAGTAATCGTTTAAACAACGACTACTTACCGGACTAGCTGAGTCAAAGACCAAACGAAGGTTCTTCTTATTTTTGTTGTCCACGCCAAAGTGAGGAATGTAGAAGGTCCTCGGCGTGGCCGTGATGTCCGTTAGTTCCCTGGCGTAATCATTTTTTAACAAATGACTGATTCGTTCACGGTACCTTTCGGCGAATCCTTGATCCTTGCTCATTTTGCGCTCGATACCTGTCATCCTGATGAGCGCGCTTGGGCGGGAGTCAGGCATGGCGGACGCGTCCCGCCACGGCAGGCCGACATGCCAGCGGCCGTCGCGCAGCTCCGCCGACTGCTCCAGCAGCGCGACGGCGCGCGCGTCCTCGGCGTTCTCCCGCGGCGCACACGTCACGCCCTTCGAGCATGAACGATCGACGTACCTCGTCGTGGATCTGCTGTAACAGGTGTCCACCCTCTGCACTGGCCGTTCCCTCTTCGCTTTCTGCAATAAAAAAGTTAGACTCGGCCTCGGTGGGCGGACGGACGCCCTGCGGTACGTATACCTTTCCGTGGACGCACCAACCTAGGGGGGTAAGGCTAGCACACGGTTCGTTAGATTTACCTACTTTAATCAGTGAAGGCATCAATAAATGATAATTATCTTGGCCTATCAGCAATTCAGGCTTTGAATCTGAAGTACATAATTTATCTTTTATGTCATTTAAGTGAGAAGACTTAATACAATTCAAAATAGATAGGCCTTGCAGCGGTAAATTTAATTCATCAACACAGCGCATTCTTATATTATGTACCTTATCGTCTATACCCGTAAGGTTCACATTCACGACGGTCGATTCGTATACCAGTTCATTACCGGTGAATGCGCCACGCACTCGCAGCGTGCCTGCGCTGCCGCGCAAACCGGCGCGCCGCGCCAATGCCGCACTCAGTAAACTGACAGATGAACCGTCATCAAGAAGAGCGGTACTCGAAAACACACCATTAGGTCCATGAACGCGGATAGGTACCACTTTCAACAACACCTTACTGTCACTCGCGTTAATGTGCGTTAATGTTTCTGGCACCGGTTTGAAGGCGGGTTCTCGCGGTACGAGTCCATTAATCGCGGGGCTACTATTCGGTGCACTTGCACTTATTAACGGCGCGGACAGGCAATCAACTGTACCAATGTAATTATATGCGTTTTTTTTGTCTTTTTAGGGTTTTGTAGTCAACAAGGAACCTTATAGTTTCGCCATGTCCGTCTGTCTGTCTGTCTTCGGCTTATTTATATATTCAGATGATGGATAGACGTAATTCTTCTGTCATATATTAATATGCAGTGTATATATAAATTTGTAATTATTACATTTGTAACTGTCAGACTTAGTTGTTAAGTGTAATGCTGTGTAATTATTTTAAATAAATTAATTAATTAAATCAATAAATATCTCGTTTCATGACGCGTTGGTTTTACTGTAATGTCATGTTTACAAGTTTTAAATAAATAAATAAAATACATAAACCTATGTACTGTGGTACAGGACGTGCTCCGCTTCTGGCTCGAGAAGGGCGTGTCTGGGTTCCGCGTGGACGCCGTCAACATGATGTACGAGGTGGACCCCGCGCTGTACGGCGGGCGGTACCCCGACGAACCGCTCTCGGGTAATCATTCTATTCTATATCATATACTTACCTACTATCCAGCTGAGCCATGGTGTGCCGAGGTCAAGAAGTTTGTCAAAGATATCTTTGTGCGGAGCGAGGCTGTGGCCCTCGCTTTGGTTACTTGGTCCATCAAATATCACTGGCCATTGAAACTGGTTGCTGTAATCTACACTAATATTATAAAGAAGAAAGATTTGATTGTGTGTTTGTTTGTATTGAACAGGCTCCGTAACTACTGGACCGATTTGAAAAATCTTTTACCATTAGAAGCCGACATTATCCCTGATGAACATAGGCTACTTTTTACTGCGGGAAAATGCTTCATTCCTACAGGAAAACGGGTAATCCGTGCGAAGCCGGGCCGGGCAGCTAGTGTAATTGTAATATATAGTTGACGAAACCTGCGGTATTAAACTCTTTTTAGCAAAATAAACACATCTTAGTAATTTGAATTTTTTTTATTATATCACTTCACTACACATTTAACGTGGTTGATTAATGTCGGAAGACCTTATCTCATTCCAGTAAGGTTTAAATTAATTTTAAATAGCAGTGATTTCATTGGTATATCATCCTCCCCCTAAGTCGTGAGGTCGTCACCCTGTCGCCAATTTCGTTTTTAATATCATCTCTGTACTTCACACTGTCAGGTGCCCTGGGAGCGGTACTCCAGGTGGTCGGATATCTGATCGCACCATTGCGTTGGGCTTCTGCCCCTTGGTCTCGTGCTTTCCATCTTTCTCGTCACCATGTCTCTCCAAATTGCCTGTCTGTAAGCTATGTGACCAAACTACGGTAGGAGATCGTAAATGTACTCACACTTATTCCCAAATACATTTCAGGCGACCCCAACTCCGGCCCCGAAGACTACGGCTACCTAAACCACATCTACACCCACGACCTGGACGAAACGTACAGCGTCGTCTACGACTGGCGCGACGTACTCGACGAGTTCACGGCTGCCGACGGCGAATACAAAATCATGATGACTGAGGCCTATTCAGACCTGAACTTGATGCTCAGATATTACGGCGACGGAAAGAGGAATGGCTCTATACCGTTCAACTTCAGTTTTCTCGGGGATGTGCGTAATACGTCGAACGCCAAGGATATAAAAGTGATCATTGATAAGTGGATGACATATATGCCTGCAGAACAGCCAGCGAACTGGGTGGTAAGTTAGTCTATTCTTATCTACTTATATGAATATTTTCTTTGTTCCATTTTTCTCTCAGGTTAGGTATTTATAACCAACAACAGGTTAGGCTTTTTTATGTTTTAGTCTGTGAGGTTGTAAGTTGTAAGAGAGTAATCTCTCGGAGTACGCACTTGTACCTACCTCTCTAATTGTTTGTGATCCAAATTTGGACTGCGGTCTCGTGAAGACCAGAGAGAAGGAATTTAAAGCGTTAAACTAGGAAATTGTAAACAGTAAAAATATTGTCTAATAATGCGTTTTTATTTCAGAACGGCAACCACGACCAGAGCCGTGTAGCGAACCGCCAGGGCGTAGACCGCATCGACGCCATGAACCTTCTCGCGCTAATCCTGCCTGGAATCACACTCACCTACCAGGTACAAATTTAGTCCAAACTTAGTACCTTTCAGTATTAGGTACGTAACGTATTAACGTAGCGATAATACCTAATGTTGCCCTACAAAGCTAGTACCTAGTAAGGTGCTCATTGCACGAACGTTGTATCTCCGTACTTCAAAATATGGAAATATATGAAAATAAGATTCATGCTAATAAACAAAAATACAACAAACTGTAATAAATGTAACCTCCTTCGTACCAGTGTTCTAAAAGAAATAACTAAATTTGGCCAATAAATTAAAAGGAAAATTCTAAGAGTTGCACTATTGTGTGCACTATGTTGCGTTTGATTTTAGAGCGAATTGCCATGTTCGAATTGGTTGTTTTTTGTATGCTTAGTCTCAGGAGGCTAAATAAATTGTAGTCTACATATACGCAAACGAAGGTGCGGGCATAAATTCGTTTACTATATTGCAAAAAGATCAAAATGTTGATTGGAAGCAGATCAGTCTGCCTTTTATTCCGTTTTTAAATATATTTCAACAAACCAGGGCGAAGAACTCGGCATGACCGACGGCTACATCTCCTGGGAGGACACAGTGGACCCCCAGGCCTGCAACACCGACGACCCCGTCAACTACGCGAGCCACTCCCGGGACCCCAACCGCACGCCGTACCACTGGAACGGCGGCAAGAACGCAGGGTTCTCCGAGACCGACGGGAAGACCTGGCTACCGGTTGCTAGTAATTACGAGGAGGTTAACTTGGAGAGAGAGAAGAATGAGCCCAAGAGTTACTATAAGGTGAGTGTGTTGTTTGTTTTTAACGTTTCTCAAGGGCTGTTGAACCACTTGAACTCCCCGATCCAGTCTCGGTACCCGAATACAGTTTCCAATAATTATGAGAAATTTCAGGAATTTCACAAGTATTTAAGTAAGTTTTCATTTCGGTATTCCCCATATTCCCCATGAGAACATTTGAGAAATTGCCAAGACCTTTGGAACTGGGAACGCTTAGTAATTTTGGTAATTTTCCACCGGCATACTGCGCCGTCTAATTATTACTTTTATTTACAGATGTAGTGCATAATTATTTTCCATCGTATTTTCACGGAAACGTACGAACGTGTCGTGCAACTTCAGTCAGTCTCGGTACAAATAGCACGACAAATACGAACATTTCCGAGAAAAAACGATGGGAAACAATTATGAACTACATCTGTAACTTGCAATGTATGTATTATGTAACTACTAGACGTGCCCGCGGCTCCACCCGCGTGAATGAATTATATGAATGCATTTGTCACAATTGCATTTTTATTCATGAGCCCTGCATCATGACGATATGGAAATAAAAAAGAGTATATATTTTCATATAAGTACATTTATTAAAATGTCAACATAAAACTCAGTAATACGGGCGTAGACAAAAGAAAGAAGGCAAAAAAATATGCCTAGTGACGAAAATCTCATTCGAATATCTCAAAGAATTACGAAGCTACAACCGTTTTAATATTGCTTGTTAGAGAGAGAAAACGCAAACAGTTTGTCACATCACAAACTGCGAGGCTGGCGCAGAGCGCGTCGCGCGCGCGGCAGGCCGCGTCGATGCCGGCGCCGAACACGATAGCCAGCACAGCACGTTGCCGTCTTCTAGTGACGTCACAAACTGCGAGCGTTAATTGTTTCATATGAAGTTGCGTTTTGCGAAAAAGGGACAGAACATACCGCTTCTTAAAATTTTGGACACTTTTAACTTCGTGATTATTTAACCTCTTGCGTTGATTTTTTCTCCATTTGACTACATTTTTAATTCTTTTTAGAGCAAAATATGACATTACTTATTGATTATTTTATTAAGTGTCTACACCCCTATTAAAAAAACCTCTTGTACTCTGCGGCCACCAAAGATTACTCGTCAACGTCAACAGCCTCTTTAAGCCCACATCACACTGGCGCAGCCTGGCCGCAGCGGACCATAGTAAACTTGTCTTTAGCTGTCAAATTTACTATTGTCCGCCACCACAGGCCGCGGCAGGGTGTTGCAGGCCTTACATACATGCATACATATTTATTTCCTTTTTTTATCTGCATAGCACAATGTTTTGAACTGGAAATTTGGAATCTTCGCACTTTGATTGCGCTTACTGAACACAAAATTTCAATTCAAGACACTCACTGTTTAATTTATCAACCGAAAATAATAAAAACAAAATTTAAATTATAACTTCTTGTATTTGAGGTGTCACAGACAATTTATTTATTTATTTATTTATTTAAGCTTTATTTTTTCCATATTGTTAGTATTCACTAATCTAAAAAGTTGTGTTGTGTTAATGTTTTTATACAAATATATATGTTTTCTTATGGACCCCATTTGGGTAAAAGCCTCCTCCATCTCATGCAATTTTTCCTGATCTTTGGCCAAATTCATCCAGCTAGGTCCGGCAACCTCAGTTATGTCGTCTGTCCACTTTTTCGTGGTCTACCTTTCTCTCTTTTGCCTTTCGGCCCTGACCATATTGTTGCTTCCCATCTTTTCTCCTTATATGTGGCGATATGGCCTGCCCATTTCCACTTAAGGCACAGTGCTTGGTGATGTGCATCTGTTATTTTTGTACATTTTCGAAAAACTTCATTTCTGGTTTTATGTATGCTTTCTTAACTCACACCTTTTTGGTCCACCTACCATCATTCTGCATGGCAAGGTGTCCTGCCCAAGTGAAAGCCTGCCCTTAGTGCGACGTCGGATCTCAACATTCCTCACTCGGTCTTGTAGTTTACTACCGAGCATGTCGTAAATAACCGAATCAAGGTCCAGATGAGAAAACAATAGGTCCAGCCGATCAGAGCACTTCAATCAATCAATTTTTGGGGCTATATGGCTCCATCAAAGCCTTGATGATTCCGCCAATGTCAAGTTTGGATAAGACGCGGTCAGTATTTAATCTTGACGGTGGACTACAGGTAGTGTTCGGTAGTATATCCGACCGACCGAACATCAGAGCACTTGTTGCACACGATAACAAACGATAAATAATAATTAAAGACATTAAAGTAACAAACAGTGACAGTGACGGACTGAACTCAACCGCGTACGTTCCATTTCATGTAAAATTCTCTAACCGCAATTTCAAAGTTCAGTTTTAATCATTATTATTTATACACAGTATGTTTTTTAGCCGAATCAATTGTATAACGATTATACTAACTTGGAAATGTAGTCTCAGATATAATCAAATTACGTAAAATGGAATTTACCTGAATGTGATTAGCCGAACATTTCCGAAGATTTCCGAACAATGGCCTACGTTTCAAATTGTCAATGTTATCGAGATTTCATTACGTGATTGTAGAAAAAATACGCAACAGAATCGGGAGCCTTTATGCTCTTATTCTAAGGTAATATCCAGAAAATTGATTCTAACATTTATTTGTCGTGTTACTTGCGTTGTTTTTGAGAAACGTGTCGCCGGAGATCGTGTTTTTTGTAAGGCGCTATCTCGCTCGTTCCTTCGTGTTTTATCCCGTTCTGGTTTTTCAATTTTATATAATAGATGTTTGTTCGGGTGGAATCTTGTAACTCAATTTTGAAGCAGTATCTTTAACAGATTGAGCTAAAATTTGGGGTTTAGGTATATTTTGGATGACCATTCAATATTACGGTACCATCAAGCTGATCTGATATTGGAGACTGAATAAGAGAGAGAATTCAGGACTTAGTCCGGGCTACCTGTATAGTTTTGAAAGCGAACTTATCTAAGGCTGATGTCACACTGCGCCGCATCTCCGGACGGACGTGCGGTGCTGCATACAAATTTCGCCGGACGGAGGTGCGGTGCAGTGTGCCGTACCATACGGAATTTATATACAAACTGAGGACCAACGAGAAACGCACCTCCGTCCGAAGATGCGGCGGAGTGTGACATCCACCTTAAGTTTTACCTGTACCATCGCCAACACAGTTAACTGACCATCCGTGCACTTTATGTGCATTGTAATAAGGGTCACGAATGGCCAGTTAACTGTGTCGGTGTTTGTACACTAATAAACTGTCGTGTTAAATAAAGTATGTCTGTGTATAGTTCTACAAAGACGTGGTGGCGCTAAAGAAGACCCCCGCTGTGCGTTCCGGAGACCTGGAGACCCGTGCGCTCGGTGAGCACGTCCTGGTTGTCGCAAGGTATTTTTCATGCACTCCCATATTAAGGGCGGGTCGGGGTCTATATTTCCATATTAAGGGTGGGTCGGGGTCTATATTAAGAGAAGTCAACAGAAGCTGCAACCGGGTACACATCATTCCGAAGTCATTTGTCCAAGAGTCCTAACCCAACCTAACCTATTTATTCCATTAAGACTGCGCCGAGCATAATGGGCAAAAACGGCAGTCATCGTTCCGACGGTGGAGTTCACAATTCTTTACAATAAAATATAAATTATATGTAATTATAATCACAAAGAGTGAGTTTACAATAATATACTATAAATATTCTCAAATCATCTACAGTTTAATAAATACAATTCCGTAAAGTTGCACAAAAAATGAGAAGAACGTGTGTCGGCGTTTAGGTAAAATTGAATAAAAAAAATGATATTTTAGTTTCATAATCCTACTCAAACGAATCTCCAATGTATTAACTACAAAAGAATGCAATCCTAACATTTCAAAGTGCTTTGGTTATTTACTTATGATTTTTTTAAAACGCCCTTCAAATCCGCCATATAAAATTACTATGGAACAAAATGATGAAATATAATACGCGAGCAACGCATGACATATTCAGTCACCCCCGAGAGCTCAGAGAGAGAGCACGTCTCAATGTGGCGCTGTGACACTTAAAAATACTTCGATGTCAATTGTGTATGAATACAGCAGTAATACGCAGCAAAACAGGGTAAGTATTATTTTTGATATTATAAGCTTCTAAGCAGGTCGATCACGTAACGCATTGTACGCGCGTCAGTTTAGATCTAAATGTCAATTTTTATGTGGAAAAATGAGAGTTGGATCTACCTAACGCGCGTTCGAAACGTTACGTGGTTGCCCCTCAGGAGCAACGAGAACTGATGGCGGGGGTCTCATAACGAAGCCGGAAGATGGCTGGTGGAACTCTATGATGGAAGGGGCTAAGATAGTCGAGTTTGGGCTCGTTTGCTTTGTTATCGTCAGTACTTACCATTAAACATGATGGCGAGGGTCTCAAGACGAAGCCAGAAGATGGCTGGTGGAACTCTATGATGGAAGGGGCTAAGATAGTCGAGTTTGGGCTCGTTTGCTTTGTTATCGTCAGTACTTACCATTAAACATGATGGCGAGGGTCTCATGACGAAGCCGGAAGATGGCTGGTGGACCTCTATGATGGAAGGGGCTAAGATAGTCGAGTTTGGGCTCGTTTGCTTTGTTATCGTCAGTACTTACCATTAAACATGATGGCGAGGGTCTCATGTCGAAGCCGGAAGATGGCTGGTGGAACTCTATGATGGAAGGGGCTAAGATAGTCGAGTTTGGGCTCGTTTGCTTTGTTATCGTCAGTACTTACCATTAAACATGATGGCGAGGGTCTCATGACGAAGCCGGAAGATGGCTAGTGGAACTCTATGATAGAAGGAGCTAAGATAGTCGAGTTTGGGCTCGTTTGCTTTGTTATCGTCAGTACTTACATTTAACATGATGGCGAGGGTCTCATGACGAAGCCGGAAGATGGCTGGTGGAACTCTATGATGGAAGGGGCTAAGATAGTCGACTTTGGGCTCGTTTGCTTTGTTATCGTCAGTACTTACCATTAAACATGATGGCGAGGGTCTCATGACGAAGCCGGAAGATGGCTGGTGGAACTCTATGATGGAAGGAGCTAAGATAGTCGAGTTTGGGCTCGTTTGCTTTGTTATCGTCAGTACTTACCATTAAACATGATGGCGAGGGTCTCATAACGAAGCCGGAAGATGGCTGGTGGAACTCTATGATGGAAGGCGCTAAGATAGTCGAGTTTGGGCTCGTTTGCTTTGTTATCGTCAGTACTTACCATTAAACATGATGGCGAGGGTCTCATGACGAAGCCGGAAGATGGCTGGTGGAACTCTATGATGGAAGGGGCTAAGATAGTCGAGTTTGGGCTCGTTTGCTTTGTTATCGTCAGTACTTACCATTAATCATGATGGCGAGGGTCTCATGACGAAGCCGGAAGATGGCTGGTGGAACTCTATGATGGAAGGAGCTAAGATAGTCGAGTTTGGGCTCGTTTGCTTTGTTATCGTCAGTACTTACATTTAACATGATGGTGAGGGTCTCATGACGAAGCCGGAAGATGGCTAGTGGAACTATATGATGGAAGGGGCTAAGATAGTCGATTTCAAACTCAAGCTCGTGAGCTTATTCCTGTATAGTCAGTTATTAAATCAAAAAATATTAGACACATATTCCTTATTTTTTCAATTAAAAAAAGTAATGACGATATAGCCCGTTAAAGTTCCGCGTGACGTCACGCCGTGCCACACTTTTTACCACAACTGACGTCACGAGTTCGCACCTCTGAACTTTGACGTGCTTTTTCTGTCATTTTTTTTCCTTAACAAAAGAAAACATACGTGTTCAACATTTAGTGATAATTTAACCGACGGGATAATTACAATAATATTTTTTTACTCAGGAAACATTGAACCTATTGATGGTGCACCAACTATCTATTGTTTTAGTTAAGGGGTTAAGTACCCGAGGTTTTCATCGATTTTTGCCGAGTTATAATCGTATCTCCTACTTTTGCACTACAGATAGAAATATAAGTCAAAAGGCTATCGGTTTTAAACATAGTCTAAAAACACTTATTTCGTAAAAGATTACTACTACACTACACTATTGACGTGAAAGACCTAACATAATACGAAATCTACAAATGGGTTCGTCTATGACGTCTCTGAAAACGTGTCTAGGGTTTTCAATTTAAACTAATTAACACAAAAGTTATGGCCAGAAAACCAGTTTTTTGGCCTATAATTGTTCAACTTTGATGCCAAATATCTCGAAAACAATGAACTTTGAAGTAAATATGGGATACTATAGTGCTTAAAGCCGTTGTTCTTAATATAATAAGCTACAAAAGACATTAGAAAACTAAGGGATTCAGATCGAAGGTCATAGGCGTATGGGAGCCCCTTAAAATGGGAAGACGCAAGGAAAGATATAATTACACGTAAAAATGCCCCTAAGTATTTCAACAAACGGCTTCTTGCATCTATTGCACGAACAAAGAGACAAAATGAATTAGGAATTTCCAATGTAAGTATATTTTTTTTAATACTTTTGGCATTATACAAAGTGTAACAAATATGGGGTATAAACCGATCAAGGGCTTAACAGGTGTCGTGTTCTGATAAGAAAAACAGCGTTTTTTTTATATTTCTATGGAGCTTGTCGCCCCAGTCGTCCAACGCTCCATACTAAGGTAAAAAAAAAAACGCGTCAGATTTTTTTTTGTTTTTCTTATCATTTTTGGTACACCCTGTATTAAGCAGATAAGCAGATATTTGGTAGATAATAAGAAATTTCTTATTTTCAATGTACTTATTAATAATTACGTTTTTAGAAATCATCGAATAATCCGATTGGAGTATTAGGAACAAAAAATGATAATGGAAAAAGTGCAGCGTCCAATGTTACGGCACGCAATGAACCTGTGGTAAGGTTTTGTTTTCAAATAATAAAGAGGTTACAATATATATTTAACACTAAAGAAACTAGCTAATATCAACATTATCAACATTACTATGTATTGCAATGTTTTTAGGAATCGTCATGTGAGTAAAAGGTCCAGAACGAACATTCCATGTCAACTAAAGACTTTACAGTAAGTTTAGTTGATTAAAACTTTTAGAGTTGATTTTTCAATATGTAGTCGAGTTTGCATTTGCAACTTACAAAAAAAATCTGTGACATACGGACGGATAGACAGACAGACGGACATGACGAATCCATGGCCAAAATGGAAACTTCCGATTTTAAATGCTCTACTTACATTTTATATGTAGCACTTGATTCGCAAATTCATACTTTTTAATCTTATTACAGGAATCTTTTGAAACGAACTCAATGGCCGAAATCGACAATATTTTCACTCATTGATATTTTTGGTTTTTTGGAGAAACAAGAGCTAGCTTTTCGTGGACTTGGCTAGATTGGCTATTTTATTTGTCTACCCTGTCTAAAAACTCTGCGCACGCCACTGCTGATTGCTAATTCAATTCCAACACTAGTCCACCGGTAACACTGCGTTATTATTACTTTGCTTATTTTTTTCTTTTCCTTAGTTAACGAACAAATTTCAATAAAAATAATAATTGCGTTTTGTATTTTATTCCTTATACCATCCACGGTTTTATACGCGGAGTTGAGATTTATTATTAGAGAATGATGAGCTACTAACTTTTAGCTTGCGACCGACCGTACCGATCGAGCGAGCCGGCGGTAGTGTGCGTGATGACGCACACACAGGTGCAAATGCCAAATCGGTGCCCGCGTCAAAAGCTCGGCGCAGTCTTAAATCATCTGCGTCCAAATTTTCGTTCAGCAGAAAATGGCGCTCGGAATTTTCAAATTTCAGAATAGTGATAGTTTCGGACAAATGACTTCGTAATTTTGACTACCTAGAGATACTTACTAACCCCTTTCAGATTATAGATTGTGAACTGCATTTCAGACTGAAGCCCGGTTCCCGCGCTGTGGTAGGCGTAGTGAACTTGTCTGACGAGGAGCAGGCCGTGGACCTGTCGTCCATCCGGCTCCTGCCGTCGCTGCTGGAAGTCAAGGCGTCGAGCATTCACAGCAGGCTGGAGAAGGGGTATAGGCATCTTCCTAACTATTTTATTTTATAAAAGACTGGACCAGTGATTGGCCCTTGTCTCAGTGAGCGACGACAGAGCCTTATTCACCTAGATCGTAATTGACAGGAAAAAGCATTCCTTAGCAGTTCGCATTAGGAAAGACGATGCAAATAGGTTCGTGCGAATAAATGGTAAATTTTGGTGATGGAACAGGCAAGGTATAATTAACTTCGTCACAACTTCGAGATGCGACAGCTCTCCGGTCACTTACTCCCACGCGGCATGCATCGCTTTTTTTTAGCGGACAATCTTACACAAATCGATCTAGTCCCAAACTTAGAAAAGCTTATACTATGGGTACTACACGACGAGAAACAAACTTATATAGATAAATAAATACTTAACACTTAGAAACCATCCATGACTCAGGAACAAATATTCGTGCTCATCACACAAATGAATGCCCTTACCGGGATTTAAACCCAGGTCCTCTTGCTGAACCTTCATTTACTTTTACCCCATTGTTGCTGATGAGCTAAATGTATGTTTACGATAAGCACCCTGGAAACCTCTGCCAGGCTGTTCTTGAAGGTACACGTGCTACAGCATGTACAATAAGCTGAACGCAAAAAATGAAGTTGTTACGAAACAGTGGATACCAACGCAATCAATAAATAGTTGAGGGCTCTCCATTTGGGATATATTTGCCACAATAAAACATAGGTGACTAATATTGTAAAGATATTCCGAAACTATAATGAAAACTTTGGAAGCATTATTTATTTATATATTATTTACTACACGGGGAGAAATGCATGCAGTCCGCCAATTTCGTACGTGTAGCGGCACCTTATTTTATGGCTAATAACACAAGATATGATCAAAGAGTACATAACTAGTACGATATGATATATGAATTCCAAAGTCACGTAGTCAGCCATGCAGGAGATTGTGGATGCAAATTTAGATTGTTAAACTAAACAAACTATTTGTGTTTTAGCCAAAAGCTAGTGAAGACAAAATTCACCGTGGCCCCTCACAGTGCCGTGGCTCTCCAGTCTCTCCTCTGGGTGCCGCGCATCATCGCCTGATCACTGAAAAACCTTGGATTCAACAATTTGGACCTTTCCTCAAATTATTTATTCAAAGAATTACCTAGGTAGAAAAATAATTAATTTTAAATTATATCTAGAATGCTTTGTTATAATGGTATTTACAATTATATTGGCATTAAAATGATAGCATAACATTTTGGTTTCTATTTAAATTTATTCCTCAATTACAATTTTTTTACAAAAAGTCATATTACCATTTCACTTTTCATTGCAAGATTTGGCTACTGATATAAAGCAACAAATGGAAAATTGAATACAAATCATGTTTGCCTAGGAACTCATGTTCTCTAACACTTGTTGACAGGACCTTTCGACGCAAAGTACCAGAAACGCGAATGACCAGATATGCTAATTTCCTGACTCGCTTTCGCAAATGACCAGAGATCCAGTTCGCCAATGACCCAATACTCAAATTACCAGACCAATCAATTTACGCATAGTACCAGAAACCGCGGAAATTGACTCCTGGCTTTTCGACAGTTTTGAGTGGGGCTCCTATTTCTGGTCTGTTTGCGCTTCGGGCATCTAAAGATACCTAACGAACCTAATCTACCTAGTGATCGCATAACACGGAAAACAAATACTCGGAAAATCTGGTAATTTGCGAATCAAGTGATTTGCGAAAAAAAATCGGGGCATATGCGTATCAGGTAATTTGCAAAACCGAACCAGGTAATTCGCGTATCTGGTCATTGGCGTTTCTGGTACCTTGCGTCGAAAGGACTTAATAACCACTGGGTTAAACAAAAACATTTGGTGCTGGCAGTTAACTTAGTATGAAAACTCAACTCCACATTCCTACACAGTTTTCAACTTAATTTAACTGTGAAAAGTTGGTCAAATTGGACTTGCAAGATTTGACCTAAGTAACTAAAATATACTGCAAGGTTAACTCTTGTAAAAATGTCATAGCCACTTTTTATAAAAAAGTTGGCCAATTAACCCTCTAGATGGGTGAAAATCAAAAAAATTGTACATAGTTAAGGGCCTCAATCTAATCTACGCTTTAACTTTTCTCATTTTAGTAACGACAATTACCCATGTAAAATGTATGGGTAATTGTTGTTGCTAAAATGAGAAAAGTTAAAGCGTAGATTAGATTAAGGCCCTTGACAATGTAGAATGTTTTAGATTTTCACCCAGATGCTAGAATGCACACAAACAAGAAATGATTGGAAAAAATAATACACTGCATATGATATGAACTGTGACATGTTACCTTGAGTACACAGATAATACGCACATCCTATCTGGCATTTAAAACTTATTACTAGAAGTCCATAGCTCCCTCTAAGAAACACAAGCAGTCCACCATATTTATAACATAATCCAAATCCTTCTTAGTAATCATCTTTTTCTTCTTAGTTGCAGTATTGTATGTTTCTTTGACTATTGTCTCTAAAAATAATTCCTGAAACAAATGATTACATTTACATATATAAAAAACATCATAGTTATTAATATTAAAATGGTTGAGCATCGGTGTTCTCCATGCATGTGTTGAATGATAAATGTGAATTTGGTGGTCTTTAGCTTATTTATTTATTAGCTTCAGGCAACAAGGCCCATGTTTATTAATTATTTTATATGAATATACAAAACTTATAATATAACATGTTAAGACGGTGACGCGCGGCTATCAACATCAATCATATTGATAGTCAGTCCTGCTTCAGCAATAAGGCAAGCAGGATGCGTAATTGTAATGTAGAAACAAAAGTTGAATTGTTGTTTTCATATTGATGAAACTAACACATATCAGAAAAATGACAGTTGTAACTGATATCACATACACAGTAAAGAAACTGAAATGGAAATGGATCGGCACACAATCCGCAGCCAACAAGCAAAATGGTCCAAGGACATCACTGTGTGGTACCCCCGTGACGGGAAAAGGAGAAAGGGAAGGCAAAGGAAAAGATGGGAGGATGAAATTAGAGAAATGGCTGGACCATTATGGAGAAGAAAAGCCGTAGACAAAAAAAGACCGGGCTGCACTCCAAGAGGGCCGGCAGAAGTGAAAACTTGAATTTAATTTTGCAAAATGAAAAAGTTAGTTAAAAAAGTCCCCTCACCACTCCCCTCCCCCCAACCCCCGCCCCCAAGCCCCGTCCGTGTTACGGTCGGCCTGTCTACGCATCATGCCGAAGGTAAGATCTCACCTTACGCATCTGACATCACCAAAATCTGTGGCGAGTAACAATTTTTCTCCATCCCAAAAAGTGCCCAGGGCCGCTAAAGAAGTTTTCACTTCAAAAATTATGGCAAATTCTAGGGGAGGCCTTTGCCAAAGGGCAGACTGTCACAAATGAAAGCATCCCGGCAGACTGTCACAAATGAAAGCATCCCGGATGTCAGAAACACAAATTAGAATAAGTGATATGTAAATGTCAATAATAAAGGCTCTATTTATTCATTTATATTTATTTATGTTGTATTCATATTGATATAATAGATTGGAGAGCAGATCATGGAGAAGATCCGTTTTATGTACAGTCAAATAATCACTCTCTTATTAACCCTTGCACAAAAAGAGACAAAAGTATACATGGACGCAGATTTTTGAGCCTTAAAATATAGTGATCTGAGCTTCCGACTCACCGTAGCTTTGGTAACTAAGAATGCAGCATCGGCACTAATCACGCTCACATCCGGGTCCTGCTTCATAATATTCTTAATCCTCGCTATAGGCAACCTCGTGGCCTTCACTGCTTCACTCCTCGCTTGTGGCTTCTTCTCCGCGTGCTCCTCAGAACTAACCAGCTCAGACTCGTTTAAAATCTCACTTTCCACGGGTTCAGAGTTGATTTCCGTGTGAATGTATTGTTCTGAGTCGGCGTACTGTTCCGTGTCGTCTATAACGTCGGATATGTCAATATCTGTGTAATGTTCGTCGTCGGTCATCGCGATTTACTATTTTTATTTAATTTCAACAAAATATACAACAAAACAAGAATCCTGCGCGCTATTTCTAGAGAAAATTCGGAATATTCGGATCAAAGAATATAATAACTATAATAAGTATATTTATGTAATTCGGATCGGATGACAATATTGACTTGACAATGACAAGTTGACAATGACAGTGACGTGCAGTGCTGCCAGCACTGGAATTCGATTCAATGCGATCTGAAGTTTGAAAAGATACGAAAATAGGCGCGAGGATCCGCAAAGTACATTTTCAAAATTTCTCGATATATTAGTGTTTAAAACATTTTAAGTATGTACTTACTAGCTTGCCATGAAAAGAAGTTTTAAAAGATAAACAATTTAGCTATTTATTCACTTACTCAGCACGTCTATCATGAGACGGCTGCGACGTACTCTCGATTTTTCTCGCACTATACCTCTCTTTCTAAGTGTTCTAATAAGAGAGAAATGGATAGTACGAGAAAAATCAAGAGAGCTCGCGCGCCGTCGCGTGATAGCCGTGCTGGATTGCACGTATAGAAACCTAACAACCATCTAGAAAGCATTTATTCTTTACTAGCAAGTTACACAGCAGGTTACGGGTCATAAAGCACGGTTATCACAAGACGACGCGCGTGCTCTCTCGAGCTCTCTTCTCTCGCACTATCCGTCTCTCTTAATAGAAAACTTAGAAAGTGACGGATAGAGCGTGAGAGCTCGAAAGAGATTGCCAGCGCTATCTCAAGCGATAGGAAATGTCTTTCACTTTCGGCTATTTATATAATCCCCGTAACAAAGATGGGAGCTCACGTAGATTCGCTAGCGCACAATCTTAAGTAACCACTTCGCCACCCGTCACTTCAACAATTGCACCTGAATATAGAGTTCAATACTGAGCATGGTTTAGTTACGTACCGACGAATACACGAGGCCAGGCTAAATTTACCATTACTGTGCGGTAATTTATGTAGTTTGGTAACACTGGCGTTTTTAAGTTTTTAACTATAGTGAGTGCATTCCTATTTGCGTTATGTGACAGCTGTCACAACGCAAATAGGAATGCACTCACTATAGATATACGCACGATTTATGATTGACAATGACGTCACATTTTTTAAATGCCTCAATTTAAAAAAGGTTTAATTGAAACCTTCAATTTTTATAATAAATTCTGGCTCGCCACTTACGCTGATGGCTTGAATTTTATTATTACTCTAAAATAAGGAAGGCAAAGAAATACGCCTATTATATTGAATTGGCAGATTCAGTCATAACTTACGGACTTGTTGCATACGGGCGCACTTTCCAAACATATTTAAACAGAATATATAACCTACAACTCAGACTAATTAAAAATATTGTAGATAAAAAAACAAGGCAAAACTGCAAAGGAAAGTACCACGTCTTGTTTAAAAAATGTAATGTACTACCTGTACATGTTAAACTTAAATATTTATTAGCTATAGACCAGTATAAATGCCCAACATACAAGATAGGTAAAACCTATAATCGTAATTTTAGAAAAACAACGTCACGTCAAATGTATGTTGAACCGAGATCACTTAATAATTATTACGGACAAAGAACAAGAGGGTACCTGATACCGCGCATTTATAATAGAATCATATCAGAGAACGAGAGTGAAACGAAAAATATATTTAAATCTAAAGTAAAGGCGTGTTTGATGGATACCTTCAAGAAAATGAAAGTAGTTAAGTCGCAAAAATACCTATAATGTTTATGTTTATCTTTGCTTCATGTAATTAAGGCAAATGTCCCAGTGCCTGGCGTTGCACAATAGTGGACACTAAAGGGTCTGTCATTTATGTTGTTACTAGCTTCCGCCCGCGACTTCGTCTGCATGGGCTCGGGATAAAAACTATCCTATATTTTAATCCAGGCTATAGACTGTCTTCGTGCAAAGTTTCATTCAAATTGGTTCAGCCGTTTAAGCGTGATTGAGTAACAAACATCCGAACATCTAAACTATCGCATTTATAATATTAGTAGGATTGAGAGTTAAGATTGTAGTGCAATCTGTAGGTGCGGTGAAAGGCACGGGGACGTTTAACGTAAGTATAGATGTACAAATTTAGTTCTTAGTAATAGCATAGTTAGTTTAAAAAATATAAAAAGAGTGCTTTGCAGTTTGGCGAAATTAATTCATGTATTTGTAACAATGGCTCTTGTGAAATAAATTTTAAAAAAAAGTCCCTGTTCAGAAAACAGTCGTATTCTTCAAATGCCCCTGTTCCACCAGAGGGGATAGCTTAGTAAAGATATATGGTTTTTTTTTCCACCTATCCTGACTCTTAGGGAGAGGTGGAAAATAAATCCATATAACCCTACCAGTGGAGATAGCCTGGTAGGGATAGGTGGAATGTGAAACAGGGGCCCCATTGAGGGATCTAAGTTGTACTTTTTTGTTATCTGAATAGCAGGATCAGGGATCGCATTGTTACCGTTAAATGGGAGATTTAAATTATCCACATAGAAGATTGATACAACAGACCCATTTAGCGGATCAAAAACTAAATTTAAAAATGAGGTATGTGCCGTATTACTAAGCAAACAAGTATAACGTCTGGTAAACAAGTAACAACGTAGCAATTTAATATAATCAGTATGCTTACGTCAATTAAAAATATATATATATATATTTAAACAATAAGTACGTAGCAAAACTAACGATATCAATTTGTACCTTAGTATGCACTGTGAGTTTTATGGCTAAAGTAGGTAACCAACTAAAGGAACTAAAACAAGTAGTAAATAAACCAAAAAAATAATAATTATGAATTTCAATGTAGGTACATGAGGTTTGATTAACTCAGACACCTGAGTTTTCTGTGTATTTTTTCTTTAAAAACTGTTACTTTTATTTTTTATTGAAAACCTATTTATACTAAATGGGCTATATCTGCAAATAACCTTTCTATTATCCACTTTTATTGATAATTGTCATTAGGTGTAGTTCGTTTTGTTTGAGAAACCGTAATTGTGTCAAATTTGTCCGCTCGAAAAGCAACTTTATTATTGAAATTAAAAGTTTCACAATGACAGCTACACAAAAAGTCGATCAGCTCAAATAATCTGAACTATACCATGTTGTTAATTTTTCTTTAGCACGCTTCCACACTCATTATCTTAGTTATACTTAACAATCTCTGTTTTTCTTTTTCTCGATGTAACTAACGGATAACTATTATTGGCCTCCTATTTTGTAAGGAAACATATGTAAACTGTATATTTACGGCTGTTGTTATCCTAAATACCAATAAATAAATAAATAAAAAAGATATGAAAAGCAGTATGTCACTCGGTAGCAAAATTATTTCAGTCTCTGGCGTAAATACTTGAATCCCTCGTTCGCTTCACTCAGGATACAATATACCGCCCATGCCGTACATAGGTATATATCATTTCATTTAGCTCCCTCGAGACACAATCTACTAATCCTACTAATATTATAAATGCGAAAGTTTGCATGTTTAGATGTGTGTATATTTAGTACTTTATGTTTGTTACTCAATCACGCTTAAACGGCTCAACCGATTTAAAATATAGGATAGTTTTTATCCCGTGTCCACGCAGATGAAGTCGCGGGCAGAAGCTAGTAATATATATACTTAAATGTAATCATTTATCTCTGGTGGAAAAACTATTAATTTATAGTAAACGCGGAAATGCAGTATAGTAACTTATGATAATATTAGTATGAGGCCTTTGCCTCATACTTCTTGAGTCAACATATTTAGAACCTACTAATTATAAAATCTAAATTTCGATTCAGATAAAAAAGAAGGATCATATTGCATGAATGGCAATAGCGTGCGGTCACGATTCTCAGTCATATGATCATGAACGATCAACTGAGAAGAATTGTTCAAGTAAGTACCAAAACGTAAGTACAAATAAAACAACGATTATGTTCTAATAGAAATATAATTATCAGTTCGTGTTGAGTATAAAATAATATTAACATTAATACAGGAAGTGAACTATGTACATTCCACGATAGTAACACAGGTATATTTAATGCTTTTAAATAAATCATACTGTACAACTTTAATACCTAGGAGAGTCGTAAAGCGATTGGAATAAATTTAACTTGGCTTCATTCGTGTGACCACAATACATTATTAAATACATTTTTATCGGTAAAGTAGCGCTCTCAACCGTAGGTTTTTAGTTTAAACCTCTCTATATCTACTTCTGTAAACTAGTTTACGGATAATTCTTTAAAATTTCTAACAATCATAAGGCACTTGTTACAAATTACATTCATTTTATCAATCACAATACTTGTTCGTTTTTTAAATCGTCATTTCTTATTATTTCATCCTTTCGTGCAATTATAATCACAAGGTTTTAGAAAATCCTCAAACGTAAACCAAGAGTTAAAACTACTAATTTAGGAACAGAACAGTGATTAAAAAATAATTCATAGTCTTCATGCTCCTAGCAAAATCACTCATAATTCTGTATTAATTCATTCACATCTCATGATATACAAATATAGTCTTTAACTTTAATCAATCAACAGCGAATAACTTCTCAATTTATACACAGTAATTTCTTCCAAAAGGGTTTCTTGTTTTGAAGTACTGGTAACCCCGCCAATATGGCGGCGTCGAAGGCGTCTTTCAAATTTTTGCGCGTCTTGGCCGAAGTCTCGATGTAGGTCGCATTTATTTTTGCTGCTAAAACTTTTGCTTCTGCTTCTGTGACAACGTGCTCGCCTCGACTCTGGAAATAGAACATTAGTAACATTAATAGCAGCTCAGTAATATATTTATTTAAAAGTATACACAAGATGATAACTGACATTAACTAAATTAAAATAAAACTAAGTTAAATCTAAAAAAGGCCCTCGAGGCATTGTACCAAGGATGCTGGCGGCATTTCCTCGCTGAATTGCAATGCTGATGCGTTGCGCGAGAAAGCCGCCAGCTCTTCGGTCACCAGTTACGTCAACCAGACGTTTCGCGATTTTTGCAAATAACTTGCGCCAGGGATCGAAAACCGGTATTTTTTGGATGGGAACGAAAACGTAATTTTTTCGTTCTTTGTTAATTATTTCATTTCTAATTGGGCAATCTAATAATACGCAGCCTTTACCTCAAAACACTGAGTCCTACATATGAAGTATAAAATAGTTCGAGATATGTGGTTATTTCGAGGTTTTTGCTGTTTTGCGCAGTGGGACCCCACGGACCCTAGGTCTCGACGCCAAATTGTACACTAAGTTGTACTCTCTGCCGACGCCTCTATATTTGTTAAATATGCATTAAATGCATTTCAGGTTTTCGGCATTTTCCGCCGCTGCACCCGCTTTAGAAGTAGTCCGTTGGAGCTGGAACAGTGAATTTTAAATTGTATATTTCTTATGATGTGGTGTTAGAATACGCTCACCCTCAAAGTCTGCAGTACTCTAGGATCGGGCGCCAGGTCGCTCTGCGTGCCGATTAGCAGTAGCGGCGCGTTGACGGCGGCCACGGCGCGCGTCCACCGCTCCGCCACGGACTGGAACGTCTCAGGACGTATTATAGAGAAGCATAGCTAGTAGACTCACACTCAGTCTGTAGTACTCTAGGATCGGGCGCCAGGTCGCTCTGCGTGCCGATTAACAGTAGCGGCGCGTTGACGGCGGCCACGGCGCGCGTCCACCGCTCCGCCACGGACTGGAACGTCTCAGGACGTATTATAGAGAAGCATAGCTAGTAGACTCACACTCAGTCTGTAGTACTCTAGGATCGGGCGCCAGGTCGCTCTGCGTGCCGATGAGAAGTAGCGGCTCGTTGACGGCGGCCACGGCGCGCGTCCACCGCTCCGCCACGGACCGGAACGTCTCAGGACGTATTATAGAGAAGCATAGCTAGTAGACTCACACTCAAAGTCTGTAGTACTCTAGGATCGGGCGCCAGGTCGCTCTGCATGCCGATGAGCAGTAGCGGCGCGTTGACGGCGGCCACGGCGTGCGTCCACCGCTCCGCCACGGACCGGAACGTCTCAGGACGTATTATAGAAAAGCATATCTAGTAGACTCACACTCAAAGTCTGTAGTAATCTAGGATCGAGCGCCAGGTCGCTCTGTGTGCCGATGAGCAGTAGCGGCGCGTTGACGGCGGCCACGGCGTGTCTACCGCTCCGCTACGGACCGGAACGTCTCAGGCCATATTATAGAGAAGCATAGCTAGTAGACTCACCCTCAATGTCTGTAGTACTCTAGGATCGAGCGCCAGGTCGCTCTGTGTGCCGATGAACAGTAGCGGCGAGTTGACGGCGGCCACGGCGCGTCTACCGCTCCGCCACGGACCGGAACGTCTCAGGCCATATTATAGAGTAGCATAGCTAGTAGACTCACCCTCAAAGTCTGTGGTACTCTAGGATCGAGCGCCAGGTCGCTCTGTGTGCGGATGAGCAGTAGCGGCGCGTTGACGGCGGCCACGGCGCGTCTACCGCTCCGCCACGGACCGGAACGTCTCAGGCCATATTATAGAGAAGCATAGCTAGTAGACTCACCCTCAAAGTCTGTAGTACTCTAGGATCGAGCGCCAGGTCGCTCTGTGTGCCGATGAGCAGTAGCGGCGAGTTGACGGCGGCCACGGCGCGTCTACCGCTCCGCCACGGACCGGAACGTCTCAGGCCATATTATAGAGTAGCATAGCTAGTAGACTCACCCTCAAAGTCTGTGGTACTCTAGGATCGAGCGCCAGGTCGCTCTGTGTGCGGATGAGCAGTAGCGGCGCGTTGACGGCGGCCACGGCGCGTCTACCGCTCCGCCACGGACCGGAACGTCTCAGGCCATATTATAGAGAAGCATAGCTAGTAGACTCACCCTCAAAGTCTGTAGTACTCTAGGATCGAGCGCCAGGTCGCTCTGTGTGCCGATGAGCAGTAGCGGCGCGTTGACGGCGGCCACGGCGCGTGTCCACCGCTCCGCCACGGACCGGAACGTCTCAGGCCGCACAACGGAGAAGCAGAGCAGTAGTACGTCTGTGCCGGGATAGCACAGCTCGCGCAGCTCGGACATAGAGTCCTGGGGAAAGTAACAACAAATTAATTGATCAATTAAAATAATAAATACCTCCCTAAACGCAGGATAACCCTTCTATAACATTATGAGGCATCTAAAGAAAATACACCCAGGGACGCAATGAAACAGTGGGTTCATGTTTATAGTAAATTTGAGTAGTTACTTATCTTGTAAATGGATAGGGGTGTAGACTCGAAAATTATTAATACTCCAAAAGAAAGAAGGCCAAAAAATATGCCTAGTGACGAAAATCTCATTCAAATATCTCAAAGAATTACGAAGCTACAGAGAGAAAAAAACGCAAACAGTGTGTGACGGGACGTCACGTTTCAGGATGCTGTCGGGGGGCCGGCACATTGCCGTCTTCTAGTGACGTCACAATCTTCCAGCGTCATCGTTTCATATGAAGTTGCGTTTTGCGAAAAAGGGACAGAACACACCCCTTCTTAAAACTTTGGACACTTATAACTTCGTCATTATTTAACATTTTGCGTTGTTTATTTTCTCCATTTGACTACATTTTTAATCCTTTTTCGAGAAAATATGACATTATTGATTATTTTATTTAGTGTCTAGGGGGATTCTACTTCGAACCACATTCCACAAGACAGAGATAGACGTATCTTATCTTATTCGAGTAAAATATTTAGTTAATTAAGTATGGCTACAAAATATATCTAATATTTGGAAGACAATGCATACGTGCCTTCATGTACGTATGCGATGCGTAATATATCTAGGTTTAAAATTTCAATTACGATGTGCTAAGGACGGACAATTGAATTTGATGAAGACGTGCTTACTTGTCTAAAATATTGATTATTCCCAACTCCCCTTGCATTGGTGAAAGTATAGGTAGGTAAGCTTTAAATATTCTGCGACGTAGGTCCTAAATGTCCATAGGACACTTCGATATTATTAAATTTGTTAGACCTCCTTAAGGGGATGCCTTGATTCGAGTCGACCACGCCCCCTTGACAGAGACACGCCTATGCCTTCCGCGCACGAAAATCGGCTTATTTGGACAAATTTCGATAATACTTAGTGAAGTTTTATTTGTATTTCATTAAGTGAGATTTTAGATGAGATAAAATACTAGGTATAGTATTAACTTGATTCTGTCGTAAAATACTGTATTGTTTGAGTAGGCTGAGCAAGAAAAGGAAAATAAAGACCCAACTTTGCAAGTTTATTCTATAGAGGAAAATTTAGGCAATCAGCATGTATCGATTAAATCAGATAAACAATCATACAAGAATCATATATCTGAAAATCAGATCTTATTTTTTCTTAATCTAGTCAGAACGGCGTTTCAAAGCACGCGATAATTTCCAAGTCACCCCCTTAGTATTGGAATAGTTTGGGCTTTGGGCAGGCCGAGCCGCAATGTATTTGAATATTTAAAGGCCGAATAAGTTTTCTATGCGTAGAAGTCAAGGTTTTCTTTCTGCATAGCGTTTTTAAATAAGGCTACTTCCTTATCCTTCAATATTTCGTACTGACTTATGACCAACTAGAATTGTGTGAAATTTTAATAAAAACCAGGAGACAGCTCAAGGAATTAATGTTCCCACATATACACACAAGAGGACTAAATAATGACGTTTGGGATTTGCTGATTAGGTAATTACTTAATACTAGTTCAGTGGAGGGATTACACAAGACAAATGAAATCGCTTACGATAAAAGTTTTACAATAGGTACTTGTAAGAATAACTGGCAAACTGTATACAGATGAGTACCTAATTGCTCATAATATAATCCTACTAATATTATAAATGCGAAAGTTTAGATGTTTGGATGTTTGTTACTCAATCACGCTTAAACGGCTGAACCGATTTGAATGAAATTTTGCTCGAAGATAGTTTATAGCCTGGATTAAAATATAGGATAGTTTTTATCCCGGGTCCACGCGGACGAAGTCGCGGGCGGAAGCTAGTCTTCGTCGAAAATATGATCTCCCAGTGAGGCTCGTGTGACCCGTGTCAATATAATATAGGCCTCGTACAAATCCTATGCGAAAGCTTGCGTAGGTACCTATTATACAAAATGTTGATGAAAACATCACCGATCGAGCGCCCATACAAAACGCTATGGGTGAAAGTGTACTTTCAACGTCTGAGAGCCCCGACAATACAATATGCTTGCCTAATAAATCAAAACGTTGCGCAATTTGTCAATTGTTGTCATTGTTGAATGTTCTGAATGATACTACAGGGGATTTCGATTATTTTGGTCGCCTGACTTTAAATTAAGACAGGATAGCTGCTTCCGTGATTGAATCAAAAATCAGTTGGGGACGACTGTCTAGAAATACTACTATTAAGAGTCCGCAGTAAGCTCGGCCGAATTTCACCTTCCCATACAAACGTAGTTACGCTCTCATTTTAAAACTACGTGTTGGATTGTGACGAAACTTTGCATATACTTTGCATATGAAATGAGGTATATCTATGTCTGTAATTAGTTTATATGGTTCCAGTTTATAAAACAATCGAAATACAGCAAAAATAAGTTTTGTATGAAAAACTTAAATTCGCTGTATTTTTTTACTATGGTATCTGAAGCTACATAAACGAATTACAGACAATAGATATACCTCATGTAATGACATGTATATGCAAATTTTCGTTACAATCCAACAAGTAGTTTTAAAATGAGAGCGTAACTACGTTTGTATGGAGAATCGAGCTTACTGCGGACTCCTTAAGCACATTATTAAAGGTGGTATTCCACTTGTCCAAGATCTTTGTCCACATTGCGTCTCATTCACTCTTTAAGCAAAATGTTAGACGCAAATACATGTTGGACAAGTGGAATACCGCCCGAAGCCAAATACAGAGTGTACCAAAAATGGGGTGTGAACCGATCAAGAGCATAACCAGGTATCGTGCTCTGATAAGAAAATTACGTTTTTATTACGAAAAATAAAAATATTTTAGTTTTTTCTTATCAGAACACGTTACCTGTTATGCACTTGATCGGTTTACACCCTATTTTTGGTACAGTCTGTATATTGAAGCTGCTTCCTTGATCGAGCCTAAAAACTGTTGGGACGACCCGACTGTCTAGAAATACTTACTACGAGTAGGTATAGCATTATTTAGCCAAATATTAGGCCTATTAGGGTAACGTTATTTGGTATACAGGAACAGGCCATGCATGACGCATATATGTATAACGTCCACATGGATTAAACTTTTACTCAATTTACTATGCATATGTTGTAGTCCCATGCATTACAAATGCGAAACGGAAATTGCATATACAATATTATGGACAATTCCTGCGCTGTGGTAGTGTATACAATGGGGATACCTAAAGGGCCGTTATTCCGTATCCAACTTCAATAATTTCTGTAGCATGGTACCTGAATGAAATAAGTATAAGTATTTATTTGATGTAAAATAGAAAGTTAAAATAGAATTCAATTCAGCTTATGCCAATATAAAAATACGTATATCTACACTATAATATTATAATATCATCATCATCATCATCATATCAGCCGAAAGACGTCCACTGCTGGACATAGGCCTCCCGCAAAAGGTGCCTAAGTGACTGGTCCTGCGCTGCTGCGGAAGGCGCGGCGTGGGTAGGCCCCCACAAGGTGGACTGATACGAGTAATAATATATTCTTACTTAATATTATAAACGCGAAAGTGTGTGTGTGCGTGTTTGTTTGTCCTTTTTTCACGTCGCAACGGAGCGTCGTATTAATGTGATTTTTTTGTATGGAGATAGTTTAGAGGCTGGAGAGTGACATAGGCTACTTTTTCCAGCGGGAAAACATCTAATTCCCACGGGAAAAATGTTACATTTTCCTATAATCACGTGGGCGAAGCCGCGGGCATCAGCTAGTAATATTATTAAGAGGAGATTGTTTGTATTGAATAGGCTCCGAAAATACTGGACCGATTTGAATAATTATTTTACCATTAGAAGCCGACATTATCCCTGTTGAACATTAGGCTACTTTTTACCGCGGGAAAATGCTTTATTCCTACGGGAAAACGGGTTATCCGTGCGAAGCCGGGCCGGGCAGCTAGTGTTCAATAAAGGAGTTGGTTGTCAGGACACCCCGAGAGATTAGATCTAATCGCGCAGCTTTTCGAACGCGCGTTAGGATAAATCTGTTTTTTTTAAATGATGAATACGAGTATGTCTGACTTTCTTACACAGTTACCCTGGGTCAAACCCGCTATTGGAGAACCAGTAAGCAACAACGTTATGGCCGCTCCACACAATGTGCCATTCTGACCCATCATATAGGACGCGGCTATGTGACGATACATAAATATGTCTTACTCCCTTTAACGCATAGTTGCGTTCTGTCTGTATGATAGGTCAGGATGGCCCATTGTGTGGAGCGGCCATTAGATTCTTAACTTCTACGTTATAGTAACATTCTATATTACGTATATTGTCAGTGTCACTAGCTAGGTAATCGAGCCCACGTTTGCCAGTCACCATCACCCTCCCAGCGTTGTTCCCGGTTGTGCCCAAAAGGAGCCCGAGGTCCGCTTTGACATCTAATCCCAAGATTTGGCAAAAGCGACTGCCATCTGACCTTCCAACCCAGAGGGAACACTTTTTTTGTGTTTCCTCACGACTGTATTCTTACAATTATTTTTTTTGAACTTTGATGTTTTCCTTCACCGAAAAGCTAACGGTCAATAATGCCAGTCGCCAAATCCGAAATATCTTTGTTTTATTAACGTTTATTCCATGGTTTGCGCAAAGGGAGTGACCGTGTATAATCATATACTCATACCTAATGTCATGTGCCAGAACGACGCTCAGGTAGAAATACATCTTCCGGCTTAGTTTCAAAGGAACCGCCAAGCCGACAATATGGCGACATCTTTAATAATATACAATTATCGTAATATCGTCCTAAATATCTGTAATCCAATTTTATAATTTTTTTTGATGCTTCTATGCCAAGCCCACTGACTTTTTGTTGTATGTAGCGCTCGTTGATCGTCTGTCTATACCTACTCTAACTAATCTATGGATACATCTATGCCCCGCCTGTATTCAATTTCCATCGCATCGCACTTTATATTTCGACACTTTCACGCCTTATATACGGGACGGATTATTGGTTGCGAGATATGACAAGCAATTAAGACCTCATTTGTTTATGTCAATGAAAGATCGTTGTAGACCAGTGATTAATACATAGAAAGTGATAATTGAAAATAATACAAGTTGTGTCGAGCTTTCCCTCTTTTTATGGGGGGTGATTATGATTATGCTTTAGATGTAATGAAAGTACCTATTACCTCCTGCCAACTCACTGACGACAAACGTCAGAAATAAAATAGAGTGGTATTGGTGTATCCCGCCCTCTTGTATCATATATATATTACTAGCTTCTGCCCGCGACTCCGTCCGCGTGGAACTCGTTTTTATCGTGGCTCGATACAAACTTTCATCCCCTATTTCACCCCCTCAAGGGATGATTTCCGGGATAAAAACTATCCTATGTCCTTCCCCGGGATTCAAACTATCTCCATACCAAATTTCATCTCAATCGGTTCAGCGGTTTAAGCGTGAAGAGGTAACAGACAGACAGACAGACAGACAGACAGACAGACGGACACACTTTCGCATTTATAATATTAAGTATGGATTATTGTTTTTTACTTATATAAGTCAAACTATGGATCTGGGCCCAATTTGAGATGACTATGTGACGTCCCGGCTATGTCCTAGTCGTATCCATATGTTCATGTCTCCGTTCTTGGATTGTCCTCAACTGTCAATTTAGTTCATTTGAATTGCGGTCATGATCAGTGATATTAGCAGTGGTAAGTATTAGTCAATTATAGCGGAGTGGATTCCAGGTCTGTATATCGCTAAAAAAGGCAGGTGGATGAAAACGAGTCAATGACCAATTGACCATGCTACATTATGTGTAAACGTGGAGTGCCAGCCAGCACTGTGGCATCCCATGCTACAGCCTACAGTATAGCACCTGCTTTTTCGCTTAGTTAGGGTTGTCACGTTTGCGTGGTATAAATAAAGCCAGCCGCGTTATGATAATTGTCTCTGTCAAACGCTCGGGTGAGTTGCACCTCGGAGGTGCGCGAGAGACGAGTTTCGCCGAACCGGCAAGAGGGTCAGGCCTGCTGCTAGAGGAGATAAATGTTAACGAAGGCTTAAGTATCTATTAACTTGACTATGAAATTGATGATCTTTTCTTTTTTGACATGTATTGTGTTCTGTTATATAGGTATGTGTAATAATTTATCGTGTAAGTGTTTTGATGTTACTGTAAACTTACATTGACTTTAGATTAGATTAGATTTATTTATGACACGATAAAAATTACAATATATAGATTTAGATTTAGATTTATTTATTTCATAATATACAATTTACAATATAAATTAAAGCTAGCTTAATCTATATGAATTATATATATTATATATTATATTTATTATATATATTTTTTTATGAATAAATGAAGTAAATGAATTAAAAAACCGGCCAAGTGCGAGTCGGACTCGCGCACGAATGGTTCCGTACCGTATAAAAACGGCAATAAAACACGTTTGTTGTATGGGAGCCCCTTAGCCTAGACCCTTAGCCTTAAATATTTTTTTTATTCTGCTATATTTATTGTATTTGTTGTTGTAGCGGCAATAGAAATATGTACATCATCTGTGAAAATTTCAACTGTCTAAACTATCACAGTTCATGAGATACAGCCTGGTGACAGACGGACAGACAGACCGACGGACGGACAGCGGAGTCTTAGTAATGGGGTCCACTTTTACCCTTTGGGTACGGAACCCTAAAAAACAGCACAAACGGCTCTTAAAGTTATAGTACTTACCTTAACCATAACAAGAAGTAATTAAATTTAATGTGTGTTTATGTTATACTTATATTTTACCTGAACGTAAAATAAGTTATTACAATGTTATTCTAAAACAGTTTGGCAAATGCAAACCAGCTGTTTAGTATGCAGCTGCTAAACTACCTAGAAAATGGTTTCTTCCCATACATGCAAGTCGTAAAGCTAGCGCCGTGCGAAAAACACAATAACGCAAAACACGCAGCATGGAAACAGCTGTGCGATTCACAACTCGTCTCGACTCAGCTCACCGTTCGTCTCTAGCGTTACTTGATCCCGAGTTTTGTAACAACAATGCGTCTATTGTAGAAAGGTATAACATAAGTAAACCGGTATAGGTTGGAGTTGGCGCACCACAAAAGCAGGTAGAGAGAGAGTGTGGGAGACCGGCAAGATGTGACCATTTTTGAATGGCGCGGAAAAAATCGGGACTATTTGATCAAATCGGTGCACGATCGAAAGGAAATCGGACTGGTTTGTGTGGGACATGTGAACGTTGAAGTGTCCATTGTCGGCTACCATTCATAAAGTGCACGTGCTATTCGCTTGGGAATTTTAGCGCTGGTTGCGTCACAAGAATAATAAATATCGCTTACGCAAAAAATATACAATCATGATCGAAGCTCAAACGGAATATTGCTTGAGTTAGGTCAATGTTTGGAATGAAAGGCACGATAGGAAACTCAAAACGTTGCCCTCAGGTTTATTTTGTTCTATAAGCTTCTATCCGCGACTCCGTCCGCGTGGAACTTCTTTATATCGTAGCTCGATACAAAATTTCATCCCCCATTTCACCCTCTCAGGGGATGATTGCCGGGATATAAACTACCCTATGTCCTTCCCCGGGATTCAAACTATCTCCATACCAAATTTCATCTCAATTGGTTCAGCGGTTTAAGCGTGAAGAAGTAACAGACGGACACACTTTCGCATTTATAATATTACTAGCTTCCGCCCGCGACTTCGTCCGCGTGGACCCGGGATAAAAACTATCCTATATTTTAATTCAGGCTATAAACTATCTTCGTGCAAAATTTCATTCAAATCGGTTCAGCCGTTTAAGCGTGATTGAGCAACTAACATCCAAACATCCAAACATCTAAACTTTCGCATTTATAATATTAGTAGGATAGTATGGATGGATAATCTGTTGGATAAACACAACCTCCAACAACATATTTAACATTGTTGTTGTGGGAACACTGACTATTTACTGGCAAAAGACGCTTCACACGTTTTTCACACATTTTACAGGGAGTTTCCGAGAAGTTTTAAGTTCCCCATAACTATAAATATCTGAGGAGGTAGGTACGTATTCTAGATTTATTCACTTTACCTAATTTGAAGAACGTGTTGATCACGTAAAATTCTGTGGTTAATAAGTCGAGAATTGTGTAACAAAAAGGTACTTCATATTTTATAACAATGTGCCTGGTAAAAATAGAGTGTTATTTTCACATTACATCATGATTGCAATCTCTCGGTAGGTATCAAACAAGTGATTTCAGACAAGTCGTTTTCTCTCTCATTCAAGTTTTATGATGACTCAATCTTTTGGCTTTGTTCAAGAAATTAAATTAGCTCTCCTTCAAAGGACTGAGTCAATCTGTGATATCTTTTTATTTGGTTGACCTCGACTCGCGCTGACATTTAACATGTTTCGTCCACTGTTCGCCCTTTTTTGTAGCAATTTACAGGTTCTTCGGAGATAAAAGGGAAACTTATTGAAAGTAACACGTAACGATTGAAACAATCGATAAAATTACTTGCCAAGTAGTTTAGTACAGTCGTAATATTGTGTTCGGTAGAGAACGCATTACAACAGCACGTAAATTCCCAATCTGAACTTATTTATTTCCACAGGCATCATTAAGGTCTATTTCACAGAAATAGATATTTATATCTGTGGTCTATTTACATATACATATTTCACAGTAGTAGGTAACACCCACGTGGCCTGCACGGCTATCACAAGACGTTTTCTTGCACTATCGGTCTATGGGCATTTTCAATAAAACGTGTACCCAATTAGCGTGTGTTTTGTGACGACAATTAAATTAAGCATTCAGTTTGTAAAAATATTCACTTTTTCTGTTTAATTTATAAATGATATGCATATACGCGTTAATAATAAAATGAAAATGTT
Organism: Epinotia bilunana; assembly: GCA_947049275.1. Classification (NCBI taxonomy): domain Eukaryota; kingdom Metazoa; phylum Arthropoda; class Insecta; order Lepidoptera; family Tortricidae; genus Epinotia; species Epinotia bilunana. Next base: position 12,446,616 of record OX346259.1, on the reverse strand, counting down.
TGAAATGGTTTGTTGAAATTAATAATAAAGTAAAATGAAAATAATAAAATGTGATAAAAGTTCATTTTCACATAAGTTGTATGCTTAATTGTCGTCACAAAACTGACACTGAGTTAATTTTTATTTAACAACTCACGCTAATTGGGTACACGTTTTATTGAAAATGCCCCTATCTTTTATTAGAACACTTAGAAAGAGAGGTGTAGTGCGAGAATAATCGAGAGAGCTCGCGCGCCGTCTTGTGATAGCCGTGCTGGCCAACACTTATAACTTACATCTCTACAACTGGTCCACTCAGGTAGCCGATTTTTATGAGCTTGAGGCTTTGAGACCTTTGAGGGTGAGCCTTTCCCTTCCGTCCGGCCTAAATATTACGAATACGTTAAATCTTAGAAACAATGGTAAAGATGCCCCGAACAATGAGCAAAATAGGAGTTACTTGGAGTAATTAAAAGGACATGCCATAAAAAAATAACTGGTAGGTAGTTAAGTAAGTTGGTCCGTTTGAATGGAAACTTGAAGAACTGTCATTTGTTTCAGACTTATAGGTACTATTCATAGTTCGTGCGAATTTAGAAGGGGAGGGTCTTACCTGGCCAGCAGTATCACAGATTTCAACTCGGATCGGTCGGTCGTCCACGTCCACTACAACTGGAAACAAAAGAAAAAGGTAATTAAGTAAGGTAATTTAGTAAGTACAAGCAAATATAGATCTTTTCCACCCTTCATACCCTTCAAACGACGGCGCTTAATCCCTTACTTATCTCTACTCTACACGTCAAGATAGATCAATGTGCCATTTCAATTTATACACTTGTACGTCTCTTACAAAGATATAAAGTTATGAGTTATGAGCTTATGAGAAAGCGATTTCAAAGTCTCGTACCTAAAAAAAAACAAATGACAGACACGATTATTTTTTAAATGAAGAACATGCCAGCCATTGTTACTCAACGGATTCATATTTGGAACGCCGGTAAGTAATATTTAAATGCCAGTACCTACGAATACATGGCACAACACCTGTGTTAACAAACCAGATGATTTAGTTCAGCTGCTAAAGCGCACTAAAATCACGTACCATATTTGGCAAGACTATTTGTCGCAATAATAACTGCTTGTAGGTACACTGTGCCAGTAAAAGGTTTGCTAAGTGGATGTAAAAAGCAATATTATGTTCCTGATTGTTAAATCATACTGACCGCCTAAAAGATAGAGCCGTAATAACTTCACTACCCACTTGTGCTAGCTATGTGGTGTTGTGTTCCGTATGTGACTAAACTAAGTTCGTCAGAGACAGAGATCCTAAGGATGCACTGATGAAACTGAGGGACGATTGAGGATTAGTCTATGTGTGGGTGGACACAACGAATCCTCAAATTACACTTTTGATTCCCCTGGAGTCGCAAGCGTCCGTAGGCTACGGCGTCTGCTTACAAGGCAGGCCGCCGTATGCTTGTTAGTGACAATCGCAGTAAAAAAAAACTTCTGCAATACCCAAACGGTCTATAGTTTCCTACGAAATATGTGTTACGTTACGTCCTTTTCGACTCAAGTGTTCCTGTCGCATTGTTTCCATATAAACGGCCTGACGGTTCTAATAAAGCTTTAAGACAAGCGTTAACGAACCATCGACGGGCGTCTAAAGAGTAATGCTTTTCTTCCGTCTGCTAGTAGATTATACAGTTTATACACCCTCCATTGTATTAAGACGTATAATCTATGTTAGGGAGTTAACACACATTTTTGACCAACAAGTTGAACTGCTTTCTATATCTGAAGCTTTAAGGATTCCTTAGATACGCACTAAGAGGATTGCACTTATTGTTAGTGGCACTAAGTAGCTACTCATGGACTTTTGTTGATGCAGAGCACGTTAAATCGTTATAAGTAGGACTGTTTTTTCTATACAGAAAAGAGACCCGACCGAGTTTTAGCAAGTATTAGGGTAAATTTCTTTAGCTGTGGATAGAGGTAACACCACTAACAATTTTACACAAGCCAGGCAAAATTAAATCGTATGCCAATATCATGAGGACTTAACCCTATCAATTTGACACATCTGAGATATGAAAACAACTGTGCGTTTACTCCTGGGATCAGATCACACACATTAAGTAATCATTATTTAACGCCCCCAGTGTTGCAAGCAAGGTACACGTCAACAATACCCGGTCATGCTGCTGCACTCGCCAAACAATTGCACTGGTCACACCGGTTCCGAACAACGCGCAGGATGTCCGAGTGGGCTTCAGCGCGTATCCGGGACATGGAGCATGTTATAAAACACGGCACATAAAAGACTTCGTACGACGTACGGCTATAGTGTCTGCAGCACCTAGGGAAGGGTAGGTACTAACAGCTGTCACACAAACAGAAAAAAAAAAAAAATCTTCTCTTCTGTTCCAGACATTCAATAAAAGATACATTTGATTAGATATTAGCGAGAAGTTTCGGCTAGACCGCTAGGTCTAGCCGAAACTTATCGCTAAGTATTAACATTTTGGGTGCCTATTCAATAATCGAAGCTTCAGAATTAGAAGATATCATCTGAGCGTTTCTCAAAAAAAATGCCACTACATTTTCTGCAACTTTTATGTTATTTCTGTTAAAAATCACGATCTCTTTCCATCCCAATAGGAGAAAGAAAGTGTCCCAAAATGTCCATACATTTTTGAATTTTCCTATTGTGTTACCACCATACAAAGTGTATGGTAAATGGTAACACAATAGGAAAAAAATCTTTGGGACAGTTTTTTGTCCTACCAGGGTAGAAAGAGCTCCTGATTCTGAGTGGAAATAGTTAACATAAAATTCCTAGAAGTACAATTAATAGTGGCATTTTTTTTGAGAAACGCTCATCTATATGTTGAACTCACGTATTCATTGTCAATACTGGCGACGCTTTAGGAACCCTTCAGGAGTTCTTGTCATTGATCAACTCCGGCGCAAGACTGCCGACAGCGCGTGGGTCTCTTGCGGCGAGGCGGGAGGAGCCGCTGCGGTCTCTACTCTCTAGGACGTGGCGCGACTACTATAGGCCGGCCGCGAACTCAATCAAGTGACCAGCATAAAACAAATGTCAATTAACTGTAAAACCGCTTCGAGAAACCACTAGGTCAGTCTTACCTTGGTGGCAATCCATTGCTGTTTCTGAAAAAACTTGGCCTTATAAAATTATTCCTGACCAATATAGGAGAAGCAACTTTTACGTATACTCATAGATTAATCACTTAAGTGGAGTACTTAGTCATATCCTAGGTTAAGAAAATTCGTACCAATTCCGTAATTATAACCCAAAAATGGCATAGTTATCAAGTGCAATAGTAACTCTATTTCGAAATATTACGATTATGCAAAGCTAGCGACTATTTTTAGCTGCTTACTTTTTGAAAACTAAAATGATCGTCCATGACTGCGACTCGACATTGTGTAGTAATCCTACTATAATAATATTATAAATGCGAAAGTTTGGATGTTTATACGTTTGTTACTCAATCACGCTTAAAACGCTTAACCGATATGGATGAAATTCTGCACGAAGATAGTATATAGCCTGGATTAAAATAGTTATAGGATAGTTTTATCCCGGGTCCACGCAGACGAAATCGCGGGCGGATGCTAGTTAGGTAAAAATCACCTAATTATGTCTCATGTACTAACGCCAACACAGTTAACAGACCATCCCGTATTTAAATAGAACCTTATTACAATGCACATAAAGTGCACGGATGGTCAGTTAGCTGTGTTGTCGATAGTACCGGTCATATTAATGGTATCAAAACACAAAAACAACAAACCGGGCGTCATGTTGTAATGAGCCTTTCAATTAGAAACTCAATCAAGTGACCAGCATAAAACAAATGTCAATTAACTGTAAAGCCGCTTCGAGAAACCACTAGGTCAGTCTTACCTTGGTGGCAATCCATTGCTGTTCCTGAAAAAACTTGGCCTTATAAAATTATTCCTGACCAATATAGGAGAAGCAACTTTTACGTATACTCATAGATTAATCACTTAAGTGGAGTACTTAGTCATATCCTCGGATAGATATGGATAGAGGCGGTTATAAAAGGAAGTTGAATCATCGAACGTGCAAATACGGTACCTATAGAGCCGTGGAAGTCGGAACTAAACAAATATATAACTAATAAAAGCGGCCAAGTATGTGTCGGGCCACGCGCAGTGTAGGGTTCCGTAGTTGCCTGTCTGCCTTTGTTCCATAGACACGCGCGCGCCAACCAAATGGTGCGGTTGCGTAGGCCGAATCTGTACGAAAGTTGGCCTTTCCAAGTACACAATAAGTTGGTTGACTATAACTCGGTAACTAGTTATGCCTACTTAGCGTTAGCCGTGATAGTGTTCCTTTTAAATTTATTGTCTAGACTACCACTGCCACGATTTTTTCACATTCCCAATAGGTAGTAGCCATTTAGCCAGGGGGGTACACAAATTAGGGCTTTAAAGCCGAATATCACGCAACCGGATCACTGATATGAAAATGGTTTTTAGGGACCCATAATATTTTTGAACAAGCTATCCAACGATACCCAAAAGTAATTCCCACCTTATGGTGGGAACCCTTATGGGTAGAGGTAAAAATATTTTTTTTAAGATCTTAGTCTACCGTTTTGTCGACGTGATTGATTTATATACCCACGCCGAATTACAGCTTTATACAGTAAGGGTCACTAAGCTAAACCGCAGACGGACAGAAGGACATGGCGAAACTATTGTTGAGTATACGGAAAAGGAAGTGACAAAAAGAAAATTATATTTCACTCATTTATTATAAAAATAGGTAAGCCGATAGTAATCCACTTCGCCTGCGTTCTATATACAGTGTGTGGCCTGTAACAGGAGCAAATATTTAAAAGGACGCCTGCAACTTAACCCCTTGGACAGATTTTTTGTTTTTTTTGTATTTGTAAAATAAAATAAAAACTATATTTGTCACCCCAAAAGAGTAAAAAATACACGTAAACTTACTTTAAAGATAAAAAAACTTTTTTTTTTTTTCAATTAAAACCACCTTGAAATAATTGCTCACAAGCTCAATAATCTACCGTTTCATTTTTTGCTCCTATTCCAGGCTACAGCCTGTATTCAGTATAGGTACTCGTACGTTCGAATCTGCGGGGTAGCTAGTTAAGTATAAGCACCAAGGGCTAATTAATTAGATTATACAACAATTTCGCTCACATACAATCCGCTAAAGAATCGGGTGACCATGAATCACGGTGCTAGTTTCAATGACCGTTACAAGGCGGTTCCAAATAGGAATAGAAAAACTAGTCCGTTTCCATGACCACAGCAAAAGCCCTAGCATGGTAAGGTAGCGTGCAACGACGAGTTATGGTCCACGCAACATACGTAGCGGTATTCATTATTGTGTAGGTAATAGGTACTAAGTAAATCTATTCCTCGGCAGTTTACCACTCGGACACAGCGCAAATTCAAACTATGAATTATTCTTGTTCTAAGCCTTTTTCCAGTATCTGCGATGCTCTCCTTGTCTGCCTTCTGTGTCGTCAAATTCACTATTCTTCAGATCCTTATGGACCGTGGTACTGACCACAGGTGGCGGAAATCTTCCAATTCCAATCCAAACTATTCAGCTCACCTATTATCAAATAAACAAAAAAAACGAAATTTGAAATGGAGGTACGATATAAGCGAGTTCCACGCAGACGGGTTGCGGATTCAAGGTAATGTACCTGTCTGTTCGTCTATTCATAAAGAAAATAGTCCAGGTACCTACTTTATTAATAGATACGTATAACTATGTAAGTATACTGGATATACTGTGACTGGATAATTATTTCAGTTCACATAACGGTTTAACTAAGTCTCATGAACATTTCCAATTTCCGTTAATGAGGTAGTATCTACGTCATTTTCCCTAGCACAGCTTTTGCTAAAGAGATTACCATTTGTATGGCTTCGTAAGACCTTCCCCGAGATAGAAACTTCTTTGTCTGCGACTTAGGTCTTCAGTCTGGAATAAATAAGTACCTTTTCGCTAAATAAATACCAACCTCACATAAACAATGAAGGTAGTCGGTGGTAAAAAAAAAAATGTACCTAACGGCGGTTCTACACACATGATTCGTGATTCAGTTTTGTTCCCCGTATCTGTGATTCAGTTTTGTTTCCCATATTTGGATATCGTTCGATACAGTAGAATTCATTATTTTCCATCAACAACAATTATATCGTACCTCCATACAAACTTTCACCCACCATTTCATGATGATGATGATTTCCCGGATAAAAACTTTCCTTCCCCGGGACTTAAACTATCTCTATACCAAATTTCATATAAATCGGTTCAGCGGTTTAAGCGTGAACAGGTACTTAACAGGCAAACAGACAGACAGACACACTTTCGCAAAATGCGCGGGTATAGTATCGTGGCTTCTCATTCTCACCCACTCTTTTTACATCAAAGATTACGAGTTTCCACAATAATAATGAATGTTTATATAAATTTAATTTAACTTAAGAATGATGAGTATGATTACATGTATTATTTAAAATATTATTAATAAATGACCATGACTTATGGATTATTTTTTGCATGAAATTAGACCCTTGTCATACATACTAGTAGTATAGTGTTTTCCTCATAGTTTGAGCGTCACATCAGAACAATTGGTATTGATGAATGGCTAAAATATGCAAACTTTCGTGGAAATAAGTAGACAAATAGATTCTAAAGCAAAACAAAAGATGTCCCTAGTGAACAGGGGCGTTGAATTTCAAGAAATACCATAAAATTCAAAAGGGGATTAGGCCTTTTCATTAGGTTAACCCTTTTATCCTTGGCCAAGAAACCTTTAGGTGCGTCTCGCTGGCGCCAAAACTCTGACGAGCGAGGCCCTAATTTGGTGACCTATTAAAGAAAGTAGGTTTGGCAAGGCAGGCCTTGCAAACTGGTACAGTTGTGTAGCCTACTTATAGGCGTGTAATACTTACATGCAATTCCACGTTAATGGTGATTGAGTCAATCCAGGCCCCACCACTACAAAGGCGAGTTAGTAGACGCACATCACGGATGCTTATACCATTAAACACCGTTCATTCTTAGAAAGAGGAAAAGTGAGATTGTAACTTGGAAGTTTGTATGTAGAATGGACTTTCAGGAATGTTATAAGCTATATTTTATCACGTGGATTTGCCTGCGTTCTTTGCAATACGCGGGCGAAGCCGCGCAGGGCAGCTATTCAAAGATAAGTAAGGTAAACGTCCGAGTGCTCGACGCTGTACTAGTATATGGCATGGCTTAAATTCGAATGAAGAAAAAATCATCTTAGTTCGAATTTAACCCATATGACATGACATAGAGTTGCCCATGCCATATACTGGTACAGCGTCGAACACTCAGACGTTTACCTTACGCAAGTATATCAAAACTTCCTGAGGTTTAACTGTGTGCAATACAAAAAATCTTGATATGTACGTACCTGAAATTAGAGCGACTTGAATGTAGACCAGACGCGGTCACCAAGACATATTTTAATAATCTCAGACAACGGTAAAAATCTTTTCGGATAATTTATCGCTCCGGCACACTCCAAAATGACCACCGACCGGTTGGTAATCGATGCGATTACAAGGGGTCGATGGAATCAATATCTCCACTGCGGAATTGGGCCGCAAAGATGTTCAGATAAACGAGAAATATGCAGCATGCATCAGATGATATCACATTTTAATTAGCGATTCAAAATATCAAAATGTTAATAAATGATTCCGTATCTTTACGGGCACGTCAAACGATGTCTATATGTACTTAGGTGCCGACATGCTGGAATAAAACAAATGTGACAAGCTTTTGCTGCTTAAGGTAAATTGTAGTAAGCAGTTCTGCTGTTCGTCTGCTCCATTATACATAATCTGCTTTTCACACAATTTGTCCGTGGTCCATAATAAAGTGTATTTGTACTGTTTTGTAAAGACGAAATGGCATTATGGCAATCACGAGCTTGTCGTTCGTCATTACGTCCGGCCGTGGAAATGATGGAGTCCAACAACCGCCATTATTTGCAAGCATCGTCATTGTCTCGCATGACAGTTTGTTTACCGACCAACATGCGTGTAATTAGGAATTCACCAATGATGTTCTCTTGCTTCGCAAGTAAGACGTACGTTCATTATCAAAAAATATCGACGTCATCGTGAATGATGATTAACTTGTCTGATAGATCTGTTAAAAGTGACCTTCAAGCTACCATATTTCAAGTTAAAACATTAGATGCAAGCTCATTGTAGAGCCAAAATTTTTATTTCTGCAGAACGCGTAAAATTTTAACTGATCCCGTTAAACCCTGAACCCTGTAATTAAAAACATCCCACGTAAAATCACGGGAGGTCTCTACGATGCAAAAAGTTGTCGGGTTCATCTGGGAGTTCATTAACTGCCTTACGTCTAAAACGTAACACGGACTTGAAGTCCTTATATTCTTACGGCGTTTTACATTAGCACGCAGAATGCACCAATTGTGTCGTCCACTGACCTTTGGCACGTCGCGATAATTGCCCTTATTGCTCGCATCGTTCTGGATTCTTATTAATAGAGTTGTTATGTGTGAATGGAGAATGAAGACGATAATGAATTTACTGACAAGTAAATGAACTGCAGTGTTTTACACACTGTTGCAAATTGCAATAAAATATACACACAGGAAGTAATCAATACTCTTTATAAACTAGTAGCCCTGTGCGAGCTGTTTTTTTTTTAATTTCTAAGAACTGAATTGACAAACCAATTCTAAACAATTTAATTATCCATTGAACCTACTCACAAAATTTCACAAGAATCGGTTGAGAAATGCGACCTGTAGAGGTAAAAAGCCGGACAAAAGCCAGACACACGAACTATGTTTTGCCTTTGCCCAAGCTGAACCGGAGAACGCGCTTCGCTCACTCGTTTAAAAATATTTTTCCGAAACATGACAAAGAATACTGTGCCCAAGGCTCCGAGAAAGATTTTTCTTTAATAGGTCACTCAAACACGACACACATTAAAGTTATGGCCACGGAATGATCTAAGAACTCGGAACGTTGGAGCCATATATTTCCCCACGGGTATGACTAAGGTATTTCTTTAATAAGTCATACCCACAGTCATATCTCCGAGTTTTACGGCTAGAACGTCAGGCAGGGCTTAGGGCTAGAGACTGAGCCACCTACGACGACCCATGTATGGGCAATCGCCGGTTTATACACGGCGCCTGGTCATATAGTGGTGCGAGTGTAAGGCGACGGCGATTTATACTTACATATTCAACTCTATTTGCATGGTAACGAATTTAACAAGGTTTTGATAATATGATAATAATCGTATGATAAACCTAAAGAACTGAACAGATTCTAGTTCCATAATTCCAGACATACTTACTACCAAATTGATTTGCAGCGATTTAACTCGACACGCACTTCCGCCTAGTCGAGTCAATCAATACAAAGCAATGAATCCGAGATGTAATGTACATGCATTTTGACGTTGCCCGAGATTGGATTTGCTCCGGAAAAGACGTGATAGAATGTTCGTGTCATGTTGATCTAGATGGTACTCCACACACGTTAATACATTAAGAGTCCGCAGTAAGCTCGGCCGAATTTCACCTTTCCATACAAACGTAGTTACGCTCTCATTTTAAAACTACGTGTTGGATTGTGGCGAAACTTTGCATATACCAATGTATATATATACCTCATCTCAATAGATGAGGTATATCTATGTAATTAGTTTATATGGTTCCACTTTATAAAACAAACTAAATACAGCAAAAACAAGTTTTGTATGAAAAACTTAAATTCGCTGTATTTTTTTACTATTGTATCTGAAGCTACATAAACTAATTACAGACGTAGATATACCTTATGTCATTGTACATGCAAAGTTTCGTTATAATCCAACACATAGTTTTAAAATGAGAGCGTAACTACGTTTGTATGGAGAATCGAGCTTACTGCGGACTCTTTAGGTCCAAGTTCGCCATACGCCGTCATATTATGACAATTTCTCTCCAAATGCAAGAATGTCTTTATTATCTTTTGTCTTGTAAATGGTATCAAAGACGATAGTCCGCAGGGCAGTGATTAGTATCCATATTTGTTCCCATACATCTTGACTATATAATAAATCTACAATTCATTACACATTGTAACACGCCAGTTATGGTCAGTCTGGTGCCAGTAGGTAATTTGAGCGTGGGTTGTAATTATTTATTAATGGTTATCTTGTAGAAAAACGTACATTTTCGTTCCATAGGCGCCAGTGTAGGTATTGTTGAATAAAAAATTGTTGAAACTTGAATATTAACGTTGTGCATTTTTGATATTTTGGAATGGTTAGGGAATAATTTTGCACGAGATCTTACCTCTCAAAAACCTATAAACGTATTACGCAAACCCGCATTTTCATTTAAAAATCCGCGTTTTGAAAGCGCAGCTCCCGCTTTTTGTATTCCATCTGGCAACACTGAATCTCACCTTACGGTCACATGACCTGTGGCGAGTTTAACAATTTTTCCGCATCCCTAAAAGTCCACAGCGCCGCTAAAGAAGTTTTCACTTCAAAAACGAAATTTACATAATAACATTACATTGTACTGAACGTCAAGTGTCCGAAATGTAAGTGTGAGAAATGCAGTTCCGGTTATTTATTTGTCTCTGGAATTTGGTCCGAACTTCCGTTTCCGCGGCGAGTGTCATGGCTGGCGAGTGTTTATTTGCACTTTCCACGCTGGTAAATATTAATTACGAACTGGCAGTGTGTTTAAGGAAAGTTATTTTGTTTTTTCCAAGTATTTCGATAATAAACCGATGGCGGGCGGGCGAGGACATATTAGAGAACTCTCATCCAACAAGGTACAAAAAAAAACCGGAAAATAACGATGTTCTAGCATTTCTGATTATAAAGATGATGTTATGTGAGTTCGTGACTCTATCATTAAATTATATGTAGGTAGTTTGATACTATAACAAATTTTAATTAAGTTTATTTATGACTAGGTTGATCTTAATGTTGGTTTCATTGAGTTTTTATGACTAATCAAGCTAGTAGGTGTCTCTATGATTCATTTCGCAAAATGTATAAATAATAAGTTGGTGGATATTGTCTACGAACTTAGTTTAAACAGCAAACCGTGGCCAAACCAAGTACCTATACCTGCAAACAGTCACCCAGTTTGGGATGCTAGTCCTAGCAGCTTAACAAGGATGCGTGAATGCCCTCAGTTATTTTGCCACTGATACGGTTAAATTAAGTTGTGTACCTAATTATTATGACTATAAAGAAAATAGGCACGAAGTTATTGTTTGCAAGAGCACCAGCGAGGGCTTATTGATAAGATATCTGGCGCCATACCTTAATGAAAATTACATGCAAAGACCTGGCTAACCTTTTTAATATTAGTAAGTAGAAGTAGGTATATTATTAGTTATTACATAGGAAAGAATTGTAATAAAAATGGCGTTGCTAAGTCGCATATTGATATGCTTTGCGAATTCGAAAGAATATAGTTTATGTTAACTATGATCAGTTCATAAATTACATTAGTGATCTTTTTCTTCATATCAAATGTAACAACTACTACACTAACTAATCTAACTAAATACTAATCAAAAATATCTATCACTAGACGGCTTCCCGCGAAGATCGTTCCATTCCAATTACAACTATAATGAACATTTAACTATGAACAAGTGTAGGTAATTGGTGAGAACTCGTTAATTGCTAAGCAATTTTTACAAATATAAAGGACTAGGTACAGAATCAAAACAATAAAACGATTCTTCTAAAAAACTAGATATACATTTGAGTCTGTATCTCATAAAGATAGAATATACTGACAGAATAATAAATACTTACTGAGGGTCATTACATTACGCTGGTTACGCGACCACCTTCGGTTAGCGACCACATGAAGGAGAAGGTTTTTTCTAGTGAAGATAACATCAATTCTCATCTATTGAGACAATTAGTTGTACGAGGGGTGTTCAATAAGTAATGAGAATGACATATAAACTTCTTAGCAAAGAAATAAAAAAGTACTGGCAGGCATAGCCCATTTAATTGTTATGAGAAATAAAAAAAAAGAACTTGACAGTCGTTTGTTTTTTTTTACATAGAACACATTCATTTCACTGTATCGGGACCAAATGGTAAAAAAGGAGAAAATTGAAGTTTGTGCGGTGATTAAATACTTTGCTTGAAAATTTTTACTACTGAGCAAGTAAATTTAGAGTTGCAAGAAACATTAGGGGTTCACGCTCCTTCTTATTCTACGGTTGCAAGGTGGTGTGCCGAGTTTAAAAGAGGAAGATCGAACACCAATGACGACCCACGCTCAGGGCGGCCGAACACTGCAGTGACCGAACAAATGATAAAAAAAATTGAGAAAAACGGATCGACGTGTTACTGTTTGTTTTATAGCTGAAGAAGTAAAGATTTCTGTAGGGAGTGTTTACAATATAATACATGACCATATGGGCATGAAAAAGGTATCAGCACGCTGGGTACCCAGAATGCTTATGGACACTCAGAAACAAACCAGACTGCGGGTTTCACAGAGCTGTTTGGACTTGTTACAGCAAGACCCTGACCGATTTTTGGCTCGTTTTGTTACAATGGACGAAACGTGGCTTCACCATTACGACCCAGAAACCAAACAACAATCTATGACTTGGAAGAGGCCATCATCTTCGACTCCGAAGAAATTTAAGGCAATACCATCCGCCGGTAAAGTCATGGGCTCCCTTTTCTGGGATAGCCAAGGGGTTGTTATGATTGAATATCTCGATCATGGAGCTACAATTACGGGGAATTTATATGCGGAACAAATAAAAAAACTGCGTAATGTTATACGCGACGAACGTCGAGGGAAACTTTCCAAAGGTGTTTTGTTTCACAAGGACAACGCCCCCGCACATAAGTCAAGAGTTGTGATGGCTGCCATCAAAGATGCTGGCTTTGAATTGATGTAGCATCCGCCGTATTCACCAGACCTCGCTCCTAGCGATTTTTATTTATTTCCGCGGTTAAAAGAGCACCTCAGAGGTCAGAAATTTGATGATGATGACGCCGTGATCGCCGCGGTACAGGATTTTTTAAGGGGTCAAGAAGAAGATTTTTTTTAAAAGGGAATTTTAAGTTTGAAAAAAACATATATTAAGTTTCAATATAGTCACCTTTCAAGAGTATATTGAAAGGTGACTATATTGAAAAATAAAGTAAAATATGTTAAAAGTTATTTGCGTCCTTATCATTCTCATTACTTATTGAACGCCCCTCGTACATGCATTTTTTTGTTGTTTTAGAATAGAAATCTACTAAAAAACCGAGAAAATATCCTTTCAGTTCACCAACTCAGCTAAGTGGTCGCCAACCGGCACATAAAATTAGGTGGTCGCTAACCGGCGAAATGACCCTACTTGGTTTTTTAGCAAATGAATCAGCAATCGTAATGTAGTATTTTTTTACGATTTATAAGGATTGTCTAGTTACCGATTGTAGACACGTTTCGTTCGTTGTCAAATGCGTACCTTCCTAGAGCAACGCATTCGATATGGACATCGACTATAAGCGATGCATACTAAATAGTTCTAATTCATAACCTGCCAGTGTTAAAACTTCCTATCTGTACCTATTTGTGACATAAAAAGAAAAATACCGAAGGTCGTTTGCATTGAGTACAACTACAATACTTATATAATATCATATCATAAGTCCTGTTTAATTTATAAATCCCGATTCTTGAAAGTCGCCTCTCCAGACAAAACTAAAACTTACCACGGAGTTAACTTTCTTACTCTTTTCTTTTTGCCACCACCGGGGACCGAAGAGCTGGCGGCGGTTTCCTCGCTCAACGCATCAGTATTGCGACACAGCCAGCGGGGAAATGCCGCCAGCATCTTCGGCACCATGCCGCGGGAGACCCTTTATTTTAGTTATAAGTAGTAGTGTATAGTTTTAGTGATAAATCGGTGCCTAATTTATATTGTAATTGTATTAATAGTATTTTGTTGTTTATTGAATCCATTTATTTCACCTTTTCTGAGTTGATTTGAACTTGTCTTTAACGATGTCGACCGCTTTAGCCTAGTTGGTAGTGACCCTGCCTACGAAGCAAGAGGTCCTGAGTTCGAATCCCGGTAAGGGCATTTATTTGTGTGATGAGCACGAATATTTATTCCTGAGTCATGGATGTTTTCTATGTATTTAAGTATTTATTTATCTATATAAGTATGTTTATCGTCGTCTAGTACCCATAGTACAAGCTTTGCTTAGTTTGGGACTAGGTCGATTTGTGTAAGATTGTCCCCTAATATTTATTTATGTTTTTTTTCTATACAAGTACCTACTTATATTTTCCTTTACTTGCATAATCTGAGAAATGCTGAAATATTAACGTGCATGAACCATTATGTTCAAAATTCGACGAACAATGTAAAAACCCGCGACACGTGATATATCAAGTATTATCGTAACTTCTGAATTTCTCTTTCATTCCAAAGTAATTGCTATGCCACTGCCATGATATTCAGAACCGGTCTAAAGATCAGTCGTGTCTTAAACAATTCAGCATTTTCGATTTTAAACAAGTCAATCGTTGACCTTACCCGGAAATCGGTCTCCATTTCACGGCAAAACTTCGACCGCAATTAGTTTTCTTGTGTTACTGCTGGGGTTTTATTTTCAGATCTTCTGAGAGTTTCGATGACCATGAATCTATCTTGACAGTTATAGCCGCTTTTTCCTTAGCACTACGGCAGATTCATCATTTCATAAAACTCTATTTATTTAAGGCCTCCACACATCGAACGCGGGTCGTGCGCGGCGCGGGTCGGTAGGTATCTCTCTCACTACAAACGCATTTAATATCTCTCTTACTATCCCTATCACACAGTGGCGCGGGCCCGCCGCGGGCCCGCGTTACTGCCGCGGCGCACGACCCGCGTTCGATGTGTGGAGGCCTTAAGTATGTCGTATACACGTGGACGTATTTTACGCAACAAAGCTTCATTTTGTTATGAATGTTCAACAAAACGAGTACGTAGTAAGATTGACAGACGATCGTTTCGACATTGGGACACTGTATTCTATGACAAGTTTGACAGGTCCAATCTACCTTGATTTGCCTTGATCGCCCGGTGAATGACGGGTTAAAAAGGTTATGTTTCCTGTTAAACGAGTTTCTTTACTAAGTAATACATCATGAATGTGCGGTGTTATATTTGCCTGATATGATAATGGCTTACGGCCAAGACCGCAAAAATACAATTAGGTATGATAAATATATATTCGAATATTTTATTTTTATTATTTGGTAAAAGTAACATTACCTACTTATTAGGCATTACGAGATAGTCATACATATTAATATAATCAAGAGTTTGATATAAAATTCAATACATTCATCATCACCCTCCTAGCGTTATTCCCGGTTGTGCCCCTAAAGGAGCCCGCGGTCCGCTTTGACACATTCATAAAATTCAATACATTAATTATAGTTATTTTACCTACTTGCCAAGTGGAAGGAAAACCAAATTAAAAAAAAAGATTAATAAGCACAAGGAGCGCAGAATCTGCAGCTACAAAGACGACCAAGGTTATATAAGGTAAACGTCCGAGTGCTCGGCGCAGTACTTACTAGTATATATGGCACGGGCCACGGGCACTCTATATCAAAGCAATAAATTAAATTAAATTCGAATTAAGAGGATTTTTCTTCATTCGAATTTAAGCCATGTCACTTTGACATAGAGTGCCCATGCCATATATGTACTAGTACAGCGTCGAGCACTCGGACGTTTACCTTAAAGGCTGCCTGTAATGAAATTGAATTCCGAAATTCCCGAATGGTACGTGTCATATGCCAATAAGTTATTGAATAATTTAATAAGGGTGGGGCTAAATAATCGCGAAGTGACTCGCCAATCAAACATCACTTTGGTATCGACGTGATATCCCGTCATAAAGATGATAATCAATTTACCATATAGTGGGCTGACTAAACGATAAGGAAAATACTGGCAATGTCACGTCATTTAAAACACTGTCGAGAAGTTGACATTATGTAGACAAAATTGCAGTGGATGCACATTAGGTCAATATTGATCGTTAACTACGACTCACTTCAGTAAATCTTAAAAAACTTTCAATCTGCTTGGTTTATATTGATTTAAACTTTCACCATTTTCCCACATATGTATTTTCACTAAACAGGATTACGGGAAATCGCGAGACACTTTCTTTCGCATGTGTCTCAACATCCTTAGTTGCTCATGAAAATTAGTAAACGCGATCCATTCATTTTAAAATTGTACACGTAAAATGATGAACTGACGGTAAAATTAGGAGCGACGTTCATCATATTACGTATAGCTGCCCGGCCCGGCACGCACGGCTTCGCACGGATTACCCGTTTTCCCGTAGGAATGAAGCATTTTCCCGAGGTAAAAAGTAGCCTATATTCATCAGGGATAATGTCGGCTTCTAATGGTAAAAGAATTTTTCAAATCGGTCCAGTAGTTTCGGAGCCTATTCAATACAAACAAACAATCAATCAAATCTTTCCTCTTTATGATATTAGTGTAGAAGTGTAGATATATGCTGCTGCATTTTACAAAGTATGGTCATACATTATACTATTCTAAATGAAACATTGAACAGGTCTTGGCGTAATCGGATCAATCACTACAAGTTTAACAGGGCTCTTCCAATCCAACGGTTTCTGGGAAATAATGGCGTAACGTAACGCGATGCCAGCATCCAAGACTAACTTATTCCTCGAAACGGTAAATTAAATTGACCGTTTTAAGAAAATATAAGATCCAGAATCTGACTGATGGTTATCGTCAACTAGCTTGTTTTTTATTAGATGCCGTAACTATTTGTTGCGCCATTGATTTTGACTACCAAGGCCATTCTTGCAGAATACAATCATTTGCACAATTACATTCTGAAGTTACAAATTATCGCAATTTGAATTAACATGTAAACATCTCATTTCATGATAAGTTTGTTTATAATAAATATAATAATGCATTGGCGTCGACACCACTAGTATATAATAAACATAGGATAAGCAAAGAACAAAGACAGTGACTAGACGCCAGTTTAGTCATCGGTCAGCGGTTAAAAAACGATACCGAATTGGGTGACGATGTCGGTCAATGACGGGACGCGAAGGATAGGTTATCTCCTTTATTCTAATAAGGTTATGACGAGGGGTAATTTCTGTATAGGTGTATCTCTTATCTCAGTCGTATCAATGAAAGTTTTTGCAGCAGTTGTCTATTTAAGATTGTACACAAATATGAATTGTGTCTACAATTTGGTAAATCGGAGACGATCTTCATTTGTCTCCTCATAAAGGGGATGTTTGTTAAGTAACTAGTAAAGTAGCAGGGAACAGAAACGTACTTGGCGTCGCTCTGCCATGCACCTCAATTGTCCAAATGCAGAAGCAATGCGCCAGATCGCAGCTGGGCCGGCGCCATGGCAGCGGTTTATTTTCACGCTCAAATTGGCGTCTTCTTGTTTAGGGACAGTAATGACTCAAGAATCGGAACATAATTGTTTAGGCCTTTTTGTGATGACGATATCTTCTCGGGATCTTGGGTTTCGAGGCCAGAAATAATTCGAGGCAAAATAATCTCGTCCTTAACGAAGATTGGAGCATGTCTCTTCAGTTACGAAAACGGTAAACTGTTTAGCAAATTTATACCGATGCCTCTAAACCATTATACACATTTTCTCAGTGATTATCATAATCCTCCTAGCGATCTTCCTGCCTGGGGTCTGCATAAAAACCTAAAAACAACATAATTAATCATTGTAAAGTATGGCATACACGAACACGATAATGAATATTTATGATAACGAAAATAAATGCTCTTTTACAGCTTGTAGCATTAAAAATGATGTTCTGTAATAAATTCCAAATTTATTTTGTTGTCAGCAATTCGTAAAGTCCAACGCGGCGGGGGTCAGCATGTAAAGCACCCGAATTAATTCCTTCCTGGTAAGAACGCCATAAAGCAAGGAAAGTAGCGCAAGCAGGCGATTGGTTAGCCGTACGTATCAAACGATTGGAACTTGCACGGAGGCATGCATTAAGTGCATATTGCGTTGCTGCCCGTCACGCCGGCTTACACCGTTACTCCGCCATCTTCATAAACAATTGGATTTACACTTTATCCCCTTGTAATAGAAAGATGATGAGTGCAGTATTACATTTGTCGGACGAGCGACGTGTACTCCATAAGCGGTTATGATTTATTGATTGATTGAAAGAATTTTCTTAATACGTTTCTTAAGGTAGCTTTGATATGTGTGTGAGCTTTTATCAGCAACAACTTGCAGTTGTATATATAGACGTAAAAGAGTGTTACTGCCATAAAGTATAGTGGGACAAGGCAAGTTGGAATCTGCTTGGATATAAACACTCGACCAATTTAGAGTTTATAACAGATCTAACACCTATTGTCCTCTTTTTAGGGCTCCGTAGTCAACAAGGAACCCTTATAGTTTCGCCATGTCCGTCCGTCTGTCCGTCTTCGCCTTTGCTCAGTAACCATTACAACTAGAAAATTGTAATTCGGCATGGGTATATAAATCAATCACGCCGACAAAACAGAAGAATAAAATTTAGAAAAAAAGGGGGTACCTCCCCTACACGTAGAGTGGGGATGTAAACTTGTTTTACTCGAAAAACCTATAGTGTGGGGTATCGTTGGATAGCTTGTTCAAAAATATTATGGTTTCTTAAAATCATTTTTCAACTCAATGATTCGTTTGCGAGATATTGGGCTTTAAAGCACTTTTTTTGTATGAATTTAAAAGGAAAACTATCACGGGTAAGTAGGCATAACTACTTAGTTACCGAGTAATAGTCAACCAACTTAAAATATGCTTACAAAGGCCAACTTTCGTTGGCACCATTTAGTTTGCGCGCGCGTGTCGATGTAATGTAACTAAGACAAACTGGCAACTACGGAACCCTACACTGCGCGACTTGGCCGATTTTTATTGAAGTGTAACGTGTCTGATTTTTGAAGTTCCAGCAGTCTCAACAGTCATCATAGTAATCATACAACAAATCAACCGATATTGTGCATTCATTTCTGATCTGACTCAGCAATTTTAAATCATGATCGTTATAATGGTCCTTCTTTACATATACATGTATAGAAAATACAATGGAAAGCTGTCGCTTCACTTGAATACTCTTTCATGTATATGAAGATCCTTGATGATTGAAAACTAGTCAGCGTTCATTACATTTTTAGTATTCTCATATTGGAAAACTGTTCCCAATTAAAATAGGGAACTCGTTAATAATCCGTTTTATGTCTAAATGTCATAAAGATATTCTTCCCTTTATTCCAAACTGTCTTTGTGTCATAACTTATTTCTGTCCACCCTTCTGGTGACGAAATTACAAGCTGACAACTATACTTACGAGTACAGCAATCTATTTTTAGCTGGCCACAAGCCATTTAAAATAGCAGTAAATAAGCCCATATTGATCGATCAACTAGCTAGCCAAATGAGGTCGGCTTGCACCTGACATGTTTTATTCAAAGGTTTGTTCACTGCCAGCGCTCCATGCTCAGAACTGGTCGGTGTCAGATGCTAGCAATCATTTTATTGTTCAAAAACAGGTGCTGGCCACATTATTTTTTTACAAATTGCTATAAGGTGTAGCTCTTTTGTGTATCAAGCCAACGACGTAACGATACCGAAGATCTGTTATCATAATTGTCAGTCATTGAAACCATTTTAACTACAAATATCAGAATCAAAATACTTATGCATCAGAATTTATCTAACCAAAGTGAAAGCAATAAAATAATTAATGGAGTAAGTTGACGGCGCATCACTCAATTTTCAAGCCATTAGACCTCTTCCAAGATTGACATAGTAAAAGCGTAAATAGTAAAGATGATACATTTTTCTTTACAGACGATACCAAGGCAAGGACTCCACATAATTCACATAAATACGGACAATCAGACAACAGATGCCTGAGTGAAATCAGTATGTGATGATAGAGAACGCAGGCACTCGGGCAGGCGATATCCTGCGCCTTAATACGCATTATGGTAGTAAGTTGCCGCACATTGGATGTAATGGATGGTTTTTACTCGGTGCAATTTGCGTTTTTGTGTAAACTGCATGTAATACGACCGGTCGCACACAGCTTGCTTCTGATCTGGTATTTTGTGGCGTCGGTACCCAAACGAAAGAAGACCGTGCAAGATAATATATTTGCAAACTGCAGGTAAAAACATTAAGTTAGTTAAGTTAATTTAACTTCTGTGTTCAAAGTGTTAAGCTAATGTGCAGGTGTTTAAATATCGGGGTACCCAGTAATTTCCTAAAGTGAGTTTTGCTAAAGTGTCTTGATGGAGTTTCTTTCCAAACTACTAAATCAATTGTGATTAGGTTACAAAGGAGGTGCAAGATATATTTGCAAACTGTATGTAAAAACATTAAGTTAGTTAAGTTATTTTAACTTCTCGTTTAAGCTAATAAAGTGCAGGTGTTAAAATAACGGGTACCCAGCAATTTGTTAAAGTGAGTTTTCTAAAGTGTCTCGATGGACTTTCCTTCCAAACGAGTTAATCAATTGTAATTACAAGACTTACGGGTTATTTGTATGCCAATTACACGTTTTAAACTAAATTGCGAAAGATTATTGAACATTTTAAATAACGGAATCTTGTATTTTTTTAACACAGTAGATAGGTATATTAATATTATCAAAGTCACAATCTGGTGAAACACACTATCATTGGCACACAATAATACGCGATTAGGAGAGGACTATGGTCGCCGGTTAAATTAATTTGGTCGCACGTCGCACCACATGCACGTACAGTATGAATACAAGCATGATTCACGGGCCCGCACGTTCTTTGTTTTCTCTTGCGCATACACATCTCATATCACGTAGAAGTAGAACTATGCCGATAACAATTACATTACATAATGAGAATTCTTTCTCGCTTATCTTTTCGAGTAATTAAGTTTAAGGACAGTTAACTAAATGGTTATGGTTAACAAGAAGTCTATTTCCGGACGGCTAGAAATATTCTGTATCGCAGTTGCGCGAGTGGTGTGGATTTTCACTTCAAAAACGACAAGATGTTGATAGATTTCAGAACGCGGAATTGTTGTTACGTCAAAACATAGCTAACAATGTAAAAAATACACATAAGCTGGCAGAATTCAAAATGTTTTCGAGAATAGAAAAACAATTTCAAAATCTAACTATGTAGAATGGATGGATGCGGGTGGCGCAGGACCGGTCATTGTGTCACTCTTTGGGGGAGGCCTATCTCCAGCAGTTGGACGTCTTTCGGGTGATATGATGACGTATAATTCGTTTTAACTAGTATTCTTAAGTTCTCGGAAATGAAACCCAGCTTTCCTTAAACCAGGTATTAACGGACTTGCAAAGACAACATTGGCGTATCTGGCTGTTAAGTGACAATGGTTGCCAGTGTCCATCGAACATCGTGTTTACTAATAGGTTGGTTGTCGTCAGCCCGGCGTTGGTGTCGCATGATTAAGTACTTATTAGCTGTTGAAACTAACCGGTTTATTGCGAGCAGTTGGGCATTAAGAGAATTGTATGCGATATAAGGATGGACAGTAATTTTATAGAAATAAGAATATTAGGAATACGTCGCCTAGACTTAAATTGAAGAGACCCTCGAGGGTCTTGGTTTTTCTGTAAGTATATTAATAGTATACAACAACGAAAAAAAGAGGACTGTTGAATTTTTCCTAATTCGTAGCTTTGTTTTCTATAAAGCCAAATAATGGGGATTAATTAAGCATCCACCAGAATATAAACCTAACGAACCTCAACAATAGTAATTGAACCCAAACATGCAAGTAATTTAATCAGCGATGTTCCGGCCGCAATCAGTTTTGCCTTGCATCATAACTTTTTATCATTTGATTTTGGTCTTCGTCAAATATTGGCCTAAGTTCGTTTTTGCGTGCACTCGTTAAGCAGATTTGATCACTGTGGAGACTATATGGTCCATACGATAGCGCTGACCCCGGTGAAGCAATTCAACTTTAATGACTGGACGCGGCAATCTGCGCGACGCGCCTTTGGCATGTATCAAGTCGTGAATTATGGATGTTGCCGGGCGAACTGGGAAATTTCGCTCTGTGAAATGTGTCATATGCAAACTTGATTACACTTTGAAAACTATAATGTAATCAAGATTAATGTAAAACATTTCACAGTGCAAAAAGCTACAGGATACAAATCATGCTATACCCGTCGAAAATATTCAATTTAAAAACATTCACAGTGCAAAAAGCTACAGGATACAAATCATGCTATACCCGTCGAAAATACTCAATTTAAAAACATGGACATTTGTTACTTCACAAAATTGAAACGCTATCATAAAGAGAAGATGGGTCTGCAGATAAACATAGAAGACCCTGCTCAGTGTTTTGAGGTCTGTAGATATCTATCCCTATTTATCTGGCACGCCCTATCGTCGTCCTTTCCGGGGCGGAGTTACAATTTGAATTGTTTTTTTTTTAACAAAGTTTTTAACCGACTTCAATTTAGTACTCCGCCAAGCCACAAGAACATTTCCACATTTATTTTCCAATTTACCATATGAACTGTTTTCCGAGAGCAAATGCGTTGATTATTAGAGAAAAAAACCCAATCGCTGATGTAGGTATGTGGCCCGATAATATTTGAGGACTTCCGTCGATTCCACATTTATGATTTCCGGGTGTAAATACACAAGATATAATAGAAAATACCAAAATCACTACACGCGTGCCTAATATAATTGAGGAGTTCCCTCAATTCCTCATGGATCCCATCATTTAAAAAAAAATGGGACCCACCTGGAAGCATATACTAACTAAAAAAAAAATACAACCGAATTGAGAACCTCCTCCTTTTTTTTGAAGTCGGTTAAAAATAGTCCTTTATTCCGATTTTAATTTTAAAAAGAGTTATTGTAGGTACGAATTCATTATTAAATTTGACACAAATTGGCTACGAATTTAGTTCAAGATCGTTTATTCTAGACGCGCTTATCTAAATGATATCGATGACAGATAATAACGATGAGGCATACAGTGCGTTGGTGTGGTATATCTTACATGGAATCCTTGATTGTTCCAAAACAAATGAACTGGTGGAAAAATAACCTCAATGCATACATATCTTAAACCATAATAATGTCCGTATACTTACTAGTGAATCAACGATCTGCGTAATACTCCAGGAAAAATACGGTTTTGAAAAACATTGATTTATAATAGCGTTTTTTTTGTTGTTGATTTCAATTTAAAATGTTATTCTAAGATGCTTTATTCAATAATCCGACAAACTTTCAACCCGGAAGTAATTATGTAGATTTAAATGAAGCATGCAGTGTCTTTTTTTGTATGATTTATCGTGAATATTATAGAGCAAATCTAAATGAACCAAAATAGAGACAAAAATATTTATTAATATGTTTTCCAAATTTTCAGAAGCTAGTTATCATTTTTTTTGTGTCTGAAATTTCGTCGGATTCTTTCGCGGGGTAACTATTTAATTGATAATTATATCCGTTACACATAAAAAACAAACTATTATAAATTATTTCCAAAATTTATATTTTTTCCATACAAGTTGTCAGTCTATTGACTGGAGATTAAGTAAAAATATAGTATGATCCCCGGCTAAGTAATTAGAAGTCAGATCAGATGACACTCTTTGTTAAAAAACGGGAAAGACTTCCGTGATCCTAAAGTACATACACAAGCAAGTGCAAGTGTATACAGCGGTATCCTGCCGTTTCGGCAAAATATTTTTCGCCAAATTTCACTTCCCACAAAACTTATGGCAGTAGTTTCATTTCCCAAACGAACAAATGGCACATTTTTGTTTCGCATTTTGTTCATTTGATCAAAATATCATCTAGCATCATTTTGCTTTGTCAAGTGTTATTAAGACAAAAGTTTATTAAGCAAACACTTTGTTTGGGCTAATATTGTTTTCCAAACAAAACATCTGTTCAAATTTTCATTTCGCACACTTCACATAGATTAACTTTGGCAAATATTTGAAAAATATTGATTGCTGTAATTTTATTTCATGACCAGACAATTCCAATTTTTATTATTTCATAGAATAACTGTTCAGGGACTATTATTTGGTAAATGATTTATTTTGTATGAATTTTAAAAGGCAGAATAACTAAACAATGAATTTCATTTGTTCGAAATTTTATTACAACATTACAAAAACAAACAACAACTGATTACAGGGGTTAGATTAGGATAGCCAGAAAACGGGGGCTCGGGGGCGATGCCCCCGCAGTAAAAAACCAAACAACCGTAACAATTGTATTATAAGTAGGTTAGGTTAGGGTTCACTTGTGTCCCTCAGAGCGGAAATAGGCACCCCGCGGAGCGGGGTGACGTCGACACGCTGGCAGTTTGGTTAGGTTTAGGTTAGGTTAAAATAATTGCCATAGATAACTGTTTAAGCCAACTATTTTAATTTATATATTATTATATTATATATCCTTGTAATAATTTGTATGTTAATTACAAAACTTCCCGCTTAGCAAAATATGTAATCTCACTCAAATACATTGCGCTAGACAATTAGGATATAAATCGTATGGCATGCAATAATTTGGAAAACGAGTTTTATGCCAATTAATACGTTTGACCAAATGAAACTTGACTATATAAAACTTTGCCAAACAATAATTTACGAAGTAATATTTTGCCAAGTGATAAAATGCGAAACAATAATTTGACTAGTGTTTTTTTGCCAAATGAACGTTTGGGAAACATTTTTTGGGAAGTGACACTTTGGGAAATATTTTTTGCCCATACAATAGAGATCCGTATACAGCATTATTAGTTAGAAGTATAAGATAGAATCAGCCTCAATAATTTGGAACCCAAATGAAAAATCTTACATCCTTCTTTTGTAAAAAGTACAAAAAGCGTTTCTTCGCTTTCTGTACTAGAAAAAGTACCGGTTCTCTTCTATACCTTTCTGTATCCTACCAAGTACTTACTCGGAATGTTAGGTTTCAACTCCCTAGAGGTTAGGCGCAATATCGAACTTTTGAACACTGGCTTGTCGTATTTGAAAGGCGAGTCATCCAATCAGAGTCACTGACAAAGGCTTAAAAATATTGAATTATGTAAAAAAATGCGCCTATCATCCCGCAGCTTTTATAACCAACCATTTTTCGTGTATTTGAGTAAGTATAAAAGGCCTATGGTGCCTAACACCACCATTTCAAAATCCATCGTCACGGGTCTTCACACAGCACAGCACAGCGTGATATCAAGTTACGTAAGAATTAAGTACTGTCCAAACATCGAAGAACTATCACCTAACACAAAACCAATAACGTGGAAGTCACGATTGCATCTCAACACAACACGTGCAGAACTGGTTCTGTAGGGTAACCTGGTAACGTAACGCTAACGTCCGATTGCATGGCTTGGAAACCGTTGAATTTCGTTTCATGTGCCGTAACCGCCAATTTAAATTGTTGATGACTCATCCAACTCGTAATCATACTAGACAAAGTCAACAAAACCTACTCTATCGCCCGTCTCTACCGTCAATACAGTAGAGTTTAACATGAACACGAGTCAAGACATTAGCACACTTTTTGCATACGTCGACATTAGCAAGTTGAGACCGAGAAAGAAGGTCCGAATGCTTACCGACTGCGACACTCTTTACTCATTAGCACCCGATTTAGGTTACGATACGTAAGTTATATAAGTAAGTCAGAACTGTATAGTTTGAATATATTCCACGTTCACACGCAAGTTTTACGGTATCCACCGTAAAGCCAAATTCTTTCCGTAACGAGAAAATCCTCTGGAATGTAGATACATAATAAAACCACTGATTCGTGTGTCATCGAGCGTGGAAAAACCACTCATTCATTATCTTGGAAACATTTTCCAAGGTGACATTTTAACGTTGTAGCTCATGATACTTTATTATAATCGACCAACTTGAAACCAACTGTAAAAGTTCAGTGAGATAATTTAAATGACCATTATCGAAACTTGGTAAGTTAGGTATATATGAGCCACAGACTAATTACAAATTTTAAGTATTATTTATAAGAAGCGCTGTAATGACCCTTAAGCTCCGTCCTGCATTATTTATAAATAACAAGCTAATAAAATCAATCAAAGATCGTATAGTCTATAAGGATAAAGACATCTAAGCCAGTTCTCTGAAGCCTATAAGTATGCTTAGATGAACTGGCGCGGTTGCACTAGCAACCTAGCACATGGCCACAGCATTTCGCAAAATGGTGTGCTGACGGCCTCACTGGACACCAGAGCAATAAAAAAAGATAAGTAGATCGACAGGGTAAAGCCATCGGAGCACCGCAACATTCCATAAAAGGATAATGGAGTAAAGTGGTTCAGAAATAAAAAGACCGGACGGATCTGAAGGCAAAAAGTTGAAATACTATGTGGGCGATACGGATTAATGAACATTAGTTATGGCGTGATAAACTAAAGGTGTTCTTGATAAGTATAATACCAATCTCGGAAGTTTACATCAAACCAGGCCTATCCCACTGTCAATTTAGCGCGAAACGAAGTTTGTCTAAGGTAACCTCATCACCTCTAGCAAGGGCTGTATCGCATATCGCACACAATGACGATTCATATATGCGTTCCGTTTTACGTAGTAACAACATAATATAATTGATCCCACACCTTTATACGATTTCAATATTACAATATCCTGCTAACATGACGAAAGAAATAATCCCATTGCAAAATATGTACTGTTTTGTAAAAACTTAAGCTGTATTAAATTATTATTTTCTTTGGTAATCTTTACTTCCGGGCTTTTTTTTATTTTATTATCGTAACATATTTGATATCATTTCCATAACAAACATAGGAACTGAAATAGTTATCATTTTGGATATTCAGTTATGTGTGTATTGTCTAGTGCAAAAAAATTACAGCTTTTACGTCATTACTTAGGCACTGGATTTACTGTACCTTTAGGTACTTACTATTAATTATTCTGTGATCAATCCTATAGACTTCTGCAATGCCAAGACAAATGCAATGCACCAAAGCAAACGCAGTTTCGTCGCTTTGTCACAGAATCACCACAAACCGTCTCGAAAACCTTGTTTTACTAATTAATGTCAACAACATAACACAAATATTGTTAGTATCTCGTAATACTTTAAAGACGTTTTCTATTCTTGACATAAGTAGTTATTAAAACAACGGAAGAGCATCCACTTGCATCAGACAGGCTATTGTTCTATCAATAATGTGATCAGGAAGTACATAAATAACTCTAGGTCGCATTCAGAGAGATCAATCGATCATAACTAATATGAATCATATGTTAACTACCGATGGCTATAAGTACTGTGTAACCAAATAGTCTCATTCCCATTGACTGATACTATAGGGGACATCGAAATCTATGTAATTTTTATTGTAAAAACAAGGTCAATGAAGAAGAAAATAATATCAAATAAATATCTAGAGAACCCTCATCTCCTTCGGCAGTCGGGTGAATATAATATACCTACCTGGGTATCCCCTAAATGTAAACTTATATTTGTTACACTTCATAAACCTCTTTTTTTGTGCACTTTATAATATTTTCCGAATTTCATTTCAATTATTAACTGTTGCGTCACTTGCACAGCTGTTATTTATTACATTTACGATAGTTTGTTATATTCGATATCCACGTGACAGAAGATTATCCCGGTTTAGCTAAGCGAGTGGCACTTAAAATGGTATTTGTCTGACATTGACATCCAAATGAACAATAAGTTAATGCTGTAATTGTTTAGTTATCGTATTTTCACTCTGCTATTGAATAGAACTCAAATCAAATTTAGTAGGTGTGCGTATGTACGAAACATGACTGCTAATACTAAACCGTGGCTTAGACACAAGCAAACAATTGTCACGTTGTCTTTTTCGCCTCTAATCATTCTTCAAATATACCTATGTAAGTACATAAATTGCCAGGTTAACCCTTTAAGAAGTATAATTTACACAAATTTCGATGCTCTTTCTCTTTTTAGGGTTCCGTACCTCAACAGGAAAAAACGGAACCCTTATAGGATCACTTTGTTGTCCGTCCGTCCGTCCGTCTCTCAAGACCCTTTTTCTCAGGAACGCGTGGAGGTATCCAGCTAAAATTTATACCAAATACTCAGGTCTACTGTCCCTAAAGGCTGGTTTCCACTTTGATTAGTGCGAGTGCAGGTGTGTAGTGCGAGTAGTGTCCAATTCACTGCGAGTGCAGGTGATTAGTGCGAGTGCAGGTGTGTAGTGTGAGTAGTGTCCACACGTGTTTAGTGGCAGGCACGAGGGGGGCGAGTGGGGGGGAAGGAAGGCCGCGCGGGGCGTGGCTACTCACAGTCCACTCGCAAAAAATAGAACGCGCTTCTATTCACTTTAATACACAGCCAACTAATCACTTGCACTAATCAGTCGTTGTCCACACCTAGTCACTAATCAGCTGCACTACGCACCTCCACTCGCATTAATCAAAGTGGAAACCAGACTTTAGAGCTGTGAAAAAATCAAACTTCTAAGCCAACGCAATCAAAAGATACAGCCGTTTATGAATCTGAATATTTCGAGCAAGGGAATCAAAACCTACAGGGTACTTCCCGTGAACTCAGAATCTTGAAATTTGGTACGAAGCAACGTCTTATAGCACAGATAAAGGAAAAAATGCGAAAACAGTAAAATTTACGGAACCCTCGGTGCGCTAGTCCGACTCGCACTTGGCCGGTTTCTTTTTTCATACAGGTCTTTGACTAGTTGTCGCAAACGGCTTTGAGCTCACGATAATTTTTGAA
Organism: Epinotia bilunana; assembly: GCA_947049275.1. Taxonomy (NCBI): domain Eukaryota; kingdom Metazoa; phylum Arthropoda; class Insecta; order Lepidoptera; family Tortricidae; genus Epinotia; species Epinotia bilunana. The sequence goes on along the minus strand of OX346259.1, from coordinate 12,417,696 downwards.
TTTGCGAAGTACGAGTAAATGGTTAAAATGGATGTCCCTGGAATCATGATGTCAAATACACTGTGAAGTAAACATGCGAGCATCAATTCCTTTATCATGTCTACCGTACGTAACGTAACAGGCGGATACTGTTTAGTGAACAAGATGAATGCTAGCACGCTAGTGTTCCTGTTTTGTACGCCCAATATAGTGTACTAGTCCAGACAAATTAAAAATTAGGCACCACAAAAACCTAGAACATAAATTATCCTACTAATATTATAAATGCGAAAGTTTAGATGTTTGGATGTTTGTTACTTAATCACGCTTAAACGGCTGAACCGATTTGAATGAAATTTTGCACGAAGATAATTTATAGCCTGCATTAAAATATAGGATAGTTTTTATCCCGGGTCCACGCGGACGAAGTCGCGGGCGGAAGCTAGTCGGAAATAAAGTCCGAGATATTGGGGTCAAATATATAATCACGACTACTGTGTGATTGTAATTAGATTACCCCGTTTTAATTTAAGGGTTATGCAGTGAGGGTTAATATGCGAGTCAATATTTAACATCTGACATGCTTGACACACATGTGTGAAATATTTTAATAAAATCCAGCGTCAAACATCGACATTCACTCTTCGACACTATCTTGAGCCTTTTCTACTCCATGCAGTTAATTAAACATTAAGTAAGTATGTAGGAACAAAAGAGATATGATTCCTAATCTATTATTCCCATTCCCAGAGGTAAAGTAAACCTTGCGCATTCATCAGTTAAAATTTAATCGCACACGATAAATCCCAAGTGACGGCACCGTCCACCGATCGTTGATATAAATATTAAAATAAACTAACGGTTGATGGACAGATTCGTGAGCCCGCATAACTTGTTTTATGCAATCGCGTATAAAGTCGCAAGTAAAAGGTGTTTAGATAAAATAATATTGAACTTTTTACCAAAGACATAAGGCCGTTGGCGAAGGCATTATTAGGGTGGTAATTTAATATATGTCTTTTAACTTTGATCGGAAGATGTCAGTTGTGGGAAAACAAAAATACATATTATTGAACTTGCTTCCGCCCGCGACTTCGTCTGCGCGGACCCGGGATAAAAACTATCCTATATTTGAATCCAGGTTATAAACTATCTTCGTGCAAAATTTCATCTAAATCGGTTGAGCCGTTTAAGCGTGATTGAGTAACAAACATCCAAACATCTAAACATCCAAACATCCAATCTTTCGCATTTATAATATTAGTAGGATTTACAATGTGTCCGAAAATAAAAAGATACTTAGATGCAACCTAACTTTCATTAATCATTAGGTATGCACAATGATAATAATTTTAGAAATCGCCGTTAATAATACGCGAACGAAAAGGTACAACTTTAGGGCGACAAGGATTGGATTATGCTTTACGTAACATAGTGCAGCCACATGCAACTAACAATTCTTTAACTTTTCGATAATGTACCTAAGTGAGAAGTTATCGTTACTACAAGAAGTTTAAAAAAATCAAAATGTTTTTTATACTATTAAAAATAAATAACAGAGACTAAGACTTCGTAAAATGTGTTGTATCCGCATAAACTCATTTCACGTTAATTAACACGTTTTTCACGTTGAAAATCAATTAATGATTTCCAAATTTTATGTTATTCATACCGAAAATCGTAACAGAAGAAGCTTAAATTATTAAAAATCACGAACACCGTTAAACTTTCACCGATTGAAAAGAAATAATTACCTACACGTGAAAGTAATTTGACTACCTCTTTTTGTGTACCGTACCGCTCTGACTGACAAGGCGAAATGCGAAATCATAATAGCATTTAGCGTTTCGATTTAAGTATACTATGAATGTATACTTACGATTGTTTTTTGTTTGTCTATTTGCTTAAATTAAATTATGTTTCTATTTAATTTTAAGCTTTTTATGCGGATAATATATCAAGAAGGAAAATTGTATGGGTCATATGAATTTACTAGATGTTAGAAAGTGTATATAGGCCAGTTAATTCATTAGGTTATTATCAATCCACTTATTTACGAACATCCTCCCTCAAGCTAACAAAAATATTTTCGAGATATTCTACAATCAGACATCACTAACTGTTGTCTTGCAGGTTGTCCAAGAATGACTATTCCATAACTAATATAGATGATTCGGAAGACTTAAAGATATGATCGATCTGCAAAATAATGGTATATATTTACGATTTTTTTCAGCATCTACATGTGAGAGATACATGTATAATTAATACAATTATAATATATAATTTGTAAACGGCAGCGTCCACGTTTCTCAATTCCCATCCTACAGAATCGTGACGCCTATCTCAGAGTAATGCCACGTTCTTTTACTTTTTTCTTAGTTACTTGTTCCAATCCAAATCTAATGTGTTGTTCATAATGGGCTTTCGGGAGGGCTCATAAAAAATGGAAGGTAAAGGTAGATCCCAAAGGTACCGGGCGCCTTAAAAGGTAATCGCTCGCAGGCTTTTTTGTAATTTCGTAGAAGAAGGCACAAAGAGTTGAGCCAGCTGCCTGCATCTACAGCTGGCAGGCAAGAAAAGTTTGGTCATTTCAACTTTTTAATGTCACCTGGCTGTATTGTTTCATTTGCCAAAATGTTTTGTAAACACATTTTATAAAATGCTCAGGCCTAGGCTACTACAGTAGCCAAACAGACAAAGGTCCATTTGGTAAAACAATCAATATTACTTTTTCTTGTGTAAAAGATTTGTAAAAGCGAACTATAGTTTATTTATCCATACTATTATCCATACTAATATTATAAATCGAAAGTGTGTCTGTCTGTTACCTCTTCACGCTTAAACCCCTAACCAATTTGGATGAAATTTGGTATAGAGATAGTTTGAGTCCTGGGGAAGGACATAGGATAGTTTTTATCCCGGAAATCATCCCCCAAGGGGATGAAGTGGGGGGTGAAAGTTTGTATGGAGCTACGATATAAACGAGTTCCACGCGGACGGAGTCGCGGGAAGAAGCTATTAATATTATAAATGCGAAAGTGTGTCTGTCTGTCTGTCTGTTACCTCTTCATGCTTAAACTGCTGAACCGATGGAGATGAACTTTGGTATGGAGATAGTTTGAATCTCGGGGAAGGACATAGGATAGTTTTTATCCCGGAAATCATCCCTTGAGGAGGTGAAATGGGGGATGAAAGTTTGTATCGAGCTACGATATAAACGAGTTCCACGCGGACGGAGTCGCGGGCAGAAGCTAGTTCCCAATCATCTAACTAAGAAAGTTAGGTACAGTCAAGGGCACCAATATTTACACCACAAAGTCAGAAATATGTAGGCAGACCTTATTCCTGCAACAATAATGTTGTACTATACATGTTTATGAAACTTCGAGTGAATACATATTGGTGCCCTTGACTGTACTACCTAGTACCTACCAGCTCATTAAAAAATATAGCCTACAGGCACTCACAATAAGTATTAACTTTTCCTATCTACGCTACGGTACATCAGATTATTGATTCAATAACATTACCTACACGTCAGTTTTGATATGGTTTCAACTAATATCTAATTCTTCTTCGTTAGCTGTAAATAGTAATCTAAGATGTCTAGGTTGCTATTTAAAATGGCTTAATAATAATATTTTTTATCATTCACACATAAATTTACAGTTTTACACCAAATCTCTGATGTGGTAAGGGTCATAAATGCTGTATTGTACGCTAGAATGCTCAAGTATGCCTAATATAAATTATATCAGGATCTTACGCATAAGTAAGCTCAATAACCATTACACTTGATTTGAATCAATGATGCTGGGAATGAGAGCATATTCAGTTTACAAAGTGAGCAAACCCTATTTATCAATTACTCCAACTAACAATATCCAGAACGGGTTACAGAAAACTAATAAATATTGAGAAAATGAATGCCTTTTGCATGGAGAGTTTAGTAGCTGAATTCGTAGAAAAGATTAAGAACCCTACAATGTTGAACAAGTTATAGTTTCAATATAAATGCACGACGTAATCATCAAAAACGGGATACTCCATTGAACTACTTATTATTTTAGTACAGTCGGTCATTCATTCCAAATTTAAATTCTGCTTCGAAACTAAGAACGTATCTAAATGGAACGCATGCTCTTGTATCGAGCCACCTATTTGTTAATTTGTGACCCGGATAGATTGCAACACGAATTTCAATTTATCCTACGTTTATCGACTGGAAATAGGACGACCTGCGCAGCTGATGCAACGACTATAAAGCTAAAAAAATAAATTGTTTACGGCTTCCAGATTTATTATTTGGCAACGTCACAATAAAACAAGTGAAGTAATTTCGTAATAAGGTGGTTTAAGAGGATCTTGGACCATCACAGCCCAGGAACAAAGCGATAGTCTAATATATCCTTAGAGATGCTTGGAAATCCGAGCGTAGACGCCACTTTCGTTTTTTTACAAGTACCGAGGTTTACGTCTACCTGTTTATGGCTTTTCAAATAGAATATCGTAAAAGTGCGTCAAGACAAAGCGCTTTAAGTAGTTTCGTAACTCAAACAAATGACTGCGGAAACGGACTGCCAGTACAACAAAACGTCAGTTATTTTTTAAATTCCATTTCCTTTTACATCAAAGTTCGAAAAACAAAAGTTGGTGGTTTAAATGTTTAGAAAGGAATGTTATGATTAATGTAGTTCTTACACACGCTGTGAGAATGTATTCAAATTTAAAAAGCTGTACCATTAATTGGTCTGTGGGATCCAGCCTCCATATTAAACAGGTGCTTTGACCCGAAGACGAAACGTGAGGAAATGTTTAGATTTTTTTATTTGTAGTTTGTTTGTTCATTAATATTCAGCTGACGTAGTTAGTTAGGTTAGATAAAGCTTTATTGGCTTCTCCACCCGTATTTTAGAATTTTGTCAAAGGATTGGTACTATAGATAAGAATCTATGAGGATTTATTGGAGGTCTCCATAAGTCTTAATTAGGTATATAACCGAAGCTTTTCCTACTTGACTAGAATATGTTCAGTATCAGCTGATTGAATATTAGTTTACCCGTAATATTATTACCCGTGCGGAAAACAGATAACGGAGTAGTAAAAATCCGCGGAAATTAGATTTGCGTCTTAGAACCTACAGAATCATAAAACGGAAAACCAGCATTCAATAATATCGCGTCCAGGGTCCGGGACCAAATATCTCATTCTCATTTCTAAACATTTATCTTATACATAGGCACTATCTACAATATGTATACACACGGTTCCTGCGTGTGTTCCTGCAGTTGTTTGTATAGAAAACAATGATTAACTGTTTCCGCAAATATCTATTGTCTAGAAATAATTTTAATGGCAGCCATTGAAATTGGTCATTGTGGCAAACAGGCTTGACAGGATGTCGGTGCCTCCACTTCTCAATGTGACCGCAACAGCAACACTCGACAGTTTTGTCACAACTGATGGTACTTTTTCACGGTAGGTATATGTTCGCAGAATCATATAAAGCTAATGAAGCTAGGATTACTACTAATGACAACACGATGATTAATGATTTTGTCTTAATGTTGAGGAGCGATTTGCTAATATCCCAAGTTACACAGGAAATATTCCGGGAAGTAGTAGACTGTTCGTCTTAAAGGCTGTTTCAATCATTGAAATCCGGTACTCTTGGGAATTCTATTTTGTTCTATTTCATAATGTGAGAAACTGCTGTTAACTTAAGAGTCCGCAGTAAGCTCGGCCGAATTTCACCTTCCCATACAAACGCAGTTTCGTTCTCATATTAAACGTGTCACTACGTGTTGGATTATGACGAAACTTTGCATGACATGAGGTATATCTATGTCTGTAATTAGTTTATATGGTTTCAGTTTATAAAACAAACGAAATACAGCAAAACAAGTTTTGTATAAAAAACTTAAATTCGCTTTTTTTACTGACTATGGTATCTGAAGCTACATAAACTAATTACAGACCTGGATATACCTCATGTCATTGTACATGCAAAGTTTCGTTACAATCCAACACGTAGTTTTAAAATGAGAGCGTAACTACGTTTGTATGCAGAACTCTTAAAATTCATTCTTTTCAAGGAAACAAACGGTGTGTTCGAGTTATGATAATGTTATCAGTGCTATCGCCATTCGCGATCATGACGCATCTTCGTACCAACTCGCGAAAAGATATCGTTCAATGATGACCATCTTGTTGAGTTAGTAATATATATAACCTTATCTTAGATAACAACAATAACTGCATTCAAGGAAACTACATAGGTTTCCGAGGAAAATTTTCGGTATCGTTTGCTACCTGCAACGATAAAATGTTATTTTCGTTGCTGTAGAAGTCTAGATCCACACCCACGACAAACAACCTAAACAATTTATAAGAATTCTGGATACCTATATGTTATCAGATCAACGGATATTTTATGTTAAATATAGTTTTTGGTTCTAACTTTCTTCAGTTCTCTTTCTTTTGTTTATATAACTTTTGTTTACTGTTATTATAATTCTGGTGATTTGTGTTATAGAACTATCGTTCGATAATGTTATTATAACTTCAGCAGCCTCGCAGTCTCGAATTGACTATTTCCATCACAGTGGGCGGAAATTTTGATCAAAACATTTCGTACCTACATAGGTGATTTATACATTGATACAGTGAGAAATGAGGATCTTGCCGGTTCTATTATGTACACAGGAGTGTATAAACATACACGCCTTGCTTTGCCATCTCTGCAGTGAGCGAGTTTCAAAACTCTGCAAAGTAAATGCAATGGTCTTTTGTTGCCCAAGAGTAGCAATTTAAACATTAATACTAGGTTTAAAGTAGCAATTCCGCAATATTATGCCTACATCAAAATTGCGTTACGTAATCAAACTTTTCTGTTGCAGCCGTTCATTATAAAATGAAATGAGAAAGCGTAGCAAGAATTTTAAATAAGAAACCGACCGCAGTCTTTGTGAGCGACAAACGCATGGTTTAAAACAAGTTTCTTTTGTTGATAAGGCCACGAATGTCCGTGCAGTTTGACTTACTGTTATAAATAATACCTACTTAAGCACCCATATAAACTTAATTGCAGCGTCATTTCACGTTACTTTAGTTGTTTTCACGTTAACTTCAGTGTGTCATTTTTAATTCAAGTTGTTTAATACTTGGTTAGCTACTTGTAATTGTAATCATTACAAAATGTTACTCCATCTAAGCTACCAAGAGACGCCATTAGACAATACATTAGTGATTAGCACTCGTTGCCAACAATTATCGATTGACAAAATGGTGATTCGTATTATAATTGCATCGATTATCTTGTACCAAATCAGGTCATTAGCGATAACAGCTGCTTAATTGCCAAGTGGTTACCAATAGTTCATATGTTGTAAACACTGACGTATCTTGTAGACATCTTCGCCTAAATACCATTTGCTTTGGTATTCGCCATCATATACCTGTAGGTGTGGGAGATGAAGTTTCTTCTTCCAGTTCTTCCTTCAACTATATGTAGCTTATAAGGAGTACTTACCCTTAAATGTGTCGTAGGCCGTGGGCTGGTACTCCTCCCGAAAGGCATCCTGCGCGTACGCCGCAATCAGCGAGCTCTTTCCTACCGCCCCGTCCCCCACCAACACACACTTAATCTTCTCCTTCTTCGCACATTTCACCTTTCCTTTAATCTGAAACATCCGTGTCCTCTTCTTCTTGTCCCGAGCCGTCCAATCGTTCACTTTATCACAACAGTTTATTTCGGACACATCCTCTTTTACGCGGCCGTTTTCTTCGGCTACTTCCGAGTAGTCGTAGTCGTCGTCGTCGCGACGATCCCGCGGGATCGGGAACTGGCTGGGGTTGTGGACGCCGAAAACGAAGGGTCCGTCGCGGTCCGGCAGACGGTTAGAAAACCCGTTCGCCGGCGTAGGCTTTGCGTACTGCACTGTGGGGGCGCGGTACTGGCTCGACATATACTCCGCTGACGCGTGAGGATCGAACCTGAACACCAGCTCAGCTTCCCTCCTGTCCAGACTCAGTTCCGGCGGCGTCAACTTATCCTGGAAGTAACTGATTTTCTCGCGGGACCTAGTCTCCTGTAATCTTCGTTCGAGTTCTACGTTGGAAGGCTTCCAGTAATCTGGTCGGTATTCGTAGGGATTAGGCAGGTTTCTAGGCGCAGGTAGCGGCCGCTGCGGGCCCGTGTCGCGGGGCGGCGCGCGCGGCGGGACCACTAGGGGCTTTTGCGGCTCCGCCAGCAGCGGCCGGCGCGCGGACAGGTTCGCGTTCCTGTTGAACATGATCCCTTCCAGACTGGGCGACATTTGAGCCGTCACGAGTGTAGGCCAACACGATGGTTATCGGAGCGTGCGTTCGCGCACATAACTCGGTGTGGCGGTGCAGTCGTTCGCGTGAAAGTCTGCGGTTTGGAGCGGGGCCGGGCGTGCAATCGGTGCGGCGGGTGAATCGCGACTAAACGCGAGACGGCGAGGCCGGTGGCTCCCCTCGCCCGGAGAAATGACCTGTTGCTGTTACCTTGCTCAGGTACAAACGGCCCTTCGCGAACGCAGCTGCCTGTGACGAACAAAGCGCGTCATATGGCATGGCAGTCTACCCTGAGTACCCTGCAAGCCTCGTTCAATGAAACTCGCAATGAATGGGCCGAGCAAGACGTGTCTAGTTTAGTTATAAGTTTGGCATCACGCTAGAGTGCCAACAATGATTTGAATGATTTATTATTGACCAGTTACATGTAATGGACTTCTCACATAAAAATGTTTAATTTCACCGCCTAACTCTTTATAAACTTAAGAGTCCGCAGTAAGCTCGGCCCAATTTCACCTTCCCATACAAACGTAGTTACGCTCTCATTTTACAAATACACACGCGTTGGATTGTAACGAAATTTTGCATATAGGTACAAGGTACAATAACATGTGGTATATCTATGTCTGTAATTAGGTGCAAGTAGTAAAATTGCCCAATGAAGGCCGTTGACAACACTAGGCGCGAAATTCGAATTTGTGATTTTTAATTGACACTGGGCAGAATCACGATCTTAATATAATGGGCAGGACGTGTGAAGTATATTTTGTCATATTAAAAAGACAATGGGCAGGACAAGGATATTTTGTTACTTAGATATAGGTACAAACGACAACACTGTTAACTGACCATCCTGTGTTTATATAGAACTTTATTACAATGCACTTAAGGTGCACCGATAGTCAGTTAGCTGTGTTGTCGATACTACCTACTTTACTCCAGATATACGTTAGTCAAAATCCAAACCATGTTCTTATTATAAGTAGGCAAATCATCAAACTGTTTGTACCTCAAATTTTTAAAAGTATTTGGATCTACAAAATTGCTTCTTCGAAAATCATTCATCAATCTCATTGAAATTTAATTTTTTTAACGAAAAATTATGTTAACTTCAAAACTGCCTGTCAAAACAAAACTCAAAAGTGAAAGAAAGCGGATGTATTTTTCTTTTCAATCTTATTTTCTAACTAATGATAAGTACATTCATTTAATAAATAGAAGTATCTAACTTATGCAACAAAATAAATAAATGTTTGATTTTATTTGTCGAGGATTTTCTAAATTTATGCTTAAGCCGCATCCGCAAACTCCGGCATGGCTGACTGCGTGACCTTGGAATTCATATCATATCATAGATAAGATATGAATTATATATTCATATTCATATTCTATCGTAGTGGTTGTATTCTCTTTGATCATATCTTGTGTCCAAAGACAAAAGTGGTTATCACATTATCCAGAATACAGCGGCGCTACCACGAACTTCGAAAGTCGAAGTTCGTGGAAGAAGTGACAGAGACAACTATAAAATCGTCTTGCTTTATACTGCGCGTCTGCGGCGCTACCACGAACTTTGAAAGTCGAAGTTCGGGTATTTCTATCTCTATCGCACTCCCTTACTCGAGTGACAACTTCGACTTTCGAAGTTCGTGGTAGCGCCGCAGACGCGCAGTATAAAGCAAGACGATTTTATAGTTGTCTCTGTCACTTCTTATGGTCAGCTGACGTGAGTTAGAATGAGACGAATAGTATGGTATTTTGAGTCTATTGACGACTCGTCTCCATCTACTGTTCATCACAGTGTTAAAATAGTAAAAAAAATCTCCGAGACGTCAACGTCAAGTTGACACTTATAGTGTTGTCATTATTTTAAAGTTTATATTTATCGACATTTTATCGGCGTGAATTTTATGTAGGCGAGCCGTTTGGTAAATTTGAGACACAGAGACTGGAAATACAGAGGGGCTACCGCGAAACGAAAACAAACCTCGTACGTGTATCTCCGCCTTTGTCGCTCGAACTAGCTAATGCGACAGAGAGGGAGATACATGAACGAAGCTCGTTTTCGTTTCGCGATAGGCCCTCAGATGCGAGTGAGCTGGAGGTTTATTTTGCTACTTCCGCACATAACTTTTGTATTGTTTATTTCAGAAGATAAGATAACTGAAACTATATAGATTATTATTATATTTGTTAAATACTACTGTAAGAGTGTGGCGGGATCGTGGAGCGTAATGGCAGCAAAACAAGGAACTTGTAGTTAACTTAGGTTTATTTGCAAAAACTTCAAAACTAAACCAAAAACAGGTAACACCTATCTGCGTACGAGCGCCGACCCACAGTCGCAGGAGCGTGCACTTGAAGCGCAAATAGTACCGCAGGCTTATATATTACACAAGTCTCCGAACGACCCACAACTGGAAACAGACAGAAAAGCAAGTATAAAGAAGCCGTGTACCTTGTAATAATCAAGATAAATAACAAAAATCACAATTCAAGTCCTATATAGTTAAGATTTTCTGAACTGGACTGATCTTCTTATCTTCAGAACAATAGCATTCAAGTCTAACAATATGACCGTGTGATTGGACGCGTGCCATTTTTTTGCAAGAAAAACAAACAACTTAGAAAAGTTGAAAGACCCCCGACATTTCATTTCAAAGTCCAATATCTCAAAAACGGCTGAACAGATTTTCATGAAACAGGGCTAAGAACACTCGGGATCATATCAGCTTTCGAATAAAAACCGCAGTCAAATCGGTTTATTCGTTTGGGAGCTACGATACCACAGACAGATACACAGACACACAGACACGTTAAACTTATAACACCCCTCTCTTTGCGTCGGGGGTTTAAAAGGTTAGCGCCACGTAAAATGTTTATTGTATAATGAACTCTATCGTCTTATTCAATAGATTCAAAATGGACTAAAAGATAAAACAACCCGCTCCCAGCGAGCCAGGTCCAAAACGCTGTGTTTTTTTTTATCTCCTAGCTAATTTGGAATCTATTGTATAAGAAGATATAGTTCATTATTCAATGAACATTTTACGTGGCGGTAAAAAAATTACAAAGGAAAAAAGGCAAACAAAGGCTATTCATGAGCTCAGTACAATAGTCAAACAAACGTTAGCGCGTTCTAACTGACAGGCAGCGACATCTAGCGGATAATTGGGTAGGCTGTTCTTGGCTGTTTATGTGTGTATTTTCTTACAATCTCCCCCTCAGTTTCTTGGGGTCACCACGACTAAGAAACTGTATGCGTAGGTTATTGTTTCCTCGGGCGGCCTCTACCTCGTTTCACTGCCTTCGGGGCTTAAGTTGTTTGGTTCCGAGGGCGACCTCTTCTTCTCAGTGGCTGCACAGGGTTAGGAATTGATTCAGCATTTCCCTTGAAGGCTTCTATCAGGTTGTTCAAGATTATCAATCTGGTAGGAGGCTGGACCAATCCTTTTTGTAATCACATAAGGCCCGTCTCTACTACGTGGTGCAAATTTAGCGCTAAATCCTCGGGAAGCGTTGCTCACGGGATGGAGGTTGGCCATGACGAGATCTTCGACGGTATAAGTGGGACTTTCTTTCCTCTTCTTGTCGACATACTCTTTACGGGCTTCCTCTTTCATTTCTTGTAACTCTCTTGCTTTGTTTATAGTGTCCGCTATCATGAGTAGTTTAGGGGTGTTTACCTATATACTCTTTGGGTATGAAGTTCTCATAAAGTACTATTTCACGAAAGTCGTGTTCGTTTTCAGCTGGTGTTCTTAATTCTCTCCCAAAGGTGAGATATGCAGGGCTATAACCCGTGGATGAACATTGAGCCGTGTTCATCGCAAATCGAATGCTTGGCAATTTATCAGGCCAGTCGGTATGATCTTGCTCGACCAGTATAGCCAGTTGGGTTTTTAGGTCACGCTTCCGGCGCTCTACAGGATTCGCTTCTGGATGGTATACTGGGGTGAACAAGTGCTTGACACGTAGGCAGTACACCACTTGCTGTAGCACCGCACTGACGAATTGTGGCCCGTTGTCGCTTATGACCCGTCTTGCTATGCCATATCTCAAGAATATCTCGTTGAGTAGGACCTCAGCACAATTCTCAGCAGTTGTGCTTTGCAAGGCGAATACCTCTACCCACCGGGTGGCAACGATGGCGGTGGGGCGCGCGTTGCTCGCCGTCGCGCCCGCGGTGCTGCAAGTCACGTACTAAATTCCATAGAGAGCGTGAAGGAAGCGGAGGAGTTCGACCGGTGCAGCCCCGTGGAGGCAAAGCGCCGCCTGGGCAGGCTGCTGCTCAAGATGGACCTCAACGGAGACACGTTCTTCGACCTGGTGGAACTTGAAGAATGTTAATCTCAACCTTCTATCTTCAACTCCTTCCTGTGAGTTCCTGCTGTCTTGGTTATAAATAAAGATTTAGTTTTTACAATTCCTGTTGAAATAAGTCCACTGCAACAGTCAAAAAGCCAGCCACGTAGTGGTTAAAGAGGTGTGTAACTCAGCAGTGAGAGATTCAAATGAACTGCATCTTTTCGTTTATGTCACTCGCTCACTCGTTCACTGAAGGATGAAACAACTCACTAACTCACTAATCTCACTATGTCAGTTCAGTATGCGTCCTTCCCCCGCTCTACCGCTCTCAACTCAACCGAGCAGCTGATGTACGAGTGGGTTGCGCTCTTCGCACTTTTTTTTTTTTTATGATATAGGAGGCAAACGAGCAGTCGAATCACCTGATGGTAAGCGATAATCGACGCCCATGGACACTTACAACACCAGAAGAGTTGTAGGTGCGTTGCCGGCCTTTAAGATGGGAGTACGCTCTTTTCTTGAAGGCTTACGAGTCGAAGCTATTAACCTATCTCACACTCACGCGTGCACGCTTACGTTACTGATAGAAAAACATGTCAATGTGTGAGTCACTCATTTATACTTGCGTGTGGGAGTGATTTAGAGCTGTAGGAGTCCACGGATCAACTGAGCGAGAGCTGCTAGGAGTCTATAGATGAACTGAGCGAATTGAACGAAATGAACGAAAAGAGTGATACATATATTTACGACATGAAGATATGAATCGCTCCTTTCACTTCAGTGACACGTTTTGCGCACAGCACGGCTAGCACGCGACGGCACGCGAGCTCTCTTGATTTTTCTCGCACTATCCGTCTCTCTCTTATTAGAACACTTAGAAGAAGAGGTATAGAGCGATAAAAATCGAGAGTATGTCGCAGCCGACGTGTGCTAGACGTGCTGGTTATATTCCCTTTGGGCCAGCCGTGCAGCACGGCCACAGATTATATAATGCACGGCTATCACGAGACGGCGCGCAAGCTCTCGATTTTTCTCGCACTATCCGCCTCTCTCTTATTAGAACACTTAGAAAGAGAGGTATTGTGCGAGAAAAATCGAGAGTATGTCGCGGCCGTCTCATGATACACGTGCAGACATATTGGTCAAGTAATTTGTTACACAAAGTGACAGGGAGCTATAGTTCAAATAACATTCATTAACCCAACAGCCGGCCCAATTTGGACCATGGGTTTTATTATTATTATATTAGTAGAAAAATACACTTGTTAGTTGTCAACTTGTCAGTTGTCACGGAGCTGTTTTGACATTGACAGCTCACGTGGGAATAAATACTTTTCTTTTGGCGAAATGCTAGTTGCCGAATGGTATAAATAAATTATACCTCAGTATTTAAATTACTTTTAATAGTAATTATAAGCAAATAAGTACACGAACACATATAGTTTATAATGGCGAAGTTTAAGTTGAGTAAGTAAATGTAATAAATTACTATAATTTCCAGAATCGTTTCATTCATTATTTATTTTGGTGCACGATTCATCATATAAATAACGTAAATATCACCTAAAAGGTCTTCTTTAACAAAAGAACATGAACATATTATGCTTATGTAGGCTATTGATTCAGGATGCGTAATGCATGGAAGTATTTCAATGTTAACTTATAGGTTAGCTTGCACATGCATTGTATTTCTACACCTTGTTTTCTGTGAATAAGAACAACTAATTCAGAATGTAGAAACAAACATCCTGTTCCCTTCTTCTTAATTATTATTGTTCTTTCACCCTGATCCAATATTTATTGTCAAAAACAGATTGATGTGGGACATAAAGAAAATAGCAACACCATAATGTTACCAAGTATTAAGTATCGTACAGTGGCGGATCCAGGATTTAGGCTTGGGGCCCCCCTTGACCCCACTGATGTTTGATTTTTGGCACGAATTTTGCTTGGGGGCTTGAGCCAATTGAAACTTATCCCAGATTTTAGCATTTTAATTATACAGACAGTAGTCAGCATTTTGAACTTCATTTAATTGTGCATTTGTGTTTTAGAAAAACCTTCGAAAAGGACACCAGCTCGCCTTCGCTACAAAATAGAGAAGAAAGTAAAAGACCACAACAGAAAACAGAAAAGAGAGGCAAAGAAAACCAACACATCCAAGAAGCCAAAACCTGTTCAGATTCCAAATGTGTGTCCGTTCAAAGAAGACATCTTGAAAGAAGTTGAGGCCATGAAGAAGCATAAAGAGGAAGAGAAACAGAAGAGGAAGGAGTTGGCCAAACTCCAGAAACAGAAGAAAATGGAAGAGAAACAAAGTAACAAAGGCAACATTAATTCTTTGGTGAGTATTTTTTAAAGAATTAATCCATAAACTGAATAAATTGAAATATGGTCTACTACATTAACTTTTTCCTGCAAATGTTTAGATTCACATTTATTTGGGTATAACTATTGATTGTGTGATTGACAAGGAAGTGCCTCACTTCTCATTGCATACTAGTTTTTAACCAACTTCAAATAAAAGAATTTTGTCAACTCGGTTGTATTTACTTTTTTAATGTTTTTACCACAGAATTCAATTTATGGACCCATTCATACAATTCGTTTTTTATTTCAAAGTATATGCTTCCAGTTTTTAGTTTTTTTTATTATTATTGGTTCCATTGTTATCAAAACTCTTGGATGATGGGAACCATGAGGAATTGAGGGAACTCCCAGAGGTGGACTATCCATCCATAAAGGCAAACTAGGCACATGCCTAGAGCGCAGGTTCCAAAGGGGCGTGAAGATGTTCTGTTATAATTTTTAATTTATGGCCGCTAGAGGGGCGCCAATGAGGTGCTTGCCTAGGGTGCTCTCAAAATTTAATCTGATTCAACAATAACTATTATATATTAGGTATCCATGTAGAAATATTGGTAGTTTCTTTTATAATATAGTAAACTCGGAAATCACAAATTTGGTGAACTGCAACTGATGATGAAGACCACAGATGATTATGATTTCGTTTAAATAGCAACTAATGAAGTGCCAAAGTTGACTCTCAATGGCGTAACAATAGGGCAAAAATGCCACGGACCTCCGGCCTCAGGGGCTGATGAGCAATGGAAGAACCTAACATTCATTCTTAGCGGATTGCGGTATGTTTTTGACTACAAGTGTAGCACTGCAAAATCATTGGTGGTGAATGTGTTAACACGTTCGCAACCAAGAACCCGCCTGGTAGGCACTCATAATGTTTGCTCAGGTGCCGGTGCTAGGCGGGCAGTAGTATGAACCTACACGCCTAGCTAGTTCTGTCAGTTTCTGGTGTATGGTTCCATTTTTAGTCTGGTTGCGAACTCAAGCCATTATATTTAATGGTTGACAGGTAGCGAATGCTGAAGCAAGAGGAAAGGTACATGATGCATTCAATGGTGAGGAAGAGAATGATGATGTTAAGTTTGGCAAGGACAGGAAACAGGAGAACTCCCTCAAAACTTACTACAGAGAGTTCAAGAAGGTTATATCCGAAGCTGAGGTCATCTTGGAAGTGGTTGATGCAAGAGATCCTTTGGGTATGTTATTTTTTAATTTATATGACACGTTACGCTACGCCCACGTATTGTAAAGAACGCAGGCATACCCGCGGGATGTAATATAGCCTATAACTATACAGAAAGTCCATTCTACATGCAGGTGAAAGAGTTTTTCAAATTGTATAAGCAGTTACGGAGATTCCCCATTCCTATCTTACAGACTTTTCCTTTTTATAATATTAGTATAGACTAGGTGCTCACGCGCCTCCGCCCGCGTATTATTGAGAAGCCAGGAGAACAATTTTTATCTATACAAAAACGTATATATCACTCTATTAAGTGAAACAGTTGACCATGTAAAGTGTAGTTAATATTTTCTGGTCTTTCAATACTGTACTACTTATTTTATTTTGTATCTTTTTCATTATATGAATTTAATTCCATCGGTGCCTTCCCTAAAACTTTTTACTAAATGAAGTTATTGAACACAGCAACCTATGGAACACTTGTTATCTAACAAGGTTTTTGTTTAAGCATTCCAACTTATAAGCTACTAGCAAATATTTGTGTTTTTCTCAGGGAAAGACCTTAGGTTGCTGGCCAATAGCCGTGTCTACACAGGACGAGCGGCTCGCCCGAACACCGTTCGCCCAAACGTGCTCGCCCGGTGTGGACGTGATTCGGGCAAACGGTGGCTCGCCCGAGCCGTTCGGGCGAGCCCCCGAATGCTTGCCCGAACGGTTTGCCCGAGCCGCGAGCGGCTCAGCCTATGTGGACGGTGGTTTTGTTCGGCCGAACGACAGAAGGCGAGGGCGATTTTTGCCCTACGTATTATTATTCTAATTTGTACTTTATTGTTAACAGTATAAGGTCGTAAAACATTTTTCGTAAATGCAAATTCCATTTTGTTTTATCACACTTTTATATTTTGCTGTTAGCCGATTCGACTTCATTCAAAACTGAACGCTGTTCGTAAGAGTATAAAGCCGTTAAACACTTTTTGCAATTGCATATTCTGCAAATAAAGTAATTTTGTCCACGCGTCCTTTACCGTTTTGCTATTGAGCAAATTCGAATAGTTCGAATTTGGACGTTATTCCTAGGAGATAAAGCTTTGAAAAATATTTGGCAATGGCAAAAACAAATTGGTATTTTATTTCTTCGTCTCCTTCATCAATTTTGCTGAGTTAGGTTGAACTATAACGTACTACTAATAAGGTTGTTATTAGATATATTGGCACGCAGGGGGAGAGAGGGAAAATTAAACAAGTTTTCACTTCTGCCGGCACTCCCGGAGTGCAACCCGGTCTTTTCTTATCAAGGTAACTTATTAAAGTTCATTCGAAGTCGCTGCGTTGGAAAAGGTCAAAACTAGCTTGACCCCTGGATACCTACGTTACATATTGATATTGGGAAATTAGGGATCAAGTTATACCTACTGGCGGTTGGTAACTTGGTAGTGAGACGAGTTGAGGCGGATTTGGGAATTGCGTAACTGAGTTCGACACGCATGGGTTTGTTTGTCAGCTGGAAGGATTGGTAGATTGAGTAGTACCTACCTAGTAGGAATTTCAATAGGTAGGCGTCTTCGCTCTGATCATAACACAATTGATCAAATAATTTTATCCCGGCCGCTTTTCGGTTCTCAAAAATTTTGCTTTTTTTTTTTAAAATACATTTCTTCCGATTTCGAATTCGAACAAGCAAAAGCAAAATTAACGTTGTCGCAACGACAGCTGTGCGCACGTGCGGCTTCATCGTGATCGTGAGCTCAACTATCGGTAGGTAAATTCGCCCAAGCCGATCTGGCTCGGGCGATCCGCGCGCGTTTGCCCGAACGCCCGTCCACACCGACCGAGCGCTTGCGGCCGACCCTTTTGACGGCTCGCCCGAGCCTTCTGACGGCTCGCCCGAACCGTTCGGGCGAGCGTTTTTGATGGCTCGGGCGAGCCGTTCGGGTGAGCCGCTCGGCCGGTGTGGACACGGCTATTGCTAAAGCCGTGAAACAGCATCTCAATGTCATAGCGCCAACAAGCCCATTTATTTTATAATCTCTTGTACCAGGAACCCGCTGCACACAAGTAGAGGAAGCCGTCAGAGAGGCGGGCAAGCGTCTAGTGCTGGTGCTGAACAAGGCAGACCTGGTGCCGCGCTCGAACCTGACCGCGTGGCTCAAGTACCTGCGCCGCGCGGCGCCGGCGGTGCCCTTCAAGGCCTCCACGCAGGACCAGCAGCACAACCTCGGCAGGAGGAAGATGAAGCATGTTGTTAAGGAGAAAGAAATGAAAGGTGCGATTATACGCTTTTGTTTTATGATTTTAATAAAATTTAACCAACTGTAAATTTAATTAAGAAGAGAACCAGTGTTACATTTTCTCAATAGTTCATTAATAGTGCTGCATTCCTAGCTGTTTCTCAAATGTGTACGAAATAATATTAGTCCAATATTAGGATAAACAGCTACTGGAATGTAATTTAATAACGAATGCTTTTTGAGTTAGGTAGTTTTCTTGAAATATAGTGGTGGAATACTATAGTAGTGTTCTATTTTCACATGCCCAGTTTGCTTTTGCCCAATTAAAGAAAGTGTAATTTTATTTTGTTCTATTTTAGTTAGAACAGGTGATAGAAATAGGAATGAGGACTGATGTACACCAATACTTAATCCACTAGAATTAAACAAAAGATAATCACAATAAGCACTTTATTATTTCCAGGTGGAGCGTGCGTGGGCGCAGAACTTCTAATGAGTCTCCTCGGCAACTACTGCCGCAACAAGGGTATCAAAACATCCATCACGGTGGGCGTAGTGGGTCTGCCCAATGTGGGCAAGAGCTCCATCATCAACAGCCTCAACCGCTCCAAGGCCTGCAATGTGGGCAGCACTCCCGGAGTCACCAAGTAATTGTCCATAGTGACTTTTGAAAATGATGCTACAGTGCAGTGCCTATTTGCGAATTTTGGTTCACATTAGCAGCATACAGCTATTGTACTAAATTAGCACTAATAACGTCGTTTTGTTAACCAAATATGCACATCTAGTAGCTAGAAACTGTGTCAAATTAATTGCTTTAACAAGTGGAATTTGTAGAAATGCTCCCTACAATTTACTGGGCTTCCACACGTGTGTCCGATTACTCAGTAAGCTAAGTCAATTAGCTTTATTTCGAACTATTTGACACAGTTGCCCAACAGGCTGCAATTTTAGGGTTCCGTACCTCAAAAGGAAAAAACGGAACCCTTATAAGATCACTTCGTTGTCTGTCCGTCCGTCCGTCTGTCAAGACCCTTTTTCTCAGGAATGCGTGGAGGTATCAAGTGGAGGTATCTAAAATTTATACCAAATACTCAGATCTACTGTCCCTTGGAGTTGTGAAAAAATCAAATTTCTAAGCCAACGCAGTAAAAAGTTACAGCCGTTTATGTCGCAAATTTCCGCAAGTTTTCGAAACTCGCAAGGGAATCAAAACCTACAGGGTACTTCCCGTGAACTCAGAATCTTGAAATTTGGTTAATTTTACGGAACCCTCGGTGCGCGAGTGCGACTCGCACTTGGCCGGTTTTTATTTTTATTTTATTTCCTAGGCAAATGCAAACGGTCCAACTAGACTCCAAGATCAAGATCCTGGACAGCCCCGGCATAGTGTTCACCGTCGGCGCCGACAGCGACGCGTCCGTGGCGCTCAAGAACGCGATCCGCGTGGGCAGCCTCAAGGACCCCGTCACGCCGGCCGCCGCCATACTGCAGCGCGCCAACAAGGCCACCCTCGTCGACCTGTACATGATACCGGAGTTTAGCACACCTCAGGTACACATCAACTCTGATTCAGACTGAAATATTTGGGTGAATGAACTTTGTAGTGTCCTCCTCGTTTCTACTATTTGCTGTTTAAAAGGAGATAACAAGAAAATACGATGTCTGTTGTGGTTAATTGTTGTTGGATTCCTTACTCAATGAATTACAGCGTGAAACTACATGACAACTGTATTAAAAAATATTCATTTGCCTTTAATTTCACCGGTTGTCCAGCGAACGTAAAATGTCCCCCGATTTGTATGAAAACTGTGGTTTGTAACCTGGACAACCATGTTTTCCGGCTAGAATACATTTTTTGTTTGATGCAAATGATATATGTTCAAATATACTGTTTATCTAGATTATCTAGATAAGAACTTATAGATCTTATCAAATACACATGTTGTGGTAACTTGATAATGAAGAAAAAACTAAGGGTCAAGAAAAAGTTGATTGACCCATTTACTTTGTTAGTAGGCCTCGAGGATCTGAACGATCTTAAAACTACTACGTTTTGGAAATAAATGACCTTGTAGGTTACCATAAGAAAGGTCGCAACCAGCATCGCCAGCATGGCAGTAGTGTTTTTAGTTGGTCCAAGCGTCCGTGTCGACAATTCAGAGGAGGATTACGGACCGACATCACCCTCCTAACATTTTGTCGGTTGCACCATAAAGAACGGCCCGAACCGCTTTGACCTATCTATTTTTTATTCTCTTAAATACGTAAATCGCCAACACAATATCGCCTCATACTAAAACTGAAGTCTATATTCGCCTATAATAGAATTTATTTTTAGTACAAGGTGTTAATTACTGGCCACAGGCCACCCTTCATTAAATGGCCACATTATACTAAATATAATTCTGATTGTCCCAGATCCAGTTATTGAAGGGTGGCCAGTGATTGGCATTTCATGTCATGTATTCCTAAGATTTATATTTAGCGGAAATTTTTCAAAAAGTTCTCTTATGTGCAAATGCATAGGCAAGACCACCATTATACTTAATTGATCGTCGCTGTTGTCTCCGCAGGAGTTCTTCGCTTCAGTGGCGTCCCGCATGGGCCGGTACAAGAAGGGCGGCGTGCCCGACCAGGACGCCGCCGCCAGGGTCCTGCTCAACGACTGGAACACTGGCAAGGTCGGTGCAAACAATCACCTTGTTATTGCTACGTATAGTGGCCAAGATGACGCTATCGGACGATTTGGACTGTACAATGTGTGGCGAGGAGGAACAGGCAATGGAACACTTATGTGAATGTCATGCCCTTGCCAGCCAGACAAGGAATTCATTACTTTGGCAATCGCTACCCATCACCAAAGGAATTCAAGGTACTCCCGCTGAGCTCTATCATCCGGTTTGGAAATGATAAAGCGATCTTTGAAGTAGGTAATTACACAAAAAATCCTACTGGGTCGCATCCGAAACGCTCACTCCTATCTTCTATGATAAGATTACTATTTATTGACCGGCTACCTAGAACATTATTGTTGACGTCTTCCTTCAGGCCACCATCTTGGAATATTAGTATCAAACATACTTAAGATAGAGGATGTCTGCTCTGCTCTATACATATAGCTCAATGGTGTAAACACACCCATACAACAGCTGAACTGGAATAACTGACGGAGCAACAAGAAGATACTTCCACGAGTGTGAGTGTGATGGGAAACAAGGTCACGTCGCGACTCGTTAGTACGTGTGCTAGCGCACCTCATGTATGTCAGCCGAAAGACGTCCACTGCCAGCTATGTCCAGACATAGCCCACCTGAATAGATACAATTACCAAACTAGTGATTTGCCAATAGCCAAGCTGCGCAACCAGCCCTCGCTGAAAATAGTGTAAATGCGCTCCTTCGTAATTCCGTAGACGAGTCCTTGTTTCACTAAATGGTGTCATGTAACTCAGCTCTCAGTCTTATATAATTAACATACGAAAGTCCCTTTTGTTTCACTTTTTAGGGTTCCGTAGTCAACAAGGAACCCTTATAGTTTCCGTCTTCTGTTGCTTAGCTCAGTAACCCTTACTACTAGAAAACTGTAATTCGGCATGGGTATACAGCGTGGAACGGAACGATGGACTTTCCCGCAAGAGGGGGATTATTGAGCCCTAGTACGTCACATTATCCAGATAATCAATTTTTTTTGACGCGATTTTTTTTTTACCGACAGGAGCGACGAGCTCGATACAAATGTAAAAAAAAAATCGCGTCAAAAAAAATTGTTTATCTGGAAAATGTGACGTACTAGCGCTCAATAATCCCCCTCTTGCGGGAAAGTCCATCGTTCCGTTCCACGCAGTATAAGTCAATCAAGCCGACATATCAGTAGAAATAAATCTTGAAAAAAATTTTTTTTTAGTGTACGCCTAAAGTAAGGATGTATTTTTATTTCTCGTTAAACACAGTGTTGGATAGCTTGTTCAAACATATTAAGGGTTTCCTGAAGTCATTTTTCAACCCAGTGATTCGTTTGCGAGATATTGGGCTTTAAAGCCCAAATTTTTGTTTGAGTCAGTCAGTCATATGTGCAACCCTGCACTGCGCGTGGTCCGACACGCCCTTGTTCTTGTTATCTTTGGTCTGTTATAAATAATATTGGGAGATTTTTTGAAATCGACTGAGTAATTGCCCTGTGTTGTGTGGTCTCGCCAGAAGACCAGCGTTGGCTCGTGAGCCAGCAGCATTAACAAACAAATCGTTTTATATGTATGTATGTAATACATATGTTTGGTTTTACATACATATATATATAATTTTTTTATTATTATATATACATATTTTAATTTTTGCGGATATTCGTCCAATTCTCAATTCAAACTTAGAACTTCTTAATAGTATTATGAGTATGACGACTGAACTGCCCGATGACAAAACACTGGGTAAAAATCATCACTGGCCAAACAAAGTAATGTAATGACCCAGTGTCGCAAATATGTAATGTTAATTATTTATTTCATATCTTTTAATTATTATTATTTTTACATTATGTATTTGTCAAATTGTTATTGCATTGCTGGTATTAATGTAAAATATGCGTTTCTGCCTGAAATAAATCAATTGTATTTATTTTATTATTGTTAGTAACCTGAATGAATTAAATACACAACTCATAAACTAACAAGTACGCTTACCATGCCTCCAGGTTCGCTACTACACGGAGCCCCCCGAGACAGACTCGGAAGTCCACGTGGACGCCAAGATCGTGTCAGCCGCTGCGCAGGAGTTCGACATCAATGCATTCGAGGCCATGGAGACTGAGGCCATCAACGCTCTGGACAGCGCAGACAGTGGGGAGGCTATCAAGGTAAATTTGACCTTATTTGATTGATGTAAGGTGAACAATAGTGCCATGGAGATTGAGGCCATTGACGCTCTGGAGCTCTGGACAGCGCAGACAGTGAGGAGGATATTAAGATAAATTAAACCTTATTAGGTTGACGTAAGGTGTAGAACTTAGGCCATTAACTCTGGACAGTGAAGAGATGGGGCCGCTATCAAGATAAATTAAACCTTATTAGGTTGACACAGGGTGTAGAATAGGGTGACTTCGAGTCCATAAAGACCGGGCTTAGTAACTACCTGGACAGCGCGAACTATACATTATATCATTCAATTATATACAGTAGAACTATGATAGATGGACTTAAAAAAAAACTCGTAAATGGCCATATTCATTAATTTATGTCCCTTAAACGGATAGTTACGAATAGTAACGAAACCGACAGTCAATGTGAATCCCATACGTTTAGTAACAAAACCGACAGGTTAGACTTGACTTAAACATCGCTTTAGCTAACCTTAACCTGCCATTTTTTTTTAACTTCCCAAATGACACACATTCATTAATATAATAAAATGTGTAAATAATAGAATGTGTGTCATGAATGTGTGACATAATTATGTATATATTTTAAATTTATTTAAACTTTCGTGGGACATGTTGAAATAATGCTAATAATAATTACACGGTTCAACTCACGTATTAAATGTCACTGCGGGCGACATGTTTCGAACCCTTCGGGAGTTCTTCTTCAGCATGAACACCCGTGTACTGACATTTAATACGGGAGTTGAACCGTGTATTTCTTAGCATTCTCTTTTAAATTATTTATTTTCCCACAGATCACCAGCACAGGCCCAGTAAAAGCAGCTCTAGAAGAAATGCAAGTCGACGAGGAGGAATCGAGTTTGCTCCCTAAGACCCTCAACATAAGGTCCAAATTGGGCAAAGACCAATCCGCGGCCAAGCGCGCCAAGGTAGACCCTGAAATGCTTCTAGAAGGCAACACCAAGTTAAACAAATTAAGGAAACAGCAGTTCAAGAAGGATAAAAAGAAACACGCCAGAAATGAGAAGACAGCTGTCAATCTGGCCGGAGTTCTAGAAAATGTCACTCTAACATCGTTTAAGGGTAAAAAGGACGATTATAACTTTAAAGAGGACTTTGCTATGTAGTTACTTGGAATAAAAGTTGTATTTAAATGTGAGACTTTTGTATTTCAAATAAAATTAAGTAATGTTTCCTTTCCGAATATTAAATTGCGGTTGCTGCGTTTTTACACCAACACAATTGCAGCGTGGAGCTGTGATGTATTTTTTTTATTTTCGTAACAGCGGATTTTACCCGAACGACGAGTATTCTATATTAGATAGGCCGTACGAAATAATTAAATTATTTTTTAATTGGAATAGAGTTCCTTTGTTTCGGTCGTTCTGAGAAATAAAAGAAATTCAACTTTCCTCAATTCCTAATTCAATTTTAAATGCCGTTTCGTGGGGAGTAGGCCTTCAGTTAGGAGGCAGGTAGGTTTGAATGATTTATGGTGTAAACAGATATGAATGTATTCTAATATAGAACATGCTTTATTGCCTCGACAATTATTTTTATTCTCATAATCTCGTTATTTATAAGCTGATTTGGTGTAGTTAAACTAGTTAAGGAGAATTATCATGAAAATAAGTTCCTTTTCACTTCTGCTGCTCAAAAAAGAGTCATTGTTGCCCTCAACTGAGGGATTTAATTTTTCTCGATGCGAAAAACTGTGCCACACGGTAGCAAAATTATTTCCGTCTTAAGCGTAAACACTCGACTCCCTCGTAACATTCAGGATTCTACTTTATATTACTATTGAAGAATCTTTCGCTTCACTCAGGATTCAATATACCGCTAAATATATCATTTTGCTCCCTTGGGTCACAATCTACTATTACTGACTCATTCTCTCGGTCTAAACCCGCCAAAGACAGTGTTGAAAACTTGCTGAACCCTGTATGCCTTGACTTAGGGCTGATGAAAATTTGAAGCTAGATATTTACTGTTGTTTGTTTAGCGTGTGCCTAACCTATACAAAACTAGCGTGACTATAATGAAATCATGCACGATTTGCGCAAATCGGAATACCTTATAATTATTTACGCTTCGTTAGTCGTGAAATCGTTTATTACTGAACGTTTGAATACATAAAGGCTACATTACATTATAATTGGTATTTTCGTGTAAGTGTAGCTTTATTAAAACTATATTCAGAACAACGACGCGTAGTTGCAGTGTCCAAGAGGCAACCGGATGGCTCGCGGTATTTGAGCTCCCGAAGCGTTGTGGAACCTGTGCATCCCGAACTGAACCAACTTGGCCTGGGGCGGAAATTGAAGGGGGGAAAATGACAATAAAACCTATCGTGCTAGCTGGGCAGGGATGTTATTCTACACGTCTCATGCGCCTTACCACACCTGTCACGCCTAACGAAAGTAGACCTCTGAATACGCTTAGTTACTACGAACCACGGCGTCTAGACATAGTAGTGGGTGACGGGTGAGGAGAAGTTAGTGCACGGATGATTGTGTTCTGTGTGTGATTTGGCTCTTTTGAGTCAAATCACCTATACAGAATTATTTCGACAGAAAAACACATGTCTTCCGCAATAATTAAGTTAAGTCTGTAAAAATACAAATTTGTTTTTCGCATTATTCAGTTAATTTACTAATACTATGTAGGGTAAATCGCTAATAACTGGCCACCTCATACTAAAAATGAACTCTTTTCACTTATAATAGAATCAATTTTTAGTATGAGTTATTGAAGGGCGGGCAGTTGCTAGCGATTTACCCTACTACGTTTTACGACGTGTAACTATTCCACGACTATAATCACCACGGTTTAATGCGCTGGTGTTAAGTGATAACGATAACGATTATTGGCTGATAAGTAAGAATAACTATTTACTGCTCTGCTGTGCTATTCGTAACCTGTCTCACTACAGACGCCCAGTGTATCTTGAACCCGGGTCTCGTAACAACTACTCGTAATCGGGGGTCTTAACTAAACTGGTCCTTTTCAGGCGAGTTACGTTGTGAATATCAGCTCGCTGTTAGCGTGACACGCAGCCACGTTGGAACAGTTGTTAAATATCATTTAACTGGCCAATCGGATACGAGCAAATCATCCTTATGAAAACCACCATTTAAGAGCTACGTTTTGTTAAAAGAATATAGTGACTGAAGATGATATTGTGTTGATTGTCATTGATTGAGATATGTGTCATTTCATTATTACAAAGGAATAAGGAGCAAAATGTAAATACATAGGGCTGTGCATGACACCACTTTTAAGGACCACCACTTTGATGATGCCACGGCTGCACGGTACTTTGCGAACCAAAGATGTAAAATAAAAAGAGGTAGATACGTTGTCTATATGAAATTCCGTGTTTAAAAACGGCCAGGCTTACGCACACATGAAAGAGCTGCGAATATTGCAGATACACACTAATAATGGGTATCAAATGAGAGCAGGACGGTAAACTTATTTCCGGGATCGGAAAAGAGACAAGTAAATATGTGTTGTAACGTACGATGCAGAGAAACTATACTTGTCTCTGTTTCTCCCACAGAAATTACCATAGCATACCGAGACGGACTGACATTGGCTGAGAATGTACAAAGAGTATTATTAAATCAGAGGAGACACTTTGCCTCTAATCATATTCTCGTTTCGTACTATTGTACATTTATGTCTCGATTTAAGATGCTCGGCTCTTCATACAAATATACGTCAGTCGAAATATACGTTGTTTGCTGGCATAAACGGCCGTCAAGGGACTGTAAACCTGAGTATATGGTTTTAATTTCAACTCGATACCTCCATGCGTGATCCTATGAGGGTTCCGTTGTACCCTTTTGAGGTACGGAACCCTAAAAACAGAGCGTGTAGAACGTTTTTAATACGAAGTAGGTATCTTAAAAAAAATATTTTTGTTATATTTCTTTTATAGTTTGTGGCAACGTAGTCTAATTTCCGACTTAGCGGCGGATGCCATTACTCCCATTACTTATCTATACAAAACAAAGTATCATGCTATTCCAGACTGCCGTTTTAAAATGACAACCAAACTACGTTTGTATGAAGAGCCAAAAATAAAGGGTCAAAAATAAACTTATCGGGCTACACAATTATTTTGTTTTTATCTGTCAATTTCTCTCTATCTCTAAACTAAATAAGGACAATAGAAATATATATATTTTTATAATAATTTCTAAACCATATACTTTATCAAAAATCACGAATCTTATGCCTACGATCTTATCAAGACCCCTCTGTTTCTATATTATTCTTTGATCGGCAAAGATATTGCTTCTCTATCGCACGGGTATATTTTTGTTGCACTCAACGTGTTCTAGAAATTTCTTTTATGCACGTAATTATTGAATACGTACAATGTATTAATATTATATATAAAAGTAGTTTAGTTACGAATGATACGTTATTCCCTGGCTTTTCTTGGCTTTTTAAATATAATTAGTGCAAAATCGCATCACACACGACGGCATGGTTTTACTTTCGCGCTGCAAATCTGACAGCTCAGACACGTTCACACGTTGCCATTGACGGCGCGAAACTCAGGCGAGGTCCAACAATTGACTGAGTTTTAGTGTGCCACTTTTGGAGCGCTTGTAACATATCTACCTCTTTTTATTTTACATAATTGTTGCTAACAATCAAGTACCTAATCAGTCACATCTAAGTTCATCTGATAAATACCTAAAAATGCTCTGCTTTGAAAATATTTGTACGAAATAGCCAGGTATGCCAAGAATAGACGATTTTCCCTCGACTTGTACTTTTGGTGCAGCGTAGCGTTGTTAACGGAATTGGTAATATAAGTAGACAATATAAATCAAAATTGTTAATTCAGGTTGATATTAACGTTATTAACGCTAATTAAGCATTAGGATTGAAATTCTTTATAGGTACCAATTCCGTTACGCCTTGGCCACGACTTTGGTCTTAAGCGACCTGCGGCAGCGTTTTATCTGTTCATTGCGCGGTCGAGACGCGCAACGCACTGTGGTTAGTTGGGATCACGCGCAATGAATTACAAAAACCGCTGCCGCAGGTCGCTTAAGACCAAAGTCGTGGCGAAGGCGTTAACAACACTACGCTGCCCCAAAAATGCTACAAAAGTTACGATCACTGAGGTTGAGGAAAAAATGTTTCTGTCTAAATTTACATTTTTGGTACAAGCTTTTATTGCCGACTGTACTTTTCTGTATAGTACCCTCATCAACTACTCATTGAGACGATTCTAACGAGCCCAAACTCAACGGGGTTACGTCGGTTAAGTACTGAATTCCCATGGCCACCTTCCGTCTCCATCATCAGATCACCTCGATGGCACCATAATATTGAATTGTCATCCGAACTATACTTATACCCAAAATTTCAGCTCAACCGGTCACCAGGAAGTGGGTCTTTACAGACAGACAGACAACGGGACGCAACTTAGAATAATATCCAAAATCGGTTTAGCCTCATCATCATAAATTTAAGTTACCCTCTTGTCGGTGGAGTATTTAGTATTTTCCGGTTTAGCCTACTAGTAATTATTTCTAGAATTGCGAACATCCGTCAAGAAATGTCGGTCTTTACCCAAGCGTTGCGATAACTCATCCCACTGATAATTCCCACAATTTACGTTACTTATAGAACAATTTAGTTTTCCAAACGACTGAATTATTTTTATCCGGCGGTACGTCAACGTAACCCTAACCGATATTTCCCGCAATCGCTATTAGAGCGTTTCTCAAAAAAAATGCCACTATTATTAATTGTACTTCTAGGATTTTTTTTAAAACTATTTCCACTCAGAATCAGGAGCTCTTTCGACCCTGGTAGGACAAAAAACTGTCCCAAAGATATTTTTCCTATTGTGTTACCATTTACCATACACTTTGTATGGTGGTAACACAATAGGAAAGTTCAAAAATGTATGAAAATTTTGGGACACTTTTTTTCTCCTATTGGGATGGAAAGACATCGTGATTTTGAGTAGAAATAACATAAAAGTTGCAGAAAATCTCGGAAAAAATGTAGTGGCATTTTTTTTTAGAAACGCTCATTAAAACATGAAATGTACCTACTCGCTTAAAATTTCCTTCTACAGCAGTAGGATAGTTAGTTTGAACTGATTATATTATAATGAACGCTTTATAATTAATTTTATAATAAATAAAAGGCATTCGCTTGTTATTGAAATGAAAATACATATAAAGGCGTATAAATCGGTAATTACTGAATTCTCTGCAACGTCAGGTTGGACGGCTCGTAGCAGAAACTTGGTATTCGACTTGCTCTTAAAATTCGAGTTGATAGACACAATCCAAGATTGAATGGCCCATACCCTATTTGATATCAATGTTATAAAACTTATAAATATTACCTAAAAGTCCTAAAACCAGTCAATAATTAAAGTAAACGTGAAAGTAGTTAATAAACTTGTTCAGATCCTAAAGATTCTGAAAAAGTATATACCTATTTCTCCGAAAGGTGGATTCACCAGAGGAGTCACAAGTGCGTTGCCAATGCCAACCCTAAACATCCGCTATGGCATGGCCTATGTTGATGTTGAGGGTAAGCAAGGGTACCTACTCTCAACACGAAGTAGGTACCTAACCTCGAGAGGTCAGGCGACCTAAGGTAGGTACTCATCACCGGAACATAAACCATAGGCTTGACGACCGCTTTAGCCTAGTTGATAGTGACCCTGCCTACGTAGCAAGAGGTCCTGGGTTCGAATCCCGGTAAGGGCATTTATTTGTGTGATGATGTTTTCTATGTATTTAAGTATTTATTTATCTATATAGGTAAGTATGTTTATCGTCATCTAGTACCCATAGTACAAGCTTTGCTTAGTTTGGGACTAGGTCGATTTGTGTAAGATTGTCCCCTAATATTTATTTAAGTATTTATGTTGTGTATTCAAAACGACCTATATCTCGAAAATTATAAGAATTTCATCGAAAAAATGTGGTCTAAATGATCTCTATCCTACTACCAGACTATCTATATCTACCAGTCCAGAAAGTAATTGAATTCAGGTTCCAAGCACCCTGTATAGGTGCATACAATTTCCAAACTTTCACTCGCAATCTCTGATTGTTGAAATTAGCGTATAATGTGATAGCGAACTTATCTTTTTAAACGTTTAAATTAATGATCTAATTAGCATTTATGTGCCATAAGCAAATAAGGTACTTTTCTAATGAGGTCGGGAATTTAGTCATAACTATGTCCTGTTAGGCACGTTAGGCATGTGATGATAATGACTATTGAATTAACAAATTTATTAAGCCATAAAGGATTAAGCGTAAAGCTACAGTAAACATTGTAAAATAAAATGTCCAGATTATGCATCCGAATTCGGTTATCATTATTAATTAGGTACCTATTGAAGGAAATGGCACATTGTAGTAGCTACTAGAGGTAGCTACATCGAAAATATGATACCTATGATAAACTTTGTCGGACAAAGTAATACAAAATTGTCGCCTGAAGCATCAATCAAACTATCGGAGGAGGAAAAGTAGTTATTCCGGTCGGTACTTTCATGGGGACAGGTCAAACTGCCTTTATGTATGCTAGTTACGGTATGGTTACGTTAACCACGTAAGAGATTCAATTCAAGTCTTCGTAAAGTTCGTAATCGCATTGTTACATTACACGACATTAAGTGCATCTCGTTCCCTTTCTTACGCTCATATTGGTATATCTGCGTCTCTTTCTAATGCCATGTGCAGCGCCGATTGGCGAGCGTACTACATTAGCCATGCAAGGTGTCAGGGCCGCTGCGCGCTGCCGTTCATATTGCTTTACAAAGTTACAGCTCAAGATAATGTAGGAGACAGAATCAATGACTAAAAATATTCCGTTTGTAATAAGCTAATCATTATAATAACGTGTAAAGAACTGTATTGTGATCAAAAAGATCTATTATATTTTGTACTTTCCCGCAATTTCTGCTAATTAACTTCATGCAGTGTGTTCAATTCCTATTCGCTACCGGGCACCCAATCACACGCTTCCATCTGTCTGGCGTAGTTTATGTCATTTACCGGCGTTATTGAGTTTATCTCTCTGTCGCACTTAAACAAAAACTATAATACGAAAACTAGTCTGTCTCTTTCTATTAGAGCGTCAGTGTGTGGTACAGACACAGTTTAATATTGCTGTCTCGTTCGGTCAAGGTGAATTCGCATTGGCGTGGTTAAATGAGTTGTCCATAACGTGTCAAGCCGGTTGATATTACAAAACAGAGGTTCGACGACTTTTCATTTTATTCGTGGCCAGTCCTTTGCCAGCGCGGGTGGTATTTGTGAATCAAAATGAAGTCTTTAGTAATAGCGCTTGTCAGTTTTCTGGCGATTTATTCAGTAAATTGTGAGGTGTATTATGAAGAAACATTCAAAGATGGTAAGTGGTTTTGTTTTATATAGAAACTTGGTAGTTTGGAAGGGACGCGCCGGTGCCGCGTGTGGTGACGTCTATCGATTGTCTGCGGCGTTCGTCGCCGGTTATTTTAGGGTCACTGGCGCTAATTCCCTGTGTTTTCTCGTTGCAGACTCGTGGGAATCGGAATGGATCTACAGTGAACACCCTGGCAAGGAATTCGGCAAGTTCAAGTTGACTGCTGGAAAGTTCTACAATGACGCGGAGGCCGACAAAGGTAGGCACAATTCACTTTGAAATAAAACATTAATTCATCAATCCAATAGCCTCATAATTTGTCTCCTGAAAAAAAAAACCCAGTTACGTTTCCCACTTTGATACTTACCTTCAATGCACCCGCCCATATATCTAGTATGGTGCCAAGTTGGCTCCTAACTTATGCTACCCTGGTATCCCACAGGTCTGCAGACCTCTGAAGATGCTCGATTCTACGCCCTGTCCAAGAAGTTCAAGCCTTTCTCCAACAAGGGCAAGCCCCTGGTGGTCCAGTTCTCGGTCAAGCACGAGCAAGACATTGACTGTGGAGGCGGTTACCTGAAGGTGTTCGACTGCAAGCTAGACCAGAAGGACATGCACGGCGAGAGCCCCTATGAGATCATGTTTGGTCCGGATATCTGCGGTCCCGGTACCAAAAAGGTATGTTTTACATTATTTTACCATTCCAGTTTCAATTTTCAGCTTAGTGATGACTGATGATGATGACTCTTTGGTGCCATGGACAAACACTTTCTGTTATTTTTGTATGTGGTGGCAATGATTGCGTTAAATAAAACATACACAACATGGTATGCATAAAGAAGCCTTCATTAATAAAAAGATCACCTTTGTATTCAGAAAGATCCACAAATAAAAACATTATGTATTTTGAAGCAGGACATTGTAATTTCTAGTAAGACTCAATCTTTTGCTATGCTTATATGAATTAACCTAAAATCATAACATGGGCCACATAATCTTCCCAAAAATAAAGTCTTGATTATACAATTCTCTCTTATTAGGTTCCCATTAAATATTTTGCATTCTTTTTTACAATACAACTAAATCAGTTTTGTGCTTACTATCATATTATGAGTATTATGACCTTCAAAATAGAGCCATGCATGCATGTCACTAATAACCCCTATCTATTCTATATATAATAGCCATTTGTTTAATCATGAATTCATGATCTACCATCTGGTCAAACAACGATGGGCAAACAACTACTGTCACTTATTTTTGTCAATGGAATGTTATTTCAATTATAAAAAGGTCACTCATTATTTAAAAAAAAACGAATGTTAAAATCATCAGATCTTATTCATTATCGTGTCAGTTTAATGCAGTAAACAGTTAAATAGTATTCATTTGGCAATACCAAGATAACAAAGAGTATGCTTATGGTGCATTATTGTAAAAGATTCTATTGTACACAGCTTCATCACTTTACTTTAGAAAATAAACAAATAAAGTTAGTCAATATTAAATCTAAATAGTACATGTTTTACTTACTCTCAATTATGTTTTGTAAATGAGGGATACCAAGTTTATACTGGTCTTGTCTTTTAATACAGAAGTATAATATTGGAATGGAGCAGATTAAGGGGGATTGGCCAGTTTTTAACATATCATTAAATAGTTTTGCGAACAGGATATAAGATAAGATAATAGTATAAAAGACTTGGCTCATAAAGAAAGTACTTTAAAAACTTGTCAACTTTAACGACCACATTAAATAATCTCAATACTAAATTACATTTTGCAAACTAAATTTTTTCCCCTAAAATTATTCGGTAAATATTCGGCAGTTGAACAGAATTATTCGGCTAGACGGAATATTAAAAAATATGCCGAATACCGAATATTAACCGAATATCCGGCGCATCGCTAGACTTGCAATGTATTGGCATTGGTATTCTTCCATTCAGCAGTAGGGTAATGCATGTCGTGAGATTTCAGACATAGCCGAGATCTCGCGAGATCACGAAGCCAGTATTAGCCATGAGATTAGGCGTTTTTCACTAACCATGGGTAGGATTTTATTTGTCAGTTAGATGACTTAGATGAAAATTTTGTCATGCTGTTTTTAAATGGAAAGTTAATCTCGCGAGATCTCGTAAGAAAATTGTACAAGACTCGGTCTCGTACAATATGAACCACATCTCGAGATTGCATTCCCTATATACAGCAGTTTGTGGAAACGCGTAACACAATTGCATTGTTCGGCAAGGAATTTAACAACTTCGCACAGGAAATTGCAACAAGTCGATTTCAGTACTAATTGCTGGTAATTGCCTAACGACAATGGCCTTATCAGTCCAAACTCTATATCTAATATTTACGATATTCTTGCGTGACTAACTACGTTGTGTTATCGCTATTTGGTCGGTAGTTGATACGTATTTTAGTATCTTCGAGAGGTCTGATAGATACTAAAATAATAAAGAATGTCAAAGTATTATATTTTACGACCCAATTTTCCTTTGTTAGGCGACAGTAGAGCTCGGGATGGATGAATACGGATTTTCTCATGAATCACTTATTTATTTAATCTTTATTGCACGAAAGAACACCTTATCGTACAAAAGGCGAACTTAACGCCGTAAGCATTCTCTACCAGTCCAGCGTCAATTATCAAAGCGAATGTTTATCATTTAGAGTTTAAGATAAATGATGTTAAGTAGTTGATGAATTGCAATAATCTTGTACACATTTACCTAAATTTGCCCTTTACTACTGCAATACAATATTAATGCAAAAAGGTTATTTCAATATCCTATGTTTCATTCCCCAACAAAATAAACCATTCTAGTTAAGATAAAGATGTATTATCTAACGAAAGTTGTTTAAATCATGTATATAACATGATCAAATGCGCGTGGGAAGATGTACAATGCACATGTGACAATAATCGCTCCCGAGCTTACGCACACATTATTATTTTTATTTACATTGCTCACATAAAATAAAAACTTAAAACTACTACAAAACAAAACAATTCTTCGAGAATGATCAACCCGAGTTCGTGAGATGCAACCTATAGCAAGATAGACATGTTTACTTAGCGCTTATGACAGTAACAGAGTGGTTCATTCACCCGTGCTGACTGCTGACTGCTAACGGTATAAAGTGTAGTGCTAAATTGACACATAAGTTTTTCAAAGATTTCATTGCCACATGGGTTTCGGCTAAGGATGCCCCAAACAGCATCTCGGTTCAGACAAAGCCTTGTATATTGTTAGCGAGAGCAATTGTAATAAGTAAATAATAACAAGAATTATTCATTCGCACATTATGAATCAGTTTAATTAAAGTTAATTCACTGTTGCTGTAGGTGGTAAATAATGTATCATAACGACACATCCTGACACTTTATACATTTTAACATTAATGCAAACTTTTTGTTGACGGTACTTCATCAATAAGTACAAGTCAATCGGAGCACACACAAGTTATTCTTTTAAATAAAAAAGACATGCGATTGCTTTTATAAAGTTTTACATTGCAATACAGTGGTCGGTGTAACAGACTAATGGGGTATTAACATATTCGATGTTACCTATTTTTTGTCCTGACTACAATCAACCCAGTATAGTTTACATACATACCTACACCAACATTTCAACTCGATTAAGTATTCAATTCAAATCAAACCAATTTTCAAACGCTAATCATGATCGGTAAAGCGTGCGTTTAAATGTCACCATAAAATCGTGAAACTGGTCACCGGTATTTCGAGAATGAGATTGGTCCCTTCCAAATGATGAAACATGTTTACTGTATAATAAAATAAAATGAACATTTCAGGTGCACGTAATCTTCAGCTACAAGGGCAAGAACCACCTGATCAAGAAGGACATCCGCTGCAAGGACGACGTGTACACCCACGTGTACACGCTCATCGTCAGGCCCGACAACACCTACGAGGTGCTCATCGACAATGAGAAGGTCGAGTCTGGAGACCTGGAGGCCGACTGGGACTTCCTGCCGCCCAAGAAGATCAAGGTACAGTGCGATATAAATACTTCACGTCTGATACACAAACAGATTCTCTCTGCAAGTCTCATTGATAGATTATTTGAGACACTGTCTCTGTCTGTAAAGTCATTTGCTTAGAACGATTAAGCGAGGGCTCCAAGTGCGTCAAGTAATTGTTGACCATTTGTAAAACTAAAACATTTCCTTGTCTTCAAAATGTTTTCAAAAGAGAATTAGGCAGAAAAAAATAGAAAATAAATCTGTTTCAATTTTTTTCTGCCCACTGACCTTCTCATGGTAAATTAAATTGTATAACCAACGTAATAGTTACTCTCGCACATTGTGTGACATGCTAGAGAGATGAATACTTGAATGCACCATTGTTCTCTACTGGGTACTCCAACTCAACCTAATGATACTCCCCAGGACCCCGAAGCCAAGAAGCCGGAGGACTGGGACGACCGCGCCACCATCCCCGATCCGGACGACCAGAAGCCCGAGGACTGGGAGAAGCCCGAGCACATCCCCGACCCGGACGCGGCCAAGCCCGAGGACTGGGACGACGAGATGGACGGCGAGTGGGAGCCTCCCATGATCGACAACCCTGACTACAAGGGCGTCTGGGCACCTAAACAGGTAACAACATATCTAACCCTTATAGTTTCGCCATGTCCGTCTGTCTGTCTGTCTGTCCGTCTTCGGCTTATCTCAATAACCATTACTACTAGAAAACTGTGATTCGGTATGGGTATATAAATGAATCACGCCGACAAAACAGTACAATAGAATCTTGATAAAAAAAAATATTTTAGGGTACCTCCCCTACACCTAAAGCGGGGATGTATTTTTTTTCTCGTTAAACCCATGGTGTGGGGTATTGTTGGATAGCTGGTTCAAAAATATTATGGGTTTCCTTTTTTCAAATTGGTAATTCGTTTGCGAAATATTGGGGTTTAAAGCCCTAATTTTTGTTCGAGTCATGTCCCCCCCCCCCCGCCGGCTAAATGGCTACTACTGGGGATGTGAAAAAAATCGTTTTAGTAGTACATATAATGAATTTAAAAGGAAAACTATCACGAACCAGTAGGCATAAGTAGTTACGTTAATGTGTACTTGGAAAGCCCAATTTTCGTACAAATCGGCCGACGCAACCGCACCGCACGTCGATGTAACTAAGACAGACAGGCAACTACGGAACCCAACACTGTGCGTGGCTTGACACGCACTTGGCCGGTTTTTTCTAGTTCAGTTTTGACAGAGGTCGTAGGCGTGATGAATCACGCTCATACAACTGCTGTTTTCACGATCCTTCACCAGTGGAACATATCGATCGTATTTGGTTTCCTCTTTTCTATAACAGTAAGCGTGGGTCTACCACTATGAATTGATGACCGTTTTCTGCCTAAAAAATATTGTCTATGTAACTTAAATTCGTTGGGCTACTCTGTAGAAAGAAAATACGTTATACATATTATGCTCTCGGAGATGTAGAAGTCTGACGCGGAACGACTAAAAACGCAGGAATTTAAATAAACTTTCTTTATAATTTACCAGTCGGAAAACAAAACCAGTTGTGTAACAGAAACGCGTAACACAAATAAACCTTTTTAAAATCCAGATCGCGTGACAGTGTTTAATTGCAGCTACGAATGTCGAGCGAATGAATTAAACATGAATAGCACACTAAAGTTTCAATCTGACCTATTGAATTTAATATTTTGCTAGCAAGCGTGAACTAAAATGGATTGTTGCATAATTCATCCCTGTCATTTAGAATAAGAAAAATTAAAATACGGTGGCCATTAGTGTCTATTTTCTCTTAACCCGTACCATTTCTCACGACATACAAAATTTTCCACAGATCGACAACCCCGCCTACAAGGGACCCTGGATCCACCCAGAGATCGACAACCCGGAATACACGCCCGACGCGAACTTGTACAAGCGCGACGAGATCTGCGCCATCGGTCTCGACCTCTGGCAGGTCAAGAGCGGCACCATCTTCGACAACGTCCTGTTCACGGACGACCCAGAGGTCGCCAAGCAGCGCGGCGAGTCCGTCAAGAAGACGCAAGAGGGAGAGAAGAAGATGAAGACTGAGCAGGACGAGGCGGAGCGGGAGAAGGAGAAGGCTGAGAGGCCTGACGATGAGGAGGACGATGAAGATCTGGATGATGAGGCCGGTGAAGCGGCCCCTGTGGTAAGTCTCCATTCACTTCTGAAAGGTGTCTGAGATGGCATTCACTGTCAATACATTTTCTTTTTCTCTATCTTATTGCACGAGTTCAGGGCCTGATTTACCCACAAGCTAATAAGACTAGAGCCTAGGGCGCAAGGACCAAGCAAGGGGGCGGCGGAGGGCGCGGCACTGAGCTGAGACTTACTTAAATTTCATAGTGCCTAGGGCGGTCAGAACTCTAAATCAGGCTCTGCATGAGTTGATTCAATATGTTGAGTGATTTCACTGAAAGGTTAACAGTAAAGTCAGCCATTAGAAATGCAGATTTTAAAAGAAGCGGCTTCGTATAGTCACGTTGCTTACAATCAAACTATTTCTTCTATTCAAAGATAAATAAATATAGCTACGTGACGGTATATATTTACCAGGCTGATGGCGATTCCATTTGAGTCATATAGACTTGTTAAAAGACTTTCTCTTTTTACGTAGGTAGGTATGATTAATCATACATTTGATTTCATCACACAGTCAAGCAAGCTATGTTTCGAAATTGGCTTGGCATTGCGAAAATACAGTCAGAGGTCGCCATTTGCAGGATAATTATTATTTATATTTTTAATCTTCTATTTATGTTTCTTTATTCTCAGTTGAGAGACAAAGGATTCAGTTCTCTGATGTCGTTGCTGAACAAATTGTTAACAAAGGATGTGGCTTGCTGCCAATTCAATAACATGTTTTGATATTAATATATCACCTTGTAGAGACTTGCTAAGTCACAATGCAATGAAAATATTATAAAAACACAATACAATTTAAAAGTACAGCTTAATTTATGTCTCTCGGCCGCTCGCGGCGCACCCATATATAAAATCTGGAGGTTATATCTCAGATTGATTTGATATTAGTGACGTTTGAACCGACTTTTCTATAAATGTCGGTGTTCCACGCGTTACAAGCCCTTCTCTTTTGCGAGAGCATGAAGATAAACCTTTCACGTTTTTTCAACTAGCACTTTACTTTTGGATAAATTGAATGTGTAGATTGGGTACAGTCAGCGTCATATAGTTAGTAGCAGCCAAGGTAGCCAAATATTTATTACTGTAAGAATAAGAGTGTGTTACAAAATATTTGGCTACTCCGGCTGGTACTAACTATATGACGTTGACTGTACCTAGTAAAGTGAGTTAAGGTAGTTAAACGTATAGTTAATTAATGATTTTTGTTTGGTTTGTCCACAGGAAGAGCACGATGAGCTGTAAGTGTAGTGATAGTGTAAAGACATTGGTACCGCCGGGTACACGAGTGCGTAACGAAACGTTCCAGTACTTAGGACCCCTGCCGCAGCGCGCCGTCGCTGTGTGCGCGGGCCCTAACGTTCCTTAGCAACCTATTTTAATGTGTGAAACTACCTGGACGCCACAAGTATCTATTTATTGTCTACAACTTGTGTACATAAGTCACGCTCATTTTAAAGCACTGTAAACTTGTCTGAGGCGGTCATGGCGTTGCTGGCGTGTGTGCGCCATGTCAGCCTGGTCGTTGCCGGCGCATGTAAGTTTGCAGCGTCATTTTATTTGCGACACTGTGTGTCGCCAGTGAGTGATTTTACAACGTCGGCAGCCTAATTTTTTAAGAGTAAAGCCTATGTTGTAAAATAGTCTCGAGTGATGTATGAGTTTTTGTTATGTTGTGCAATGAGTCTGATTAAAAATATATAAATTAGTTGTGTTTTTGTTTTCATCAGATTTAACCATTTGGATGCTTTGACAGTGCTTTGGATTATAATGTTCTGTTACAGTACGATTACTGTAAGTTAACCACTGACAGATGGATTTCCTTCATTTAATTTTCAACTTTAATTTCATACAGATAAAGCATTTTTCAGAATACTGTTACCCACATCTACCGATTTAGTAATAACTATTTTATTTATTTGTATAAGATTAAAGTTGAAAAATAAATGAAGGCAATCCATCTGTCAGTGGTTAACTAACAGTAATGGTACTGTACGAGAGTCTACTTTCGATGGCACTGAGCAGTGCTACAACTAGAATTATAAGGCGTAGTACTTTATAGTGAAAGAAAGCAGCGTATAGTAGCATCATTTTAAAGTTCATTGCGTAATAATAGAATAAGTAAAAATGGCGGACTTAATGCCATAAGGCATTCTGTACCAGTAAACAATGGGGCTAAACATAAATATTTGGTGCAGGCATTAACCCTTTCACCGCCACAGTCGGCCATAGCCGACAACGCAAAATCGTGACTACGACGCCACAGACGGCGCTGGCCGACAATTTTTTTTTGATGAATACTTATTGAAAAAAAGCCTACTTTTATGGTGGCGTTATTTCTTTACCCATTTTAATTTTACCCCCGTGGCGTCAGTGGCACAGCGTATTGCTTCGCCGTCGGGCGGTGAAAAGGTTAAAGTAAGAAACCTCAACTCCTAAACTTATATCATTAACTAACTATTTGGGGTAGAGGAGGGGCGATTGTTCCCAGGTCTTCACGTTCCCAATTTTGCACACGCTCAGTTCTTCACACTCTCTGTTCTGACTTGCCCAATTCTTCACAGTCCCATTTCTACAAACTCTCAGATTTTCACATGCCCAATTCTTTACACTGTTAATATGTCATGCAAAGTACAGCCAGAGAAGGAAAGCTACTGACCAAAAATAATAAAACAAAGTCATTTTTAAATATAGATTTTTTTAGAACAATAAAATAAGTACTAAAATGCTGTTTCCTATCAAAAACTTCAATTAATTAAGGAAGGTCGGTGTAGATACGACGATGAGCGAAGCGAGGAGGAGTGTTAGGTGTACTGCGACTCTACAGCTCGCGAGCCGCGGCAGCGGCCGGCGAAGCGCCAGAACCGACTTTATTCGAAAAAAATATCCGTATAGTTAGTTTATTTATTCATTGAGAAAATTTACACTGTGCCAGGGTGCTGTGATATTTTTATAACATTGATTCTCATTTTATACAAGAAAAGAGTAGTCCCAGAGTTAATTGTATTATATGTGTCGAGTTAAAAAATATAGTACTATACTACCTTATGCCCTTGAAACAAAAAATCGTGTTCACATCTTTTGATCACTTTGTCCGTGCATATATATAACCTAAAAGTAGGTTGTTACGTGTAATATCGTGTGAAGTTTCTTAACGATATTTTATTATATAATTAATAATCCGCCTTTCGGTTCACTTAGCAAGATTCAGTTTATCCACAAATCTCCCTGTAAAAGAAAAATATTTTTGTAGTTAGATACGGTAGAGTAAGGAGCTGCATCAACATCAACATGGATTAGAGGCCGATCAATTGTAATATGGCGCCGCCAGCTGGTCCATAGGAACTTGACAAACTTTGTATAATCTCGCTAATGATTACGGTTTGGTGCAAGGGCCCCAGAGAGGTTATCCCGCACATCCGCGTAGCACGCCAAACAGGGTTTAGGTACGAGTATTAGGTACGTAAATAGAACCGATGGCACGTAGAACCGATGGCCGTTGGGGCGGAAGGTTCTCGAGTGGCGACCACATACCGGAAGGCGCGGCGTGGGTAGCCCCCCACAAGGTGGACTGATGACCTGGTAAAGGTCGCGGGAGTCCGCTGGATCCCCATACAGTGACGTGACGCAGGACCGGTCACTTTGGCACTCCTTCGGGAGGCCAAAGGTTTAGATTTCACTACGCGAGCTACTTCCTCCAGGGTTGTCGTCCAGTTGGTGTCATGGAGCGCCGACTGGGGCTCAGCATCCACCACATCCTCAAGGTGTTGAGGAGTGCCGTTTACATTATTGACTAGTAGATAATTTAGGTCTATGATTCATACTTTTGGCTGCCTTCCAGAATTTTCCAAAATTCCTATGTCCATCACTTTTCCAAAATTCCTATGTCCTCCCTATGTCCAGCAGTGGACGTCTCGGCTGATAATCATATCAG
Organism: Epinotia bilunana; assembly: GCA_947049275.1. Lineage (NCBI taxonomy): Eukaryota > Metazoa > Arthropoda > Insecta > Lepidoptera > Tortricidae > Epinotia > Epinotia bilunana. The sequence goes on along the minus strand of OX346259.1, from coordinate 12,375,899 downwards.
CCGAGACGTCCACTGCTGGACTATGGCTGCTAATCATCATCATCATGAGATGATGATGATTAGATATGTAATTTTTACAAGCTTTTATTTACTTTCACCTGTCCCGTTGTCTGTCTGTCTGTCTGTAATTAAATCTTGCAAGTTAAATTTGACCCACTTCCCGGTGACCGATTGAGCTGAAATTTTGGGTAAAGTATAGTTTGGATGACAATTTAATATTATGGTACGATCGAGCTGATCTGATGATGGAGACAGAAGGTGGCCATGGAAATTCAGTACTTAACCGACGTAACCCCGTTGAGTTTGGGCTCGTTAGAACCGTCTCAATAAGCAGTTGATGATGGTATACAGAAAAGTACAGTCGGCAATAAAAGCTTGTACCAAAAATGAAATTGTTGGCAGAAGCTTGTTTTTTGAGGTGAAGTCTGGGCTCGGCTCATGAACGGATAGATCAGATGTTTCTGAACGCCTCTCTATTGTGCCACTAGTTGTTTTTATTTACTGTTACGCTGTTGAACACTTATCAGCCTAGCTGTGAACTAACTAACTAACCATTATCCCGATCATGCCGGATATAAAGTAATTGTTCCATTCGCAGTTACATATTTGCCAGGTAGTTGGAAGCGAATACTTCATCATTCCGACATAAACTATCGTACTTCGCTAAGGTGGACGTGACACTGCGCCGCATCTCCGGACAGAGATGCGGAGCTCGTTGTATGCAAGTACCTCAGTTTGTATATAAATTCCGCGTGGTACGACACACTGCAAACGCACCTCCGTCCGGCGAAATTTGTATGCAGCTCCGCACCTCCGTCCGGAGATGCGGCGCAGTGTGACATCCGCCTTAGGCATGACATTTTAAACGTAGATTCGCTACCAAAAAATGATCAGTTTATCGCAGTGGTGAAGGTAGGTATAATCAGAAATATTTGGAAAAGCACAAAAAACAACTTGTTCGTTCAAGTGAATATGATTACTGATCCTAGTGACCCTACATAAAAAGTACTTTGGTAGTTGACACTTACTGAAATCATCCACGAGAGCTGAAACAAATATTCATAACATATTGAAATGCGTAACAGATGCGAAGCGACGAACAGAAATTGTTTCAAACAACAACTAAGGATCTACCCAACTCCCCAATGTGTTTCTCTACATATAAACATTCACTGCCAAGAATCGCTACGCGCTACGCTAGTAGCCGATCCCGTGGTTTTCCTCGTATGTAGCGGAAAGCGACTACCGCGTAGGCGCCCGCTGAGCGGCTTCCTGGTAGTGAAAGTGTTAAGCTGCTAAGGACTACGGCGTAGCGCTCCGAGAGTAGCTTTAGCAATTTATAAGTTAAAATACTCTTTTAATGGAATTTACACCATTCTCTAAATTGAAACATAAGTTGCATTTGTTTTGTTTCATGCGATTTGAAAACAAAGCAAAATATTTAGGTAGGCACTCTATTTCCCATTAGTTGACTCAGTCCATGAAAAAAAGATAGATGGAGCATGACCAACAACCTTGTGAAGCCAGTTTTCAACCAAGCCAAATAAGTTTAGCACACGCTCACGCACACAAATAAATTAAATCTCACAAAACTCGAAATAGATGATCTTCGATTCTCAGCACGTCTAGCACACGACGGCCGCGATATACTCTCGATTTTTATCGCACTATACCTCTTCTTCTAAGTGTTCTAATAAGAGAGAGACGGATAGTGCGAGAAAAATCGAGAGCTCGCGCACCGTCGCGTGCTAGCCGTGCAGCATTGCGACACCTGTGAAGAGTTTCGTGCAATTTTGTTTACACATGTGTGCGTGAGCGTGTGCTAAACTTATTCGGTTTGGTTGGAACCGGCTTCATTAGGTTGTTCGTATTGCTCTGTCTATCTTCTTTCTTGGTCTGAGTTAGTTGATTCGAGGTCATTGCAATTTTTCTTGTATAGTGCGGGCGGGTAAGTAGAGGATTTTTCTGAATATTTCACTAAGAAAGTACCTATAAAACCTTTTAAACCCAAGCAGATGAGACCGTTGGTGAATTACGAAAATGAGCATGATAAGTATCCTCCTTAAATACTCACCGTCTTTTTTGAGTTTATCCTTTTTCTCCTTATCCTTGTCTTCCTTAGGCCTCCTGAAGGGATAGGGATCCATGCCGAAGCCCAATCCGAAGAAACACGGCGCCGGCGCCGGCGCCGGCACCGGTGCTGCCGTCACTGCAATTGAGGAATCATCACGACTTGTTGTCCCCACCCGCAGCTCCGCCCGCGTTTTGCTAAGGAACCAGGCGAAGTTGCGGCATAGCATATTATATACATATATTATATGTTCTCTAGGTAGGTACTTATATTGGTGAACATTGTTGAAATCAAATTATAGTGGTTACGGAGATTACCTAACATCTGCACGTCTAGCACACGACGGCCGCGATATACTCTCGATTTTTATCGCACTATACCTCCTCTTCTGTGTTCTAATAAGAGAGAGACGGATAGTGCGAGAAAAATCGAGAGAGCTCGCGCGCCGTCGCGTGCTAGCCGTGCTGTATACAAGCTCTATTTCTTTATAATATTATTGTGCTACTAGGTATTAAGTTGTGTAGATAAGCATACCTATACATAAAAAGGGGTGCCGGTTAATGTACAGCCATAATAATGCACGGCCAAAATAATGTACAGCCCAATAATCCGCGTCCATACTGTACATGGATTATCAGGCTGTACATTATTGGGCCGTGCATTATCACCCTGAGCAAACTTGGTCCGGGGCAATAATTGGAAGTCAATTTTGTACGAGCTGATAATGCACGGCCCAATAATGTACAGCCTGATAATCCATATACATGGGACGGCCATCTGTGCGGACTAATAATCTCCAGCGAGTCGACGCCACCCCGCTGCGCGGGGTGTCTATTTCTGGTCTGAGGGACACAAGTGAACCCTAACCTAACCGACCTAAGACAGAGTTCGCTTATGACAAGCCATTTTTGTCCGCCCTGATAATGCATGACCGGAAAAGTTGACGCGGATTCAGGTTGTACATTATTGGGCCGTGCATTATCACCCTGAGCAAACTTGGTCCGGGGCAATAATTGGAAGGCATTTTTGTCCGGGCTGATAATGCACGACCCAATAATCCGAGTCCACAAAAAGTGGACGCGGATTATCAGGCCGTGCATTATTGGCTCCCTAAAAAGGTACAGTATAAGGGCAGGGCAGTGACAGTGAAATCTAGAGTAGAGAGTGTGAGTAAAAACAATTTATTGAAGTTCCAAGAGCACAAAACAAAGCGTTCATAAATTACTGACACTTTTTATAGAGCATTTAGAGCTTGTCAGATACTTATCTATAAAGCGTGCTGCAGACTAAGCAGATACGGTAAGATTTTATCTGCGTACTTATGCGTATGCGCGAGAGCGGAGACGAGCGAGTCTACTCGTATAGAGCGCGACGGACGGTTTAACTCCTCTCCCCAATATACGCAGATAAAATTTTACCGTATCTGCTGTGTGCAGCACGCTTAATACTTTTAGTGCCAAATGAGACGCCCCCCTATTCTGGTCTTAGTTGCTTTCCGCCGCACCGTTTACACACAGGGCTGTTATATTGACTACGCGCTAATGCGGCTCACCCCGCCGGTCACCCGTCACGAAACTAGACTACGCTAAGTTACTACACATCGCGGTTTCAAGATTTATTTGTTGGTGAGCGTTGAGGTGAGCTCAAACAAGTTACAGAATATAGGGGGGCTGGTGTCGTGTCGCGCGAAATTAAATACGCCTGCACGTCTATCATGGTACGGCCGCGACATACTCTCGATTTTTACTATACCTCTTGTTCTATAAGAGTTCTAATAAGGGAGAGACGGATAGTGCGAGAAAAATCGAGAGAGCTCGCGCGCCGTCGGGTTTACGTTTTTTTTTCGGGCTACGGGTCAAATTGATTCGTTTGGCCTAAAGATCAATCGTATCGATTTTCAAAACTTTAACACCATTTGCCGCATATTTTGGCGTACCACTATAAGTATACGAGCGAAGAGCATCGAAATCAATGTGATTTTTTGGTGGCTGTGGCTCTATTACAGTCTGTCAGTCATACAACATATACATATTTATGTATAGTTCGGTACAGTAGCTTTGGCCTTAAATAAGTAGGTACCTACCTGCCCGTCTAATTCGAAATTTGGCATTAGCTTAGGTAACTTCAAACAAATAAGTAGGAGTTACACTGACCTTCATTTTCGGCTATGAGGGACACTATCTGAAACAAATCAAATTGCATTTTAAAATATAGATTTGTAAAATTCAATCGTTTTTATCTGATAAGTGACAACCCAAGCGTTTTAGTAGTACTTAAAAGAAGGCACACCCTCTTTCGAATTGCATTCTATGTTTAACACACGTAGACGTCATCATCATCATATCAGCCGAGAGACGTCCACTGCGGGGCATCCCCAAAAGAGTGCCACAATAACCGATCCTGCGCCACCCGCATCTAGCGGACTCCCGCGACCTTTACCAGCTCATCAGTCCACCTTGTGGGGGTCTACCCACGCTGCGCCTTCCGGTACGGTCGCCACTCAAAAACCTTTCCGCCCCAACGGCCATCGGCTCTACGCGCAAGGGGCACATTGCACCTAGAACCGATGACCGTCGCCCACTGCCACTTAAGTTTAGCGATCTGCGAGACTGAGGAGTATAACACGTCGACGTATTTAATAAAAAAAGATAAAGCTAAATAGTTTTTAGTACGAATTTATCGTCAAGAAAAAAAAATAGAACATGATATTCACCACAATGGAGGCAACCAGGAGGAGCCATTTCAAATGTGTTCTCATATTCGCACCTTGTTTTAGCCGACTGTTTTACATGATAAAGCTGCGGAATTTATATAGCAATATTTGGACACGGACGTTTTACGCGGACTGTCACACAAAAGACAATTCAATTGAAGTCAATTTTTACGGACGTTAGTAGTCACATGTCTAGCCCATGGCTTGTTAACAGTATAAAGCCCATTTGGTTTTAAAACGGCCCAAATCTTATTTATTATCATCTTATTTCAAAAAATAATGTGGTTTTACAAAACATGTTATTTTTATAAGGCCTAAAATTCCGTCGTATACATAGTAGGTAGGTACTAGGTACCTACTGCTGTTATACATAACAGCACGGCTATCATGCGACGGCGCGCGAGCTCTCTCGATTTTTCTCGCACTATCCGTCTCTCTCTTATAAGAACACTTCTTTAGAACAATAGTGCGAGAAAAATCGAGAGTAGGTATGTCGCGGCCGTCGCATGATAGACGTGCTGCTGCGACTATCCTTTTTAGCTAGTATAGCTTTAGCAAAGATGGGGTTTCAAAGAATGTATGTATGTATGTATTAGTCAATGTACGAGTATGTATGGTATCCCTATCCTGCCGTTGTGGCAAAATATTTTTCGCCAAATTTCACTTCCTACAAAACTTATGGCAGTAGTTTAATTACCCAAACGAACAAATATCACATTTTTGTTTCGTATTTGTTCATTTGGTCAAAATATCATCTGGCATAATTTTGCTTTGTCAAGTGTTATTAATACAAAAGTTTATTAAGCAAATACTTTGTTTGGGCTAATATTGTTTTCCAAACAAAACTTTGTTCAAATTACCATTTCGCACACTTCACATAGCTTAACTTTGGCAAATATTTAAAAAAATATTGTTTGGTGTAATTTTATTTTATGACCAGATCATTCCCAAACCCCACTTTTTCGGCGAAATGTGTTTCGCCAAATTTTACTTCGCAACCAGCTTTTCGCAGTTTCATTTGGCAAACCAATCGTTGGCCTAACTTTACTTCGTACTTTTTCGTCAAATTTCACTTCAACAAACTTTTATGTGGCAAATAATTATGAAGCAAATGATTTGCTTGGTATACTGCCTTTTCGGCGAAATATATTTTACCAAATTTCACTTCGCAGAATTTTCATTTGGTAAACCAATCGTTGGCATAACTTTACTTCGGACTTTTCTTAGTTCTTTGGCAATATTTTTATAATGCAAAATTTTACTGCAACATAGGGGAGACCGGGGGCAATAGTACCAGTTTCTAAATAATTACCTATAACTCAGAATCTAAGGCCACCACGTAAAAATCGCTTAGGATATAACATTCTAGTCTAATTGGCTATCAGAATCTAGAAAATAATTTAAATTTGATCTCATCAGAATGGGTCAAATTGAGTTTTTGATCATGAAGTCCTTGTGTTACAATTGACCCCTAGTACGGGTCAATTGTACCAAAAAAACAAAGGTAAATAAAACCCTAATTTCTTAAAACGAATCAGTCTGCTACGTTACATCAGTCTTAATTATAGACTCGTATTTAGACTAGCCAAGGCAAGCATTACAGTTGAACTAAACGTATAATAATATTCTCCAAGTTTTTGAAACATATTAGGTTGACTTATTATAAAAAACACTTAAGTGTGCTCATAGCATACCTTTCCAGTAATAACAACATCTCAATACAACAAAAACATCGAATTAATTAACAATTAGTAATCTCAATCCTGGTACAATCAACCGCATCCTTCACAACAAATTATTTTTAAATAATACAGCAGCTTGTATTATCCGATTCAGTACAAAGAGATAACATTGCGGGTATTATAATTTATATAGATCCCGAAGTATCGAAATGAATCGTCGGGATGAATCAAAGGTATAAATGAAAATGCCCAAGATGTAACTGGTTACAAAAATATTTTATATTTATTATTAGTATTTATTCAACCTCTAATCATTTATTAAATAAAAATTTCGGCGCGCGGCATCGATGCTGCGTGAATTATACGTCTTTAAAAAATATATAAATTTACGGCAACGTAGGTCCTATAGTTATGGTCCTATTTTTATGGGTTAACGTAGTTATAATTTGCTATAATATCATTTTAAGGGCAAATATAAGCACAATTTGCGGTAAAAAAATATAATGTAATCCTGTTTTCACCAAAAAAAAAGGAAACTCGGAAGGTGTTTTATCAATTTTTAAATGAATCTTTGATTTTCATTTTCAATCATGTCAGCCCCTCGTAAAAGATTTGGTGATGTGAATTGTAATCATTCATGTGCCAAATGATTCTTGTTTACTGCAAAATTGAGAACCGAAACGACACTTCTCACTGCAAAATGTGAAAAAGAATCCCAAGAAAACTCATTTTAGGTTTAGAAAGAGAAAATGAAAATTAGAACTATGTTAGCCCCTAGTTTCAGAAATGATTATTTAAGTACGTTATCAGTTTTTGAATACATACTAATAGTTACGTCGTAATCTTGAATGAAAAAGCAAGCATTTTGCAAAATACGCTCGTCTGTAGGTGCAAGGACCCTGTCCTTTAATTTGATATTGTTACATAAAAAAAAGAAGAAAACTGAAGAACTGTGACAGCCGCCATATTGATTGTTTTAAAAAACTAGTCGGCCAACGTTAATTGGAATGAAATTAGAATTCTAACGATGTCTCATACGTTAAAATCTGGTAAGGGTTCTAAAAGTTATGGTGCAACAAAGAAACTCACATACATGCACACGTACATGAACCTTGAAAAGATTACACTCATTTTTTTAGCAGTCGTGTAAAAACTGGGTCAATTGTAACGTTACAATTGACCCCGAGTGTTGTGGTACAGTCGTCCTTTTTTACTCGCACTCACTAAACTTCACATATCTCGATTTCTATATCTAACTGACCCTCACACTGTGACACATTACAAACTTTAATAACTAGAGAATCTTACTTCAGTAAAACTTTCACACTACGATTATTTAATTATAAACACTAGTACAAAACGTAAATCGTAAATACTTACCTTTGTCAGTCAAAAATACAAATCGTCTTCTTCTAGCACGTGCGTCTCGCGCGGCAGCGAGTGGCCGACTAGTGAGGAGGTCGAGACTCACTCAAGGCACACACGTGCATACACACACATGCATATTTCGAAGTAGTTGCAGAGTTATAGGCGACGGTACTATTGACCCGTGGTACTATTAACCCCGGTCTACCCTACTTTTAATCTTTTTTTAGGCAAAATTAAAATTATTCAAGTTTTCACTTCTCCCGGCACTCCCGGAGTGCAACCCGGTCTTTTTTATTACTGAATCATATACATATAGAACATGCTAAAATAAGCATCTTTTATTGATTGAAGTTTTTTCATTAACTTGACCATTAACTACGAGCATGCCTAATTGTTTGTTGTTGTTAAGTTAAATGCATGACGTAAGCACTTTGTTGTACACAGAAACAGGTTAAAACCATGCAATGTTGATGTTGCTAAATAAGAATTTAAGTGTAAATCTCATTATAAAATGTTAGATTTAAGTAAATAGGTTACTAGGTATAGTATAAAACACGAGCGTTTCTCGCCATCAAACGTCACAGTTTGGCGAGTTTTATGTTAATGTAAAAATGTATAAAATTGAATATATAAAAAAAAACGAACGAGCGCTTCAAAGGTTATTAGAAATACTGAGGCGCGGAGCACTATTTTGGACGCCGATTATTGGGTCGTGCTTATCAGGGCGGACAAAAATGGCTTGTCATAAGCGAACTCTGTTTTTGATCGGTTAGGTTAAGGTTCACTTGTGTCCCTCAGACCAGAAATAGACAACCCGCGCAGCGGGGTGGCGTCGACTCGCTGGAGACTGTCAGTCCGCACAGATAAAACTATGGCAGAATAGGTACCTACTATAACTTTAAACCACCGTAGTTCGTAGTTCGTTCGTTTGACGAATACATAAATGATATCTTTAAAAAATCCCAGCTAATAATTTAACAAATCAACAGTTGCGAAATGATATCAGTGCTAAAAGTAATATGTTATGCCAATCAATACATTTGACGAATACATAAATGACGCATTAAAAAAATCTCAGGTAATAATTTGCCTAACAATAATTTGCGAAGTAATATTTTGCCATAGGAGATGATGCCAAGTGATAAAATGCGAAACAATAATTTGACTAGTGATTTTTTGCCAAATGAACATTTGGGGAAAAAAAATTGGGAAGTGACACTTTGGGAAATCATTTTTGCCCATACAATGGAACAACTTAACAGCGCGCGCGGTAAAAGATCAGGAATATGTTCGCGTGAAATGAATGAATATGAAAATGGGGAGAGCACTAGAGGTCCTGGATTACCAGACAAAATTTAGCTGCAAGTACCTTCTTTTAGTTTTTTACCACCAATTGGTGCAATTGGTGGTAAAAAATGGGCTGGTCTCGTTTAGGGCCCTACCAGGAAAAACGCAAGCAAGGTGATGATGACTTTATCTTGTCATGACGTGACGGTCACATAGTGTTTAATTAACCTATATATATATATATGTGTCCTATCGTATGACAGCCAGAGTATGTGTCCATTCGCATGAGAGACTATCACTGTAAAATCTTGCAAAGTATATGCCAGACTCATCAACCATCGTAAATTGTGCACGTTATTGTTGTTAAGTTCGCAGGTTTTGTTCTTGACAAAAATGTAGGGACATGTTTTGTATAAATTGCCCATCATGCAAACTTTTCACTTAGGTAGGTAGGTACTATGACAAAATAAAACAATGGGTAGATACCTACACATCTTATTTAATTGATTGTGTTAGAATACATTGCTGATCTGTTAAATAATAATCCAGTTGCCGAAATCTTCTACAATGACATCAAATCCGCAAGAAATGAAACTGAAAAATAAAAATAATATTTTCAATTCGCATTCAGTAAATCAGTAAATCATTTATTGTGTGAAGAATTCAGGTACAAATAGGTAGTCAAAGGTACAAATGACAATATAGTATCACTAAATCCTGCCTATCCAGGCGTACACACATTTGCTGTGGTTAGTTCATAACAATGAAAGTATATTCAGTTCATAAATTAAATTAAATTATAGCCATGTCTCAGTCAACAAATCATATCAATATTGTATGCATTCATGCAATCGTTTTAAAATAAATACAGTCATACGAGCCAAATTAAGGAGATGATCATTACATGTACATTTAAAATAATTTTAATTAACAATTGTATAATAATAATAATGTCCTAAAATTAAGTGAATTTCATAAACAATAATGATAATCTATGTCAATTGCCTGTATTTACTATAGTATTCTTCTAATGAATAAAAACATTCGGTAAGCAGCAATTTATTTTATGCAGAGTAAAATTTCTTGTCAGGTAAGAATGTCCACGAAATGGGTACAGCGTTATATATCGTTATTACCATATGGTAACAGTTTTTGCGATTAACCTTTAGTCTACATTTTGGTCGGACTATGTGTGATTGTACGTTTATTTAAGTTACACTTTAATTCGAAGAGATGAATGTTGTTACGAACGAACTTGCATATTTCAAGTATATAGAGACTAGGGATTGTCAAAACTTTATACTTTTTAAATAGAGGTCTGCAAGACTCTGTCCATCGAATACCAGCAATTGCACGTAAACATTTCTTCTGCGCAACAAAAGCCCGATGTATGTCTGTAGAATTCCCCCACAAAACAAGTCCATACCGAATTGCTGAACAGACGTAACTGTGATATACGATAAGTGCAGTTTCCTCAGAAGTTATCCTTCTCAGCTTCTTTAGAGCAAAAATAAACCTGTTGATTCTCGTACATATTACATCAACATGTTGCTTCCAATTTAGGTGTTCGTCAACAGTAATGCCGAGAAACGTATGTTTTGCACCTACTATCCAACTTTAATATTAAGATTGACATTGTTCCTTTTGTTTGTTTGGGTTATAAAATGTATGAACTTGGTTTTAGTAGAATTCATTTGCAAATCGTTATCGTTTAACCAGTTGTTTGTATTTTTTACGGCCTTGTTAATATTTTCCGCTAACTCATCAAAGCATTTACCTTTTACAATGATAGTGGTGTCATCAGCAAATAACACACTCTGTTGTTGAATTGCTAACGGCAAATCATTAACATAAATTAAAAAGAGCAGTGGGCCTAATATGCTACCTTGGGGCACGCCATTGCTGTTTATGCGCGCGATAGAATCAAAATTTTCTACTATTTTCTTCGTCTCCGATGTTCTTACAATACGTGTTATTTGCTTCCTCGTTGATAAGTAACTCTTTATCCAGTTATATGCTGGCCCTCTTATTCCATAATGGTATATTTTATGTTAAAGAATCCGATGGTTTACAAAATCGAATGCCTTACTTAAGTCCAAGAAAACAGCCACAGCCATTTCTTTTTCGTCTAAAGCATTAAGTATGTTATGTACAAGATCGAAAGCTGCATCTGCAGTTGATTTACCTCGGCGATAACCATATTGCTCAGAGCACAATACTTCGTTTTTATTCAGAAACTTAATGATCCTGTTATACATAACCTTTTCAAATATCTTAGACATAACCGGCAGTAAAGCAACCGGCCTATAATTGGTAATTTCTATCTTGTTTCCTTTTTTTAAATAGAGGCTTGACTATCGTAAATTTTAGAATATCTGGAAAAACACCTTGCTCTAATGAGAGATTGATGACATGGGACAAAGGTAAAGCTATGCTCTTTGACACAGATTTAATAGCTTTTGTGTTTATGTCGTCTATTCCTACAGAATTTGTGTTTTTTAAAGACATAATTATTTTATGAATTTCACACGGATTTTTGTGTTCCAAGAAGCATTTCTCGTTTGATTTGTAGAACGAACGATGTTTTATGTAAGTACTCTTTTGTTTTAAGTTAGCAAAGGAGTTTTATTGACTCCTACTACAGAACAATACTCAGTTACATCTGCGCAAGTAATTGCGCATTTATGCAATGTCATTGGGTTGCATTAGCATAAGTTTCAATATATAATTAATGTAGCTTTATTATTAAATTTATACATAAATCACATTACCTACCAGTTATAATTGCATTTTAAATGAGATGAAAAAGTGAACTTAAGTGCAACTTACTGATGTCCTTCACGATTTCTGAAACCAAAAAGTTAGTAGTTGAAAATGTGAAAATAAGGAAATCAATCTTAACATATTATTTAAAAGGTATAAACCAAGCGACACTCGAAAAATTAGACAAAAGTTATCTATTTGTTCGCGAGTAAGTAGATCTATCGATACAAGCACTAGTCCAGTAAGTATAACTTTATTACACCCAGAGCTTGCGTCATATCTGGTATTTCTGTTTTTTGCAGACTTGTTTATGATGTTGGCCCAATGAATTTGACGAGCGCCGAACGCAACTTTGTCAAATATCGAAAAGACTGCAAAAGCTTATACCTATTATAACCCTATAACTAGTTTTTGATAGTACCTTCTCAGGACGTTATTAAAGTCGACTAAATTTGCTACAATATGAGACTAGATTTGTCTCTGTAGACCCAGTTGTTTACGAGATTATCATACTCGTAGGTACTCAACTCACTCTTCCCATCTTCCGGCAGTTCCTCGCCTTTCTCCTTGAGTTTATCTAGTTTTCATCTTTTTAAAACATACTCACTGGTCCAATTTTATAACTGTTCCTCGCCTTTCTTCTTAACTTTATCTTTGTGCTTATCCTTATAAAATATGTAGGTACTCACTTTTCCCATCTGTTTTTCACTTTCGTCTTTTTGCTTGACTTTGATCTTATCTTTATAATATATGTAGGTAAGTACTCACTCTTCCCATCTCTCTCCAATCCCTCGCCTTTCTCCTTTGTTTTGTCTTTCTTCCTATCCTTCTGCTTGTCTTTATCTTCGTCTTTATCTTTGTCGTCTTTGGGCTTGTCCGTGTCCTCATCCTTTTCTTTTTTCTTTTCCTTTCCTTTTTCCTTTTCCTTTTTCTTATCCTTATCATCGTCATCCTCGTCGTCATCGTCATCATCACCATCATCGTCCCTCTTATGCTTATGATGTCCACGACCGAGGTCGTGGTTCCCACCGCATGGCGCTGGTGCAGCAGTTACTGAAAGTAAATTTATTGATAAAAACCTATAGGTATTTGAAATGAACATGAAATGAAAATTAATGAATCGAAAATAAATATTAAAAATATTTCCTTTCTTCAGCACTCCGGAGATTCGACCAGCCGGAATATCGTTCATGTTATCGAAGGAGCAGGGTCGATCACCATGCCGGCCCCGCTTCGACATGTACGCCGGTTGCGGGACGCGACGCCTCGGGTGATGGTGTGTCCGCGAGTTGGCTGCCAGCTGTTCAAGTTCAGGTGGTATAGGTTTGATAGAGATGGCAAACTAGATTGCACTCGGACAACGCTCGAGTAAAGAGCCCTTGACTAGAGAGAAGAGCGTTTAAAAATATAACCACGTATAGTTGATAAGCTGCCCTTTTAGCACTTGAAAGCTAATCTTGTGAACAATGGGACTGTTTCCTATTGTATAAGCTCACCGCAAAGACTCCGACCAGATAAAATTAAGCAAGTAATACAATAAAACTCACTCAAATAGCTACCATCTCCTCTAAGTCACAAGGTTCTCATTAAGAAAGTCATTTTGTTAATAACAATCTTTGTGGACGCATTAAGACGTCGGTGACTTACCTGACTGCGGCTTTCAATGTCCAAGTGTATCGAAAGTGTTAGGCTATAATAGCAATTTCAATTATCTCCGGATGGTAGCTATTTGTATGAGTTTTATTGTTACTTGCTTAATTTTATCTGGTCGGAGGATTTGCGGTGGGCATATACAATAGGAAACAGTCCCATTGTTCATATTGAGCAGACACGTGCGCAGGGCTTCGTGACAGGCTTCAGCAAAAGACGAGTTGATTGATGTCGAAATAAAATATGAAGATTGTTCAACCAATAAATGTATTTTAATTATTTACAATTAGATCACATATCGGTCACGTTACATTGTAGATGTAATAAAGATAAAATAACGATTAATTACTTAAATTCAATAAGCAGGCACATACTTGCGGAGCCATTCGGTAAGAGAGCAATAGACAAGACGAAACGGATACAGACAGAGTCATGCCACAGACAGAAGAATGTTGCCTGTATAAACGTAATGAAAAGGGTACAACACACAATCTCCAATACTCCTCCTTACACTTTACATACGATAAGAGACTCTATGATCATGGCTCTACACATAAAAGTACACTTATCTATATTAACATGCTGCAAACTTAAGTCTACACAAGCACACATAGACACAATAATAAATGCAGCTAGAACATGTGACAGAAGGTAATATTATATTATATAAAACAAAACAAACTTGAATTATTTAAATTTCAACTCTCTAACATTCAGTCCTTCTGTAAATTTGGAATGTTTCTCGGTACATAAACGTTTAGTTAAAACATCAGCTACCATTTTGTCAGTTTGCAAGTACCTAATATTTAAGTGTTCATTTTGATACCTTAGGTCTATGTGCTTAGTTCTTCTATGGGAGTGCTCTTTGACTAGAAGTAACTTTTGAGCACTTTGGGAATCATTATAAATGACAACATTAAAAGTTTTGTCGATAATTTCTGACAAGAAATTTCGTACAAAGCAAATGTCCTTACAACAATCTCCAAGAGCTACATACTCTGATTCACAACTTGAAAGTGAGATACAACGTTGTTTTCTGGACTCCCAATTAATGACATTAGAGCCTAACTTAATCACAAAGCCAGTATAGGACTTGCGGTCTGATAAATCATTCGCCCAATCAGCGTCTGCGTATGCGGTAAGATCAAAGGTATTGCTCTTTGTAAAACAAAGACCATAATTTATTGTACCAGCTAAATAACGTAGCACACGCTTCGCCATGCGCCAATGATCCTCATTGAAACATGTGTTATACATACTTAATATACTACATGCATATGATATGTCCGGTCTAGTACAGACGGATAAGTACATTAGGCTTCCTAGTAATTGTCTGTACCGATAAACATCGTCATCTAAACATTTCTGAGTAGACTTTTGTAGTTTACAATTAACTGGTAAAGGTGTAGAAACAAATTTACAATCCGACATACCATATTTGACCAGTAAACGTTTTATGTATCCTGTTTGATCTAAAGTTGTGATGCCTTTCTGTCTATGTACATTCATACCTAAACAATTATTTAATTTGCCCAAATATCGGACTTCAAAATTATTTTGTAAAAGTTGTAAAACATTATTTAAATAATTATTGTGAAATATATAAAAATCATCAACATATAGCGCAATAATAATATATTCAGTCTTATTTCTTTTGGTATAAATACATGGCTCACATTTGGTCTGAATAAAATTATTTTGCGCCAGAAAATCATGTATTTTAATATTCCACATGCGGCTTGCCTGCTTAAGGCCGTATAAGCTCTTATTAAGCAAGCAAACCTTATCACAGTTCTTAAAGCCAGAAGGCTGCTCCATATATATTTTTTCATTCAATTCGCCATTTAAAAATGCAGTGGCTACATCAATATGGTCTATATCTAGTTCTAATTCTGTAGCTATGGAAAATAATATTCTCAATGTGCTATGCCTCACAACAGGTGCAAACGTGTCCGTGTAGTCAAGCCCCTCAACTTGACTGAAGCCACGGGCAACCAATCTTGCTTTATATTTTGAAAGTTTACCTGATGTGTCAAGTTTTTTCTTATAAACCCATTTACATTTCACGATATTTTCATCTGCAGGCCTGTCTACCAAGGTCCATACATTGTTTTTAATTAAAGAGTCATACTCACTTTGCATTGCCCTCTGCCATTCCTCCTTTTCAGCAGACTGTATGGCTTCGCGGTATGAAGTAGGCTCGTCTGGCGAACAGCCTTCCGCCATCATAGATAAATCATAGTCTTTGAGATGATCAGGCACATTACCTCGAGTTTTACGCACGGGACGTGAACGAGACGTGTCGGACGTAGCCGGCAACGTCGGCTGATTTGGCGGAGACTCCGGCAGAGAAGACGCGGCGCCCTTCGGAGCACCAGCTTCATCACCTTCGTCACAGCTATCAAGTGATGACTCCGGCAGAGGAGACACGGCGCCCTTCTGGACACAAGCTTCATCACCGGGACTGTCACTTGTACCTTCATCGCCCGTACAGTAATTTTCAGATAGCGGCGACCACGCCGGCGGCGTCGGTGACTCAGTATCTGAAATTTGAGTAAGTGAGTGTGAGCTCTCAGTTGATTCATCTTTTTTATCATTTTGCTCATTCTCATTAATATTTAAATTATTATTAGAATTAGAGTCAATATTAAAATTGTCTTTGCCAATGTACCAATTATAAAATATGTCTCCACAAATCTTTTTACAACTGTCATTTTTTCTTATAAAATGATCCTCAATAAAAGCGACAGATCTCGACTTAATTATTTTACGAGGATTAGATGGATCAATTAACCGGTAGCCCTTAAAAGTTTGGCCATAGCCAACGAAGATGAGAGCATTTGCTCTTGCATCAAGTTTTTGACGTTTTTGACTAGGAACATGTGCATAAGCAGTACACCCGAAGACACGTAAATGGCTGACGTCTATAGGAGATCCAGTCCACACGCTTTCGGGAATTCCGCCTGACAGCGCTCTGGTAGGAGATCTGTTTTTGAGATAAATGGCTGTCATAACAGCCTCTCCCCAGTAGCGATTGCAAAGGCCGGATTCCTGCAGCATAGCTCTCGTTTTGTCAAAAATTGTTTTAAAAGCTCTTTCAGCTGTAGCATTTTGAGCAGGATTATAAGGGACAGTGGTTTGGTGTATTATACCATTCTCTTTGAGATAAGTGCCAAGTCTATTATTTACAAATTCCCGGCCGTTGTCACTGCGGAAGATTTATTGACAAACCAGATTGTTTCTCTACTATAGTTTTAAAACTAATGAAAAGTGAACTCACCTCTGATTTGTGCTTCATAAGGTAGCCCCATGTTTTGCGGGTATGGTCGTCTGTGAAGGTCAAAAGATAACGAGCTCCACCCTAAGTTTTGACTTGCATTGGTCCAGCCACATCTGAATGGATAAGCTCTAGAGCTTGGGTAGTGCACTTCGTGCTGACAGCAGGATAAGGTTGCCTAACCATCTTGCCAGTCAGACACGGCACACAGCTACCACTGATGGTGTCTTCTTTCTGAAAAAATAAGTTCATGCATTTTTTCCCGTCACCAAGAGTCTTCATACCTTTTTCAGACAAGTGCGCCAGACGCTTGTGCCAAACGTCCATTGGAACAGCCGAAACAGTGTGAGCGTTCGCTGTCTCTTGCCTGGTTCGCAAGAGATTGGAATGCTCCTCCTCAAGGATGTGTCGTTCTTGAGCCTTATATTTATACAAACCATTTTCCTTTGAAGCAATTAAAACTTGATCGCCAGTGACTTTAACATTATCAAAGATTTTACAATGATCCGTATTGAAAACTACAGTGTAACCCTTGTCAGTGATCTGACTGACAGATAGAAGGTTGCTGGAGAGGTCAGGCACATGAAGAACATTACCTAAGCTAATATTAGAGGCTAAAAGGACTTTACCAGAACTATTGCTATGTAATTTATTTCCATTTGCAATGTAAATTATGGAATGTTTACCTTTAGGTTCCCTTAAAAGCTCCTTATTAGCAATCATGTGTTGAGATGCCCCGGAATCAACCACAAATTCATAGTTGCTGCCATTGCTGCACACCATGGCTGACGCCAGCATTGTGTGGTCTTCAGTGTTCTTCAGCTCCTTCTTGCGCTTGAAACATCGCTTTATAGTGTATCCGCTTCGCTTGCAAAACTGGCAGAACATAGGTGATGTAGTCTTCTTCTTCTTATTACTGAAATACGCCTTTGCTCCATCCTCTTCAACTCCATTTCTCCGGTGTTCCTCTTGCAAAAGTCGAGCTCGCACAAGTTCTACCGTTAATTTGTTGGTGAGGCAGGCAGTTTCCAAGCCAGATACAAGGTTGTCAAATTCTTGAGACAACCCGCTCAAAAGGATTTCAGCGACTTCATCATCATCTATTTTCTTGCCGATATCAGAGAGCTGTTGAACAAGCCGCGTGACGGCCTCGATATATTCTGACATGCCGCCGTATTTATTATATTCTATTCTGTGAAGTTGTCGCAGTAAAAGAACCTTCCTGTACAAGCCTTTGGATTCAAACGCATCGGCCAACTTCGTCCACGCGTCCTTGGCTGACGTGGCATCACGTACATATTGGAATAAAGCAGGTTTTATTGAAAGACAAATCTTCGCTAAGGCGCGGCTGTTGCGGGTAGCATCAGCGTCATCATTTTCAACACAATCCCATAGACCATCCAGCGTTAAAAGCATTTTTATCGCAAATTTCCAATTTGTATAATTTTGCAGACCTTCTAACTTCTCAACAGGGATATGGCCATTATAATCGTTGTGTCCCGACATTATTGTGTTGTTTGTGTGGTTGGTTGAACAATTCAGCGTAGAAAGGTTAAGCACGAGGGAGCACTTCCCCTAACTAGCACATTCTTAACCTCAAAAATTTTATTTCTAAATTTACGTACCTTTCTTAGGTTTTTTTTTCTTTCTTCTTTCATTGCAGAACCCTTTCTGGGCCCATAACCTATTGAGCAGACACGTGCGCAGGGCTTCGCGACAGGCTTCAGCAAAAGACGAGTTGATTGATGTCGAAATAAAATATGAAGATTGTTCAACCAATAAATGTATTTTAATTATTTACAATTAGAACACATATCGGTCACGTTACATTGTAGATGTAATAAAGATAAAATAACGATTAATTACTTAAATTCAATAAGCAGGCACATACTTGCGGAGCCATTCGGTAAGAGAGCAATAGACAAGACGAAACGGATACAGACAGAGTCATGCCACAGACAGAAGAATGTTGCCTGTATAAACGTAATGAAAAGGGTACAACACACAATCTCCAATAGTTCAAAAGATAAGCTTTTAAGTGCTAAACGGACAGCTTATATAATTTCAACTATACAAAATACATACTATTGATTTTTTTATAAAATAGAACGATCGATTTCTATGCTATATAATACGCGGGTTAAAACGGTAGGTACTTTCAGCTACTAACTATATGATGCTTACTGTAGGTACTAGGTACTCGTTTTAACAATTGCAGATATCGTTAAAAAAAAAATTAATTAAAAATTAAAACTTATTTTGTAAAACTGTGAACTTTATACCTAAACTCTACCTATTGAACCTAACTATTGGTTTAGTGTAGGTTCTTCCTTATCTGAATGTTGTAGATAGTCTAATCTCTTGTTGTGCAGACTCTTTATAAGTTATCTTTCTTTTATATTAGGCATATTCTATTTGACATATTCTTTTATTTAATATTTTTATGATTCTTGTTTACCTAGTTACTTCATTATAAACACTTGTGACAGTAACATCTCTTTTACTATTTCCTAGAAAATACTTAACACAAGCACCTTTCGCCTCAATATCGCAACACTGAATAAAATACATAAGTATATAATCTATGTACTATCTCTATTTACTAACCTTCTGTTTCAGCAACATATGATAACACCTACAAAAAAAAATGTACGTAAAGTCATTACAATTACAACAAAATAATTCATAAATCATCTGATAGATATTTTGGATAATCTGCACGAGGTATTGTATACGAGGGTAAAGTCTGAGAAGATAGGTGGTTGAAAACTTCTATTACTTAAAGGGCGGATTTCCCAGCTCGCTTGTATTGGTGTATTTATTTATTGATACATGGAAAACCAACAGTGCAACGTATAGTGTATAGACAAGATAATAAAACCATATAGCCAATTACAGGTTCTCACTTTTAGAAATAAACTAACACAAAGAAATCTATAGCCAAACTTAAACTTAGCGTACAGTACGCATAGTAACCAGTCGCGCACCAATAACAAGCATGCCAATGGGAATATACAAGTAGTTAATAAATAAGGATATATAAACTCTAGTAACCCGAGCCTACACCTGAAGTATGAAGAATCTTGTCGATTTAGATTTTATTGCTTGCATGCTATCACAAAATATGTCTATATCTAATTTAACTACAACTTTGTACAAACTCCTGCCTGCTCTGCACAAAAAGACTATTCTTTCTATATTTAGTGGATACATGGAACATGCTAATAGGACGAAAATGGCGGAATCTTCTTATGGGAGTACTGAAATAAATTTTACCAAGTAAATTAGGACAGTCAACATTGCTTCTTATTATATTTAACAAGTATAATACATCAGCAATTTCACGACGCTTAACAAGGGGTACCAGGTGATGCTTTGTTCATAAGGTTAAATAATTAGATGAACTATAATGTATATGCATTTTATAGCAAATAAATTTCATGAATTTGGATTGTAATCGCTCAATTCTATAGATGTAAATTTTATATTGGGGATTCCAAATCTGAGATGCGTATTCCAACTTGCTTCTCACATAAGCACAATACAAGATTTTCAGCGTCTTAATACGTGTAAAACAAACCGAACTACGCATTATAAATCCAAGTGACTTAGAAGCTTTACTTATAATATTATCGACGTGTTCATTAAAAATAAGCTTCGAATCATGAAAAACCCCTAGGTCTCTTATGCTGGTTAGTTGCTGAATACAGTTACCTTTCAATGAATAAGAAGTAGGTATTTTATTTAATTTTCGAGAAAAAGTTACAGTGAAACATTTTGAGGGATTTAAATCCAATTTATTCTTAATACAATATCTATCCTTAGGTGAAGCAAACTTGGCAAAAATCTTCATATCATCAGCAAAACTGAGTAACTTAGAAAACCTAAAACAGGTTTCACAAAGACGTTAAAAAGGAATGGTCCCAACAAAGATCCCTGGGGAACGCCACTTGGTACAGATACCCATCTTGACATGTAGTTTTTGATCACTACCGACTGGCAGCGATTTTCTATGTAAGACATGAACCACCTCAGAAGATCCCCTCTAATGCCCATTAAGTAAAGTTTATATATTAAGATATCGTGGTCAATCCTATTAAAAGCCTTACTATAGTCTGTATAGATTACATCCACCTGGTGGCCAGAATCCATTGTCTCAGACACAAAATCGTTCAGTAAAGCAAGATTAGACACTGTAGACCTCCTTTGAACAAAACCATGTTGAGTGCTATCTATAGTATTTTTTAATACTGATGAAACCTGCAAATGGACTATACTCTCCAAAACCTTAGCCAAAATACACAATTTGGAAATCGGCCTATAATTTGATACGTCCGTTCATAAAGTAAATATTGTAATCTACATGCCTATTGACTATCAAATAGCGCGGCAATGAGTACTAGACGGCCTTACCTTATGCATCACGGGAAGACGGTCTACTCGCCGAGTTTTAAAAAACCTCATGTATGCAAAAGTTTTGCTTATTTTGTTAATTTGTTAAAGCGACATTGTAAAATATAATATTTATCTAAATATATAAAAGAAGAAGTCCTGATCTACCATCAACGCACAGCCGAAACTACTGGAACTAGAGACTTCAAATTTGGTCCAGAGCTTACTTTTATGATGTATGCAAGGGATAAGACGGGATTTTTGGAAATTCCATCCCTAAGGGGGTTAAATAGGGTGCAAAGTTTGTATGGGGGAAACTTTTTTTTAAACTAGAGACTTGAAACTTTGTAGAAAGATTACTTATTAAAAAACACAAAAAGTACTTTCAGCGTTTTAGAAAATTCTACCCCTAAGGGGGTTAAATAGGGGTGCAATGTTTGTATGGGGAAAACATTATTTTTAGAACTAGAGACTTGAAACTTTCTGGAAAGATTACTTATTAGAATACACAAAAACTAATTTCTGCGTTTTAGAAAATTTCGCCCCTAAGGGGGTTAAAGAGGGGTGCAAGGTTTGTATAGAGGGAACTTAATTTTTTGAGCTAGAAACTTGAAACTTTGTAGAAAGATTACTTATTAGAATACAAAAAAGTAATTTCTGCGTTTCAGCAATTTTCACCCCTAAGGGGGTTAAAAAGGGGTGCAAGGTTTGTATGGAGGGAACTTTATTTTCTGAGCTAGAGACTTGAAAGATTACTTATTAAAAAACACGAAAAGAACTTTCAGCGTTTCAGAAAATTCCACTCCTAAGGGGGTTAAATAGGGGTGCAATGTTTGTATGGGGAAAACTTTATTTTTAGAACTAGAGACTTGAAACTTTGTAGAAAGATAACTTATTAAATTACAATAAATGTTTAAGAAAATTCTATCCCTACGGGGGTTAGAAAGGGTTGAAGGTTTTGTACGGGGAACACTAGATTTTTTAGCTAAAGACTTAAACCTTTGTACAGATTACTTATTAGAATACAAATAAAGTACTTTCAGCGTTTTAGAAAATTCCACCCCTAAGGGGGTTAAAAAGAAGTGCAAGGTTTGTATGGGGAAAACTTTATTTTCTTATATATAGACTTGAAACTTTGTAGAAAGATTACTTATTAAAAAACACAAAAAGTACTTTCAGCGTTTTAGAAAATTCCACCCCTAAGGCGGTTAAATAGGGGTGCAATATTTTTAAGGGGGAAAAATATTTTTTTGAACTAGAGACTTGAAACTTTGTAGAAAGATTACTTATTAGGATATAAAAAAAGTATTTTCTGCGTTTTAGAGGATTCCACCCCTAAGGGGATTAAATAGGGGTGCAAAGTTGTATGGAGGGAACTTTATTATTTTAGCTAGAAACTTGAAACTGTAGAAAGATTCATATTATTATAAATTTTATTATTATACGAAAAAATATTAGCGTTTTAGAAAATTCCACCCCTAAGGGGATTAAAATAGGGGTGCAAAAGTTGTATGAGGGAAACTTTTCAATTTGAGCTAGAAATTTGAAACTTTGTAGCCATATTACGTATTTGAATACAAAAAAGAACTTAAATCGTTTTGGAAACATCCACCCCCAAGGGGGTTAAATAGGGGTGCAATGTTTGTATGGGGAAAACATTATTTTTAGAACTAGAGACTGAAACTTTCTAGAAAAATTACTTATTAGAATACAAAAAAAAAATCTGCGTTTCAGCAATTTTCACCCCTAAGGGGGTTAAAAAGGGGTGCAAGGTTTGTATGGAGGGAACTTTATTTTTTGAGCTAGAGACTTGAAACTGTAGAAAGATAACTTATTAAAACACAAAAAAGTAATACATTATAAGCTGAAACGTCTGTTTATGATTTTTAAGATATTTATATGTATAAAAACAGAGTCATCGCACTGTTACCTTTTACGCTTAATCTCTGAACGGATTGAGATGAAATTTTCCGTACAGATAATTTGAGACCCTAATTTGAGGATATAGGATAGTTTTTATCTCGGTAATCATCCCTTAAGATGGTGGAACTTTGTTAAGGGCAGCGATAATTAAGGTTCCGCCTAAAATCATTTAATAGCAATCATTTTTCTAAGACGGTAACAAGTTCTACGCGGACGAAGTCGCGGGCAACAGCTAGTCATCCTATAAGTCTAGGCCTTTTATCCTGGAATAAATAATAACCTTGTAAATCCGATCAAACTTAACTTTAAATAAAGTATCTTGACGGACTTGCCCACACTGACCTTAATGGAAAATACCAAAATCACTACACGCGTGCCTAATATAATTGAGGAGTTGCCTCAATTTCTCATGGATCCCATCATCCAACTGAATTTTTGAAAAAAAATGGGACCCACATGGAAGCCTATACTTACAAACAAAAAAAAAATTTACGAATCGGCTCATCAATGACGGAGATCTGAGGTAACAAACATTTAAAAAAAAATACAACCGAATTGAGAACCTCCTCCTTTGTTTTGAAGTCGGTTAAAAATATTATGGGTTTCCTAGAACCATTTTTCAAATCAGTGATTAGTTTGCGAGATATTGGGCTTTAAAGCCCTAATATTTGTTCGAGTCATGTCCCCCCCCACCCTGCCGGCTTAATTGCTACTACTGGAGATGTGAAAAAATTCGTGATAGTAGGTAGTACATATAATGAATTTTACGTCACACCTGGCCATAATGCGAGTTTTACTGCACGCAGCGAGTATGGTAAAACTCGCATTGTGGCCAGATGAAGACGTAAAATTGTGTAGTTACCACGGGCGGTAATTCGTAAAGCCCCAGATCGCATATTTATGGCGCTCACCTTCGGTTCGGGCCACAAACACCTGCGTTCTGGGCCATTCACGAATTCACCGCCCTAGGTACGTAATGTACTATAAAAGGAAAACTATCACGGACAAGTAGGCATAAGTACTTACCGAGTAATATTCGAGCAACTCTATGTGTACTTGGAAAGGCCAATTTTCGTACAAATTCGGCCGACGCCACCGCACGTCGATGTAACTAAGACAGACAGGCAACTACGGAACGCTACACTGCCCAACACGCACTTGGCAGGTTTTCTTAAATTCTACCCAGAGGATAATTTAATTATCTAGTTGAGATATTAGCTTTTTCTTTCTTTGACAAACTGTATACTTAAGTACTTATTGTAATAAACTACAACAACAACTCGTAATGTACAAACAGTGCAAAAGACGTCATTAAAGCTAGGTTAATGGCATATTTACCACAATGAAAACAACCAGGAGCAGCAATACCGATCGACGTCTCATGTTTGCGCCTTCTGTTACTGTCTGACAGGCTTACATTGCAGCCATGGTATTTATATTGTACTACTAGCTTCTGCCCGCGACTCCGTCCGCGTGGAACTCGTTTATATCGTAGCTCGATACAAACTTTCATCCCCAATTTCACCCCCTCAGGGGATGATTTCCGGGATAAAAACTATCCTATGTAAGGATAGTTTGAATCCCGGGGAAGGCCCCGGGATTCAAACTATCTCCATACCAAATTTCATCTCAATCGGTTCAGCGGTTTAAACGTGAAGAGGTAACACACAGACAGACAGACAGACACACTTTCGCATTTATAATATTAGTATGGAAGTATGGATTTAGGTACAAGGCTAGCATGGAGGAGTTCATTGACCCCGAAAAATTATATCAAAAAGATGGATGCAATATAAAAGTCTGGTGCCGTTATAAAAACAATAAAATAAATATTTAAGAACTTTAAAAAAATTGCTTGTTGCCTTCATCAGGCGCTGGGTCTCAACATGTATGGGAAAACTAAAATCCGACTCGCACTTGACCAAAATTCTACTCGATATTACTTAACGTTATTATTAGTATTATTACTGTCATATTACAATTTAATTAAATAAAGTTGGCTTGCATGTTGCATTTTCCTCGCTACAGTCAGGAGAAAAGTTGTGTGTTACACATGGGTGCAAATGTATTTTACTTCTCGTGTGTTGAAACACTCGCTACGCTCAGGATTCTATTTTAGAACCACTCGCTTCGCTCGTGGTTCAACTACGTAGTCGGTCCCAAAGTTCTGTCACTGGCATATTATTTTTAAATTTAGAAGATGATTTTAAGAAAATTTTATTGCATTCCATTTTTGAATGTTTGCCAATTATTTTAAAACAAAAAACAGTCATTCGTTGCAATTTCTCACGATGGAGTGGACATTGAAAGAAAACCGAATAGCTGTTTTAGCATTGCACCGCTGTGGGCACTCGCCAAGTACGATTTTCAAGTTGCTCAAAAATTTAAAAATAACGCTTAGGTTTGTGTACCGTACTATTGATAGGTACAATGAAGTCTCCAGTGTTGAGGACAAGAAAATAATTGGCCGGCCTCGCTCCGTACGAACACCAGCAGTGATCAAAGCGATCAAGGCGCGCATAGCAAGAAATCCTGTCCGAAAACAGAAATGGATGGCTTTGCAGATGGGTGTCAGTAGAAAAACCGTCAAAAAGGTTTTAAACGAAGATCTTAGTCTACGAGCATACAAAAAAAAGCGTGGGCACTTACTTAATGCCCGTCTAAAAACAATAAGGCTTAAAAGATCCCGGAAGTTGTTAAAGCGGTACGCGAAAAATCGACACCGTGATATCCTCTTTACAGACGAAAAGATTTTCGATATTGAAGAGAAGTACAATACACAGAATGATAGAGTGTACGCTAGGAGCTCTGAAGAAGCAGGAAAAAGAGTTCCGCGGGTGCAACATGGGCATCATCCATCATCAGTGATGGTCTGGTTGGGTGTATCTTATTACGGGCCAACTGAGGTTCATTTTTGCGAAAAAGGTGTCAAAATCAGTGCGAAAGTATACCAAGAGACAGTTTTGGATAAGGTTGTCAAAGATCTGCCCAACACGCTATTTTCGGGACATAATTTTGTGTTCCAGCAGGATTCTGCGCCAGCACACAAAGCCAAGACCACTCAAGCCTGGTTTGACCGTCAAAAAATCGACTTTATAAGACACGAAGATTGGCCTTCCTCTAGTCCGGACCTTAATCCTTTGGACTATAAAATTTGTCAGGTCTTAGAGGGGAAGGTCTGTGCTAAACCACATAAAAATTTGGAGAGTCTAAAGTCATCTTTAAGAAAAGCAGTCACTGAGATAGATATGAAAATGGTGCGTGCTGCGATAGACGACTGGCCGCACCGATTAAGGGCCTGTATTAAAAACAAAGGAGGTAATTTTGAATAATTTTGAGTAATTTTAATTCTTTATTAAATGTACTTTAAATCGGTATATAATTTATTAAAAATTGATTGCTACTTTTGTTTTTATCATTATTTTCATTTGTGACAGAACTTTGGGACCGACTAGGTATAGCATCCTTTCGCTTGGTTGGTAAAGTCAAGTGTAAAAACATGGGCCATGCATACAACTTACTCATAAATATATGTCCCGTAACTCTTATGTCAGCGGATTAAGGTTTTGGTACCTATTTATGAGACGATGTTATCGATACATATTTTTGCACTTGACTGTACAGTCGAATTAAAAGTCTTGGTATCTCGATACACATGGTTTACTTGAGACGCCTGGGGCCCATATCACGAAGCTAAAAGATATAATTTTACAAATTTAAACAGACAAAGAGAACACATACAGGTCAAATAGCTCGCCTGTCTCAGTATTTCCAGTTCACTTCAGTTCAGTTCAGTTCAGTTCAGTCTTGTAAAAGTGAAACTTTGTTATTGGTTATTCACATGTCAACAGAAACTTGTGTGAATATTTGTAGTGTGTCCCGAGTTACCCCATTGACGATATAATAATGTAATCGGCCAATAGCGGCGCAGGCACAAAAACTTGTGCCTAAGCCAATTCTTAGGATTAGCGAGGTAGCCGAGCCTTAGGTGCTGAAGGCGTCCTTCAGGATGGACCGAGATAGAACTAAGGTGAGAAGGAAACCAAATCCTACTAATATTATAAATGCGAAAGTTTGGATGTTTAGATGTTTGGATGTTTGTTACTCAATCACGCCTAAACGGCTTAACCGATTTGGATGAAATTTTGCACGAAGATAGTTTATAGCCTGGATTAAAATATAGGATAGTTTTTATCCCGGGCCCACGCAGACGAAGTCGCGGGCGGAAGCTAGTTATTAATATACGGTAAAAAGCTGTGATGATTTTATAGAGAAGTAGTTAGGAACTTCTCCATATCAGCCAAAAGACGTCTACTGCTGGACTAAGGCCTCCCCCTAAGAGTGCCAAAGTGCTCGGTCCTGCGCCACCCACTTAGGAATTTAAGTTTGTAAATGCTTGTGAGTGTTGTAGCCTTTAGCGTTGTAAGTTTGTATGTTTGGAACTACTCATACAATTTCAAAAAAGTATCCCTTCGAGATGGACATAGGATATTATATCCAGCAGCTTCGCTTGTCTTCTGTGTAATGGCGGGCGGAGCGGCGCGGACAGCTAGCATGCAATAACATTGGGATGGAAACAGCACGACGCGTGAACGCACACGCACATATTGATGGCTTATTTATACCATTAATTTGCTGAATCCTTTTGAGTATGGCACCCTAGCGCCTGCATTCAGTAAGTATCAACAAAATAATGTATTAAAAAATCTACTAAATCGGTATGATAGTAGAGGTGTAGTTTTCTTCTAGATTAGTTAAACTAAAGAAAAATATTTCGAAAACACTGCGTTCCTTAATTTTTCTGAGAAACTACGACGTCAATTCTATGACTAAGTAAGTACATGCAACGACGACATTTTGTTTTTCGCATTGATATGCGTAAAAGTTCGATTTCATGGTATAGTTTCATAAAAATATAAAATCCATTGTAGGTATGTGAATGCTGAACTACGAAGAAAATAGGGATTGATTCCTTTTTCGGCACATTCCTTTTTGGACATATTCCGTTTTCGGCATATTCTTGTTTCGGCACATTATATACAACAAACTAGCGACCATACATTTAGTCCCTTCGTCCACGTTCATAACCATGCAAGGTTTTAGAACTGGTTATGAATAAGGATTTTTTTTCACTGTTTCATAACCAGTTATGAATGAAACAAGACATTTTTTTCCATTTTCCCGAAAAAGTATCCCTTCGAGATGGACATAGGATATTATATCCAGCAGCTTCGCTTGTCTTCTGTGTAATGGCGGGCGGAGCGGCGCGGACAGCTAGCATGCAATAACATTGGGATGGAAACAGCACGACGCGTGAACGCACACGCACATATTGATGGCTTATTTATACCATTAATTTGCTGAATCCTTTTGAGTATGGCACCCTAGCGCCTGCATTCAGTAAGTATCAACAAAATAATGTATTAAAAAAACTACTAAATCGGTATGATAGTAGAGGTGTAGTTTTCCTCTAGATTAGTTAAACTAAAGAAAAATATTTCGAAAACACTCTGCGTTCCTTAATTTTTCTGAGAAACTACGACGTCAATTCTATGACTAAGTAAGTACATGCAATGACGACATTTTGTTTTTCGCATTGATATGCGTAAAAGTTCGATTTCATGGTATAGTTTCATAAAAATATAAAATCCATTGTAGGTATGTGAATGCTGAACTACGAATAAAATAGGGATTGATTCCTTTTTCGGCACATTCCTTTTGGACATATTCCGTTTTCGGCATATTCTTGTTTCGGCACATTATATACAACAAACTAGCGACCATACATTTAGTCCCTTCGTCCACGTTCATAACCATGCAAGGTTTTAGAACTGGTTATGAATAAGGATTTTTTTTACACTGTTTCATAACCAGTTATGAAACAAGACATTTTCGGCCATGTTCATAACCAACCTATACTACTCTAAGGCAGGTCGTTGTAGGTACGACGACGAGCGAAGCGAGGAGGAGTGTTAGGTGTACTGCGACCTTGTAAGGTCGCTGTAGCGCGCGAGCCGATCGAGCGAAGCGAGCGTGCCGCGACAGCGGCCGGCGAAGCGCCAAAACCGACTTTATAAAAAAAAAAACCGTAGTCGGTTCTTGCGCTTCACCGGCCGCTGCCGAGGCACGCTCGCTCGGCTCGCGCGCTGTAGGGTCGCAGTACACCTAACACTCCTCCTCGCTTCGCTCGTCGTCGTACCTACACCGATCTGCCTTAGAGTAGAATAGGTAGGGTTCTGGTTATGAAAATGGAAAAAAATGTCTTGTTTCATTCATAACTGGTTATGAAACAGTGAAAAAAAATCCTTATTCATAATCAGTGTAGGTCCTGTTTCATTTTTGTCTTTTATTTTTATTGATTAAAATATAATATTATACTAATAAATATTTTTATTTTATTACGTAAGCAAAGTCATAAGTATTTCATAGTATAATTTATTTATTAAAATGTGCCGAAACAAGAATATGCCGAAAACGGAATATGTCCAAAAAGGAATGTGCCGAAAAAGGAATCAACCAAAATAGGTACTTAAGTATAACTAAGTACCGCCATATGCTGCAACATTGCCTATGAAGCCTAACTTTGCCTACCTTATAAAACGGCTTTTTGTTACCTAAGTATGTAACCTGCTTTTTTGTGAGAAGTATGCGAGCAGCTGCCGGATACAATCATTTGTATCTTACTCGCCCAATCGAGTTAATCCCAGTTTTATAAGGTAGGCAAAGTTAGGCTTCATAGGCAATGTTGCAGCATATGACGGTAGGTATGTAAGTAAGGTTAATATGTACTTAGACATAAGTAGATAAGACGCAATCACGAACAAGAGTATGTTCATGAATGGCCAATACAACAAACCTCTGATTCTATTTTTACTTTACATTTCTCAAGACCCAAGTGATTGTAATGAATCTTTTTAAGCATTCTGTTATATAATTAATGAATTTATTCATCACAATGTATTTCCTAAGTGACAAGCAAAACATGTCAACAACGGTAGCTAGGTAACAGAGTTGGTCTATGACACGCCTCCGCCGCGATTCCCGGAAATCCCTGGAGTCGGGAGCAGCTGATCCAGGTGGCGTCTCCAGACGCGCCCATCGTCAGTGGCTATCTCATAATGTAGGTTTCCAAGGCGACGAGCCACTGTACCGAACTCCCACTTCTTCCCAGATACGGAGTAGTTCCGAGCTTGGACTTTGTCTCCTAGTAAAAGCTCTCTGACTTTCGCCCCAGGTGGGGGTGAGGACTTCGGTGGCGCTCGGATCTTTGCAGCCAGCCTCGTTCTTATCTCTCTCCCGAACATGAGCATATATGGAGAATCTCCCGTATTGACAGGCGTAGCCCTTAGCAGACCTTTGACCTTTCGGATTTTGTGTAATATTCCACCCTACCGTTGTTAACATGTTTTATGTCGTTGTTCAATCTCTGCTTCCAAATTCTCAGTGTGAGCTTCTATATCGCTTTGTACATTGTCGATTTTTTTCTCATATTTTTCGATATTTGACAATCGTTGACTTACTTCGAAATCCGATGCAACTTGAATTTGTTCCAATTGTAATTGAATTTTTGTTACTTGGCCGCGTATTGCTGCCCGTAGGCGAGTAAGACGTTCTATTTCTTCCGTCATCGTCGCCAATTTGTTATATAATTAATGAAATGCGAGAGCATTATTTATCCATCACAATGTATTTCCTAAGTGACAAGCAAAACATGTCAACAACGGTAGCTAGGTAACAGAGTTGGTCTATGACTTGGTTGGTTTATTCCTAATGATATGGGCACTAACAGAGCACTATTTTTTAAAATTAACCCATCTGAAACATAAAGATCATCTTTTATTGATTGAATGTATTTTAATTGCAATGGAATTTCTTTAGCAGATGGCCATGAACTTTGAATGAACTTTATCAATAAACACAGGTCTTCATCTTTCTGAGTTTCATTTTTTAACTTATCCCAAGCCTCTTTAGTTAAGTCTATGCCTTCTTTCACTAAACATACTTACATGTAATTCTACCTGTTCGTTAAGTTCTTTGTTACATATACCTAGTGTCATTTACATAAGCTCTAGACAAAGCGTCAGCTACTAAAAAAAGACCGGGTTGCACTGCGGGAGTGCCGCATCAGTAAAAACTTGAAGAAAAAAAAATGCATACAAGTATACATGACCCATCAAAATTGCTCAAGTTTACATCACCAACTTTATATTAAATTCGATTTAATTTTACAGCATTCTCATAGTTTAAAATGTCTACATGGTAGCCAGTATTAAACGTAAAATTAGTTTCTACATCATTTACACTGAGTTTTATAAACCAGTCTCAACTTACGGAGTTTGTTTGAAGATTATTTAGACACATGGCTGCAAAATGGTCGTAGCAACCACACTGCACATTTCTTGTTGTATGCCGGACACTTCTTGTAGGCGTGGTGCCTGCCGCATTTGCCACAACTCTTCTTGCTACCGTGAGTTCTGTTGTCGACTCTCTGTTTTGAATTGGATCGTCCTCTATGTCTTATTGTATCTTCATGCACATGTTCCTTCTTTTTTCTCTGTGCCTCAAACTCCACTTCACTCTTCCTTGCCTTGATCTCTTAATCCATTTGTGCTTTCCATCCGAGTCAGAAGTCAGAATGGGTGACTTTCGCCCGATTTAAACACTACTTTTCATATCGAATACGAGGAAAGTAAAAAAAAACACAGACGGAAAATTAAACAATATGTTTATTTAAAGTATACAATTCAAAAACGGCAGCCGCCATTATCGTGACTTCATCAGACCAGTGGGCGTAGCATGGTTGCCATTTTATCACTTATCGTTGTGGTAAAGACGCCCATCACGCTCTGACAATTATGCGAGTGCGAGAGTGACGGATGCCTTATCCACAACGATAAGTGATAAAATGGCAACCGTGCTACGCCCGCTGAAATAATACATAGTCCCATCAGAGGCAAATGTCTATCTCGCTCGCGCTTATTTAATTTTAAAATTAAAATTATTTTTTATGTTTTTATAACCAAATATAAAATATTCGAATATTCGTATTTCCTAAAGTCAATTATAAAAGTTCATAATTTAATTGTGGTAGACGAAAATAGCCTATTCAAATATTTTTAGACTAAGTATTTCTATTTATTATTAAGTAGTATTAGTTGAAGTGTGGCTGTATGTGTTTCTGCCTTAGCTCACATGCACAACTATAAGGTTAAAAAAGGTTTGTGGGTGTATTCCATTTGTCACCATCTCATAGAGCCTAGTGAATATTTTAGCTAAAATAAAAGTAATGAATTTACAACATAAACTTATTTTATATTCAATAAAATAAATTCCATGAACTAGTAAGTTTAAAATTATTCCCTTTGTCAGTGGCGGGGTAAGTATTGATATTTATTGGAATTAGTTCCCGCATAATGCTTATAAGGCGAGAACTAATTGGAATACACTACTTTTCTGCACTAGAGCAGAAACGTATCACTTTCTGCACACTTTTTAGAACAACAACGACTCACTTTCAGAGCATGAGATATGAAAAAAATATTTCATATCTTCGGGATACTACTTTGCTATTATATTTGCATAGGAGTTTTTTAAGAAAAGTTACTATTATGAAAAGTAAACTACCCGATAAAAGTAACGTTAATTGGGTAATGTTATGTTAGCAAATAACGTTAGTTTTTACTACCGGTACCTAGATATTTTTATGATATTAACGTTACTTAACGTTACCTATAATGGGAATTTGGTAACGTTAACCAGCCCTGCTATTAGCACAGATTAATTAATGGTACCTAAAGGTACAGAAGGTCCACTGCCTAAGTGATGACGTTAGCTGTCATTTTTGCCAATAGACAATCATAGAGTGGGATAGGGTTGGCGACGGACCAAATAACTAAACATCCAAAATTATACTCGGTTAAGTTTCTATGTTTGTTATCGAAACAATCATCCATATTTGAAATAATAATACTATAATAAAAAAATACGAAAGCCTGAAAGTGAGGATCAAGTAAAATATAGCTATATGAACAGATTAAGTTTTTACAAAACAGTTCATATTTTGCAATTGGATTATAGTTACTTCTTTCGTCATTTTAACTAAATGTTGTAAGATTTAAATTTGTGCCCTCAATGAAATTATGTTATTACGAGGTAATGAAACGTCATTTCATTGTGTGCGATACGCTGCACGCCCTAGCCTAGCTAGACCTCCACAGGAGGTTATCATTATCACACACAAGCATTGTTTCGCGCCAATATGACAGTGGGATATTAGTAATATTTAAAGTAGGATATTTTATGCACCTTAAAATATCATAGATACTGCACTACACAAGTTAATACTGAGCTGATATGATAACTTATCTACTCACTCAGTTAAGACTGTTCAGTCAGACTAGTACCAGTTACATACTAACATTGGAGAATGGGGTAAATAAGTCCTCCAATATTTTAGACTGAAAAATCCCACTGTAGAATTGCGATACCTATCAATTTTATTATTCTAAAATTAAATACTGTTTTATGACCAGCATGAATGAAACCCTATTTACTTTCACAACCAAAACACTTAATTGTATGCCTCTAACAATAAGCTTTTCTGACGACTCACTCGCGGCTGTTTCCAACCCCGACTAATGCTGTCCAAATATCGCCGCAAAAATAACAACAAGACACCCTATTGCTCGATAAGCAAACGTTATAAGGGTAGTTTTTGAATGATGTTCGAGTTTGCAGGCTGCTAATGTAAAGTGGTACTTGTAATACGAGGTGATAACGTGAAACGTCAACATTTGTATGAAATTCCACCCCGATTTGGTCGGAAATCCGGTGACGACTGATACGGGTATCTGACCGAAGGCAAAAATGACGAGAATGCTTAAGCTGGTTCAAGTAAAACACCTTAGGCTTGGTTGGGTTCATTTTATAACTTTTAAAGTTTCGACTGGGTACGGATTTTGGAAAGTTAGCGCGAGAAACTTCACTACAACAAGCTAGGTACTTAGATCCGAAGACAAATCTGTGATATGGCGAATAAATGCCACCAATAATACCCATTTCCCTGATGCTGGGCAGCAGCAGTAGGTATCAGTATTGGCAAAAGGCCAAAGAAGAGACTTCTCGTAGAGCTTTTGACTGTGTGTGTGGGTACACAGTGAGGAGCCCACCACAGACGCTCAACTTGCCAGAGATGTATAAGATACACTATAAAAAGTATCTATGCGAAATACAAGATACTATTAAAATAAGTACCTACCTAATCCACTTTCATCAAGGATGTTGCGAGAGAACCGAAACGTCGGAAACACTCGGAGAGGTTTAGTAAAATAATGTGTAAGAATCGCGAGTTTAAATATACTAAAAGTATATTAGTAAAATAAAATACTAAGATACCAAAAGCATAAATGTAAATAAAAAATACAAAATACGTTTGAAAAAACCAGCAAAGTGCGTGTCGGGCCACGCGCAGTGAAGCAGTGTACGTACACGCACGCGCCAACTGAATGGTGCGGTTGAGTCGGCCAAATTTTTACTAAAGTTGGCCTTTCCAAGTACACAATAAGTTGGTTGACTATAACTCGGTAACTAGTTATGACTACTTAGCCGTGATAGTGTTATTTTTAACCGACTTCAAAAAAAAGGAGGAGGTTCTCAATTCGGTTTTTTTTTAATTGTTATATGTTTATATGTTTATATGTTTGTTACCTCAGAACCGTTATTGATGAGCCGATTCGTTTTTTTTTGCGTGTAGGTAGGCCGAGTGGAGGAAAAGAGAGGAGGCCTTTGCCCAGCAGTGGGACACCTAAACAGGCTAATAAAAAAAAAGTAATTAGTTCCAGATGGGTCCCATTTTTTTCATAAATTAATTTGGATGATGGGATCTATGAGAAATTGAGGGAACTCTTCAATTATATTAGGCACGCGTGTAGTGATTTTGGTATTTTCTATTTTAACCCGGTAATCATAAATTTGGTGGAGTGGAATTGATGATGAAGACCACAGATGACGTATGGAATTCCTCAAATTTTGTCACAGATTCTGATAAGATTCCGTTGAAATAGCAACTAATGAAGTGCCAAAGGTGATCCTTGTGGAATCGACGGAAGTCCTCAAATATTATCGGGCCATATACAGCGCTGGTTTTTTTCTACTACATTGAAGTTTACTAAATTGAAGTCGGTTAAAACTTTGTGTTTAAAGTAAATTATTATTAAATTTATTGTCTAGACTACAACTGCCACGAATTTTTTCACATTCCCAGTACCAGTAGGTAGTAGCCATTTAGCCAGGGGGACACACAAAAACCCAACAAACACCCATAATATTTTTGAATAAGCTATCCAACGACACATCATACACCATGGGCTTAAAGAGAAAAAAAAACATCGCCACTTTATATGTAGGGGAGGTCCTTAAAACTATTTTTTTTTCTTGTTTTTATTCTACTATTTTGTCGGAGTGATAGATACCCATGCCGAATTACAGCTTTTTAGTACCTAGTATGGGTCAGTGAGCTAAGCCGCAGACGGACAGACGGAACCCTATAAAAAGTATTTCCGATATAAGATACAAATATTATATTATTTGTATCTTATGTTGTACCTATCTGTATTCCAGATACATACCTATCTTAGACAAGTCGCATATCTGTAACGGTGCAGAAATAAATAGAAACCTATTTGCACAATCCACCTGATCTTGTAGCTGAAAAGAGAACTACACCGACTAGTCTAACTTCTGACGATTTATGATGACGACCGACTACTACAACGACGACGACTACGTACGACTAAGGTTTCACTCATGTTGTCTACGTATTTATATTTATATTTACATATTCACCTTTCCAAGTAACTATAAACTTAAAGAGAAATCTACTGAAAATAATATTCATCATCATAAGTCCAAGATGTCAACTCGAAAGTTCTCTGTTACGAAAATGGCGTCGACTGAAAGCGCAATAAACTGTAATTAAAGAAGTCAATTGCTGAAATAATTCTAATAAATAATTCAAAGTCGATATATCCTAACCTATAAAATATTATTACAATAGGTAGGTACCTTTCTGAGACCGTATCCCCAAAGTAATTTCATCATGCTCCATTAAGCTTTTTTATGTCCTCCCCTTGACGAATTGTTAAAGGAAATTTAACGTTCGTCTGTCGTAAACATTCTTCTTAACGTTTCTTTGTGTTATGTCATGTCTTGGGGGAGCTCTGTCGATGTTAACACGATTAGAAAAGGGCGGCTAAGAGGGCCGATTGGTTTATACATTTTATGTGAAGCCGTCCGTGGTATGGCTACAATGGTTATACCGTGTATGTATATAACTAGATCATTAATGCTACTGCTTTATTTGAGTTCCCATTTTGTTTAGTTAGCGGATACCGTTTAGATAATAAATAATAATAAGTATTAGGGGACAAAACTCTTACTCAAATTGAACAAGCTCCAAAGTAAACGCTATAATGCTTGTTTTATGGGTATATCGATTATTTTAGGCTGCTAGACCGTTATATTATATAATAGGCAGTTACCAAACCACTAGGTTAAATGGAACGTCAAAAAATGATAAAATCACTATTGAATTTTTATTCGAATACATAATGCACGTTGCTATGCCACAACATGAAAAAAAAAGGTACAGTAGTTTTGATCACGTCTCGTAAATATTGGCTTAAGATCAGCATGATTAGTTAAGCCGGATTCGACCAAACAAGAATATTGTACGGAATAATCTTGGGATTCCCAATTTCCCACTGAAGCTGTGCTGATTCAATCAAACAAGAATAGAGTTTCTGCAATTATAACGTTCATAAACGCGGTCTCATTCAACCGATATGTGAATCGTTTTAGTTAATACATTGGCGTTACCGCGTAGCCAAGTGCAGTGCGAGTTTAACGTAGGTAATATACCTACGTAATAAACAAATAGTGCTGGAATGATACAGTTAGTTGCAACCTGGTCTAAATGTACCCAAGCCCATTGGATATAATGGACAATGTCCGTCAGAATGGATTAGTAAATGTTGATAGACGTAAAATAGCTGATAAAGGACAAAACAGAACTTTCTCTCCATAAGTACCTACTACTGTGCTTGTATTAGAACATCAGGTCGACAACGCAACGCATTGTACGTACGTCAGGTAGACTTTTTTGTATGAGAATATGACAGCTGAGTTGTCGTAAGTAACGTGATCTCTGAACCCTAAAAATCATCAAAAACACTGACTATCCTAAGTATTAAATGATCTGAAATCTATAACATCAATCCCATTAGGTCAGCCCCCTGATCGAATCTAAATCGAAGATAACATGATTAGGGCAGAACCTTAATAGATCGGGGGGTCGCCGTCCACGGATCTAGGGGAGATGGTTTAAAAATTACGATTCTGCACATTTCTCCTGGCCCCCTATTACAAAAAGCATAATATAGACTCCTACATTGAATTAAAAAACCTGGCTGTTTTAAAGAAACAAACAAGGTGACTAGACATTTTGTAATTTTCTTATCTAAGATATTCATGAGATTTTTATTACATTTAATGCAGATTAGTTATAAACTTATGAACTTTGTAAATACATGTTTCACCGCTCTTTTGTTTCCATGGTTAAATGTGGTGGCTACACGAGAAGATTTACTGACCTGCTTAAAAAGAGTAGTAATTTGTCTCTTCTTTATTATGCCAATGCGATATTACCAAACTGGCTATTAAGCCATATTTCTTGCAAGCCAAAGGTAGTCTGGATGAGATTAGCGCAGGTACCTAATTAATGTTTTTTTTGTATTAAAGCTTTTGAAATTCCATAGCGCAAACGTAAATCCATAAAGTACATACTATAAGTATTTCTATTGTTCCAAGCGATCTGATTTTTCGTAGGTCGATTCGCGAGAGCATCAGGCGCGGAAAATATATGAAACTGTCAAGGCCTCTACAAACCGAACGCGAAAGAGATAGAGATACCGCCGGACCGCGCCGCGCACGATTCGCGTTCGATGTGTGGAGGCCTTTATTAATTTCATAGAAATTACGCGCCAGCTGATGTGAATCGACCAGTATATCTCAGATGACGTGAGTATGACAATAGGGGTGTAGACACTGGAGGGCTGAACTGCTGCCCACTACCACAGTGAACTTATTCGTAGCAAAAAAGTATACAAATTATACACAGACTATACTCGTAAAGTAAACAAAAAGAAACTTCGAAACCCTATTGCGTTGCATTTTTTTTCCGTCGCGGATGAAATTCTGTCGCGTGTGGCCGACTCATCGGATCATCCTTTTACCCCGTTGAATAAATGAACAGATTGTATAAGTACATACTTACTTATAATATATACACATATCAAGTAGAAGTTAGATAAAACAGTTATACATACTTAATTAAACCTATGGACAAAGAACCAAAAGGTGGTAAAACGAAAGCATTTGTTTCACATCAGCCACGGTTCACCGGGGAATTGTCAAGGTCGTCACTTAGCACGGTCAAATCACGCGTCATCGCGTCAGTACCATAACTTCTGGCCCCGTATCATGGTCGGCCTCATCACGCGATAAGTGACAAGATAAGAGCGTCGTCTCGTTCTATCGAACGGTGTGAGCCAGTGCCGGACGCTCTATCTTGTCACTTATCGTGTGATAAGGCCGACCAGGATACGGGGTCTGATTAAACCTGATATGGCGTAGGTACCTAAGACGGAATCAGGCACGCGTTTAAAGCTAGACAAGAAGCTAAATAATAGCGATCGCTCTATCTCTTACTTATCGGGAGTTGGGACCCGAATTTGATGGACAATTAAAGAAATCGCCCCGACTACATGAACTCAAAATTCCTGTCTCTCCAGCGTCCGCTCAGATTCCTGGGTGGTGGCGCAGGAGCTGGAGTCAATGCGGTAGGTACCCATGGAATCACTATATGCAAGAGTCAGCATTGTAAGTGTATTATTTTAAAGCAGTCAAGATACTCTTGATGCTTCAACTGTGCAACAGGTGAACTCAACACCTCACACCAATTCGAATTGACTTCTTACCAACCGATTATAACTCTTATTTCAACGTCTTAACGACTAATACCTAGCTCCGCTGGTACGTCGCGAAGGCATGGAAAATGTGGATGATGTAATGTTGTTTAGTGCCTCAACTAAGCCGCGGGCGCTAACTCATTGTTCCTTTGTTAGTATTTTAAGAGATTGTCTCAGTTTCCGGGTTTGTTGTCTTAAGACGTGATCTGTAACATTTTGGATAGTTTTTGGGTTTATTCTGTAGTAACTGTTGCTGACAAAGCTGCAATTTGGGCTGATTCCGAAACCATCGATGTTGCAGCCCTATGTCTAAGGCACTGGTCCCACCGCCGGCTAGTAAGCTAGAAAAGTTGGGCGAGTAACGGTTCATTGCGTGCTGACCAGGCACAGTGTGATCAATCGACCTTTACATTGCGGATCTGTAAAGGTCGATTGATCACACTGTGCCTGGTCAGCACGCAATGAACCGTTACTCGCCCAACTTTTCTAGCTTACTAGCCGGCGGTGGGACCAGTGCCTTATGCTACTAAGTATTGCACATACGGGTTAGGAACAAATTCTTGGCCAGCTTAACTCGCTCAATTAAATTTTCTATTAAAGTTTTCCATTGTGACACGAAAATTAACTATGGATAATTTTTGCGTCACTACTGAACTTTGTGTACATTTTCAGTTTGTATGGCTAACTACCGACTAACCAGGATAACTGCCGTTGCCAGAATGCTTCGTCGTTTTTATTTATAACCAAGGCCAGACATATTTGAGGAGATATATTTTATTATATTATAGAAGAGGGAACAAATCCCCACTTTAGTGTGTCTATTTTTCAAAATCAATATGCCAGACAGAAGTGGGGATATGCGTCCTTCTGTCAAATATGGCGGATGGAATACTAGCCCATCAGGTTTCCTTTCTAGCCACATATTGAACTCAATGTTCCTGGCCGGGACTCAATTTTCAATAACCATCTTATCTATTTATATGTTATATTAAATATTCTGTTTCATAGACTTTCATAACAAAACTACTCTTACTCGTATCTTTGCCGACGAAAATGTGTATTGTAACTTAGACTTTCGTATTTATATAGTATAGAAATAATCATAAAAAACACGAATAATTAAGTAAGATGTTTTAGGAATTGACAACAATAACATGTTGCATCTATCTGAGCGAATTAACGCTGGCGCGTTCTCGGATCGAAGTCACCAGTGGGCGGCAATTAATGATGCTTGCCTAAAACCAGAAGCATTAAGTCAACTAAAAGACTGGTAAGTGAGTAAGCACCTACACGGTACCTAACATAATATATTAGACTCCTATTTTATGTTAATATGGGCGAAGTGACAGACATCTCTTTGACTTTACAATCGCATTTCAATATGTTTAGGTGGTGTAGGATATTGTTTCATGCGATTAGACACATTAATTAAATATATAGCTGGACGCAAGCAGAGGCGAGCGCGCAACTGGGATCGGAAGCGACGAATATATATAAACAGACTTGCAGATGCCTCTTTCACCAAATCTAGTGTTCGTACTCAATTCATTTAACGTCAAGTCCAATTCAACAATCCTACTAATATTATAAATGCGCAAGTTTAGATGTTTGGATGTTTGGATGTTTGTTACTCAATCACGCTTAAACGGCTGAACCGATTTGAATGAAATTTTGCACGAAGATAGTTTATACACTGGATTAAAGTATAGGATAGTTTTTATCCCGGGTCCACGCGGACGAAGTAAGCTAGTAATTTATATAGACAAATTACCAAATATTTCATCCGGATGGGAAAACCGATAGCCTGGAGAGCAATAGTGCAAAGCGAGGACCTTGTAGTCACCACTGTCAGTTCTGAGTCGTGATGAGTCAGGATGCAACGAAGAAGAAGAACTGAACCGAACTTCTGAACGTCAGCAGAGCTGTGTTTCCAGCATCCATGAGACCATATATTTTGAAAAATCTACATAGTATATGCACGTGAGCTCTTATAATTATTGACCACAGGGCTGTTATTCGCTAAGCGTTAAAGCGGCTCACCCCGCCCCGGTCGCCCGTCACGAAACTACACCTCTACCTACGCTTGGTTACTACGCATCGCGGTGTCAAGATATATTGGTGGGTGAGCGTTGAGGTGAGCTTAAAACAAGTTACAGAATAGGGGGGCTGGAGATAGGAATGTGTGTGTTCACCCGTACACAGTGTATAAAACAAAATTCGTCTCTCCTGTGGTCAATAATTAAGAGCTCACGTGCATACAAATAATGTTTTTATTGAATAGTAATATATGGTTATATAGAAGAGGAGACGCCGTTTATGCGGATTAAGCTTTAGGAGTCGAAACAAATAAAATTAGACTTCGTAGCCCTTAACTTTGATAATGTCCACGGGAAAGACGCGAACCTAAATCTATGTACCTATGACCCATAATGACCACGAAATAGCTCAGTAAAATAAACCGTAAAACGTGTTCGGAATTCGCTGATTTTGAAAACTTTGTGTATTCGCGACCGTGTCGTTGTATTACTACTTATATCGTTTCCGTTACCTTTATTGGGAGTTAACGATAACACGTTACGTTTATAATATTTGTGCAGACTTTATACCACTTTAAGACTTTTAGACTCGGTAATAATGATACTTTGACACTCACACGAAAGTTTCCACAACAAAGCGATTGCGCAAAACCTTCAATTAAGTTGATTTCAAGCATTATTCCAATTCGAATTCCTATTAAACTTTAAGCAATCCGAACTCCCTAAACACTCGTAACGTAAAATAGAAGGCTCTCTTTAATATCCCGCTGGACCGCACAGGGTGCAACTAATAGCCTGAAAACTGCCTCCACAGCTCGATTTCCTGCAGTTTTCATATTGACCCAATTCAAAGCGTAGTCTTATCGTATTGGCGGCTCCAAATGATGCAGAAACCAGAAGGGCTATCTATGTCTCTCACATCCGATCACAGCAATGACATTTCAATATGGTTCGCGTGCTCACTTCTATACGCTCGTACTAACGTTACACAAAGCACGCGAAACAGATTCAAATGCCATTAGGATGTGAAGAAGATGAACCAAATGAGGGCCAGGCTGTTCCAGTTTCCAGGCAGCCCGGGATGCACTGCCTGCATGAAACGAGTCGGCGACCTCCGTACTGCACGAGAGAATGCCCTCGCTGCAACGACATCGGATGGCGGCGAGTGGACGATGTACATTGACGTTCGTGTTTACTAAGTTAGGTACTGTCTCAGCCACGGTCACTTGGATGTATGTTACTTTAGCTGTTATTCTAAGAATTTGTACACAGGGCTAACCCTTAAACCACTGAAGGTACCTAAACACCAAACACCGAGGTAATGTACCTAATACCAAAAGTTCCTTACCTACTAATTTATTGTCTACCGATCACCAAAAATTTAACACTGAGATGTTAGTAGTACTAAGTAGAGGTATCGGAGGATCATACTAAATCTCATTCTTGTCAATTACTTATGTGTTTTTAGGTTGCATAGATAGGCTGGTGGTAATTATGGGTTGCCACTTAACACAGGTGCCATTACGTTTTGCACAGACACATATATGTTGAAATGGTCATCCGCAACGGATTCAGTTTCTTAGCTGCATAATCCAAGTTAGCATTAAATGTAAATCAAATCTAAGCAATCTGCGCGGCTCCCGTGGTACGGAGGCTCGCCCCTCCCGCCCTCTCCAAAGAGGGCGGCCCTCAGTCCTCTCGCCTGCTCCGCGCCGACATCACGCGCCGCGTACAGTGACACTATCGTATCAAAAAACGTGCTGTGTTGCATTTTATTATCACATAAAAACAATCGGATTTTCATTCCTGTAAGTCATTATACCGTAAGTCATTTTATTTGTAACGTTTTGTGTACTGTGAGAGTCGATAGGTGAATGAATCGCGACAACAGGGTTTGAACGGAGATGAAGTTGTGTTTTTCAATTGAAACACCTGTTTTGTCTCGGAAACGTGACTGCCATGTCTGATTCTATCGTTTTACGCATTTTATGGCATACAGTCACCTTATTTATCCAATTACTAGGGTATTTATTAGGGTTACAATAAGACATACATAAGTACTTGATGTTTCCACATAAAATGTAACATTGTTAACTCCGTTGGCAATCCTTAAATAAATAAATAAATAATTAAAACGAGGAACCAACGACGAGGGTCCTTGTAAATTGCGGTGTTGAGATCGAGATATTAAAAGTGGCTTTATTTTGCATTTGCCGATTTGGCTATCCACAGTTGCCTAAAATGCAGGCTGCTGTAAGTACCTATATGGTGCGCACTGGAGCCTCATAAACATAGTCATATACCTAGCTTCTTTCCTCTTATCCCTTTACCACAATAATGGCAAACATAAGCTTATTACGTCTGCTGGTTAACGAACGCCATAGCTATTAGATGCTTTGTGCAGGTGTTTCGTTGACAATTCTTTAAATTATACGGAAACTCACTGTGTCGGCACTGTCGGCAGCCTATGTGAACATACCGCAGAACACCATACTTACTACATAATAAAATAATAATTAGAAGCCGGTTAGGTATACCTAATCTACTTCACCTATGTAAATACATGCATTAAGATATCTCTTAAAATGTGTGATCCCATTTTCATAATTTTCATCAACCGGGGTTTATACAAATAACGCTTGTACAAATTAGCAGGAAAAATATGAATAAAAAAACATTATAATGAAAATCTACTTAATTTAATGTTGCTGGCAA
This sequence comes from Epinotia bilunana, assembly GCA_947049275.1. Classification (NCBI taxonomy): domain Eukaryota; kingdom Metazoa; phylum Arthropoda; class Insecta; order Lepidoptera; family Tortricidae; genus Epinotia; species Epinotia bilunana. The sequence goes on along the minus strand of OX346259.1, from coordinate 12,331,997 downwards.
GGTAAACAACATTTTCCCTAAAACAAAAGCACTTACCCGAGTTACCCGGCGTAAGGATGTGTTGTCGTAAAACCCGTTTGGAGTTTTCTTCATTAAAATGGTACACTGCACTGTAAAATGTAGGTCTACTTCTTTTAGTAAAATTAAAACTAAACAACATTTCAAACGAAAGACTTAAAGGATACCAGTAACCCGGATATTAATTAAAGGTTCAGCGGCCTTTATGGAGATTAAAAAGGGTTTTGGACCAAGTGAGAGCATTAATATTAAATACCTACCAATATCATTGGGATCTCATCCCACGTGACGTTGAGCTATTCCCTATTCTATAGTATGCACTGGTAAATAGAATAACTGTCTGAACGTCCGTGCTTGCTTTTCTCCTCGGGCAGGGCAGCCGGTACGCCGTTAAATGAAAATTGATTGTCGTCTCAGGTGATGCCACCCATCAAAGAAAATCGTATGCGTTAGTCCTTCCCTTTGGATAGGTACCTAGATATATAAAAAGTTTTAACTTCAATGATCGGAACATAATTTACATGTATATATGTAAATAAATAACTATATTTATTATCTACATGACAGACGCCTATTTCTTGTGCCTGATTTTGACTGAGTTTGATTCATTTAAGAATGTGAACTTCACAGTCACGAAATATCAAAGCAGTGGTTATTAAACAATACAGTCTAACGCCCCTGACATTACGGTCGTGTTCACACTAACAGTGTCCGGTATATAGTTGATGATAGCATCAAAAACTAGAGGCAACAGTTCGGAAAGCTCTCAAGGCAATCCTTTCTCTCGTGACCTATTTGCTTGAAAACAAGGTTCGATTCGATTCCTGTGCTATAGGCAGTTTGAATAAGGTCAGGTAAAATTAAATTAACAAGCGGGAAGAGGGACGGTCGGTGCGGGTCGGTATGTCATTTCGCGATGTCAATAAGTAAGTACCTATAGGTTAAGTTCTACGGTTTCCATAAGCGTATAGCCAATGTCTTAAGAACATTCCCTGAAGTGTCAAAATATTTTTTGTACCAAACAAGGTACTTAAGCATCAACCTAACTACAACAACAAACTACTACCTACTATGTAAACAATACAGGCAACTATTTATATTAATCTAATATTTTAAATAATTTGTTTAGATAAAGTTGGGTAGGTTAGACGATAGGTACTTAAAAACCTGTTACACACAGAAATATATCAAGATAGAAGGAATAAGTGTATGTACTTCGCGTGGCGAAAAGATGGCACGGTGGCAACATTGCTCTCCGCGAACTTCAGTCTGCTCCCGACCGCGGTCTGCGTGCGACGTCAAATTTTAAAAACAAAATGGTTGTTTGCTCAATAATTCGTTGCTCAAACACTTCCAATAAAGGTGGAGCTGTTAATCGAGGTGTTTCCTTTCATTGGTAAGTACAATTTGTCCTTAAATATCTGTTATTAATTAAAAACGATTTATTTCATTATATTCATCAAAACAGTAGCGGGCGATTGTGTGCCAACGCCAGTTTTCCATTACGGCTTTAATTTGACGAGCTAGACTTGGTGTGCGTTCAAAACCAGCGATGTAAAAATAAGCTATTCAAACTGTCGAGTCATGTTCAAGATAGATTTCTCATTTTTTCTGTCGAAAGTAAGAATAGTGCTGTACACTGCGATTTTCTTATTCGATTATTATAATCGTTTTTGAAAACAGAGGAAATGATAATTACGTTCTTATATTATTATGCAGCTATATAATGTACGTAGTGCAAAGCAAATATTATTAACAAACAGGTTATGGCTACTTGTATATTGCAATTTTATTTCAGTTTTCCGAATGATCCTGAAATGAAAAATAAATGGATTGAAGCAACGGTCGTAAAAAATGGTTTCCTACATTTTTGGTTTCCATATTTAGAGGACTTATGATATAGCTCGGCCAGTGATTGAAATGTAGCGTCCGTGAGCAAGAACGTAAGCAATCCATTCAGAAATTTGTTCAGGTTGCTTAGAGACTGAACATACTAAACGTCTCGACAAGTTCTTTCCTTCTATAATGTAAAAAAACTAAGCCCTTTTTATTTTTACTATTTTTCATTTCCTCTGTTGAATCTAATTATCATTTCCTCTGTCGGTTCTTATCGATACAAAATAAACCTACTAGTTATTGCAACTGCCGCGTGCTAATCGATGTTGCGCGGCTTATGTTTCCCGTCACTAAATTACGCTCGTGACGTCAAAGTACCTACGCAAAATGTTACACGCTCGGTTCCCATACTATCGACGAGCTCTTTCCTTCTATCTTGATATAGTTCTGTGCTGTTACATCATAAAACAGCTTTTTAGAGCTCGAGAATTTTCTAGCCATCGAATTAACGAATCCAATTTTAATCAAAGTGAATTTATTTCTTATATTAAATGGGGTAGTCGTTATTAAATACGGATAAAGATCATGAAATGTCGATTTTCGTGGAGTAGTAATGCTGAATAAAATTACCGTTATATATTCTGCCTTTTTTGCCTTTCTGCTTTAGTTTTATTGAAGTTTCCGTGTCGTTCTATTGAACGGTGCCAGCCAGTGACGGACGCTCTATCTTGTCACTTAGGTATCGTGTGATAAGGCCGTCCATGCTACGGGGTCAGGAATGAATTTTAAGTCGTCCTAGCATGGTAATCGATAGATAAAAGAACAATAAAGTAGTAATTTATCTAGATTTAGCATGATAAATAAGTATTATACTGTTTAACGATATGCCTAGAATCGCATACTGTGTCGCGTGTGAGGTTGTACCTACATCGACAACTCTGTTAACAGATTTTGAACATTTATAAACCTTAATGCAACAAAATAAGGTTCATTGGTGGATACCCTAGCCTAGCATGTCTTAGTTTGTACATTGTACAAAGGCACCTTCCGTTATTCTTATCAAGTTCTTATCACCTTGAAGCTCGGTAACACGTTGTATCATCTTAAGGTAAAATATACTTATATCCTGGAGCTCAATGACAACTTGATACGTGATCAAAATAATAATTGTTTAGGTATGACATGACGTTCGCAAAATAAGCCAGTTTATGAGAATATATAAATGTATTCACTAATTTGGAGATTTACGTTTACTTTCGTTTCTTTATATCAGCATTTAATTTCCGGGAGTTGAAGAGATTTTATACTTTAGGTAGGAACTTTATGCATCACGTAAGTATATGGGATTTTCCCAGCAGGTGATTATTAGTTAATTATAAATAGACCTAGACCCAAACTAAGCAAAGCTAGTACTTTGGGTACTAGACGACGATAAACATAATTATATAGATAAATAAATACTTAAATACATAGAAAACATCCATAACTCAGGCACAAATATTCGTGCTCATCACACAAATAAATGCCCTTACCGGGATTCGAACTCGGGCTCTCTTGCTTCGTAGGCAGGGTCGCTACCAAACCAACTAGGCTAAAACTAAAACGGTTGTCATACCACTTAAAGGCCAGGGGTAGCCTTTTCATTTTTTTCATCTTCTAAACGGATAAGGCATTCCTAGAAACTAGAAACAGCCATGATTTTCACAGTCCTAATATTATAAGGATTTACCGAATCGTAAATCGTTATAATTAAAATGTCAATATGCGATCATCATCTTATGAGTAGCAAATTGTGTGATAAATACTTAGGTGCTCTATATACACCGCGAAGACTGTTTAAAGAGCTCACAGACTACGCCATGTCAGTAACCCTAAAGTGCCCCAAGCCTTTTGCGTGCAATGAAATGCAGCGATGCAGGTTCGTGCAAACACGAGGCGCCCTTTGTTTGACAATTAGTTCGTTGAGTGTCGCTAACGCTCATGGTAATCAGGCCCGTTTGGCTAGTTCTCGATCAAACGTGTTCTGAGGATTATTGGCTAATTTATATTTGACAATCTCGCGTCCATGTATCACTTAACTTGAGCTCAGGACTGGTTTTGCGACTCTTACCTCTCTTATCGACAGCTCTTATCAGGTGAACTAGTATAAAAGGTATTAGTACTAGTACTTCTCATTCTTGAATCTCATTCTTCGTTCATTCTCTTCTTCGTTGTCTCTCATTTGTATTAACCACGAGATTCATAACAACTATTGTAATCATAGGCCAGAGTGACATTGGTTGACCTTAGGCCTATTGTCAATATACAAATTAACTGATTATTGTTAACTTTCATTTGATATCGAGATATCATACATAACACCAATATTGTGCTATAATACATCAATCGAAGAGACGTAGGTAGTCTGGTTTAAAAAACATACCTATGTATACGCGCATTTGTTACTATTAGGTATTATGCGTTGTTCTTTTTTGAAAAGTAATCCATTGTCAAACTATACACAGCGAAAAAAGATAAAAGGAAAACTAGTCATGAATGTGAGAGTACACGTATAATATACGACATATAATACCTATATGTATTTTTTTAAACAAAAGAGCGTATTCAGCCTCAACTAGTTAAGTACACAAGTCGTGAATCATGGGGGAGGTAGCCTCTATACGTACCTATATAGTCCGAAGTTTCCCCACCAATTTGTAAAACTGTCCGCGGAAAATCCTACAAAAATCCGTCCTCCATAACACACGACGGCCCTTCCCTCTGAAATGACGCATGGTCTGCATCGCCGGTTGAAACTAATTTTCCGCTCTTAACTCCGTCTAGCCTTTTCAGCCGAGTTTGAATTCAAAATTGGAATTCTTCATGTACAAATGTTATACTTATAATAACCGACGGTATAGATAGATACCTAGTCCTGTACTTGTACCTATCTGCTGTTTACTCATTTTCTTCTGGAGGTGTAGTTAATACATAACATAAGTTATTAAGTATACACACGATTTATAGGTTAGGTGAGACGAATTCTCATTCTGCTACACCTTTTTCGAAATAATAGGAACCTATACAAATTTTGCCCATTTTCTATCGCCCACTAGACACTACACACACCATCACTATCACAATTGCTCTACATCGTACTTTCGAAGTTTAGACACTTTTTCCAACAACTTTAGCTTAGTCGAAGTTTAGAGACATTTGTCAACAACTTTAGATTAGTCGAAGTTTAGAAACATTTGCCAACAACTGTAGCTCAGTCGAATTTTAGAGACATTAGCCAACCACTTTAGCTTAGTCGAAGTTATAGACATTTGCCAACAACGATAGCATAGTTTTACTTAACATTTTTTTTTGTAGTACCTAGTTTTGAGGATAACAATACAATCGACGCGGTCATCTGAATCAATTCGCAAGTCCCATTGCGGTATCGGTAAGAGCACGGCTGGGACCGGTTTCGCTTGCGCCAGACAATGCGAGCGAATGTCTGCGATTCTCTGGCGGAGAAACTGTAACGAATGTAACTAACATTACTTAAGTTAATGCTCGATATTAGGCTAGTGAGGAAGCGTTCTTTTTTATCGTCTGGTTATATACATGACTAAAGTAAGACTGAGACCTTTCGCCAATCCATACTTCCATATTAATATTAAAAATGTGAAAGTAACTCGTCTGTTATGTTTTCACGTTTAAACTACTGATAACTGATTTAGATTAAATTTGGTATAGAGATCGTTTGAGACCGTAGACCTTTCCGCGGTCTATGTCCTATGTCCTTACATAGGATAGTTTTTATCCCAGAAAACCTTATCGTATTTTGCACACATAAGTGTTATATTCTCGCTTTAATCACGATTGTTTACTTGTCCCTTAATCACATTTTCAAGCAAAGCAATATCAACATCATATGCAATGCAATATGTTAGCTTATGATGTCATAACAAATAAAGACCTCTAGATATCCTTTTTCTTACAACCCACTTCAAATAGTCCCTAATATTCTTATCGATGTCGATGGCATATAGAACAACAGTTCGTGAGATAAGATTGCATCTTCTGTGTATCGAGATTCTTTCATAGTGAATCATCATAGATTGAAGATATTTTGTCTTGATAAGGCTCCGTAATGCCTCATCATCATATCAGCCGAAAGACGTCCACTGCTGGACATAGGCGTCCCCCAAAGAGTGCCACAACGACCGGTCCTGCGCCACCCACATCCATCCAGGTCATCAGTCCACCCATCACGCTGCGCGAATGTGGTCGCCACTCGAGAACCTTTCCGCCCCAACGGTCAACGGTTCTACGTGCAATCGTAATGCCCGTGTGATGATTATTATGTTTATTATGAATGCACCCCAAAATTGCAATTGGTATTACGCATTATACACTGACTGAATAACAAAAACTGTGGCTGTGTTCCTAAATGCTATGGATAGGTACTTGGGGTTTTTTGGCTTTTGAAAAATATATGCGAATAGCAGTCCCGAGATTATTTAAGCCTGTGTTAAAATTAAGGCGGTGCATTGGAAATTATCGCATGCTTTGAAACGCCGTTCTGACTAGATTAAGAAACAATAAGGTCTGATTTTCAGATATATGATTCTTGACTATATGATTGTTTATCTGATTTGATCGATACATGATTGCTTAAAATTTCCTCGATAGAAAAAAAATCGGTAGTTGGGTCTGCATTTTCCTTTTTTTACTCGGCCTACTCAAACGATAGATTCTAAAATCTCACTTGATGAATTTAAATAAAACTTCACTAAGTTAGGTATTTATCGATATTTGTCCAACAAAACCATTCCCGAAGAGTGTTACATCTCTTTTTCTCGTGCGCGGAAGGCATATACGTATCTTTGTCTAGGAGGCGTGTTCAACTCAAATCAAGGCAACCCCTTTATTACAAGAACCTACATGTGAGACACAGCTTTGCTCGGCGTCGTGTCTGATTAAGGCTGGCTAGATTTTTGAGATACTCGTACCTATCATTTAAACTAGCAAATTAATGAATATAAAAATCGTAAAGGATTGACATGCAAATCAGATAAATAAATAGATTGAATTTGCCTTTGAAACATTAATGCATCGCTGTCAATCTCATATCTCATCTCTGTCACCTTCATTCTGTTTGTATTGTATACCTGCTCGCAAGTTAACCTGTTCTACTCTTAAAGAAAGGAAGTTAAAGTTTTTGTTCTGAGTCCCTCTGCAATCAAGAGCATCATATTATGTCATGATCCATATTGGGCAGATGCTATGTTAGTTATAAAAGGATCGTGTTATGTTTCTGCTCCCACGCCGCCTTCGCAATGCAATTGCCTTGTTTGATCCACAAACATGGACGACGGCGGACATGGGTTTATAACTGACTTTGGTCTTTGATTTTGTATAGTATTGCATAATCAGATAATCACAAAAATTGTGATTTCATAAATGCTTGGAAACGCAAATTATAAGGCAGATAATATACTCTATAGAAAACTGGTTTCAGAATATGATTATTTTTTAATATTGCACCCTTCTCATCATCATATCAGCCAAAAGACGTCCACTACTAGATATAGACCTCCCCCAAAGAGTGCCACAATAACTGGCCCTGCACCCTGCTGATTGCACCGTTAGTAATACGAAATAACAACGCGGTTGGGTAAGAATTTGTGGTCAGAATAGTTTTTGTAAACTTTTCAAGATGCCTATTTTTACCTAAACAAATAATTATTATGACACAATTACAATTTAGAAATATTTTGTACGTTTTCAACGGTCACATTATCAACAGAGGCTATATATTACATACAACACAAAGCATTAAATACCCAAATACGGAAGAGAAATTGTTACTTTATCTCAAAATCGAAACAATACGCACAAAACAAGGACATGATTGCACCAACATTACAAACATAATAGTGCAGTCAAACTTGGCTCTAAGTCAAAGTTGCTGAACTCGTATTAAAAATATGTATCAGTTAGGTATCTGAGTTTCAGATTTGTCCGGCCGTAAGCCCAAAATGGTAAAGCTTGGTTTATGTCTTGGTGCAGTTTTAGTGTATGTATTGTATAGTATAGTGTGTGTTGCAGAGAGTGGAACCGGTTGGCGAGGCACCGTCACCGGGTAACTTGCATTGCAAACTCCTTGTTATACGTTTAGGTTTTGTTGGTTTCAAAATGGAAGCGCTCACGAAAACGTGTTCAATGGGAGGTTATAGTTTTTGATCTATGTACGTAATATATAATTTCAACTGAGGCAGCAATTATGTACCTACCTATACGTACGTCAATCAGAGAAAATAAATGTAGTTTTGGTATACTTGCTATGCGTTTGCGTGCGTATTATGTAAAAAAACAACTATAGTTTCATTGTTATTACACAACACGCAACCCTTTTACTTTTAACATCAAATTATAGTCTTAACCATCTTAACTGAGAGATCCTGTCTATTTATATTCTCACACATTTACCGGTTTTTTTTTTTTACAGTTATAGTTAACTTGATTGACTAAAGATTGATTGATTGAATAAATAACAATTTGAGTCTGAGTACACAATTACACACTAAAGCAATGAAATGGCTACTTTTCACAATGAGTCACCCGATGACACGATCACGATGACGATAAACCGGCGCATGCACATAGCTCTATACCATAGACTATAGTATGGTATGAGTCCATAGACTGCAGGTTCCGAGCCCGGTGACTCATTCATTCGCAATCAGGTTTCAATCGCTTTTTACTTATCTCATTTGTGAGGCAACTAACTGTAGAGCTAGCATGCCGCGTTTATCAATGCCCTTTCTTGCCTCGACTTAGGTGCCATTACGCAAGTGGCTTGAAGTAAAACATGTTCGTTGGTAAGCGGGAACTTAATTTGGTTACTGCACAAACTGACCCAATATCGTATTAACATCAATGGTGTCTTCTTCTCGCACTTGAGGTTCGTTATAACGATATTGTTTTGTTTGCCGAAACCCTGGATGATCTCCAAAGCATGATCCATGATCTTTACCATGCTTCATTACAAGTAGGTCTCAGTATAAATATGTCCAAGACTAAAGTTATGGTGAACGTCTCCGGTAACTCGAATTCAACCATAACGACAGGAAACGATAAGCTGGAGTCGGTTGACCAATATGTATATCTTTGGAAATATTATATCCTTTGACAAAGAGCATCAACATAAAGAGATCTCCAGGAGAATCCAGGTGGGTTGGGCGGCAGCTAATAAACTGCAGGATGACATCCTTAAGTCCACCGAAGTTCCAGAATGCCTGAAGACTCGCCTCTTTAACCTGCAATGTGTCCTGCCCACCATGACGCACGGTGCCGAGACATGGACGCTAACAAGTGAGGCTGTGCACAAATTACGAATAGCACAGAGAGCCATGGAGCGCGCCATGCTCGGTATTAAACTACAAGAGCGAGTGAGAGGAATGTCGAGATCCGACGTCGCATTAAGGTGCGCGATGTTGTAGATACCATTACCAAACTCAAGTGGAGTTGGGCAGGTCGCCTTGCCAGGCAGAATGATGGTAGGTGGACCAAAAAGGTGTCAGATTGGTAGCCACTTCTAGGTAAAAGGAGCGTCGGCCGCCCACCAGCTCTATGTACATGTAAAGTGATTGCCAAGACTCCCTAGCTCATATATAGCTTTCAGCGTTAAAAAGATATCAGATCATAAGTAGCGCCAAGCTTCCTATCCTACACAGCATAACTCTACCACCAGCCACGCTCTACAAATTCTATATCTTGGCTTAAAAGTATAGACACGTGTGAGAGTCTATGCGGCGACCGGGATGTGTCCAACAAAGCTATACTTTTTAGCCAAGATGTAGAATTTGTAGAGCGTGGCTGGTAGAGTTAAGCCATGTGGAGTAGAAATGTTTATCGCTTTAAATTTATAAAAATCGTTCGCCGCATAGACTCTAACGCGTGCATACAGTATGAATTTATAATAAGATATTAATAAACGACGGGTCTATACTTTTTAGCCAAGATGTAGAATTTGTAGAGCGTGGCTGGTAGTGGTAGAGTTACGCTGTGTAGGATAGGAAGCTTGGCGCTACTTATGATCTGATATCTTTTTAACGCTGAAAGCTATTTATGAGCTAGGGAGTCTTGGTAATCACTTTACATGTAATGTTTTTGGTGGGATAAGATGTACAGCACAGTGTATTCGGCCCACATGCAGGTCTCGAGTTTCATTACATAGGTGCATAAATAATCAATTACAGAAAGTCAACATTACACAACATAAAATAAAACAATTTAAAATAAATAAATAAATATTTTGGGGACAATCTTACACAAATCGACCTAGTCCCAAACTAAGCAAAGCTTGTACTATGGGAACTAGACCACGATATAAATACTTATATAGATAAATAGATACTTAAATACATAGGAAACATCCATGACTCAGGAACATGTATTCCTGCTCATCACACAAATAAATGCCCTTACCGGGATTCGAACCCGGGACCTCCGGCTCCGTAGGCAGGGTCACTACCAACTAGGCTACAGAGGTCGTAATAATACTTAACATAATATCCTATTTCTATCAAAGAACCTTCAATTTATGTTTAAAGATGTCCTTGTTTTAATCTTATGTCATATTTGTATATTTCAATACACATGTTATAAATATTTCACCTATAGATGTACTTCTTGCATGATGGTCTATGTCACTTGTTTGTTCATTGCTCCCGTTTCTCTTTACTTACGCTCTAACATTTGAAGGTGTCGAGTACTGTGCAGGGCTGTTATTCGCTAAGCGTTAAAGCGGCTCACCCCGCCGGTCGCCCGTCACGAAACTAGACCTCTATCTACGCTTAGTTACTACGCATCGCGGTGTCAAGATATATTTGTGGGTGAGCGTTGAGGTGAGCATAAAACGAGTTACAGAATTGGGGGGCCGGTGTCGAGCACTGATGGGGCGATTACCTTACATGAACGTTTTTTACATTTGGCCATATGTGTAGTGTCTAGGTATACAAGCAGTACAGTGTGATTTTAATACGGTGATTTAATACTTTTAAGCAATTGGCATATGCAATGTGCGTATATCAGCATTAGGATCAGATGAATGGACAATGTTAAACATACAGGTAGCATGCTAGAGCTCCAAGTACTGAGCTACTAACAATAACCTAGGTTGGAATTAGCCCGCTCTCCACTTGCATTGGAATGACGACTATTTAGTTCGTTTTATTTTTAGAATCTTAACTAACTTACTATGTGGGGGCACGGCAGTGCCCTCGCCAAGTCGAGCAAAACAGCGGCACGGCCGTACCATCCTTTTCTCGAAGCAGTTCAGGCCATTTTCGACCTCCCTATAACTTCGTTGTGGATAAAACTAGAAGCCTGAAGTAACCAAGTACGCATTGTATAAAATTTACGTATGCAAAAATCCATTAATGCAGTAAAGTTGTGTGATTGCCAAGTCACAAAATTTTATTCAGCAAGCAAATAAAGGTTAATAAGAATGCTTGAGACTTGGCTCTATGAAATATGTCATAACTTTTTTTTACGGTGGAAGAGTTTCGAGGCTTGGCCTTTTTTATATGGAATGTTTTTTCATGGGATAGAAAATTCTTCAAGCTAAGTTTTCAGCATAGGTACCTACGAGCAGGTATATAGGTTAGTTTCTTTCGTGACTTCGTCAGTTGCTAATTGCATATTTTTTGTCATCATCATTAATTTAAGAGTTATCCTCTTGTCGGTGGAGTATTTTCCATTTCTCTCTGTCGTACGCCAGCCCTTTGATTTGCTGATACGACACGACACCAGCTTTTTCCTTTATTTGGTCCATATAACTGCTTCGTGGTCTTCCCCTGCCTCTCCTTCCTTCTATCTTTCCTTCCATTATGGTTTTAAAGAAGTTGTCGTGCCGTATCAAATGACCAATCATTTTCTCCCTTCTAGTGCTGATGGTGTTCAAGATCGATCTCTTCTCTTTTACCCTTCTCAAAACAATATTTTTTGTATAACTTCAATATTTTTTTATGGTAAATTCTCAATACTCGTATGATTATTTTTATATAATACATTTTATAAATTTGCCTTGTAAAATGTATCTGTACTTTTACCCATAAAATTATCTGAATCTGAATCTGATGTAAAAAAATCTCATTGAAATTTGATATACAGCAGATTAATCTTTACTGTATGTAAATATACAGGGTGAAATATTATTCACCGTTAATATTTTGGGAGGTGATTCGGTGGGTCATCTCGATCAAAATTGATCAAATAAGTTGTATCCAAATCGAGAAAAAAAATCCAGCTGTTCCATAAATTTTGGCGGCTGAACTCACACCGTTTGTATGGAACAGCTGGTTTTTTTTTTCACGATTTGGATACAAGTTACTTGATCAATTTTGATCGAGATGACCCACCGAATCACCTTCCAAAAATCGAAGGATGAATAATATTTCACCCTGTATAGATAGGTAAGAAAATTGTATGTGAGTTTGTAATGTTTGTATGTTAAGGGTAATCTCTGGAACTACTCATCCAACTTCAATATTTTTTTCACTACCATATACAACCACGGATAGCACGGAGGCTACGGTAGCCTAGTGGTTCAGGCATGCGGCTGTCAAGCGGCGGTCGTGGGTTCGAATCCCGGCTCGTACCAAAGAGTTATTCGGACCTTATGTACGAACTCTTTACGGTTATCTTTTCGGTGAAGGAAAACACCGTGAGGAAACCGGTCACATCCCAATAAGTTCTAGTTTTCCCTCTCGGTTGGAAGGTCAGATGGCAGTCGCTTACGTAAAAACCCAGTGCCCATGCCCAATCTTGGGATTAGGTGTTAAAGTGGTCCCCGGGCTCCCTTGGGGCACAACCGGGAATAACGCTTAGGAGGATGATGATATAGCAAGAATCTTTGGGAATATTTTTCCTGTCTGTGTTATTTCTAAAACTCAGTCGGAGGCGCGCGGGTAGCTGGGGTGACCCACGGTGTGACCCTAATCTCAGAAGCGATGTAATTGTCAACTTACACACATATACACTAAGCTTTAGAACAATCGATTGAGGCTAATCTAATAATCCGCCCGAATCTAGAACAATCAGGCTTTCTATGAAAATAATTCACGTACACGAGACGGCTATTTTACCGTCAATAAGTCATTAAACTTTAATGCTGTGTTGGCCTGATTCCCCTGACACACAGATAAGGGCAAACCCTCTATCTGTTTATTGTGGGGTTGTTATCAAACCCTCGTACACTTGACCCATTTCTCGTGACATATGATGGTTACTAATGGTTATACTGACGCTTTGTTGGTTATATTACTATATTTTTTATACAAAGAAGACAGAATTGCCTTTTTCTCCGAGGAGAATAACTTCTTTCGGGAGAGGTCTGTTGGGTTTTTATTTTACACGGTAAAAACTTCACGTCGATCACCATCTGCGCTGATCAAAATATTTAAATCGAATTACTCTATGATCTCATCATAGAGTAATTCGATTTAAACATTTGAACTGAACACACTAAGAGCCCTCCTCACTCCTCTGCTTCTATATGCTTTCGTTTTGGGACGGCATCGCATACTTACTGAGCTAAGTGCTTTGGCCCCCGCCTGCATAACAACTGGAGAACCTGATGACTCACTTTCGGGTGAGTATCCAATCCACCAGGGGTGTTGCGAGAGGGCAAGCGAGGAAAAAATCCACCACCAACGTGGCTAGCCGCGCTCGCGCATCACTTTAATTGGCCCATTTTATCCTCGCGCACCGCCTCGCAACCTCTTGCACCTTGGTTTATAGGTTACCTTTAGTCCTATTTTACGACGGACGGGAGAGACCGTAGATCTATTCTCGACCGATTCAACACGGTTGTGACAGAATTGTCTACTATGGGTCACTTTGATGAGGCTGTTGTTATAGGTAGGTATTATACTAGGTACTGACTAGTATTGCAGCTGAACTCCGATAAAATATTTTTTCATAAAATGCACCGAAAATTCTTTTTTCCCGAAAATGAAATAAACGCTCGAAATGTTTGTAGACAACGAACGAAAAACTCCACGTTTACCATCATCATTACAAAACAAGAACATCGAAGCTAAAGTGCTTTTCATTGTAGGTCCATGACATCTGTCAATTTAGTCCGATTTAGATTTCCGTGTAACCTCGTACGGGCAAATTGGTGACATTTGCTCATGGTCAAACGTTTTGAACGCATCACCATTTCGCTGGACAAAGGTCAATGGGAGGTTATTTCAGAAGAACAATCAGAAATGTTATTGTTGAAAGTACAGATGACGATGATTAGGAATATGACCTAGAAATTTTAAAATACAACGACAATCGAAAACCGTTTGCTGCTCGATGGAGAACCAGAAGGTTGCGTCGCCTTTTATTCGCTTAGGGGATTTCGGGAGCTCTAGTACTGATGAAACATAATTTACCGGTATTTTCATGAAATTAGGTTGCAATATATGTATAACAAATATAAAATAAATTTGCCACGTTCGATAATAATAGCCTACGTATTTATTTTATCTGCGAAACTGACCATAAAAATTCTTGAAAATCACTGATTTCAAGCCGTCGATACTATTGTACAACATATCTGGAGCATTCCAATGATAATGCGAAATAAAGTCAGAAGGCCAGTCTTATTGAACATTTGTAAAGAGTTTCGTCATGTGGTTTGGTTACATTTTATTTTTACCTAAATAGGTAATGGTTATGTGTTGTTCGCGAAGAAAGTGACCTTATTGTCGTTGGTACTAATAGGTATCATTGTTCCGCCGTGAATGCATTGCATCGTTAATAATGGTATAAGTGCCAACAACAATAAGGTCCTTTTTCTATAACAACGAAAAATATCACTACATAGTATTAAAACAAAGTCGCTTCCCGCTGTCTGTCCATAGGGACATGTATGCTTAGATCTTTAAAACTACGCAACGGTTTTTTAATAGATAGTGATTCAAGAGGACGGTTTATGTGTATAATATAGTACCCGTGCGAAGCCGGAGCGGGTCGCTAGTGTACTTATAAAAGCCAGAGAAACCCCCGCTCGAGCAGCGCTGCGCCCGCGTCTCTAGTTGCAGTAGGTAATTCATTCTCGACACTCGCGGCTCAGGTTCCACATTCCCTCAGAATTGAGTTTCCTTTTCTAATCTCAACCGACGTCGAGTTTAACTTGGCACTGCATGATTGACCGTTGTTCACAACGCTTCGCCTCGCTTTAACCAAACCAGTGCAAAACAGACCTGCGATTACGCGTGTTATTATACGAATCTCGGCGTCAAGATATACTCGGGGTGAGCGGCGATGCGAAACAAGTTGTGATGCTATCCAACGTAGTTGGGATTTGACGAAATGTATTCAGTTGGTAGCTATATGATATTGGTAGAGAGCTACCACGTAGGGTACCTACCGTACTGTAAGGTAGAGTCTTGGGCAATTAATGATGCATTTGGGACACTTTAAGAAAGATAATACATAAATATACTAACGTCTACACATTACAATTAAATACAAAAATATATTAAACAAAGACGTTAAAATGAACCCTAATAGGCATAATTCCACGGCAAGCCGCGGCGCTGGACTTTCATGGGGGCCCTTGCCTTTACGATATTATAACAGTGATAATGTACATGCTTAGGATATTATGTCAGGCGAAATAGTTAAGAAGATCAAAAAAAATATTCGCAAAACACATGTAGATAAGAATAAAATAACGCTTCTTTACTCATGTACTTTAAATTCGTTATTTTGTTCAAGTCAAGCAAAAAATGAATTGTAATGTAAAACCTTGGCATGACGGCATAGAATCTATAACAAAGTGGTTACCTTTTACTGAATTCTCTTTCGTTTTGAAGGGGTTATGCAATATTTGAACAGACAGCTTGCAAAATAGTCACAGTCCGGCTGTTATTGTTCACAACTTTGCAGTTTGGAAACTCGAGCATTACAAACAAATGCCTGAATTTTAACTGAGAAAAATAATAAACTAAGTTTACAGCAGTAACGACCTTTATTGGAAGACAAGCAAAAGCTAAATTGGTTGGGAGATTATCGTCAATGTCTAAAAGAAAAAGAGCCACGTCATTTTTTTTTCTAGGATATGAATACTTACATGAAATTTGCTTGACTAGGAAAAGTAAACATGCAAAGTATTTTAAATAAATGTTTCGGAACACTATCGTTTCTGCAATGACAACTAAGTTCATGAGCATTGGCAGTCTACCTGCTTGCGGGTTCAAATTACTTCTGCATGTAAATGTTTCTGTGAAATCTTTGCCAATATTATTCCTATATCTACTAGTTGGTGACATTGGTGCTGAATCAAACTGGAAACATACTTAGGGCCTCACGGAAATAAAGAGGCTTATTTTTATTTGCGGAATATACTACGTTATCTCCCTTCATTAACTTCAGTGGCAATAACCTCATCTTTATGTATCAGGGGCCTTAATTTCCGTTTTCTCAATGTCATTTTGACAACATTCACTTTCTTACACAATTTTAGTAAGTAGTTACAATATTTTTATTGTCATTTGTAACATTGGTAAGTGGTTATATGGGTATAATATACATTTTAAATAAAATACCAATGTATTTTATAGTATACCTATGCAAATGCAATATGCAAAATACGACCAGCATATAATCTGCACTAGGTACACGTACACCTAAAAATTAGGCGTATCTCTCCTATTCCTGAATGTTAGGCAGGCTGTTAGTCTAACTAGCGGTGGTGGGCACATCTAGGCATAATGTTCCCTTATACTTCATTCTCATTGCAGATACAGACTTTGCTCTTCCTTCAAGTACTTATTTATATTGCAATCATGTTGTTACAGTATAGTACGAGTAAATACCCGTAGTTGACACATGTTTGACATGTTATACCTAACTAAGTTAAGTCCTGACCATCGTAATAAAAGCGGATGCAATCCAAATATTCCTTCAATTAGTTACAATCGAATTACACACGTTTTTGAACATAAAACTGAATCGAATTTTCCAATCGTTTGTTTAGCTTAGCTTTAGCATAAACGAACTAATCGTACTTATAGGTACATATGTACCTGTTAGTGCAGATTAGAGGTTCTTAACTCAGACCGAAATAATTTCCGGTGCAATAAATCAGAACACATTTAAAATCCTGGTCCCAGAATTTATTTGAAAATCGAACTTTATCAAAACGGAGTAAGCTAGTGACACAGCTGAATGAAATAAGTATACGTCTGCATTATCCCTCTATAAGCCGCATATGTACATGTAGAGTATTAAGAGCACCACTTTATCTAATCGGTCAGCCGTGACTATTCCATTTGAAAAGACTTGTGATATCAGTATAGTGGTAGCTCTTAATATTTGGTCACCAGCACAAATAACTTTGTTTCGGTATAAAAACTTGGAAAGGACACGATAAAGCACGGAAAAAACAGACAACAAAGGGATATTGAAAGAGGTTGAACGCTTTCTAATATTCAAGACGGCTGCGGATTGAAAAAATATTATATCATGATTTAGGCACAATATAGGCCCGTTGATTTATTTTCCATATTTGTTTTGACTGTTCACATAAGTTGACTATTGTATGCCCGACATTTTCTATTTATAAATAGGTATACTTAATGTGTAAAATTGATCGTATAGAAGTTTTCAGTGCCCCTTAGTTTCAACACTTGCGACTTTAAGGCCACCACCCTGGAACAAACACCACAATTACGAATCAAGTAGACAGTTTTATGGCATCGCCTGAATTTCTGGCCTCGGGAGCTTTACCAACAACGGTGTTAGCGACACCAATCTTACTACTCGCTACTCATCTATAGGTACCTAAGCTTTAATGGGACTCTAAACAAACATTTTCCCTTGAATCACATATAATATATATATACCTATCTAATTATTTATCCATTCTCTTTCCACTTTCTATAACAATCCCAGTGCACCCGCTACTCCCGGAAACAATGTAAATTACTTATGTAAGCACCATTACGTGGTGGGATCAGGTGTACCGAACTTCTAGGACCATTTTACTATTGCCGGCCATAGGCCCCTGCTGCAAGAATAATACCTTCAGGCTTCGACTAAAACAGCCGCATAACAATTTTGTTGAATTGAAAAGTATTTGTTTATTCGATTTTAGTTCTTATGTCTTTAACGATAAGTGTTTGGGAAGGGTGGTAGAAAAAGTAGGGCGCTGCGGTCACGAGCACAATTTGGAGCGTAGTTTTGTTTGGGTCGTGACGCGAAGAAGGGCGAAGGTAAGAGTTCAAAACGATGGTAATTGTAATCATTACGCGGAATTACTGGTTTTACGTACAATCCGAGGTAATTATTAACCTGGGCTGTGCAAATTGTAGAAATTAGGGAGAAATTTCGTTATGTTTTAATTTCAAGAAAAGGTATATGTTTTAATGTTACATGATTTGTCGATTAGAGAAAAATACTTTAGTATGTATAAATATTGAATCATTACAATAACACATTAATAAAACCATGTTCCTCTTCTTGTTGTGGGTCACTCACTTCCACCTCACTTCCGTTGAAGAAAACCAATCCTGATACAGTGTAGATATTTAAGCAATTACCTGATAAATAGAAGTTATTTACATACAGACTTGTTTAAAGAATCGAGACAGAACTTAAATACAAATCGAGGTTACCAGGAGTTTAGACCAAAACGATAGTGAATTATTGAGTGCGAACCGAACTAAAACGGACCAGTAAATCCGTTGACCCGTAAGGTGAATCACCGTAAACTTTACAGCAATTAGGTTATTGTTCTCACGCGTCTTTACCCCTGAAATAATACGTACGTACCCGCGTAGAGTATTACTGACTTCTAAAATGTAATCGACTAACGATTAACGATTAAGATTAACAGAATTAATTGCGACGGACGATTGAAAACGACGATTGATCAATCTTAGTTGTATAGAGTTTAGTTGCAATTAAATTAGTTTTCCGCGACTAATGTTAGAAGCAAATTGAACGGAATGGCTATGTTAACAGACTGAATAGAACATCTTAACGGATGTATAAAAATAAAATAGTCATGTATTACTTACGATATTTTGACCATTTCTATGGAGTGAGATCTCTGTGCTAACTATATTCTCTTTGATAATACCAACCGAATGAGCTAAAATTGTGTATTACACGTTAGTACTTTTCCCACTTGATTTCTCCGAATCCTTATTAAAAAATTTGCCGTCCAATATGGTCAATGCTGACTTGTCTGGTTTATTTATTTCTACAGAAACACTAAATTGATCGGAGGAATTTAGAGAACTATTCCCACTAGAATCCTCATCGTCACTGATGGCACTCATTTTAAAACAGTTTTATATATATGTTTTTCGTCGCGAAAGGCTTTGACATTCGATTCGAGTGAAGTTTAGTGACTAATTGGTAATTATTGGATTTTCAACTAAAACTTAACTAGTAAACAACTGATAAGACGGATGAGTAAGCGGTCTCGCTCTTTCATATAGTGTTCTCTTTCTATTTTTTTACCTGCTCCCTTTTTCTTAACCCCTTATCAACATTTGTGCATTTTCAAGCAAAACGTATGACCAGTTATAACAAATAATAACCATAACCATCCAGTATTAATGGAACTACACTCGCGGGCAAAGAATACGGCTCCCCCTAAATTAAATAACTGCAATAGGTTTTTAAAATATTTCATACTTGTTTTATTTACATAATATGCTATTCTTTACAATACCCAACTGTATTAACAATTTCCTGGATCCTATCATAAAGCCAGATGACGTAACGATTTCAAATTTAATATCAGACATGAACAATAAATACACAAGACTACTTAATCTTAAAAAATCAACCCACACCCACACAAATAAAATAAATAACAGCAAGAATACTATCAAGTCGATGTGGAACGTAATTAACCAAGAAAAGGGTAAACCACCGCGCGAACCGATAGATTTCACAGACATAATTAAAGATTCGGGCGGCAGTCGTTTCCCGTGCAAAAAAGAAGCCGCTGATACGATGAATCGAAGACTCGCCGGTGCCGCGATGGCATACGGCGCGCGGCCCGCGGCGCGCCACGCCGCGCTGGCCGCGCTGCGCGCCGGCCGCCCCGCCGCCGATTGGTGCATCAGGCTGAGACCGTTCTCGCCCCGCGACGTTTTTCAAATAGTCACAGCCGGTCTAGCTACAAAAACCACGAAAGACATATTGACATCTCGGTGGTCATGCTTAAAACTGTGGCCGCACACCTGTCACTGATCCTGGCCACTGCATTCAACAAATGCATTCGTGAAGGAGTATTTCCGGAAGCCCTAAAGGAAAGTCGAATTGCTCCACTATTCAAGGGCAAAGGCAAGAGAGACGATATTGACGCGTACCGACCAGTAGCCATTATCCCTGTTCTTGCAAAAACCTTTGGACTCAGCGCGAGAATAACGGACGTCCTAGAATCGACCAATGCACTCTCTAATCGACAATATGCGTAACGCAAAGGGCGGTCGACGACAGCACTGACACGGGAGGTCATATGCCGAATATTAGAGGCTCGAGAGTCTAAAAAGCAGGTCGCAGTGTTGTGCTGTGACCTGTCCAAAGCCTTCGACGTAGCGGATCATGGTGTCTTAGAAGACAAGCTGCGCCACTACGGCTTTGATAATCGAGCTCTAAAACTAATTATCGACATGTTGCGTGACAGGTCTCAGGTGATCGTGGCAGATGGAGGACGCGTGCGCTCGGATGCCGTACGGACTCAGATAGGAGTAGCGCAGGGGTCTTCCGTGTCCAACATATTGTTCTCGCTCCTGCTGAACGATCTACCGGAGACATACACAGTGGTGAAACATTTATGTATGCAGATGATGTGGCGGTGGTCGTTTCCGCACCTACATGTGATGCACTGAATCATCAGTTAAATTCACTCTTATCCGACTGGTTCAATAAGAATGGCCTTATCCTGAACATCAAAAAAACACATTTTGTACACTTCGACCTCTCGGGAAGGCAAATGAAATCCCTGAAAGTGTGCACAAATGGACTGGATATTGAACAGGTCACAAGTTCAACCTTCCTGGGATTCGAGATAGACAGAGGGCTGACCTGGGCGACACATATCGACCACGTATGCAACAAGCTCTCGGCAGCCTGCTTCGCACTAAAACGTCTATCTCGAACTCTACCCCGTGAAATGTTGAGAACGTGTTATTTTGCGTCGGTGCATGCTCAAATACAGTACGGAACAGAACTTTGGGCCGAGCCGCGGAATGGGAACGTGTTTTCAGACTCCAAAAACGCGCCGTGCGTGCAATTGTCCACATCACACAGACTGAGTCAGCGAGACCGCACTTTAGAGCTCTGGGCATATTAACTCTACCATCATTGCTGATTCTACAAGCAGCAGTATACGCGCATGAGCAGGCAGAAAAAAACCTCTCGTCTCGACGCGGCCCCCCGCCGCCGCCGGTACGCGATGCGAGCGACCCGTGCTTGTAACAGGCTTCCGACCGTGCCTCACAAGCTGACAAAATCTAGCAAGCACTTACACGTCATGGGTCCAAAAGTATACAACCATCTCCCGAGTGCAATAGTTGCAGCCCAAAATAACTCCATTTTTAAAAAACGACTGAAAAGTTGGTTAGTCGAGCAGGCCTTCTATAACCACAAGGAGTTCTTTGAGTTACAAATGTCTAGCTAGAGATAATGTAACCGTTGACATGTTATCTGTTTTTTTTTTTTTTTAATATTACCATATTTT
Organism: Epinotia bilunana; assembly: GCA_947049275.1. Classification (NCBI taxonomy): domain Eukaryota; kingdom Metazoa; phylum Arthropoda; class Insecta; order Lepidoptera; family Tortricidae; genus Epinotia; species Epinotia bilunana. The sequence continues at coordinate 12,310,405 of OX346259.1, read as the reverse complement.
TCTGACCAAGATCCATAGAAATAAAATTAAAATTATATATAATTACATCAATATTATATACATTACATATAATGAATAGACAATTAGACATATTGAATATTTAAGTTAATTACATATATATTACTATTGTAAAACATACCGCTTGACATGCTGTTTAGAATCCTGATATTGTGAATTAATTTAAGTAAACCTGACTTGTAATTTTATATTATCAATAAAAATGAGTATGAGTATGAGTATGAGTATAAAAATATCGATATCCAAAAATCACGATTTTTGCGATATCTCGCTCCGTTAACGTTGTTTTTTTTCATGGGTTTTTACGAGTCCGATTTAAACCTGGTAACGTTATATTTTTTACTGTTATTAGCAGCTTATATGTAAAATTAAATAAAGATCATGACAGGATTAACTGTACAACATCTTACGCACTGTTTTAGGAAATATGACGCTATTTTACCGACCCGTATTCATTGCCCGCGAGTGTAGTTTAAAGATAATGAGCGATAAGATGTATTAGTAAAGTAGGTTTTTCCCTCCTTCATACATCGTTCTATTTCTTATTTTTTACCTGGGGTCAGAGTCCTTAAACCTTTACCTACATTTGCTGTACTAATCGTATGAGCATCGTAAATATCGTAATAAATACCTATAATCTAAGATGTTTGATGACAACATGTTCAATATTTTAGACATAAATCTTAATCAATAACTTATTGAATAATTTTATTAAAATCTTTTATAACCGACTGTACTCTTTTGACAATCGTCATTTACTCGTTTAGAGGACATCAACGAGTCCGAGCTATGGTTTATGTTATTATGGCCACCCGCCGCCGCCGGGTCCAGCACCAGATCAGCTCGATGGTGCCATAATATTGCATTGTCATTCAAACATTTCAAATTAAACGTGTATACATAATTTTAGCTCAATCGGTTGAAGATAAGATATGTATATCTGCTTTTAAATAAGTTGCAAGATTCCACCCAAACCAGCACTTTACGAGTACCTACAATGTACATACCTACTCGTAGTTACATATTGCAAGTTGTGTATATTGTAAGTTAAATAAAAAATGCAAAAACGAGCGACTATCGAATTTTAATATACTACTCAAAAGAAAATAGGGGCCACAAGTATAGAGATCGTTCCGGGAAAATTATATAAAATAGTAAGTACCTATTTTTTTATTGCTATTATACTTAAACACGAGCATGAAAGAGGTTGAATTCTGAAGGATGCATCATTAATTAGCCACTTATCAATTAGTTTCTGTCAAATAATCAACAATACAATAGAAAAATGTAAGCGGCCCTTATTTTGTTGTGAGCAGTATTGTTAGGCGGTTACAACTAATTTAATTGATAGGCGAACATTCTCACAACTAATTTAATCGCAACTAAATCAATCGCGATTAAAAAATGACGATTAATTTTTTTTATCGATTGATTAGTTAACTAAAAAATTAATCGATTAATGCGCATCTCTGCTTCTAGCCACATTTTATTTGCGTTATATTTAAACTAAGTCCGTATTAAACTAAATGGTTATTTAAAACCCCTCTGAAGAGCAAAGGAGAAGTAAAATACGAGTACACTTTTCATAAAAGCCAAATTAACAAACTGTACTTGTCATTCATCATTCATCAGTGACACAGTATACTATTGAGGGTAATGAGCAGGCTGATGCCTGTGCTAAACAGGCCATTGAGATTGGCTGTACTTCTCATTCTGGGTGTCACAGTCAGGATTTGCGCGCTTCTGCTAAGACTCAGTTATCTGAACATTGGTCAGAAGAATGGAATATTACTCGCCTCTCCAAGGGAAGGCATTATGGTAGAATTCAGCCTGACCTACCTGTAAGACCTTGGTTTTTTAAATTTCAAAAAGCTAGCAAGACTGCAACCTCAACCATAATCCGGCTGCGACTGGGACACATCTGCTCTCCATCCTTTCTTGCGAAAATCAGAGTTCGTGACCACTCGTTATGTGAATGTGGCCTGGAGGAGGGCTGCAGTGCCCTCCTCCAGGATCATATTTTTTTCAACTGTCCTAAAACTTCACCGTCCCTATATGATTTCCGTCCTGACTATATTCATCGCCCTGCTAACCTTAATTACATCCTCTCTTTTGTGAACACGTCCTTTGTATATATTCTAGCTAAATTTATTGATAAGTCTAAAATAAAGCTATAATTTTATTAAGTTTAATCGAATTTTTGTAATAATCCAAATCTGTGGGCTTATGGTTATAATAGTAAAAAAAAAAAAAAAACTAACAATGTGTATGTTGTAGATTGCCTAACATAGTGTTGTCTTTTGTTTTAGATCTTTCAACCGGTCAAATCACCCTTTGGACAAGTTTCTTCAAAACACTTTCGTGTAGCTTCCAACCTTGACGCTGGCATAATTGTCCCACTGGACAGGAGCCATTAAAACAAAAATCGAAGAATCGATCGACACAGTATACGATATTTATAGGAGACTAGCTGTACCTGCGACTTCGTTTGCATGGTAATGTGGTGGGAGTTAACGCATTTCTTCTCTTGGACATAGGACACGTGCAGTTCTAATTTAGCCTATCTAGTAAAACGTTGAATAAACCTATTTTAGCTAAAATGCCGTTCAAATTCGTTTGTCTTTATCTGTCACTCTGTTATTTAAATACTAAGAAAGGGACAAAACTCGTTTTGTTTAACAGAGGTATTTTAAGTTTTATGAATAAGAGGGTAAACGTTTAGTAGATGTTTGTGGCAATAGTTACAACAGGCAGGACACAGGCTGCAGCATTAAATGTTTATTGATCTTCTTCTCTACATATTCTTAACACTGTTTTATATTAAATAAATAAAAAACGTGATGATCGAAATGATCTTGAGTCACTCCGACTCTCAGGTAAAGATGTATTTAGGAATTAATCCTTTCGAGTACCCTTTGACCGGTAAGTGTTTACGCGGAACAAAGAATCTCTTTTTAATTAGACAACAGAAGGCCAATTTATAATTTCCAAACTATACCTAACCACTAGGTAAGTTCTACAACCATAACGCGAGTCCGAGACCCTTTCTTTTCTATTAAAGTAATTATTTAAAATATTAAAGTAATATGTTTATTGTTTTCATATTGCAATATTTCAGATCGCACTATCACATTCTGCCACATCTTGTGTATGTTCCCGCCATTGCCAACTTAATGAATGTGTGTTGCAGGCTTTATGATAAAAGTTTTTTCTGTATGTTGGCCAATTTCTGTCTCTATATTGGCTGAGTGTCAACTTGAAGGCGCGAAGTACGAAGTTACAATACCGCCTTAATACTGACGCGCTTGATAATTAATGTTTACAATAGGCCCGTTCTATACTGATTTAATTAATACATACTGTGTATTGCTGATAAATATAAATACTGACAAACCAGCACGGCTATCACAAGACGGCGCGGGAGCTCTCTCGATTTTTCTCGAACTATCCGTCTCTCTCTTATGAGACAACTTAGAAAGAGACGTATAGTGCGAGATAAATCGAGAGAGCTCGCGCGCCGTCTTGTGATAGCCTTGCAGTATCATAACAAATACTCAGCGTGTAATCTTGCAGAAACTCAAATAGACTTTATGGCTGAACGCGAAAACAGCGCTATGCCATGCCATTAAAAAAAAGATGAAGAGTCAGACTTTTGACGTTTGACGTTATGTTGTTGAAATTTGTTGATGCCTCAATACGAATTTAGCGCATATAAGTTTCCATATCAGAATCGATAATTTTTTATGCTTTAGGATTTAATATGCGTTTTGTGAAGGTCTATCACAACACCGGATCGAAATTATTACTGTAGGATAGTTGAGGCAAGCCCGCCATTTTGACGTCACTGACAGTTGACAGATATGGCGGCTACGATTTGAAGCAGAAGAAATGAATAATTTAATGAGGTCAAATGTTTCTGAAAATTAATTAATCATCGCAGTCGGATAAAAGCTATCCTAAACGGAAGCTTGAGTAATAGTATACTTATAAAAAAAGTTACATGTTTTTCCGTTCATGGGAAGCTAAGATCATTCGGGACACACCAATGCTTAGTTTGATACTGGCTGATTCTTTTTTTAATTTAGAGATTTATTATAAGTGAGAGATTCCAAATTCCTTTCCTATGAAGGGTCCCTACGATTTATCAAATGGGCAGCATTGCAGCACACTTATTTTGTAGTAAGTAAGTACCTAAGTGGATGTCGAATCAACAGTAGTATAGATGTAAGTGCATTCATTGTGTTTGTGTCCTTATTGATGCTAGTAAAAAACTAAAACGAATTCGCATATAACGCAATTGGGTCAATTCGTGAAATGCAGCGTTAAATGAGTAAGTAGATAAGCAATGCATTTGCAAGTGACGTGCAGATTGTGCGCAATGGGGGTTGAAATTATGAATATTTTACTGCACTTCGCCAATGAGGGATAGCGGTTTATGAGAACTATTTTGTAACTGCAATTTCAACAAATTACACCTAAGTATTTATTACATTAGTAAAACTTAGTTAAATCAATTGCCGCCCTTATCCAACGTTAGCAAATGTAAAATGACTAAACCATTTTTCGTTCACAGATTTACAGTGCAGAAGTTACAATTTTGGGTTGCTGCAAATACTTACAGCATCTATTTAGACACTGTAAAAAGCATCTAAATAGATGATTACATCTTGAAGACTAAGAGCAAGTGTCTCGATTTTCTTCATTTTGGATCTATCCGTTCGTATCGTATCTTCTTATTTTATGAGAACTGGCAAACAAAAGGGAAAGGTTTAAATTAAATAACAACTTGATTATAATATTACCATAAAACCTCCCATTCACACGCAACAATCTACAACAGTATTTAACCTAAATACGAGTGTTGTCCTGCCCATTTGTCCCCATTGCTTTACTCAGTTCTGAAACAACGTGTAGACCGTTAAATGTGTATTTTTCTACGACGTAACAATACTGCTATGGGATATTGCCTGACGCTTCTGTCACGGTATTGTTTTAACCTACGAGTAATAAATAAAATTAAACCATCTGCTGTAATCTGTCTAAAGCGCAACAAGAGTTAACACATCTTACTTACATTGGAAATGGATTTTATTCCACTGTTGTGTCTGCGTGATTGATTTATATATTTATCCATGCCAAATTACAGTTTTCTAGTAGTAACTAGGTAAGGGTTACTGAGTTATGCCGCAGACGGACAGACGGATAGACAGACAGACGGACAGACGGACATAGCGAAACTATAAGGGTTCTTTTTTGACTATGAAACCCTATAAACATATTTAAAAAAAATTGTGGTTCAATCAGTATAGCTAGGTGACATCTGAAACTGATGTCACAATTAAATAAATAGCCTTAATTAATGAATGAATGCAGCGTGGGTACCTAATTAACACACAACAGACGAGAGCGAAAGTGTGTGTTTTGGCCGCGCCAACCGGAGCGGAACCAAGTGGGATGAAACCATTTATTGTTCTAATAAAATTTGACACCAGTAACGCAGTATTATTTGCTAATTATTTTCGAACTTCGAGTACATTTCTTAACAGTTTCGGTTTTACTTGGATTATTAATTTAAGACGCAAGTTGCTAGATTGAATCAAGTATGTTCGGGTCGATTACCGACAGAAAGACAAAAAAAGCCGCCTCATGTTCCTGTAAGTTAAGGAAACAGGAGATGAATTTTATAGTGTTTGAAATACATAGGTTACCTATGCATTACGTATCATATGCGTACTTTACAATAATTGTGGTTCCGGCGTAGTTTTGGGTTGGGGATTAAAATTATGGACGTACTTACTCTAAAATTCGTAATTGTCAGCCACAGAAAAGACAAATTACTTAGAACCTAATTCTGAGCCATTCCCACCAAAATGCGAAAGTTGAGATCTATGGATGTTTGTTACTCAATCACCCAAAAACGGCTGAAAGGATTGAGTTTTTTTTTTTCAATTAAAAAGAAGTTATTATAGGTTTCATCACAAACTTAACTGATAATCTTAAATATAAAAGATTTTTGAGTTAAGGAGCCTGCCTTATAACTAGTTAATCCTAATTAAGTGTAATAATTTAACTAACTTAATTAATTAGCTTAATTTGACTTTCTTGTGAAGATGAAGTTTGGCATGGAGATAGTTTATAACCTCGATTAAAACATAGGATACTTTTTATGGCAGTTAATGCGGACGAAGTCGCGGGCAGAAGCTACTTTTGTTTATTTTACGTACAAAAGTTTATAAAAGTCTACTCCGTGCCGTGCATACTATAACGGCAATCCGTTTGCTGTGTCACTACACTTAACTCAATCTACCAAAGTCCACACGTTTACACATTCATCGGTTTTTGCATTCAAAGCCACCCAATCCATCAAATCACCCTGCGCTTCGCAGTGTCATGCCTCTCACTTCCTCCATGGCCATGACGCATCACATTTATGCCTGAATGGTTACTATCATGTTTACCACAACGACTTAAAATCCAGAAAAAACTATAAGTTAGGATGTTACGCATCATTCAGTAGATGCTGTAATATTTTCTCCTTCGTACGTAATAGGGGTGCGTCACACTAAATAAAATAATCAATAATGAAATATTTTCTTGAAAAAGGATTAAGAATGTAGGTCTGTCAAGTAACATTAAAACGGTTGTAGCTTCGTATTTTTTTGAGATATTTGAATGGAATTTTCGTCATTAGGCATATTTTACAAGCTTTTATATTTACAAGCTTTTATTTACTTTCACCTGGACCGTTGTCTGTCTGTCTGTCTGTAATCAAATCTTGCAAGTTAAATTTGACCCACTTCCCGGTGACCAATTGAGCTGAAATTTTGGGTATAAGTATAGTTTGGATGACAATTCAATATTATGGTACCTTCGAGCTGATCTGTGGTGGAGACAGAAGGTGGCCATGGGAATTCAGTAGTTAACCGACGTAACCCCGTTGAGTTTGGGCTCGTTAGAATCGTCTCAATGAGTAGTTGATGATGGTATACAAAAAAGTACAGTCGGCAATAAAAACTTGTACCAAAAATGAAATTTTTGACAGAAGCTTGTTTAGTTTCACCTGTCCCGTTGTCTGTAATCAAATCTTGCAAGTTAAATTTGACCCACTTCCCGGTGACCGATTGAGCTGAAATTTTGGGTATAAGTATAGTTTGGATGACAATTCAATATTATGGTATCATCGAGCTGATCTGATGATGGAGACAGAAAGTGGCCATGGGAATTCAGTACTTAACCGACGTAACCCCGTCGAGTTTGGGCTCGTTAGAATCGTCTGAATGAGTAGTTGATGATGATATACTGAAAAGTACAGTCGGCAATAAAAGCTTGTTCCAAAAATGACATTTTTGACAGAAACTTGTTTTTGCCTTATTTCTTTTGAAATAATAATAAATTTAGTCTACTTACACTCCTATATTGTGTATGTCGTTGAGCTAAAAGTGATGGCTAAATGTTATCTTAAGTAATTTATAAGACAGCTATTAACAGACACGCTGACGGCTCTATGGTGGGTAAATGAACGTCGTTGAGATTGTTGAGAATTGGCAATCAACTACTGTGTTTGATACCTATTGGACGCTCAATTGAAATTTGGTATTGATTGATATCTGCTTAATTTCAATAGCTCTTTGTGTAGTTTCCGTGACTGGAATGTATCTATAAGGTATTAATTAGGATGGTTACCGATACACGAGGCACAAGTTCTTGTTTCTGCAGTTTAACTGAGATGAGCATGATTGGCAGCTAGACCCGTGATTTATCGTATTGATTGCCTCCCAGTCTGCGACAGATTTACGGCGTGGTTAGCGCGGATTTCCAGATTCTCTACATCGATAGAATTGCCTCGGTAATTGAATTCTTGCAGACTTTCTCCTCAATTGGCTCTTCGGAGTTGGGAAGTTACGTATGGATGTAAAATCTTGGATAATTTATGTAACTTGTAGTCGTATTCTTCCTATTTCATGCTTTAAGCATTTAAGACGCGTAAGCGGTATGCGGCGCTTCCGCGGGCTAACGATTCTGGTTAATTTAATATGATATATAAACGTAAATGCATGATCGGTATGTACGTAATTACGAGTCGAGGTAATTTAGGGAAATGATGCTATATATGTAGGTATTGCTTTATGCAGGTTGTGGCACGTAACCTGGATGAGTATATGATCAACATCATTAAGCAAATTAGCAATTATTTTCCTACTAGCTTCCGCCCGCGACTTCGTCCGCGTGGACCCGGGATAAAAACTATCCTATATTTTCCAGGCTATAAACTATCTAAGTGCGAAATTTCATTCAAATCGGTTCAGCCGTTTAAGCGTGATTGAGTATCCAAACATCTAAACTTTCGCATTTATAATATTAGTAGGATGGTTAACATTTTTTTGAACACTAGGTTTACTAGGACAGTGCCCGGTGTTTACTAAGAAATTAAAAGACTGAATCAACTAATACTTTAAATAAAATTTCAGGTTTTTTTTAACAGTAATCAAAACATACAAAGTAACTGCGGATATTATACGATTTTTCCCTTTCAATTATGCATCGGTGACGAAGTGGGGGAACTACATTAAATTTTAACTGAATAATAAAGGTATTGTACCTATAACCGAAGCTATACTAAATCTTATTAGATTTTCTAAATACCGTATGCAATTTACGGTCGCGTAACACAGTAAAAGGGAATCTATGGGATTACTTTCCCTAATTCCGTTCCGGGGCTTTTGGGTAACCTGATTCTTCTCGTCTACTTAAAGAAATAAAAAACTCTTCTATGTTAAGCAAAAAGGGCTTTTAGTTAACAAAAATGGTATGATGAACACCAGCAAGAAAGTCGCTACGGAATTATTCTATGCTAGGCTTTACACAAAACCGATAAATCATATATTGATTTAAACTTTCACGATTCTCACACATTATTTATACTAAACGGGACTTAATCGCGTATTATGACCGTATGTTGTCCCGGGACCATGGATGTTGCAACACATGTGAAACGTCGGGAGACCTCAGTGAGGTAATTAAATAATTTAATTATACGCGATTAAGTCCCGTTTAGTATAAATAATCCGATAAATCATGTCTGTGAAAAATATAGAAAATCACTGTGGTGAAGAATTGCGAATTCGGGCAATAAGTACTTAGGTAACAGGAAACCTCAAATTATGTACGGTCGCGTTCTTTAATTTATGACCCTTTTTGCTAAAATATTCTTTGTATTCCTATACAATTTGACAGGATTGTGAACCTTAAGTGGGTCCCAAATTAAAGTTCGTGACTGTACCTATCCTATCCTTGATGATAAAATTGATTGTATAACCCTAGATATATTAGATTTTTTGGAGCGTGGCTATTATACGCGTTATGCCTTTAACTAGATCGGTAAAAAAACAGACAGTCAGTATACTAAATCAACCCACAATCGTATTGCTTTCATACAAAGGCGCATTATTGCACACTATCGACCAAATCAAACACAATTAACGTGGTATAGTCTGTTAAAATGCTTCAAGCACTATCTAGATCATTCCGAACAAGGAGGCATTATCCATTCACAAGAAATGGGATAAAAAAACTGTGTTTCAGTGAAAGTTTGAGCTATTTTCACTTCCATTATTCGACGTGCAGCCGTTTAGTTTTTGCAGGTTTCTAGAGTGGCTAATATCTGTTATTTATTGGATGTGGTTAGCGGAAAGAAATGAGAATGCAGTTAATCGTGTGTAGAGTACCTGCAAGTACGTTTGTGTATGCAACATACTACAAGAGCTGAAAACTTTAGACTAAATGTATCTTTGGATGTTATTTTATAGTGACTCTGTGAGCAAAACAAAACTCGGAAGCCCGTCCTTTTTCAAGGCTTTTTTTATGTTTTTAAGAACGGTAGATTAATTATCCCAAAAAAAAACATTTAATTGTCTAACCTTTTCACAAAATATCACGACAATCGTTTGCAAAATACGACCCGTGGAGAAGAACAGCGGGACAGCTGGACATGCGAAATAATTTTGGCCCAAGCTCAAGAGAGCTTGAACTCGTTCAATTAGAAGCTAGAGTAACTCCCCTCCCTAATTTAAGTAGTTAGTTCAAAGTGTAGCCCGTAATCCAAGCAGTATTAAAAAGCACATTATAAAATGTAATTTGCATAATATATGTTGAACAGCCTATTGAAGCAAATCCGTTATCCTTAACTATTATTGAACCAGAATGAGCATCCCACACGACACGGTCTGACCGAAATATTTACATTGAAACCAGATCACTAGATAAAAAGTCGTTACAACGCACGTAGATCATAGAAGATACCAACGCATATGGGCTGGCATAATTAGTATCGCGCGACTCGCGCGCAAGTCTATTCCCGCTTCTTTTTTTTGTAGGTACGCGCTTAATGGTATTAGTAGACGCGACTGACCTCAGTTGGAATCGCTACTGGCCACTAATTACTTACCTTAATATTAATTCAATTTGGAAATGGCCGTGGATAAAAATAATTAAAAGCATGTTATGTGGAAAAGTACAGTTAATTTATAAGTATGACCGTAATCGCGTAAGTTGATTTATTTTGTAAGTTTTTAGTTGCGTGCGGTGAAGTAATTATTTGATGCGTCCCGTCCGGAGACTCAATAAAGGGTCCTTAATTGGCTATTTATTGTACACTGGGGTGCTACTCCTGTTTATTAAATAATTTAATTTTATCGGAACTCACAAGACGGCAACGAATGAATATATCCAAACCACTTTGGAGCGAAATCCCAGAACATCAGAGATAGTACCAACTCACCTTACATACCACTTATAAGTACTATGGCATTCATACCGCATAGGGCAATTCAAGAATAAACGAAGTCTGCTTCAAGACCAGAAATGATGAGTAGTTGTGATCACTTTATTGCACAAAACGAGTAGGTAACGAGTACAGAGTATATAAATAATTATCATTTGTACAAAGGCGAATTTATTTTTCTTGTCTGTAACAAATGCGTTTAACAAATGGTCGGGAACCAGTGTGATAGAGCAGACGGATAAGAAATTAGCAAGAGAGATTACTAATCCATACGCTGTGAGCAAGATATGATATAAGATTATTTTGCAGCATTGAACGATCCTTGATCTTACGAAATCTTTTACGTGTAGTTGAGGTCAAACGTGAAATATGAATTAAAAATAATAAATTATAGAGCCTAATCCAAGATGCTTCTTAGTTAGTATCTACTAGATACGGCTAGTGATGTTATGTACCGTTGCTTGTCAGTGTGTTCATTTTTCATCCTCCGGAATACTTACATTGGCAACTAACCGGTATTTATTTAAATTGTCTTTCATCCACGAGTATAAATACTAAAGATGGTGCGAGTAAAAAAAATAGAGATACAATACACAATACAATACAAATACTCTTTATTGCACACCTCACACAAACAAAGCAGTTAAAAAGAAAAACAATACAATAACATGTAGGTAGAGGTAGACAACAGGCGGTCTTATCGCTGAAGAGCGATCTCTTCCAGACAACCTTAGGGTATCGGAGAAAGAGATAAAACTAGATTATGTAGTAGGTGGTGCAGAGATTACAATAAGCCAAAAATCAAAATAATTATATTAATGCACGTACATAAATAGCTCTATATATAAACATACATACACAATCATACATATATACAAATAACACAAATAAAAATATATAAAACAAACAGTCAGCCAATAATAATAATAGTAGGACAGTCAGGGTTAGGGGAAAGACAAATAATGTTCTTTAAGAAGAGATTTGAAGTTGCCGATAGATTTAGCTTGTCTTATATGAAGAGGGAGAGAGTTCCACAGTCGAATAGCCTTAAAGGTGAACGAACTACTGAGATACGTTTTTCCTGAGAAAAAAGAAGTCCTCATTATAAACTGCGCCGACGTGATGTGGGCGACACTGAATCGTTAAGTCGCGGGTCATTGTGTATTCAAATTCATCACATATGCCGTTACGTTAATTATATTATGCTTTTTAAGATGACAATTACGTTACCTATGTATATAAAATGGTACTCACGTTATACATATATAAGGCACTTAAATAAACAGTTAGCGACTGAACTGAACTGCTTCCTTATAAGCGGTAGAGTTACCTAACCAGGGCTTCGCAGCCAAAATTCAACGCTGTCCGTCAGTTTGTATTTTTCTTGTAGGTATATCTATTGTCTGTCTATAGTCCAGCTTTTAGACACGAACTTGACTAAATTATTGTTTTTAAAATGATGTACTATCATTAAACCACTTCTATATATACGCCAACCAAAAAGCCATTCAAACGGCACAGCACATGCTTACTCTATTCTGTAAGAGGATGAATTATCACAGACTTCCTTAAACGCTTTCAAATCTCTCCTACTAGATCTAAAGACGTTATTTAAAGCATAATTATCTATTAGAGAATGCTAATGATACCCTATTGTTAACATCTTATCAACACAGTAACCTAATATGTCAAGCCGAAACCCAAACCGCCAAGTCAAGCGTGGGCATATTACTTCACAGACAGACTCGTGTCACAGACGTGCCTCAATTTCTCACACCCCTATCATACCTTGTAATAAAGCACATTTTCCCCTGCTGAACCGAGGTTCTTTTAGAGAGCGCGCTCGTGACTCCATTGAAAATAAAGAACCGCGTTGCAAGACTTTTTCAGACCTTAACAAATCATTGACAAATTGATGATTACTTTTCGTTCTGAGTTCTGACTGTTGCAATCGCAACGTAACCTGCATGTATGACTGTCAAATGTTGGCTGCAAACGGTAACAGCAAACATTCACTTTATTATATTATAAATCATAAAATCACGTAACAGATATGCATCTGTAGATTTGGGCGAAGTAACTGATGGTGCAGCCAGGAAGGCATGTCTCGGTACTCTCGGGAGGTAATCACTCATGTCTGCACTAGTTTTAGATTTCCGTGTTGGTGGGTTAATGGTGATCTTACATTAACCGAATAACGGATGCTAGCTATTGAAAATAAATGTAAGTAATCAAGTTAACCCAAATGTGAATTGCTCGTCGAGTTTGTAAAGTACGACGGTAAAGTTCCTAGTGGTCGTGTTAGCTCTATCAGAGGTGAAAGCAAAATAATGAATGAATAAATATTAATGTATCAAAAAAGGAACTTGATCTCCATTCTACATACTTACAATTAAAACACCTAATTCATAAATGGCATACATAGTCCCGTACAACAAAGGCTAAAATTTCTTATATTTAAAAATAAACAGTCACTTAGTGAGATATTGAATACCATCTTATCCCCGTTCTATAATTAGAAAAGAGAGAAGAACACAACCACGTGTGAAAACAAATTTAACAACATAAATGTGTGTGCTCGCCCGCTCGGCTCCAGATTCGAGACGTCACTCATATGGCTAATGAGGTGCCATTGCCATGACGTGTGAACTATGAAAAAACATGTACAAAAACAAACATGGGTTGTCGTGAGTGTACTGTTTTGTATGGTTACCTAGAAGAAGTCAGGTATAAAATTATAAGTCTGTAAAGATCCATTAAGCAATAGAAAGTTTGTAAATTCGTCATATGACGAAATTTTCAGAGGATTAGCGATGCCATGTCGATCATGTTTGTGTCGGGGATTACATTTCAATTAACTGAAGTTTCGCTCGTTTCTATTCGTTTCGTTAGGTAGTCGTTAGTTACGATCTTCTTATACCTAGGTACGTACTTATTTAAGGGCGAGGTGCGTGTTAATATTAATGCTTGAAAAACAGAGCCCTACTACTATAAGAGCCTTACTTATTTTCGTACTAAGAATCATCGTCATCCTCCTCGCGTTATTTCCGGTTGTGCCCTAAAGGAGCCCGGGGTCCGCTTTGACATCTAATCCCAAGATTTGGCATAGGCACTAGTTTATTTTCGTTATAAGAATATTGTTTCTCAATTAACGTTTCCGCTTCTAGATTAAATTGTACTTTAATAAACACAATGATGTGAAACATAACTTCTTCCTTCGAATTGGCTCATAATTTGACTTCCATATCTACAAAAGTTACTCCATGATAAATAACACGGCATTAAGTACTAATCATACACTTAGTTACTGGCTCTGGTCACACGGTTTGGGTAATTTTGGCGAATGATAGAATAATGGGTCGCTTAGGCAATAATGTCACGGACAAAAAACACATTGTCGTGTCACCGGTAAGGCAGTTGGCCCTGTGTTATGTGCGCAGATCTGATCTATTTTGTTATAAGTTGTACCGAGTCCCTACAATGTTCAAATAAAAATAACGAATGAAGTATGGTTGTTTAATCGGATGGTAGGTAATAAATACATAATAGCTTAGTAAACGAAGGTACCCAATCTCTACCAAGTCTAATCCTTTATTGTCTTTCCATGCCATGGCTTTAGACAATTCATCCTGAGATAAGCACAGGAAGGAGTAACTTTGACATCCTTGTTTATGATTATTTTTGTGAGATATACTATCTGACACATGTACCTACTCGTATCTATTTGAACAACAAAATACTTCTATAGGTCATTATCATAGGATAAAAACGCTATTTCCATTATCGCCAACGTAAAATGGACGAAAAAGTACACTACACATTATTATACGTATCATGTGAATATAATATTGTTGTTATCTAGCTATATCTCGGATCCTGACCTTAAGAGCAACCGGTTCGAGCGACCATAGAGCATCAAAGCTAACTAGTCGCGAAATCACGGCTAGTTTTAGCTTTGATGCTTTATTGAAATTGAATGTTGTAATTCTTGACTTTGTGCAGCAGCATCTTTCTGGTTTTTGTGTATATTTTTAAGGGGTCTACCGTTTGCGCAAGTTAGATTCACTTAAATGCTCTCATTTCAGCCTCTGTACCTTCTCTGAGCTGCTTAATAAATCGGATTTTGTTATGAGCCCGTTAAGTAATTCGTCTCTTTGGGCTGCTATACCATGCATAATGTATGATAGGTCTTGCATTTGGAACGCTTTGGGGTTATTAACAGTGATATGTTCTTGTCCCAACGATGACACAATCTAGTCCTATCCTAGACCCACTAGCGATAATTGTTGAAGTCATAGGAGTGGATTTAAAAATTATTGACGTGAGATAATTACTACGTTGATGAATGATTTAGTTAAATCCTTGCGACTTTGTCCTTGCTCCGCTCCTTTCTGCATTAGAAATAATATTAAGTAATTACAAATATATAAGTGTTGATCTGGCTACCACTGCTTTAATACTTTTAATTTTATCACATTAAAGTGATATAATATGTAGGTATAAGGAGTAGGATATAAGCTCGGCGCCAGCATAGAGCTACGTCGTCGTTATGTATTGTTAGGATATTCGTCAACTCCTAAATAAGATCGTAATCCTTTAATCACCTTTCAGGTCTGTCTCAGTTTTTTGTAACGATAACTAGTTGTTTTATCATACATTTAGTTTCTAATATGATTTAGATGGATACTACCTACTTAAGTATAAAGTTGTAATCAGTAAAATGCAACGGTCGCACGTAGCTACCTACCATCAGGTAAGCGCTTGTTTGCCACCATCGTTTAAAAATAAATAACAGCTCCCGGCACCCAAGTTTAAGTAGACGGCCTAATCTTAATATGTCTTTATTGGAGCCGAAGTGAACGACAATAAACACCATTTATGGTTTTACGTATTTTATCCAACAAAAATCGTTAATATTCGAACGTGGCTTATCCTTGATCCGGTTTCCCAAAACGAGCGCCCGGTTCTGATAACCGATTATTCTGTAAATAGGATGAGTTGACATTGGAGTCTCCAGTGGAAATTACTTTACCTCGCGCGTGGGTTGCCTTGAGAGGTGAGGTTAAATGAACTAATGAAAGTAAATCGCCTATTCCTGTGTACATTGTATTTTTTTATCGTGTATGAAACAATTTCACACACTCAAGTACTTTTGGATAATACACACTAACTTACTAATACTATTACGAAATTAATAATAGGTACTTTAATAAATATGAAAACTTGCATGTTTACTTGTATTGTGTGCAAGATTGCTTTTTATAGCATCTTTACTTTTTTTTAATCTTTCTGTTGTCAATGATTTGTATGTACTTTTTACCGTCATATTCGACTTCATTATACTTTTGTTCTACATCCCAAGTACCTTTTCATTTGTACTAATTTTCTCTATTATTTACGTCTCGAAGTTACAAAATCAACTCCATGAATTTGGGTTAATTTGGCCCATACAGAATCTAAACCAGAATTAAAACAAACGAGCAGGTCAAGTTAAATAACCATGTAACAGAGGATACTTTTTATCCTGGACAATATCCCTGAACAAGACGAAATTAGGGGTGGAAGTCGATATATTAGGATTAACCGCGGATGAAATCTAGTGTGCCTACAAATTACAGGCAATATTTAGAATCAAAAACCTTGACTGGGTGACGATGCTCAGGATATTGAAATCCAGTTAAAGTGTAATTACTTATTTAGTTTTAGTGTATTTTTGTCAGAATTGAAATGAGTGTAATCTAGTTATTAATTTTGAATGCTGTTGCACGCCTATTATTGAGATACAGGCAAAATTTGTTTTTTTCTGTCTTTGTAAATGTTAAGTCTTGTATCTTGTTGGTGTGTAATAAAATGATCTGTCATTTTAACTGGGAATCTAGAATTCTTCATATATGCCTACATAATTATGTGACACGTTTGGCAGTGTTTCTCTTATTTAAATAGGCTCACCGAAAACCGTTTTAAAAAAAAAAAATATTTCTATTCAATAAGTATACCCACTCGCTCTTGTTACAGAGGCTGTACTATAAGTTTTACCGAAACAAAACGTTACGATCGCGTTTGCGTTTTACCCTCAATTTGTATGGGATTTGACAGCTAAACGCAAACGCGGTTGTAACGTTTTGTTTCGGTAAAACTTATACTAGAGCCTCAGAAGAAAGCTACTTGAGACGAAACAATTTCGATCTAATAGCAGTAATAGCTAATAATCGATTGTAAACCCATACTCTTACTTTCTCACATTTTCTAACACGTTTTATGCTTGCGTGATGTGATGTGGCAAAACAATGGTGGGTGTTATTACAAAGAGATATTTATGATAGGGCTATCAAACGTAATGGATCGATTGACAATCGATCTCTATGATTGAACACCGCCTACAAAATCGTATTACATATAAGGAGATGAGTTAGAAGCCTTGTCGAATGGTTGTAAATATTTTTTGCTCGACATCAAATAATATTAGTGCGGGTAGAATTTGCGTTCCAACACGTAGTTCAATTCAATCGTTTTTCCTACATAGGACATTGCTTATAATATTTTCAACGTGAGGCTAGGATAGACAGAAAATAGACGAATGGTGTAAAAATCGGGTTCCGTTGACGAGTTTTGAGTGCGGCACAACCCCCCTAAAAACCGGTCAAGTGCGAGTCTTAATGATTGCTATCTACTATCTATCACGGTTCATGAGATACAGCCTGGTGAGAGACGGACAGATAGACAGACAGCGGAGCCTTAGTAATAGGGTCCCGTTTTACCCTTTGGGTACGGAACCCTAAAAACTTGCGATAAAATAAATACCTACATGGAACTTGTTCCTGCAAACGATTTATGGTCAATCAATAAATTCCAATGTTGACTGCTCAAAATCAGAACGCGTTCAAAACTTGTCTTTTTTTTGCAGTCTGCTGCAGCTTGGAAAGGCGGCCGGTCGAAAATACCCGTCCTTTGCTGAACATGGATGTGTAACTAAAGTAAGTATAAAATGAAACATATTATATATTGTGATGGTAAATACTTACCTGAATTTAATTTGAAAAATACACTTTTTACTTCAAAGATTCTAGCAGGGCACATTATCTATCAGAAATTTTATTCGATACACAATTATTTATTGCTCATCAAAAAAATAATACACATAGCAGACAACCTTTGGGTGGCGGGTTGGCGGTGACAAACCTGTCAAAGTAAACAACAGACCAGTAACTGATGCTATAAAGCAGCTTTTAGCAACCTTCTAGCAGGCAAGGACCATATAATAATTTTACGAAATTGACGCGGGCCGCACTTGTTAATTTATCAGGGAAAAGGTGTACGTACAAAACAGCCTCGCGGCCCGCAAGAAAGGGGCTCGAGGGCCGCCTGTTGCCGACCACTGCTATAAAGTATAAACAGTTAAACACACACAGCCAAAACATAGATTCGATGTTGATTATATAATGTTTTTGCTTCAAAAACATACAGCAAAGAATACTCGTAACGTATTGTCGTTAACGAGAGTATGTGTAGGTACTTTTTGTTAAAATGTACGAGTAAAAGTAACAGCTTTCCAATTTCAAAGGAAAGTATTAGCTTCTTCTAACAAAATCAGTAATATAGAATAGAATAGAATAGAAAAACTTTATTGAACATCATATGACAATTCAAGTTACATGGGAACCTTAAAAGTAGACTTAACATATAAAATTTAAAATTAATCATACAGTTACAATTAATCATTCATCATCATCATCATCATCATATCAGCCGAAAGACGTCCACTGCTGGACATAGGCCTCCCCCAAAGAGTGCCACAATGACCGGTCCTGCGCCACCCGCATCCAGCGGACTCCCGCGACCTTTACCAGGTCATCAGTCCACCTTGTGGGGGGCCTACCCACGCTGCGCCTTCCGGTACGTGGTCGCCACTCGAGAACCTTTCCGCCCCAACGGCCATCGGTTCTACGTGCAATGTGCCCCGCCCACTGCCACTTAAGTTTAGCGATTCGGAGGGCTATATCGGTAGCGCTAATTAATCATTATGTGATGTTAAAAAGGGCTTGCCTCAGCATAATGTTACAGTAGTTAGTAAGGCCACTGCAATGCTGGTTTTCAGGCAGCGGTGTACGTGTTCTAAAATCTCACTCAAGCAAATATGAATGAAACTTCACAAAACTAGATATTGTAGTATTAGTATTTTCTTAATATTTCTTGTGCGCAGAATAGAAGACATTAAACGTATCTCATACATGAGGGCGTAGTTACAGGAATCGAGGCATCCGAGGAATTAAGAAACAATAAGGTCTAATTTTCAGATATATGATTTTGGACTATATGATTGTTTATGTGACTTAATCGATACAAGATTGCCTAAAATTTCCTCGATAGAAAAAAATCCAGTTGGGTCTTTATTTTCCTTTTTTTACTCAGCCTAATACTCAAACAATACATTATTTTACGACACAATAAAATTAATACTATAGTATTTTATCTCATTTAAAATCTCACTTAATGAAATAGAAATAAAACTTCAGTAAGTTAGGTATTTATCGAATTTTGTCCAAAAAAGCCAATCCCGCAGAGAGTGGAATCTCTTTTTCTCGTGCGCGGGAGGCATAAGCGTGTCTCTGTCAAGGGGGCGTGGTCGACTCGAATCAAGGCATCCCCTTAAAGTTAGTACGTCGAAAGTTTAAAGTTAGTTCGCCGAGAGTATTGCAAGTGATTAAAGTCGCACTAAGTCGCCGCAACCATTGGAAAATGTAGGGCGACCTCCTTACCATTGTTGAAGTTACGCTTCTGTTTCACGCCGTTTACGTTTTATTTGCTATCGGGGTTCCTTGCTATGATTATTTATCGTAAAATCTATATTTGTTATATTTATGCTTCCAAGAATTATTCTACAAACAATTGTTAAATGTGTACTGGATATACTTTTATGGCGAAAGCTAGAAGCTTACTTGCTGTTATAAATATTATAATTTGCTATTCATTTTTTTTTAATTTAGTAGTGGAGGATGATGATGACGATGTATCGTAGGAAAAACAATAGTTAATCCGTTTTTCTAACATATATCTATTCGCCACGCACATATGTATACGATATTGTAGCGTGTCTAATAAAAGCCCTAATTGAACTCGAACAGGGAGACGATATCTACGATTCGCATTCCAAATTTATATCAATGTGTTTTGCGCGTTCATGACTATATGTGTAATTTATTGATTGATGAAAATAGTCGACTCCACCCCTGTACATCGAATTGTATAATGGGGAACGATAACTTGAAAAGGGGTATATTAGCCAAATCAATCTAACCTGCGGAATTCCACTTCATTACCGACTCGCACTTGACGTCTGCTCGAACGGACGGCTTGTGACCAGGGACATGGTTTTATTTGAAACAACGCTTCCGAAGATGATTAATACAATCTTTTTGTGGTCCGTTGCATTTTAACAGTTATTTCTTCAACCGAATCGTACCACGTTCCACTCGGAATTTTTCTTGCAGCCCTTTATAAGTTCCAAAGCAAAACGAAATGTTCTATTTGATACAATAAATTTTTAGACTTTACCTAAGCACAAAAACCAGGAAAGTTTGGGTAAAGTCAAAAAAATCGATTGTATCAAACGTGCTGGGATTGTTAGTTCTTTTATTCAAATCAATCGATTTTTAAATGGCCTATGTCCAGACGTGGACGTTATTCGGCGGACATGAATGATGATATATAGGTTTTGACCCCCGGAATAAGTACTTGCATATACATTGTTAATAAGTAGGTATGGCACATTCACCGCCAACAATTTCGTAGCGTTACTCTCGCGACCGATGACATGGGAAACCCTAGGATCAGAGCGCCCTTCTAGCGGGTTCCTGGTACTGAAAGTAGGTGTAGCTCTCGGAACTAAGTGCGCCACAAACATTGTGCTCAAAACACTATATTTGATGGCGTTTCAGCAATTGTAGGATATATAAGTCAAGATAAACTACATCCCTTAAAGTAAGAAAATTAGCTGCAACTTGCTGGCTGTTTTTTATTGATTTCTCCTAAATTTTTGATTTTATCGACAAATATAGTATCAGATGCATGAGCGGATGTGACAAAGATCGCCGATAGCCATTAGGCAGCTGCGTTATTGTAACGGATTGTTGTGTGGCCAACACAGACGTGGCCAGTGTTATATTCTGACTTTAGATTTTTGGGATCCCTGAAAGTTAGTCGTGAGTTACAGTTAATGATCACTGTACGTTACTTATTCATAACGTGCCACCCTATTTGAAGCTGCAGTCAGTCAACTAACAAGGATCTCGGCAACAAAGCCCGGCATGAATGGATCGTCTTTCCGGCTCCGCCATTGTTGTCTCGGCCTTGCCTTTCACTCGTTGGGAAATTAAAACTAAAACACGATTAAATTCATCGAAATGTCTGTTTATAGCTATTGTTAAGTTATTGGTCATCATTGTATAATTGAATACTTGGCGATCATAATGGGCGCATGATGAGTTTGATGCGGGCTCTCGCGATAGTAGATGAGTGAATGTATAAAGCGCGGTCGGTCCCTGATATTAGAAAGTATTAGGAAACAGGAAAAACGGTTTTTCTAATAAAGCTTGTTACGCATATATTAATGAATCAGAGAAATCCAATCATAATTGAAATATGGCAAGCTAAACGAGCGTAAGGTTCAATTAACGGTCTAAAGCTGGGCTCACACAGTCTGAATCCTCATCTTGATCCATAATCTGAATTCATATTATTAATTTAGATAGCACGGAATTCCATACAACTTAGCTGTTACACACAGTCTGAAATTTTCAGATTCCTTATTAACTTATAAGATCAATCTGTCAGTGAACGTACATTAATAATTTAGTATAGGAAAATGTAAGATTATGAATTCCCAACGCACCCCCTTAATTTCTAGGGGAAAGCACACACACACCGGAATCAGATTATTAATTTCTCAATTCGCATTGCGGGTAGTTGTTCACTTTTATTTTACAGTTCTATGAAAGCTCGTCTCATTTGTGTATTTATTTTGTAATTTTATCGCGTAACAGATGTACTAACTCAACAAGTGATGCTATCGACATTCCGTACTAGTCAAAGAAAGAACTTGTCAGGTTAGTGACGCAATTTTCTTGCCGTAAGGTGGTACTGGCTGCGAGTTATTCTGTTTAAATTAACAGGATGAATCCAGTATTTCCGCTTGCATCTTTTTTATGGTTCCATAGTCAACAAGGAACCCTTATAGTTTCCCATATCCGTCTGTCTATCCGTCCGTCCGTCCGTGCGTCTTTGTAGTAACCCTTACTACTAGAAAACTGTAATTAACATAGGTATATAAATCAATGACGCCGACAAAATAGTAGAACAAAATGTAGAAAATTTTTTTTTGGGTTCCTCCCCTACACCTAAAGTGGGGATGTAATATTTTTTTCTCGTTAAACCCAGAGTGTGAGGTAGCTTCAACATTCAACATCAACTCAGTGATTCGTTTTGGCTTTAAAGCCCTAATTTTTGTTCATGTCATGCATCATTTCTTTGGCACGCGCGTGTCGATTTAACTAAGATAGATAGGCAATAACGGAACCCTACACTGCGCGTGGCCCGACACGCACTTGGCCGATTTGTTATGTAATGATAACACTAATGCTATTAGAATGAATTCATCTACGAGGTAAGTACCAGCCGTCGAGAACCGAAAAACGTGCGACTACTGACCGTCTATCGTCGTCGTTGAGTCTGAATTATTAAGACACGTGTGAGACAAGGCACCGAAATTCAGATTATGAATTCAAATTATGAATTAAGATTGCAATTCAGACTATGTGAGGCAAGCCTAATTCGTTTAGGTATTTAACTTTGAATTCCAAGTACAATTTATTGTAGGACTCTATGATAAAATGCTCTATATCATGTAGATATACGTTCTTAAGACAAACAAAGTAGGTTTTCCTACTTGCTTGGGCTGCACTCAGCGTCCCTCAGAGACGCAGCTGTATTTGCGTTCGCGGTGTTCTAGATGTTGAACAGAAAGAACGCTCTAGTGACCCCTTTCTAGAGCTTTCTGATCCGTATGTCGTCTACAATATTTCTAGAACACTTATTTCAATATTATATCATGTGGGTATTTACGTAGGTCTCGTCAGGCTTGATATAAATCTCTCTAATGTCTGGCTTGCCGTTTGGCAATCGGAATAGTGCAAGATACCTTCTCTATATTTAACCTCATATATTTGTACTAGTTTCTGTTTATATATGCACTAAAGGTAAGTACCTACTAGCTTGTCATAAGATTGTAATATAATGATCAATAAGTAGTTGAAATTTCTTAGTCACCTTAAAATGACATTAC
Source organism: Epinotia bilunana (assembly GCA_947049275.1). Taxonomy (NCBI): domain Eukaryota; kingdom Metazoa; phylum Arthropoda; class Insecta; order Lepidoptera; family Tortricidae; genus Epinotia; species Epinotia bilunana. Next base: position 12,287,270 of record OX346259.1, on the reverse strand, counting down.
CGGTCATGTTTATTCGTGTAGGTATTAGGTATTAGCCAGTCTATGGAAAAAGCAATCACTAAGGTACAAAGGACAATTAGAGCGTATTTACAAGTTATTGTTCGGTTCGTCATCAGTCATCACCGATGACTTGGGTCCGTAACAAAAGAAACAAATGAATGCCTGCCACGGCGCGCGAGCAGGAAGCTGCGGCCTGTGTCACAAATCACTTGCTTTATTCATCCTGCTGATGCATTACTTTATGCTTATGATACCCTGGTACTCGATACGAGGACATAGGAGCTAATATGGAAAAACCCTGGCATGGCATACAATTCTATTTACTAGCAATATAAAATATATATTATAAACGTGGATGATTTGTTTCTATTGCAAAAAATACCAAACTGTTTGATTTAAACTATCCAGTAATATAATTTATAGGTAAAGTACACATCCGCTTTTCTATGTGTGCTATTTCGCGAGTAGAAGCTAGTAGGTATGTTATAAAAGGGTAGGATGTTATTGTGTAGATCAATCACACACTAGGTTTTCTACACCTTATCACTACAGAATGAATAAGAGCAAGGCAAGATGTTTTCGAAAAATAGGCCAAGAAAAGATAAATTTTGTGTCCGAATGAATCCCATATTTGGTCCTACAATAGGTATGAGGAATAAAAGGGTATAAGTCAATCAGTTGATCCCGGCTGCTGTCTATGACAGTAGTCGTTAAGCCGAGTTAGAGGCCTTCGGGCGGCTTAAAAACTTCTAACAGTCGAGTCGAGTTGCCCACTCACTTGACAAAGTGGGAACAACCGTCCCCCCTTTGTCGCGTCCGCAGGAGCTACCTACCACAACCGTGCACGGGTCCCCTGGGTGGTACTAAAGAGTGACAAACTTTAAAGGCGTTATTTTGGCCTTCGATTAAATAAATAATCAGTATTCTTAAAAAAATAGTAGTGCATGGACCACCATGTCCTACAATTTTTTTAAGAGCCTGGAGCGGGTAGCTTGGGGAAAATCCAGGCGATATCTCCGACACGACTCTCGAATACTGTTTGCGCTCCAGTGTTGCTAATTTGCGTCTCAGTGAGATTGGTTGAGGAGTTCATCCGAATAAAAGGTTTTTATTTCTTCTTTCGTCCTGGTTCTGATGCTGACTAACCGCAATTACAGCGCTTTTGCGAGATATCCCTGAATAGTACTACAATAATTAGTAATTACCGCTATTAATATGTAACAGAGATTTCCGCCCTCCAGACGTGCCTTGCGCTTCTTGGCATGTCAATGTCAGTCAATGCACGATTAGCTTAACGAGTTGACATTCTTCAAAGGGCTGTAGACATCATCTGCGCATGCATTTCTTGATATTACTTACACTATATATTTCGCATTGCGCCGGGCGACATCGACACCCGCGCTTACCAACTTAACTAACTTGCATGCCGATTGTCAACTCACCCGCATGTTTGTTTATTATGTTATATTACTCTTATAATGCACTGTACGTTTAACTCTAAAATTTTATCATTAGTTTGTATGTTTTCATTTAAGTGAATTTATAATGTTAACATAACTTTATATGTTCTCATGTAAGTGAATTAGTAATTTCTTATGAGAATAAAGTTTCTTTAATTGTATATTTACATTGATATTTGGTCAATAAAAGATGTTCAGTATACTAATGGGGCTTCTAGACGGGCTATACTTTTCCGGAAATGTGTGGCCGGTAACTATGGGCGTCCCTCTCTTACTCGCATGTTAGACAGGGACACCAATAGTTAATATTAATTAATAGTCATGGCTTTTTGGTAACACGTCGGTGGCAAACAAGCGCACGGCCCACTTGATGGTAAGCAATCACCGCAGTCTATGGACGCTTGCAACTCTAGGGGTGTTACATAATGCTGATGCCGGCCCTGTAGAGCTCATGACTTATAATCATAATACGTAGACGTATTATGATTATAAGTCATGAGCTCTTCATGTACTCCACAAGAATAGGGAAGGTAAATCGTAGAGGCCATATATCTATAATTTTGTATTATAATCTACCTTAACCTACCTACCTTACCTTAGCGGTAGATTATAATATAAAATTATAGTGAGAGGTGCCACGAAAGGGGTGACTAGTTGATTACGTAGCTTTTCGAACGTACGTTAGAACAAACTCTTTACGTTACTGTTATGGACAAACCGTTACGTGATCGACCAGCAGGACTCGTTAGTGGGCGCTTGCCGGCGCAGGCGCCGCGCCTGCACTCGGCGCCGGAAGCTAGTACTAAACTAACTACTAACTCAATATGGACTCCAACGCCTCCATTACAACTGCCTCGTGTATACAAATCGCAGTATGCGCCGGCGCGTGACGTCACGTGCGCGTGAGTTCCGATTCCGAACCATTAGTATTAGTATGAGGAAGCGAGTTCAAGGGCTTTGCAATTAATAATATGCCATATTGAAAATATTTCCTTGCAATGCGCCTAAATGTTATCCGGAATGTTGTAAACGCGAAAGTTTGTTTCCTTAACACGCTGAAACCGCGAGCCCATGCTGTATATAAGTAGATGTGCTTTTTAGGGTTCCGTATCCAAGGGTAAAAACGGGACCCTATTACTAAGACTTCGCTGTCTGTCCGTCTGTCTGTCACCAGGCTGTATATCAAGAACCGCGATAGCGCGCCAAAATTTTCGCGCGAAAAATAAAACTTCCCTAGTAAGGGAGTGAAGTCAGGTGGTTCGTATGGGTTTGCGATTAACGTGTTCTACGAGGACGAAGTCACGGGACAAAGCCAATTTACGAATTTATTATCACAAAATATGTAAAGGCATACATCCAAACTTAACATTTCGTGTATGAGAACTGAGATGTAGGTACTTATTGTATGTTATTACCAAATGAGTTCCTAATAGTCGTAATTGTCCCTAAAATGTATCTGAAATCACTCGCTCAATACAAAATCGACTAACGGTATTTACAGCTCGATTCACGAGAGCTGGCGTGGAAAATATATGAAACTGTCATTAATTTCATAGACATTACACGCCAACTCTTGTGAATCGACCTGTACTTCAAACAATCTTTACAAGTGTTTAAGGGGATGCCTTGATTCGAGTCGAACACGCCCCCTAGACAAAGACACGCGTATGACTTCCGCGCACGAGAAATACAGATGGAACGAAAAAGAAACACTCTTCGGGAATGGGTTTTTTGGACAAATTTCGATAAATACCTAACTTAGAGAAGTAAGTAAGTAAGTGAGATTTTAGATGAGATAAAATACTATAGTATTAACTTGATTGTGTTGTAAAATAATGTATCGTTTGAGTAGGCTGAGTAAAAAAGGATAATACAGACCCAACTTTGGATTTTTTTTATCGAGGTTTTAAGCAATCATGTATCGGTAAAATCAGAAAAACAATCATCAAAAAGAATCATATATCTGAAAATCAGACCTTATTGTTTCTTAATCTAGTCAGAACGGCGTTTCAAAGCACGCGATAATTTCCAATCCACCGCCTTAAGGAATCGAGACGCTAGCAACGGAATGCTGCGCGCGTTGATGTCTATGTTATCGAATCAAACTTTTATGTTAGTTTGCTATTTTTAGCAAAAAGTATATCATTCGTTAATTGCGCCGGGTGATTAATTACTGGGAATGTTATTAATCGTGTTAGTTTTTATGTTCAAGTATCAGTCAATTAGAAAAATATAGTGGTGCGACAACATTTTATTAATGATATTAATGACAGGGATTCGGTAATGCATGGGCATATATGTATTGCTTAGACTTACTTTAACACTCATTTTAACTGGCCAAGACCTAACATATTTATATGAAACGACGAACAGATGCAAAGGCGGTCACACTGAGGTAAGCCCATAACATAAGTGTTCCGTATTGCCAATTCTCATTTGTCGGAACAAAAGTTCTAAGTAAGCCGATCGAGAAGCTAATTGTTAAATGCTAAGAATGCGTTTAGACAATTCAGTTTCTTTACTTTCCTTGTCTGATGTCGGCTGCCGGTTTCATTTGCACTTATACGATTTTAGGTGTCCCTTCGTTATGAGGGTTTTTCAGCATACATTATTATGCCAACAGCTGGCACTAGCTGGGTCGTAGTGATTAATCTTTTTGTGTCAAATTCGGTTAATCAAAATAGTGATGAATACACTTTGTGCATTTTGAGAACCAGACCTCGCTCCACGCCACCTTGGTTATAACCTCAAAACCCTTCCGAAAGCTCCATCTCTATCGCACTTGCATAGTTCGCGTTCGATCATCATTATCATTAATTTAAGAGTTATCCTCTTGTCGGTGGAGTATTTTCCATTTCTCTCCGTCGTACGCCAGCCCTTTGATTCGCGTTCGATAGGTAGTATGAAATGTAGTTTTCAGGTGATGGGGCCGCGATATTTAACAGAAGTTGACGGGAGATGTTAATAAGAATTACAGAGACATCCAAGTTTATAAGGGTATATGCTTCTGTCAAATATCGCGGTGGTAATACCGTTCCAGCTGGTGTGATAAAAGTTTCTAACAAGCCTCATTTAAAGGAACATTATAGCTCCACGAGTACTCCACAACTGATCTTGCTCATCCACTTTCTATACTCTAAACATATTTAACGTGTATTTACGTAAACTGCTCGTAAACTACTGCATAACACAAACAAAAAAGTACTGTCGGACTTAAACTGCTTTATAGCTTCAACTGCGCACAAGTGGCGACCCTCCGCAGGGCTCATATTCACTACGTTTACCGACAACTAGCGTCGAGGACCAGTATAAATCTGACCTCCAATTACACGTACTTGTTACTAATCTCAGGCTGAAGTTACCGCGGACGCGTGGTGAGGTAGTCGAGTCTGATGAATAGCATTGCAGGGCTATTACACCGTTAAATATGATATCCGTGGTCGGGAAGTGAGATTACGCGGTTTCTCACGGTCCGTATCAACACGAATCCGGGGAAATTCCGGGGAGATCTGACGGACGATTACCTTCAAAATAAAACACTTGCTTGGCTAAACAACTCCAACACCGAATGTGAGCTGGTGGTAATGAACTCTTTTAAAATAAAATAAATAAAAATAAAAGCCCGTGTGGTCTCGGGTTAGAATTTGACCACTCCCTTTCTTCCCGTGGGTGTCGTAAAAGTCGACTATGGGAGCAGGGTTAAAATGTGTTGTGGGCGATGGGCTAGCAACCTATCACTGCAATATCAAATTTTGTCGATATTTTATACCCACATTTATGCTAAAAGTGGCGCTGGAACATAAGTTTTATGTGCTCTGCCTACCCCTTTTGGGAAAAAAGGCGTGAATGTATGTATGTATGTATAAACACAGCACCAGCATGGCTATGTATATGTTACTGACAAAAGACTTTACTGCTAGTGTTAGAAAAGACAATATAAAAATAATTAAATTAAAGAGAGAGAGAGCAGGACGGAGGCTCACTATAGTCTGTTCGTTTAGGTATTTAAAAGAATGTAAACTAACAAAACCACGTGACTTGGTCATTCAGCCAATAAGATAATACCATAGATACAAAATGTTGCTATTCACAGCAATTATTAGCTGAATGACCAAGTCACGTGGTTTTGTTTGTTTACATCCTTTCTTATAAATAAATAAATACCTAAACGAACAGACTATAGTCAGATCCAATTCGATGTGGGTGGGAGGCCACCCACATGGTACTGGGTCCAATGTGCCTGGATGGGACTGTCCAACCTTCCAGTCACAACTGTTAGGTTGCTGTTGGCGCTGCCGCGAATGCTCAAGATTATCATACGTTGGTATATACTTAAAAATATTATAATTTGTACCTATAATCGTATACCTAAGTAGTCCTAGTACAAAACTTTAATTTACAATCCTCTGAATAATTCTGCTTACGAGATATTGAAACTATTTTGAGCAATTCTCAAAAAAAATGCCACTATTATTAATTGTAGTTCTAGGAATTTTATGTTAACTATTTCCACTAAGAATCAGGAGCTCTTTCGACCCTGGTAGGACAAAAAACTGTCCCAAAGATATTTTTCCTATTGTGTTACCATTTACCTTATACTTTGTATGGTGGTAACACAAAGTATAAGGAAAGTCCAAAAATGTATGAACATTTTGGGACACTTTTTTTCTCCTATTGGGATGGAAAGACATCGTGATTTTGAGTGGAAATAACATAAAAGTTGCAAAAAACCTCCGAAATAATGTAGTGGCATTTTTTTTTAGAAACGCTCGTTTAAATGAATACACATACATGTGTACCTATGCTTATTTCCCGTATCTCTAAACATATAAGAATTAAAAATCAATTAAAAATCTCTTTCATCGTAACCTATAAGGCATATGCAGAAATCATACACAAACACCCGGCCAGAAGCCAACAAAATGTATAAATTAAATCCAGCTAGAAAATATGACATAAATAGTTACGGCAGTTATGATATAAATAAAGCCGCGATATTTTGTCTATTGTGTGGTAATGACTATATTAAAAACTCCACTAAGCCCGTGGGTGGCTGCAAACCTGTTCTTGTAAAGATTTCTGTTAGTTATTCGTCTGTGACATTAGGTCAACCACAACAGAAGTAAGTAATGAGTAAGGAACGGTAAAAACAGATGAGTAATTATATTCTTTTCAATTAGTATTGGACTGGCTCACCTACGTATTTCGAAACTTTGGAGTGTTCGGGCGTCTTGTGTGACGTGAATTATTACTGTGAGATATAAGTACTTAGATTTCACAAAAACTGATGATGAGTTTTGGTGAAATCTTATTGTGAAATTTTATTTCACCGAGATACTTACTCATAACTTATAATGCAAAGAAAAATAATGGTACGGCATCACGATTTCAGCCGATCATAGCTTTTCTTTATCGTCCGATAGATATCGGACTTTGGAGAGGATGAAAATAATATAGGCTTTCATATTCCCGCCTAAATTCCCATTACCTGACTAATGATACTAGATTCGAATAGAATTTGAACAGAGTTGCAGACAGATAGATAATCTAAGTTTTAGCTTTCTTGCTCCCTAGCAGCGTCACGACTATCGCATAAAAATAAAATATAACCGATTATAATAATTTGAAGGATACAGAAGTTTTGACCTTGAAATAATAAGCAATTTGCAATTATGTCTACTCATAGCAATCTTTCTATGCAATTTGCTATTGTTTCATCTGAACGTAAGTTACAAATCACAAGTCGCACGGCATTGGTTGTAATAGACATGAAACTCATCTGATAAAAGTAAATGTCTGGTAGTTTACAAATATTGGTATTATGTACAATATTTCCTAGTCGGCGTGGCCAATGCCATTCTTGTAGGATATGATCGTTGTACGATTTTGTAATAACCATAATAGTTCGGATAGAGAACTTAGCCTAGCTCACCGGTGGCACAGGCGCATACTTACCGTTAAGGCAACGATGGTCAAACGTATGATCATTTTTTTTATGACTACGTCGGCAATTCAAACTGGCGTTGTGATCTGCCGTGTGTCTCTCCATTTGTGTCTACGAGATCATCGATCAAGCCAGATTCGCCTCACACGGCTAAATTACCGTCAGTACTTAGTAAATGGCTCGATCATCGGCGAAAATCCTCACTAAAACTGGAGTAAGTATATTAAGTAAGACCGCTTCATATATGCAACTCTAATTTTACTCTTTTAAATACATACCATCTACGAGTTTGTATATCAAGATAATTATACGTACCAGAACAATCATATGACCTTACAAACCACCTCACGGTCAGCGTTGTAATCAAATCGGAACTGCAAGATGCCTACAAAAAAGTGTCACGACCCCCCTATTACAACGGCAACGGGCCTGTTCACTCGTGTACTTAATTTAAATTTTCTCTGAATAGTTACGCAAATCTAGTAATTCATCCTTGTAAAATTAAATGGAAGAAATAGAACCTTTAGCGGAACATGGTTTTCGAAAGGTAACCCGAGATGATATTTTGTATACTTAAATAAATAAGATGACAATGTAATGTTATGGTACCATCAAGCTAGTCTGATGATGCAAACAGAAGGTGGTGGGCCACAGTAAGTCCTAAACTTTCCAAGATAAACCCGTCGTGATTGGGCTTATAGGAACCCTCTCAGCGAGTAGTCGATGACGTGCAAAAAGAGTACAGTCGACAATAAAAGCTTGTTTAAATCTGAGACCAACTTGTTATTATTTATCACTACATAGTATAAAACAAAGTCGCTTCCCGCTGTCTGTCCCTATGTATGCTTAGATCTTTAAAACTACGCAACGGATTTTGATGCGGTTTTTTTAATAGATAGAGTGATTCAAGAGGAAGGTTTATATGTATGATATAGTGCGAAGCCGTGGCGGGTCGCTAGTTGGAAATAAAGCTAAAGCTTAGAAAGGTATCTGGACCATCCAAATTAGGTCTCTACCTAATTTGGACCCTTCGTACTATATTTGAACAGAAATTGTCATACGTCCTATTTATTATTAAAGCAAAAAGTTGATAGCAGTCATTAAATTCCGTATAACGCAGGCTGTTGTTAAACTGTATCACGATCTTGTAAAAACAGGCATTGTGCGCAGTCGCACGCCTCGAACCTTGAATGAACTTTGCGCAACAATAAGTATAATTATTAATTGAATGAGCGGTTAAGTAACGCGCGTTATCCAATGCGCCGTGAGAATCATAGCGATTCTGTAACTCGGATTTGATATTCTTCGGATTATTCTATATGGACAAGGGAATATACCTAGGTAGGTTACACGGGAGGGTTAAATAGATAGCTTGTCAAGAAAGATCAAAAAGTATTAGGTATATATATTTATTGAGACAGTTTGAGTCTTGGAGAAGGATAGCTTTTTCGGAATATGTAGAATATTTTCAAGCCATTGATGTTGATTAAGGAATGATAAGCAGAGAATCTCTGGAAGAAAGCTAGATATTATATAAAAGTATACGTCTTAATATGCAAGAAGAAACTAACAGAAAATGGCTCATCAATATTTAAACATCTATAGAACTCCTTTGGCCCGGCGTTAAAAGCTAAAGCAGAAACGTCTCACCTCCGCAATTTGCTCGCATTAAATATTACGATCCCCTGCATTTTTCAGTCCGTCCGGATGAGAGGCGGAAATCTTAAATATTTGATTTTCCCGAGAGGCTATCTCGAAGATAAATACCGTGCCATTTCGAATCCGCAAGACTGGCGCATTTGCAATATTGGCATTATTTGTGATAGACAGCTGATACAGACACCTCAAAGTTAACACTTTGTGACTGTTTGTTATGCAGCTGTTAGAATACCAGTATATTACATTTTTTTTAATCTATGCTACACAACATGCTACTAAAGCACAAGCACTAGCGCGTCCAGGGGGGGCTAGGAGGCTAAAGAAATTTTACATTTCATTTAAAAAAAAAACACCTTACTGTGGTACTCGTCCTTCAGTAGTACTAGTAGCTGGGTCGCACAAAACAGACAGTAACATTTTTTTTGCAGCCATATGAAGCTACATAGTTGAGCCTCTCTATCAAACTTTTAATAACAGCGTCAAACAATAAGTTTGTTATGTTGTCGAAACTCGGAGAAGCTCGTTAATTCGTTAACAGCCATAAAACGGTGTTTTACGACGGACGGATCATTGAAACGTCCTTCGAACGACTCCAGCCGGTCGGCATGGCATTCCTCGCAATAAAATATTTAGTGTGTATGGTTACAAATAAAATAGTAAGTAGATCTGGGATCTGGAAATAATAAGCAGCATTTACAGAAGTTACAGTTTCCTTACAACATATATATCAGTAAACATAACGTTATATGTATTGTACTTATGTGCATTAGACGAAGGTTTGGAAAAATAACGTTAAAGCTGTGCATTATGGACCTATAATACTCAGGACAAGCTATACGTGTCGCCACAATGAGGGACGGAAAGGCTCATATGCAGCTAAATTAATAACTGCAGGTCGATCACGTAACGCATTGTACGTTAGGTAAAATATGTAGATCTTTTATATGTTATTTATATTTATACCGTAAAATGGGGTGAGTAGGGTGAAAAATGACATTCAAACCTCGATAACATTTTATTTTTACTTATACAAACTGAATGGTGTATATAATTAGTGTTCCGGACGTTTGTATTTTAGTTTTTATTTTATTTTGGGTAGTTCCATTTCATAACTTTGACGATAAACAGGAAAACCCACCTCACCCCGTAGTCCCTCGTAATTGGGGTGAGATGGGTTTTCATACAAAGGTGATTTTAGAAGATAAATTGGAATATATTATTTTTGTAGCAATTGCCTTAAAAAACCATCTCACCCCCCATTCATAACCCATCTCTCTCTCTAGTTTAATATAATACCATTCATTGTTAAAATGTATTTTGTAAATGACCGTTTGTTTCTAATAAAATAAATGAATAATCGAAATGTCAATTTTTATATGGAAAAATTACAGTTGGATCTACCTAACGCGCATTCAAAACGTATTACCCCTCTGATCTTAAAATGGCTAATGGTTTCTCATTACCAACCTACTAAATGTGGGCGGGCAATGGTTTATTTTCCGCAACCTCATACTAAATCCTACTAATCCTACTAATCCTACTAATCCTTATATCCTACTAATCCTACTAATATATTATAAATGCGAAAGTTTGGATGTTTGTATGTTTAGACGTTTGGATGTTTGTTACTCAATCACGCCTAAACGGCTTAACCGATTTGGATGAAATTTTGCACGAAGATAGTTTATAGCCTGGATTAAAATATAGGATAGTTTTTATCTCGGGCCCACGCAGACGAAGTCGCGGGCGGAAGCTAGTAAACCATATGCGGCAAATAAAAATAGTGGAACTAGTATGACAAAGATAGCGAATGATATTTCCCGTGTGTCACACTTACTATCTCGCTCGGACGTGGTATTATTATTATATCTCCATGCAGCACATACTGTGCATTCAAGAGCGCTTCACCCATACCTGCCCCCCTATTCTGTAACTTGTTTTAAGCTCACCTCAACGCTCACCCACAAATATATCTTGACACCGCGATGCGTAGTAACTAAGCGGAGGTAGAGGTCTAGTTTCGTGACGGGTGAGCGGCGGGGTGAGCCGCGTTAGCGCGTAGCGAATAACAGCCCAGCTATCTATCACAACTATGGGTAGCCATAGCAATGCGGCGACGCGCCATCCAAACGGAACGGTGGTAAATGTCAAATATAAACACCACGCCAATTGGATCCATCCATTTGTCGCAGAGACAAATGCCGCGATAGTGAATTTCGAATAACACACATAACTATGAGAAGGTGATGGCTGACGGGGAGTGCCCGAGAACATAGTCAAAATATTACATCCATTTTTAACCGAGACAAACGCCGCAGCGCGGCGCCTAGGTAAATGTCTAACTTAAAGCAAGTAGGTCACTTAATTACTAAACATAAAAAGTCTGTCAAATAACTTTCTAGTCTTCTTGATAATGTATGTCATGTCTTAATCGATAGGCACAATCATAACATCAATCAGCTAGAAGTGACAAAAAACGAAACAAAGGAGGTATTAATCTAACTTATGATGACGGAAACACCGTAGATGACGTCAGCAGTTGTTGCTGTGGCCATTGTTATATTTTATAGTTAAACAAAAAAGCCCATTTATTATTATACTCTTGATGAACCATGCAATCAAGAAAACTTAATAAAATTAGCAGTCTGCCTCGAGCCTCGGTACATTTTAAGTCGTTTTTTGACACCTGTCGCATGTCAAATTACTATAGGTAAATCCGTTTGTCACACTTCGAATTTATTAACTACTAGCTTCCGCCCGCGACTTCGTCTGCTTGGACTCGGGATAAAAACTATCCTATATTTTAATCTAGGCTTTTAACTATCTTCGTGCAAAATTTCATTCAAATCGGTTCATCCGTTTAAGCGTGATTGAGTAACAAACATCCAAACATCCAACCATCCAAACATCCAAACATCTAAACTTTCGCTCTTATAATATTAGTAGGATGTAAATTCATTTGACAGATTTATTTCAAACTAGCTGATGCCCGCGGCTTCGCCCGCGTGGTTATAGGAAAATGTAACATATTGCATTTTCCCGTGAGAATTAGATGTTTTCCCGCTGGAAAAAATAGCCTATGTCACTCTCCCGCTTCTAAACTATCTCCATACAAAAAATCACATCAATACGACGCTCCATTGCGACGTGAAAGAAGGACAAACAAACACACACGCTTTCGCATTTATAATATTAGTAAGGATTTGTGAACAGTATTAACTAGTCTTTTTTGCCAGGCTTCAAAATGAAATTATTAGAAAATCCAGGCAAGATCTGTTATCGAAATTACTGGAACCATTAAGCGGTAATGGAATTACTCTCAATGTGTTCCGATTTGTGCGTATACTGCAATAAACACGACAATGGTAAATAAAAGCGATAGCCGCATCCTGCGGACGTCATTGTCGCTATGGCACCATTGCGACACAATGGGGTGACGCGCGGGTTGGAATCTTTCGCCGTACCGGAATGAAAACATTGGTATACTCGTAGCTGGTGTAATTATTTCAAGGAAGACAAGATATAGACAAGAGTTAGGGCGCGGCGCGGCCACGACTTCCAGTGTGGTAGCGAGAGATCCTAGTTCAGAGCGCAACCTGGGCTGTTATTCGCTAAGCGCTAAAGCGGCTCACCCCGCCGGTCACCCGTCACGAAACTAGACCTCTACCTATGCTTAGTTCCTACGCATCGTGGTGTCAAGATATATTTGTGGATGAGCGTTGAGGTGAGCTTAAAACAAGTTACAGAATAGGGGGGCTGCGCCGCTGCCGCTACGGCACGTAGTCGTAGCGTAGCACTAGTAAGTATCTCAGGCGTGAGGTTGTGTTCCTTCTGTGACTGCTATCACTCATAGACTATTTTTTGTACCCATGTTTTTATTGTTGGTTTTTTGGCAGTTGATGAAGTTCGACTATTTTTTTTTCAACACAATTGCTCGTAACGTACCTCTTATTGAGTCGCTTTTAGGCTCATAATCCTGGATTTAAACACGCGTGTTTTATAACATTACGACACTTGTGTGTTATGGTTATATCACGATTAAGTCACGTTGGCACCTTGCAGCAAGATGTATGCATGCACACGGTGCATTCTTAAATTAACCGGGTTATACAGAATGTACAGCTTTTTTTTTAATTCTCGGCAAATGGATTCTTACTCCACTAAACAAATTAAATCCTTTTTGTTAATTAATTGACTATTTATTTTTGGATATGATAGAGAAACGTTTAATTTAGTAAAACTATTCACGTTTTATAACATTTTATATGAATTAATAAAGATAACATTTTAAAACGAAAATATTTATTTTATTTTGTATTGGCTGTTTAGAGATTTCATCTAATGCGCGCGCCCTGCGCAAACTTCACGAAAAAAAACTGTTGCGCGCCATTATAGGTTATTTCACAGATATTTGTAAACATTGTTCATGCGTGTTTGTTCATTAACAAAAATGATGACTCGTGGTGACTAGAAAAGTGGTAAAAAGAATGGACGCCACTGGACATTCTTAGCGATGTATACAACATGTGAGTAAAAACCTGTTGTCATAAATAAGTAAAGAAAATAACTTAACAGGCCTATACAATTTTCATCCTATGAAAAGGATTTTTCCTCGCAAAATCTGTTGAAAAACGTCGTATGAAACGCGTGAGCTTTGATAATTACATCCTCGGCTCTCTTATCACGCTCACCTGCGGCTCGCGTGATAATTCCGCCTCTGATGTAATTATCAACATACCTCACTTGTATCACAATGTACTATTACGGCACTGTTCCGCTCGTAATATAATGAAATTAGAAAGGATTAATCCTTTTACAGATGACATCAACACACACTACCTAGGTCTTGGGTACTTGTGAAATTATATAGTTCAGTTAATATCGTTTTTTATACTTTATTACACACATGGACTCACGCCTTCATTCCCAACAGGGGTAGGCAGAGCACATTAAACTTATCCAATGTGTTGTTATACTTTATTCCGTACGTTTAATCGAATAAAGCTAGAGCCTGGAAGTCTCAACAAAAATCTGCCAAGTTGTATCCATACGCGCAGCAAGTATCGCTAACACTCATAACTGCGAACCAGAATTATCTCGTCATTATTTTGCGTTTTATGTCATACTGCACATACATGCCGTGCGAACAATCAGGCCGCGACGAAGCCATCCGCTTGTAATTACTCTCATTACCATATAACAGCTGTTTATTACCACTCTATATTCGGATTGCCCGTCGATTACAAAGCTGATTTACGAGTGGGAAGATTAAAAAGACGTTACATATTGTGCTCATGAAGATATAATCTCTCTCTCTCCCAACTTAAGGTAAAGGTCCCAGTGTCCAATACTGGCCTCAACACTGACAATCTATATATTCATATCAATTTGTCAACTACTAGAAATAAAAGTGTCAAACATTAGGACGTTTACCTTACCTATTTATAATTACTGTCGAAGTTTTAAGCCTCTAACCCCGTACGTCGTTAATTGCGAATTGATTGACACTTGGGTTGAAGGTCGATAGTTTGTTTTGTGAAGATAATAGTTTGTACAACCATTCTGTGTTTAAAGAACAGAAAAATGGATAATGTAGGTAAGTAAGTAATCAACACAAAATCTGTATTAAGTTAACACATATTGTTGCATTACGTCAAAATATTTTAGTCTAACAACACCATAAAAGCTTTCTTCGCATGTTTCGTATGTACACGTGACATGTTTTTGTATCCAAGTGTTGATACAAGAATAAATTAAGGCCTGTCTGGCGCGAACAGACTATTGTACATACACACTTGTACCAATAACTTGATAATACGAGTCTTATTATTCTCTAAAAACTTGCAAGGCCGGACTATTGTTTGGCTGGTGCAACGTTTGTCCCAAGTAAATAATACTACATTGTCTAATTAAATTAATCCTTCACGGTTGGGGCGTTCTTTCTAGGTTCTGAAAGGCAATTTCAAAGCGGCTGCAACCAGTTATTGCCTTCCTCCAGTTGGGTGCCTAGTAATAAATCGGCACTCGCATACTCATATATACTTAGGTATGTGGGATCCATTGCAGTAGTAAGGTATGTCCCAGAGCTCGAGTCTACCCCAATAGGATAGTTGATATGAATACAGCTAACAAGCAGGTTAACGGATGTGTTATTTTTAAATCTGTGTAAAAATTGTGCAATATACGATATAGCCAAGCTAGAGTAAGTAACGTAGTTTCTAGGAAAAGGCAATATACTTAAATATGGGTACAATTTATGACCACGCCGGCGGGCTGAAAGAGATTTCTACGTACAGTGCGCGTCAGAATTTCTAGCCAGTTCCGCTATTTGCGACTGAAATGTCTCTATTTGACAAAATAAATATTGAAGTTAGTTTTACTACCTCTACGCGAGCGAATGCGCTGATGAGTATAATTTATTTCTTAGAGGATAATCTTGGAGACGGTTTATG
This sequence comes from Epinotia bilunana, assembly GCA_947049275.1. Classification (NCBI taxonomy): domain Eukaryota; kingdom Metazoa; phylum Arthropoda; class Insecta; order Lepidoptera; family Tortricidae; genus Epinotia; species Epinotia bilunana. The sequence goes on along the minus strand of OX346259.1, from coordinate 12,271,755 downwards.
AGTCGTTACCACACACACACACAGACATTTCCATGATTTCTAGGAAATTGTAAAATATAGATAAGCCAGTAACAACAATAATCGCCGTTTTGTAATGAAAGGTGACTATGCGATAAGATGTGTAATGAATGTCTTATATGACATGATAAAAAAATAATTGAGGCCTGGTGCGTGTTTTTCTAATTCAAGTATTTAGAAAACGACCTTACGTCTTCATATGTCAATGGTTATCTTAGTTTTACTTGCATATAACTTATTTGAAGCATCTAAGAAACATCAAAAATATTAAGGAAGTGCAGTAAACTATTGAATTTGCGGTAATTTCTCGAATACACTATCTGTAACTGTTTTTTAATTAAAAACATGTAAACCTTAAAATCGCTCTTATCTTACGAATATTGATAATCGCAACCCTGCTATTAGCATTATAACAGCATGTAGTGTGTTATGTACTGATTACCTTAGCGTGTTACACCGGGCATGTCAGAAGCCAGAACACACTCTTAACTTTGTTAATTCCATCGGAGCTGCAGAGGTACTCCGGCGCTACCACGAAAATCGAATCTCGAAGTCCGTATACATGCATCCCTGTCACTCAAGTAATGTATGTAAGTGCGATAGAGATGGACATACCCGAACTTCGACTTTCGAAGTTCGTGGTTATAGCTCTGAAGCCTATTAGATAATTACCTATAGCTGATGGAACCAGTGGAATTATCGCATTAGTTTCCAGTTAATTTTTTACAAACACAACAAAGTAACGAAATGTTGACGTAACAAAGCCCAATGTTGTTTTTCTTACAGAGAGTTTACGATCATAACCGTTGTGATTAACAATAATTAGTTCTAAGCACCTTAGTAATCTAACTCGCTGTACTTACGAACATTCCACGACATGACAATTCTTGTTGTTTACAGTTATCTAAGGGATTTGTTAAATCCGTTCCTTATTTTATTTTATTCCGTTACAAGTTTCATACGAGACAGGTCCTGCCGACGGTAGTTTTTGTGATTGTGTGCTTTATATTAAACTAATAAGTTTCAGTAAGAGTTCTTGCTCCAGAAAGTGCTATAAGTTTTGGAGACAATCTAAGCCAAGTTCACGAGTGTGTGTGTATTATGGACTTTTTTTAATTAAGTGGCACGGGCAATTAACGGGCCGCTGTCTATGGTCGGTGTCACTGGAGCTGTAGGCAATCGTGCCGGTTTATATAATCTTTGCAATTAATGTGGTTAGACGAGTGCGCGCGCTAAATACAAGGTAGGCGTTGATTTAAGACGAGTTTCATTTGTTTTGTAGGTCTAGCCAGGTATTAAGGCTAGGCAGTCGGATACTTTTTCGTTCTCTCAAATCATAGAAAAGTCTTGAGTTGGACTTGAGCAACTAACAGATTTAGTGACGTTTAAGGCGGCACAAGTACGCGTAATTTCATGGGACAGGGACACGACTATTATAGCACTCTTGTCAGGCGTTATGGATTTCTATAGATCCTGAGAAGCACGCGCGCCGTTACGCGATGCTAAAATAATATGCATGAAAATCATCAAGTGTGATAAAAGATTTAAAATTAACCCCGGCTGCTTTTTTCGTATATTATACCTAGTACCCTATGTATTTACTTATTGACACGAAAAATAACAAAAATGTTACAATTTTCCTTGCGGTGGTGAGGTGAAATATTGTGTTTCGCTCGGCAGCAAAGTTGGTTGGCGTCTCGTGACTTGAAAACCTCGCTATCCTCAGGATTGTACTTTTGAACCATTCGCTTCGTTACAGTCCTTCGCTAGCTCGGCTTTCAATACAAGCACTTGCGCCAAACCCAAACAACAACTTTGCAGATTTCTTAAATATTTTTTTTAAACGGTGCGTTCCAAATTTGCACAAAGCGAAAAGTTTTGAAAAGTAAAACCATATGTTAAAATTATTTATTCGTATTGTATCCTTATAAATCAGTCTAATTATTAATATTACATATGTAATTAAGAAAGAATAAGTAATGTTAATTGAATTCTATTAAAATAATAATAATGAATTATTGGCAAAACACCATAAGTTTCTAAACGCAGGATAATTCTGTATAGAAAAAAGTTGGATCGTCACGTTCCAAATTCAAAAACTCTTTCCACGCTAGCGGATATAATGAACGTTTGGGGCGCAGATTTTGAGCGATAAAGCAAGCCTTTCCGAGCCGGTGAGGTGAAAAATATAAATTGGACGTCTGAAAGCTAATTAAAAAGAGATCTTTTGTTCCGCGTAAAGAGTTACCGGTCAATGGGTACTCGAAAGTATTATCTATTATTAGTTCCTAAACACATCCATCTGACCTGAGAGACGGAGTGACTCAAGTCCATTTCAGTCACGTGTTGTGTTTATTTAATATATAAAAAAAATAAAAACGTCTGAAGCGGTCCCCCGACGCGACGACGCTTGGAAAATAAATTATTTGAACTTACATAATATATGTGACGATAATAATTATAAAAGGTTTAAAATATTATTTGTTAGTTTTTAGTTTATTTTTTTGTCGGGGGGGTTTTTAAATTTAAAATTTTACTTTTATTTTGTCCTATTTAAAATGATGATCTTCAAACAGCTGATCAGGTCATGATTACCTTACCATATACTCTCAATATCATAGAAGTAACATGGTACCAAATTTCGAATCGATAGGACATATGGAAGGTAGTCAGATCCCCTCATCAACTATTAACGAGCTGATGATCTTCAAACGGCTGATCAGGTCGTGGTTACCTTACCATATACTTTCAATATCATTGAAGTAACACGGTACCGAATTTCGAATCGATCGGACATAAGGAAGTTAGTCAGATCCCCTCATCAACTAGAAAAGAGCTGATGATCTTCAAACGGCTGATCAGGTCATGGTTACATTACCATATAATTTCAATATTATTGAAGTAACACTGTACCAAATTTCAAATCGATCGGACATACGGAAGGTAATCACTAATCAGATCCCCTCATCAACTATTAAAGAACTGATGATCTTCAAACGACTGATCAGGTCATGGTTACATTACCATATAATTTCCATGTTATTTAAGTAACACGGTACCAAATTTCGAATCGATCGGCCATAAGGAAGTTAGTCAGATCCCCTCATCAAATAGAAAAGAGCTGATGATTTTCAAACGGCTTAACAGATTTTCGTGAAACATAGCTAAGAACACTCGGGTTAAAATTATCTATGACACAAAAAATACCACATTCATCGGTCCATCCGTTTGAGAGCTACGATACCACAGACAGATACACAGATACACAGACGCGTTAAACTTATAACACCCCTCTGTTTGCGTCGGGGGTTAAAAACAATGTTAAAAATATGTAGAGAACCAGCTCAATATAAACGGCACCATAATATAATGCTGCAGCCTGTGTCCTACCTGTTGGATCTATTGCCAAAAACATCTACTAAACTTTTCTCCTCTTATTCATAAAACTTAAAATTCCTTTGACAAATAAAATGTGTTTTGTCCCTTTCTTACGGATTCAAATATCAGAGTGCACTCTAAAAAATTCTTTAAAATTCGTCTATCTGTATAAAGACGAATTTTAACGGCATTTCAGCTAAAATTGGTTTGTTCAACGTTTTAATTAGGTACTAGGTTAAATTAAAACTGCACGTTTCCTATGTTCAAGAGAAGAAATGCGTTGATTCCCACCACATTACCATGCAAACGAAGTCGCAGGTACAACTGATTCTAAATAAGCAGCCGATGTCACTCCCGTGGTTATGACACATCTAACGGCACCTCGTATATCAACATCCATCAAGCCTTTTGGCCTGTAGCCCAGCCCGTACAATGAAAAGATCTGTACATATGTACATACATATAAACGCTCGAAAAACTATTGAGATTACAGGACATAAATTACAGTCTTTTAAGTACCTAGGTCCCCAGGGATAGCTTTAAAGCGGTCCCCGCGCAGTTTGGTTCAATGTTATGTATCGTTTGAAAATATCTTGGATCACTAAATTCTCTTTATGAAGTTTAATATAACTTGAGTCATTAAATAACATAGGTAAGAAACATTAAACATGCTGCTTGTCTTGATTAAAGATTTATGACTGTATGAAGGCGATGAGACCTGTCCCACCAGTTTGCACACAAACAACATAAACTAGATTTGTTTTGGAGTTTTTGGAACCGACTATGACATGGCTAAAAATAACAACGAATACATACAATAATTAATCTCTAAGAATTCAGCATATGTCAAGGTGGGTGTACTGAATTTGTGGTAGATACATTATGTGTGTCCTTGTGATGATAGCAAATGTAGCCAAAATTATTAGTTAAAAAATGTGATTTTGTAAAAAGAAAAACGTACGATAAAATTAAATGACACGGAAATATATCTATCTAAATCAAACCGTTTTGAAACCATAATTTGTATGTTTACTTTCTCATCAATTTCCTTACCTTCGACTTAAACGGAAATATGGTTGCAAATTTCAAAGTCCACTCCTAATGCAGGAAGCGTAGATATCAAATCGACTCAAATCTCCTTTCCAGTGCCACATACGGCGCAATGACGTCATGCAAGATGGCCGCCAATCATGCGTGTTAGGTAAAGTGCAGCGACCCCGGTCAATGTTAATGTCAGCTGTTAAACGCGCCGGTATCGATGGTAAGCTTTAGATGGATTCCATAATAGATTCGTTAGTCGAAACTATGTAATGAATGATAATAATAATAAAGGTTGAAAATACCTAAATAAAATAGCTCGTCTCTGTCAACATGCAGTGGACACTAAACACTATAGCTTGCGACTGTGAAAGTAGCCCTTGGAAGACGATTTTATTAAGGGAAGCAGTCAAAAGACTAACCTCGAAATTGGCCTTCTTAGGGTTCCGTAGTCAACAAGGAACCCTCATAGTTTTGCCATGTCAGTCTGTCCGTCTGCGGGTTAGCTCAGTAACCCTTACTACTAGAAAACTTATTCGGTATGGGTATATAAATCAATTACGCTAACAAAACAGTAGAACCTTGAAAAAAAAATTATTTTAAGACTTTTAAGGTACCTCTCCTACACCTAACTTTGGGATGTAATATTTTTTTCTCGTTAAATCTATAATGTGGGGTATCGTTGGATAGCTTGTTCATTAATATGGGTTTTCAAAACCCATTTTTCCATTCAGTGATTCGTTTGAGAGATAGTCTAGTTGGCGCACGCGTGGCGATGTAACTAAGACAGATGGCGACTACGGAACCCTACACTGCGAGTGCGCGTGGCCCGACACGGACAATCGGACATGGCCGATTTTTTTATGAACCAGGCGAGCAGTATCCTCTTAATATTTCTTGAATACATATAAGTAACTGTAATTATTCAACCAGTCTTAACTTAAGAAGTGTAGGTATTACCAGTATTTGCTTTCAGTTTTATCTTCTCCTTCGGGGAATTACATGCTCCTCCACATGAAAAGGGTCATGATCGTTTTGGGTCGTACTCCGTAATCCTTGGAGACCGCAACACAACAACGGTTCTATAGGCGCATCTAAACTTAAATCAATCTTTATTGAGGAGGGTGTAGCTACTCAATAGTCTGGGGCTCGTCTGTTGGTTTCCGATCGCCGATGGCTCGGGCAAATAGCATCCGAACAACGATTTACTGTACATTTATCTTCACACCCGTACTCGTGAATGGTTTGATACAACTTTTTGTAGCGTCTGGTTAATTTTAACTTAAGTTCAAGTCTGGCTTAGAGTAGAGTTGTTCAAAAATAGATTGTGATCAAGATTAGATTTAACACACATGCAAATGGATTCACAAGACGTTCATGAATTTCTTTTACTTAGAGCTATATTTTTTGTTCAATCGACACTAAGTATTCTTTTGACTCTGTATGACGCTGGCGCTGAGGTCTCTGCCAAGGGTGCTCTATGTTTGGTATCATTTTTATTACCGTGTATAATTGGGTCTAGTTTTATTTTATTTATTTTATGTATTTTCCCTCTGGGTTGAAAGGTCAGATGGCAGTAGCTTTCGTTAAACTAGTACCTATGCCAAATCTTGGGATTAGGGGACCTCGGGCTCCTTTAGGGCACAACCGGGAATAACACTAGGAGGAATTGTGTGTATAATTGGGTCATACAGATTTAGGTTTGCTTCTCTTCTATGAATATTGCCAAAGTTAAGGGCTTTAAAGCAAAAATTTTGGTTGAAGGCTTAATCCGTATAAACGACGTCTCCTCTTATAAGATTTCATGCAATCAAATAATTTATTATACGCACGGTAGCGTTTAACTATTTATTCACCAAAGGACGGACGACTTTTGTTTTACTCAAGCTGCATGACCCATTTATCCTAATACTACGTCATAATCTGTTTGCCTAGAGCTCGTAAACTCTTATGGCTGAGATGCTCTTTATTCTCCTATTGCTCAGCATTTTGTAGCAGATAAGCGAGTCCGCAGCTCGCAGTAATCTCGGCCGAATTTCACCTTCCCACACAAACGTAGTTACGCTCTCATTTTAAAACTACATCTTGTATTGTGACGAAACTTTGTATATACAATGACATGAGGTATATATATGTCTGTAATTCGTTTATATGGTTCCAGTTTATAAAAGAAACGAAATACAGCAAAACAAGTTTTGTATGAAAAACTTAAATTCGCTGTATTTTTTACTATAGTACATAAACTAATTACAGACATAGATATACCTCATGTCAATGTATATGTAAAGTTTCGTTACAATTTAACGCGCAGTTTTAAAATGAGAGCGTAACTACGTTTTTGTATGGAGAATCGAGCTTACTGCGGACTCTTAAAACACTTGCCAGTAAGTAAACTGTAAGTTGATTATTTGCGAATGTCATCATTATAGTCTTGAGCTTTTCATATTTAGTATGGCCACCGGTACCAAATCCATACTCGTGTATTTCTTTCTTCTGAAATCTACTCAATGCATTTTAAATTTTTCACAAAGAATAGAAAAAAAAAAACAATTTATAGACTTCCTTCACGGATCAGATATTTCGCAAATGACACTATTAAGAAAGCGGGAAAGTCTATCATGTTCGAGAACAATCTATGCATTGTTGTCAAACTGTTATGCAGAACAGAATATAGTTAACACTCCTTTGTTATAAACGTCTACCTGTCTACATTACCAATGGTGGCTATGGGAACATGTCAATGTTCTTGTCGCCCTACAAAAACAGTCTATTTTTGCTTAATTCGTACTATCAGCTTGGTTTGCCATGCAGACAGATAATGCGATTCACAACCTGTCGAATGTCATTCCAGTTTATCTTGGCCTCTCACCCCAAGATTAGAAAATCTCCGCAAAATCTGAAATCTAACTTTTACTGGTTGGTTTGGAGCGAGTTGTCGGTAAGCGCTTTGTGAATGCCCGCGCAGAGATGCAGTCGAGCGCACTTATCCACAATGCAGTACCGTCGCGTGCGAAAATCTTTGCCGTCACTTTCTTGATATAAATGGATTTTGTTTAATTAGCAACTTTTGTCACTTTAATATGAAGGTTTCTAATCGAGACAGCACGTGTTCTATCGCCGGCTCATTGTTTCATGTTTCATAGAGCCAATCAACTATTTATGTTACTCGTTACGATGGGTACGTCTCCTGGAAGACCCGTTAAAACAAGGATTTTTTAGTTTAAATTACTTTGAATCGTAAATCTTTAACATTTGAATACTTATTTAGCGGGCCACTTGTTCTTCCCGTCTTAGCGTCGTGCTCGGCTAAAATACCAAGTAGTTATTTAATTATTTAAAGTTTACTGTACAGTTCAAGCTCCATTTACAAATGGTGAGCTTAATGCCAAATGGCATTCTCTGCCTGTCATCGCTTAGGTCAAATAGAGAATACTTACGGCCGTATTCATAAACGTATTACAAGCCTGTTTTAACTAAAATGGCGTTAAAATTCATTTGTCCTTATCTGTCACTTTGACATTTGTGTTCGTAAGAAAGGGACAAAACACATTTTAGTTAGCAGAGGCATTTTAAGTTTTATGAATAAGGGGGTATATCATTGCTGATGCGCGATATAGGTATACGTACATAGAGTGATGTGCCGTTCCCAGGAATATTCCCATACAAGGGAACAAACGGCAATATTGAAATTGTGTATGTTTATATATCTTGCTATCAGTTATTCCATAATAACTTGGGCCCTTGATTTTTTTACCAAGACATTATCCAGTGTAATTTGCCCGAAAAAGTAATAAATAAATATTAGGCGACAATCTTACACAAATCGAACTAGCCGTATAATAAGCTCAGTTAGGCTTGTGCTATAATATATTTAATATATGTATGTAAATACTCAAAAATATAAAAAAAACATCAAGACAAACAAATTTCATGCTTATAACACAAATATTTGCCCTTACCGGGATTCGAACCCAGGACCTTCAGCTTCTTACATATATTCTATTATTTTAGTATGCTTTCTAGCTATGGTTTTATGTTAGCCATGCCATTTGTGGTCGCGAGCACCTGCGGGAGCGGTCACGGTACGCAACTACGAGGCCCGGTTGTTTACGGCCGCCGCCATTGTGCGTCAGAAACGTCAGCGTCTGAGATCCATCGCAGATTAGTAACTTAACGTAACGCAATTATAGGGCTCATGCATACATGCAGGTTTATGTTGAAAGTTGTTGGTTTAGTAATAGGTACGCTACGGGGATCGCAGTTTTTTAGGGTTCCGTAGTCAACAAGGAACCCTTATAGTTTCGCCATGTCTGTCTGACGTCTGTCCGTCTTCGGCTTAGCTCAGTAACCATTACTACTAGAAAACTGTGATTCGGCATGGATATATGAATCAATTACGCCGACAAAACAGTACAATACAATTTGGAAAAATATATTTTTTAGGGTACCTACACGTAAAGCGGGGATGTAATTTTTCTCGTCAACCCATGGTGTGGGGTATCGTTGGATAGCTCGTTCAAAAATATTATGGGTTTTCGAAAACCATTTTTCAAATCAATAATTCATTTACGAGTTATTGGGCTTTAAAGCCCTAATTTTGTTATATTGTAGGTACCATATTTTATATATTTAGTACCTACCAAAGATCTTAATACCTACCTGCGTTCTCAGAGAACAAGAATGGCATATAACTACAACATATAAAAGTGGAAAAACCCCCGACATTTTCATTTCAAAGTCCAATATCTCAAAAACGGCTAAACTGTTATGTGTTTATTTTATTTTCTTTTTAATTTTTTATAACGTTACCATATGTGATTGTGTGTGATTTAAATTTAATTTCTTGTTAAAAATTTGCAGCGAAACTTGGTATACCACATAAGTGATTTGGTATTAAACTGTAAATTTATGTGTGAATGAATAAAAATAAATAAATAGAAAATAAATAAACAGATTTTCATGAAACATAGCTAACAACACTCAGGATCACATCAGCTTTCGAATAAAAAAAACGCATTCAAATTGGTCTATCCGTTTGGGAGCTACGATACCACAGACAGATACACAGATACACAGATATACAGACACACAGACACGTTCAACTTATAACACCCCTCTTTGCGTCGGGGGTTAAAAATAATCAGCATACCCATGTGATTGCCATTAGTGCCATTATTCCTATTGCAAAAGTTTTTTATATCAATGTTTCATTTATTTGACAACCTCTGTAGCCTTGTTGGTAGTGATTAGTGACCCTGCCTACGATGCCGGAGGTCCCGGGTTGGAATCCCGGTATGGGCATTTATTTGGTGATGAGCACGATGATTTGTTCCAAAGTCATGGATGTTTTCTATGTATTTAAGTATGTTTATCGTCGTCTAGCTTGTACTATGGATAGTACTATGGGTAGCGTGCACTATGGATAGTACTATATGGGTACCTATCCACAGTACAAGCTTTGCTTAGTTTGGGACTAGGTCGATTTGTGTAAGATTGTCCCCAAATTATTTATTTATTTGTTAAATATCTTTCACGTACATACCTACTACTTATCAGGGATATCATGCATAATACGACATAAAAAACTAAAAGCATAAACCGAAATTGTGGCTCATTGAAGTCATTATCACTAATTAGTCAGGTCATTAAGCACTAACGGTGTTGGCGCTAGTTAGCTTTAGCGCCCGCCCTAAATACTACTACTCGTACGTTGAGAACATACACCGTGGCCGCGCCGTGAAAAGCCGGGATGCTATGTATATGCTTAGTATGTATGTATGTGTATGCTTAGTATACATAAATGTCCGATCACTCAACCAACGGTCGATTGCGTAACGTTTCGTACTTACGTTAGGCATATCTAGAATGTATTTTTTTGTATAGAAAAAAGACAGTTGATAGGTCCTTACGCTCGTTTGAAAAGTTACTTAATTATAATAACCCCCTTTAGCTATTAACTTTGTCCCGTCCCGTCCCGCTCCATAGCTTCTAGTTCTGGATATTACTTTTTCCTTCACATATGCTGAACTAGATTGGTTTCCATGCCACCCGTATAAAGTTGTAAGTAATAAAATCGCAATAGGTACGAAGAACAGTACGGTACTAGGTACAGTCAGCAGCAGAAGTAAGCGCGTTCGGAGGGTCAAATTGATCAACACACGGCCACGGCAGCACAAGGCAATAAGAACTTGTTTAGATCATTTTAATTTTGCTATTTGCCTGGCGTAGCTACTACCACTACTGCTACTGCTGCTAACTGTACAGTCGCCTGCATTAATATAATAAAGTAGGCAAAAATATCTGACACGTCTTAATGGCCCCAGAAATCGAGTCGTGTCAGATATTTATGCGCGCTATGTTGTGGGCAGATATTGATACTGGGCTGGGCTGGGCTGTTACGAGTATGCTACGTGTGGCTACGTGCTAATGCGGCTCACGCCGATGCCGGTCACCCGTCACAAAACTAGACCTCTACCTACGCTTAGTCACTACGCATCGCGGTGTCATGATATATTTGTGGGTGAGCGTTGAGGTGAGCTTAAAACAATTTACAGAATAGCGGGGCTGGTACTTAATGACGCGGAACTATTTAAGTACGACGTATTGTCTGACGACCTCTGTAGCCTAGTTGGTAGTGACCCTGCCTACGAAGCTGGAGGTCCCGGGTTCGAATCCCGGTAAGGGCATTTATTTGTGTGATGAGCACAAATACTTGTTCCTGGGTCATGGATGTTTTCTCTGTATTTAAGTATCTATTTATCTATATAAGTATGTATATCGTCGTCTAGTAGCCATAGTACAAGCTTTGCTTAGTTTGGGACTAGGTCCATTTGTGTAAGATTGTCCCCAAATATTTAAAAATATTTATTACTCGTAACCTTCAAAATGTATGTATCTTATGACGTAGGTGCATTGGAAATATTTGTCAGTAATCAGGTATAGGGTTACAGGATTTGGTACCTAATGTGAAATTAACTCTTATATCGTACTTGAAATCTTAGTAAAAGCGACGTCTCCTGGCGCGAGACGAGTCGCGTGCGCGTCAGTAATGACTGTTATGATTAATCGCCTCTTTAAACGGGATAGAAAATTTAACGTCCATTGTTACTATGCAGCCAACGGTGTTCAAAGATGTAGGTAACTGTGCCACTTACAACCAAGACTTTGATAGCGTGGAAACTGTTCAAAAACAAATAACTTAAGTTAGGAGTAGGCGGCAAATAAAATAAATAATTCGAGGCTTGATATTAATTGGATTCCACCCGAGCACTTTGTATACTTATCAGATTTAGTCGAATATACCAACCACACTTCGAGCTAAGTATGTTTGAGGTAGGTAAAGTTCCGACATTCTTTCTAAAGTTTATCTTGTCTCGATTCCAGGTCCCACAATGAGGTGTCTGTGATCTAAGCACAAAAGGCGGGACGCCTACGCAACCAAGATGGCGTCAGAGCGCGCCATCCCGCACCTGCGGGACATCTTCGGTCTCAACCAGCAGTACGATACCAAGAGCTTCGAAGACGACGACAAAGGCAAAAAGTCCAAGAAGAAAAAGGACGACTACCGCACTTACACTAATGGGGACGTGAAAACGTTAGAGCGGCACCTCAGCATGAAGAAGACTATACGGAAGAAGATCATGCGGGACCTACAGCAGGCGTTCGTTGAAGACCCTAACGAGTTTAAGGTCGAGAACACGAGCCCTGAGAAACTAAAGGCGGAACTGAGCGCCGAGGCTGTGAAAATCGAGAAGAACGTACGGAAGAATGACCCGTCGTTCCTAGATATGCTGAGAGGAGATACGAGGGTCGAGGAGACCAGGGAGGAACAGCCGACCGCTGAGAAGACCAGCTTCTGGCGGCGGCTCACCATGAAAAACAAGAACAAGAGATAAAGCGTGCATTGACGATTCTCCATTCTCATCAAACTAACTGGCCATCTTGAAGATTTATGGAAATATTGTGGGACATTTGGCGCCAACTATGTTAATTAACTGAACGGACTAAATCATGGTGACGTGACGAAGATCATTTGTATAGTATTTGTCAAGGCGGTGATGAACTCAACGAATCGGAACACTATGAGACTGCTTTTCCTCCAGAACTAAGCCTTGTACGGAAACACAGCACAGCTTAAGTGCATTCTAGTGGAATGGCAACCTTAAGTAGGTAATTGAAGGCGCATGATGCACAAGCTGCGCCAGCGTGCGTTAGACACTTTTCGCTACATATGCGAGCTATTGTGTAGAAGTAGTAGCAAAGTTCCGCCTTGAAAGGGCTAAGATATGCTGCTTTGTGGTGTCTGTGCGTCTCTAAATGGCATATTTTATAAGGTTTTACAAAAATGGCGCCGTCTGTCCTCTCTATACCTCCTGTTAATTACCCGGTCTCGTCTTCTTTCAGAACTATCACGTGATTTATAATAACAAATTTGCAGTCAACTTTTAATTCTAAGACTGTATTTTGGATGTTGGCATAGACTATTTAAATAGACCAGTTTTGTACTTATTCTATGTCAATTACTCGGATAATATTTATTATTATTGTATGATAAGTTTTGGACTTTGAAATGTACTGACTATTCAATCATTTTATAAAAAGCTTGAGTGTATTAAATTAAGAGTTCCTTAATGTAAGGCATCTCTTAAGTACCAACATGTAGCACACACCCATTTTAATCATCACGCGGGACTTTTAATGATTAAATTGAATTCATAAAATAAGCGGTTACGGAAATAAACCACTCTATTGTGTTTACTTAGGTCGTAAACTTAAATATAAATTAAAATTAACACATGGCAACCATGGTTTTTACAGCAATTTGGGACAATCCCGTCTAAACTGATTGATTTCCTCTTGGGTGACCTATATAAACCGAATGCAGAACCATGTAAGATCACTTTCAAAACGCTGCACCTATCTGAAATATTTCAATAGGTAATTCATATCAAAAGTTGTAAATGATGTGGTGTAGACTGTAGAGTTAGGTATTTAAATTAAATACCGGGCAGCTAGTAAGCCAGGGATATTCACAGTATGTACATCATATTTCTCATATCATGTAAGTGCTTGTTTTTACAATAATTACACACATATATATCATTGGACTGTTGAACATGCTACCGCAACTGGCCTCAACCCATTTTTCTGGTTGGGGCATACAAACTGAAAATAAAAGGTGTTCCCACATTACTGCAAATGAAGGATACCAAAGTATGCTTCAGTATACTTCTTCTACAACCACGTCGGATCCTATATATAAGGATATCCTTATATAGAAGATCCGACGTGGTTTTGTTTAATCTGTATTAAAAATATGGGTATTTCTGAAAGTTTTAACTACCAACCACAGACACTAAAACTTGATCTGTGTATGACCCGTTGTAGCCAGTTGAGCAGGCATTCTTCCTAAACCAGGATAATATTTCAGATTCTAGTTTAACATAATATTAAGCAATGCCTTCACTGGAGCACTTACGAACTGTCAAACCGCGTTAACTCGTTTGGTGGGAACGGAGCCTCAGCTATACTCCGCTATTGTTACTTATAAAATATCTCGTTCTACATGTGATGTAACGTTAAGTCGTTTAGGTTAGTTTAGGTGTGCTACAGTCAAACACAGCCTAGTCTTAATAATTGTTATGCCTTGATGTGGCATTTGTTACAAATTTAGGATGGTAGTGCTCGACTGATACATTTTATTGACCCTCGCTTATACATATCACCCTATTTTTTGCAATGAACCTACCTATTATCAAATCATATTCTAATCACATATTAAAGAAAAACAACTGGCCTGTAAGCGAGTAGAGTTGTGACTATCTAATAAAATAAGGCGCTCAAAAATATCTTACACGACTGTATTTGGAGAGGCATTAGATTGTACAAATATTTGAGCGCTTTGTGACATAAAACAATGCCTACGAGGCTTAATTTTTATTTTGATTGTGCTTTGAATTTTGAATAATTCTTAGTAGGTACCCATTTTCACTGTTTCCACTGTAACAGTTAGAAATTGAATCGGTAAAAATAATTTGTAGGTACAAGAAAAAAAATGGCCATTGGTGACATTGTATCTTCTTCCGTGTTCTTCTACGGTGATTTTTAATTTAATCCGTGATCAGCAGGTCGATCACGTAACGCATTGTACTAAACGTCATTTTTAGCACCTTTTAGTATGGAAAAATTACAGTTGAGTTGTCCTAACGTACGTTCGGCACGTTACGTGATTGCCCCTCAGGAGTCGAAAAATAAAGATAAACCCCCAAAACATATTTCAATGGACGAGGTCTCATGTCTCATGAAATTAAATCACTGTTTAGTTAATTAAAATTAGTGATAATGTTAATACCAATGTCCACTGAATGTTTGGTCATCCTACATTTTTTGAAGTTGAGTAGATACATACGTCAAATTTTCGCTTTGGCGGGAAATTTGATAGGCCGTACGTCTTATCTTTTCCTATTTTTTATATTTAAATGGATTCAGCAAAGTTAAGTTGATTTAGCCAATGTCAAGTTTGCTTATAAAGCGACGTTGCTCGGTAGTTTGGTCAATGCAATCAGTCAGAAGCTCCTCTAAAGAAGCAATAAGGCGTCCATCACTGACCGCGCCCCTGACGAAAGACCTTACGTGATAGGCCTTACGTGAATAAACTCTAACATCTACTCGCATGTGAAAACTGTCAGTTTATTACTCTTAATTTAATTATTATATATACACAAGGGTTTTAGGTTGGTTTATGAAACTATTTTTAAGGTTTTTTTTCATAGATTTGAACCAGGGATCGGGACCGGTTTTTTGCAAAAACCTCGATATAACCACATATCTCGAACTATTTTATACTTCATATGTAGGACTCAGTTGTATTTTGAGGTAACGACTGCGTATTATTAGATTGCCCAATTGGAAATGAAATAATTAACAAGGAACGAAAAAATAACGTTTTCGTTCCCATAAAAAAAATACCGGTTTCCGATCCCTGATTTGAACTACCGGTTTGACTTACCGGGTACTACCGGTACTACCGGGTGACTTTATCCAGTTTTATTCAGAAAAAAAAGATAGTTTGTTTTAGGTAACTTTGAGTTAATCGTGTTTGGCATTAATTGCAGAATTAGAAAAAATTGATTCCTGATCACGAATTAAAAATAAACGTGTATTTTCCTAAGCAGGGGGGACATACGCCTACTACTATCTATCAGACTTTCCGAAATATATCTTATGTTAGTTTAAGTTATGACTATAATTAAAGATTTTGATTGATTGCAGTGATTACAGATTTGTCGTTTAAAATACCCATAACAAAGTTTTTGTTATATTCTCATTGTTTAGAACTAAGTACAAAAAATTTGTCTGTCAAATTGTTTTACAGTTTTGGGTACAAAATGAACTCGGTGAAAGTTAGCTGTGTTTGATTGTATACTCATGCATATTTAGACGTATTGTAAGTGGTAATTGTATATGGTAGGCTTGTGGCAATTCCTAACAGTTTGTTGTGACAATTTTAGATAATATACTGCAATATAAATAATTTTACAAATTGAATGTTCGTATCATTTTACCGCCTTCATTTCCACCTACACGATATATTGAGCATGCCTACCTACATTCTCACGCGTTGCAAAAAAACAACTCGTGCATGGTTGGCTTTTCTGTCCAATATATATTAAACCATTATTAAACATACAGAAAGACCGTTTTTGCAGGTAGATACAGACACTGATTTGCCTACATTTACAGTAATGATCGCAAATTAGTCTCTTTTTAGCAAATCTATTACTGTATATAGGGATAAACATATACCCCTGTGCTCCAAATTCTCTAGCCAGCAAGGTAGAGAATTTGGAACACAGTCAGAAAACTACAACATATCGTCGGTGACACGATGCGAGGCATGAATAGCCTGTGACACGATGCGAGGCATGAATAGCCTGTGACACGATGCGAGGCACGAATAGGCTGTGACACGATGCGAGGCACGAATAGCCTGTGACACGATGCGAGGCACGAATAGCCTGTGACACGATGCGAGGCATGAATAGCCTGTGACACGATGCGAGGCACGAATAGCCTGTGACACGATGCGAGGCACGAATAGCCTGTGACACGATGCGAAGCACGAATAGCCTGTGACATGATGCGAGGCACGAATAGCCTGTGACACGATGCGAGGCACGAATAGCCTGTGACACGATGCGAGGCACGAATAGCCTGTGACACGATGCGAGGCACGAATAGCCTGTGACACGATGCGAGGCACGAATAGCCTGTGACACGATGCGAGGCATGAATAGCCTCCCTACATTTTAGTTTTATTCCCACTAGTTCCGTTCCATTATTAGCAATCTAATTATAGATGGACTTTTTTATGAAAGAGAAAATTAAGAATTTAAAATGTTTAGGTATAAATTAAGTATTTTAGTAAGCACCTACTAGTTCCTTTTACCAAAATGATTGAACTCTGTGTTTTCTCATAAGTTATTTTGTTTTATTTAAAGTACCTACCTAACTAAAAGGTAAAGAGTGCAAAAGGTATCATAGATATGTAATTAAATCCATATTTGGAATTCTGTATTTAATATAACTTCTGTAGAAATAGAAACCTTCCAAGTGTTCCACCTACTACTAATCGTAGACCTAGGGGAGACCTCAGAATTTTAGCCGTACCTACCTAATTTCGAATACTAGTCACTTGGTATGCTGTTCTCAATCGCATACATAACAAATAAGACTATTCGTATTGCCAGTCGATTTAGTTTTTTTGCCACATTTTAGTGCAGTAAGTACTAGTGGCTCTGTGAGCGAACTCGCGACTCTCGCGAGTGACTTTTTTCGTAGGTATATTTTTTTAATTTTCAACTCAGTAGTTGAAAAGTAAGCGACATAAAAATCTATATAATTGACGAACCTGCTCACAAAATTTCACGGGAATCGGTTGAGAAAAAATGCGACCTGTAGATGAGAATAGCCAGACATCCAGACATACGAAATATTTTTTGCCCAGGCAAAACGGAGAACTGCGTTCGCTTCTCTCGCTCGTTCAATTCAATTAACAAATTCTTATTTCGTAAAACGAGGTAGATAACGACCTCTCTTGGGATTTTCGGAAACTACCTAGTTATCTTTCTAAATAGTCCGCTTTTTCGTGTTACCACAAGATGGTGTTACTAATGTTATACAACGTAAACATTACCAGTCACTATAAAATAATATAGCCTAGTCAATTACAAAGATTGCTAGTATCAGGAGCATAGTAAAAAGAGTGGACAAGTAGGTTATCTCCGGCCCAATCCGCGATATAATTAAATTACCTACCGTACTTACCTATCTCAGGGTTGCGACTTTTAGATAAATTTTAATTGAGTGCCTATAAACTGGCAAGGGCCGGGAAGTTATATTTTTTACTTGTGTTGTCTGGGTTCAGGGTTTTTGAGGTCAATTTCGTCAGTTATTTTAAATTACAATTTTATAACTGTAACTACTTAGTTACTATACCTACCTACAATATTGAGAAATCGGCATGACTAAACGTAAACAAAGCAATAGCGGCATATCAATTGACAGATCAAAAGTACCTAATATATTATAGTGGGAAAGTAGGCCAGCCTACTTCGTCTGTCTGTCAAAAAATAACGAAAGTACTCAATAATTTTCTCATATCAAAATAATCCGCTCTGAGCGTGTTTATGAGGGTGGTCAAAATTAGGCCAAATTTATGATCACATGATTACTGGACGAGCCCTTATACTTAAGCTGGAATAAGTGACCTGCTTAACTTTCCTGTTCAGTAGGTAATCTGAACAGAGACAACTCTGGAATTGATGAATTATTTAGACCCCCAAACATACAGCAATAAGTTCTCCTGCGATAATCACAAATTTTTCATCAATTTAGCGCTGCCGGTAAGCCGTGACGCGCGAACCTTGTGCGGTGTTAGCCCCGACATTACACTCTTATTTATGGCCCCGACTGGCGCACTGAGAAATGGGTCGAGATTTTGTTTGAGTGTGCGTGCGGCGACGCATAGATACTATTGCGCACACATACCAGCCGCGCGCGGTGCGTTTGTATGAAGATAACGTACTTTTCACTCTTTCTACTATGTCAGGAGTTTCACTAAATGACGATGTAGGTATAATCGAAGTCTTAGCAAAGATTGATCACTTTTCTATTTTATTTGGATGTCGGTGGCGCTCAAACCTTCCTTTTACAACGGCACCTAGTGAGTGTTAACGTTGACATTACTAGTTTCATAATTTTACATCACCAAATTATATCATTTAGGATTACCACAAACCCCACTTCTTGACTAACGGAAAAAGTTAAATTTCGTACACAAGCACAAGCGGTAATAAAACCCAAATCGTTCTGATCAGACGTTTTTCTGCAAATTCTCTATAGTCTCCTTTCTTTTTTATGAACTTCTTACAATACTTACTCACACTTTTTCAATACTTCCGGTCTTTGTCCTCTTGCTTCTGAGGAGTTGCTGTCGTAATCGGCCCACCTTGTTTTTAGATGTCACTCGTTCATTAACTACTTATCAACTATTAATCGCATCCCAACTATCCCAAGTGACCCTATCCGGTCGTTCCATAATGCTACATTTCAAATTTTCTCTTTACCAGATTCCCAACGACTCAGACTACGAAGTTCGAGAATTCGACAGAAACAATTACTTTAGGTAATTTAGAATTATATCTGGTAAAATTGATCATAATATCTTGCGAATGTAGTATTTGGAGAACGAGGTAGAGCTATGTATATACCCTATTCAGTTTTTGAGCTTCGTTTTGCATTTTTTTATTATTATTATTGTGTTATTGTGGGCCTTTATATGCCGCTTCGACCAGCAGGTGATCTATTGTGGCAGCCCTTTGTTTATATTTCACCGTTTAGTCCCGTTGCCTCTAAGAAGTTCCAGATTCTTTGGGCGGTGATATGTTGTACCTCTTCTGGGTGCACTACGTGCCGCCCTAGGTAGATACTTCTTTTGTGCATGAGTGGTCCGCAGGAGCAGAGAATATGCATTGCTGTTTCCTCCGTCTCCTGGCAGAACCTGCAAGTTGCGTCCTGTTTCATACCCATTTGTTTTGCATTACTGCTCCGTCTTGGTATGTTGGTCAAACCATAAACTTATATTACTGACACGCACTGATGGTGCAGCTTTAACTACCTATCTATAGAATTGTGCAATATATACTTTGGTAGGATTTAACTCGTTATTAGGTTTACTAGTAGGATAAGTTTATGGTTTAAGTAAAGTGATGAGAAAGATAGTATACTATCTTTCTCATTACTTTACATTAACTTTCTCAAAAAGCAATATTATCCCAACCTTTCTTGATTACAGCTCAATTCTGGAAACACGTCACAACCGTTTCTAGTGCTCAGTCCCAAAATACTACATTCCTTAAATTAAATATCTGATTTCAGAAACAAAATCTCGCTATTTCAGATTCCCAATGCCATTACAATATATTACCATTACCACGCCAAATTATTTATAAAACTCCATTATATCAGGATTCTTTCTTTTTTTGTATAATAAAATATCTCGGGAATCTGGACTAATTATTAATTAGAAATCTGATAAATGGGGAATCTGGTATTTTGGGCAATGAGCTATATTGAGAACAGGCAGCATCTGGCTGCGTTTTCATTCTTCTTAGGTAAGTACCAGACAGTAACAAAATCATAAAATGTTTAGACATTAAAAGGTCGACCAACTTCAACTGTTTGTTAAGTTTTTAAAATATTACAAAAATCAACTAAACATAAAACCCTTGTTACTGTCTGGTTGGTCCAAGGTAGAATAAAAGTAATAAAATATTTTTATTTTGGGAATTTAAACGTTGTAGATAATGTGCGCGTATCGTCTAGTGTGCCCCAAAATAATTAAATATTTTATAACATTTATTAATAGGCTTTGGGAATAAAACAACAGGTAGGTTTAAAATTGCCAATATATTCAAAAAATATGTATTTTATTTTCTGATGGCCATCAGTTTTATTGAAATAAATGTTTGGTTTTTACTATTGCAAGTACATTTTATATATTTAATCGGTGATAACACATGAAAAGAGCAATGATTCTTTATATTTTATCAGTTATGTAATTGTCGGTCTGTAAGTCAAAATGGACGTAATATTATTCAACGCTACGATCAGGGATTTGCAAGAGAGTATCGAGCATTTTTTAATTAATAAAATTATAAAGTTTATATTTAGTAAATTAGCAATAGTGATTTTTGGCACTTAATATTGTTGTTGATTTAGATGTTTTATATAATTGGTGCAATACCGAAATTATTAACTATTTTATGTTTGGATTTTGATTTTATTTTTAAATTATTTATTGGTATTTAAATTCTGAGAGTTAAACGATTTTCGTGGTTTTTTTCTTCATTTCTGTTATTTTTTGCTTATAGATATTTTTAATTGGTGTATACCAAATATAATTATTGTTTTATATTTGGAATTCGATTTTATTTTTAATTTTTTTATTGGTATTTAATTGCCGACCAACTAACGGTTTTCGTCTATTTTTCTGTTATATTTTTTTTTGCTTATAGATATTTTTAATTGGTGCAATACCAAATAGAATAATATTTTTTTGGGTTTTGATTTTATTTTCTAATGTTTTCGTGGTTTTTGTCTATTATTCTGTTTTTTTTTTGTTACATTTTTTTTTGTAAAGTTTATTATAATTAGATGTTAAACATTTTTGTCAGGATTTAAAATTACCTTTGGCAATTAAACCCCTAATTTTATGAATTCATATTCACATTTTTGATTGTTTATGTTATTTTAATTTTGTGTAGGTACTTTTATGTTTCATATTTTTGTTTTATCTTTGTAAATTTTGTACTTTTGTATGTTTGATATTTGGTGTATATAAATAACACAATTTAGTAAAGTTTTTGCTTACAGTTCTAGTTATATCTTTTGATAAGTAATTTTCATTCCCATTTCGATTCGAACCAAAATGGGACTACTTTTAGTCCTGCGACAAAGTTATGATATGACATTAAAGATATGTACTTTACTAGTAAAATAGATAACATTATGCAGCAGGCTTTAAAATTATGGCCGAGTTTAATAGTTCAGAAACCGGTAGCAACTAACCACACTAGGATAGTGCTCAGTACCTTCGCAGGGTCGTAGAAGGGTTGTACAAGCCCGGAATCCTATGGCGGCTTTAGTAAAGGAAGAAAAATTTAACTTACCCCTAAATAAAAGAAACTTATCTCGTTGTATGAATTTAGGCAACTCTACCTATCCGCTATCCGAGTTGTCGTCGTGTTAAAAATAACTGTAAAAGATAATTTAACACACTAGTGAGGTAATGAATATTATATATAAATAAATAAACGTGGATAAATATTGTATATACTCTACCGACTTACACGTCATTCAGTAATTCCTGTCAATATGTACCCGAAACGTACACTAATATTTTGCTATATCTCTGCGCGTGGTTCCGATGGCTTACGTTTAATTTTCCCTTACATGTACAGGGATTCGCTTCTCGTCAAGTCCTTTAATTTTATGAGATCGCACCTCTCAACTCCGTAACCGTGGCCACTTCCAATTGCCGCTACCGTCAGTATAAACGACAGCTTAATATTACTGGAAGAGATTCGATATAAGGGCAAACTTACAAATTACGCATTTTTATTAGAAATCAGAATAAAGCTTTACTTATTCAAAACTTTGAATAGAGCATTAATTTACAATCTTGAAATAAATGTCTGTTTTACATAAGTAGTATTTAATTGTATAATACACGCAACAGAAAGGCTTTTTTATTTAACCGCAAGGCTACATAATTAAAAGCCAAAAGTTTTAGTAGTTACACACTTTTGATGTGTAAAAAATTGTTTTATATTTTATTCTACACTTTAGTAACTAAAGAATAAAACGTAAAAGTTAGGTGTGCCTTTGTATGGCACGTTACTTACAGAAGTTTTTACCTATATGTAGTAATCCATAATTAATGAAATTAATGAATTATTACGTAATGATTCAGGAAATATATCATTTAAGAAACGCCTTCCTCGACTTCCAACCTCCGCCTTTCTCGACCTTAGGTATTCTTTCTTCAATCGCCATGTCGTTTGATAAAAGTGATCACATCTAAAAGTATTACTGTAAAAGACGGCATTAAAGGAAATACTTACAAACTAAATACAATTTTGATTCAAAAGAAACAAAATTGAAATAAAAGTAGAAATAATAATCTAATTCCAATTGAAATAAGATTTTTTTTAAATAGTGTTTCCATACACAGGAAATTCTAAATAGAAATACAGTCTACAAACGTATCAATATAGTAGGCCTAATGTTATTCAAAAATAGTTCTTCTTTTATTGTAACCAAAAAAGAACAGAATAGGTGCTTTAAATATTTTATCAAAACTTGTGAAGATTTTTGTTACCTGCTTAAATAAAGGTTTAGGTACCCGATGCCTGCAAAAGCGACGGAAGGTGTTTTGGTACAATATCTGCTGGATGCAATTCAAATGTTCTTCTTGATTTCCCCTCCGATGTTTTAACTAGATACGTGATTTAACTCTGCTTTAGCAAAATGTGCCAGCGATGGCCACGATGAAAGGTTTACTGAAAGAAATGTGAACAAAGAAAGGACAAACTTACGAGCTAAAATCTTTTTAATTACATTATACCTAACTTGCTCAGGTTATGTAACGTTATAAAAGGAGGTTAATACAGTGTAGACCAAAAATCACTAATCAAAGTAAGACGCTGATGGGTTCTAGGAGAGTTGTCATATCTTTAGGTTGCATTAACATTATTATAAAAAAATATTGATGAAGTATTTTTTCGAATCTTGAATCAATGAGAGGTTGAATAAATCTTCAAATATTTTATTATTTCGTAATCTATTGGCTGGCAAAAGGTAGCAAACCTACCAACCACCAAAAAAATATTTTTTTAGTAATAATACTCCGAGGAAACAGAATATGTGGTTTCGATTTGAGTAATGTTTATAATTATTTTATTATTTCTTACTGCTACGCATTTAGATCCCCCATATTTAAAAAAGGCGAATACCTGTTTAATTTTCATTTAATCTGTATGAGCAAACTTGTCACCGTAATAAAATTTCTACTAGTGCATCTACTAGCTACATAATAATGTTAATAATTATCACAATATACTCGGCAAACCTGTATATGAAAAAATAATACTGTAACGGTTAATCTTGAAGTTAACATTTGTTGTTACTGCTTTCTGACTTACTGGAGGATTTTTACTGTAGTCCATTGAACCTATGATCCTATATAGTGTGTTCTTGCGATCCTGTCTAATATTTGTTAACTGCGAACGTTTTACTGGAAAAGACTTGTGATTTAAGACTTACAAACTAAAAAATGTGGCTTTAATGGTGTTCTAACTAAAAAATAAGCATAAATTGGATATCTTTCGTTGAACATACAAAAATATATACATATATATATAGCGTATTTAATAAATGTACTAGCCAAAAAAACCGGTGTCTCGTTAACATTAGTGTGAGCATTGTCAGTTAAAAAACCGGTTCTATAAATCTATTTTTTCACATTACTGCGCATATCTTATGATTTGCCTGAACACATGTCGAATCTAAATAAAGTATTACGAAATTTTATTTTCCATACCAGTCTCCTTATAGATATTTGTTCACTAAAAGTTTTACCCGATTCCTGCAAAAGCGACGAACGATTATAAAAAAAATATTGATGAAGATTTTTTTCGAATCTTGAATCAATGACAGGTTGAATAAATTTTCAAATATTTTATTATTTCATAATCTATTGGCTGGCAAAAGGTAGCAACACTACCAACCACCAAAAAATATTTTTTTAGGAATAATACTCCGAGGAAACAGAATATGTTTATTTTATTATTTCATACTGCCACGCATTTAGATCCCCATATTTAGAAAAGGCGAATACCTGTTTAATTTTCATTTAATCTGTATGAGCAAACTTGACACCGTAATAAAATGTCTACTAGTGCATCTACTAGCTACATAATAATGTTAATAATTATCACAATATACTCGGCAAACCTGTATATGAAAAAAATAAGACTTTGTAACGGTTAATCTTGAAGTTATCATTTGTTGTTACTGCTTTCTGACTTACTGGAGGATTTTTACTGTAGTCCATTGAACCTATGATCCTATATAGTGTGTTCTTTCGATCCTGTCTAATATTTGTTAACCACCTGCGAACGTTTTACTGGAAAAGACTTGTGATTTAAGACTTACAAACTAAAAAATGTGGCTTTAATGGTGTTCAAACTAAAAAATAAGCATAAATTGGATATCTTTCGTTGAACATAAAAAAATATATACATATATATAGCGTATTTAATAAATGTACTAGACAACAAAAACCGGTGTCTCGTTAACATTATTGTGAGCATTGTCAGTTAAAAAACCGGTTCTATAAAATATATTTTTTCACATTACTGCGCATATCTTATGATTTGCCTGAAGACTCGTCGAATCTAAATAAAAAATTACAAAATTTTATTTTCCATACCAGTCTCCTTATAGATATTTGTTCACAAAAAGCTTTACCCGATTCCTGCAAAAGCGACGAAGGTGTTTTGGTGCAATATCTGTTGTTTGTAATTCAAATGTTCTTCTTGATTTCCCCTCCGATGCTTTAAGTAGATGTTAAATAGATGTTGGATGTAATTCAAATGTTCTTCTTGATTTCCCCTCCGATGTTTTAACTAGATACGCGATTTAACTCTTGCTTTTAGCAACATGTGCCAGCGATGGCCACGATGAAAGGTTTACTGAAAAAAATGTGAACAAGGAAAGGACAAACTTACGGGCTAATATCTTTTTAATCACATTATACCTAACTTGCTCGGGTTACGTAACGTTATAAAAGGAGGTTAATACCACCAATCACTAATCAAATTAAGACACGCTGATTGGTTCTAGGAGAGTTGTCTTATCTTCAGGTTGCATTAACATTATTATAAAAAAATATTGATGAAGTATTTTTTCGATTCTTGAATCAATGACAGGTTGAGTAAATCTTCAAATATTTTATTATTTCGTAATCTGGCTGGCAAAAAGTACCAACACTACCAACCACAAAAAAAAAATTTTTTTAGGAATAATACTCCGAGGAGACAGAATATGTTGTTTCGATTTGAGTAATGTTTATAATTATTTTATTATTTCATACTGCCACGGATTTAGATCCCACATATTTAAAAAAGGCGTATTCGCCCTACCTGTTAAAATTTTCATTGAATTGGTATATGAGCAAATTTGTCACCGTAATAAAATTTCTACTAGTGCATCTACTAGCTATATAATAATAATTATTATTATCACAATACACTTAGCAAACCTGTACATGAAAAAAAGGCTTTGTAACGGTTAATCATGAAGTTATTCATTGTTGGTGCTGCTTTCTGACTTGCTGGAGGATTTTTATTGCAGTCCATTGAACCTATGATCCTATATGGTGTGTTCTTGCGATCCTGTCTATTATTTGTTAAAATCCTGCGAATGTTTTACTGGAAAAGACTTGTGATTTATAAACTTACAAACTAAAAAATGTGGATTTGAAGACAACAAAAAATTTAACATAAATTTTAAATCTTTGGAAATATATAGTTTATTTAATAAAAGTCCTAGAAAAAAGAATCCGGTGTCCCGTTAACATTACTGTGAGCATTGACAGTTAAAAATAACGGTTCTATAAAATCTAATTTTTGCGCATGACTTCGCATATCTTATGACTTGCCGGAAAACTCATGTGGAATCTAAATAGAAAAATAAGTAGGTACCTAATTTTTTTGTACATATAGAACTTGGTATACCTACCAATCTCCTATATACTTTAATACTGGAAGAAATTGTACATAAATTAACTTAAACCTAAATGAACGAGAAATCAAACGATTAAAGTATTTACTTTATTTATCTTTCAAAATGATGATTCAATTTTCTCCGCACCCCAAACTTATGTTTATAATCGAATTTAAACTTTCGTGAGACATGTTGAAATAATACTAATAAAGTTAAGTTCCGTTAATCGTGGTTCGGAGCTAATAAATAGTATTTTATGCAATCGTTATATAATGTATGCTTTTTCAGTCGAGTAGCACGTTTAGGCCACGAAGCTTGCTGAGTGACCTAATTAAGTTACGAGAATTAAATACGAATTATATAACTATTGTATAAAATACTTTTTCTACGAGTCAACGAAAATAATAATTTATTAAACAAACTTGGTATCTTTTGAAAATCGCCCTGCTGAAATGAAGTGCAGCCAAGCGCTTTTTTTATAAACGCGTTGATGTCTTTCTGTAAATCGAGCCTCGTGATTGGTCAAAATTCATTTTAGTTCCGTGTACAATTGAATAATCATTATTTCGATTGTCCATAGAGCATAAACTATTGCATCAGAATAAAAGTATGCAATTGCGTTATGGTTTGCGAGGTTCTAATTTAAAGATTATTATAGTCGAAGAGTATAGAAAAGCATTTTTCATACATTTGTTTATGTGTAGTATGATTCCTTTCAATCGAAATGTATTTCATTTGGGTTTAATTTGTATAATTGATACATTAATATTTTTGTAGATATCAATTTGATACTTAATGTGACCAAGTTTTAGAGGCCAAATGTTGAGTTTTTTTATTAGTTGACTCTACCAGCGCTTCATAAATGACCATCCGCTGAGAAGAAGCGCCGAAAGAAACTCAGCAGGAAATCATTATCTTTGATTAGCGTTGTCGGTTTAAGGCAATTTAATTTACTATGAATTATATAAAGTAATTCTAAAATGTGTATTTTATATAGATTTTAGATAGATAGAAATTAATTCATTTTACTATTTTCTTGTTGTGGGCAGAGGTAATGGATGCACGTATAAAGATGTAATAAGTTGTTTAAAGCTTTAAAAAAAGAGCTTTAAATAACTCAGATATATATTTTTTGTAAAAAGTAGTATCATTATGTCAGTGGCAAAATATATAGTATGTAAGCAGTCAGTCGACCGTTGTTACATTTGTTACTTCTCTCTTTGTCACTTCCGAAATGCTTGTCTTCTTTTTTTATATGCCTATATTGTGTCATTTTGTCCCACTGCTGGTAAAATGCCTCCCCTTTTTTCCGTCACTTCTCTAGTTATTAACCTAAACTTACCTAATAATTAAAATTAAATTATATCTTAAAAGCACTTGGCATATCATCGATATCACAGTTATCACCATATGGTTATAATAAAAATATATTAAATTATTCGTCTTGGATAGTAATCCTAAAGGTAGAATAAATGTTATAATTTTTATACATATCTTCAATGCCAGGTACGAATATCATTATACATTTCAGAATCACACCTTATGCCCAATATTTTTATTTATGACTTAAATGCCAGATTTGGAAATAGTACCTGTTTTCAGTTGTAATTCTACGTATCTATCTACACTTGAATAAGATATCTTACCCAAATAGGTCAAATGCCTTATTTAGTTGCCATAATGATTGAAAAATCTTTGAACTAAAATTATCCACCACAATGCCAAAATTATGTTTTCCTTTATACCTGTCATTCATTATACCTACACGTTCATATCGTAACACCCATAAAAAATGTATTTTTTACTTCTTTCTACATTTACTTTCTAGACGTTTTTGCATTATGATACCAGAGACTGAGCCTAAAATTGTAACGCACTCTTATATGCTAAACGCTATAAACTTTAATGTTATTCAAAATATTCTTATCTTATTTACTCCCCATATTATTATATTATACATTCGTAATAGAATATCCAGGTATAATATAAATCCTAAATTAAGGCAGTGGGCCCAATTATAATTGTAATTAATTGTCATCTTAAATCTAATAATCTTGTTATTCCTTATGAGAGTTATGAGACCTATGTCATCGCCCGGATTTAAATAAAAATATTGCGAAAACTTAAAATTAGTCCAACTTATAATACTTAGGATGCGAAATACTACTAATTTGTTTTTTACTGGTTATATGCCAATACCATTATTATATATTTTTGAACCCTTAAGATATAAGATCTAAATATTATACATGGTTGCCGTTGTAATCTACTTCATTTTCTAATATGTAATTTAAGCTTTAAACCCCTATTAATTAATAAACAATAGTAATGAAAAGATTTGTTCAGTCAAAAAAATAATAATCTGCAGTTTAGGTAACTTTTTGCATTCTATTGTATTTAATAATAGCTATACAGGTTGTTTTGATACTATTAAACGTGAGTTTAATGCTAAACTTCGTTTCCTTCGTCGCCGACATCAACCGTTTATAAACGATACTCCTTCATCGTCGCATTAAATAAATCTTATCAAAAGCATTTTCTACCTGTAAGTATCAAATATATCTTATTATTGATGTTAGTTTCGTTTATAATACAGTCATACAAAAATTATGGACAATATTCCATTCCTTATGCATGCCGTAAAATCACCTCTTATTGTATTGCACACTATTAATAGGTACTATAATTGCAGTTAAATTCAATACTGTACGTAGTCATTAATTTATATTTCAAATCTAAGATGTTTTACACTTCCTTTCCTTCTGTGGCCTGCGTTATATGTTAATTACTCGTATGTCATGCCAAATAGATTAGTAACAAAAATAAGATTAACAAATCACGTCGTTCACAACATCAACAACACACAACCATTAGAAAAAAATATGACCCAAGTCTTTAAATCGCGAGACACCTAAGGTAAATAATATGTAAGATATTTCATTTGTGGAGTGCAAACGTAGAAAGAAACATGCTTTAACCACAGTGCACTGTGATCCACTCTCTAAAGCTATTAACAATCCCTAAAATATTTATACCAATTAATTATATATGCAAATGCATCCACAATTCACACTAAGTAATAATATTAAATAAAATTAACTAAGTATACTTTCCTAAACAAAATGTTAATAACGTGAAACGTTTTTTAAATGGTTATGAAATGAACACAATACGCAACATAAGTATAAATAATTAACTTAAAAAAATGTGGACGGTAGCAGAATTTTGCAAGATCAAAATAAAATAGTGTATTATGACAAAGGCAAGTTTTCATTCGGTTCATGCATTCTTACTAAAATGGCTCTCGAAATTAACAGTATGATATCATTAACCATTACCTCGTGACGACCACCATACATAATTATTGTTAGTGATATTGCAATCGTTAGCCAGCCATTAAATAAAATAGTCAAATAATTCAAGGAAACAAAAGAACTTTTTTTATATACACCCATGTAAATAAATACAAATTCTTTTGTGGATAGAGCCTTGCAAATACTAGCCTAAATAAGCATTTCAGAAACGCCGATTTTTTTTACTACGATATTTTCTATGATTATCCTCAATTTTTAAACTAAATACTAGTTTTATTTTCGTATTCAATTCAATCGTTTATTTATAAAATGATATATACCTATGGTATGGTAATGGTATATACCTATTCCAAGCTCTAATGATTTCAGCAGAACTAATATTAACCGTGTATGGCGGCGAACTAATCCTGTTTCTTTATGTTTAATTTGGTATAACAATAAAAATAGGTACTTTAAACAAAATTAAAAATATTAAAGTTTATAGAGAATACTAGTAATACTACCCATTAAACAATTCAATTAGATTGTTACTTTTCTTACCTGAAATACATATACAATTGTTATGAAATATTAATGATATTAATCCCTTTTATAATGAGTTTGCAGTCTAAGTTCCAATCGCATATTGGCTAAGTAAGTCTTACTTACGATTTAGAGTGGGATTTAGTCAACAAGACAAATTACATCACAAGTTGAGCATCCACCTTGCTTACACAGTGGTGTGATCGAGCTGAAAGGTCGGTGAGGGTTTACACAGTGTGTTATCAGGACTGATGCGTGCTAAATAAGGAGGTTGCTTAACTGACTTTAGACTTATGCTCGTGTGAATAGGTGCGATCAGAACTTATACCCCTAGGAGTTGAGCTTACACCTTATTTATACCGTGTTAGACAGTGTGTGATCTGATCGGGACTGATGCGAGCTAAATAAGGAGGCTGCTTAACTGACTTTTCACAGTGTCTGGGAAGCCTTACCAGGTGAGTTACGCTACAAATTAAGATTCCACCTCATTTATACCGTGTTACACAGTGTGTGATCGGAACTGAGACCTCAGTGAGGGTTTACACAGTGTGTGAT
Organism: Epinotia bilunana; assembly: GCA_947049275.1. Taxonomy (NCBI): domain Eukaryota; kingdom Metazoa; phylum Arthropoda; class Insecta; order Lepidoptera; family Tortricidae; genus Epinotia; species Epinotia bilunana. Next base: position 12,241,081 of record OX346259.1, on the reverse strand, counting down.
CGGGACTGATGCGTGCTAAATAAGGGGTTGCTTAACTGGCTTTACACAGCGCCTGGGAAGCCTAACAAGACTAGTTACGCTCCGAATTAAGATTCCACCTCATTTATACCGTGTTACAGTGTGTGATCGGGACTGATGCGTGCTAAATAAGGAGGCTGCTTAAATGACTTTTCACAGTGTCTAGGAAGCTTTACCAGGTAAGTTACGCCACAAATTAAGATTCCACCTCATTTATACCGTGTTACACAGTGTGTGATCGGAACTGAGACCTCAGTGAGGGTTTACACAGTGTGTGATCGGGACTGATGCGTGCTAAATAAGGGGTTGCTTAACTGGCTTTACACAGCGCCTGGGAAGCCTAACAAGACTAGTTACGCTCCGAATTAAGATTCCACCTCATTTATACCGTGTTACACAGTGTATGATCGGGACTGAGACCTCGGTGAGGGTTTACACAGTGTGTGATCGGGACTGATGCGTGCTAATTGAGGAGGCTGCTTAACTGGCTTTACACAGCGCCTGGGAAGCCTAACAAGACTAGTTACGCTCCGAATTAAGATTCCACCTCATTTATACTGTGTTATACAGTGTGTGATCGGGACTGAGACCTCGGTGAGGGTTTACACAGTGTGTGATCGGGACTGATGCGTGCTAAATGAGGAGGCTGCTTAACTGGCTTTACACAGCGCCTGGGAAGCCTAACAAGACTAGTTACGCTCCGAATTAAGATTCCACCTCATTTATACCGTGTTATACAGTGTGTGATCGGGACTGAGACCTCGATGAGGGTTTACACAGTGTGTGATCGGAACTGATGCGTGCTAAATAAGGAGGCTGCTTATCTGGCGTTACACAGCGCCTGGGAAGCCTAACAATACTAGTTACGGTCCGAATTAAGACCCCACCTCATTTATACCGTGTTACACAGTGTATGATCGGGACTGAGACCTCGGTGAGGGTTTACACAGTGTGTGATCGGGACTGATGCGTGCTAAATAAGGAGGTTGCTTAACTGGATTTAAATTTATGCTCATACGACAGAGTACGATCGTTAATGATGCTAAGCTTAGCTTAGGATGGCTCACACAGTGTAATCAGGACTACGTTGTATGGAGCAAAATGTTTGAAGAAGGAAACAGCAATAGCAATTGCCTTAAATCGTGACACGATGTATTATTTTTATTGTTTACCGAAACATAAATAGTGGTTTTTCATCCAATATGATCCTGTTTCCTGATACAACTCTTACGAATCATTTACTTTCCAAACAATCTTCATATGTAACACGTCTATACTATTCTGAGGATCTATTAGCAAAATTTGCATATTCATGAACCTTTACTCCAATACTTTTTTATGACGCACATGTGTATTTTGTGGCAAAAATATTTATTTGTATTTTCAGATAATTTAAATGGGTCAATAAACTATTTCTTGTCATTATTCGGTCCGTTAGCCAGGAGACAAAATTACAGAGTTTATTAGAAAAAATGTTACAATACTTTTTACGTGCCTAGAAGATGGTCTATACAAAAAGGGGTCCAACTTGACAAGAAAACCCCACATTTAGGGACTTAAAAGTCACTTTTTAAAAGTGACTCGGGAGACATAACCATGGCAACTAGTGACAGAAAATAGTTGATCCACCCAAATATAAAATATTTAGTTTAAGAATATCTATGCAATACTAAAACACCCAAATCATTAATGAAGAAACTCCAATGAAACGAAGCCATTTGATTGAAAAATAGACCAACCAGCACACAAACAAAGCTCAACACATTCAAAAACCAAAATTTATTCATGAAAGTCATGTTTTGCAAGCAAAACCCCTTTAAAGCCGGGGTTCGTTAAAATAGCATACCAGGGCCGACTAAGCTTCTTGCATACCACTAATCATGGTTTCAATTGAAGAAATAAAAAATTGTGCGCCACCACATCACATTCAAACAGTTTTTAAACAAACACTTTTCCTTGCTTTGTATTAGTGGTTCTAAATAGCACTAAGATGTTACTATAATATACACCTAATGGGAACGAATAGCGATACCATCACTCAATGCATTTCGTAGGCATATTTCAGTGCTTAATGAATATATTTAAAATATTATGTGTATTAAGATTAACAAACAAATCCAAAGTCTTAAAATGAGCAGCAAAACCATCTACTTAAAAGGAAAAACAATATTAATAGTTCATAAAGAAGTTTACCATTACTTGTCGTACACGTAAGTCAGATTCTTAGAAGAATATGGCACGTTAAATAAAACGATTTGCAGAAGTAGTAAACGAACACAATATATTACGTAGGTGTTTTACAAATATAATACGAAATAAAACATATGACTACGTGATTCGATTGCTCGTATTATGACGTGTGAGTAATTTGTGCTTGTTTACTGTGAATATCTAATACTAGCGTTAAAGTTTATGAAACTCCCTATGCACTTACTATATTTATAGCATGCATCCAATGATTATTGTTTTATGTTAAATTCGAGATGTGTCCTAACATTTTCCAATTGCATTTTTCGTGTAAAGGGGGTTACGAGTATACTAACAATATTTTTATAAATCATAATAAAAAAACAACAGTCATTGACTAGTTGGTTACTTTAACTATCCTTCAAAAATCATAAAATGATTTATAGAAGAAATATATCTAACCTAACCTTAACCTAAATACCTACTTTCATTAAAATATTATAGATATTATAAATTATAAATAATAAATATTTTGAAATACGTTTTCCAAATATTTCTGCGAAATTTATTATAATATGATTAATTGACAATATCATTATGAACCTAAAGTATAAAAGTTTAATAATATATACACACAGGCACTGAAAAGTCACAACTTCAACACATTATATAGCACAACACATTATTTAAGTTAGTGTTTCATTATTTTCCCTGTATAAATTAACTTCACAACAGGTAATTAAATTTTTTGACTGATATTTTATATAATAATTAGATAATTTAAATTGTGTGATCATTCGATTTTACTGATGAATTAACTTATTATCATTCTGATCACTGATGCAAACAGACCCTCATTACTGCCATATCACTGAACTCCTAGTTCTGTTAAACATTTTATAACTGTAGCATTTCATTTATTAATTTTATTATACACAGATTTTGTAATGTCACTACACATATATCTCAATTACCTATATACTAAACTCTACTTATTTTATTTTTATTTTGTTGCTATCAATATTAACCCTCAAAATAACCACTTTTTGAATTCATCATCTTTCAAAGCACACCTTTTGTGTAGGTAACTTTTTCTTGATTGACTTTCCTTGTTTACTTGATCAGTCTTTAACAAATATCAGATACAAGTAAGTACATTAAACATTACATTTACTTGTGCCTATCAATATAGTGATATAATTGTCCTACCCTAATTTAAACGGTTTATTGCAGTGTAGTACATTTTGAATTAAAATTAACTTGTCTTACATTTCCTACCAGTAAATCGCATAATTGGTTCCCTTTGCTTCCTATTGCGTTTCTTACTTGAAATTTCGACCCGACCTCTATATGTAGAGTAGTATGTACTACTCTACATGTGACTAATTTCACATCAAACTCCTAATTTCTCTTTATTTAACCCCTTTTACGTCCATTCACGTCTGTTTAAATACCTACTGGTTTATTGTGTTTGGACACCGGACATGGATAATATGGACATCTTAGTTCTCTCGAGCCTTTATCTGAGATCGCCTATATAAATCCTAAATTACACATACACTAAAATAACTGATACCTTTTTAGAATAACGAATAAATGTAAATATTCTTTTCCATTTTTGGTCTGAATATGGTTTGCCTATTTTATATCTTGCCTTTTAACAGTTATAACCATGTAATATATCACTAATAAATATTTGATATGGAGATGTCTCAGTGTAGTCAATAACACTATAACTCTAGAAAATATATTTCCGGTGTCAATTTTATTAATCGCTGTATATTTCGAGTGGGTGGTTAATTTCTGTATATAATATTTCGTTATGATACGATTCCAGGAATATTTACTTCATTTTGAATTCCTCATTACTACGCATTACGCTTTCTATGTTCAAATATCAATACTTATATGCCACCATTCAGAATGGTACAAATCTTTTCAGATTTCTTATTCATATACTACGTAGGTAGTAACCATGGGTTTAACTTCAAACTTATTCTGTTAAATACTTATTTCCCAAGAATGAACCCAACCTTTACTTAACAAGTACCTAGATAAGAATATTTTTCACAAATAGCTATCCTCATCCTAATAGTGAATAACTATATGGTTCTTAAAATAATACTTTCTGCTACATTCAGATCCGACTCATATTGTTTAGTAATGAAACCATTATTTATGGTATTGTATTAGTATTACTTCTGCTTGCACTCAACTCAATATCACGTTGTCATGATCATGACTTTGTGTTTGTATGTTAGGTATACCTTATCAGTTTCCTTTTTTTTTGGATTGTTCTTTCCTGGTGTATATTTGCATGATTCTTTTTGTTAGTTTATGATTTTCATAAAAATGACTGTTACTTATTTTATCTTCGTACTATCTATAGTTATTTCCTGTATAATTATTCGATAAACCCTTCACATAAACGTTTTCATAACATTCATTGTATGATACTATTCAAAAAATATTTGTGTTTTTTCGATACTGTGTAAAACGTAAGTACTTTCGTTTTGCTATGTTTAAATGTCGACACTGATATGTTAGCCGTTATAGTTGTATAAAATCATACATTTTTCCTTTATAATATCGTACGTTCTACGCCTGGTTCATAATGAACTTTCAAATATAACTTCATATCTGTGTATATTTTTTTCTCAATAATTTTTCCAAATATATTAATACCATCAGATTTCCGCTAGTATATTTAAAGCTTTTCAATACAAAATCATAGTTGATTGCTCTTTCTTGGTACGGAATCTTCACGAAATGGATATTGTTTATTAACAGTGGTCGTTAATTTTCACATTATTTGCTTTTTTCAGTTCCTGTACTTAACACCCTGCCAGTCTTATATGTAAAAGTAATATACTATGACTGTACATAATCTGCTTTTATCTCGTATTTTATCTCTAGTTACTACTCGCGTTCATGCTGTATATATCATAATAACGTGAGATATAGATTACAGTATATACATTTTGAATTAGAAAATGTATTACAGCCTTATTCATTCATTATATTTCTGACCAATTAAATCATAACTTTGACTCTTCATTGTGTCATTATCTTATTAAGACATGTAATAGATATTTTGTTGTTAACAAATGGCACTGATGTCACCGGATCTCAATCCTTTAAGCTTTGCATTGTTCATAATTAGAACGTTATCTTTGCATAATATCCTCCATTGTTTACATGGACTAGATACTTCTTTTTCAATATTTAGTAACAGCTCTATTTAAATATACTACGTTACGTAGTAATCTCGTATCAATGTTCACTTCATAGGTATTTGCAATAATACTGATAATAAATGGTACCCGTTATTATAATGCACCCAACTTCTACTTGTATCAATAAGGCAATAGTCCTTGATCTTAAAAAATATAGTTTGCGGCATAAACACAGGTACATTTCTGACAAAGACATTTTTAAATCTTGTTTCTAGAGTATATTCCCATATTGGCACGGGATAACAATTTTATTTACCATAATGCAGTACTAAATTTATCTCAATATCATGAATGTACATTTCTCGGATATTCTTAACAAAAAATAACATGTTTTTTTTGCAAACCTCGAATCTATTCAATCTCGTGTATTCATATGTTAAGCATTACCATATAAACCATGGTTTTTCATAAATGTATTTTATTAATTAGGTAACTACTATCAATTTCTTATACTAATTTCCATAATATACTTTTTATGATTTTTTTATTCAGTCGTCCTAATTTCTTACACAACTCCCATGTCTTAAATGAACCATATATAGGTTTAAAGTATATATTATATCAACACAGTAATATGAAACTGCCTTAAATAATATGGATTAAAACTAAAAATGTTAATCTCACTCATTGCTTTCCGCGATAGTTTGCCATTTTTACCTAAAAAGTTATGGTTATATACTTTTTGTCTTAATCTTATGGGCCGACAACCATTAATTTATTGCCATAATTACAACGGCAACCTAGTTGACCTTATCGCTAAGAATATTCCTAGTCGATTTATGCAGTTTACTATTGACATCTAACCTTAGCCAACGTCGACTTACGCCTATTAGTCCAACTCCGTATTCAAACTTAATTCTAGATATTTCTTGCCATGGCATACTTATAGTACTGAAGAATTTCGATTTTCCGTTATACTTAAATTGACAAATACCTAGAAATTATATAGATTCCTAGAATTAATCCAATATTTCACTTCTTATTCGGTGAATTTAGATTTTTCATCCTTCTTAACTCATACATAAGGTATTTAGTCGTCGGTCTACGTAATTTTTATTTCGCATTCTGTACATTTTCACTTTGATACGCTTTCCTACTTAAGTTATCTCTGGGATTAAGTCGGCTTTTATATATCATTCGCTATTTATTTTATATTTAATTGATAAGGTTAAGGTAATTAAATTCAATACAATTTATACAACCTACCTAATGAGTGAAACTTAAAATAATATAGATTAAAACTAAAAATGTTAATATCACTCATTGCTTTCCGCGAAAGTTTGCCATTTTTACCTAAAAAGTTATGGCTATATAATTTTTGTCTTAATGTTATGGGCCGACAACCATTAATTTATTGCCATAATTACAACGGCAACCAAGTTTACCTTATCGCTAAGAATATTCCTATTCGACTTATGCAGTTTACTATTGACATCTAATCTTAGCCAACGTCGACTTACGCCTATTAGTAAAACTCCGTAGTCAAACTTAATTCTAAATATTTCTTGCCATGGCATACTTATAGTAATAAAGAATTACGATTTTCCGTTATACTTAAATTGACAAATACCTAGAAATTATATAGATTCCTAGAATTAATCCAATATTTCACTTCTTATTCGGTGAATTTTGATTTGTCATCCTACTTAATTCATAAGGTACTTAGTCGTCGGTCTACGCAATTTTTATTTCGTATTCTGTACATTTACACTTTGATACGCTTTCCTACTCAATTTATCTTTGGGATTAAGTCGGCTTTTATATATTACTCGCTGTTTTAATTTATATTTAATTGATAATGTTAAGGTAATTAAATTCAATACAATTTATACAACCTAACTAATGAGTGAATTATATAATATAATCAATGATACGCATTTCTTGTGTTTTCCTTTGAAAAATATTTTTACGCTTCAATCTCATCGGCTGTCTTATTTAATTTATAGAATAAGTTCCTAGAAGTAAAATGTTTTTACTTCCCACTTACTGAATTTGCGTTACGGTCATAATACATTTTTAAAACGTTCTTCAAAATAAAACCAATGTTTCGTAGACTCTCTCCGAATTTTATTTATTCTCTAACTTCATTTTTGAAAATACCATTTTAAGGTAAACTATATATTTACTACACACTGAATTCTATTGGACATCCTACTAATTAAGAAATGAGTTCCTAGAAGTAGGTACCTACGTCAATTTTTTACTTATCATTCTCTCTATTTAATTGACCCAGTTCTTAACTAAGTTATAAAATAGATCCCTAGATTGAAACCAATTATAATTCACACACTATTACCGTCCTGCTTAATTTGTAAAAAAAAATGTGAAGACCTACTTAATTTATAATATAGTTTCCCATATTTAAGCCAAAAACGGGATCATGGATTTGACTAAGTATGTTTACTCCAGACTTATTGAATATTATTTGCCTACTTATAAAATATTTAGTTACCATCCCTAGATTAAAAGCGATGCTTCACACTTTCAATTGAATTGGCCTTCCTTCCTACTTAATTGTAAAAATAAATCCCTACGAGTTTGATCTTCCTTAGTTTGAAATAACAGTTATTACCTAATTTGTAAAATAAGTACCTAGTTGGATTTATTCGATCCAATTTATATATCATATTCGCTGAATTAAAATTCTTTTTTCACCTAAGTTATAAAGTTCATCCCTAGAATGAAACCAATTTTAATTCACACACTATGACCATGTTGCTTAATTTGTAAAAAAAATATTATGTGAAGACCTACGTAATTTATAAAAAACGAATTCCTAGATTAATAAATTCAATAAACTTCATAAGTTCATATACACGCTGAATTCGTCTCAAGTCCCTAAAATAAAGCTAATTTCGTTCATAGTCCCCGAATTTAATTTCACTTGCTACTTAATAAAGATAGATCCTTAAAACGCATGTATTTTCCAATTTTTATCCGATACCTACTAATATTTTAATTTCTCCGAAACTCATAAATATGCGGTAAGGTCAACCTTATTATTTTACTAACTGAGTTTTATTTGCTCAATCATCCTGCTGTAATTTTATTGCGCTATGGTCAGAAGTACTTAAAATAATTTTTTTGTGTCCGTTTGTGTGCGTTAGAACTACTCGATCACTACTTAGGTATAGGTATGTATATCTTACACTACCTGCTTTGTCTGCTACAAAGATCATTTTCTTAGCAAGTACCTACCTACGTTCTCACTTTTACTAATAAATACTAACAGCCAACTACTTCTGATTTTAATGAAGTTGGTAACGCCTTTAAATCAATAACTTAATTTTGTAAATTGACCTAGGGGCATAGGTATTTTATCAAAAACAAAGACCTAATTATTTCCCACCGACCATAGCACAATGAACTGCGAAATTAACTCTTTAAAATAGTCATATTTTATAATAATAATCTACCGTATTATATACCTTAGTAAGAAACTAGAGAGACCTGCCTAAATTAAACCCAAGGTCAGATCTGGTAGAATCTGTTCTTACGCAGTTACCGAAACTGCGCAGTTACCAAAACTGCGCAGTTACCAATAATAACCTATTTCCTTAAATATACTGAAACTGACTTTAAAACCACTTTGATATCAAATTATTATGATTAAAACGTACCTTATACTTCTTATCCTTGCGTAAGGCCCTCCTTATCCAATAATATCGTTAAATACCGGGCGATGACAGCACGATGGCGTATACCAAATTCCTCCCTGATTCTTCGACTGCCTATATCCATATTCCAATATTATTGCAATAATTGCTTACAATTAGCCTATATTTTCTACTTTAATTACTTCTAGATGGAACAACCTCGCTACTTGGATACTTCAGTTTATGTGGCGGGGCAGACGCCCATCACTCCTATTTATACTTTGCCGGAGACGACGTGGAACGTTCGAGAACTATTGAACACGGCCAAATTAAGAAGTCGGTTCGACACTGTAAACTATCAAATGAGATACGGTTCTTAATTTGATACCATGCTTATTGCAGTTATTTTGTTTCCGTCCCTATCTTTCCTTACTCTTTTGCGGTATGTGTCAGAGAGACAAGGCTATAATCGTATAAATGTTCGTATGCGCATGCGTGAATAATGGGTGTTGAAGAGTATGGCGCTATAAGAGGGAAAGAGACTAAAGTATAGACGTGGACCATTCTGGAAGTTATCTACCACCTGCAGCGATCAATACTATCCTGAACTCAAACTGCAGTGGAATTTTTTTTGACAGACTATTCGTTATCGAAATATTGTTAGTAAAATTATCATGGAGTTTCCCATTTGATATTCTCAAGCAAGACCGATTAGTTGTATAAACAAACCGATAATTACCCTAACAAAATTGATATGATATGACAATGATAGCAAATTAACCCTTAAGTGGGTAACGGCAACATATTTGCCATCATAGATGAAATAAAAATGAATGTATTCTGACTGATTTCAGGTTCAAATTTAAATGTGTTGACAAAGTTGTCAAATAGGTAGTCAAAGTGTTAACGTAGTTCAACATAATCATAATCAAACATAACTCTTGTCATTAACTCATCAATAAGTGAAGTTGAAGAGAAAATTGGTGGTTGAAGGTACCTTTTTTCAGACTTTAGTACATATCTCGAATACGTTACGTACGAATAGCGTTATAATAACTTCTGAAAAAAGATTCTACATAAAATTTCCTACAAAATTGGTCATCATTATTTTTACTCTACGATCAATACTTTGGGAGCTACAGGGTGTTAAAGTTAAAAAAATAGTCGATTTAAGTAAACGTCGTCCTTTCGTAGTTGTTCATCATAATTCTTTTTTTTTTTAGGATAAGCAAGCTTAGTCACCTGCTTATCGAACATACAATTCCCATGTCGATCCATTGAGAATTTCTTAACAAAACAAACAAATAAAGCTGCAAAACCACCGATTTCTCACTGACATAGTTGTTCTCCGGGAAAGAGTGCAATTACGACCTGGTGATGTATGGAACAAGTGTAGGGTCTCTCCGTGTGACCCCCAGAAAAATCTGACATTTCAAGATTTGCCTCGGGGTAAAAAGTTGGAGTACAGCTTGGCTAAACGGTCAGACCTAGGTCAGGGGTGCTCGACCAAATGTCATAGGGAACCGCGTGCAGTTTCTGATGACCAAACTTTTCTGAAAAAGGTACCTTCACCCCCCCCCCCCACATCTAGTTACACATCTAGTTAGGCTCAAAAAAATTATGCGCAAAAAATTCCGGTCGGCATTACAACAACCGTATCCTTCTCTACAAAGGCTTTCAAAGGAAGATGTACCGTGGTGACCTCAAGATTAGAACTTAAATCTTCATGGTTTTAAGATCGTGAGCATGAACTCTAGGATGAGTCAATTTTTTACCCCCGACGCAAAGAGGGGTGTTATAAGACTTATAAGTTTAACGTGTCTGTCTGTGGTATCGTAGCTCCCAAACGGATGCACCGATTTGAATGCGGTTTTTTTTTATTCGAAAGCTGATGTGATCGAGATGGTTCTTAGCTACGTTTCAACAAAATCGGTTTAGCCGTTTTTGAGATATTGATCTTTTTAAGCTATGATTGCTATTAGTTTCGGACCATTCGGATGATGTTGGTTGAACAAGGAGATAGATTAATTTATTGCTTATTGAAAATTGACATTATATTTTACAAATTTTATTTTTATAGTGATATTGGATTCCACTAAGTGGAATGTATATTTACTTGTCAGATCTATTATAATTATAAGTACCCTCCTGCTTGCCCAGTTACCTATGGTTTAAAAAGGGAATAGCATTCAGGAAGGATATCTACCGTATATAGTGTTAACAAAATACAATTTTACTCCAATTTCATAATATTATGACATTTCCATCCGTACAACGTCCATTGGAAAATTTCATAATATTGTGTACAAGTAGGAATCAACAAAAGATATCAGTGTGCAAGGAGTGCTGGTGGTTTACAATGGTGACACTCAACAAATATTATGAAATTTTAGTTAAAATAAACCTTTCGTCAAATAAACTGATGAAGTCTCCACAAGTACCAAGTACATCTACTTAGGGCTAGGTTGGTAGGTATTGGACCGGGCGTACCGGCAAAAATTAAGAAATAGGTGAAACGCGTGAAACTTTGCGTGTGTTGACTTTAAAGTGATTAATGACATGACGAAATGCGTTTTTTCTAAGAAAAAGAGTTCTTTTATTATTCGTCTAATGTACCTTTAGAAAATTCCAGTGAGAAGAATAAACTACCTATGTACTATCGACAACACAGCTAACTGACCATCGATGCACCTTAACTGCATTGTAATAAGGTTCTATATAAACACAGGATGGTCAGTTAACAGTGTTGTCGTTTGTACCTAAATTACTTACCTAAACAAAACTCTCTTTTAGACAAAAATATTTTTGGACTTAGTACCTATTGAATTGTTTGGGATTAGTTCGTATAGTACTTATAGTATAGTATAGTACGTATAGTACTTATAGTAAAATTGCATAATGTTGTGTATAATTCTGACGTATAGCAGCAACACGTCATGACATTGAATTAACGAAGTAATTACTCATGGAGTATGGAGTCACTGCCAAAATATAATAAGTGACCTCATACATAGGTACTCATTATTTTATGTGGTACTCATATATTATTGACGGGTGGTACCTACTACGAACTTGGTCGTTTACATCAAACATCTTAAATACCTATACTATTACGTATATTTAGAAAAACACGATCATCGACTCATGACAGACTATTGCTTGGAGGAGGTTCTACGGCCTACGCCGTGCGTGACGCCATGATGCCAGCGTTCGTTGACATCATTGCGAAATCCTCCATCCTGTGTAGTCGGTAGGCATTATTACATACTACTTTGAAATCATACAATTATAGTCCGCTTTAATGTATCAGTTGACATTTATTTTGGAATGAATATTGTTTTTATAATTTTTATGCAATTATCAGAACCTTGATTATTATTATACCTTTAAATAACCTCAGTAGGAGTCATAAATACCGATTTAAAAGAGATGAGAGAATTATGTAGGTATAGGTACAAAAGAGTTAAATATATATACGGCATCTTCATACCGCTCGAACATGCACGCATCGTTGCTTCAACGATTGAAACGGTCTTCATAAAATATAAATCAAGCCATAATATACCTAGGACCATTAAAATAAGGGCATGCATACCTATTAAGCTTTGTGATTTCCTTCCTACACCACTGTGGCAACAGTCGATAATATTACGACCAATAATAAAATAACCAGCGAGACATGATTTTGCCAACGCTGAAATTTATTTTGTGAGAATGAAAATACACATTTATGCAATTTAAACCACGCGGGATGTCGTTTGGCTTCAAATACTCACCCCTATTGTACACGAGGATTATTATTTTTATTCGGAGACTGGCAGCTGTCATAGCTTTATAGAATTTGCCCCAAAATCAGAACAAGTAAAAGTAACAGACTGGTATTGAGATCTCTGACAATAAGAGCGGGTCTGTCTTATTCCTCCGGATATTGTAGTGTTACTTACAAGAGGGTGTAGTCCATATCATGGTGGGGAACTATTAACCTTATTCGTTATTACGAAAAAAATAAGAAATAATAATTAAATCTACTCGGAACTCCATTCATCATCCTCTTAGCGTTTATTCTCATCAGAATTCTTAATAGAATTAAAATAACAATAATTTGTTGTTTATTGTTCCCGGTGACAAGCCATTTTTTGTTTCAAAGCAATTGCAGGATTTCGTTGCATATCAATAAGCAGAACAATTATTGGACAAAATGTAAATAAATAGAAAGGTATCAAGTACTTATATATTTTTCGTAATAATTAAAAATTAAATGAACATCGTTTCCTTACTCGTACATTTGTTTTTAACTGAGTTTTATTGTAAATAGCATGACGTCAATACATTGTACTATCCCGGTGACGTGGGTAAACAATAAACACAGCTGGTGAGGTGGGTTAACTATCTGCTGTTGAATAATTCGTACCTACACATCCCTGAGCGCAAGGAAATAGAATGACTTCAATGGCTCCCTAACTCCCTAAAGTTTGTTTTGTTGTTTGCACCCCTTAGAGTCCGCGCCGGTTCCGGATACCTTCAATGTTATTTGCCATAACGCTAGTGTTTGCGATAGTCATTATTTGCCATAATAGTGACTTTTCTGAAACCGTAATATTTTCAGGTTTATATAAACTTTTTATAGAATCCTGTAGGTTAGGCTAGATTTGTTTTATAAAAAATCCTAAAAAGTTGACAGTTCCTGTGAACAACAAATTTTGGCTCATGATGATTATGGCAAACGTTACATTTATGGCAAATGAAATTATGGGTTTCACAGTAAACCCCTTAGGGTCACGTCACCTTTGCCTATCCACAAACACGCAAACGTAGGTAATTTTCTGCCAACAAAAACGCACTTATTAGGTACACCATATTTAGCAATGACGTCGTAATGAATCCCCACTTAAGCTATAATAACTTACAAAGTTTAATATGTCACAATTACAAATGCAGGGTTGCGTTTCTCAGAATTTAGATTTTTTGGTTTTTCCTGTTCAGAATCATATACTCTTGATCCCGATAAAGAATAAAAATGTCCCAATTTCCCAAAAACTGTGACTAATTATGTGACGATATTGTGGAATAAAAAACTGGGTTATAGTTTTTGAGTAAAATGGCAGAAAGACAGACCGACACTATAACGTTCTGTTTTTGCCATTTTGGCTTCGGATCCCTAAAAACGAAGTTATTTATGTACTTATGTAAATATTAGATACTCATACTTAATAAAGAAATACAAATTTAATTACACGGATTTCGAACCATTTCGAATCCATTTGGAAACGACGTTTAGGCACTGGTCCCACCGCCGGCTAGTAAGCTAGAAAAGTTGGGCGAGTAGCATTACATTGCGGATCTGTAAAGGTCGATTGATCACACTGTGCCTGGTCAGCACGCAATGAACCGTTACTCGCCCAACTTTTCTAGCTTACTAGCCGGCGGTGGGACCAGTGCCTTACGAGGTAGGTTTTTTCCACGTTGTTTTCGTCATTCACAATCTGTCTCGATTGGCTTCACCGATCGTCTGGCGTAACTTGACCCCTGTTTTGCTAATCTTATGTGTGAAATATCAAGTAGGTATCAAATGTGACGTATCGGTGTAAGATGATCTTGGCTGTCACATTAAGGCGTGAGGTGACAGGTGAGGTGAGAGTTGAGGTGACGAGTGAGAGTAGAGAATTGCAAGCTACAGAATCGAGTTAACCCTACCTCATCTGGCACCCCTAATATATCTTAATCCCACCAAAAACATTACATGTAAAGTGATGCCAAGACTCCATAGCTTATACAGCTTTCAGCGTGAAAAAGATATCAGATCGCAATTAGCGCCAAGCTTCCTACTCCACACGGCGTAACTCTGCCACTACCAGCCACGCTCCACAAATTCTACATCTTGGCTAAAAAGTATCGACATCCTGGTCGCCGCATAGACTTTCACGCCGATTGAATTTATCATGATATTAATAAGTGACGGGTCGCGCTTCGCTTGGCTCGTCTTGGCGGGGGCACTGCCGTGCCCCCAGATGCCGCGATTCGTAACAACTAATCGTAATCAGAGGTTTAGTTTGAGGTGAGATGACGTTCAGAATAACTGCTTTGACCTCGCAACATGTCATGTACTTAAAGTTATTGTCAAGACTCCCTATCTCTTTAGCTAACAGCATTAAAAAAGTTATCAGATCGCAAGTAGTGCCAAGCCTCCAACTATGCGTATAATTGAGATTATTTAATGTGGCCAACGTTTTATAAAACTGTTATTGAAGTTGGAATCTTCTAATTTGGACTGTGGAATTGCTTGTTGAATGGACTACTAGGTTGCATTCGGCCAACTCAAATAATGTCAATGTCGATGATCGAATGTCAGATTTACACTGGTCCTGGTTTAAAACATTGTTTTAAAACCAGCCGCGTCAGCGAGCGATAATGCTTTGAAACATGCTATTCAAATAGAAAATCCATAACAAAAGCTATTTGATTGTATGGTTTCTTTCATCAACCGTTGTTTTATACTTAACCAAACAATGATCTTGCGTAGGGACCATGCCAGCTGATCATATATGAGGTTTGACGTGGACGCTATTGTGACGTCACCAATTTAACATTTGGTTCGGTTCGACCTCTACAGTTCAGTGTCATTCATGTACAGTCGGATGTCACCGACAAGGAGCAGTAGGCTGAACACCAGCCCCCCTATTCTGTAACTCGTTTTGAGCTCACCTCAACGCTCACCCACAAATATATCTTGACACTGGGATGCGTAGTAACAAACGTAGGTAGAGGTCTAGTTTCGTGCCGGGTGACCGGCGGGGTGCGCCGCATTAGCGCGTAGCGAATAACAGCTCAACGTTGCGGCCGCGATGCTGAACCTGCCTCTGTATTCTGTAACTTGTTTTAAGCTCAACTCAACGCTCACCCACAACCACAAATATACCTTGGCGCCGCGATTTGTAGGCGCGCACTAGTAACTAAGCGTAGGTAGAGGTCTAGTTTCGTGCCGGGTGACCGGCGGGGTGCGCCGCATTAGCGCGTAGCGAATAACAGCTCAACGTTGCGGCCGCGATGCTGAACCTGCCTCTGTATTCTGTAACTTGTTTTAAGCTCAACTCAACGCTCACCCACAACCACAAATATACCTTGGCGCCGCGATTCGTAGGCACGCACTAGTAACTAAGCGTAGGTAGAGGTCTAGTTTCGTGCCGGGTGACCGGCGGGGTGCGCCGCATTAGCGCGTAGCGAATAACAGCTCAACGTTGCGGCCGCGATGCTGAACCTGCCTCTGTATTCTGTAACTTGTTTTAAGCTCAACTCAACGCTCACCCACAACCACAAATATACCTTGGCGCCGCGATTTGTAGGCGCGCACTAGTAACTAAGCGTAGGTAGAGGTCTAGTTTCGTGCCGGGTGACCGGCGGGGTGCGCCGCATTAGCGCGTAGCGAATAACAGCTCAACGTTGCGGCCGCGATGCTGAACCTGCCTCTGTATTCTGTAACTTGTTTTAAGCTCAACTCAACGCTCACCCACAACCACAAATATACCTTGGCGCCGCGATTCGTAGGCACGCACTAGTAACTAAGCGTAGGTAGAGGTCTAGTTTCGTTAGGCGTGACGGGTGAGGTGAGGCGCATGAGCGCGTAAAGAATAACAGCCCAGATCCTTTTTGCTGGCACTCGACATACCATTGATTGTTTTGTTTTAAAAGAAGAAACTAGGGGCACGGTAGGGCCCCCGCCAAGACAACTCAAAGGGCACTAGTAGGTACCTCCCTTTTCCGGAAACGTTTCATCGTACTTTCAAACCAAATCAGTCTGAATGATATTATCAAGCTCATATCCAGAGGATAAGGTGAAATTGGCTATTATTAATCCCACAAAGTTCACTTTCATTTGGCTAGCTTTCATACTTTAGAAATTATTATTACCTAAAATACACAGATTATGTCACTCACTCACTGGTGATCATCAAAACTTTTAGGAACTATCTGACGTCCTAGAAAGCTGAAAACAAAATTAAAATTACAGATTAGAATTGGCTTCTAGACTACATCATAATTTTAAAATCTACCACTTTGACTCTACAAGAGAGGTGCAAGATTATAAGTAAACATTAATGTAAATAGCTGTTACAGATACTTCCCGAGTTAAGATTTTGTATGCCGGCTAGGAGTAGCACACAAACTTTAGACAAATTATATTAAGAGATCTGCCATTTATAGAACCTCACCTTCCGCCTTTTCACATGGAAAAAAACCTTTAAGTGTTCAGGCTAGAAATCACCTTACAAAAAAAAGGTGTCAGATCTCACTAATTGCAACACATTTCATGTAGGTACTTAAAGTAATTATCATGACTCCCTAAAAAAGTTAGCAGATCGCAAGTAGTGCTAAGCTTCTCCATACGGCCTAACTCTACCAACTGCTGCTCTACAAATTCTATATCTTAGCTAAAATCATGGGCTCCTGGTATATAATCACCATATATGTTCATGGGGAGTGTATATGCGACGCCCGGAATATGCTCATACTCATACTCATAATATTTATTCCATATCACATTGTATCTTAACCTATACTTAGCATAAAATTGTGTACAACATGACACCCTGGAGGGCACAGCAAACAGTTTATTCAAGAGGAGATCGAGTTTTTTGTAAAAGATGATATAAGTATTTTTTATTGTCTAATAGGTACTTTAGGTATTAATTGCAATTATTGGTCGTGAAAAAAATTGTTTAATGTATAATAGGCTTTTTTAATGAGGTGATATGCTCAAGCTGTGATATGCTTAAGCCATACTTGAACCATCCACCCAGATTGCAACCAACCATCAGGCAGGTTCTACAATTGTTTGCCACCATCGCAATAGGTACCCATAAAAAAACATTCCATGTAAAAAAGAGGCCAACTCTCGAAACTCTTTCACCGTAAAAAGTTGTGAGATTTTTCATAGAGCCAAGTCTCAGGCATTCTTATTATTCTTTATTTGCTTGCTAAATAAAATTTTGTGATTTCTATGTCTGCTAGAAGTGCCTTAGACTTATGATGACCGGTGAGTCAGTCAGTGAGTGACAAAATTAAGAAACGTTGACTAGTTATAATTCTTAAACCAGTAGGGTTTAAATTGAATGAAATTTGAAATAATATATCATGTTTATACAATGCGTGCTTGGGTTATACTGAAAATTCAGGTTTCTAGTTTTATCCACAACGAAGTTATAGGGGGGTCGAAAATGGCCTAAGCTGCTTCGAGAAAAGGATGGTATGGCCGTGCCGCTGTTTTGCTCGACTTGACGGGGGCACTGCCGTGCCCCCAGATACTAAAAAGGCGAGACGAAAAACTGGCGTCACGCTCACATGTAGTGAACACGTGACTATGATTTGATTACGCCTCAATATTCACATGTATTTCACCGTGTTCTTGTGTTCATTGTTATGGAGATAACAGCAAGGCGTTTGTGTGTACGTATAGGCACCATGTTAGCAGAAAAATAAACGCTTGCGTTCGGATTCGGACCTAATGATAAGCGGACACTAGAACTTATGTTAGGCACGCTTGCAACGTGTGTTTAAAAAAGAAGTGTTTTTTTGATCGCTGCTTCCAATCCCAAAACGCATTGAAATGCAATTGAGATGTGAAATTGATGAACCTAGTTTAAGCCAAGGAGTGTCTCGTGCACGCGCCGCCACCAGCATTCATATTCTGTAATAACAATAACAATAACAAAGCGGGCAAAAATATCTGACACATCCAGGCACTGGTCCGACCGCCGGCGATGAGCGATAAACGAGTAGAACTAGAAACTAGACTAGAAACGAGTGGGCGAGCGGCGAGAAGCGAGTGTGTAGCTTCGATAGTTTTGTCGCTCGGCTAATGAGCGAGCGTTCGTGTGCGACGGGCGATTACTCGCTCGCTCAGTTGTACGGTAGAATGATCGCTCTGCTGCGATCAACTAGTGAAGAGAGAGTCCTCGCCGGCAGTGTCAACAGCCAGCAATGAACTATAAAAGCTCTCTCTTTTATTTACACGGGAGCAATTATATTTTGTTCGTTTCTTGGGCGAGAAAATCGCCGATAGCTCATCGCTTACTCGCCGGCGGTGGGACAAAGTGCCTTAGAGACCTAATAGCAATTATCTTGGACGTACATGTAGGTACTACCTATTTAAGATTAATTGAGTTGGCCGAATTGAATCAAAGTTCCTAGTCCATTCCATAATTAACAACTTATCTAAGTTGAAAACCTGCGACATTTTCATTTTCAAGTTCAATATCTCAAAATTGGCTTAACCGATTTTGTTGAAACGTAGCTAAGAACCATCTCGATCACGTCAACTATCGGACAAAAAAAAACGCATTAATATTGTTCCATTCGTTTAGGAGCTACGATCACACAGCCTGACACAGATACACAGACACGTACTTTTTACACCTCTCTTGCGTCGGGGTTGGGGGGTAAAAAGCAACTTGGCCGTCCAGGGTAAAAGATTCCCATTCCAATGTTTCATAAAACGTCAGCCACGTTAATAATCTCAACCATACAGTTTACGGTGACAAACAAGGTACCGACTGCCTGCCTGATGGTAAGTAGGTAAGGCTGCTCTGCCTGTGGACACCGTGGCAATGATGTAATATAAAAAACCGGCCAAGTGCGAGTCGCACTCGCGCACGAAGGGTTCCGTTGTCATTATCTATAAAAACGGCAAAAAAAACACGTTTGTTGTATGGGAGCCCGCTTAAATATTTATTTTATTCTGTTTTTAGTGTTTGTTGTTATAGCGGCAACAGAAATAAATCCTCTGAGATAATTTTATATTAAGTATTATAATCACAAAAGTCAGAAAGTTGATGTCCATAACGATCAAAGGTTCAACGTACGTATTTCAACGTACTAATGGTTGTTATTCATATCGTTTTAATACCTTAAGTGAATAACGTCTAAGAAACCACATCTATAACATCCATAGTCATATAGATAATTACTCAGAAACATCTCTACTCAAATCCGAGTGATGTTATTATGACACCTATTTTTTGGAGGAGCTTTTGTTCACCTATTTTTTAAGTCTTATTATTGGAAGTCCGACAATGTTCTTCATATAATTTTACGCCATAATAACCGTTAGTCCTAATAATTCTTATTGCTATAACGATCGCTAATCATAACCATTCGAAGTCATAATGACAATAATCATAAACTTCTCATATCCTTATTTTTTTTTCATCATAACACTCACTTGTCCGTTTTATTTAAATTCATAATGACACTAGTCATACATTTTTTAATCCTAAAATTGATTTCTATAATATTTTTCATCATAAAAGTTACTTATCCGTATTATATAACTTCATATAATTAAAAATCCTGCATATTTTTATTACTGTATTGACTTTCATAAATGTATTCTGCATATTCGTTGTTATAATTATGCTGTCACACTCACAGCATGCGGGGCATATGAGCTATATGATAGACAGCAGTCTATCCCGCTCAATCTTTATAGCTTATGCCATGTATGCAGTCAACCCGGCTTGAACGATTGGACGCAGCTATAGACGGTCAGAGGCGTTCGTTGTTTTAATGATTGTGAATTAGGGAACAAAAACCACCTAATGTTTGAAATGAATTCTGTTCTTTGATTAGTCGAGGTTGATTTTAATACAAATACAAATATGTATATATTTTTTTGTATTTCGATTTTACAAATGTTTTTTGAAAGATGTCGCTTTATCTTATGTCCCGTATGCCCGCTCGGCTGTTTGGAGGCGCTTATATAGACGGTCAGAGCCGTTTATTTGTGATGTCAATATTTTGTACCTGTGTCACAGCAGTTCATTAAAAAAGTCATGCTGCCAAATTGAACAATCTTTTCGCCTTGTTTATTATTGACTAGCTTCTGCCCGCGACTCCGTCCGCGTGGAACTCGTTTATATCGTAGCTCGATACAAACTTTCATCCCCCATTTCACCCCCTCAGGGGATATTTCCGGGATAAAAACTATCCTATGTCCTTCCCGGGATTCAAACTATCTCCATACCAAATTTTATCTCAATCGGTTCAGCGGTTTAAGCGTGAAGAGGTAAGAGACATACAGACAGACACACTTTCGCATTTATAATATTAGTACCTATGGATTGTGGATGGATAATCTTTGTTTTTAGTATTTTCTCGCAGTCGAAGTGAAAAGTAGAGTGTATAACTCCATATTAAAAGCCATATTACCCCTCGAACAATTGTCCCTAACTTCGCTCGGGAAAATAACCACCTCGTGGTAATATGGGTAATTTTAGCCCCTTGTCATACAATGTACTAATTCCTAAGCTACCTCAGTCGGCAGCATCTTTACAAAACATAACAATGCTATTTAACTTGAACAGGCGCCAACGATTTGCAAGCGTGTCCAGGCGCTAGAAAACTGATGAGTGCAAATTCCTAATGAATGCCTACTTTTACTAGAATAGAATAGAATAAACATTCATTTATTACAACAACATATTCATGTACATGATCAGCATACAAAAACAACAAATAGTACCACCAGATAACACACGAATGAGTTGATCTGTTATGATTATGAGATTGATAAAAAAATAAGAAACTTCATGTTCAAAATACCTAGAGATAATAACACTTTCATCGCAGTTTTTTTTAGGTAGTAGATATAGTAGGTACCCAATTGAGGTAAAAATTACAAAACTGCGGGAGCAAGATACCCTGAGACTACTCGTATAACAAAATGGTTAGATTTATTTTGATGTACAGTCAGCAGCAAAAGTAGCTTAGCGGGCCAAATGCTCAAAATGGCCTACACAAGACTCTAATGCCAAGAGGATATGAACTGTCTACTCATTTTCATTTTGAACGTGTTATTTTGTGTAGCTACTTCTGTTGCTGACTGTACCAGGTAGGTACCATTTAAATTATTTGTGATGCTAAAAAACTATCCGTTTATATGCCATTACCACTTGTAAGAACGCTTGGAGGTTGCCATAATTGGGGCACAACTAATCAACCGCAGCAAATTAACTTTTTTTTAACAACAATTTGGATAAACGCCGTATCAAATGTAACTAGATACTTAGAAACAAAGAGACCATGAGTTTATGAGTAGGTATATACTTACACAAGTAAAAGTAAATGATTTGAAAGATCGGACTGTGCAAAGTATCAAGAAATATAATTTCTGCACAACTAGTGGCTCTGTGAGTTGTAGAACTCGCGGCCCTGTCTTGCTTTTTAATTTTTATATTTCTAAAAGTGACTCGACAAACAAAACTATATAATTAAAAAACCTGCTCAAAAAAAATTACGAGAATCGGTTAAGAAATGCGACCTGTTCTCCTCTACAGGTTGCATTTGTTGGACAGCGGACAGCGTGACAGACATCGGACATTCGTCTGTATATTTTCGGCCCAAGCTAAACAATAGAACTTCGTTTGCTTCGCTCGCTCAAACACTCGTTCTATAACCAAACGAATACGAAAATTGCCCCAAGAATTTAGATTTACCAATCCGGCTCGAAGGACCAAATGAAGACGTCTCTTGTTGTTTCAATAAAATGACAACTAAACGTTGGAATTTGAGACTTATGGCAATCGGAACTCAATATGTAAACAATCTCATTAACCTATTGGTTTTGCAATTTCACGGGTCCAGTGGTCCTCATGAAAGAATTTAATGTGCATGAGCCGTTATTTAAATAAAATATATCGGTATAATTAAATAGGTATTTAAAAAATATGGTACAATCGCTACGATTGTAATCCAAACTAAACTAAAACAGTGTTATCTTTCACTCGGCCAGTGATTGTGCAAACCTGAAAGTTTGGACCTATGCATTCCATTTTTTGCTAGCTTTCTTATTGTCAAGACTGTTCTGCAAGGTCGAGACATTGCTCCACCAGTGCCAAGTCAGTGGACTGACTATACGGTATCCGAGTTTAATATTGATTAGACGTCAATATTCATTTAGGTATTAGAAAATATACTTTAAGTAATATGTTAAAAGTGACCGTGCTGGCGTTACTTGTGGCGGTGAACGCGAAAGTACAGCAAGATGTCGCCTCTCAACAGATTATCACGTTTAAACAGAAAACAGGGGTAAGTTTAGGTACTAAGTTTAAGAGACTGTCTAAAAACGATGGATATAGTCAGACGCAAAGGTGTAGCCCGTAATGGGTACCAAATTTACACAGAAAATAATCTTGAATTAAGAAATTAATTAGGAAGACCGCCATTATCTTGAGTGATTCAGAAAACATCTTGAGTTATCTGAGATGCTTCTTCCGAACCCAGGGAAAAAAACCTTGGCTCGTCACCTCAGGATCATTTCTTGGTTCAAGAATATATAGCTCGAATATTTTTATGTGTAAGTAGTATGCTGTAGGTAGGCTGGAGTTTCGTGCAAGGTGGCTATATAATATTTTTAACTTATGTATAGCCTAAAAAATAGTCACTCAATCTCAGCTTTTTTTAAATAGCACTATACTATGCCTTTATTTTATTTTTTTTATTATGGGAGGAAAAGCCTTTATGGATAACTCCGCGCTACGGGGATAGCGCGGGTCATGTCGGACTCGCACCGACTAAAAACCTCCCGATGGTCCTCGACGCATTTCGGACGGCTCTGGGATCTCCTACGGAACGCACCGTGCCGCCCTAGCATCATGCCTCTGTGGGTCCTACCTTTTTTTTAACGATTGCAGCCCCCAAGAACCGTATACAACCCCGAGTAGGGTTGCCATGTGGAAGAATTAAATGTCCGGATAAAAATCCTGACATCACCCTAAAAATCCTGACATTTCTTGTAACAGAGATTTGGTCCTTTCATTCATTAAAAATGTGTAAACTTCGTAATAAATATTTCCTATAAACTTTTTTTTAAAGCTCATTCCTTAAAATTCTGACACTTGCCAAGTCCGGCCGCAATCCGGACAAAGGGTCAAAAATCCTGACATGTCCGGACAAATCCTGACGTATGGCAACCCTAACCCCGAGGACCCCAGTTAGTCGCCTTGTATACGACAGGCAGAGGATACCGTAACCGTATGCCTACCTACGTCAATCTTATAATATATAAATATTTGGGGACCATCTTACACAAAGCAATCAAATTAAAGACCCTTTGGGCTCTCGCAGCTTTCAAGATATACGCCACATACACACATACATAGCCATTATGCCATTTAATTAACTACTTTAGTTACCCACACGTGCGCTCTTTAAAGAATATCTAACATATTGTAGAAAAATTGAATTACAAATCCACATGCCCCACGCCATCATTCATTGCGATCTTTGTCATCTTTAGCTTGATCTCTGAGCTGGTTATGCAACATGAAGCTAAGTATTTATCAAGACCAATAAGTACTTAACGAATTACGTAATAATTATGTTTTACAGCAATGTAACTTGTTCACTATTATGATGGCGAATCCCATTTCTCTCTTTTAGATAAAGACTTTATAAAACGACCTAACTGCCTTTAATGTAGGCTTTATATTGTGGCATCTTGTTGTACATGACATGACACTTGAATAAGTTACCTACTAGATAGTTGATCTTGGTAGTAGGGAGAATATTTCACAGTCATACGCTATCCAGCCCAGCCTCCCAAATCCCTTTACTTATTTAGCGACGGGTTTCATTTTAATGTGTTAAATCACGAAGCCTCTTTAGAGGGGGACCTAGTTGCCGTACGTTTTAGTTGAAAGGTAGGTAGGTGACTATATGACCGATATTGGCAATATAAAAGATTGGGTACCATAATATTTTCTGTGATATTTAGTTAGAAACAACGAAATAATTGTGAATACTAAAATTGGTAACTTCTGACCTCATCGTACTAATGTATGAACTTCTTTCTTTTGCAGAAACCCATAGGAGTGATGACGGCAAGCGCTGGTGCACCCATAGAATACAAAGAAGCTACCAATACTTTAAACTCACCCTTGCTCTTCAACGAGTACTTCATGGACTCTCTCACCCACTTGGTGCGAGAAAGGATCCCTGAACGCCTCGTCCACGCCAAGGCCGCTGGTGCCTTTGGTTACTTCGAAGTCACACACGATATAACCGACATCTGCAAAGCCAAAATGTTCAGTCAAATAGGGAAGAAAACTCCTGTAGCCGTCAGATTTTCTCCAGTGGTTGTCGAGCGAGGTGGTATAGACACATCAAGAGATGCCAGAGGATTCGCCATTAAATTCTATACAGAAGACGGTAATTTCGACATTGCTGGATTTAACACCCCCATTTACGTTTATAAAGATCCACTACTATTTACTGCTTTCGTGCGAACGCAGAAACGTAACCCAGCTACGAACTTGATGGATGTTAATATGCTTTGGGATTACTTGACTCTCAGACCGGAAGGCTTGTATATGTTTTTACTCGTATTCGGAGACCGTGGCATCCCTGACGGATACCGACGCATGCCTGGCTTTGGCATTCACACGTACCAAGTTGTGAATGATAACGGCGAGTCCACATTCATAAGGTTTCATTTTATTCCTGACGCGGGTATCAAAAATTTACGCTCGGAAGAGGCCAGCAGAATCGCAGCGCAAGACCCTGACTACGCCACCAGAGATTTATTCAATGCCATCGCTAATGGTAACCCCCCTAGCTGGAAAGTCAGTATTCAAGTTTTAACACTGGAAGACGTCAAAAAAGCTGGCTTTGACGTGTTCGACGTAACTAAAGCACTTCCTTTGGAAGACTATCCTTTGCATCCTTTGGGTAGATTTGTGTTGAACAAGAATCCCATTAACTATTTCGCCGAAATCGAGCAATTAGCATTCAGTCCTACAAACCTGGTACGGGGAATTCTCGGTGCTCCCGATAAAGTATTCGAAGCTAGACGAATGGCTTACAGAGACGCTCAATATTATCGTTTAGGGGCTAACTTCAATAAGATACCCGTAAATTGTCCTCTTCAAACTAAATCCCTGGCTTATAATCGAGATGGTAGACCGCCACTCAAAGAAAATGATCGGGATATTCCCAACTACTACCCTAATACTTTCAATGGTCCTCAACCGTACAAGGATCCGAAAAGGCCACAGTTGATAGAAATATACCAAGATCTGCCGAACAATTTTGACCAAGCTACTGAATTGTACACTCAAGAGATGACAAAGGACGAGCGAAGCAGATTGGTTACTAATATTCTGTTCAGCTTGGGGGGAGCGGCCAAAAATTTACAAGACCGGGCAGTAAAGTTATTCACAATTATACATCCTGACTTAGGTGGAAGAATACAACAAGGCTTATTGGCTAACAGAACCAGCTACTATTATGAAGACGAAGACTACTAACCCAATAATAAAACGATACATGTAGTATCAATTAGTACCTACTCTCCAGGCAAAATACGGTTTTGAAAAACATTAATTTATAATAGCGTTTTTTTTGGTTTCATTTTAAAATGTTATTCTAAGATGCTTTATTCAAAAATCCGACACTTTCCACCCGGAAATAATTATGTATTAGATTTAAATGAAGCATGCATTGTCTTTTTTGTATGATTTTTCATGAGTATTAAAGATCAAATGTAAATGAGCCAAAATAAAGACAAAAATATTTATTAATACTAGGTATTTCTGACTTTTCAGCAGCTAGTTAATGTCTAAAATTTTTTCGGATTCTGTCACTGGGTAGTTCTATTTAATTAATAATAGGTATATCCGTTTCCGTTACACATAAAAAATAAGCTATTGTAAATTATTTCCAAAATTCATTGACTGGACTATATGTATCAGATCTTCTTCGCCCAAAAGCTTCTTATCACAATGTTTAGTTTATAATTATTTTTTCACTTCTCATGCTCTAAAAGTTGGTCTTTATGCTGTGCGTAAGCGACATAAAGCCGCTTTTTATGCTTTAGAGCCTAAAGTAAAATCTTCGTCGAAGACCAAGGCAATCGCGGTAAAACAGCCACACGCGCAACTTTAACTTCATAGAATAAATTCTTTATTTTTATTTTTTTAGTTTCGTTAGAGTATTCTAAGACCATAGCAAGAATACCAACAGCCAAAGTACACAATAAAACTTCATGAAATAAACTTAGTTTTTAATTTTCATCATTTCCTCGCAATCGAAGTGAAAAGTAGAGTGTACAATTCGTCCATAAAACCCATTTTACACTCGATTTTATATCCATCCTCGTTCGCAAGCTCGCTCGGAAGGATAAACATCTCGCGTAAAATGGTGCGTTTTATGCACTTGTTGTACAATCTACTATATATCATCATCACCAGCGGCGTTACCACGAAAATCGAAACTCGAAGTTCGTATACATGCATCCCTGTTACTCGAGTATTATAAACGCGATAGAGATACCCGAACTTCGAGTTTCGAAGTTCGTGGTTATAGCTCAGGGGCGCTACCGAGAAACGAAAACGAAATGCGTTCGTGTATCACCCTCTCTGTCGCTTGAATAACCAAGTGCGACAGAGAGGGAGATACACGAACGAAGTTTGTTTTCGTTTCGCGGTAGCCCCTGGGACCATTTTTAGCCGTACCACCACTTAATGAGTTTCGCCTCGAGTTCAATATCCATTTATAGTTGAATAGACCGCCTAAAATAAGAAACGTCAGATTCAAATTAGTGCTGTCATTTGATTATGCCAGCTGCTCATAGAATAGCAAAGTGTTTTAGCGACACCTAAATAAAATTAGAAAGTTTAGAGGCCACGTAGAATCGGGTCCACTGGTAACATCCCGCTTCCACGCGCCATATTGTCAGAATGTCAGTTGCGACCAGAGTACGCGATCTAGACGTGCATGATGCACAGACTAATACAGACGCGCAGTATAAATAAAGCAAGACGATGTTTCATATAGTTCTCTGTCACTTCTTATGGTCAGCTGACGTGAGTTAGAATGAGACGAATAGTATGATATTTTGAGTCTATTGACGACTCGTCTCCATCTTCTGTTTACCACAGTGTTGAAATAGTAAACAATTTCACCGAGACGTCAACGTCAAGTTGACACTTATAGTGTTGTAATTATTTTAAAGTTTATATTCATCGACATTTTATCGGCGTGAATTTTATGTAGGCGAGGCTTTTGGTAAGTTTGAGATACAGAGACTGGAAATACAGGTGTGAGTGAGCTGGAGGTTTATTTTGCTACTTTCGTATACTTACCACATCAACTTTTATATTGTTTATTTCAGTAGATAACTGAAACTACATATATTATTATTGTGGTTGTTAAATAATACTAAATTACATTTTAATATATTTAAAGTCCGAATAAAGTAGCTGTCTACACCTCACGAAGGTAGTTGTGTCTTAGAAACAGGGATTAAGTAGGTAGTTAAGTTAAGGTACCTATGGTTTTTGTTTTTATTGTGGTAAATGCCGTAAATGTCATTTTGCATACATGTATTATAAACATGTGTTAAATTGTATCTCGATACAAATGTATGGAGATACAATTTATTTACGACTGGTGCAGATGACGAATATATGAAAAGTAAATATCGATGTCGATATCTTGTAAAAAAATATATTTCGCTACACTATATCTCGAGCGAACGAGAGAGCGAATTACATCGTGCGAGCGAGAAAGCGGATACAATGACGTATGAAGACCTGTCGGATAACATGGTTCTATCTCTTTCTTACTCGTCGTTCAGTACGTAAGTGAGAAGAGATCGGATGTATAAAAACGTTTAATTTATTAGGGCCTCTCACCCTTTCTATGTAATCTGTGGATGATGATGATCATTGTAGTCTTGATTGTAGTTATTTTGATTCTTGGTAACACTAATTGAACGTCACTAACGTCATTCACTCTCAACGTCGCGTCGGCTGATGTTTGTCTTCATGTCTTGCTTGTCATTGTCAAGTTTGACGTGCGAGTGCGTGTGTGCGATGTGCTCATAGTGCTCATACTCGTACTGTTAGTGCTGCGTACGTGATGAAAGTTTAGTAAATATCGATGCTGTTTAATAAAAATTAACATTATTCAATATTAAAACAAAATCATGGCGCCTACTTTTAGTAAAATAACTAGTAGAACCGATGTTAAAATCGCCCTCGCAGCCTCTGCGGCAATTGCTGCTTGGGCGATTAAAAACTCGCTCATATCAAGGTGAGATTGACAAAATGGTGTTACTTAAGTGATTTTCCATTAACGCTTATTGTTTACAAGATAATTAAAATTGCCGCGGTTATGCTCAACTGAGAATAAACATGTGTTATAATGAAGTTGTATTTTGCAGCCAAAGTAAAAATGTTAGACCTGGACGATTGTCCCCTGAAGAAAAGATTCAATATATGATAAAAGAAAGACATAAAAAGTCTCCTAAAGCGCAGGTGGATGCTAGGTTTTTCGCCGAACTAAAGTCATTGTGGAAGGTTATGGTGCCTGGGTTCTGGACGAAGGAAAGTGGCTTTATGGCACTCATTGCACTTTCCCTAATAGCGAGGTCCATGTGCGACCTGTGGCTGATCCAGCACACAACTCTCATAGAGGGGTAAGTCGTACAAACTAAATTTATAAGCATTTATTTGTAACTTTTAGCACCTTTAGAATTATCTATTATGAATATAGAAATTTTATTACAAGTGAAAAAATCAAACCCAAATATTTATCTACTGGAACAGGTCAAATTTGTTTTGTCTACTAGCTTGTGGAATAACCCTTAAAGAAGTGAACTGCATTGCAAATTAAATTCTAAGTATTTGCGGTGTTCTATGGGTTAAAGTTCTATTTTATTTACAAAAAAGGTGCTATGAATGACTGCAACCAAGCCATACAAGAAAACTTTGTAACAAGTGACTCATCCATTTTGAATTAGTTGTAGTCCTGATATTATAGTAAAATATAGTCATTTTATATCCTGTGAATTCTCACCTCAACTTTAATATGCATATACTTACCAGCTTTTATTATTATGCATGTTATGAAAGAAATTTGCTTATTAAACAATGGATATAAAAAAGGCCTATATTTAATGATTAAAGCAAGTTACAAACAGAACAAATTGAAAAAATAAATATGAGGTATGTATAAGTTCTGTTCTGTGTCATGTCATTGTATTTCGACAACTTAATTATTCCAGACTTGGTTATAAGAGCAAAGGTCAGAGACATGAATAAACAAAGTGGAATGACATTGCAAATAAAGCACTTATTTCACTAAAACACCATAATTTATTCATTTATAAGTTATTTGGTAATGAAAAATAGAATATAGTTATGTTCTTTAGAATTTATATCAAGACTATAAAATAGATTTGATGATGTGTAAACATCATTGTTTTTTTTTTAATTTTTATTGCTGCTGGTAAAAATGTGAATGCTGTTGAACTTCTAAATAAATAAATAAAGAAATAAATTATAATCTAATAAAGGATATATATATAATACACTACCTTCTGCCCGCGACTCTGTCCGCGTGGAACTTGTTTATATCGTATCACCATACAAACTTTCATCCCCAATTTCACCCCCTCCGGGAATGGTTTCTAGGATAAAACTATCCTATCCTATGTCCTTCCCCGGGATCCAAACTATCTTCATACCAAATTTCATCTCAATCGGTTCAGCGGTTTAAGCGTGAAGAGGTAACAGACAGATAGACAGACAGACTGACACACTTTCACATTTATAATATTAGTATGGATAAATGGACATCATTGTATGATTATGATTCTGATACCTCATAATTGATTGAATCAACAAAGGAATATTGCCCTCGTAACTGATACCTCATGCCACAGGACTATCAGCCGATGTTATGTAGGTTCCTAGAAGCCCCCCTGCATTCAAATAAAATAGAACTTTATCGTGGTTTGCATTGCTACAACAGTGAAATGAAAAACCAATGTGGCAGAGTGAGTTCCTGTTTGTAAATTAAATGTAAATTTGTTAGTGTTGTGTACTAAAATTGGTACATCGGAACACTGAACCACTTATGTGATCATTAAGTCTGTTAGCAGCTGTCATAGAGACTTGTCAACCTTACCATGCATTTTATTTTAATGAACACTGCTTACGATTAGAGACAATTTGGTGCCCCGTCTCTTTTATCTATATCTCTTTTATCTGTTTAAACGAATACCAATCAACTTTTTCTTGTAAATCATTGTGATGGAAAAGTCTTTCCAGTCACTTTTTATAATGAAGATTTTATACATACATAAATAAGTTTGTTTTATGTATTGTATGTTATAAAAAATATAAATAAAATAGTTAGGTACTTGTGTCTTGTGACGCCGTAAGTTTTCATGTCTTTACTGATAATAATAAGTATAAGTAATAGTAAGTAACTGTGTAACACGCCCGCGGGTTTAAGCGACCGGTCCGAACGGATCCGTGTAATTAGCGCACGGGTACCCCGTGCGCTAATTACACGCGGGTAGTACTACCCGTCCTTGAGGTGTGAAGCTAGGAACTATCCCGTAATTCTAAGAAGGTACATACAAGTACTAAATGAGTGTTCGTAGCTTTGCAATTATAACATCTTTTTTTGTGAATAAAAATAGCAGATTAATAAATGTAACAAATTATAACAAAGTACGTAAAGTTCGCCGTCTCAAATTCAGATTTTAAAAAAGTAAGTACGAATCCATACTGTTATAAATGTGAAAGTGGGTCTGTCTGCCTATGTCTTTCTGCTACCCCTTCACGCTTAAACCGCTGAACCGATTTAGATAAAATTTGGTATAGAAATTTGAGTCTGGGGGAGGGACATAGGATATAAACGAGTTCCACGCGGACGGAGTCGCGGGCAGAAGCTAGTAAGTTTTATCCCATAAAAAAACATTCCATGTAAAAAAGAGGCCAAGTCTCGAAACTCTTCCACCTTAAAAAGTTGTGAGATAAATATAAATATAATATATATATTAGGAGACAATCTTACACAAATCGACCTAGTCCCAAACTGAGCAAAGCTTGTACTATGGGTACTAGACGACGATAAACATACTTATATAGATAAATAAATACTTAAATACATAGAAAACATCCATGACTCAGGAACAAATATTCGTGCTTATCACACAAATAAATGCCCTTACCGGGATTAGAACCCGAGACCTCTTGCTTCGTAGGCAGCGTCACTACCAACTAGGCTAAAGCGGTCGTTGACTTTGATATTTCGTAGTACCAACCAAGTCTCAGGCATTCTTATTACTCTTTATTTGCTAGATAAATAAAATTCTGCTACTTGGCAATCACACAACTTTACTGCATTTATGGATTTTTGCACACCTAAAACTATGCAGTATTGTGTGATTGCCAAGTCACACGGTGGAAGAGTTTCGAGACTTGGCCTCTTTTTTACATGAAATATATTTTTCAAGGGATCTCACTTCTTTTTGTAGGTTATTGTGTTATCAATACATACAAATTATGATTGCAGTGTCATTCTTGCTTTTTCATTTTATCTCCCACTCCCTGCAAATGTAACTTTGTAATCCTATATATGTATATGGGCTTACAAAGTTATTTATGCGTATCTGGACCGAAATTTGCAAAATATTTTAGTTTTACCTTGATTTAAACACTAATTATGTTCTAAATTAGCGCTTTTGTTGATCGGTCAGTGTGTATGTGAGTGACAAAATTAAGAAACTTTGACTAGTTATAATTCTTAAACCACTGATTCAAATTGAATGAAATTTGAAATATACCGTGTTTATACAATGCCGGCTTGGTTACTGAATATTCAGGCTACTAGTTTTATTCACAACGAAGTTATTGGGGGGGTCGAAAATGGCCTGAACTGCTTCGAAAAAAGATGGTACGGCCGTGCCGCTGTTTTGCTCGACTTGGCGGGGGCACCGCCGTGCCCCCAGATTTTTATTTGAGCTTAAAATGTGAAAAATAATGTAGTAGCATTAATCTAGTTTTAGTTTTGAACCAGAATAGTTACGAAGCTGGTGGTTTAAAATTGGCCGGTCCCAATTTTAGACCACCAGCTCTAATAGTAGATATTAGAAATAATGATTAGATTAGAACGACCATTTATTTATAACCTCACAAAGGGAAGTAATCAGTTAATAAAAAGCATGTATCTATTAAGAATTGGTCACATTTATTTCAGATTGTGTGGGCCTTTACGAACACTCAATATCACAAATTAAATATAACACTACAGTATCTGACAGAAAAAAAACTAAGAAAATCGCAACAAAATGATGACATTTTTTTAAATCACAACTGTTGAACAGAACATAGGTATAAATATATATTGCAGATCATTGTAATGAGGCGAGCATAGTAAATACCTAAACCAAATGTAGTAAATGATAGTAATATCCCATAATAAACATTTCATCGAAAAAAGAGACCAAATCTCAAAACTCTTCTACCTTAAAAAGTTGTTAGATATTTCGTAGAGCCAAGTCTCGGGCATTCTTATTAATCTTTATTTGCTTGCTAAATAAAATTCTGCAACATGGAAATCACACAACTTTACTGCCTTTATTAAATTTTGCATACCTAAAACTATGTAGTATTGTGTGACCCCTTCCACCTCCCTAATATATCCAACACAACTCAGGTCGGCGAAGATAACAGATAAATAATTATTACCTGCTTTAGAACGATGAAGTTCGTGCCTATTTAACCTGCTAAACCCTTTTCGCCGGCAGGCGACGAACAAAACAAACAAAGGCTTCAATTTTTTTGTTGAAATTTCGACTATCGCAAACGCATAAAACATAATATTTCTTCGGAATTCAACGACTTTTGGGTTTATCCAAAAAAAGTTGCAAGACACTGATAATGCCTATCCAAATTATAATCTCGTTGCTGCAAATTATTTTTACTTCGTTAAACTACATCAACGATGTTGTACGTCCGAATTGTAAGATAAAATTCTGTCAAAAGCGCAAGCAGAAAACGACTTTATCATGAGAGCACAAAATCGTATTTTGCTTGCATTCATTTGATAGAATTTACTCTAGTTTTTGATATATAATAACGGTAAACTTTGAAGCTGTAGCAAATTGTCACAATATGGATTTGTTCGAGTACCTTTCTTTTAAAATTATTACTGTATCCTTTATAAGTAATGTTGCAAGTATCGTTTTGATTCAATTTGCCTTTATTCGGTGCTCATATTCAACCTCGTGAGTAAAAGTACGGTTTAAAACGGTATACCTTGCAATACCTTTATTCAGTCCCTTATTTAGAACCATAATGGCATGTACGGTCGAGGAAAATGAAGGTTTGGCAAATGTCAACTATTTGAATGACGTTAAGGATCATAAGTACTAAACTTAAAATTTCCTCGACTGTACAATACAATAAGCGCTCGGTTAAAATTAAATAGTTCTCATGTACAGTCAGCCAAGAAAGTGGTCTACCACTTTTGGACCTTATTTTGCATGCAATAAAGTCGAAAAGCGGTAGAACACTCTCTTGGCTGACTCTACTTACCTAGGTACTGTTTTTGTTTAGCTATCATATCTTTAAGCGGCTATAATAAAAATTAAACAGTTTGCGTGCTCTTTGTCGGGCAATCATTACTTAAAATACTAGGTTTATACAATATTATGACGCAATAGAGTAAACATAGGCTTCCTGCGATGTTTTATTTTGTCACATACCTAATATAAAACAACATCATACACACCAAACCCATAGAGTTGCTAATGCGAATAGAGTAAAATGAAATAATTATATTCTATTTGCCTCAACTCAAACGGCCACGGACGGTCCGAACCCGCGGGTACGTGTGTACGGGTACACGGTACCCGGGTACCCGCCCGCGGACCGGGCGGGTTCGGGCGTGTCCGTGTAGAACGGACGCTTAGCACCGCGGGCTTAAGAACACGGGTATTCGGGCGGGCGGGTTTACACGTGTGGCGGGAGCCCTAATTTGCTCTTTTTGACAATATAGTATAGGGACTCAGTAGTGCTGCTGAAATTCAATTCAGGCC
The DNA here is from genome assembly GCA_947049275.1 of Epinotia bilunana. Lineage (NCBI taxonomy): Eukaryota > Metazoa > Arthropoda > Insecta > Lepidoptera > Tortricidae > Epinotia > Epinotia bilunana. The sequence goes on along the minus strand of OX346259.1, from coordinate 12,206,156 downwards.
AGATGAAATTCAATCTTATATCAATGTCTTTCTGACATTGATATAAGATTGAATTTCATCTGGCCTGTGGATTCGTTTTTACACTATACTTGTACTGAATTGAAAAATGTAATCCTTATGTATTACAAGATATTTTCATATATTGAAGGACATCAACGAGGTGCTGTTTCCTATGCAAATATTTTTAGACAAAAAATCAGACAATAAAAATTACAATAGTCTGAGATACTAATTGAGGCCTGACCTTCACTCATCTAGTTATTCATGGATGAAAAGTATTTTACATCAAATTTAGTACATTAAAAATATTCCGTTAATGGGTTGGCAAAAAAAATCCTGTCCTTTTTGCAAGCTATATATAATTCAAAAGTGTCCATTTTTGTTAAGTTTGCTCTCAATTATTTGACGAAATAATTGTATACTAATCGAAAGTATTTAAGCCTTTAGAATATACAAACGCTGCGTTCTCTATGCTTTTCCTGGCCTAACTATTGGGTTGGGTTGGCAGGTATAAACTGGTATGTTTTTTAATAAACATCACATATTCTATCATCTCTACATTAAGTTTTTTTTTCTGACCAGGATGTACTAAATTCGATATACTTACATACTTTTTATCCTGGGTTTATGGGTGAAGGTCGTGCCTCCATTCGTATCTCTGACTATCTATGTTTCCCTATGGAAAATAGAGTCAATTAGATTTTCTTTAAACATAATTTTTATTTCCAGATCCATAATTACAATGAACAAAAAGGAGTTCAAGACGAGATTGCTGCAGTTCTTTGCTGCTATGCCTCTGGTAAATATATATTAGTTTATTTGGGTAAACAAATAGCCACTACAATGATTACTTAAAATAAGTTTTAAAGTAAAATAAGTTTACAATATGTGTGGCCCACGCCGTTTACCACTGGTTAATGTTACAATATTTATCATTCAGAGAGTGGGCACCGTCAGTTTTAAGAACGGACGGTACCCATTAACAACAACAAAGAAAGCGAAGTTATACTTATACGATACAATGCACACGTATGTTATCAGCGCAGTAAAAAAGTAAATTATAATAGTTATAATATAAGTTATTAATAAGACATGCTAATTTATAGTGACCAGCTTTCGTTAGCACATCCATAAGGAACAATTTAGCGGAAATAACATAATAGTCTTAATTAGTGGTGCGGTTTATGCTAAGGGTACAATTTTTTATTTTTATTTTTCTTATAATTACCTACCCATGCAGTACAAAAACATTATTCTATATGAGTTAAGAGTTTGACAATTAGTTTTTTATAAACAGTTATACTATTGCTAAAAATGACAACTTGACAGAATTGCTTATTATACGTATCAACGAGTCTACGCAAGGGGGCGCGCTCACCAGCGTGGGTGCTATATGGCTTTGAACTTGGCTGGACACGCTGCCGCGTGTCTAGATTAATTGGAGATGCGCCGAATATTCGGTACCTAATTATTCGGTATTCGGCATATGTTTCAATATTTGTTATTCGGCTGAATTATTCGGTTCAAATGCCGATTATTTACAGAATAATTTTAGAGGTATTTGTCTGCAAGTTGCAATGATGAATTATAGTCATTGCCTTTTTAAAACGTATTGTTATTGCTAATATTTAAGTAAGTAAAATTTTATTTTGAAAATCTTATTCCTTAAATTAGAATTAAAGGAAAAAATGTAACATTTAATCCTCCGAGCCGGTTAAATTGTTAAATTTTTCTTTTAATTTAAGTTTATAATTTCTTTAGCAGCGTTACTGCTTGATACAAAATTAATACGTTTTTTACCACTGAATGAGTCAGTTTTGGAACGGCTGTTGAAGGCATTACGTTGAATCGAATAATGCGGCTGAATATTCGGTTCGGCAAAAGCGGCACCGAACATTCGGCGCCTCTCTAATATTACTTCATAACAAGTTCGTGAGAAATGCTCGTTACAAAGTTCAGAGGTGTTAAGATTAGACTCCAGCACCAATGGTGTTGACCAATAGTATTATAGTAGAAACGAATGTAAGCATTTTATTGTACACTAGCTACCCGCGCGGCTTCGCTCGCGTATTGTAAAGAACGCAGGCAAACCCGCGGGATAAAATATAGCCTATAAGCATCCAGAAAGTCCATTCTACATGCAGGTTTAAAAATCTGACGTGGTTCCGGAGATTACCCATAGACACTTACAAAGCTACAATCTCACAGACTTTCCCTTTTTATAATATTATTATAGATGATAACTGGTATTATAAAAACAGCATAAACAGACATAACCTGCATTTATCTACCTTTCTTCACTTCTACTCTCATCCACGCAAAGCTTAACTGGAAGGGATCTCACAATGAGTTTGCCTCGACCTTTAGTATTTGTTTTTATATTTGTACAATATGGTATTTTACTACTACAATCAACCTATGAGGGATACTCATGATATGGTTAATGGAGCACCTTGCCTGTCTGTCTATTCGTGCATATAATGCATAAGTACCTCACTTATGGTTAATGTGGCGGAACGGACAACAACAAACAGACTTACTTAAATATTAGCAAAACAAACGGACTTGTGCTTAATGTGGCCAAAACACAAATACTCCATTTTAATTTGGGGGACGACCGCCCAGGCCTCTCCATATAAATATTAACCACACTACTCTTCCACAAGTACAGTCCCCAAAATATTTGGGCGTAAATCTCGACTTTGGACTGAAGTGGAACACTCAAATAGACGCTGTTTGTAGTAAACTTTCGGGAGTCTGCTTCACCCTTTAAAGGCTGTCGTACTTCGTGATGCACGAGTGTTAAATAGTTATTACGTCACACCTGGCCATAATGCGAGTTTTACTGCACCGTACGGTAAAACTCGCATTGTGGCCAGGTGAAGACGTAAAATTGTGTACTCACCACGGGCGGTAATTCGTAAAGCCCCAGATCGCATATTTATGGCCCTCACTTTCGGTTCGGGCCACCAACACCTGCGATCTGGCCCATTCACGAATTCGAAACGCACTGTTTCACTCCGCGATAAATTACAGTGTCTAGTTTTAGGGTGTCGCAGCTGACCGGCGCCGCGTTTTCGTACTACAGAACGCGAGCAGTCAGAATATTAGCTCGTGCCCCTCCTATTTATGTTCACCAGCTCGACAACTTTTCATCTTACTTGGGATAATGACTGTACCATCACAATACATTTATATTATTGTTAAATTTGCAAGGAATAACATTAATTCCTTTCCATTAAGGGCCGAAAACCTACGAGTGTTACATAACAACCACAAGGGCAAGCTTGTAACAACCCGGTGCAAATTAACCAAATCTACTAAAACGACCTATGTTATGGGGCCTAAAATATATAATGCCATTCCTGATCGCATTAAAAACCTTCAAAATGACAGTTCGTTCTACAGCGAACTGAAAAAATGGCTGGTTAATAACGCCTTTTATGACATTTCTGAACTGTGTGACTACTGACATTTTAATATATACGTATTCTTCCTCATTATGGAATTCTAAACATGACCTTATTTACCAATTTTATTTCATTTGACATGTATGTACATTTTTGAAATAATTCAACACGTTGACAACATAAATAAATTAGAATTAATTAAATTTCATCTAATATTAACTTTTTGACGTTTAATGTATTTGTGCATTATAAATAAAATTAATAATGAATGAAGTATGAGTATGTCATTTGATATTATAGGTACAGGTAATATGTATAATATATATTTTTGTTTCAGATATCACTAGTTAACAATGTATTGAAATGGAGTATAGGAGAATGTAAATTAAGGATCCGGACAAATCTTTCACTGTATTTATACCAGCAGTACATGAAGTAAGTACTCAATATTATTAAGTAAATAAGTACCTTACTTAGACAATTCAAAAGAATTTAAATAAAATTTAAAAGATAATTCAAAAGTACTTATCATACACCTTACAACTAAATGTACCTACTACTGACGACCGCTTTAGGCTACTTGGTAGTGACCCTGCCTACGAATCAAGAGGTCCTAGATTCGAATCCCGTTAAGGGCATTTATTTGTGTGATGACCACGAATATTTGTTCCTGAGTCATGGATGTTTTCTATGTATTTAAGTATTTATTTATCTATATAAGTATGATAATCGTCGTCTAGTACCCATAATACAAGCTTTGCTTAGTTTGGGACAAGGTCGATCTGTGTAAGATTGTCCCCTAATATTTATTTATTATTACTAGTATTACCTACCCATTACTTCTGGTACTAACGCGTCCACAACAATCTTTGTTCTCTCGTATTTGGCTATTACCTAAGCCCGATTCCACCGCAGCTACAATTTGTTATTTTATAGCATATTAGCTTTTGCCCGCGCCTTATAGTCCGCGCGGAACTCTTTTATATCCTATATCCATACAAAATCCCCCTCCCCCCCATTTCACCTCCTTAGGGGATGATTTATGGAATAAAACTATCCCATGTCCCGGGATTCAAACAAAGTTTCAGCCGTTTAAGCGTGAAAAGGTAACAGATATACAGAGTTACTTTTGCAGTTATAATATTAATGTGGAGTATAGATTTTGAACCATATTCAATAGCACGGCACGTAGACATAAATTGTTAGTTATAAATCAGGTAGGTAACATCTTTATTTACATTATAAATGTTAACCTTACTGAGCTACTTATGTTTACCAATCAATTAAACGGATCGGATAAATGATATTACGGGCCAATGATAACTTAGCTATTAAATATTAGCTGATAACTTGATAAGCCAGCATCGAGTACTAATCCATTGACATGAGCGCTGGCTAAAACGATAAACGTAATCGCTAGAAAATCATTTTTGTCATTCTCATTTACAACAACAATTAAATATAAGAGAGAATTTCCCTGAGAATGACACATTTATTGAAGAAAACGTACCCAACCCTGCTTAACGTTCTGCCGACAAAAGTTGTGAGAATGATTGCCAAGCTAAGGTTCGTAAACTCCCCGATGTGAAGTTAGTCTTTTCCGCACTATACAGATCGAGATCTGTTCCGGTCCTTAGCAGCGTGGAGTGCTTCATGCAAGTTGGTATCCAGTGTCGAGAGTATTTGATAAAGAACACAAAAAGATGGCCTGAGTTGCTTCCAGAATAGGGTATTTATGGACATATCAACTCGGCTTGGCGAGGACACCCCAGCAAATGGGTAAAAAGGTCGAAATGATCTTAGCAAACTCTTTTTTCTCTTTATTATCTCACGCTCTACGCGTATAGCTATAGACGCCGACGAAGTAAGTACAGTCAGCACGACTACTTACTTCGCCGGCGGGGTATTAACATGCCCAAATTGCGCTCGTACCCTTGTAAAAAAGGGTATGCAAGCCACATGAGAGCGCACCAGAGATTAGAACAACAACACTCCAGTCATATTGGTAATCGTTGATACCAAATCATAGAACACACAGTCGCTGTGGCCGAAATAATCACCACTTAACCATCGAGGCTATTACAAAGTCTACACCTTCCGTTTGTCCGACTTTTAAATGACTACAACCCTGACATCTAATACAACTCACCACTACAAATTTACATCTTTTGTCGACAAAGGACTCCTACCAAGACCGCCTTCTTGTAAATATTGACTTGGTTCACAGATTTACATTTTTGTAAACAGGTTACTGTTGATAGGTATGTGCACAAAATATATAATCAATCAACGATATGGTTGCTCACGACCTTAAAAGTACTCATACTTGCGTAATCAATGGGTTATGCGTAGTGCAAACTTGCATGCGTTGGTACCATAAGCCACCATTATATATTATCGGGGTGGTCCCGGTGGTTCCCGTTTGTGGGTGACCGCTTTGAGTGGTTACTAACCGAGCGCTTCGTTGCTCAAGAAGGCAGGTCTTGATTCGAGTCGACCACGCCGCCTTGACAGAGACACGCTTATGCCTTCCACGCACGAGAAAAAGAGATGCAACACTCTTCGGGAATGGCTTTTTTGATTCGATAAATACCTAACTTAGTGAAGTTTTATTTATATTTCATTACGTGAGATTTTAGATGAGACAATAGTTATTTGTGCAACAAGAGAGCAAAGTTTGTTTTTGCTGCGAGTGCTGATTTTGAGTCCTGAGGAAGCGAAAGATTCTAAAATTGAATCACGAGCGTAGCGAGTGATTCAACGTTTGAATCTTGAGAGCAGCGAAGGACTCAAAAGCACGAGATGCAAATACTTTGCTCTCGAGTAACACATACAACTTTTCACCTCAGCAGTGAGAACATATTCACATTAAAAATATATCATAGTATCACGTACCTATTCGTCTCAAGATTATTCAGGAAGAAAACTTAATTAGACGTTCATTACTGCTAGTTTTAACTCCTCAGAGCCAGCCGCTCCGTTATTCAATACTAGAAAGGCGAGACAAGGCATGAGACACCAAAGGATATTTCAGTATCTATACGAGTGTCGCGTTACACTTGTAACACATCACTAAAAACTTACCCGTTTTTTGTTAAAATTCACTGATTTTACTAATATCTTCGAGATATTTATGAAATATATTATCATTATCACAAGGGCACACATTAGCATATTACGTGTATCTCGCGTGTACATAAAAAACTAGCCGTAGGTACTGTTGTTAAAATACTGCCCTCGTCACGTCATTGACTTCACTATATTTCCTAGTTAGATAGAGAATTGATTTATCCTAGTAGTTTTTTTTATTTAAAACTAATATCAATAACGCAAGAATGATGAATAATATACTTATACCTAATAAAATCTGAAACAAATAACAGCGCGCAATTTTTTAAAAGGGGCGGGGCGCCGCGCTTGCGTTCGGAAACTGCATCTGTGGTATACATTCATAAAATTTAAGATTGTTTGAAATAGAATTATTAATTAGCTAGCGTAAAAAAAACATGTTTACCTAATTTACTATGAAAAATGGAGTTTATTCTGAGATCTTTTATTTAAATATTCTTCAATTGAAAATTCTTTTGTATAATTATTTTGGTAATTTAAACTTGTTAATTTGATAGTTTTCGAACGTGTACTCTTTTGGGGGTCTACTTTGAAATTTGATGGTCGAACTATGGATCGACCTACGTCTGCCATTTTCTTTTTTCGTAATGGAATGAAAGGGACAGTGCTAATAAAGTTCTAATATTCTGAACTTGTAATAGACCCCATACATCGAAATGTCAGTGCTCCGCATCAAAATTAAAAAGCTACTTTGTCTCACGGAGTGAGCAAAATCGCATTTTGCACACTGTTTTCACGCAGCAAAATGTGCTTGTTCGAGGTGCTGAGGTGAAATAGTGATTTGTTATACAAGGGTGCACAGTTGTATTTTACCCGCGAGTGTGGAATTGAAACACGAGCAAGCGAAAGGATGCTATAGTTGAACCACGACCGAGGCGAGTGGTTCTAAAATAGAATCCTGAGCGTAGCGAATGTTTCAACACACGAGAAGTAAAATACATTTGCACCCGTGTGTAACACTAAACTTTTCACCTCACTGTAGCGAGGAAAGTGCAACATGCGAAACAACTTTATTTAATTTAAATAGTAATATGACAGTAATAATACTAATAATAACGTTAAGTAATATCGAGTAGAATTTTGGTCAAGTGCGAGTCGGATTTTAGTTTTCCCATACATGTTGAGACCCAGCGCCTGATGAAGGCAACAAGCAAGTTTTTAAAAGTTCTTAAATATTTATTTTATTCTGTTTTTTAGTATTTGTTGTTATAGCGGCAACAGAAATACGTCATCTGTGAATTTTTTGTATTATGAGCGTTTTACGTTTTGTTATCTGTCAAAAGCTACTTAAACAAGCTCCAAGGCCAAGACGGCTTTCCGAGGCAGTGAGGGGAAAAATACTAGAGTATTAACTTGATTCTGTCGTAAAATAATGTATTGTTTGAATATGCTGAGTAAAAAAAGGAAAATAAAGACCCAACTTTGGATTTTTTACGCAATCATGTATCGATTAAATCAGATAAACAATAATATAGTCAAGAATCATATATCTCAAAATCAGACCTTAATCTAGTCAGAACGGCGTTTCAAAGCACGCGATAATTTCCAATTCACCCCCTTAAGAACGTCTGACACAATCGAGTTCCTCACTCATTTGATATAATCATCCAAGTACGTCGCTAGGTAGCACAGTACCCGGTTGACAAACTTCGAATATTGCGTGTTGTGTCAGATTCGCCTTGTTGACTGTATGACGTGTGCCGTCCGCTTCCACTCGCACGCTAATATAATAAAGATGAACGGGCCATAAACGTAATGATATAAATGACCACAGTTATTGAACCTCGCATAATGAAGGCGAACGGAATACTTCATGCTACGACTTGGTGAAAAAAGTGCTCGCAAACATCTGAAGAACCGTACTCAGATAGTTTGGAGGTCCATTCTTGTCTGTGACTAACCTCTAACTCAGAACAATTACGTAAATACGATGCTCTAAAACAGGGGTCCTCAAACTTTTTGACTCAAGGGCCATACTGCACTTAATATAAATTCGTACGGGCCAAGACTTTGGTTTCATGGCTGGACATGACCAGCCATACCCCATCGCTATCGCGGGCCGAACTTGAAGGGCTCGCGGGCCGTAGTTTGGCGACCCGTGCTCTAAAAGTACACGTTTTAGTTTGTCTATCTTCTAGCTCCTGTTCTTCACAATTTGTTCAAAGGTTAAGATGAAGAGATCCCTTACAGGGATAAGTTCGCCTTTGTACGGACTTAACTTAATTTGTCTGTAATTTACTTATTATAACCTACTTTTCTAACTCCGCAGACGAACCGGTTATTAAAGGCGTTCGTCGTAATAGGCTGGGAATCCATAAAAAACTTACAGGTATTATGCGGTAAATAGCCACATAATACAAAAAGTGACCATTCTATCTGCGTTATAGACTTTATTACCTTGATTTAAGGTCTTTAACAGCTATTACCTGTGTGGGAATCATGACGGTCCACTGTTTAGTATAATGAATGACTAGCGCGGCGGGATCAAGGGTCGATTCGTTATACATCCACGGACGTTATTTACATGCATTTGTATTACTTAATAGAATCGAAGTCTAGCGTTGTTTTGTAGATAAACTAGCCGCCCGCGCAGGTTCGCCCGCGTATTGCAGAGAACGCATGCAAACTCGCGGGAAAAAAATATATCCTATGTCCATCCGGAATAGTAGATTGTATGACAAGGGTCTAAAATAAGCCATATTACCACGAGATGGTTCTTTTCCCGAGCGAAGTGAGGCGCATCCTCTAGCTCCGCTTGCTTAGCCTAATATGACACACTTTTCGAGCATGAGAAGTGAAAAGTCCATTCTATATACAACGTGTTAATAAAATAACGCAAAACCTGAAAACAGTTTGCACAGAATCGACAGTAGAATGTGAAAAAATATAGGTTTTTTTTGACGAGTTTTTTTACCTTTGCATGGAGCGTTGGCCGACTGGGGCGACCTGCTCCGTACAAATGTAAAAAATTAATCGCGTCAAAAAAAACCTATTTTTTTCACATTATTCTCTGTTTTCAGGTTTTGCGTTATTTTATTAACACGTTGTATAATATGCAGGTGAAAGATTTTTGAAATCGGATGATTAGTTCCGGATAGATATTACATACAAACTTACAAACACTTTATAATATTAGTATTGATTAGCTGCTTGCTACTCTGCTCCTGTAGAACTCGTTAGTCGCAATACTCGCTATCTCATACAAACTTCCATCCCAACGCATATCCTTAGGGAATGATTGACGGGATAAAAAAGTATCTTATGTTTTATAGGGCTCAAACTATCTCGACTAGATTTAATTAAAATCAGTAAAGTTTTAAGCGTTTAAAGCGCAGAAATTTATGTACGTAAAATACCTACTTTGGCATAAAATAATCTTTTTAGGCTAGCCTATACATTAGTATTATACATTATCTATGACTATATTTTATGAGCGCCTGAATGTTAAAGAAGATTAGATACCTAATCTGAAGCGTTGTATTTTGTTTCTACCCGAGTATTACGGAGTTCAATAAATAAATGTTCTTTAAGTAAATAATATGATTATGGATTAGCTACACAAGCGGCATGTTGTCCAAAAATTATGACCCTAGTTTTTTTTCATTATATAAATATATAGTAACACTTAAAGGCATAGGTATGTCTCGACCGGTCTGGTGAAAAGGTGATTTTGATGGCTCTGAAACTAAGCGACCAAAAATTCTGAATAAAATATATCTTGAACTTTGGTATGTCACCAACAATTTCATTGTCTTTTATTTATAACAATAAATTAGTATGACAAAATATTCTAATGAGGCCGTGTATAATTTCAGTCGCGCTTCTGTTTCTAACTATATAAGTAATATATTGACAGTTCTTTCGGGAAGATAATCAGAGAAGGACAGTTTTGACAAAAACCTATTTTATTATACAGATTTTCGAAAGAGCGCGGGTGAAATGCGCAATGGTGCATACCCGAGCTTTATTTTAGCGAGAGAATACTCAAGAGAGAGAGAGTGAGACAAAATTTCGAGGGCTAGGTATCCTAGATCTCCAAAAACTAATATACGTGCCGTACATATTTCACTGATATGCAAGTTGTGAATGTACTCTTTGAGTTTAACATAAAAGGTGCAATCTTTATCTGCAATAACAAAGATATTATCATATCCACATGCCAAAAGTTAAGTTCAGGGGCATTTAAAAATAAGGTAAACGTATTATTAGAGACCTCTTTGCCTCCACTTTTCATAGAATGGGTTTTCGTCTAAGATACCTGACTAAGGTTAAAAGTTTTAAGGTAAAAATGTACCATTCTGATATCTATTGTGCGTGTTGGCCAGCTAGATTGGAATGTTTACGATATTCTAGCCTCATCATCATCACATCAGCCGATAGACGTCCACTGCTGGACATAGGCCTCCCCCAAAGAGATATAAGAGATATTCTAGTCTACTAATACAATTTTACCAAACAGCTTGTACATTCAATCGCATTCCATGCATACTAAACTCAGGGCAAATCATCCACGTTAGCCGCCCACCATACAGGAAAAAAATATCATACAGGAAGAATCAACTATACTTAATATGAAATAGAACAGAATTCTTGTTTTCAAATCGCACGAATCATAATTTACTTTTAACCGACTTCAATTTAGTACTCCGCCAAGCCACGAGAACATTTCCACATTTATTTTCCAATTTACCACATGAACTGATTTCCGAGAGCAAATGCGTTGATTATCAGAGAAAAAAACCGAATCGCTGTATGTGACCCGATAATATTTGGAGGATTTCCGTCGATTCCACAAGGATCACCACTGTGATGTGATGCCTTCTATAGTTGCTATTTCAACGGAATCTTATCAGAATCTGTGACGTACATTTGTACTTTGAAGTACATAATTGAGGAATTCCATAAGTCGTGGAGTGGAATTGATGATGGAGACCACAATTGAGGAATTCCACTCCACCAAATTTATGATTTCCGGGTTTTAAATACACGAGTTATAATAGAAAATACGAAAATGACTACACGCGTGCCTAATATAATATAAGAGTTCCCTCAATTCCTCATGGATCCCAGCATCCAATTGTTTTTTTTTAAATGGGACCCACCTGGAAGCATATAATTACAACAAAAAAAAAATTACGATTCTGCTCATCAATGACGGAGTTCTGAGGTAACAAACATTAAAAAATAAAAGATAAAAGTAATAAATATATATATATATATATATATATATATATATATATATATATATATACACCCGAATTGAGAATCTCCTCCATTTTTTTAATTCAGTTAAAAACCAATGGAACGCTGTTGCTACTCATTTAGAATTATATGAATTCGGTTGAAGAGGACGATGCCTCAAGGCGGCTATTAGACAACCTTTCTCAGGTGTAATTTTGAGTACAGGAGATTTCTACTCTTTTTCTTCGATTTCCGCTTTCCAATTACACATAGAACTTTTTAGCTATAAATAAATAGGCGTCAGAATTTGATTAGGTACTCTAGTTTAGAAATTGACTACATATAGACCGCGAGCTAGGAGCCCAATCGGTCCCCAAAGGTGACCAATCTACCCCCGTGCGATAACTTGTGAGAAGGTTCAGAATGTTGTACCTATTATGAGGGCATATTCATTAATTTCTCACCCTCAAACGGATAGTTACGGTTAGTAACAAAACCGACAGTCAATGTCAATCGCATACATTTAGTAACAAAACCGACAGGTTAGACGTGACTTAAACATCACTTTAGTTAACCTTAACCTGCCAATTTTTTTGAAACTCCCCATGAAATTCATGAAGCCTCGTGCACGTCAGCTGCGGCTCCGTCGGTGGGTTGACCAGCAGCAGCCACCCAATCGGTCACGAAAATCTGCTAGCTCGCGGGTTAATAGGTATTAGGTGTGAACGGGACTTGAAGGTTATGAAACAGGTTTTCACCCAACAATCCGGTTTTATCATTATTTAAAAAAAGTAAAAAAAAAGTTATGTAGAATTATTTATAGCACGTCTATATACAATGTATGAATAGTATAAACGCTGTAGGTATGTACTCGAGTTTCCGTGTTTAATGGACAAATTCTTTTAAGGTCGAATTGAAGTTCATTCTTGTGTCGTCCATAGCCCGTAGGTTGGGTGTTCTTTCGTCCTGGGCGGGTTTTATCATAGTAGGCTATAAGAATGTCATTATGCTTAAGGTGTCTCGGTGAATTAGAAATGGACATTTTCTTGGACTCCTTGGGAATAACTAAACGTCACCAATATTGTTGTCATCGTCACGCTTAGTAAGGCTATGGCCAAAGATGTCATTTGTGTCCACCAGACCCCGTAGCATGGGCGGCCTTATCACACGATAAGTGACAAGATAGACCGTCCGTCACTGGCTGACACCGTTCAATAGAAACGAGACGGACGCTCTATCTTGTCACTTATCGCGTGATAAGGCCTACCATGATACGCGGGATCAGGTGAAAAACAGCGTTGCTCGAACCCAAGTTAAAATAACAACTACGCTTAGATAGTTTTTGTGCTCTAGAGGCACAAATAAATTGTGACTTAGAAGGAATTAAACGTCACATACTCGTAAAGCAGGCTTTAATACTTAAGTCAGCAATGCACTGCATCATCTATGTTACAGACGCACGCTAATATCGCGTCTGGATTTCTAATTGCGTTTATTAATTATTTCCTTTGAGAAATATGACATTGAAATGTAGTTAATTAATTTCTGAATTCTTCCCATTGCAGAGGCTTCACATACTACCAGGTGACGAACCTGGACAACCGGATATCCAACGCGGACCAACTCCTCACGACTGACATCGACAAGTTCTGTGAGACCGTGGTAGACCTGTACAGCAACATCAGCAAGCCCATCCTGGACATCGGCATCTATCTGTATAGGCTCACTGTTAATTTGGGAGTCAGTGTGAGTATTCTTTGTTAAGGCTGGTTTCCACTTTGATTAGTGCGAGTGCAGGTGCGTAGTGCAGGTGATTAGTGACTAGGTGTAGACAGCGACTAATTAGTGCAAGTGATTAGTTATCTGTGTAGTAGTGAATAGAAGCGCGTTCTATTTTTTGCGAGTGGACTGCGAGTAGCCACGCCCCGCGCGCCCTCCCTTCCCCCTCACTCGCAGCGTGCCTGCCACTAAACACGTGTGGAAACTACTCGCACTACGCACCTGCACTCGCACTAATCACCTGCTGTCGCAGTGAATTGGACACTACTCGCACTACACACCTGCACTCGCACTAATCAAAGTGGAAACCAGCCTTTACGAGCATTCGTTTATTATTGGAGCCGGGTGGTATGCTATTTTGAAACAGCGGTCGTCGGTGTTAAGGTGGTTCGATTTCCATAAAAAACGTCTTTTGAGATTCGCAGGCTAACGGCGTGATATTATAAGACATTATGAAACACATTTTCATAAATTGGCTTTCCATTTGCGTTAATTTCCCCCTTTCCTAGAATAAACTAGAATAATTTGAGAAAAATAGTTTTCCCAAAGTAACACGCGTCCCAAACGATTTTCTTACCTTTCGTACCAATTAGTTTTTCGGTACTTATTTATTTGGTTTACGCTGATAATGTACAATACGCAAAATGCTAACTGCACGCATAATGTGCAAACAGTCAAAATGCACATACGCAAAACCCACATCATGATAAATGTACAGAACGAGAAATGTAAAATACGCAGATAGTACAAGCAATAAAATGTACATATGATGATTGTACAATATGCAAAATGTACTCCACCCGGTAGTGGCAAAATGTGCAAAGTTAGAATGATCAACACGCAAATTGTTCATTACGGAAAAATAACAAAACACAAGATGTACTGATAAATTATAAATTATAGTTTTTGGTGCTAATAAGTGTCCGTTGGAATCTATTTTATTTTGCTTTGTGTACATTTTACGTTTTGTACGTTTGGCGATTGAGCATTTAGCTTTTGTAACATTTTGCGGATTATGCGATTTGCATTGAACAATTCGCGAAATGTAGATTTTTCTTTTTACACATTATGCGTTATGTGCTTTCAGCGTTAATACATTTTGCGTACTATACATTTCTCGTTCTGTACATTTATCATGATGTGGATTTTGCGTATGTGCATTTTGACTGTTTGTACATTATGCGTGCAGTTAGCATTTTGCGTATTGTACATTATCAGCGTAAACCATTTATTTCATTAATCCTTTGATTTTCCACTTATGTACCTACGCAATATTTATGGTAGGTACACCTATCTTTGGTTTTTCTAAACTGCTTATGGCAATGCTTATCGTAGCTTAGGATCTTGAATAATGGCAAGAATGAATGAATGAAGGTGAATAGCCAATAAGTTTATTTATTTATTTGAGTCGGGCAACAGGGCCCCTATGTACATAATAATTTATAAAACTTATAACACAACACAAAACACGTGAATATGAATTATTACCTTTTTATCCCTACTAAGCGTGACGGACTGTTATAAATAAGAACATTTTGTTGTCAGTAAAGATGATTTTCTCCGTGTTTTTCGCCTGGGAACGACACATTTTGACAGATGAGTCTTGGGTGGAGCCTTGATAGTATTATGTCTCTTCATTTCAGACTCCTGGCATAATGATGGCCTACCTACTGGCGTCTGGTCTATTCTTGACGTACCTTAGAAAGCCTACAGGTTGGTAAAATATGGAAACAAGATTAAAAATGAGTGACCAAGATTAAGAATGCGGGCAAACCTGCAGAATGCAATATGTCCATCCAGAAAGTCTATTCAGTCATTTAGTTGTTTTTTTTTTTTAAATCGGATCAATGGTTCTCCCTACATACAAACATACAAAATGAGATATGTATATGAAAAAGTCTAAATCACACTCAGCAATCCCTTCCTTCTCGGCCTGTGTTGTAATCACATGTAATGTACTATTTATGTGCACTACGCCATTCCATTCTTAGTTGTCAAATTTTCTATTACAGCGCGTCTTACCGTCCAAGAGCAAAAACTGGAAGGCGAGTTCAGATACGTCAATTCCAGGCTGATCACCAATTCGGAAGAAATCGCTTTCTATCAGGTAAGCAGAAAACATGGATGTCGTTCGGAAACTTCTATAGCTGTATAGAATCTTCAAGGAGCGGCGCTGTCTTACCTGTTGGTTTTTTGTTATATTTACATTTGTGGAAATTTCTCTTCCTCAACTCACATTTGACTATAAACACAGAATAATTAATAGTACCTAAAGGCACAGAAGGTCGACTGCCTAAGGATGAATGACGTTAGCTGTTATTTCTTTGCAATAGACAATACAATCACAGCGTGCGGTAGAGGTACCACATAACTGAACCAAATGATAACTATTTTATGTAGTTCCTATGTTTGTTATTGAGATGATCATCAAATTTTGGATATAATAATATTATATGATAATAAAATAATACAATAGCCGGGAAGTCAGGATTAACTAAAAAAATATTGAATACATATAATGTTTTTACAAAACAGTTCATATTTTGCAATGGTTTTACTACTTTTGTCATGTTAGCAAGATGTTGTAAAATTGAAATTAGTATAACGGTATGCGATCCCGATTAATTTATCTGCGTGCATTAGTTCGCTTTTGGACATTAATATTTCGTGTTGTTTCTTTTGTGTTCGTAAATGTTTTTCTTATGTGCAATAAAGTGTGATACAAACATACCTATGTTCGTGTGTGTTCAGGGTAACCACCGCGAGCAACTGACGATCCTGGCGAGCTTCTACAAGTTGACGCGCCACCTCCGCAGTTTCCTGAATTTCCGAGTCGCTATGGGCTTCATTGATAACATTATTGCTAAGTGTAAGTGTTCTAAATTCAAATAATTAGGCACCGTGCACATTGCACGTAGAACCGATAGCCGTTGGGGCGGAAAGTTTCTCGAGTGACGACCACGTATCGGAAGGCGCAGCGTGGGTAGGCCAGGTAGGGGTAGGTGGACTGATGACCTGGTAAAGGTCGCGGTAGTCTGCTGGATGCGGATGGCGCAGGACCGGTCATTGTGGCACTCTCTGGGGGAGGCCTATGTCCAGCAGTGGACGTCTTTCGGCTGATATGATGATGATGATGGTGCACACGGCAGCGTTGCCGGTCTTCTAGAAGCCCCATAGAACACTGACAACCCTGTTACGCAAGCCTTGCACGGTAAGTTAAGTGTAGTGTGATTTTAATGGCGACGAAACGAGTATTTGTGGTTGGATTATACGAGTCGGTCTCAAGCCTGAATACTAAAATCCGACAGTATATCTACATAGTACTTACTTGATTCTATAAAAGCCTTAGTAAGTTAGTTAATACTGTACTACTGTGGCCTTTCAATCGGCTTCCATGTTGTACTCTATGGGGCACCATCTACTTTTGGCTTTCAAGCTACAGTCCGGCAAGAAAGAGTAGAAATTAAATAAAATGGAACTAAAAAAATACCATACTAAATTGTTGCCATTACGTCGAATAATGTGACAGTTACGTAGAAAGTGGCGCCCTCATTTAATTTCTACTCTTTCTTGTCGGGCTGTACAATAAATTCAATTTAACCTACCTCTTGTATTAGGGTCTTTCATAGTATTTATATTGTTTTGTTCACATCACATATAAATCTGTTCCCTTATTTAAAAACGAAACTGTACAAATGTGCTCCGTTTTCTTTCCGGCAGATATCGCGATCACAGTCGGTTTCTACGCGGTGTCGCGACCATTCTTCGTCACGGACCACAACCTACTCACTACGGGTACCGACAACGACAGATTTAAGGTATGTTTCAAATATTCCTATATTTATCATACGAGGAAACTGACTAGGTATTAACGGAGCAGAGTATTCACTTTAAAACACGGCCATTAACATCAATGCTCATCAATCACAAATGTTTTTCCTCACCGGGATTCGAACTCAGGGCCGTCAGGGCTCACAATATTCTATGTGCATCGTTCAATCCTCAACCCACTCCTCCCCACACCCACTCCTTCCAAAAAGAAGCATAAGAGCAGTAATGAGTGCCTACTATGCTTTGGTCACAGCGTAGGTAGGGCTGGTGCGCTTCGTGGGTGGAACAAGCTTTTATTTATTTGATACAAAGAAACATAAGCAATATCAGAACAAATATTCGGTACGCAATATGGAACAAAAAACTTAAACATACAATTGATGTGTGCTTTGCAGCAAACAATAGGGTTCATGGCTCAGTTACACACTTCACTATTTCGTAATGTGGTTTGCAATTCATGCTTTACCTTTTCACAGCACTACTACACGTACGGGCGTATGCTGGTAAAGATGGCGGAAGCTATCGGCCGCCTCGTGCTCTCTGGTCGAGAGCTGAGCAAGCTAGCGGGGCTTACGTCACGAGTGACCCAGCTGAGGACAGTTCTGGCCGACGTCAACACGGGCAAATACACGAGGACCATGGTGGGGCAGGGGGAGAACGGGAACGGTGGTAAGTGACTGGTGCTCTCTGGTCGGGAACAAGCTAGCGGGGCTTACGTCACGAGTGACCCAGCTGAGGACAGTTCTGGCCGACGTCAACACGGGCAAATACACCAGGACCATAGTGGGGCAAAGAGAAACGGGAATGACTGTAAGTGACTAGTGCTCTCGGGTCTCTTTGCTCTTCGATTTTATATTTTGTTTAGTCGTAGGAATATCGGGAACCACTAATTTTTCAGTATAGGAAATAGACAGATACTTTGGACCGTAAAAATGATGTAACTCCACAAATTTTCATGACTATCTAAATGTCCACGATCATCACGCTTATTCCAATCTGTCAGCAAGGGTTGGCTGCCTATTCCTAAGTTACTGGCGTAAGCATTAGTGTCGGTGAAAGCATCTGCGATTCCATCCGACCCCGGAGCATGCTAATGACCTTACCGGGCTTGAGTTTTGTCCAGCAGATTTTTTCCCTTATCAAAATGATCGCAAGAAGAATGAATAGGAAACCTTTTTGTCCAGTGATGCCGATGCTGATGGCCCCCGGAGCGGGCCGCATCATCTACCAGGACAAGATCATCCGCTTCGATCGCGTGCCGCTCGTCACGCCCAACGGAGATGTGCTCATCAAGGAACTCTCCTTCGAAGTCAAGTAAGACACAATACAAATATACGCTTTTTGCGTTCCTGAATTTAGTTTTTGTTCATTGTCCTGCTTAGGGCTGAAAAGGAAGTTTTTAATTGCCGGCTCCATATATATGGAATAATATGCATACATTAAACAAAATCAATCAGCCGTTCGAGATTTCTAGAAACTGGAATAAAATGGTTATTGGTTTCAAGAAGGGTCCACCCGTCGGGGAAGGGTCACCAAGTCGTTGACAGAGGCTTGTTTCACCCATTACCAAGTCGTTGACAGAGGCTTGATTCACCCATTACCAAGTCGTTGACAGAGGCTTGTTTCACCCATTACCAAGTCGTTGACAGAGGCTTGATTCACCCATTACCAGGTCGTTGACAGAGGCTTGATTCACCCATTACCGTTATTTGACGTTTACGAAACATGTTTTTATAGAAACCGTGATACAGATCCGCTATAGCACTGTATTCAGGTTTTATAAATAGGGCTGCTAGACTGCACTCTAGATTTTCTGAACTATAATACTATCTCAGGTCAGGCATAAACGTGCTGGTATGCGGGCCCAACGGGTGCGGCAAATCTTCCATGTTCCGTATGCTGGGTGAACTGTGGCCGATCTTCGGAGGCAGCTTGACCAAGCCGCCCAAGGGCAAGCTGTTCTACGTGCCTCAGCGGCCGTACATGACCCTTGGTACCTTGAGAGACCAGGTAAGCAATGGCTATTGTAACGCTCAGACCAAGAAAAAAGACAGAGCATTACACACAACCTAGTGAATCCTTAAGCTTATTGGCTTGGTGGAAACCGGCGTTCATGCTCAGTCATTTTTTTTTATTTCTTAAGTCCAGTTTAGTAAAAATAATATATTTAAAGAAGGAGATGTGAGGAGTGCCCCTGGGTCAAAAATAAAAAAAATTGGTCATGTAAAAGCTCTCCACAGTCAAAAGGTGAAGTTTTTACACACACTTTTACACTTTTTTCGTTTTTACACAGCACTGGAGATGTAAAAGGTCTCCAAACGTCTAAAGTGCATACTTTGTCCAGGTGATCTACCCGCAAACCCGCGAGGAAATGATCCGACGCGGGCGCACGGACGCGCAGCTGAGCCGGTTCCTCGAGATAGTGCAGCTCGCGTACCTCACGGGCCGCGAGGGCGGCTACGACGCGGTCGAGGACTGGATGGACGTGCTCTCGGGCGGCGAGAAGCAGAGGATAGCCGTGAGTGTCCCCATTATGTTTTTAGGGTTCCGTACCCAAAGGGTGAAACGGGACCCTATTACGACCCTACATGAACGCGACCCTATATGTATCTCATGAACCGTGACAGTTAGACAGTTGAAATTACCACAGATGATGTATTTGTGTTGCCGCTATAACAACAAATACTGAGAAACAATAAAATAAATTTAAGGGGGCTCCCATACAACAAACGTGATTTTTTGCCGTTTTTATAGATAATGGTACGGAACCCTTCGTGCGCGAGTCCGACTCGCACTTGACCGGTTTTTTTAAAATTCTACAACAATGGGAAATACCAGCGCTGGCTGCAAAGCTAGCAACAGCTGGGTCCATTTCGTGGCAAAGAAAAAATTTGCTTATTATTTTATTTCTTTTATTTCAATCTGTGTTGTGTTTGTCACGAATAAATATTTTGATTTGATTTGAAATAATCATACGACCTGCACGATGGTAAGCAGAATCAAGCGCGCTGCCGACCCTTATTGATTTGAGGATTGGCTGTGTTGCCAGCTAGAGACAAATGAAGGTCCCTCAGTCGCAAGTCAGCGGATCGACGGGAACTGTGGCGACCTTACTCACGACCAGGAACAACACCAAATACCCACAAAGCATTATTATGGCTGCGGTCTTCTTTAAGGTGGAGCTACTTCCTCAGTTGGGCTGGGCTGCTCCAAATATGAGCGATATGTTTCTATGTGCCCTATAGGGCACAAAACCAAGAAGATAATGAGAGAGGTATACCTCTCTCATTATCTTCTTGGTTTTGTGCTATTTAGGGTTGGCTCAACTCAAATAATGGACCCAGAATATCTTCATGTCATCTTGAAAGCCACATCTTTCATTGCTGTTCTCTGTCTAACTAGTGTTTTGTAGTGCTATCGAGGTGTGCAATAAAGAGTATTTGTATTGTACATTGATAAAAATTAGTTATCATATTTATCATAATACATGACTACATTAAAATAAGAAATGGAAAATATACTTTAAATTACACTTTAAAAAACTGTACAAAATTAAAACCAACAAAAGAAACAAATTAACATCAATGGTATAACATAAATAACTTGAAATCACGAACTAAGGATTGTTATAATACCCACTTGGACACATTTAAACAATAGGAGTAATAATTAGAACAAAAAATAGGGAGAACAACAGATCTTAATAATAGCAATCATAGTATATAAAAACGGAGCCATTTTATTGTAGATTTTTGTGTTTTTAAGCACTTAATGTTATTGTAAATATTAATGACGGTCGGAAGTGGAAAGAGGCCAGGTAATATTCAATGAGGTGTTCCTATTCTATAGCCAGTTATTTTACAACAGCTGGGCGCGAGGACCTTTGTCATGCGCCGCCCCTACTGAAGGCCGTTCCTTTTTTTATACAAGGCGAAAGTGACAGGCGCTAGGCTGCCTGCATCTATACATAATATGTTATTTATTTACTTTACTGGTGGTATACGTGGGTTAATAGCATTATACGAGAAATTACCGTTTATAAATGCCAGTAACTTGCCCAAACTCGCCCCACACTAAAGCTTTACGAAATAATACACACAAATATACTTCAATGTAATGGTAAAAATAGTAAACTTAAACAGTAATGTTTAAAGACACATATACTCACAGTATTTCACCAAAACGCTTACACGGTCCTACACGTATTTAGCAAATATAGCAATATATACAAAATAAAAATATAAAACATTCAATTCACACACTTATCAAAAATAAATATTTAAATTATAATGCCTATAGGTAACACAGTTTAGTAGATATATTATTTAGTGACAAAGTGGTATGCAAAAACTTGCTCAATCTGTCGGCATCCGGGACCCGGATCAGCACATGAGTGACATAATGGCAGGTTTTTTTTAATACTGATAATTAAAGCAATTCGCATGTTTTCACTTTTGCCGTCACTCCTGGAGTGCAACCCGGTTTTTTTAAAACAATAGTCTGACAAGGAATTGACCCTACTCTCATCTGATTTTAAGTGACGCCAGGGCCTTAGATGAAGCTGGTTCAGTAATAACCTATTCATTGTCATGTTTGTTTTAGATGGCTCGTCTATTCTACCACGAGCCACAGTTCGCCATCCTGGATGAGTGCACAAGCGCCGTGTCGGTTGACGTCGAGGGACAGATGTACCAATACTGCAGAGAGGTATGTAATTTCTTGACACGCTCCGTTGAACTAGTCGTTTGTGTTTAAGAATGTGCCGGTTTTCGAAACCTTCATCCTGGATAAAAAACTTGTCGTGTTGTGTGAAATATTTCCAGCTGGAATCTGAGCTGGAAATGTGCTCCCTTTATTAGACGTGGAAACATGGATTGTTTTCAAGACAGGCACATTAGGCCTATTTCATTTAGCACAACTGATAAAAAATTCAATTCAGTTTTTTTCCGTTTCATTCGCCTTTCGCTACATTCGCTTCCCTGATCTATTTACTTTGTTCTTTTATCAATTTTCCCCTCTTGATCCACTTTCCTATTACGTTCAATTTGAATCATGATATCATGACACTTGAAAGTTACACTCACTTTGTTGTTTGTTTTGTATTTCAATACGGGAATTCCTCCGATAACGATAACGGGTAAATTACCTGAACTCTCAATATTATCCCGTTAATCATCAAGATAAGTAAATCATCGGTGTTCTCATGACAACAGCTTGAAGACTCTTGACTTTGAGCACTTTTCGGGGTTACTAAAAAAACTACCGCTTATTATATATTACTCCAATTGTAATTATGCTATCACAGATTTTCTTAAATGGCGTATATTGTATGTATATACCCCTTATTAATGAGTCAATTTCTTCATCTGCAATTGCTTTTTCTGTACTACGGGTTACAGTGGTGTGATATAATTTTGTCAGCATTGTATGTGTGATCCTATCGTATTGTATTTTCCTGTATTAATTGTTTTTCATTGCCAATTAGATGGGCATATCTCTCTTCACGGTGTCGCACCGCAAATCCCTGTGGAAGCACCACGACCACTACCTGCAGATGGACGGTCGCGGCGGATACGTCTTCGAGGAGATCGACGGCGACACGCAGGAGTTCGGCTCGTGAACCTTAATACCATAGTAAAACGATACAAAATGGCTTGGCAGTGAAATGGTGCTTCAATTGCCAATTATATAAATAGTTTCTTATAAGACTACGTTTTTGGGGAATTCATGAAGCGTTGTTGCTTGATTGTTTGCTAGTTTTGGTTAGATTACCTACGTTATTATTTATAATAAACGTGTTTTGTTTACTAAAATGTTGAAACACTGTTCTACATTCTTATGGCAGAATGGTACATATGGTTATGACTGCTCATCCTGCTTCTTGACAGATCCGTGTTAAGCAACATAACATATTTTAATAGGTTATGCATTTTAAATTATCACTTGATAGATAATGTCGACTTTTACGACACCCACGGAAGAAAGGGGGTGGTGAAATTCTAACCCGACACCACACAGTCGACTAAGGGACCAGGGTTGAAGTGTGTTGTGGGCGATGGGCTGGCAACCTATCACTGCAATATCACATTTTGTCGATCTTTAATACCCACATGTATGCTAAAAGTGGCGCTGGAACATACGTTTCATGTGCTCTGCCTACCCCTTTTGGGAATAAAGGCGTGAATGTATGTATGTATGTATGTATGTAGATAATGTGCAATTGTAAAACCTAATCATTTGAATTTCAAGTTTAATATAGAAATAATCAACTGAAACGAAACAACTCGGAAAAACATAGAAATCTGTATCCATAATATATGATGGTATGATGAGTTTTTGCCAGGAGTATAATATTAGTTACCTATAATAATTTTATGAACCCTGGAATGTACCCGCCGACGGGACAACTTTAGCACTATTTCATGGCTATAGTTTAAAGTTCCAAGCTATTTTGCAGTAGGGACCATAGTGAATAAGTAACCATATAATAAATAAATTTATTTAACAACCAATGTTGCCAATAATAAAATATTTTCCAATGACGCTATCGCTAGAAGTTTAATGCTTGTAAATATGAATATGAAATCATTCTGATTTTAAATAATGGATGAAATATTGTCGTGCAATATAATATATCGTGTCTTTGTTTGTCGTGCCTTTTCCGATCTCTACCCATTTTCCTACAACATTTGGGGATAGTGTTAGTTATTAAATGAATTAAGACTTTTGTTTAGTTAATTTTGATTTCTACTTTATCTGACTAGCAGCACAAACTCGTTTATGTGCGACATAAAGGTTTTTTTAACACGGTTTTTTATTCGCCTTTTTTGCAATATCTACCTATGTAAATGTGGGGCAATCTTGCTTTAATTAAATGGGAAATAAACGCGTTTCTTCTGACTAGTCTGACGTCGAATAAGCGACTGAAAAGAATAGGGAAACTAAGTAATAACCGATTATGCATATTTGCATACTCATTGTCAATTAAAGATGTCTAAAATGTCACAAAATGTATAGTTGTTAATTAACTAAGGTACACAAAAGGAGTACATAATATATGTAAAGAGCTGAGAGTTCGTTCCAGGCTTACTCGGCCTGGATCGCAGTGATCTTGAAATTTGACATATTTTTAATGTTTAATTGTGATTGATTTATTTCCAGTAAAATAAATGTGCTGTCTAAAATTTATTTATTGTGATATGTTTAATTTTGTATACCGTTATTGAAGTTCACATTAATTTATAATCTACTTAATACTAAATTAAACTGGTAATAGATATGATGAAAGTGGGGCATTAATTTGATTGTGTTAATTTAGCATTGTATTGTAAATTTTTGTATTTGAAATATACGTTTTTAGTGCGTTCTTAAAATTAGTTTGTTCTATATTGTTGAGAGAAGTGCCTGACGCGGGGATGGCGACAAAAGGCGCGATACACACACTTTTGTCACGTCTATTCTCGCGTTGCATGTATTTGTGCTAATGCTAATTATCCTGGATTTTTACTGCTATTCGTCGCCTTTTGATTCGCCTATTTCACGATGACATGAAATAAATGGTGTTATGCAAAATTATTTTGAAATATATATTTGCATATGTATCATATTATGTATACGAAATGAATGTAATAAACTATTATAAGTCTTAATAATGAGAATATATTATGTATTTGACTTGACAACCGCTTTAGCCTAGTTGGTAGTGACCCTGCCTACGAAGCAAAAGGTCCTGGGTTCGAATCCCTGTAAGGGCATTTATTTGTGTGATGAGCACAAATATTTGTTCCTGAGTCATGGATGTTTTCTATGTATTTAAGTATTTATTTGTCTATATAAGTATGTTTATCGTCGTCAAGTACCCATAGTACAAGCTTTGCTTAGTTTGGGACTAGGTTGATTTGTGTAAGATTGTCCCCTAATATTTTTTTATTTAATTATCTGTAACTGTGATAGTTGTTAAGTTTATGTTTTATATCAATTGGTGCTGAAATAAAAGGGTTGAGGATACACAGTTGTTTTCTTCACTGCTATAGATTGTTGTACAACTAGGGCAACAGAGCCGAAATTCTACTTTCAGTGACATCGCAAACCGTGTTACATGGTCGCAGTATTATGTTTTTACCACATATTATACTTCAATTGCTTAATAAAATAATAAGTTTTCATCCGCGACACATAGGTATCTACAATAACCCGCATTATTTAAGTAAACATTGCCATTTAATAAAAGGCCAGTCCCATGCTTTTCATCTTGTTATTTGCTTAATTTCACAATAAAGATAACAATCAGATAAAAGAGATTAGTCACTTCCCCGGTTACCTGCACTTTGGCTCTTCAACTGCGCACTACGTACGTTACGTACTTACATTTTCCAAGAGGGACTAAAATTCAATCGAACAATGACTATGAGACCTAACACCAAGTCTCGCTCTATATTGCTCAAGGGAACTCCCTGATCAGTGTGTATTTTTTAAATTTCCCACAAAGCGTCGCGTGACGTCATGATGACGTCAGGCAGGCCGATGACGTCGTCGCTCCGTTTCTAGTATGTTACGTTCTGTTGATATGTGACAAAGCAAAACATGCCTTTTGTGGAAGGCAACGAATTCTTTATTTGGTGCGAATGATAGTAATATGCTTATCATTTTTCTTGGAGTGATCATTTGATTAGACGCTCACGTGTAGAAATAATACCAAAATTCAAATATTGATTTATTTCAAAGTGTGCAACGGAACGTAAAGGAGGCCCGCTTCACATCAGCTGTTGTAAAAAAAAATAACGGGACATAGAAGGCGACTGGTCACACCGTCGACGGCCACATCAAATCTGGGGGTCTGGTGTGTGACCCTGTTATTTCTATCTTGCAATAAAATAGCTGTGTAATCCGAATTAGGTAGTGCGTCGTTGAAATAGTGAGCGAATTATAAATTCTAGTGGACTATATGTGTAAAACATGGAACGCGCTACGGGAACTGAAGTGTACGGGTGTGGCTCACCGCAGTCTACGGACATAACGCTGAACATACAAACGACGACTGGTGGTAATTTCTCAATCAGCTTGAACGGTAAAAATACAGTGGAGCACCTCAAGAAGCTCGTTTCGAAGAAATTAAAGGTGTCTAAGGATCGGATATGCTTGTTGCATCGCGAAAGGTGAGCTCTATGGTAGACGCCAAGCTTCTATTGTCAAACATATCACGGAAATAATGTTGCGTCGGTGCGATGACGCATCCGCGTCCTTTGACTCGTATCGATATGGAGTTTTGTGTTCGCAGGCAATTGCGAGAGGGGACGCTGGAGGAGAACGGGCTTCTGGACGGGTCGCGCGTCATCCTGCTGCCCAGCGTCGAGACGGGCCTGCTGGTACGTGCCCGTCACGTGTTTCACAACACACGCGAACTAATCAATACACGTTTTATCTCCCGCATCACTCTGCCTGTAGTACTAGCTGCTAACAACATTATCTGTTCACAGAGTCAAAGACCCGAGAATTCCGTGATGCAGGCGCTGGAGTCCCTTAACGACACGCAAGTTAATGACTTCCTCACGGGAAAATCTCCATTGAATTTGACCATGAGATTAGGTGACCACATGATGTTGATTCAGCTGCAGCTGTCTACCTTGAACTCTGGTGCGGCCGGCGGCAGCCGGTCCCTGAGGACTTCAACACCCACCAAGAGCTCCTCAGTGCGTACCAAACGAGATGTCAGGGAAACTCCCAGCCCTCAAAGCACACCGGAAAAGCCTTCTCACTCAGATGACACAACAGATGCAGAGAAATTGGGTGAACCAAAACAAACACACACACTTCAAAAGCAAGACTTGGAGATACTGCAAAATGCCTTTGATTTATATTTAGCTGAAGAAAATTTGAAAAACGAGACATGTGATGGAAAAGATGAATCTTTAGACACAACCAATTGTACTCTCTCAGATTTGTCAGACACATCTATAGAGAATGACCAATCCCCAATCAAGTCCTTGTCTAATTTGGTGTCCAGCCCTATAGACGCATCTACCTCCGAAACCCGAGAGTCGGTGATCGCAAATTCTGTAAAAAGTAGTTTGATAGATTTGTTGTCAAAGAGTAAACTAACCACAGACATGCTCCCGACTACAAGCAGTTCCCCCCACGCAGCTTGCCCTGCGCTCACCCCTGATAGCTCCCTTAGTGACGACAGTGACAATTTCACTGACCAGAGCTCATTCCTAGCCGAAAGCACCATAGATGAGTACCCCATGGAAAACCTCTTCAACAGTGCAGTTGATAAAGGCCTGTTTGAAGATCAAGACGAGTCTATGATGGATCGTGAGATCTCTAACCTGGCAACCACTAGCCATGGCACCCCGGCGGCTTCTGGCACGTTGCCTTCTTTCCAAAGTATTGAACCTCTAAAAAATAAGCGTTTCCAATATCTTCTCCATAAGACGTCGAAATTCAAGCATCCTATAGGTCAGAATAAACAAAAAGCTTTCATGCAGTCAGTTGTGAATAAACATAAGAAACGGATGCAGATCCGGCAGGATAGCAATCTGGCACAGCCTTCCACCTCCCGTACTGAGCCTTATATTACCAGCTCCAGGAAACTAATACTGCAACCAAGCGCTCAGAGCGAGGACGCAGACCTTGCCACTCCCTCTACTTCTAAACAAATTCCATTCGTAGCTCCTGAGGCGCCCAAGAAGCCGCAGCGAGCCTCCCCCACCCCTCCCGTCGACACTAAAGCCCTAATAGAAGCTTCCAAAAACCTCACACAGAAGTTGAAAAAACTATCTAAAGAAGTACTGACAAATAAAATAGATCTCAGAACTGCCGAAGAGTCTGTGCGCTCTAAAGTGGGCCCCGGAGCTGTGATAGAGTCCATGAAGCACCATGGCAAAGGAATATATTCGGGAACATTTTCTGGCACACTGAACCCAGCACTGCAAGACAGGTAAGCATGATTTTTATACTGCACTACAATTACAACATTTTACATAGAAAATGCATTTAACTGTCCAAAATTTGCAGTGTCAGCCACTTTGCCAATAACTTGCCGATATTTTTTGATATTACTCCCGATGTCAATCTGTTTATACTGTTTGATATTTGATACTTGCATGGCTACAAAGGATATGAAAAATCATCTGCATTCCATTGTGTGCATAACAATGATCAAAGTTTACCTGATACTGTACGCGAACCGGAGTTCTCAGGTCGTCGACTCGTAATTTTATTGAAACTAGTTTTAATAATTCCAGATATGGCCGACCAAAGAGGGACATCTCCACAATTATTCACATTTTGAACGACTTGCTGTGTGCCGCGCCGCCCATCGCTCTTGTACAGGTATTTACGTTTTTTGTTTACTCATACAATAAATAAGGGATCCACCGGAAATACTTCGATTTCAGTAGGTTTATTTACGGTAATCTAGAGACCTTACCTGACCTCTGTTGTTATAAGCTCAATAATAGTATTACATGACTTACTATGCAATTAGTGGTCATACTTCTTACTACTAGAACTCTATGACGTAGGTGCAATATTATTATTTGCACTTTCGTTCTCTAAAATCATTACCCACTTTATAACACCAATACTTGCCCGATACGATAAAACTGCCGATATAGCTGAAATAAGTGTTGTGTTTCAGCAGTATTTGAAAAGTACTTACAACGCTTTTATGTTTTCACAGTTATTACTAACATGGCTGCATTCTTAGCGATTTAAGAGCACACTTAATGTTACAGGTCATGTTGCTATGCACTGTATAAGAATCCGCTTATAAGTTAATTACTACTTGATTGAATATCCAGCCTGCTACTCCATTACTTTGTTATCATCAATTCTTACAATGGTAGATTCCTATTATTAATAAATATAATTATCTGAGTGTAAAATGTGGCTTACACTTAGGTGGAAAATGTTTGAGTGAATAATGTGAATAGGGTAAGACAGAAAGGTAATATAGTTAAAGCAATGACGCGTAGTTTCAGTGTCCGAGAGGCTGTGTCGCGACGACATAGACTATCCGTCTCTTTCTATGTTAATTAGAAAAATAGTATATTTCGTCGCGGATCCACACCGGACGAGCCAGACGGCCGCGCGGCTCGCCCGAGCCAGTCCAAACGCCGTCCGAAGACTCGGCCGCATGCGCTCGGTCGAATTTGGTCGCTGTGGACACGCCTTGGGCAAACGCGCGCGGCAAGTCCGAGCCAAATTTGCTCGGCCGAATTTACCTACGGGCCATTAGTTGAGCTCGCGATCACTATGAAGCCGCACAGCTCGATATTTATAGGGCAAAAATGGTTTCGTATGTCCGGCTGTCCCCTCTATAGGTCGCATCTCTCAACAGATTCTCGTGAAATTTTGTGAGCGAGTCCATATTTATGCTATCTGCTTTCCTATGTCTGGGTGAGCCGCTCGTCCGGTGTGGATCCGCCTTATGACGAATGTTATTTTTATACTTTACTTATGCATATCTTGTCTCTCTTAGTAGCTGTAGCTCGTTTCACATTCCCTCATTGCATTGTATTTAAATATTATACTTTTATAGGTATTCGACCTACTTATCATTATTTTTACTGCTTGAAAACCATGGTTTTTCTCGTAATAACGGTACAGATAGGCCACTTCCTCATTTGGTGGTGCAGAGTTCAGTTTTTTTACTCCGCGCCTATATTTAAATGAGTGCTTATTTATTCCGGTACGAATGCAGTACTGTATGCGT
Organism: Epinotia bilunana; assembly: GCA_947049275.1. Classification (NCBI taxonomy): domain Eukaryota; kingdom Metazoa; phylum Arthropoda; class Insecta; order Lepidoptera; family Tortricidae; genus Epinotia; species Epinotia bilunana. The sequence continues at coordinate 12,176,111 of OX346259.1, read as the reverse complement.
TAGAATACTACTGCGCCAATATAATACTGACAGTATACCGACAAGTAAGGAAGTCTAGGCGACATCAGTTGGCTTTCCGTAAAGTAGAAGATACCTGCATACAGAGTCCGCTCGTCAAAACAGGCAGTGGCCTCATATGGAAGATAGGTAATTAAGCATTAACTTAAAATTTCAGAAGGAGCCAAAACACTCGTGTTCAACCAGCACGTTGGAAGAGACGAAATGCTCGAGCTGCCAGTCCAGCTGCTCGACGGGGCAGTGCTCAAGCTCAACTCCCTGCCACAAGTGCGACTCCGCCAAAGCCCTGGCCATAGAGAACTCCAAGACAAAGTGCAAGCTCGACCAGCTCCGACTCGTAATGCAGCAGAAGAAACAAAGGCGCGAGGCACGCAAAATGAAGACCTTGCCTTACCCCGGAATAGCCCCGAAGACCCTCGCATCCACCGATCAGCCTACCATGACTGAAGAAATTGAGACGGTTGCTTAACACGCGATCATGCTCTAACTATCCCCCGCCCTGAGCCGGCTCCACGAACTTCGACTATCAAATATCGACATCTCTATCGCTCGATTATTGCAAGTGCTATAAAGATGGAAATTCAAACTTCGATTTTCAAAGTTCGTGGTGTTAGCTCCGACTTGTAGTGTTTAGTGACGGCCGCCATTTTGTTAAACCGTTTTGACAGCGCGTTGATTTCACACGAGTCTTCCAACTCGATATTTGTATATAGCTCACTTTAAATGGTTTTTATGTTGGGGATTATTATTGTAGCGGACGATAGCGTTAGTAGTTTTAATTTAAATGAGGACGACGTCACTGGACCCTGAAGTAGGTATAAGTTGGAAGACGGTCAGACAACGGTGTTATATTAGAACGTTCGCAGTTCGACTCCTGAACAATGGTATCAGTATTGGCTTTTCAAATGTTCATACAAGGGTGCTGATTTTTAGAATCAATTGTTATGTCGCCGTTGACTTGTAAAATGACGTCACGGACACTTTCACCTGCTCTGTGACAATAAACCGTTTTCTTAGGGGCAGACTGTAATTATTGTAATTTTAGACTGATTTAAAGACCCTTAAGTACGAAGCAAAATGTAACTTATTGCTCAGGTAATTTTGTACACTAGGGGTTCTTTGGTACAGTCCCTAAACGAGAGTTGATGCCTTGTTTGGGAGCGAGTGCGGGCTTGGCCCATTCATATTCTAAATTCACAATTGCCTAGGTTCAAACGTAGACGTAACGTCGATATAAGTGCTATTATACGCATGTACAAATGATACAAGATTGAATAGCGAAATCACTAGTTGTAGTTAAAGGGTAACTGTTAAGGTCCCGTAGTTGCCTGGCGCGACGATAAAATTGATTTTTGTTGTTATTTCTTTTAGATTATATTTTATTTTATTGGTTCCACAACTGACACTGTACTAGCTTAATTGGATGGAATAACATAACAATCGATAGATTCCATTGGACGTTATTTCTCTGGAAATTGTAGGTCATTCGTGTTTGTTTTAAGTTATGTAATTCCTCATATACTTAGTAAATTTCGAACGCGTTTTATTCCATAATTATTGTAGTAAATAATCGGCACTGTTTTCTAGTTATTTTCTTTGTTTTCTTTTTCTCCTATCACGGAAATGTTATAACATAATAAATTGTTTTTTCTTACATACTCTTAATTATTTTATTTTGTTTTATGTAGACGCACGACTAGACGCTAGGAAGCGAGACACCAACCACATTAGACCTCGGTAACGACCCTCTGCAGATGCGAGGACATATATTAAAGCTAGCTTTGTACATAAATATTATGCAGAAATTCTAATAGTGTAATGTGCTTTTTTGACTTCTAACCCATCATTTTTGTATAAGGGACTATAATGATCAACTGCCTATAGAATGCATTAGGTATAATAACGGAACACTGTGAATATAACATGAACTCTGCCTGTGTAAACGGTACTGTGTAAACTGAAGTATTGATCGTTTAGAAAGGAATGTTATAGCGATTTACTTGGTATAGCAACACGCGATCAAGATTTAAGTTACAGAGTTATATCTATAATTTTAGTCTTCCGTGAAGTGAGCTTTTGTTCCCTTGAAATGTAATGTTTCCCGTATTGGTAAGGGGCCAAGGTGACATAACACATAATTGTTTTTCTTAGAATAATACCGGAGCAATAATCCTAAAGATCCTGACATCGTAAGTAAACAAGTGCCTGTTGTATATAAGGTGCATTGATGAAATGCTGATGCTGTTGTGCCATACGTGTGTCCATTAAGTTTTCTTTTATATAGACTTGAGGGAATTTATGGCACCATTTATTTCACCCCCTTTTATGTATCTAATCTCTTACCAAACTGGTTCAGTGAAGATCTCAAATACGATATATTTATGAGATTTTTCTCAATCCTAGAATATGAAAAGCCTTCAAGTATATGCAGTTTCACCCCTATTGTTACCAGTTGTAAAATTAGTCAGGATACGTTTTCGTTATAAGCTTTGGAAATTCGTGAGTTATTTTTGTCCTTGTATTTGCATGTCTAGTGAGGAGAATAAAGTTACATAACAAAATACAAAAGTCTGTTACTTCACCTTTCTAGTTTTAGGAAATTAATTCAAGTGAAATTAAAAAAAGCGAGTGTGTTCTAAAATATTTAATACACTGCAACTGTCATGTGGTAATGCGTACTATGTTAAGGTATAAACTATCACATCTGACGGACCAACAGAAACTCTATGTGCTGTTGAGTGAAAAAACAATATATTCACAACAAAATACGTCACAAAATCTTATCACTAAGTCTTTTATATTAAATCCAACACGAACTTAGAGTAAATCAAGATTGTTAACTACAAAGTCCGACCGAGCAAAGCTTACCAACTAGAGAACAACAATAGACGTGAGGCTCGACAAAAACAACGTCTGTACTTCTCGTAAATTATTTTATTATAAAGTTCATATTTTAGTATAAATAGCACATAACCCACACACGCGTCGCGCACACCGCACAGCGCCGAGAGGAACGCGTCTGGAGGGAACAAAACTACTGCCGCGTTCCTTTCGGTGTCATTCTAGAAAGTAGTTTAGAAGAGGAGCGTGCTCATGCCGCCCATCTCGGCCTGTTCCTTAACGAAGATCTCGAAGTACTGGTAGATGATGGTGACGGCGAGCAGGATGCCGGTGCCGGAGCCGATGGCGCCGAGGAAGTCGGCGAGCACGGACAGCGCGCCGATACAGAGCCCGCCGAACGCCGCGGCCGTCGGGATGTACCGGTTCAGCTCGTGGATCATGGAGTTGTCGCGGTGGCCGCGCATCACCATCTGCTGCTCCTTCAGCTGCTTGGCGACCTGGCGACAAACGGCAAACAACTCATCATTAGTCTTCTGTTAGCCGAGACGATTTCAAATAAAGTTCTTTACGCAATTAAGAGTTGGCCAAAACAAGGATAAATTAATTCATTTACATTATTATATCGTGAATGTGGGGTTTTCCCAATAATTTGGTTGCAATTTACAATGTAGGTACTGTCTTCTCGTATATAGCAATAGTCTCGTACTCGTCGAGACCTCTGTTACCAGGAGCAACATGATGTGCAAGCACGGAACCGCCAGGTCTCATTGTACATAAGACCCACTGGGCAAAGAGCGCCGCGTAGGCGACATCAGCCAAGCGCTCGAACAGTATGCGATGCGAACTGGACGACCGCGAGCCTGCAGACCACAAGTAGACGACGACGTCCTCACCATTGTCTGTACGGCAGTGAAGCTACTTACATCCTTGGCCGAAGAGCCCGACACATCGATCCAGGTCTTGGAGAAGAAGGCGCAGGAGCCCAGCATGAAGACGATGTAGAGCACGGCGTGCACGGGGTCGGCGGCGATGTGCGACAGCGACTCGGGCGGGCTGAAGTAGTAGCACAGGCCGCCCACGGGGTAGGCCCGCGCCGGCCCGCCGCCGCCCACGTCGGCCCACACGCCCAGCAGGTTCACGAGGAAGTTGCCGCTGAACTTCACGGCCAACATCTGGGGGGGGGAAATGTCCTTAGTCAATTTCATAACTGATATCGTTGTATTATTTTTATATATGATATTAATAGTTATTAGACGGCCTCGAGTTTCATAGCACACTAGAAATGGTTTTATCGACGCTGTTTTGGAGCAAACTGGTAGGTATGTTTAGACTGCGATGATATTCTAACATTTGGGTATCTCATGAAAAACGAAATATACAGGGTAAAATATTATTCACTGTTCAAATTTTCGCGAAAACAAGGAAAATGTATGAAACTATCATTCATTTCATAGACATTACGCGCCAGCTCTTGTGAATCGACCTTGTACATCTCATGAAAGATAAAAAAAAATTTATCTCGTTTTAAACAGCGGGTTTCTACCGCCAATTTTCCTTGCTGCGTAACTTTTATCGAACCTGCTTAGTTTAGTTTGTTTGTTTCATTAAGCTTCAGGAAGCTTAATGAAACAAACAAATGTTTTTTTTATCCAAAAACAATTACAAGTACATTATGTACCTAGGGCGGTGAATTCGTGAATGGCCCAGATCGCAGTTGTTTGTCATAAATATGCGATCTGGGGCTTTACAAATTACCGCCCGTGGTAAGTACACAATTTTACGTCTTCATCTGGCCACAATGCGAGTTTTATCGTACGCGCAGCGTGCAGTAAAACTCGCATTATGGCCAGTTGTGACGTAAATGTTTGAACTCACCTGAGAGATAACATAGAGGTTAGAGACTAGCGCAGACTGTAGAATGATAGGTATGTTGGAGGTGTAGAAGAGCTTGATGGGGTACGAAGAGTACTGGCCGCGGTAGCGCGCAGACTTGATTGGCAGATCCACACGGAAGCCCTGAGGAGAAAACAATACTTTTCAGTACAAGTACATGGTACGCTCAAACTAGCCAATCTCTAAAGTTTTCGAGGTCAAATTCGACCACGATAAAAAGATGATGATACATGATGTTGTATGATTGGCATGCTAGAAATATTTTTCTTGCGCATATGTACATACAACAAATAAAATGTAACGACATGATTGTCACATTAATAATGCCAGCCCTGATGTATTTAACTAACCCATTCAAGGCCCATGATCCTCATGAGTCATATGCTACAACACACAACAAGCTATTTCCGCTACACGGCGGAAAATGCTACTACATTAGCTGTGTATTTTTTTTTATTGTGACTGCTTCACCTCTGAACTGGGGGACAACCGTTACTTGCGTCCGCAGGAGCTACCTACCACAACCCTGCACGTGTCCCCTGGGTGGTGCTAAAGAGTCACAAGCTTTAAAGGCGAAATAAAGTATGCCATACTACTAAATAAATAAACCTCTGAACTCCAAAAAAGAAAACACATAATTTCATTACCAACCAGTTAAAATAGTAACAAACAAAACAAAAGCGTGCCCAACGGGCCTCTCCTATGCTCATCTGTATGCGTAAACAAAACATTTCTGTTCGTAAGCACAATAAGCGCTACGAACCGGTTGGCAGTGAAGTTAAAGGCTAAAATGTTAGTGAGACTGACCTGGAAGTATATGACTATCGCGAAGACGAGCACGGTGGCGAGCAGGTTCATGAGGTTGGGCAGGTTCTGGCGGTAGAAGGCCTCGCGCAGCGCGCGCACCTTGTCGGGCCGCGTGGCCAGCAGGTGGAACAGGGCGATCACGGCGCCCTCAAACTCTGTGCCGCGACCTGGGTACACATAGATGGTCAGGTTTTGAAGCTAATTTATGTCACACTTGGGTTGTGAAAGACCAAGTCCCTACATTAGCATAGTACAGCCTGGAAGACATATTATTGTCACAACCGTAAATGTGTAAAGGAATGCCTTTCTTTCACCATAGAGTTGAATTTATAATGATATTGTTCACAGAAGATCCAGTTAACCGCTTATACCAATGTATTAGCCAGGGTTGGAACACACAGATTCCTTTTTTGAAAGTTGTATCCTAAATCACTTGATGATTTGGTTCACATGGCTTATTGCATATACCATTCAATTATAAACCTGAACATACATTGTACATTCTAATAAGAATCTTATTGAAGTTGAAGCTATTAGGCCTAAATATGGGTCTCAATAATATTATGCTGTGTTATCACTTATCAGATTTTGGTGTATTTAAGTCAAATACTAACCAGTGTTGACGGTAGCAGGCGAGAACGCCTTCCAGACGATGGTCTCGCAGATGTTGGTGGCGATGAAGAGAGAAATACCAGAGCCAAGACCATATCCTGTAATAAAACAAAAGAAAATGATTACTTTTCGTGAATGTTGTAGTTATTGAGTAATATAAAAATAATAATGCCACAGGCAATTGAACTAGAAGTCTTAATGACCATAAAGACTTGATAGATTAGCATTATCATATCTTGTAGCTGTGTGGAAACAAAACAAAAAACTCAATTTTCATCATTCCTTTGCCCTCATTTGCGAAGATGACACCACCACTTGTCTTTCTTAAATTTCACTACATCTCTGTCACCTATCCTCTTAAAACTCACATACTCAGTACTAGTCTTGACAAGAACATGAATCATTATTATATTTTCAGCCTGTAATCAGCCACTGATGAGCATAGGCCTCTCCTCAAGTACGGCACCCGTCTCGATCTTCAGCTAGTCTTATCCAGGAGTAACCAGAATGTGGACACAGTAAATATATTAGCTTTAAGCTACTGTGACATAGGCCTCTCTTTGAGTTTGCCACCCGTCATGATAATCTCTTTCAAATTATAATAATAACACTGTAAAAGTTAGTTAGTCTCGAACTACCCTGTATCCAGAAGTCAGAAGTGGCAAGAATGTGGACAACAGACATCTATGAAGACGTACCTTTCTGCAGCAGCTCATCGAGCAGCAGCACGATGAGACCGGCCACGAAGAGCTGGATGATGATGAGCAGGCACACGCCGGCGCCGATCTCGCTGGGCTCGCCGTACATGCCGGTCATCACGTACACGATGGCCTGCCCCACCGTGATCACCATGCCGAATACTGCGGGACGACTCGCTCTTTTAGTTTGCGACACATGTGACCAAAAACCTAATTAACCTAACCCAAAATTAATTAAACATTCATCAAAGCTATTTTACTTTTACTTTGATGTTTGTGTTGAGGGACACAACACATTTTAGTTGACAAAGGTTTGTCAAGTTTTATTGCTAAGTAGTGAGTATTATACAAAAAAAAACTATTATATGAGAGTAATAGAAATATAACAAAAAATATTACTAATTGATAACCATTTATTTATTCAGTGGCAAACATTTGAATATGCCGTTTGATCTACACTTAATTCACAAAACACACTGTTTAGACTTATAGTCCAGATCTAGACAAAGCTTCTTATGTTACTGAATGAGTGACTAAGTTGTTGTGTGAATAATAAATAATTTTAATTTGGTATAAATTGATATGGGTGTGTATGAATGAAAGTCCTCATTACACAGTTTTCATGAGGGTTTTCATTCAAACTTGAGATTTAACTCATTCATTCGTTATTAATAAATGGATAAATATAAATTGGCAAGGTGCCAGAGTTAATTAAATTGGCATTTTGCCTGCTATTCTGTTTTCTATCTGAAAGTCATTTCAGTTAGAATCTTATCAGAAAGGACTCAAATACGGTAAATTTTATCATAATAAGCATTGTTTTTTTGATGGCTGTTACAATAACATGTATAGGATTCGTTAAATTTGAAAGTTACGTAATTTTTTTTATATTTTCCAACCACCAGTAGGGAGCTCCTACATAATGGAATTAGAAAGTGATGACAAGGTCAAAGATGTATTTAACCTGTTCACCATTGACTTGAAAAGACGTAAGATTATAATTTGGCAGGGAATATAAATGATTAATATTCCATTCCTTAGCATCCATCCTAACGCATTAGGAAATATGAAGAATAAAATACTTAATATAAATAAATGCCATTGACAAACCAAGACTGAAGTTGCTCCCAGTGCCAGAATGTTGCTTAGTTTTGGTAGGGGGGTTTTTATGCTGGTTCTTTTCGCGGCTGGTTATTTATTTTTATTGACATTCAGAGGTGCATGTGATTTCCATAAATTGAAGAATGAATAACTTTGCCTTTTCAGAAATTTTAACATTTGATGTATAAAACTTACATTTCTGAGCACCGTTGAAGAGTGCTCTGTCCTTAGGAGTATCGCCAACTTCAATGATCTTAGCGCCGGCTAGCAGCTGCATGATAAGACCAGATGTGACAATCGGGGAGATGCCGAGTTCCATAAGGGTTCCTCTGTTTGACGCCAGGATCACACGGATCCAGTAGAACGGATCCGCACTGTCTGACGACATGATGCCGAATAGGGGGATCTAAGAGGAAAGGGATTTCTTAGTACACATACAATAATAAGCAACCAAAAAGTTTGTTATGCTTTGTAACAGAAATTATGTAAAAATACCCAAGTTCATGCACACACGGTGTAAACTAAACACGCTGTGCTGTAAAACAGTTGTATTTTAAACCTTCATGAATGTGCTGTATTAACTTATACTCTGTTTAATGCCCTTTTTTAATTCAATAATAATTTTATAATTTTTACATATTCAATAAATAATATATAAGTAGCCTGAATCTCATCATGGTGTAGTAGTTTTATGTATAATGAATAATAATTGTACCTGTAACTGGTTTTATACTAGAGCTGGGCAGTAGTTCATCAGTTATATTGAGTTTAGTAATGTAATTAGTATGATTTTAATTAGAATAATAGAAAGTATTTAATTTTTCCAAGTAGAAGATAATTTGTATTTAACAAAGTACAATACTATTATTGCAAATACTAATGAGATATTTACCAGATATCGGTATCACAATAAAATAAGGTTAAGTCTTATCTTTAGACAAGAAGCATATGGGAATTCAATATACTGGCTTACCTGACAGCATACTAAGAAAATAAATAGTGTGATAGCCGTCCATAGCACTTTCTCGCGGAATTGGATCTGCAAATAACATATATTTAAGTTCAGTTAGAAATAACCTCTATAGGCATAAGTAATAAGTATATAGGATTTACAGTTAGACTTTTTGGGGCAAAGGGTACGCCACGAATACACAACTTTCACTTTTATTTATTATACATCTAGCAGTCATTCGATATTTTTTTTGAAGGATTAATAGCTAAAAACTGGAAAAGTACGTACAAATGCAGGGAAAGACCAGATATATCAAATGAACTTACCTTTCTCTCCGGTTTTGCGATTTCAGGCAATATACTGCAGAACGGTTTTATGACTTCCAGAAATTTGACTGAAAACGAGAAAATACACAATATGTTACACGTTTAACACATAACTTGCAATTTAAATCCACAATTGCATCCGATATGAAGATAATACGTGTCGGTAGATTATAATAAAATCACTGTATAAATAAAGAAATATGAACGATACTCACTTCCCATTTTGAATTATTGAGATTTAACTATCCTAACTATGAAATTAACTGGTGAATTCGACTAAAACCATTCAACTTTTGTTCATTAGTAACACTCCAACTGGACTTTCGTGAAAATGAGCGTGCGCAACGCCGCCAGCCAGCCGTCTCCAAATGACACGTCCACAACGTCACGTCACGTGACCAGTGATGTTGGCGTGCGTAATGTTGCCCTAATTAAGAAAATAAATGTACTCCATGCATGAACCTAATACTATTGACTCCATGCATAACATGCACGGTGCACAGATTATGTGATTTTACCCCAATTTGTCAGTACAACATGTCGAAGTCATAATTGGGTGTAGCGACAGCATGCAGATGTAATAGGGTATATAGATTATGTGATTTTACCCCAATTTTACAGTACAACATGTCGAAGTCATAATTGGGTGTAGCGTACAGATGTAACAATCCGACCACATGTGCATGCAATTTCTCAGTACAACTCGTTTGACAGTTGGATCAGTAGTGCAACATGACTCCAGACGATAGCAACTAGTCAGCTTCTAATAAATTGGGGCTGTCTAATCATGACATGTATACACCCCATTAACTACTAAAGAGCAAATGATTTAATTTTTTAATATGAAAATGATATTCAGTGAAGTAAACACACTTCCGTTAAGTTAAAAATGGTGAAACCCAAGTCATTGCATACGAGTTCGATAATTCATTGAGAAAAATGACCAACATCTGTATAACATAATGAACTAAAATTTAAATGAAATGGGAGGCGTTTATTATCGCATGCCTAATCTAATGGGGTATACAGATTATATGATTTGTCAGTACAACATGTCGAAGTCATCATTGGGTGTAACTTACAGCGGCGTTACCACGAATATCGAAACTCGAAGTTCGTATACATGCGCCCCTGTCACTCGAGTAACGTAAGTGCGATAGAGATGGAAATACCCGAACTTCGACTTTCGAAGTTCGTGGTTATAGCTCAGATGTAATGGGTTCTACAAACAAACCATACAATTATCACTTCTGATTTGTCGCATCCAATTTCTGATAAATTGTGGCAATTTAGGGATACCATTTAGAAAAAATAATATTTGCTACGGCCAAAGCAATTTGTCAGTACAACTCGTTTGACAGTTGGATCAGCAGCGCAACATGCCTTATCTATATACTTACTTTACTCTTTGCCGCACTTTTTCAGCACGTCTTTTCTCGCTCTATACCTCTTGTACTAAGTGTTTTAATAAGAGTGAGACAGATAGTGCGAGAAAAATCGAGAGAGCTCGCGCACCGTCGCGTGATAGCCGTGCATAGCAATTAATCAGGTTCTGGTTAATTGGGGCTGACAAATCATCACATGTATAGACCCCATAACAGCATACTGACAAGTTACTGTTTAAGTCAGTGATAAAATAATTCAAGAATATATAGGGAATGTATTTAGTAACGCTTTTAATCATGCCTTAGATAAAAATCATACGTTTGCATGTCAGTTGTTAAACGTCACTGTCACTGTCATGTATACATGTATAGTATACCTTACGGCAAGTTTCGCCATGTGCTTGTATTAGTAAATAATTATAGTCTACGGAGTTTCATATTAAAATAAAAACAAAAATGCAGCAAGCGCATCGCTCCGGAACTCTCAAGCAAAGTAACAAGGTTCACAAGTCTCGTCATCGGTCTAAGCGAGGCATCGCCGCTGCAGTTAAAGGTTAGGTTCTATTTTTAATTCTTAGTAACAGTTTTACCCACAATTATAGTAAAGAAATCATATCCAAGCATAAATTACATCTTTAGAGTACACGGGCAAGTTTTTGGCTCCTTTTCAGTCGGGATTATCGCCAAATTCGTAATGAAAATCATTAAATATTTTTCGTACTAAATCACTTTATTTTCTTCTCAGGCAAAGTAAATGCTAAGGAATTTGTCCGCCGCAACCGCTATATCCTCAAAAAGGATGAGCGTCGCCACCAAGCTCTTCAGATCCGTAAAAACAAGCGAGAAGAAGTATTGTCTAAGAAACGCGCTTTAGGAGGCACTAGGAATCCACCGTTTTTGGTTTGTGTGGTTCCTCTGAACGCTCAACTCGACGTGCAGTCGGCGCTTGCTATCCTGCGGACATGTTCGGAAGGTGCTGTGGTCACACAGTCAGAAAATGGCATCATACATATTGGGTAAAATATGCAATAAAGTAGTTAAGAATTGTAAAAAAAATACCAGTTTACTTGTAACATACAACACATTCGACCTACATTAAGTAAATTATCTCTTCTTAATTTGCAATGCACAATCAAAATATTAATAATAAAAAAATATTTTTTCAGCTTGCCAAACTTCAAACAACGTTTCTCCTTCATCTGTCCAGAAATTGACAATGACTTTGCCCTCCTTGACACTCTCAAAGTAGCAGACACAGTTTTATATGTCAGCTCTGCTCTTGATGAGCCTGTTGACGAATGGGGAGAAAAAGTTCTAGCTCTCTCCATGGCACAAGGCATGCCTACCCCTGTAGTAGTAGCCATGGACATTGAAGGAGTAAATCCTAAGAAACGCACCACCGAAAAGCAGAATGTACAGAAGCTAATTTCCAAATGGTTGCCAGAAGAGAAAATTATGCAGTTAGATAAAAGTTCTGATGGTATGAATGTGTTACGTAGGATTGGTAACCAAAAACGTAACATATTGCATCACAGAGAGAAGAGACCGTATATGCTCGCTGAGGCTTATGAGTATGTGCCTGATGCAGAAGGAGACAGTGGTACATTAAGGGTTAGTGGGTACCTTAAAGGTATGCCGCTGGATGTGAATGGTTTAGTTCATGTGACTGGGTTAGGAGATTTCCAAATGTCCAGGATAGACGGACATGATGATCCACATCCACTCATCTTGGGCAAGTAAGTATCTAAAAACATTTTATGTCAGCCACATCACAAGAAATCTCTTTTCTAAACATCTGCTATGTCAACACTCGCAACCAAGAACCTGCCTAGCGGGTACTCATAATGTTTATGTAGTTTGAACTTACACACCTAGTGAATTCTGTCGGTTTCTGGTGAATTGTTCAATTTTTAGTCCGGTTGCGAAAGTATTAATTCTCACATTACCATCCAACAGAGAGAATACCAAACCTGACACAATGGAATCGGAAGTGGTGAAGGTATCTGTGTTGCAAGTGGCAGATCCAGCTAAACAGGAAAGCCTGGACTCTGAGAATGTGCCAGATCCCATGGATGCTGAGCAGACATGGCCTACAGAAGAGGAAATTGCACAGTCCAATGCTGAAGTAAGTTAGATTCTTTTCAAAGTCACCTTATAAAAGTTATTGTATTGTAACAATTTTAGTCTAAATTACATAATATACTCTGATAATTATTCATATTTCACAGATTTTAAATGTCCCAGAACTGAGGATCACAAGTTATCTTTTAATACAAACATTTTTTGTGTATAAAAACTGAACCAGTACTCTCTCGTATCAGAGTAGATTAGGCGTGTGTAGGTTTTTCAATTGCATTGGTACATATATTTAATCAGGTGCCTGTTGTGCCATTTTTTTATGTTATAGACAAAGACAAAGAAGGTGAAGAAAGTCCCCAAGGGCTGGTCGAGCTACCAGGCGGCCTGGATCGTGGAGTCGGACGCGGAAGGCGAGGGTTCCGAAGAGGAAAGTGGCAGCGAGGTAACTATTAATCAGACGTGCCATGTCTATTATTAAAATAATCTTTTTTGCCATATTAATTGCTATTTTGAAACTATACATTTATTTATTTCATTGTAAAAATCATGTACATATCAATTAAGTTCTTGCATTGCAAAAGTCAGTCCATGACGCCCTGTTAGGGCACACAACATTTACTGACGATACTTACAACTAAATATCTAATATATCAATTGAACAGTTTTAAATATGTAGAAAAATAATAAGAATATTTATCTGTAATTAAAATTATGAAAACAATTCGTTAATTATGAAAACAATTCAAATTATTATTTAGAATGCACCATCAACCATCCTAGGTTACTTTTTAAAAGCACCTTACTATTGATTACTTTCACATCAACACATCTCTTTTGTTTCAAAACCAAAATAAAATATATTTTTTATTATCTATTTACTTTATTGAAACATCTACATATATATGTGTTATATTATAAGCGCCTATTTTTTGTGTTATTATAAAAAGTTTTATAATAAACGTCTAAAAGTTTCAATTTTCGAAAATATAATAACTTTATTATATAAAATACCGTTTTGGTGTCAAACAGGATGAAGAGTTCATGTCGTGCGAAGAGTCCAGCTCGGAGAAGGAAGAGGACGCCGATAATGACTTCGAATCCGTCACCGAGTCCGAGATGGAACCTACTGACGACAGGTAACTGCAACACTCCAATTTGGACTCTCACGTTATTGAAATTGGGTTGATAAAGTGACAAGTATTGTCAGTTGCCTAAATAACTCATGACTGAAGTACGAGGGGCGGCTGGAAAGTAATCTCCTTGGTTAAAAAAATATGCGAAAATGATACTGGCTGAAATGCATTCTTGTTCTTTGGTTATTCTTTTTTTGAATTATTTGACGTTCATTTGTTTTTTCTGTTCCATTTTTCTACAATTCTCGAATGTTTGCGACATATCGGTTGAAAAAATGAATATTGCTAAAATTGAACATCGTGCAGTGATTAAATTTCTAACAAAAGAAAGAAATACTCCCTCACAGATCCGAGAACGTATGATGTGTGTGTTCGGTAGTTCGTGCCCTTCCGAATTTACTATAAAGTTTTGGTCTAAACAATTTAAACTCGGTCGTGAGAGCTTGGAAGATGACGCTCGTAGTGGAAGGCCGGTTTCTGCCGCTACGAACGAAAATGTAGCCAAAGTTAAAAAAATAATTTTAGAAGACCGACGAGTGAAGCAGTGGGAGATTGCTAGAGATGTGGGCATCAGTAAAGAAAGAATCAATGAGATAATTCATGTGCATCTGAATATGTCCAAGGTGAGTGCACGTTGGGTCCCCAGAATGTTAACGGCGTTTGACAAGGACCGACGCGTCAAATGTTGTGAGGAGTTTTTGGAAATGAGTCGAGGTAATGAGCAAGAAATTGTTTCTAAAATGGTGACGTGTGATGAGACCTGGATTCGACAGTGGGACCCCGAAAGCAAACAAGAGTCTTTGCAGTGGAAATTCAAGGATGAAAAGCCTCCTCGGAAGTTTAAGGTCAGGCCGTCGGCAGGCAAACTTATGGCTACCGTATTTTGGGATACAGAAGGAATTTTACTAATAGATTATTTACCAAAAAAAAGGACAATGAATGCTGAATATTATTCCAGCTTACTGCATCAGTTACGAGACGCGATAAAAGAAAAGAGGAGGGGTAAACTTAGCAAAGGGATCCTGATTTTACACGATAATGCACCTGTGCATACCGCCCGCACAACGACGCTTACCATGAAGGAATTAGGGTTCGATGCCGTTAACCATCCACCTTACAGTCCAGACCTAGCCCCATGCGACTATTTTTTATTTAGACACCTCAAAAAAGATCTCCGAGGAAGACGATTTCTGACCGATGACGAAATGAAGGCTGCAGTTAGTGACTTTTTTGACGAGAAGCCGAAAGATTTTTTTTTTCATGGGTTAATGTCAATATTTGACAAATGTAATAAGTGTATTTCACTAGCAGGGGACTATATTGAAAAATAAAAAAAAAACATAGATGACAGTCTTTTGTTTCATACTTAGGTAGATTTCTTTTCAGCCGTCCCTCGTACGTAGGGCATTGTCTGTCAGGTGTGGCAGGTTTTTGCAATACCAAAAATGAATTTTCCAAGAAAAACAATGTTTATTCTTCTTTTTTTAAGTTTACATTTACTTTACTTTACTTTGGAGTCCCTTTTTTAGTAAAATCACACAACAAGTAACAATACTTGAATGAGCCTACATATATTACAATACCAAGTGCCAACTCCTTGACCCTAGCTTTATAAACAGATACGACGCAACGATAGACGCGCATGAGGAGCACGAGTTGCTGCAGCGTCTGGCGCAGGCGCGGCAGGACGCGCAGTTCCCCGACGAGGTGGACACGCCGCGGGACGCGCCCGCGAGGGAGCGCTTCCTGCGCTACCGGGGGCTCGAGTCCTTCAGGTGAGGGAGTAGTCATAGTGTAGTCACAGTGCTGATATAATAATAATAATAAGTCATTTATTTCAGGCAGTGCCCATAGTGTTAGTGTGTACAATCTCTTAAACATTTAATGTTAGTAAAATACAAGGGGCATAGAACATAGGTACGAATTTCATGTTAAGCCAAATGAGTAAGAACATATACTTACATCAAATACGATGAGTAAACTTTAGGTGCCACACAATCCTACTAATATTATAAATGCGAAAGTTTGGATGTTTGGATGTTTAGATGTTTGGATATTTGTTACTCAATCACGCTTAAACCGCTCAACCGATTTAAAATATAGGATGGTTTTTATCCCGGGTCCACGCAGACGAAGTCGCGGGCGGAAGCTAGTTATTCATATAAATTAATTTTCTAATTAAACATCAATAAAAAATATAATAATAATAAGATATGCACAGGGCAGTTACACCAGTGGTGCATAGGATAGTAATACAAGTGGTGCGCTCATATGTTCTCAATGTTCTCGCACTTTCACTTGCAAGATTGGCTATGTTGGGCAAATACTGGCACAACAGCAGCGCTGTAGCTTAAACCAGTACAACTTAGAAAAGTTGAAAAACCCCCGACATTTTCATTTCAAAGTCCAATATCTCATAAACGGCTGAACAGAACAGAAAAAAGCAGTATTCAAATCGGTCCATCCGTTTGGGAGCTACGATGCCACAGACAGACACGTTAACGCAAAGAGAGGGGTTTGTAACGACTGGTTATTAAACCAATCGTTACAAACATCAAATGTGATGCACTCACACAGACACGCGACGATGTATTAAACAGCTATTTGTTGTATAATCGGCGGTACATCAGTTCGCGTGCCTCGTAGAACTGGTTTTCAATAGGGGTGTAGACTCGAAAACTATTATTACTCCAAAAGAAAGAAGGCAAAAAAATATGCGTAGTGACGAAAATCCCATTCAGATATCTCAAAGAATTACGAAGCTATAACCGTTTTAATATTGTTTGTTAGAGAGAGAAAGCGCAAACAGTGTGACGTCACGATACGCGAGGCTACCGAGTCACGCGTCGCGCGCGCGGCGGACCGCATCGACGGCGGCGTCGAACACGACGGGGCGCGGCGCGTTGTCGTCTATTAGTGACGTCACAATCTTCAAGCGTCATCGTTTCATATGAAGTTGCGTTTTGCGAATAAGGGACAGAACACACCCCTTCTTAGAACTTTTGACACTTACAACTTCGTGATTATTTAACCTTTTGCGTTGATTTCTTCTCCATTTGACTACATTTTAATCCTTTTTCGAGAAAATATGACATTATTGTTTTTTTTATTTTTATTTAGTGTCTACACCCCTATTGAGCGGAGATGTAAAAAGATCTACAAAGCCTACTTGAGTTACTGCTTTGACTAGTATATTTACTGTGCCTGAGATGACAGCTATCACCGTGGCCTAAACTGGCTGAGGAGTCATTATAATTGCATATACTATGGTGGCTATCGCTTACCATCCGGCTACGTAGTAGTAGTGGGCCGTAAGCTTGTTTGCCACAGTCATTATATAAAAGGAATGTCTTGTTAAACTTGGTAACCAATCTCCATAGGTCGTCGGCATGGGATCCGAAGGAGAACCTGCCAGCGGACTTCGCGCGCATCTTCCAGTTTGAGAACTATGATCGCACGCGCCGACGCGTCTACAAGGAGAAAGAGGACAGCTTAGTCAATACAGTAAGGCTAAACACTTTAGTATTAATTTATTTGGAAGTAGACCGTCACGACTAGTTCCGAAATTATAAAGGTTAATTGTGTAGTCATACGGCGAGCCCCGTCAACGAAGACAGATAATCAATATTATGATTCTGAACTCAATGATTTTGTTTCGATAATATCCAAATACTTATGCAATAACTGTATTATGAAGTTAAGTAATTATGTTTGTGCTAAATATACTCAATATATTATTATCTTCACTCAACATCAAAGGTCCATACAAAATAACGATATTAACTGCCTAACAGGTTCTCTACCGAAATATGATCACTAATGGGCGGCCGGCGGATGCAAGCTATGTCAAAATCATGTCAAACGATATACATAATAAATATGGTATGGATATGACTACAATTGATTTAAAAAAGAGAAAATAATTACAAAATAGTTATATAATTTTATTGTTGTAGTAAATAATCATAATGTTTCTATATTACGTATTTTCAGTCCATTCCTTTTATGGTTCACTATCCACTTATATTACCATTATGAGGAACATTATCACCATCACTGAAACTCCATAAAAAATCATAATCAGGGAATTTAATAAAAGTCTTATCCATCTTAGGGTTTCGTCACTACATGGCATCCATCGTCCGCCCTTTAATTATTACCTAAGTATCTTACTGAAGTAATGTTACGTTAATAACTTCTATATTATGGAGAAGCTGGAGGTCCCGGGTACGAATCCCGGTAAGGGCATTTATTGTGTGACAAGCACTAATATTTGATGCTTAGTCATGGATGTTTTCTGTGTGTTTAAGTATTTATTCATCTATATAAGTATGTATATCGTCGTTTTGTACCCATGGTAAATGCTTTGCTTAGCTTGGGACTAGATTTGTGTAAGATTGTCGGAAAATATTTATTTGAATTGGGAATATGGGAATTTCCGTTATCTTCGGCATATTGCAGAGTACATTCACAGCAACAAATAAATATAATTATTACTTGGAAAAATTTTTTTTTTACAAAATAATTCATTGTAGCATTAACAGTGGTTAAAGCTGCAAATCTGATTAAATTAAAATATTGAATATCTTGATAACAGTAAGAGTTAAGATACTACTGTCTTGGAGAAATTAACTTTATTTGATCCAACCTATGCCTCCTCGCAATTAACGGAAATTGACAAAAACACGTAGTATAAACATAGGTGTCTAATTTTATTTGACAACGCAACCGAAAAAATCAATATAGCTTTCATTTATTTCAGTACGGCATCTACGCAACAATCCACATAGCAAACGTGCGCAAAGACCTCTGGTCCTCCTTCCACTCTGCCAACAAGACCTCACCGCTCTCCGTGTTCGGTCTACTGCCGCACGAGCACAAGATGTCGCTTATGAACGTGGCGCTCAAGAGGACCGGCGCCAGCGAGGACCCGATCAAGAGCAAGGAGCGGCTGATCTTCCAAGTCGGGTACCGCAGGTTCATCGTCAACCCGGTGTTCAGTCAACACACCAACGGGAGTAAGCACAAGGTAAGACGGGTAGGATGGTATTGCAATCTTTTAGGTTAGGTTGTTTTTCAAGATTTTATCATACTATTTTGTCGGCGTGATTGATTTATAAAACCATGCCGAATTACAGTTTTCTAGTAGTAATGGTTACTGAGCTAAGCCGAAGACGGACGGACGGACGGACGGACAGACGGACCGACAGACGGACATGACGAAACTATAAGGGTTCCTTGTTGACTACGAAACCCAAAAAACGAATAAAATCATAATCAGGAAATCAAATCAGGTGTGTCTTCGATTATTCTTCAATTATTCTAATAAATTAAATTAAATCCGATTTCTATGCAACTAGATTCAAATGACCTTAGCAAACATGTTACATATGTTGGGCCTTATAAGGTTATGAACTGTTTATGTATCGTCGATTTAATTTTCCAGTACGAGAGATTCTTCCAGCCGGGTTCGACTTGCGTGGCAACTTTCTACGCGCCCATACAGTTCAGTCCATCATCGGTGCTATGTTTTAAGGTATACTGCTGTTTTATCTATCTATATTTTTATATTGAACCCTTGACACAAGCATCAAAGCACGAATAAAATATTGTCACGCGTTCATTAGCGGAGCAGGCGGGAATTGAAAACGGTATCTCTGGCTTAACCAACGTGCCACTGTAGTACAGCGACGCTAATAAACAACTTGAACTTATCCTTCTGTGGTTTGTATCAATCTTTCATCATCATCATCATATCAGCCGAAAGACGTCCACTGCTGGACATAGGCCTCCCCCAAAGCCATATGCCCACTCCATCAATCCATATGTTTGTATTTTTTTTTAAGAAAGTACTCTTCTTCCTTTTTTTTCTGCATTCATGAATAAGTCGTAATTTTTTGTACATACGAGTAATGCTTTAAAATTGGATTATAATTCTAGGAAAAAAGGAATACAAAACTGCAGTTAGTCGCCTCGGGAGTGCTGCTTTCTTGCAACCCCGACAGACTGATCGTCAAAAGAATCGTGCTCTCCGGTCATCCATACAAGGTATTTATTACTACAGAAATACGACTGTAGTCGGCCGCATTCGGTGACCAACGGCTGCAGTCGCCTATGTATGTGAGCGCAGTAGGTGGACAGAATAATATGAAGGCGACAGTTGTTGGTCGCATTCGGTGACCAACGGCTTCAGTTGCCTATGTATGTGAGTGCAGTAGGTGGACACTGTAGTCGGCCGCATTCGGTGACCAACGGCTGCAGTCGCCTATGTATGTGAGCGCAGTAGGTGGACAGACTAATATGAAGGCGACAGTTGTTAGCCGCATTCGGTGACCAACGGCTGCAGTCGCCTATGTATGTGAGCGCAGTAGGTGGACACTGTAGTCGGCCGCATTCGGTGAGCAACGGCTGCAGTAGCCTATGTATGTGAGCGCAGTAGGTGGACAGACTAATATGAAGGC
Organism: Epinotia bilunana; assembly: GCA_947049275.1. Lineage (NCBI taxonomy): Eukaryota > Metazoa > Arthropoda > Insecta > Lepidoptera > Tortricidae > Epinotia > Epinotia bilunana. Next base: position 12,155,805 of record OX346259.1, on the reverse strand, counting down.
GACAGTTGTTAGCCGCATTCGGTGACCAACGGCTGAAGTCGCCTATGTATGTGAGTGCAGTAGGTGGACACTGTTGGCGGCCGCATTCGGTGACCAACGGCTGAAGTCGCCTATGTATGTGAGTGCAGTAGGTGGACACTGTTGTCGGCCGCATTCGGTGACCAACGGCTGAAGTCGCCTATGTATGTGAGTGCAGTAGGTGGACACTGTAGTCGGCCGCATTCGGTGACCAACGGCTGCAGTCGCCTATGTATGTGAGCGCAGTAGGTGGACAGACTAATATGAAGGCGACAGTTGTTAGCCGCATTCGGTGACCAACGGCTGAAGTCGCCTATGTATGTGAGCGCAGTAGGTGGACACTGTAGTCGGCCGCATTCGGTGACCAACGGCTGCAGTCGCCTATGTATGTGAGCTCAGTAGGTGGACAGACTAATATGAAGGCGACAGTTGTTAGCCGCATTCGGTGACCAACGGCTGAAGTCGCCTATGTATGTGAGTGCAGTAGGTGGACACTGTAGTCGGCCGCATTCGGTGACCAACGGCTGCAGTCGCCTATGTATGTGAGCGCAGTAGGTGGACACTGTAGTCGGCCGCATTCGGTGACCAACGGCTGCAGTCGCCTATGTATGTGAGCTCAGTAGGTGGACAGACTAATATGAAGGCGACAGTTGTTAGCCGCATTCGGTGACCAACGGCTGAAGTCGCCTATGTATGTGAGTGCAGTAGGTGGACACTGTAGTCGGCCGCATTCGGTGAGCAACGGCTGCAGTCGCCTATGTATGTGAGCGCAGTAGGTGGACAGACTAATATGAAGGCGACAGTTGTTAGCCGCATTCGGTGACCAACGGCTGAAGTCGCCTATGTATGTGAGTGCAGTAGGTGGACACTGTAGTCGGCCGCATTCGGTGACCAACGGCTGAAGTCGCCTATGTATGTGAGCGCAGTAGGTGGACAGACTAATATGAAGGCGACAGTTGTTAGCCGCATTCGGTGACCAACGGCTGCAGTCGCCTATGTATGTGAGCGCAGTAGGTGGACACTGTAGTTGGCCGCATTCGGTGAGCAACGGCTGCAGTCGCCTATGTATGTGAGCGCAGTAGGTGGACAGACTAATATGAAGGCGACAGTTGTTAGCTGCATTCGGTGACCAACGGCTGAAGTCGCCTATGTATGTGAGTGCAGTAGGTGGACACTGTAGTCGGCCGCATTCGGTGAGCAACGGCTGCAGTCGCCTATGTATGTGAGCGCAGTAGGTGGACAGACTAATATGAAGGCGACAGTTGTTAGCCGCATTCGGTGACCAACGGCTGAAGTCGCCTATGTATGTGAGTGCAGTAGGTGGACACTGTAGTCGGCCGCATTCAGTGACCAACGGCTGAAGTCGCCTATGTATGTGAGTGCAGTAGGTGGACACTGTAGTCGGCCGCATTCGGTGAGCAACGGCTGCAGTCGCCTATGTATGTGAGCGCAGTAGGTGGACAGACTAATATGAAGGCGACAGTTGTTAGCTGCATTCGGTGACCAACGGCTGAAGTCGCCTATGTATGTGAGTGCAGTAGGTGGACACTGTAGTCGGCCGCATTCGGTGAGCAACGGCTGCAGTCGCCTATGTATGTGAGCGCAGTAGGTGGACAGACTAATATGAAGGCGACAGTTGTTAGCCGCATTCGGTGACCAACGGCTGAAGTCGCCTATGTATGTGAGTGCAGTAGGTGGACACTGTAGTCGGCCGCATTCAGTGACCAACGGCTGAAGTCGCCTATGTATGTGAGTGCAGTAGGTGGACACTGTAGTCGGCCGCATTCGGTGAGCAACGGCTGCAGTCGCCTATGTATGTGAGCGCAGTAGGTGGACAGACTAATATGAAGGCGACAGTTGTTAGCCGCATTCGGTGACCAACGGCTGAAGTCGCCTATGTATGTGAGTGCAGTAGGTGGACATTGTAGTCGGCCGCATTCGGTGACCAACGGCTGAAGTCGCCTATGTATGTGAGTGCAGTAGGTGGACACTGTAGTCGGCCGCATTCGGTGAGCAACGGCTGCAGTCGCCTATGTATGTGAGCGCAGTAGGTGGACAGACTAATATGAAGGCGACAGTTGTTAGCCGCATTCGGTGACCAACGGCTGAAGTCGCCTATGTATGTGAGTGCAGTAGGTGGACACTGTAGTCGGCCGCATTCGGTGACCAACGGCTGAAGTCGCCTATGTATGTGAGCGCAGTAGGTGGACAGACTAATATGAAGGCGACAGTTGTTGGTCGCATTCGGTGACCAACGGCTTCAGTTGCCTATGTATGTGGGCGCAGTAGGTGGACACTATAGTCGGCCGCATTCGGTGACCAACGGCTGCAGTCGCCTATGTATGTGAGCGCAGTAGGTGGACAGACTAATATGAAGGCGACAGTTGTTGGTCGCATTCGGTGACCAATGGCTTCAGTTGCCTATGTGGGCGCAGTAGGTGGACACTATAGTCGGCCGCATTCGGTGACCAACGGCTGCAGTCGCCTATGTATGTGAGCGCAGTAGGTGGACAGACTAATATGAAGGCGACAGTTGTTGGTCGCATTCGGTGACCAACGGCTTCAGTTGCCTATGTGGGCGCAGTAGGTGGACACTGTAGTCGGCCGCATTCGGTGACCAACGGCTGAAGTCGCCTATGTATGTGAGTGCAGTAGGTGGACACTGTAGTCGGCCGCATTCGGTGACCAACGGCTGAAGTCGCCTATGTATGTGAGCGCAGTAGGTGGACAGACTAATATGAAGGCGACAGTTGTTGGTCGCATTCGGTGACCAACGGCTTCAGTTGCCTATGTATGTGGGCGCAGTAGGTGGACACTATAGTCGGCCGCATTCGGTGACCAACGGCTGCAGTCGCCTATGTATGTGAGCGCAGTAGGTGGACAGACTAATATGAAGGCGACAGTTGTTGGTCGCATTCGGTGACCAATGGCTTCAGTTGCCTATGTGGGCGCAGTAGGTGGACACTATAGTCGGCCGCATTCGGTGACCAACGGCTGCAGTCGCCTATGTATGTGAGCGCAGTAGGTGGACAGACTAATATGAAGGCGACAGTTGTTGGTCGCATTCGGTGACCAACGGCTTCAGTTGCCTATGTGGGCGCAGTAGGTGGACACTGTAGTCGGCCGCATTCGGTGACCGACGGCTGAAGTCGCCTATGTATGTGAGTGCAGTAGGTGGACACTGTAGGTGGCCGCATTCGGTGACCAACGGCTTCAGTTGCCTATGTATGTGAGTGCAGTAGGTGGACACTGTAGTCGGCCGCATTCGGTGACCAACGGCTGCAGTCGCCTATGTATGTGAGCGCAGTAGGTGGACACTGTAGTCGGCCGCATTCGGTGACCAACGGCTGCAGTCGCCTATGTATGTGAGCGCAGTAGGTGGACAGACTAATATGAAGGCGACAGTTGTTGGTCGCATTCAGTGACCAACGGCTTCAGTTGCCTATGTATGTGAGTGCAGTAGGTGGACACTGTAGTCGGCCGCATTCGGTGACCAACGGCTGCAGTCGCCTATATATGTGAGCGCAGTAGGTGGACAGACTAATATGAAGGCGACAGTTGTTGGTCGCATTCGGTGACCAACGGCTTCAGTTGCCTATGTGGGCGCAGTAGGTGGACACTGTAGTCGGCCGCATTCGGTGACCAACGGCTGAAGTCGCCTATGTATGTGAGTGCAGTAGGTGGACACTGTAGTCGGCCGCATTCGGTGACCAACGGCTTCAGTTGCCTATGTATGTGAGTGCAGTAGGTGGACACTGTAGTCGGCCGCATTCGGTGACCAACGGCTGCAGTCGCCTATGTATGTGAGCGCAGTAGGTGGACAGACTAATATGAAGGCGACAGTTGTTAGCCGCATTCGGTGACCAACGGCTGAAGTCGCCTATGTATGCGGGCGCAGTAGGTGGACACTATAGTCGGCCGCATTCGGTGACCAACGGCTGCAGTCGCCTATGTATGTGAGCGCAGTAGGTGGACAGACTAATATGAAGGCGACAGTTGTTGGTCGCATTCGGTGACCAACGGCTTCAGTTGCCTATGTATGTGAGTGCAGTAGGTGGACACTGTAGTCGGCCGCATTCGGTGACCAACGGCTGCAGTCGCCTATGTATGTGAGCGCAGTAGGTGGACAGACTAATATGAAGGCGACAGTTGTTGGTCGCATTCGGTGACCAACGGCTTCAGTTGCCTATGTGGGCGCAGTAGGTGGACACTGTAGTCGGCCGCATTCGGTGACCAACGGCTGAAGTCGCCTATGTATGTGAGTGCAGTAGGTGGACACTGTAGTCGGCCGCATTCGGTGACCAACGGCTTCAGTTGCCTATGTATGTGAGTGCAGTAGGTGGACACTGTAGTCGGCCGCATTTGGTGACCAACGGCTGCAGTCGCCTATGTATGTGAGCGCAGTAGGTGGACAGACTAATATGAAGGCGACAGTTGTTAGCCACATTCGGTGACCAACGGCTGAAGTCGCCTATGTATGTGGGCGCAGTAGGTGGACACTATAGTCGGCCTCATTCGGTGACCAACGGCTGCAGTCGCCTATGTATGTGAGCGCAGTAGGTGGACAGACTAATATGAAGGCGACAGTTGTTGGTCGCATTCGGTGACCAACGGCTTCAGTTGCCTATGTATGTGAGTGCAGTAGGTGGACACTGTAGTCGGCCGCATTCGGTGACCAACGGCTGCAGTCGCCTATGTATGTGAGCGCAGTAGGTGGACAGACTAATATGAAGGCGACAGTTGTTGGTCGCATTCGGTGACCAACGGCTTCAGTTGCCTATGTGGGCGCAGTAGGTGGACACTGTAGTCGGCCGCATTCGGTGACCAACGGCTGAAGTCGCCTATGTATGTGAGTGCAGTAGGTGGACACTGTAGTCGGCCGCATTCGGTGACCAACGGCTTCAGTTGCCTATGTATGTGAGTGCAGTAGGTGGACACTGTAGTCGGCCGCATTCGGTGACCAACGGCTGCAGTCGCCTATGTATGTGTGCGCAGTAGGTGGACAGACTAATATGAAGGCGACAGTTGTTAGCCGCATTCGGTGACCAACGGCTGAAGTCGCCTATGTATGTGGGCGCAGTAGGTGGACACTATAGTCGGCCGCATTCGGTGACCAACGGCTGCAGTCGCCTATGTATGTGAGCGCAGTAGGTGGACAGACTAATATGAAGGCGACAGTTGTTGGTCGCATTCGGTGACCAACGGCTTCAGTTGCCTATGTATGTGAGTGCAGTAGGTGGACACTGTAGTCGGCCGCATTCGGTGACCAACGGCTGCAGTCGCCTATGTATGTGAGCGCAGTAGGTGGACAGACTAATATGAAGGCGACAGTTGTTGGTCGCATTCGGTGACCGCATTCGGTGACCAACGGCTTCAGTTGCCTATGTATGTGGTCGCAGTAGGTGGACACTGTAGTCGGCCGCATTCGGTGACCAACGGCTGAAGTCGCCTATGTATGTGAGTGCAGTAGGTGGACACTGTATTCGGCCGCATTCGGTGACCAACGGCTTCAGTTGCCTATGTATGTGAGTGCAGTAGGTGGACACTGTAGTCGGCCGCATTTGGTGACCAACGGCTGCAGTCGCCTATGTATGTGAGCGCAGTAGGTGGACAGACTAATATGAAGGCGACAGTTGTTAGCCACATTCGGTGACCAACGGCTGAAGTCGCCTATGTATGTGGGCGCAGTAGGTGGACACTATAGTCGGCCTCATTCGGTGACCAACGGCTGCAGTCGCCTATGTATGTGAGCGCAGTAGGTGGACAGACTAATATGAAGGCGACAGTTGTTGGTCGCATTCGGTGACCAACGGCTTCAGTTGCCTATGTATGTGAGTGCAGTAGGTGGACACTGTAGTCGGCCGCATTCGGTGACCAACGGCTGCAGTCGCCTATGTATGTGAGCGCAGTAGGTGGACAGACTAATATGAAGGCGACAGTTGCTGGCCGAAGCAGTTTGAAACAAGTTCCGCAACCGCAATAGGCGACCGAAGCAGTGTAATCGCCGCTATAGGTTTTAATTTGTTATACACACGTTGTAGTAGTAGTATTTCAAAGCGCAATGCATTCACCGAAAAACCTTAACCATTTTAAGAGATATTTTTCCTTGGCAGGTGAACAAGAGATCAGCAGTGATCAGATTCATGTTCTTCAATAGAGAAGACGTGATGTACTTCAAGCCGTGCAAGCTGCGGACGAAATATGGCCGCACTGGACACATTAAGGAACCACTGGGTAAGCTGAAGTGATATTTCATCACGTTAAAGAGAATTTCTAGCCTTTCAACTGACCCTTTTAAAAGTTCTGTTTTGTAACAGCAGTCCCTGTGTCATACACCTTAACCTTTTCGTCCATCAAGAAATCCAAAAGAGACATTGCCACGCTAACATAATTGTTACAAGAGAGCAAATACAAACCTTATATGAAAGACTGAAGGTTGCTTTGACAGCGGACACCATAGCACTTTCTTGGCGCTCCGGGTACGACAACACACGACAGTTTTCGGTGTTCTTGGCCTTCAAATGGTTAAATAAAAACTATTATTATTTCAACTTATGATTTCATTAACAGACGCTTCAGCTTGGTAAATAAAGTGCAAAAGAATTACTGCAATTTTAACCTTATGTTTTATATAATAAAGTGGTAATTACCTTTTCCAGGTACCCACGGGCACATGAAATGCGTGTTCGACGGCCAGCTCAAGTCTCAAGACACGGTGCTCCTTCACCTGTACAAGAGGATGTTCCCGAAATGGAACTATGAGGACTGCATCGTCACGGATAAGGACACGGCGACTGATGCCATGGAGGGATAGAGAAATAAATATATATTGTACATTCTAGAGTTTATTTTTAATTTTAAGTTTATTTATTTATTTAATGAACCTAGGTTAGGTTGTTAGGGTTTTTTCTTCAAACAATTCCATATTGCGTCTTTCCTTAATCACATTCATGAGCAATATGAGTGATCAACTCTCTTGTTGTTTTTATGCTACGTAAGCCAGAAGAAAACTATTCCAGCGTCTTGGACATGCTTAGAAGGTAACCTATAATAGTAGTTTATGCAACTGATCCATAATGAGAGGCTTTAAAATATGAGTGTGGTTTTAGTAGGTTTAATAGGATCACACGAGTGTTTTAAGGCCTAATTATGTACAGTTGCATACACTACTTGATCTACATAAATATCATAAGTACTCTAAGATGGGTTCAAAATTCTATTTTAGTAACAGCAAAAAATCAACAAAAAAATTAGAACAGCAATGGCGGCAATTTATTTTTTAAATCATAGACAAACGAATGAAGTCTCTATATTCCATGTCACTCGAGATCGAATGTGCGTAAACATTAAAAAAACATACTGAATTGACGTTTCGTATCGGTAACTGTTTTGATATCTATGGAAACTTGAGTTTTGACAGCTGTTGCAAATTTAAGCTCATAACGATACAAAAATCTGTACTGTTATAACATTAAAGTACAGATTTTACCTACTACCACAGACAAGAGTTCTCATAGTAAAATCAGTTGTAATAATGCTAGTCATTTCCTACGGTTTCTGAACGCATTTTAGAGCACTAATGATATGTGCGTAGATAAAATATACGAGTATTATGAGGTACACGTTTATTCCCTAGAAATGATAGTTTTAAAATAATTTACATGAGATTTCGTAAGAAATAAAATAAACATGAAAGCCATAGGATTTTTGGGCATCGATGTCTTTACTCGTGACCCATATATAATCATCAGAGATGGATCCGTGCCAACCATTTGAACCTATTGTTTTATATCTCCGTCATAATTTGATCGCGCATTTTGACATTTATCCGCATACGAGGGGTTAATAATAGCACTACAAATAAAACCACGAAATAGTTTTCACATCTTTATTGACACATGAAGCGCGAAGTCTACGCACAGTGAACCTAGGACAGCAATCTAGCCTAACGTAATAGTAATCTCGGGAGGCAGTGAACCGAATGGTCAACGACACTTTACAAGCGATCCCCTGCGCAATACACGACGATGCGACGGCTTGCGCCTGCGATGAAACAACACGATTCATGGATCCGGATTCATGACAGAACGATATTGGTTTCATATGTTTAGTACGGTTAGATTCCCACATGTAAAAGGCGTCATGCGGGATACACCAGGCTAGAAGTAGTTTTTCAAGCTAGTGCCAGTAATCTAGCAAGGTAGTGCGTCTATCTTGGTGTATACAAAACTAGCTTTATTTCCTGCTAGCTAACGAAAAAGCTAGTAAGCTTGTGTCTGAAGCCAGCACTCTTATTAGAACACTTAGAAAGAGAGGTATAGTGCGAGAAAAATCGAGTTAGCTCGCGCGCCGTCTTGTGATAGCCGTGCAGCATAGTGTAATAGCTTGCCGTTCTATTTTTTTTTCAGCTAGTGGCGCCTCAACTCTGATTTCGCTGTCCTGGCTTGTGTAATAGCTTCGCGTGGCGCAGTGCAATGGTAATGGCTGGATTAAAACATAATCTGACGTCATGTAAACAGCACTAGCATCTTCTAAACTAGGACATCCAAGTCAGTACCCGTAGCATGGACGGCCTTATCACACGATAAGTGACAAAATAGAGCGTCCGTCACTGGATGACACCGTTCAATAGAACGAGACGGACGCTCTATCTTGTCACTTATCGCGTGATAAGGCCGGCCATGATACGGGTTCAGGACAGTATAGTACAGTATCAAGCTTGAAAAACTAGCCTCGTGTATCCCGGCCTAACGGCTTTATTGAGCGTATCAGAGAGCATCGAGTTAGATAAGTATGAATCCGGCTTTATTGAACGCTAGTCAACACGGCACCCCACCAATATCGCTGATGCAAGAAAGACGCGTCGCCCCAGCGTGGCTCTTGCTTCAAAGCAACAACGGGATATACCATCATATCAGACAGATCTAACACGTTTTATTACCGACATTAAAAATATCTAGGCTCTAGGTAGCATAGGTAAGCTAAAGCATACGAGACCATAAACGCTGGTTTACCTGAGCCTAAAGGTACGATTCGAGTTTCAATTCGATGTCTTATCTGTGCGGGGATCGCAAATGTATTTATAATCGTTAGATTATGTAGCCCAGTTATTTCAGTCAACACAGCACTGGGCTACCACTGAATGTACGAACACCTTACATTGCCAAAGTTACTTTGTTGTGTGTCTCTGTGTGCAATAAATTCAGCAACACATAAGTGATTATTAAAAGGTTAAAACAAACGTACATATAATAATTAAAATATGAATGCAAAAATTGTACTATTCAGTGGAGAAAAAATAACTTTAATATTCTATTAATTGATTGGTTATAATATAATGTATGTATAGATGGAGCCCAGGTTTTATAAAGACCCTTTAGGCCTTATGTCCGATCAAATATGAGTAGCTCAATACATTTATTGATATTTTTAATGGAGTTATGTCCAACGGATCGTTATAAAACCGTGCCTTAGATCACTGGCCGAGTAACTAGCAGTTTAACAAATATCAGTCAAAGTATTTGCTATTTGGGCCATTGTGAATTAACCGACTGAGGCCAATAGCTTATAATCGTCATTTGAATTATGTTTTAGTTTCCACTAAAGACTAGATTAATTCTTATCCTCTTAGAGTGAATGTCCACCAGAGTATGCGAAGCTGTGTTGCTGTCAAGCATGCGAGGTGTTAAACTTATGAAAACCTCTTCGCAAATCTCTGGTAAATATTTAACCTTATTCGGACATGTTTTGTCTTTTTCTTACAAACGCAAATATCTAAGTGACATATATAGAGTGAAATGAACAGGTTTTAACGAAAATTGAAATGCGGTGAAATAAAAGTTTCAATCTGGTTCACAATCGGCAAATATGTACGCTTTACTACACTGGGTCCCTTTTAGAAGTCAATTTATACAAAATATTATAGACCGTTTTAAGTGCTAGTAATATTTGATCACAAGAGATTTAAAAAAAACTGCACTTTTATTCTTCAGCAGCCATGTTGTAGTTAGAGTTTTATTTCAGAAAATAATGTTACTATTCCGCATGATCCTTTTATTTTGCCAAAAAGAATAAAGGATTTGGGTCATTGTAAAAGATTTAACTTTTTTAACTTTTGAGATCATACATTTTATAGAATTAAAGTTTCTCTGAATATAAGTATCTTTATCTTGAGAAGACAATTCTGTCCGTCAACCTGATATATGTAAGTATTTTCCGACGATCTGAAGTATAATACGTAACGCCTTATTACCAGTGAGAAATAGCTAGCTTCATATTTATTTAATAGTGACAGGTACGGATGTGCTTTAACCGAGTAGACACGTTACATGATTGAAAATAACTCAAAAATAAAAATCATACATTTCTTTCAACATTCAAACACATCTGTGAAAAATACAGTTAATGATTAACTCAAGAGTTTAGTTAATAAATTTAAGTAAGGCTAGCTTCACACAACACGGGTAAATAAAGGTATAACTACCTGAACCGTGTGTAATGTGTAGCTGCTTTACGCGTCTATCCTAAGTAGGTACTTTAGCGACATTTAATTACACATAACAATCTCTAACGCTTATTATTTAACCTTCAAGTGTCACAATATTTCAAAACTAAGCGAGTTTTTTATTCAGTTTTAAAAATCAATATTTTTTATGAAAGGCATTGTTTCACAGTTATTTTTCGTTCCGCTAAAGCGACTGGCACGAAATTAAACGCGATTAAAAAAGTTGTTATTTTTTTCACGCGTGTCAGTCGTTTTTACAGTTCGGAGGTTTGTTGTTTGAGGTTTTTTATGGGTCTAGGTTTCCGGCAGTCTCGTTTAAGCTTTGGGTTTTTTATTGCGTCTCTTCTTGGCGTCGGTTGTTTCTGGCGATGGCTGTTTAGCGGCAGTGTTTGGAGACCCCCCAGACTTGCTGTATAGATTGTTTAGAAACTCTTCCAGGTTAGGATCGTGACTGAAAATAAGCAATAACGACAAAGATTATTAAGTGTACAAATATGCTATTGCTATGCACTTGTGGGAGTAGGTTAGACTCGTCGTAACGTCGATCATTTCGGGTCATCAACGGGGTTGTACATTTTCAGCTTCACTCCTGCTATCCCTGCTACTAATATGATTGACCAGACTAAATCATGGCATTGTTTCATTGATCATATTCATTGATCTTTTATGTCTGTGTCATGTGCGCAGTCAACTTTGTAATTTATTATAGGGTTGTAATTTGACTTACCCAGTGGAAGGCCTCTGGTTGAGATCGGAAGCGGCAGCCGCCTTGTTTCCCAGCACAATGCGGTACTGCACCACGTGGCAGTCAGGCCTTAGCTGTTTTAAGTTCTTTTTCTACAAAAAAATATAATTATGAGTACATATTATATGAATCATATATCACTAGCGACTCACCCCGTGATCAGCTCTAATTATTGTGAAATCTAATTACCAAATGAGAATCCCCAATATGTATCCAAACCAGACGCGGCCGGGACATTGATTTAAAATACGTAGTGGAAACCATTAAACGTCTAGTCAGACATCATAATCTAGAGTCGCGCGACCGAAACATACAGCCGAATAGAAAAGTTTTTTTTACAGAAGGCGAACTTATGGCTACGAAGTATTCTGTACCAGTCAACCATAAGACAAAGCAGATACATTGTGGGTGGTGCCACCTTCTGTTTAGTTAAGAAGTGTAGTAATATAGTACCTGGCAACTGGCCCACTGCGTGATCTGGTAGACCGCGCCGTCCATGCACGCGTAGTACATCACCAGCAGACCCATCATGCTCGACTCCGCCCAGATGTCACCCTGAGTTGTAAACGATACTTGTAATATTCACACAGATTTTATTTTATTACGTACAAACGACAACACTGTTAACTGACCAACCTGTGTTTATATAGAACCTTATTACAATGCACTTAAGGTGCACCGATGGTCAGTTAGCTGTGTTGTCGATAGTACGATAAATTACGACAAAAGAATCACGATCAATGTGCCGATCGTTGCTAAGGTGTATCACCCTGGGTTACTCTAAAAAAAAACATACTTTTTATACTCGTCGACCTTAATGTTTGAATTAAGACTTCGTACACCAAACTTAAATCACATACTTTTTACTATGGAGCTCCCAACTCAACATTTCATACCTGTCGAGACAACTAAAATGAAATTGACCAATCACATGGCGCCTTTACTGAACTATAATGTATTTGACCAATAGGACGCCGTCATAAGAAAGTCAAAAGGAAATAGACATCAACGCACAAAAAAGAAAAAGCCGTTGGTTGCACTTCGTTTTCAATAGATATCAAATTTGTTTAATTAGTTCAGTTGACTCGTAGAAAAAGTATTGTATACAATAGTTATATAATTAGCTTTTTAAGTTTCATACCTTAATTAGGCCTTAAACGTGGTACTTGACTGAAAAAGCATACATTATATAACGATTGCATAAAATACTATTATAGATGATACATCACAATAAACCAATTTTTTTACAAAAGATAAATACTTTTCGGTCTAACTATTAAAACTATTTTTAATTTTAATTTTGATGATGCTGAGGAAGTCTTTTAAATGTCAAACTCTGTATAGTCGCATCCACACGGTAGTCATGCCAGCTTTGAGATAATAGATAATACTTAGTATTCGGTGACAATATGAGAAAACCAACGTCATCTTCCTATCTTGCTCTATATTATTGCTTACAGGACTTCCATGCCGTGAGGGATTTAATATCATTGACATAAGATCAAATTTCGCCTGGCTTGTGTGTAACGTTTACACTATACTTCATTTTGTTTATTTCTTGGGTCAGAATAACAACAGCAAAAGGTTGATTGATCCGAATAAGTCTCTCCAATTCTTGATCCACAATATAATAAGTCAATAAAAAGCGTTTGCCAATGCAAAACGGACCATACCTCTTTGGCAGAGTGTCGTATTTTGCACTGCACGCAGTAGCGCGCCGCGTAGCACGGCCGGTCCGTCAGCACGCGCTTGTGCCGCCGCCCGCAGTTCGTGCATCTGGGAGAAATATTAGAGATCAATATATAAAATAAAAAACCGGCCACGTGCGAGTCAGACTCGCGCACGCAGGGTTCCGTACCATTATCTGTAAAAAACGGCAAAAAAATCACTTTTGTTGTATGGGAGCCCCCTAAATATTTATTTTATTCTGTTTTTTTAGTATTTGATGTTATAGCGGCAACAGAAATACATCATCTGTGAAATTTTCAACTTTCTAACTATCACGGTACATGAAATACAGCATGGTGACAGACGGACAGACAGACAGACAGATGGGAGCGGGAGGACGGACAGCGGAGTCTTACTAATAGGGTCCCGTTTTACCCTTTGGGTACGGAATCCTAAGAGTCAACTGTTCATACATCCTTAGGGTTTGCGCAAGCGACAAGTGGGGCCAGCATGCCTAAAGATACAAGTCTTTTGTATTGTTGGCTCGCCCATGGATAACCTGCTTTAGATATAAGTCCTGACGAATCCTCAAAAGGGATGGAAGTAAATTATCCTGACTAAATTGGAAAGTATCAGAAAACGAATACATCCTCGATGTCTTATGTCGTAATTTATATAATATATATACATATGTCGTATTATTATATAGTTCTAGTTTCAAATAAATTGAGTTTGTCAAGAGAGTTGACATTTTTGGTGACAAACAAAACAGGCCTATACGCGATGAGGGACAGGAGATACGACATTCCATCTCGTTCCCACTTGTGGTATTGTCAATGCTTAGATTTTCGTCACTCATGTGTAAGTGTATGCGAGTCTCTCTATAATTATCCTATCTCTATGTAGGTACCTGATGGTGTTGTGCGCGAACTCCATCTTGTCGTGCAACTGCGCCAACAGCTGGCTGAGCTCGCTCCACGCCGCCTCGACGTGCCGGGACTCCAGCGCTCGTCTTTCGTACGCTTCTCGACGCTCCTAAAACATTTATTTATTGACAAATACATTTACGTGACATTACAGTAATAACCAATACGTCACGAAACTAAAAACAACAAATAACAGACGAAACGGCGTGGCCCCGTGGCATCGTCATCTCCGGTGTAGGATTCGGCAGATTGGCCCGGAACCGTCGAAACACGACACCCTTCGGCCAGAAGTCAGCACATGCGATGGTCTCCTGCAGCGGTCGCGGCACGCGCACCACAAACGAGCTGAAGTGCGCATAGTGCACATGACAACATTTTGTTTTATTACAGTATTCTCTCACCTATCGGTTTAATAGAACCGGACGCGACCAGACTCGCGATTTGGCTGCAAGTTACTTACTACTACCTCCCAGATGGGAAGCGACGACAAGCACAAATATGTAGCACATTGGCTCACTAATAGTCGCGTATAAGAGACCTAGATCGTATTTGTCAGAGAAAGCATTCGTCGTTCAACAGGTGTCATGGAAAGAATGCATGCATTGCGTGAAAACTGACAATTCACTGCCACAGATACAGCTCTGCTCGCAGATTAGCTTGAAGTGGCCAAGAATAGGGAAGAGCGTTGTTGTTTCTAAAACCTCTTTAAGACTGCGCCGAGCTTTTGACGCCGGCACCGATTTGGCATTTGCACCTGTGTGTGAGTCATCACGCACACTACCGCCGGCTCGCTCGATCGGTACGGTCGGTCACAAGCTAAAAGTTAGTAGCTCATCATTCTCTAATAATAAATCTCAACTCCGCGTATAAAACCGTGGATGGTATAAGGAATAAAATACAAAACGCAATTATTATTTTTATTGAAATTTGTCCGTTAACTGAGGAAAATAAAAAAATAAGCAAAGTAATAATAACGCAGTGTTACCGGTGGACTAGTGTTGGAATTGAATTAGCAATCAGCAGTGGCGTGCACAGAGTTTTTAGACAGGGTAGACAAATAAAATAGCCAATCTAGCCAAGTCCACGAAAAGCTAGCTCTTGTTTCTCCAAAAAACCAAAAATATCAATGAGTGAAAATATTGTCGATTTCGGCCATTGAGTCCGTTTCAAAAGATTCCTGTAATAAGATTAAAAAGTATGAATTTGCGAATCAAAGTGCTACATATAAATTTAAGTAGAGCATTTAAAATCGTAAGTTTCCATTTTTGGCATTTTGGCCATGAATTCGTCATGTCCGTCTGTCTGTCTATCCGTCCGTATGTCACAGTTTTTTTTTGTTAGTTGCAAATTCAAACTCGACTACAGATTGAAAAATCAACTAAAAATTTTAATCAACTAAACTTACTGTAAAGTCTTTAGTTGACACGGAATGTTCGTTCTGGACCTTTGCCTCACATGACGATTCCTAAAAACAGTGCAATACATAGTGATGTTGATAATGTTGATATTAGCTAGTTTCTTTAGTGTTCAATATATTGTAATCTCTTTATTATTTGAAAACTGCCGCTGCTAATTAATGCTGAGCTGGGTCCATTTCGTGACAAAAAGGAAATGTGCTTTTTTTATTATTATCTCTGTTGTGTTTGTCACGAATAAATGTTTTGATTGATTGATTGATTGATTGATTGAAAACAAAACCTTACCACAGATTCATTGCGTGCTACGGCACGCAATGAATCTGTGGTAAGGTTTTGTTATGAAACATTGGACGCTGCACTTTTTCCATTCTCATTTTTTGCTCCCAATACTCCAATCGGATTATTCGATGGTGTCTAAAAACATAATTAGTAATAAGTACATTAAAAATAAGAAATTTCTTATTATCTGCCAAATATCTGCTTATCTGCTTAATACAGGGTGTACCAAAAATTATAAGAAAAAACAGAAAAAAAAAATCTGACGCGATTTTTTTTTACCTTAGTATTGAGCGTTGGCTGACTGGGGCGACAAGCTCCATAAAAATGTAAAAAAAACGCGTCAAATTTTTTTATTTCTGTTTTTTTTTATCAGAACACGATACCTGTTAAGCCCTTGATCGGTTCATACCCCATTTTTGTTACACTTTGTATAATGCCAAAATTAGTATTTAAAAAAATATACTTACATTGGAAATTCCTAATTCATTTTGTCTCTTTGTTCGTGCAATAGAAGCAAGAAGCCGTTTGTTGAAATACTTAGGGCCATTTTTACGTGTATTATATATTTCCTTGCGTCTTCCCATTTTAAGGGGCACGCCAATGACCTTCGATCTGAATCCCTTAGTTTTCTAATGTCTTTTGTAGCTTATTATATTAAGAACAACGGCTTTAAGCAATATAGTATCCCATATTTACTGCAAAGTTCATTGTTTTCGAGATATTTGGCATCAAAGTTGAACAATTATAGGCCAAAAAACTGGTTTTCTGGCCATAACTTTTGTGTTAATTAGTTTAAATTGAAAACCGTTGAAAACGTTTTCAGAGACGTCATAGACGAACCCATTTGTAGATTTCGTATTATGTCACGTCAATAGTATAGTGTAGTAGTAATCTTTCACGAAATAAGTTTTTTTAGACAATGTTTAAAACCGATAGCCGTTTGACTTATAATTCTATCTGTAGTGCAAAAGTAAGAGATACAATTATAACTCGGCAAAAATCGATGAAAACCTCGGGTACTTAACCCCTTAACTAAAACAATAAATAGTTGGTGCACCATCAATAGGTTAAATGTTTCCTGAGTAAAAAAATATTATTGTAATTATCCCGTCGGTTACATTATCACTAAATGTTGGACACGTATGTTTTCTTTTGTCAAGGAAAAAAAAATGACATAAAAAGCACGTCAAAGTTCAGAGGTGCGGACTCGTGACATCAGTTGTGGTAAAAGGTGTGGCAGGGCGTGACGTCACGCGGAACTTTAACGGGCTATATCTTCATTACTTTTTTCTTAATTGAGAAAATAAGAAATACGTGTCTAATATTTTTTTTTATTTAATAACTGACTATACAGGAATAAGCTAACGAGCTTGAGTTTGAAATCGACTATCTTCCGGCTTCGTCATGAGACCCTCACCATCATGTTTAATGGTAAAGTACTCAAGATAACAAAGCAAACGAGCCCAAACTCGACTATCTTAGGCCCTTCCATCATAGAGTCCCACCAGCCATCTTCCGGCTTCGTCATGAGACCCTCGCCATCATGTTTAATGGTAAGTACTGAAGATAACAAAGCAAACGAGCCCAAACTCGACTATCTTAGCCCCTTTCATCAAAGAGTTCCACCAGCCATCTTCCGGCTCCGTCATGAGACCCTCCCCATCATGTTAAATGGTAAGTACTGACGATAACAAAGCAAACGAGCCCAAAGTCGACTATCTTAGCCCCTTCCATCATAGAGTTCCACCAGCCATCTCCGGCTTCGTCATGAGACCCTCACCATCATGTTTAATGGTAAGTACTGACGATAACAAAGCAAGCGAGCCTAAAGTCGACTATCTTAGCCCCTTCCACCATAGAGTTCCACCAGCCATCTTCCTGCTCCGTCATGAGACCCTCGGCATCATGTTTAATGGTAAGTACTGACGATAACAAAGCAAACGAGCCCAAACTCGACTATCTTAGCCCCTTCCATCATAGAGTTCCACCAGCCATCTTCCGGCTCCGTCATGAGACCCTCGCCATCATGTTTAATGGTAAGTACTGACGATAACAAAGCAAACGAGCCCAAAGTCGACTATCTTAGCCCCTTCCATCATAGAGTTCCACCTGCCATCTTCCGGCTCCGTCATGAGACCCTCGCCATCATGTTTAATGGTAAGTACTGACGATAAGCAAACGAGCCCAAACTCGACTATCTTAGCCCCTTCCACCATAGAGTTCCGCCAGCCATCTTCCGGCTCCGTCATGAGACCCTCGCCATCATGTTTAATGGTAAGTACTGACGATAACAAAGCAAACGAGCCCAAACTCGACTACCTTAGCCCCTTCCATCATAGAGTTCCACCAGCCATCTTCCGGCTCCGTCATGAGACCCTCGCCATCATGTTTAATGGTAAGTACTGACGATAACAAAGCAAACGAGCTCAAACTCGACTATCTTAGCCCCTTCCACCATAGAGTTCCACCAACCATCTTCCGGCTCCGTCATGAGACCCTCGCCATCAGTTCTCGTTGCTCCTGAGGGGGCAACCACGTAACGTTTCCAACGCGCGTCAGGTAGATCCAACTCTCAATTTTCCATATAAAAATTGACATTTAGATCTAAACTGACGCGCGTACAATGCGTTACGTGATCGACCTGCTTAGAAGCTTATAATATCAAAAATAATACTTACCCTGTTTTGCTGCGTATTACTGCTGTATTCATACACAATTGACATCGAAGTATTTTTAAGTGTCACAGCGCCGCATTGAGACGTGCTCTCTCTCTGAGCTCTCGGGGGTGACTGAATATGTCATGCGTTGCTCGCGTATTATATTTCATCATTTTGTTCCATAGTAGTTTTATAAGCGGATTTGAAGGGCGTTTTTAAAAAATCATAAGTAATTAACCAAAGCACTTTGAAATGTTAAGATTGCATTCTTTTGTAGTTAATACATTGGAGATTCGTTTGAGTAGGATTATGAAACTAAAGTATCATTTTTTTAATTCAATTTTACCTAAACGCCGACACACGTTCTTCTCATTTTTTGTGCAACTTTACGGAATTGTATTTATTAAACTGTAGATGATTTGAGAAAATTTATAGTATATTATTGTAAACTCACCCTTTGTGATTATAATTACATATAATTTATATTTTATTGTAAAGAATTGTGACCTCCACCGTCGGAACGGTGACTGCCATTTTTGCCGATTATGCTCAGCGCAGTCTTAACCCTTTAACCCTTTCACCGCCACAGTCGGCCATAGCCGACAACGCAAAATCGTGACTACGACGCCAGAGACGGCGCTGGCCGACAAACATTTTTTGATGAATACCTATTGAAAAACAGCCCATTTTTATGGTGGCGTTATTTCTTTACCCATTTTAATTTTACCCCCGTGGCGTCAGTGGCACAGCGTATTGCTTCGCCGTCGGGCGGCGAAAAGGTTAAATGCATAGTGTTGCCAAATGTCTACAAAGCATTAGACAGCTCACAGATTAAAAAAAAGGCTTACGTTCTTGAACGCACCTTTAAACCAAACATTATTTTTTTATACAACGACGGTGGCAAACAACCGTACGGCCCGCCTGATGGTAAGCGGACACCGCAGCCTATAGACGCATGCAACTCCAAAGGAGTAACATGGGCGTTGCCGACCCTTGATATGTTTGAGGATTCGCCGTGTCGACAGCTGAAGGAACAAATTCCCTCGCTCTCAACACAACGCATCCTCGGGAGCTCTACCAAAAATAAAAATTCATGCATTTAAGGGTTAAGAGCGGAGTGAATATGGATCTGATCGTCCGTACACGACACCAGTATAAGCTTGTAAACTTACTGGCTCGCCGATGAGGTCGAATGCGTGCTGCAGAATCTTGAAGGCCTCCTCGGCGCCGGGCTGCTGGTTCTTGTCCGGGTGCACGAGGAAGGCCTGCCGGCGGTAGTACCGCTTGATCTCCTCGTCGGTGCACGACACGCTCACGCCCAATATGCTGCAGACAATATTATATTCGTCATGAAGGGTATTGTAGTCGGCGCGGTTAGCCTAGTTGATAGCGGCTGCGAAACTAACGGTCCTGCCCCGGCTAGTGCTTTTCTGGGGTTCCGTACCCAAAGGGTAAAACGGGGCCCTATTACTAAGGCTCCGCCGTCCGTCTGTCTGTCCGTCTGTTGCCAGGCTGTTCTCATGAACCCTGATTGTTAAGACAGTTGAAATTTTCACAGATATAACAACACATACTAAAAAACAGAATAAAATAAATATGGGGGCTCCCATACAACAAACGTGATTGTTTTGCCGTTTTTATAGATAATGGTATAGAACCCTACGTGCGCGAGTCCGACTCGCGCTTGGGCGTTTTTTTATTCGTCATACTCATACTCATTTATTAATTACTTGTAATGCACAAATACATTAAACGTCAGAAAGTTAGTATTAGAATAAGCTTGTTATTTAGCCGTGCCTGGGGAAAATATTTCTGTAACAGGTCATTCAATACTTACTATTTAATGCCCCTATATTATGTGTTTTACTTGTTATATTTACAAACTTTTATTTGGGCTAGATTGTTCCAAGCAGTTGCATCCGGGAAATGCGGTTTCAGCAGCGCAGAAGCTATCATGCCATGGAGAACTGCCAGACAGCTGCAGGTACCATATTTAACTTTAACCGGTCTATCAAATGTGGTCGATCCAACCCGCCCTAAACTCGCACGGTTCAAATGTCAGTAGGCAAGTTGTCCTCCAAAATGTGCAGCCTATTTTCAGCAACTGGCCGGTTTCCCGTTGAGCTGATTATTGGCATACTTGCCACTAGGAGTGAACTGAATTAACCAGCGCTGTGTACAGTAGTAGAGCGTGATGGGCGTCTTTACCACAACGATAAGTGATAAAATGGCAACCATGCTACGCCCATAGGTGTGCCGCAGCAAATGCTGAGTTCACTCCTATTGTCGCACAGATATACTAGATTTAGTTTTTATTTTTCTGTTTAGTATGTTTTATGTTTTGTTCCTGTATCTGGTATGATGTATGGCAATAAACTACTATTCTATTCTATTCTACTTATCCGAGCCGAGATGTATATAGAAACATAAGGTGGACATATCAACTCCTAAACTACACAAAATAAACCCGTCGTGATTGGGGTTCATTGGAACCCTTTCAAACAGTGTGGGGCCAAAAGTAATTATAAACAAATAAACAATTACAAAATGTAATTTAAATTATTGCATTACAAATTACAAAATGTAATATGTAATCGCATTACAGATTACAAAATGTAATATGTAATCGCATTACAGATTACAAAATGTAATATGTAATCGCATTACAGATTAAAAAATGTAATTTGTAATGCAATTATTGCATTACCCATTACAAAATGTAATTTGTAATCGCGTTACAGATTACATTTTGTAATTTTATTTTGTAATGCATTACTTCGTGAAACTACAAATTACTTTGATTTAATAAAAATAAAATCATTATTAACCAATTGAAAGAAGCGAGCAAAGCGTCTTCGTTTTAGCTGGGGGAAAAAATGCTTTCGTACGTCCGTTTGTCTAGATTTCCGCACAGGTCGCATTTCTCAACATTGGTTGAGAAATGACGAGAATTGTCTTGTAAAATTTTGTAAGCGCTTCGTTAATTAAGTACATAAAATATTATTGTCGTCAGTTTTTCAAAAAATAATAATAATGTGGCGCAAATATGAGTTGAACGAAAAAACAGACATTGGGGGCCGGTTTTTGGACTTAATTTTTTTGTTCTTTTCCTATCGTTATAAATGCGTAAAAATAAGCATGTTTTATAATTTAAACTTTTTCTCTCCGATCGATATTTACCGAGATATTCGAGTTCAAAGGTTAAGGGGTTAGGTATAGGCATTTAAAGGGCAAAACCGACTCGGAGGTATTATTTAATAGGTGTTATTTTTTATTATCAAAGAGCGGAAAAAATGAGAAGTTTTTCTAGAAAATATGCTTATTTTGACGTGTTCTGTACGTAACAATTAATCAATCAAAATAGGTGTTATAATGACACCACTTTGGCAAAAAAATTACCAAGAGCTAAAGTTAGGAAACTTTGGAACGCTATACTTCGGCCATTTAAAAAATTTTGACAAAAGCTTTTAAAACACAATTGTGTAACAAATCGCTATTTAAACGCTTCGTTGCATAAAACTAAAGTCATGATGCTAACAAAAGCTATATACTTACTTGTAATCGTGTTTTCGCGATTGCATAGCAATATATAATTTAGTAAACCAAAAAACGCTTGACGAAACCGTTCCGCCACCGTCTGAACCAGTCATTTAAGTAAAAGGAGTTTAGATTAGGCTACGTCCTCAATAATATTCCTATTAAAAAACACTCGACTTAACTTGCTAATACCCACGTTTAACGTATTTTTTATCTCTAAAATGAGCATGTAAGTTCGGCTGTATCTTTAAAAAAATATCATATTTACCCTGTCCGGCCGTTTTCAACGAAATCCATATAGTTATAAAAAATTACCTAAATAGGTATACTTGGGTAAATATTACATCAAATTTCGTACACAATAAGCTGTACAGGAAGTCTACTAGTGCCAAGGCACTAGTAGACTTCGTAAAACTCTGACACAAATATTCTGCCAGCTGAACGAGTATAGCATTAATCGCTATAGACAGTCGATAGTTGTTAAGCTGGTAGTTCTAAAGCTATTGTTTTTTTATTATTTTTATTATTGAACAGTTCATCAAAACTACGTAACTAGATGTTACGTTTCTTTTATCAACATAATTAATCAATATGTTCTAATAATTAAGCATTTATTTTGAGTATTCAACTATGACGAATTTTCAATAAAACACTTGCACGAGTAGTCATATGACTCAATTGCTTTGTCCTGTACAAACTCCTCCTATCCTAATATTTCATGGGAGGGGGCATACCTCCCATGAAATATTTCGTAATTATCCAATAAATCAATTTACTTCACTTCACGTTCGCTATTCATAAGTGTGCACAGCTATAATGTCAAATAAAACAAGTTTAAATTAATAAATCGTCCTTCATGTTGCAATCTAATATCAAGACACCTATCAATTAATAGTATTTTATGCA
This sequence comes from Epinotia bilunana, assembly GCA_947049275.1. NCBI lineage: Eukaryota > Metazoa > Arthropoda > Insecta > Lepidoptera > Tortricidae > Epinotia > Epinotia bilunana. The sequence continues at coordinate 12,133,147 of OX346259.1, read as the reverse complement.
ATCGTTATATAATGTATGCTTTTTAAGTTGAGTACCGCGTACGGTACGAGACTCAAAAAGGTAATTATATAACTATTGTATACAATACTTTTTCTACGAGTCAACTGAACTAATTAAACAAACTTGGTATGTATTGAAAACGAAGTGCAACCAACGGCTATTTCTATTTTGTGCGTTGATGTCTATTTACCTTTTGACTTTCTCATGACCGCGTCCTATTGGTCAAATACATTATAGTTCAATAAAGGCGCCACGTGATTGGTCCATTTCATTTTAGTTGTCTCAACAGTTATGAAATGTTGAGTTGGGAGCTCCATACTAAAAAGAATGTGATTTAAGTTTGGTGTACGAAGTCTTAATTCAAACATTAAGGTCGACGACTATAAAAAGGTAGTTAGTTAATTAGAACTCGAACAGCACTGTTATGCTTATTGAACCCTTCCTTTTGTTTCGTAATTTAATGCGGAAGTTACACCACATCTTTTTACACCTTTATCAACGGTAAAATACAAATAAATTGCCATTTCCGCACCGATCCTAATTTGGTGATTAATTGATTGTGTGCATCATTTACTCGGTCAATCAACTTGTTTACGTAATGAATGATAAGATGCAAAATACTGTAAACAATTCATTGCTGTTACAAGCTTAACTGAGTTACCTTTGTATACGAGTATTGTGTATTGACATAGGCGGTAGACTTTTATAAGAACCACTGTCTACAAGCGGTTGATTCCTACTAATATTATAAATGCGAAAGTTTGGATGTTTGTTGTTTAGATGTTTGGAAGTATGTTACTCAATCGCGCTCAAACGGCTCAACCGATTTGGATGAAAATTTGCACAAAGATAGTTTATAGCCTGGATTAAAATATAGGATAGTTTATATCTCGGGCCCACGCAGACGATCTCGCGGGCGGAAGCTAGTATGACAATAAGGTTCAAAGCACGCGTTAGATTTCGACATTCATAGATACATGTAATATCTCTAAAGTGAAGAATAAAGAACTTTGACTTTGGATCAGGTTTTTTTTTATCTCAGGGCGCTCAAAGCGTGTTATTCGAGCGCTGTCAACGATTTTGACAATGAGCGCTCGTTTATGAGAAATTGACAATAGCACGAGCGATTTCAAAACCGTGTTACAGGGATAGGAGAGGCGCGCATCTCCATAGATTGAACGGTGTGAACATTCATACCAAATAATGAATTTGCAATAATCATAAGAATCACAACTCACTGCATCAAGACTTCACGACATTCAGGATGCCATGGTGCACAACAATAATTCTAGTTTATTTTAGGGCTGCATATGCTATAAGCCGTCTACAATAACACATGTTAAATATTATTTTATGTCACACCTGGCCATAAAACGAGTTTTACCGCACCCTACGCGTACGGTAAAACTCGCATTGTGGCCAGACGAAGACGTAAAATTGTGTACTCACCACGGGCGGTAATTCGTAAAGCCCCGGATCGCATATTTATGGCCCTCACCTTCGATTCGGGCCACAAACACCTGCGATCTGGGGCATTCACGAATTCACCTCCCTAGATACGTAATGTACTATTACGTCACACCTGGCCATAATGCGAGTTCGTATTGTGGCCAGATGAAGACGTAAAATTGTTTATCCCGAGTGTACTTAGCCATGTTTCATGAAAATCTGTTCAGCCGTTTTTGAGATATTGGACTTTGAAATGAAAATGTCGGGGGTTTTTCAACTTTTCTAAGTAGTAGTTATTCAGTTAAGTGAGACAGGATATGCGGAGAAGTGCGCGGTGTGACTTGGCATTGGCAGCAAGTTGTGCTGGCCCCGCTGAATCATGTAGGTGACTTATTACTAGATGATAACTAACATTAACTAAATTAAAATTAATAAATACATACATACATTCATACATTCACGCCTTTATTCCCAAAAGGGTTAGGCAGAGCACATGAAACGTATGTTCCAGCGCCACTTTTAGCATAAATGTGGGTATAAAAGATCGACGAAATGTGATATTGCACCTTCGGTTCGGGCCACAAACACCTGCGATTTGGGCCATTCACGAATTCACCGCCCTAGGTACGTAATGTACTAATAATGTATTATTCATGTTGTGGTAATGTCGAAATAGCAAATTAATTGAATTCTAGGGCCAAAATCAGGCCAAAAATTGCATTGACCACACTTTACAGGCCTGTAAACGTTAAATATGGCGCTGGCAGTTGTCATCCCGTAGAAACCTTTGAAACTTTCCATACAACTCCGCTTACGATAAACGGTTTGGTACAACCCATCGTTAACCCTTTCGGCGCGCATGATGCTCATGTGCTACATGACAATTATTGATGAAAACTCAGTATTTTGTTTAAAAACCGGACTGTTAGTGGTTTGATCGGGGTCATAGATGAACAATAATTAGGTTCGTATTTTTTTTTTAAAGTCGTATCTTCAGGATTGGAAACCTTTCACCTTTGACTGACGTTTTTAGTTGTATCAAATGATACTTTTTATTTTTTATTTTATAAACCGAGTGTACGTTGGAAAGTACGTTTTAAATAAATTATAAACACGGTGTTTCATTGCGCCGGAGCGTATGCTGTTTATTATCGTGCAAATTTAAAATGTAGCAAGTACGGTCTTTGTTGTACAATATTCGACATTATCTCAAACGAGTCAAGGTATATTTTTGTTCAGTAAGCAATACACAATCTGGCTGGAGGAGTCATGCAGTATATTTCGTAGATTCATTTAAATAAAATAAAGAAAACATTTTGTTGATTGGTTGCAATATAGCAAAATACGTGCTATGCGTCGTTTTTAAAGCAAATTTATAGTGTTTGCTAGCTTTTGAATTTTATAATGTTGGACACGTGTTATCTTTAGCTATCCGGCGACTACCTACCTGACGGCGGCCTTTCATGTGTGCATAGTTATTGTTATAATTTACATCATCTAGGAAAGAAAATACTGACTGAGTGCATAGATTATAATCTTATAATAAGGATTGTCGTCTGTGCTGGTAATGGATGGGTAATGAATGATTCTTTAAATAAATTATTTCGTAGCTTATACTTAAAAAGAGGCACCAGCCTATATATTGTTAAATAGTTTGTTGCTGAATAAATGATTTTTTATTTTTGTTTCTTTTTGTTTTTTTTGATACTTATTATAATAATATTATCTTTTCTATTGTACATATTTGGTAGTCAGCTGGTTGTTACAAATACCGCATGACGCCGTCCTTTCTTTCGTTTTTTGCGGCGTCGATTTGCATGCGGTACCATCGCGCGCAATGATACACAGGGTGCATCATGGCTTTTGGTGCGCGAAGAAATCTATGTGCGCGCAGGGGTATTGCAGAGCTCTATCAGGCGCTCGCGTGGAAGCATTGCAGTATGCCGCGTGGTTCTCGCACCGAAAGGGTTAATTTCACATAGGCCAACGACTCGAGCCAAATAGGTAAGCGGAATCTGAGACAAGTGCAATGTTAAGATTGCAAATGTGTTTTCCCAAACTATTGCAGCTTTCAGCGAAAGATCATTAACTTGTATTATACCTAAACTATTGTTAGATAGTCATATCTAAGTTAATTTATATACAAAAAACCGGACAAGTGCAAGTCGGACTTGCCCACCGAGGGTTCCGTACTTAACATTTGTTATTTCGCAGAATTTTCATGTATTTTTTTTTTCTGAAACTGTTATATTTTTAGGAAAGTACAGCTAAAAGGTCATTGCGTGCATTAGGTCAGGTTAGGTTTGTACTATAAAAATCCTTAAATGTTTTCAGTCTATAAAAAAAAATGAAATAAAAATCTTCGTTTAATCATTTGTCGGTGAAATAAGGTACAACCAGACAACAGACGAAGTACAACAGACGAAATCGCGCGACAAGTGTGTTCCTGTTCCACGTGTCCCGCAACATGGCAAGCTTTGGTAATATAGCTTAAGCACTAATAATAATAATAATTACTCTTTATTGCACTACGAAAAGAGAGAAACATCTAACAAAAAAATCGCCTTATAAATCATATTTCTTTTGACTAATTAATGTGTAGTAAACAAGACGAAACTTTGAAAATTTGCATCTGAGACAAGTTTGATTCTCAGATATATAGATAAAAAGTTACTAGCTGCCCACGCGGTTTGCCCGCGTATTGCAAAAAACGCGGGCAAACCCGCAGGATTGGTCTATAACCATCCAGAAAGTCCATTCTACCTACATGAAGGTGAAATATTTTTTGAAATCGTATAAGCGGTTCAGAAGATTACCCATTTACATTATACAAACTTATAAACTTACAAACTCACAGATTTTTCTTCTTTATAATATAATAGAGTTGGTGTAAAGATATTGTTTAGTGTTTTACCAGTAAAATTATGTTTCCACCAGCACGGCTATCAAAAGACGGCGCGCGAGCTCTCGTTTTTTCTCGCACTATGCGTCTCTCTCTTATTAGAACACTTAGAACAAGATGTATAGGAAAATCGAGAGTATGTCGCGGCCGTCCCATGATAGACGTGCTGACAACTAAACTACACAAAACATAGCCGATAAAAGACAGATGGATTTACGTTAAAGTTCTGATTGAATACTAGCCGTAATAATATCCCATACACCCATTGATTTAGTATAAGTAAGTAGACTAGATAATAAATCAGCTGAAAAAAATGCCCGTCGTTGCAACTCGTTAGCCTGGTTTCGACGGTGAGACTTGACTCAAAAATGACAAAAATGTTCTGTGAAAAAATGTGATATAGCAAATATAATATAACATTATTAAAATAATTTTATATGCTACTCCACTCCATTCATTCGCTATTTACTTTTGACGTGAGCAGTCAAGTCGTATTATGATAAAATCTCAGTAAGCTAAAGTTTTTAATCTGTTTGATTCTAATTTGCTAATATGACGCTTAAGGTTTAGAAAACTAAGTTTTCTTTTCTGTGAAACATATCTTAATGCAGGTTATAAGTAAACTCTATTAATTAGCCACTACTAAAATATAGCTAGATTTGTCATCTAGGAGCACATTTCTTGAAATTTTTGTTCGGCATTGTGAGTCTACTCTATTTACTTTATGTGACTGACGTCACATGCACATGCGTTGACATGCATGCACCGATATCGGAAAGTATTGTTTCCCCGCAGACAAAGCCGCTATCGAGATCTGGTTTAGCAATACGCATTACCAAACCGCGGGGCTCACCTGTACGGGTCTTTTCCTTTGCAAGCCAGCAATCGTTTCATTGCCTCTTCGCCGGTCGCCGGGAGTGGTATATTGGAGTTGAGTTTGCTCGAGTCGTTGCCATTGTCGACCTCGGCTTCTAGAAAAAAAATTGGTGCGTGTGAACAGCAGGTATGTAACCAAGTAACTTGAACGACAATGAAAGCATTGCTGTTTTGGTTAAATCGATGTGTATAATGTTATGATTTTATTGTTGCATAAATTACTGGTTTTAATATTAAAATAATTATGATACTATATCTTATTGGTATTTGTCATATTTAGGCTTACACGATTTTTGTACGTGACAGGCGCGTGATTTTGTGCTACGCGTTGAGCTATGTGAAAACGCGCACACTCCTTTCTTTCAGACCGCACCACGCGTGTCATAATTCGTATATTTGTGACTGTCTGAATTGTATGAACAGATTACATTTTTTTAATGGTTTTCTGCAATTGTGTTATGAGCAGCCTTTTTTAGCTTGTTCCAGTGAATCGTTATATATTTATTTAATCTCGTTATGGAGATTTATGTTGGCTCTACATACTTTCCTCCTAGCGATTTCCCGGTTGTGCCCCAAAGGAGCCCAGGGGCCACTTAGGCACCTAATCCTAAGATTTGGCGTAGGCACTAGTTTTACGACAGCGACTGCCATCTGACCTTCCAACCCAGAGGGAGAACTAGACCTTATTGGGGTCTACATACTTCAATATGTAACACATATTTTTCCATAGTAAATTGATCGCCTACTTGTGCACTAGGGCATAGATAAATAGGTGAGCGGTAGTTCTCCGTAACACAGATAAGTCTGACGAAATTTCGAAATCACTGTCTATTTAGTAGAGCTAGTACCAGAAATGTTGGGATGCACGTAATTTGGCCAGCGATAAGGAAACCGCTTGCGCATATGACGGGTTTACATGTCGGGCAAAATTCAGTCAACATCTGTCTTTCGTACGGTGCGGACGCGTTTTAGTGCTCTTCTTTGTTTGGTTTTTTCTTTTTACCTGGCTCGTTTATCAGACTGTTTCCCGTTTAACCTGCGACCTGTGTTTATCTGACTGTTTTCTGATTACTTCGTGACCCGGCTTGTTAGTAGTAGTAGAGGTAGTTGAGCCCAAAATGAATGCAAGGGTGGAAGTAGAGAGGTTCATAATTAATTTAGAAAATGATTTAAGTGAATCAGACAATGATTAAATATTGTTCCAACTCATGGTTTTTTTTAAATAAGATCCCACCAAAAACATTACATGTAAAGTGATTACCAAGACTCCCTAGCTCATATATAGCTTTCAGCGTTATAAAGATATCAGATCATAAGTAGCGCCAAGCTTCCTATCCTACACAGCGTAACTCTACCACTACCAGCCACGCTCTACAAATTCTACATCTTGGCTAAAAAGTATAGCTTTGTTGGGCACATTCCGGTCGCCGCATAGACTCTCACGCGTGTCTATACTTTTTAGCCAAGATATAGAATTTGTAAAGCATGGCTGGTAGAGTTAAGCCATGTCGAGTATAGGAATGTTTATCGCTTTAAATTTATAAAAATCTTACGCCGCATAGACTCTCACGCGTGCATACAGTATGAATTTATAATAAGATATTAATAAACGACGGGTCTATACTTTTTAGCCAAGATGTAGAATTTGTAGAGCGTGGCTGGTAGTGGTAGAGTTACGCTGTGTAGGATAGGAAGCTTGGCGCTACTTATGATCTGATATCTTTTCAACACTGAAAGCTATATATGAGCTAGGGAGTCTTGGCAATCACTTTACATGTAATGTTCTTGGTGGGATCCCATTCCTTTTTGTAAGGTAATTTCTAAAGATCAACATCAGTCAGTGAGTCAGTGACGAAATCGGCGTTTTTAGATATCAATAAAATCTTAAATATAAGAGCTATGTTACTGAAACTTCATATGTTTAATAAGTCCACTATTGACATCATATCCCGAGAGTTTTGTTTATCTGGTATAATCCAAACCCAAGTTACGAGGGTTTAAATAAACGACGAACCGCTTCGAGAAAAGGTAGGTAGTGCCCTTGCGTTGCGCTTCGCTTGGCTCGTCTTGGCGGGGCACTGCCGTGCCCCCAGATATCCTATCATGTTCACCCTTATTTATATTAACACTTTCGCACGACTAAAATGGAACAATACACCAGAAACCGACAGAACTGACTGAAGTGAGTTCTGTCGGTTTCTGGAACCTACGTTCATACTACTGTCCGCCTAGCGGGCTGAGCCGGCACTTGAGCAAACATTACGAGTGCCTACCAGGCGGGTTCTTGGTTACGATCGTGTTAATAAAAAACAGAAATATTCATTATTTTTTATATATTCATGACGAAGAAATGAATAATTATGAATATGTAATGGTTCTGATAAGGTAATCATTGAATCAATCAGCGGCGGCATGTAAGCCCAGTCCGCCAGTGAGGTGCGATTGTTCACGCCCACTGACCATTTCCTGTCCTTGTCATTTTGCATAGAAAAGTGCAATAGAGAGGCCGCTTTGCTAACTCTATTACGTAGACCGAGTATAGTTATTAAGCCGTTAACGCGGGTCTAATAAGCAAAAAGTACAATGTGCTATATACTTGAAATTATTTAAGATGTACATTCGTCACAAAATAATTAGTTCAAACATCAACGTTACGGCCTAAACAGCAAAGTTCTTTTGCAACGCACATTTGTTTTTTAATATATGGACGTCATTAAAAAAAAACGATACTTTTGTCACTGTGAAAATTTGTAGCGGACTGTATTGTTGTCATAATAAACTTATAACAGATTACACATCGTCGTAACATATTTTCGGGGTAAATAGCTAGGTCCCGAAAAAATATTTTAGTGGGTTATAGACTATACATATAACTTAAGGATCTCGAGTTGCGCAACCGAGTGCAAACGGATGCAGCACGCGAACATCTTTAATCTAAATAATAAATCTCGTGCAAGTTATGTTGCTAGTTTTAAGACCACTTTGGCCTAGTTGGTAGTGACCGTGCCTACGAAGCTGGTTTGGAATCCTAGTAAGGGCATTTATTCGTCTGATGAGCACAAATATTTGTTAGATCATTTAATGTGACCGACATTTTCATAAAACTGTCATTGGAATTGGAATTTTTAACCTTGGACGGTAGAGTTGCTTTTTGGATGGATTTTGCTTTGATGCAATATCTTTGATCAATAATTTCAACTATACCCATCATAATACAAACTTCGCTCTGTTTGGGAACGGGTTGATTTGTATAATATTGTCTCCAAATATTTAATTATTTATCTAAAACCCACTTTAGTTAGAGTAGCCATAATTTGTCGTAATATATTTCAGGATACAACTACCTTTCTTAAACCATTTCAGTTTCCTCCAAAAGCCGAATCTGGTGTGTCCGAACTTCCTGTCAATGTATACCAGGTACTTGTTGCCTCCGAGCCTGTACAGCCACTCCTTGCTGCTGCGCCACACGGCTTGGGAACTCACGTACGTTTGTGTGAACATCGAGGTGCAACTGCGGAGGGAATAATACATTGTTGTGAGACATTTTTTTTCATCATAATTTCAATCTATGGCTGCTAGAGGGGCGCCGAAGAAGTGCTTGCCTGCGGGCGCTCTCGGCATTAATTCCCCTCTGGTGAGGCCATAAACTCAACAATAGATGGACGAGTGAGCTTTTGGGCCAGCAGGTGAGGCTGAAGAAATGAGTCTTATCTATTGCACTTCGGTTCAGACATTACTTAGTGATTTTCATGACTGCTGCAAGAAAACCCATAAACTTTGTGAAATTATATAGCATATAAGTTGAAATTTATTTGTAAATGTGAATTAACTTTGTCTTGTTATGCGAGACTAAACAATAGTTTCTAGAAAAATGCTATTCATGAATCATTGATCAATATAAAATGGGTTGATTGTCACAAAAACACATTGTGGATTGAAACCTAATAAAACCATAGTTTAGTCGTTGGTGAGAGTGAATGGCATTGACTATAAATATTAATTTTTGTCACAATAGTGTGTGCAAGTCTCAAAATAGCCTGATGCAGTATCTATAATTTATAAAATTCATAACTATCCGTATGTAATTTATCACTCCAAATGTATTAAAAAATTCCAAATGTTGGTTTTTATTGTTTGCTCACGAACTCTAAAATCTAATCATTTTAAAATTCGTGAGTACTGATATTTTCCCTATAACTTTCTAAAAAGCATTGCTTAAGCATTGCAAGGAGTGAAGTAACATTAAGCCAGGTAATACATATTTAGTTACTTCACTGTCGGTTTTATATAGGTACCACAGTTCACTAATTAAAGCTATAAATTTTTTATATTTTATTAATCAGTGCTTCAGTGGGCCAGAAGTGGACATGTGTGGATCAATACTTGTAATGAATTGGTCTGATAAAGTCTTTGTAAGGGCTGTGGAATGGGACAGTAGAAATAGGCTCAAAATATTATGAACTTACAAACTAATTTACCATATGAGTATAAGACGAAAGCTACAGTAGCCTAGTGGTCAGGCATGCGGCATTACGCATCTCGTCCTATCCAGGGAGGCAGGATGGGTATGACGGACTAACCGAAGCTGGACTACCGTCTAAAACCACCAACGACATCCAGCTCCGCCTTGTAAAGGGGCGCGTCGCGCTCTTGGCGTTCAACTGCCTATTACTGGCATAGGTTTCCCTCTGGGTTGGAAGGTCAGATGGCACTTGCTTTTCTTAAATAATAATAAAATAATAAATTCTTAAATAAATCTTAGGATTAGGTGTCAAATGGACCCAGGGCTCCTTTAGGGTACAAACCGGAATAACGCTAGGAGGATGGGTACCAAAGTTGTGAAAAAAAATCGTGCAACATTATACATATAAAGGTTATACTTTACTTTAAAATACTCATTCTGTATGTTATATAAAATTAATGAATTCATACTTACAGATCAAAAGATAAATGGGCACTCATTCGGCATATATCCGACAACAAGTAGAAGAACCACACAATTGCCTTCCAAGTGGCCTCTCCCCAATGTTCTAGATAGTTCTGAGCCACACCTAAGTACCCTGGCTTATTTCTCTTAAACTTTGTCTGGGTGGTTTTCTTTTTATCCTGCGCTGGTTTTGAAATCTTATGATAAATTCGAGCTTCTTTCTTCTTCCGAGCCTTGGCACTGTCATTCTGGTTATCTTGGAAGACAAATTGGGACTGGTCCTCATCATCTTTAGAATCATCATCCACGGCTGTATTTTTGTCAAAATTTTTTGGCCTTTCACTAACTTTTTTGTCTTTCTTAGGCTTTTCTTGGTTTTCAATGAAAACAAATTGACTTTCATTACCCTGAGTGTAGCTAACATCTTCCTCATTAGTGACGTCATCAAGAGAGGACCACTTACGGGATATATTGCTACGTTTGTTCTTGGATTTTTTGCTGGGTTTTTGACGCTTTTCCATGTCTTCATTATTTATGTCCCCAGACTCGCTTCCGGAAGAAATGGTATTTGCATGCTGTCTCCTCTCTTTTTGCTTGTTTTCGTCAGCATGCTTCAGGTTTGACGCCTTGTCGGGTTTAGAGCTACTCTTGTTACTGGAAGTCTTGATCTCTATATTACCCTGCAGCTTAGCTTTAGTGACATCTGGTTGAATGTTATTTTTTGTGTTTTTAGCTAACACATCAGAATAAGTTGGACGCATTGGTTTCACTTCAGCCACAATGCGCTTTTTGTTACTTGTGTCAGCTAAAGGGCTGTTTTCATTTCTTTTTGGAGAATTCTCTGCTTTTATTTGATTTATTGGAGAATCCATTGGCTTTTTTGGAAGCACATTAGGTGGTACATCAGGATGGTTCAGTGGATAATTTTGTCCAAAGGGAGAATAAGTACCAGAGGAATTAGGCTCCCAGTTTCCTAAAACTTCTTTCAAGAAATTGGAGGTAGGCATGGTATTGGTTTGATTATTAAGGTTTTCTTGAATGTAATTATTTTGGGTGGTAGAGGTTGGTGTTTGCATCTGAATATTGTTATTGTTCATTGAGTATTCTTGGTTCGGAGTGAACATTGGAGGCTGCTGAGGAGCCTGCAGGGGCATGTCGCGCAGCCCCTGGTTATTGTTGAACAGCTCGTACTGTCCCGACATGGGGAAGTATAGTTGTTGAGTATTCTCGTCATAAAAGAACCTGACTACCTGACCGTTTGCCAGTTTGAGCATAGCGTTAGCATTGCCATAATTTTGTCTGTTAACGCGAGCAGCGTTAGGGATATTGTTAAGCGAAATGTTTTCATCCTGGCTGACCCCGGTATCGGCCGCCTGCACGTTGTAGGGATGCTTGTTCAAATAAACATCGTTCGCAAAATCGCCGTTAGCATACATACTGTTGTCGTTCATGGCGTGTGTGTTGGGCGAAAGCGGCACCTGGTTTCTCTCATTTAATACGCCAGGTGTACAGTTTTCGGATGTTTCCGAACGGTAATTCCAGGCGTTGTGCTGCATGTCATTGTATCGCGGATCATCCTTCGGCGACCTTGTCATTTTTGGTTATTTGTCACTGGGCACACGCGAAATAAAAACTTACGGACTTAATGTAAAATTGTAACGCTACACTAAAGGATTTAACATTTTTAATTGTTTCGTCGACTGAATTTGAAATTATTTAGATTTAACGTGGAGTATTTATTGACGATTTGACGCTATTATTTTTTTAATTTTTTGACACAATGGTTGGACTGTGTGTTCGGATTCTCAGCAGTCGAATGACGAATGACAGTTGGCAGACAAATGTTTTCTTTCTTTTATTGTATGTTCCATTTTAAAGCTAGGTACAATACCTTGGTAATATTCTAGTAAAATTCATAACTATATTTATTTAACAAAAGGTTTTGTTTCTTTTACTGCCGATTGCCTTCTCCTAGTTCTCCTTGTACTTGTTGAATAGCAATAAGTAGTATTTGAAGTGCTTTCTTAACGTCGTAGTTGCTATTATTATTTCAACCACAGCATAAATTTAATCACTATGATTTTCCATAGCAGTTCATTATAACACACCATAATAATAATGAATGAAACTATACAAACAAAATGTTTACCCTAATCTTCTTTTAGGTATATCTAACATTTCAGTACCTACTTACCATGTCATGTCAGTCATAAGTAATGTAAATTTCTCTCACGCAGCACTATTAACTAAGGCGTAAATTCAAGCATGATAAGGCTGATACTCTTGCCCATAACACTGGTCTTCGTTGTAGCTGATCATTATGAAGACCTGGCAGCTCAACAGACTGTTATGTTTGCAGAGAGGACAGGGGTAAGATTTATTATTTCTCACACTTAGAAGCCTAAGCGGGAGTCCACTGTCTTTGGGCTCCCCCAATCAGCCGAAAGACCATAGGCTTCCGCCTAGGTCCAGCAGTGGACATCTTTTGGCTGATATGATGGTGATGATGATGACACTGAGAAACGCGATCATGCTAGGCAAGAAGTCTATTCGTAATTTGTATGGTATTAAGCGGCTTCTAGACGGGCTATAGTTTTCCGGAAATGTGTAGCCGGCAACTATGGGCGTCTTGTTCTAGCATGGAAGTAAGAGCAGTAAGCCCATAGTTGCCGGCCACATATTTCCGAAAAACTATAGCCCGTCTAGAAGTCCCATTAGTAAATGGATAGAAAAGGTATTGATTGCACGATTTCGCTTGCGCGTAGCTTTTAGTCAAATACATACCTAAGTCAAGAGCGGGGGGGCTCTGGCCATTGGATGACGATAGTCATTTTATTAGGCGGGGAGGGTCCATTTCAAGGAATAACAGGATGATGATAGGGGGGGGGGGGGGGGGGTGTCAAAAATCGTCAAAAAACGATGACGTAATGTATGAACAGCCCCTTATCAGATTATATTTTTAAGTATGTCATTATAACAGTTACACAATACCTACACATATGTTTGGCATTCTTTAGGTATCTACTCTAAAGTAGGTACCTACCTAATTATAAAATCTAAGTATCAAATAAATACCTACCGTATTCTTGCAGGGCCCCATAGGCATTTTGACCACCGCAAATGGAGCTCCCGTGGAATACTTGGATGCCAACGTGTCACTGAACCGTCCAGTCATTTACAACGAGTTCTTGATGGAAACCATCACGCATCTCAACCGACAGAAAATACCGGAACGCACAGTGCACGCCAAGGGCGCGGGAGCCTTCGGATACTTTGAGGTACCTACCTACCAGCTACCACTACTCTCTAGATCGCCATGGAAGCTCGCTGTCGCGGAGAACACTCCAGATAATTTAATAGAAGCATAAGTACTTAAGTAGTAGGTAGTGGCGGCCCGTGAAAATTATCGATGGGCAACACGGAACAAGAAAGTTATGAAAGAGTTTAGAGTAGCTCTAGGTAATACAACTATATATTATACCTATCTTGACAAATAAAATGTGGGTATAATAATACCGTCTAGTCCCTACAGTCGATATTGTTAAACCTCGAAATCCCTCCCCTCGGAATAAGTTTTAATTTAACTTGCAGTGTTCGTTTGGGTTATAAAAGTACTAGCTTCCGCCCGCGACTTCGTCCGCGTGGACCCGGGATAAAAACTATCCTATATTTTAATCCAGGCTATAAACTATCTTCGTGCAAAATTTCATTCAAATCGGTTCAGCCATTTAAGCGTGATTGAGTAACAAACATCCAAACATCTAAACTTTCGCATTTATAATAAATAGTAGGATTTTGGAAGCTAAATCGGAATCACCCAAATGTAGTATACTTTGCTTTATCGTTTAAAACCTAAACTTCTTATGAATTACGAAAGTACATTTTCCTCGTAGAACCCTCGACCGTAGAAACCTCGTAGAACGGCCGCCATCTTGGGATGGCGGCCGTTCTACGAGGTTCTGGCTCGGGGACTTTTGGGAGACGAAAACAGGGCTTCCAACGAACATGCGTACCTTTCACCAAATTTCCCCGGGTTTTCGAGGTTGGACAATATCGACTGTACTAAATAGGAACTTACTTACCTACTCGTACTGAGCGGCCGTGCCGGCGTATATGCGCCTCATGCGTGCTGAAAGGGTTTTAAGTGAAGTCTGTCTTTTATTTTAATTTGAATATTTGTAGCTATTATGCTTAGTTAAGTAGACAAATAGCAAATGCAGAAGCCATATTGTTTTGTATAGCTAGTCAATCCGCTCACATGTCTGTGTAGGTACATACTTGTTGTTGGGGTTCCGTGACCAATAGGTACCTACCTGTGACAAATACAAAACTCTTATCGCTACAATACGTGTGTAGTAAAGTAGGCAAGTAGGCATTTGCTTACCAAAACCGCGATTAGAATGGTATTGGAGATGACATTTTTGCTATATAAATACGTCACAGTTTATAAATGTACTGACGGTAATTCCAATTGCACTCATCGCGGTTGAGTAATAATAGTCAAGGGACCAAAAAAGGGATCCCTGTCAAAGTATTTTTTGATATTGACATAAGCTTGAATTTCACCTGGCCTATAATTCCTATTATTGTTTAATGAAAAAGTATTTTCACTTTAACCATACAAAGTAAAACTTGTGTCAAAAGTTGTTTTATATGCATGTAACCGGTACGTAATACGTGTAGCTAAATCTTGTTAACTTCAATCAGATTGAATACTTTTCAGGTCACCCACGACATAACGAGCATCTGTAAAGCAAAATTCCTTAATCAAATCGGTAAAAAAACAGCGGTTGCAGTCCGATTTTCTCTCATCGTCCCCAACCTGGGCGGCATGGATACCTTAAGAGACGGACACGGCTTCGCGATCAAATTCTACACGGAGGACGGCAATTTCGATCTCGTGGGTCTGAGCGTCCCTGTGTTCCCCTATAAAGATCCTCTCTTCTTTCCATTATTTGCTAACGCTCAGAACAAGAATCCTTCAACTAATCTACGAGATTTTAACCAGATATGGGATTACATAACCCTGCGTCCAGAATCAATACACTTCTTCACATACACTTTCGGAGACGTTGGTGTACCAAACGGATACCGACACATGCCAGGGTTTGGCATCCATACATTCCATCTCGTCAACGACCACGGCGAATCCAACTTCGTTAGATTCCATCTTATATCTAACCAAGGAAATAGATTTTTAAATGCCAAAGAAGCTACAAAGATAGGCGGAATAGATCCAGATTACTTTATCAAAGATTTGTACAACGCTATCGCAAATGGCGACTATCCTAGCTGGCAAGTTGCGGTTCAGGTGTTGAGTTTAGAGGATGTTCAAAATGCGCCTTTCGACGTGTTTGACGTGACGAAACTCTTACCTCTAGACAAGTATCCCCTCCTACCTTTGGGTCGCCTGGTTCTTGACAGAAACCCCGTAAATAATTTTGCGGAGATTGAACAAATAGCTATGAATCCGGCTCACTTGGTGCCAGGAATACTCGGTGGGGCAGATAAACTTTTTGAAGTGCGTCGCTTGTCTTATCGAGATGCACAATATTACAGACTTGGTGCAAACTTTCAGTCCATACCCGTTAATTGTCCTTTAAGACAACCTCTCACTTACAACAATGACGGGGTGCCGCCACTCAAGATTACGGACCAACCGACTTACTATCCTAACTCGTATAATGGTCCAGTACCTTACTTGGATTCAAAAAGAGTTGAAGTGGCTGAAATCAAGCAGGATACTTCTTTGAACTTTGAGCAAGTTTCGCACCACTACCTCGAGATAACTGAAGAAGAAAGGAAACGTTTGGTCAGTAATATTGTATCTAGCCTTAGGCGCGCGAAAACTAGACTTCAGGATCGAGCTGTCAAATGGTTTAAGATAATAAATACAGATTTCGGAAATAGGGTGCAGCGAGGTCTTTCAGCGAATGAGAACAAATATACCTAAATGAACAGCATGTTATTGTTACGAGCGTGGGAGGATAGGGTCACAACACCTACGACAGTAGATTTATTCTGCGATTTACACAGGGCAAAGTCCACTGAGTCCACACGTAGGTACACAGCGGACTTTTCTATCGTAGGTGACGCTACACGTGTCACCTATACGTTCGAATACTTCGAATATAGTTCACTTTCACGAGCGCATTTTTTTGTTATTATCAATTGATAATTATCCATCTGTTTTATCACGATAATTATCGTGATAATTATCCTTTCGAGCCTTGCTTGACGCCGTGTCAGTATAACAACAAAGTTATTGACCCCGCCGTCGTAACATTATGTAGGTATGTAACTCAGTATAGTTATAATAATTTGAAATTAATTCATAAATTTTTAACTTATTAGACTGGACTAGAGGCATCCTGAATCCGTGCTCTTCCCTCATCTATCACGGAAACCAGCCCCCCCCCATTCTGTAACTTGTTTTAAGCTCACCTCGACGCTCACCCACAAATATATCTTGACACAGCGATGCGTTGTAACCAAGCTTAGGTAGAGGTCTAGTTTCGTGATGGGTGACCGGCGGGGTGAGCCAGTGAATAACAGCCGGGCTGGTTGGCGGGAGCGGTGGGGCCGGGATTTTAATTATCTCTAGTCCGAGACTTTTTTTGAGGGTTTCCAGTGTTAAGTGAAATCGGCGAGATGTATAATATAGCACTAAATAACTGAAAGGGACACTTGATTAATTGCATTAAAAAAAAACCTTTTTTATTATTAACACCCTGAAGCAATTTTTTTTTCTCAACTTTATTTAAGTAACAAAGTTAAATGTAGCCTATGGAGGCTTGCTAGTCCATCAGGGAGTCACCAGCCCGTTGCCGACCCGTTATTGATTCATTGTTATGGATTCGTTGATTGTTTTTTTTTGCCTGAGAGAGTATTCTGGGCTAAGTAAGTACTTAACGATTACACCCATTATAGGATAGTAGCATAGTTACATAAATATATGCCTTGTGGTCGGCAGCACTAGGATTTGATTGTTATTATAATTCATACGCGGTCGGGTCGGGTTGCGGTCACGCGACACCCGCGGGGAGGCCGCCCGGCCCGGCCCGGTGCGGTGTGACTCGGGCACAACGAATACACACTGGCAGTTGTCTGTCCCTTCCCCCTTTAAAAAAGATTGTTTAATTTTTCCTCTAAAATTGACAGCTTTAGAGAAATTCGTTTCTATGGCAAATTGTGGCAAACAGTGTTTATGGCAAATGAAATTATGTAAATTGCAAGAATCCTCTTTCGTAAGGTCGCACTATGCCTTCCCGTCATCATCGTCACTTTTGATTTAGTTCTAGGTCATTGTAGTTTGAAATCAAAAGTGAATAAATACTCTTAGTTCGAATTAACCCCGTGTTGCTTTGACATACTCGTAAAGTGCCCATGCCGTACACTAGGTAGTGCAACGTCGAGTACCCTTAGGACGTACTCTATAATCCCTACATAAACCAGGCCTACATATATTTTCGCTTGTCATAGATGTGTACCGCTAAGGAGTGACTTAAAATGTTTGAATACTGCGCGGCTTTTATGCCATTCATTTATTTAATATTTATAGCACAAAACTTATCTTACATTACATATATATCGGATATCGTACAAAACTCCCTAGTAGCGGCGCTACCACGAACTTCGATTGTCGAAGTTCGGGTATTTCCATCTCAATCGCACTTACGATACTTGAGTGACAGGGATGCATGTATACGAACTTCGAGTTTCGATTTTCGTGGTACCGCCGCAGTCAACCTCTGGCCAAAGCACACAATTGTGTTAATTTATTAATTCCGATAGGTACTCCGCTAATGTAGATACCATTTCTAAGGCAGCCGAAAACTTCTTACCTATTAGGTACCTACACAATGAGTAAGAATATTATAAAACTATGATTTTATAAGAAGCTTCATGATCATGACCGAGTTTAAATGCTTTTAAGTAGCATTTGTCTCAAAAAGTTTTTTATATTCCGTAATTTAGGTTTTCCCTATAGCGCGATTCAGTTTTCCGGCATACGAAAGATTAATTTACTATTGTTCTCATCATCAACCGCCAAGAAACAAAATACCAAGTAAGTAACATTGGGGCCTACGTCAAAACACGGCACCAAACAATAGAAGTAATAAGAGAGGAATGTTTCTAGGCTTGTTTTCAATTTCACGCTTCAAATGGAATTGGCACTTTCCCACCAGTAACTGAGAAGGTTTATTCAGGTTACATTTTGTTCTTTTCGACCGATACCACAACGTCAGCACTTTTAAATAGTATTATTAGTATTAATAGTATTATAAGTAGGTCTCTGTTATTAAAATATTTACAATAAAACACATTGGGCTACCAACACATCCTGAAAATTATATCGTGTTTAATAGATGATCTAATAGTGTCTAACGATTAGCTACGGCCAAATTAGAGAGGTGGCACAGCTTATGTCATTACTTCAAGTAGTCCAACAAGAGACGTACAAAGGTA
Source organism: Epinotia bilunana (assembly GCA_947049275.1). Classification (NCBI taxonomy): domain Eukaryota; kingdom Metazoa; phylum Arthropoda; class Insecta; order Lepidoptera; family Tortricidae; genus Epinotia; species Epinotia bilunana. The sequence continues at coordinate 12,114,524 of OX346259.1, read as the reverse complement.
TTGTAAGGAAGAGAAGCCTGCAGCCATAATAACACCATTACTTTACCCTATATGTAGATTAGATACCAATGTGGGCAATGTGGCGTTGTGTTCCTAGTGCCGAATAAGCTCGCCAGAGCTTTCGATACGCTATAGGTAAAGGCTAATGATAATGCGCTTGTGATTCTTCTGGAGCCGCAAGTGGCCATAGGCTACAGTGTATGCTTACTATCAGGCAGGCGGTAAGTGACGGCTTTGGTATTAAAAACCGGCCAAGTGCGTGTCGGACCACGCAGAATGAAGGGTTCTGTACCTTCTACTAGCTAACCCACATTAGGAATCACTATCCTATACCGTAAGTTAAAAAGTCTTATATCTTTCAGCAATAACTCAAAAACCTTTAAAACGATCTTGGTCAAAATAATTTTCTTTGAAATTATTTATAAAGCACTATGTTCACGTTTTTTTTCATGCTTTTTTATTACACGGTTCGAAAGTTAGAGGGGGGGACACAATTTTGGTGACTTTCGGAGCGATTATCTGTGAATATGTTTACTTAATCAAAATATATTCTGACAGACCTCATATTTATTTTTGAAGACTTTTTAGACAAGTATTTTTTTTAACTGCTAGTCACATGCAATGGAGGCACCCCCAATTTTTTTTTACTTTTAGATTATGAAACTATGTAACAGCCTACAAAATACACCTAAGTATAATCCAAATTTCATTAAAATACACCTTATGGTTTTTGAGTAAAATGCCTGTAACGTACGGACAGCTGGACACTGGACAGACGGACATAACGAAACTATAAGGGTTCCGTTTTTGCCATTTTAATGATTTTTTTGACTACGGAACCCTAAAAAATACATTTTCTAGATCGAGCATGTAACTATAAAGTCTTAATCATTTTTAGATAACTCATTCGTCAATTAAAAAAAAGCTTCTATAAAAAATTTCATTTTTGGTACTTATTGCCGACTGTACTTTTTTGTATACCATCATCAACTACTCATTGAGACGATTCTAACGAGCCCAAACTCAACGGGGTTACGTCGGGTAAGTACTGAATTCCTATGGCCACCTTCTGTCTCCATCATCAGATCAGCTCGATGGTACCATAATATTGAATTGTCATCCAAACTATACTTATATCCAAAATTTTAGCTCAATCGGTCACCGGGAAGCGGGTCAAATTTAACTTGCAAGATTCGATTACAGACAGACAGACAGACAACGGGACAGGTGAAAGTAAATAAAAGCTTGTAAAAATGCAAGTAAGCAGAGTTGCGTACCTAAGTATTTCTCGCCCATGTGATTTCCTTGTCATCTCTCTCTGCGTCTTCCACGGAGGGCACGCTCTGCTAATTGGGTTTCTGAACTAGACCGGATACGACCAAAAAAGAATAAGGTTTTTTCAAAGATTAGTCCATACTATTTCGTCCTTTCACCTCAGATTAAGTATGTTCTTATCCCTGTTTCGACGAATACGGCCTTAAGGAGTGACCTGTTCCGCCATTTTGTAACTTGTTTTAAGCTCACTTTACCGTTCACCCACAAAAATATCTTGAGGCCGCAATTCGTAGTAACTAAGCGTAGGTAGATGTCTAGTTTCATTAGGCGTGACGGGTGAGGTGAGGCGCATTAGCGCGTTCCGAATAACAGCACTGCACGATATAGAGTGTCAACATAGAAGAGCAATATTATGTAATGGTATGCTTGTTGTTGAAGGTCCTAATAAATAAATGAACATCGTTTAAATTTTAGTGTCCATTTTCAACAACACATCCAGCCGGCAAAGACATCGATTTCTAGTCCTAGTACGGCATCGCTGGCAATCATAGAAATGTGTTGCCATTAAGCTAGTTGCTTCTCATCAGCTCAGTTCAGCGGACCGGCATCAGTTACAATTGTCGTCGATTTACTCTTGCATTTCCCTGTAAACATGTTAAGGGTCTTCGCACATTATAACAACTCAACGGCGACTCGATTCTATGGCAAATATTGAAATTTAAGCCCTATGTCATATTATTTAGGTTTGATTTCAAAAAATGATATTCAAGTAGTGTACGACGTGTGGTCTACGCGTCGTACACGTGTCGTGCCTTAACAACAATGGAAAATTATGCTGTAGGAAATACGACATAAGGCTTAAATTTCAATATTTTGCTTAGAATCGAGTGGCTGTTGAGTTGTTATAGTGTGCTAAGACCTTAAAGGTCACAGCTCACTAGACCCACCCGGCACGCGCACCGCACCGCCTCGCCATACTACGTTACGTTCGCGACTCCACACTACGTTACGTTAGCGACTAGCGCATTAGTATGGCGATGGCGGTGCGGTGCGGTGCGTGTGCCGGGTGGGTCTAGTGAGCTGTGACCCTAATGCGTCGATGGTGCACGATACAGTAAAACTTTGTTTACCATTATCTAGTGAATTTGTTGCCTTTTTAGTTAGTTGATAGTTGCTACGAGCGAAGCTTTAGTTGTCAAACGATGATGGAAAGAGGTAATAAAAGAATCAATTGTTATGCCAAAGTAACTAGATGGGTACCTACCACTTACCAGAAGCTGCCGCCTGGGTGCTCTCACCCGCCACAAGGTGGACTGATGACCTGGTAAATCTGGTAAGTCAGAAGTCTCGCTCCGTGATATCTGAACACACGCCATGACACAAAATCGTCATCGGATATTACAGCTTTACTTATATTGAGAGGCCCCCCAACAAGACACCCCACTAGTCCCATTACATTAAGCTATTCATAAAGAACCATTGTATCTCATAATGTATGATGTCTGTACAGTGTACCTAATAAATAAATAAAATAAAATAAAAAATTACATCCTAATAACCCTGCTGCTGCCTAGTCGGGGATTGCCTATCTGTCCTATTATTTTATTTGTTTATTTTTCATTTTTAAACGGCTTAACGGATTAAGATGATCTTTGGCAATTTTGGCATACATTAATGGCCGTATTCATAAACGTTCTACAAGCCTATTTTAACTAAAATAGCGTTAAAATTCGTTTCTCTATCTGTCACTTTGACATTTGTGCTCGTCAGAAAAGGACAAAGCAGGTTTTATTTAGCAGAGGCATTTTAAGTTTTATGGATAAGGGAGGTGTATAGCCTGGATTAACATATAGGATACTTTTTATCTCAGGAATCGTCCCCTCAGGGGGCGAAGGTTTGTAATTTTGTATGGAGCTACGCCGATACAAACGAGTTCAACGCGGATGAAGTCGCGGGCAGAAGCTAAGTACTTCTATAATAATAATATTATAAAGTGAAGATCTGTGAATTGTAGCTTTGTATGTTTGTATGTAATGGGTAATCTCCGGAAGCACTTATCCGATATCAAAAAAATATCTGTATATAGAATGGCTACAAGCTACGGTAGCCTAGCGGTTCAGGCATGCGGCTGTCAAACAGCAGTTGTAGGTTCGAATCCCGGCTCGTACCAATGAGTTTTTCGGAACTTATGTATGGAATATCATTTGATATTTACCGTTAGCTTTTCGGTTAAGGAAAAACATCGTGAGGAAACCTGCATACATCCAAGAAGAAATTCCAAAGGTGTATGTGAAGTCCCCAACCCGCACTGGGCCAGCGTGGGGACTGCTGCCCGTTCCCTCTCATCCATGAGAGGAAGCCTGTGCCCAGTAGTGGGACGTTATATAGGCTGATTTATTATTATTATTATATAGAATGGGCTTTCTGGATGGTCATAGGCTATTGTTTAACCCGCGGGTGTGCCTGCGTTCTCCGTAATACGCGGGCAAAGCCGCGCGGACAGCTACTTCAATATATTCGCAGCTATTCAATTTAGTCTTTGGTGTTTATTACCTTACCCTTCTATTTGATGTCTTAGGAACTTCAGGTAATGGTAGTAATTCGCTCCTGTCACGATCGTAAATAAGGGAATGTCACTGAATTGAATTCGAATAAAAGCAGTTAATCGACACATTACTCGACCGTGTAGAGCCAACTCGGTTCTATTCCTACGTCAATCAGAGCGTCGTACACCCGATATTCGATACTGTTCATCCGATCCCACTTTCACGTCGATACGTCGAGACTCCGCAGCGATGAGAAAATTGTTGCTGGACGATTGAAATTGGAGACCGAGTGTTTATTGAGTTCCCGTATGAATACGGCTTTCGACGAAGTCAAATCAGCAACTTTTTATGAATCGTCAAAAGCGTTCTTGCCTCTAGGAAATACAGTAATTACGTCATAATAGAGATATTGCTTGATAGTCAAATCTACACCTTTCTCACGTCAAAATACGAAGGTGGTATGAAGTCAGTAAGGAATGAACAAGTGATGTCACAATTTTCTATATGATCAAACAGCGTCCATTGTTTTGAGGTTTATCTATTTAAAAATAACAAAAATAAGTTTTCTTGAAATGAAGTTTATTGCTAATGTATGAATAGTTTATTTTTACTATTGGACAATACCAAGTTTATGGACTATGAACACACCGTACCGTCTCGAACCAATTTATGTCAATGTCAAAGTTGTCCAGGGGTACGTATGTACCTGGGGCAAAAGTTGCAGTTAGGTAGAGACAACTTTGAGGGTGAAATCACCAGAAGACTGCAGCTTGGTTGGGCGGCATTTGGGAACTTGCATCACGTCTTCGAGTCATCTTTGCCACAATGGACTAAAGACCAAGGTGTTCAATCAACGCGTCCTACCAGTTATGATGTATGGAGCGGAGAGGTGGACCTGATGGTGAAGCTAGCCCACCGACTACATGACACTCAGAGAGCTATGGAAAGGTCTCTGAGTGGGATCTCGTTGAGGGACGAACTCTGGAACGAAAATATCCGACAGAAGACCAAGTGACTGACATAGTTCAGAAGTGAAGTAAACTGAATGGCAGTGGGCTGGTCACATCTGTAGTAGAACAGATGGTCGGTAGCGCAAGTAGGTCCTCGAAAGGAGGCTACGGCTTGGCAAACGTAGTGACTGATGAATTGAGGAGCTGGTAGTGACTGGATGGCGAAAACAGGAGAGCGGGTCTTGTGGCGTACCTTGGGGGAGGTCTACGTCCAGCAGTGGACTGATAGGCTGATGTGTGTTGTCTAATACCGTATTCAGAATAGACAAAAACAGCAGTTAACACATTCCAAGTCAATTCAGTGGTATATCTACTACATACTGGGTTCGTGTCCAGTCAGTCAGTGGTGCACATGGGGACATGGGTTAGGTACCATCAGTCTGTTATTTTTTGGTTATACAATTTAGTCAACCCAATGTGGAGTGTTTATGTATAGCCCCGCTATTCTGTAACTTGTTTTAACCTCACATCACTCGTCACCCACAAATACATATTATTATACATCTTGAGGCCGTGAACTAAAAGTAATCAGAGTTCTAGTTTCATGAGGCATGAGGGGTGAGGTGAAGCGCATTAGCGCGTTCCGAATACCAGCCCAGCACGGTTAGCAGTAGGTAGAAGACGGCGCGATGTGTTGATAGTCCGTCTCTTTCTAATGAGAATAGTTGGGTAGAGACGGACAGTCTATCTCGCCGCAACACAGCTCGCGCGCTATCTTGTGATGACCGGGCTGACAGCACGTGAATCACGGCGCCGCACGTCGCACGCGTCGCCAGCTTCCTAACAATGCCTTACATTATATAATTAAAATAATGACCGAATTAATGAGAATGTATTTTTTACAAACTTAATTTTACAACTCGCCCTGAGAATGAGTTCAATTTGAAAAGCGTTTATATAATCAACATAATTGTGTAAGGAGCAAGGAAGTGAGATACCGCCACACCGCGGCACGTTTCCACTCATCGGAAGCTGCGACAGCTCCGAATTAATGACTACTTTGTGGGCGTACATTATAGGGGGACGTTCTCGATTAATTTCCAATCGCAGTGGCATCAGTGTACTGTATCTACCAGAGGCGTGGCGTGAAACGAGTTTTTAGGCAACTCGTACCTTATTTGGCTTACTTTTTGGTCAAGATGAGATACTCAACACTTAAACTAGGCAATCCGGTGATAACCGGGGTATAGACCAAAATATTTTTGTTTATGTGATAGATATATTATTCTTCAACATTGGCTCGTATCGTAAGTTTGTGACCCAAAGGAACATGTAACGCAAACAAATGAATTTTAAACATGGGGGCCACTTTTGGGGGGGGAAATTAGAAAATTAAAAAAAAAAGTTTTGCATATACTATCGTGTTACATATCAAATGAAAGAGCTCATTGTGTGCATCAAAAATATATTTTTTGTAATCATTAAATAATTAGTTTAGAAATTATTTAAGAAAATAGCCAAAAAATTACCATTCCACCCCCTTCATCTCCGAAACTACTGAGTCTAAAATTTTGAAAAAAATACACAAAATAGTTCTTTACCTACAGATGACAGGACAACCTATAAGAAAGGTGCAGTCAAGCGTGAGTCGGACTTAATACGGTATTTGTCAAAAATCTAATCAGCTTATTTTTATGAAACGTTAAAAACGCTCCGTTAGTAAAAAAAATGTTTAAAATCTTGTGATGTACGGAACCCTTGCAAAGCGAGTCCGACTCGCACTTGGCCTGTTTATTTATTTATTTGAAAGTACCTATATGCTTCCAGGTTGGTCCCATTGTTATAAAATCTCCAGATGGTTGATGCAAACCATGAGAAATTGAGGGAACTCCCCAAATATATTAGGCACGCGAGTAATAATTTCAGTATTTTCTAGTAGTTATGTCGTGTATTTTCACCCGGAAATCACAAATTTAGTGAAATCGAACTGAGATAAAGACCACAGACTTATGATTATGAAACTCCTCCATCATGTAATTAACTATAAAAGTACGTCACAGATCAACAAATGCTTCCGTTGAAATAGCAATGAAGTGCAAATAGTGATTCTGAGATCCTTGAGGAATCGACGGAACTCCTCAAATATTATCGACCCACATACAGCGATTTGATTTTTTCTGTAATAATCAACACATTTGCTATAGGAAAGCAGTTCACGTGGTAAAATGAAAAGGACATGTGGAAATGTTCATGTGGCTAGGCGGAGTACTGCATTGAAGTCTGAACTGAAATGTATAAACACATAACATGTTTATATTACACAGGATTTGAACCCAGGGGCACTGTCTTCGTAGGCAGGGGTACTAATCAACTGAGCAAAGTGGTCGTTAAAATATATAATAATCGAACAGCAGGATTAAAAATATCCCGAACAACTCACTCCTAAGTCACGTAACGCGATTAACTAACTCGGTAGGAAGTGCACTCAGCGGGCAGATTCGCGAGTGCGAATGCCAGCCGAGTGGAATAACTCGTAATGACGCTAATGCTAAATGGTTACTGACGTAGAAACGATTAGGTCAGATGCTGATTAGTTCGATTGCGATCGAGAAAGAATAGGGCTGCTGTGTTGAGCTCTCACTTAGCGACCTGAGCATATCGTGACTCAAAAATCGTTATAACTTCGTGGAATCGGGGTTTCTTACTACGCTGTTTGCCTGTAAGATATGAAGCGTTGTAAACATTTGTGAATACTATCCCTGGGAAGCTATGCTTTTCACAACCTACCTCAACTCTGCGTGGTGATTCACTCGTAGCGTCGTAGCATATCTAGACCCCAAGATCCACTAATACCCGTATTCCTTGTCAGGTTTATACTGGTTCACATCAAGCGAGTTGTGATCGGTAAGGGTCGTGAATACCATCGCTGGTTATGCCAGTCTTACCGAAAACGAACTTCTGGCGAGTATCATTCTGGACTCTGATTGCGATTGATTGATTGATTGATTCTTGTTATGGAACCCAGGGACGATTTAATAGGTACGGTTCTGTGGTGAGACAGGTCAAGACAGTTTGTGAATCGCATACTTGACGATTGCATAAGCGATTTAAGGTAATCTTGGCTTGAGCGAGATCACTGTAGGTAATTTCTACGTGCGCAAGCAATCCTGGACTACGACTTCAACAAAATCGTCACTCTACAGTCTTTCTAATCTCATTTTACCGAACTTTATAGCGATTGCGAGTAACCACAATTCGACTAGGACATGTCACAGTTGAAACCCTTATAATTTAATACATGACTTCAACTGAAAAAAATGCAAGCATAACTTTATCATTGTAAGTGCTTATTGGCGGATTTTATTTCTGTTTGCAATGCTTCTTTGCAGTATTACAATATTATGTTAATTTTGACACTATAAGTGTTTCTTCCATTTCGTAACTCTGTAATAGCCGATTTATCACAAAATAATCGTCTTTACTTTAAGAATATCACAACTAATTTAAATTTGAAAACTTCCTCCTCCTTCATATAGGTACCTAATATAAAAAACTCCGACTTCTGTAACTTTTTTAATCACCGCCACATCTCCGCAATCTTGTATAAGTAATTAAAAAGCAGCTCGTAAACTGATAAAAAAAAGGAACTACAACAATCTTAACCCCGCATAATATTAATAACTAACCACTTAGAAAACCTATTATATAAATATTGTAATATGCCAATTGTTTCTGATTAGCAATTAACAAATCAATTGTCGACTTTATTCCGTTGCAATAAGGAAGATGGAAGTTAAATTAGCTTAGAGGAAGTTTAACACGGTTAAGAAGCGGGTTCTAGCGTTATCGGGAGATCTGTATTGTTTCACTCACGTACGAGTAATACTGTTAAGAATCCGGTCGAGATTATGTATGATTGATCTGTTATTAAAATACTATTATAGAATACTGAATTACCTCATTGTGAATTCGCCGGGTGTAATAAATAAATTAACTCCTGTATGAATCTCGGAGTTTGTATTGAAAGTAATCAAAGCTGTGAACAACGGCAGCAAGCAATACTGTATATATAATTATTATTTTACACCTTTGCTTCTGGGGACGCGGGGGAGCTTTTAGATTATAGTTGAAATTTTCTAAGCTAAGCTCATGAATGGCGATTGTCCTGTGCTCATGAATGCCTTTGTTTGCGGTCCGAACAATGGGTATTCATGACGCGCGCGTACCAAATTTGCAAAAAAATTTAGCGCCACTTAAAATGTTCTTTGAATAATGAACTCTATCTTCTTTTACAATAGATTCCAAATTACCACAGCGCCTTGTACCTGGCTCGCTGGGAGCGGGTTTTTGTTATCTTTTAGTCCATTTTGAATCTTTGTAAAAAAAGATATTAATTATTCAAAGAACATTTTAAGTGGCGTTAATTTTTTTTTGCAAATTTGGTACGCGCCCATTTAATACTCATTGTTCGGACCGCAAACAAAGGCATTCATGACCTCAGGACAATCGCCATTCATGAGCTTAGCTTAGAAAATTTCAACTATACCTGGGTTATTATTTTATTTTATTTTGTAAGTTTGTTAAATTTTACTTTTAAGTATTGTAATTTTTTTTGGCTTTACCTAATTTGTAATTTTGTGTTAAATAAATAATTTTTCATTTAGCGTTATAATCAATAGGTATTTAGGCTTATTATTCTAAAGGATCTGTTGGTTGTCATTTCTTAAATAGAGTCTATAATGGGAGATGTCTCTATGGATATTGTTGCTATTCTGATAATTAGTCGTTTTGCTACCAGAAAATGTATACATTTTACTAGGAAGTCGCTTTATGATCTGGCCATTTTAACTATTAGGGCCTGTTAAGAGGTAGACTTTGCACGAGGTGGTCTTTCTGCGATCTAGTCATTTTGATAGTTAGCCATTCTGAGATTAAGACTTTATGCTCGGTGGTCGTTTTTCTACATAGCCATTATCCGACAAAGACTTTTTGCAGCTGTGGTCGTTTTGCGAACCTCTTCTTCTTTTCGTGTCACGGTTTCAGATTGTGCGGAACCAGCGTTTCACGCAGCAACTAGTAACAATTTTATAAGAAACCTCTAATACTGGTCAAACGGCCCGTCGCTATTGGTCGAGGGCGTTAGTCTACTGCCAGTTTAAACTTCGTCAAACAACGGGCGAGCACGGTTGCCATTTTATCACTTATCGTTGTGGATAAGGCATCCGTCACTCTCGCACTCGCATACTTGTCAGAGCGTGATGGGCGTCTTTACCACAACGATAAGTGATAAAATGGCATCCATGGTAAGCCACAGATGGTGGTGACGTTAAAACATTCACTGCCAAAAATCGCTACGCGCTACGCTCGTAGCCGATCCCGTGGTTTCCCGATAAGTAGTGGAAAACACTTACGGCGTAGGCGCCCGCAAAAAGAGTTCCTAGCAGTGAATGTGTTAGCGCACTCTCAGTCGCGTCTTGCTCAGAGCAAGCTTGCGGCCACGCCGGGCAAGACAACTTCTTAATTGATACCTAAATGGGAAATAACACGAGATTTTAAGCTACGTTACGCTAGTCAGGAGTCGTCGGCTTTGATGTGGCATTTATTAAAGTGCGAATTTTATTAGTATCCTTTGTTTATAAAGCATCGCACCAGTTGTATCCGTGAGACGAAAGAAAATATAAACGGACGCCTCAAAGCGGAGACGGCATTGCTGTCGACAAAAACTAAGAGCTTTTACCGGTTTCGCAATAGAGGATCCCGTTTTTTGTCTGTCGCAGAATCCATGGTATGGTTAGTACCGAGACAATCAGAATCTCGGACATCTTAAAATAGTTCGAATTTAGGGGAGCGAAGTTGGTTTATTTCTTCGAAAAATTGGATTTCGCCGTGTTTTCTTGCGTAAATGAATCTACTCCTTTACTATTAAAAAAATTAGCAATATTGTCCATCCTGTCCTCCTAATAATAATAATGTCGGAAATGAATTTCAAAATATTTCTCACTTTGTCCATGGGTCGGGTGATTCTAGGGTATTTCTTAATTCAATGAATATGACCATAATTAAATACAATACCTAACTTAGGTATCCTGGGTACGATCTGTAGCAACTACTGCACATTAATCAAGAATATCAGGATCAGGATAAATCTATTGTCTACGGAACGCGAATGCGTGATGTTGCAATATTTACGAGTGTAAGTAAATCCAGCGTTAGATATGCCGCTGCCACCACACTATTTCCGCCAGTTTGAGTTTCCATTTGCGATTCTACTTACATTTAACTGCTTTACATTCATGCAATTATGTAATTATGTACGTGTTGTTAGGTTTCTAAGACCTACCTAAACCTAGGGGTAAAATTTACATGTTTTAGGTCGTGGGTTCCCAACAGTGCTGTAACAACGAGCAGTATCATATACCTATTATATTTGAATCATCGTCGATCCAACTGCCAACAACAACCTGAAACAAATATTGACACCGAATAAAAAGATCAATTATTTCGAATGCTCTCAAAAGGATTGTAAATCTTATAAATTTGACGACCGGTTTAGCATAGTTGGTAGTGACCCTGCCTACGAAGCAAGAGGTCCTGGGTTCGAATACCGGTAAGGGTATTTATTTGTGTGATGAGCACGAATATTTGTTCCTGAGACATGGATGTGTTCTATGTATTTAAGTATTTATTTATCTATATAAGTATGTTTATCGTCGTCTAGTACCCATAGTACAAGCTTTGCTTAGTTTGGGACTAGGTCAATTTGTGTAAGATTGTCCCCTAATATTTACTATTATTTATTTATTATTATAAATATGGTAAAATGGAGAAAAAATAACACAAGACCTATATAATCATAAATGTCCGAAGTTTTAAGAGAGGGGGCGTAATTCTATACACATTCCAGAAAACGTACCTTCAAGTAGGTATATCATTTACTATGACGCTAAAGATTCTAGACATCAAGAATTTCACTTTCTCTCTCTAGCTAGCGACTTGAAATTATTATACATAACTTAGACATACTTTTCGGTCTTCTTTCTTTTGGAGTTTTAATAATAATCGGTTCATCAACCCTTTTATAATTAATTCGTCAATGCTAATTCTTATATTACAACACGGCTATTATGACGGCGCGCGAGCTCTCTCGATTTTTCTCGCACTATCCGTCTCTCTCTTATTAGAACACTTAGAAAGAGACGTATAGTGCGAGAAAAATCGAGAGATCTCGCGTGCCGTCTTGTGATAGCCTTGCAGGAGCAGATAGGCTAGGCTCATTAGTCGGTTTAATTAAGCATGATGCGATCTGAGGGCGTGAGGGTTTCATATAAATCTGTCGTCGAAACGAAACAATGCCGTGAATAGAGGTCTGCGGGGTAGCGTCGGACAAAAAGCACGCAATTTGTTGTACTCGTACAAAGTTGTTATTATTTGTGAAACAAGTATTTCGGATTCTAATTTGATTTTCATGTGTTTCGCGTGTTCGTTTTTCTGAACGTTATCGCTCACTCGATTTTTTTGAAAGTGCGTACTTACTTACGTATTTATCATCGAGGTCCCAAGTTTTATACAAAGGAGCATTTCGAATCACCTGCCACAGTTCTCTTTAACGAATACTGCGATCATTGATAGATTTTAGAAGCGGGAGACGTTTCGTGATTAAATAAACTACTTATTTCTAGAGGCACTGTCAGTGGTCTAATTAGCTGGTCATGGAGTCAAGGTAGACATTTATTATGCGTCGTTAGATTCTTCTTAATTATTTCAGAATACTGTAGGGTATTATGAAGATATTGCACACCTACCTATATGAATACGCTGTCCGTTGTTTTAATTTACTGTTTCTTTTCGTCAACGTCTTGTAGACTAAGGGCGGGTTGCACCAACTAACGATTACAGACGATCGACGTTAAGAGTCCGCAGTAAGCTCGATTCTCCATACAAATGTAGTTACGCTCTCATTTTAAAAGTAGGTGTTGGATTATAACGAAACTTTACATATACAATGACATGAGGTATATCTATGTCTGTAATTAGTTTAAGTAGCTTCAGATACTTACCATATTAAAAAATACAGCGGTTTTAAGTTTTTCATACAAAACTTGTTTTTGCTGTATTTCGTTTGTTTTATAAACTAGAACCATATACTTTAATTACAGATATAAATATACCTCATGTCACTGTATATGCAAAGTTTCGTTACAATCCAACACGTAGTTTTAAAATGAGAGCGTAACTACGTTTGTATGGGAAGATGAAATTCGGCCGAGCTTACTGCGGACTCTTAAATACGGCGCCGGCAGCTGTCATCCCATAGAAACTTGTCAAACTTTCCATACATCCAGATTTTAACGAACACCGCTTACGAGTACAGAAGGTTTGGTGCAACCCTCTGTAAGCAGTAGGATAAATAAGTAATCTTGCGCTGCTGTCGCTACCGTTGTCTTCCGGCGCGTTGCACAAGCGGTCGGTTTTCTCTAGAAAGCTGGATCCGATATGTGTAACACTAGACGGAAAACTAACCCTCACGAAAGTGACTACGCATCATTGGAGATGCTTTTCCGTTACAGACCTACACAGGACGAATTGAACCGAAAGTAAGCTTAGCGTGCTTTACAATAAATATATGTATAATCATTGAGGTTATTTATTTATTGTAACTTATAAGCAAGTCATCTATCTCGGCTTTTATGATGCAGGTAAGGTAAATTGTACACTCAAATAGGTAATAGTTAATAGGGTCGGCAATACGCATGCAATTAAGTCATTTAGTTTCAGGTGATAATGTGGACACGTTGGACAAAAGCACCAAATTTTTTTCAGGTACTTGTTAGGTCCATATAGTTTTCAGTTTTGGATAGGAACCAACTCCTCCGTCGGCCATCTTTAACTTTATGGCGGCCATTTTGAATTATACGTATATCAATAATATCTCGAGTTCTAAATAACGTAGAATCACAAACTCAGTGTCTAAATATACATATTTGGGGTCAAGGAATCCAACTAGATATTTTTTAGAGTCGAGTCCCCAAAGGATATCCAACGGAACCCTGTTCCTAAGCTTCCGCTGTCCATCCGGCTGTCTGCGTATTCTGCAATAGCTAGACTGTTCAAATTTTCACAGAAGTTGTTTTTCTATTGCTTCTTTTAACATACATTCATTAAAATAAAAGTAAATTAAAATTAAACAGTGCTCTCATACATGAAACGTAATTTTATAAAGTTTTTTTGCCCGTCCATAACAATCGGTGTATCTCTAGAACCGTAATATGTAGACACTTGAAATATCCGCAGATTATGTATTACTATATAGCCACTATAATAACAAGTAATAGAAATATTATAAAGTTACTAATTATTTATGCAGTGTCACTGCATATACCTGTAAAGCATCTTCGTTCTTAGAGTTGTTTTAAGTTATGTTCAAAAACCAACAGTGTTATATAAATATGCGTTTCAGCATATACTTAGCATAATCAATATGTATATTTAGACACCAAGTTTGTGATTCTGCGTGACTTAGAACTCGAGATATTAATAACTAAACTATAATTCAAAATGGCCGCATGAAAAATTCATATGGCCGACGGAGGAGTTGGTTCCTATCAAAAACTTAAAGCTATGGATTTAACAAGTGCCTGAAAAAAAATCGGTGCTTTTGTCCAGCGTGTCCACATTTACGACAATATGTTCGAGCACCCTTCCCCACTACTAGAGTTGCAGAGGGCCATAGACTACGGCAACGGTCGGCAACAGGCGACCCGCGAGCCTCCTTGGCTGTTTTGTATGTAAAATTGTAAACGTATTTCAATTCTGAATTCACAAATTATTAAGAAGAGCGGCCCGCTTCAATTTCATTAGCCACTTGTGGCCCTTGGTTGCTAAAAGGTTGCCGACCCTTGGACTACGGCAATGGGACTAATTCTATTTACAAAAATAAAATTACAGTCTACTCAACAGGTACTCCATCCATCGGATCCATTATGAATACCATTCATAGAGCAAAAGTCTTGAGCATCGTAACGCTTAACATATAAAGGGGCGTCCACACAGGCGTGTCACACGTAAATCTTGTGAACGGACAAGGAAAGTGCGCGTACGCGTAACAAAGAGTTAGGTAACGTGGGGGAGCATGTTTACCTGGGAAACGTGTCATGCGAATGTAATTGCAGTTTAGAGACCATGTATAGTAAATCAAGAAAGTGGTTTATCTCTTATTGACTATTATGTGTAGGGTCATTTGTTATAGTTACCTACAGTATGTGGCGCGGACACAAATTTCGAAAAAAGGATAGCTATATTTTATCCGTTTCGTCACTTTACGAAAGCTCTCGACGCGCAAGGATGAACGAACCAAGCAGTTGGCGTTTGCTTTGCGCCGCAAGGTTGTCATGTGAGGAAGGGTTTTTGGCTTCAGGGGTGCAAATTTCTGATTTAAGGTAAGTTTTGTTTGTGTTCCCGTAACTTTATTGTTCATCATTCGTGCTCATTGTATATTTCGCAATATATGCTTAACTGGGGAGGTAGAGACGAGACGTGACATCCAATTGAAAATAGGCATTAACTTTCTCAAAGGATCTAAATGCGTTCAAAATGACAGTCTTCATCTAAGTCGACTACCTTGCTAAGGTCATCAAGTGATAACGTTTTTAGTTGGTAATATTATTATAATGATAAATAATGTACGAGGGTGAAAAATGTATGAATGAAATAATTTGTTTTAATTAATCCGAAGTTAACCACTGTTTAACACCCCGAACCACGATATAAATGAATCTGTTTCAACCCCATGGTTCACTGTGGCTCATTTCTGACTAAAAAAGCACATATATTGTAATATAGCTTATTAAAAAAAACGAATAATACAAATGTAAAATATATTAAATATACTATAATCATCACTATACACATCCTTTATATCAACCGCCAATCATTTATTTCTGAGCTATGTTTCTTGGGAAAAAAGTGACCCACTGTTTAACACATGACGGTACACAATAGTGGTAGAGCACTTTCTTGGTTTACTGTCAACTATGTTAAACAATTTTTTCGGCAATTATGCTGTAAGTGTTGTAACTACGTGTATATGTATACGAGTATAAGGTTATTTAATTATCAGTTCTTTTTGTCATTTAGAAAACGTACCCGATATCTTACTTCGTTGACATGTCAATAAAGTAAAAAAAAAATTAAGCCAAGTTTGACTAAAAATATGTCTCCAAAACTTTCATAATAACACCACAGGACAAAAAATCGACGAGGATGGGATTCGAACCCACGCGTGCAGAGCACATTGGATTAGCAGTCCAACGCCTTAACCTCTCGGCCACCTCGTCGCATGCTCTATCAGCCAATTATGTCTATACATACATGTGGATAATTATTGTGTTTAATCAATTATTTTGTGTCTATCGTTTATTGTTACTGGTGTTGCAAAAAAAACTGTGTGCATAAAGTAAATAGAGATCATCACAGCCTGATTTTGTTGTCAATAAAAACACATGGGCCTTAGATTTTATAGTCATTTAATAATTATAGAATATTAATATTGCCGATTGTTACTGAATATATTTTAAGATAGTTGTCGCTTAAAAAAAAGGAAGTTGAGCCTATCCTTCCTTACTTAGTAACTAATAGAAAATAAGGAGAATAACTTTTTATAGTTATTTTATGGATATGTCAAAATCACGTCTTACGTGAACTGTTTTGATTACTTTTTAACTAAGTAAGCATAAAATATAGATACGAGCACGCGTAAGTTACTCTTTAATTGTTATGTCTGTTTTAAATGTACATACCTACTCGTACGTGTTGAATCCATTTGTAACACATTTTGTTTACATTTTGACGTGAATAGTGAGCGCAAGGATACGCTATAATTTAAAATGATAACTCAAATATATGTAACTAACTTCTGCCCGCGACTCCGTCCGCGTGGAATTCGTTTATATTGTAGGTCCATACAAACTTTCATGCCCCATTACACCCCCTCAGGGGATGATTTCTGGGATAAAAAACTATGTCCTTCCCTGGCGCTCAAACTATCTCTATACCAAATTTCATCTAAATCGGTCCATACAAACTTTGCACCCCTATTTAACCCACTTAGGGGTGGGTTTTTCCAAAACCCTAAAATTATTTTTCTTGTATTGTAAGAAGGAGTACGTACACAAAGTTTCAAGTCTCTCACTTAAAATTTTACTCATTCCCCATACAAATTTTCAGCCTTCCTTGAGGGTGGAATTTTCAAAAATCCCTTCTTAGTAGATACTCTCGTTATATAAACTACCTATTGTAAAATCAGCTTTCTAGGTTCAACGGTTTGGGCTGAGCGTTGATTT
Organism: Epinotia bilunana; assembly: GCA_947049275.1. Lineage (NCBI taxonomy): Eukaryota > Metazoa > Arthropoda > Insecta > Lepidoptera > Tortricidae > Epinotia > Epinotia bilunana. Next base: position 12,097,415 of record OX346259.1, on the reverse strand, counting down.
AAGTGAGTGAGTGAGTCAGTCGGGACTTTAACGTTTGTTTATATGTATATATGTATGTAATTCCTGGAACGCCTTGTTCATCAAAAGCTGACACCTTTCTTGAACAGGAACAATCTGATGAATCCCTTTCAGTCCGGCTTCCGATCAGGTCATAGTACGGCTACCGCTCTCGTGAAAATTACTGATGATATCCGAGCAGGCATGGACAACAGGAATGTCACTGTTTTATCGCTACTTGACTTTAGTAATGCTTTTAACACTGTTGATCTTGATATTATGCTTAGTTTATTACGTTCTAATAACATATCTCTTCTTTCTTCCCATTCGTCGTGGTGCAACACGCTGGCTGGCGTCCCGCAAGGTGGCGTGTTGTCTCCTCTTCTTTTTTCAATTTTCATTAATTCCATTACTAGCAACATCGTTTCATCATATCACCTTTATGCCGACGATCTTCAAATTTACTCTCAATGAGCTATTACTGATTTACCTCATGTTATCCACTCCATAAATAAGGACTTGGAGAGTATTTCTACCTGGAGTGAACGTTTTGGGCTTAAGGTAAATCCTGCTAATACCCAGGTCATAATCGTAAGCAGTCCGAAGTTCATTCCTAGGGTTGATTTTATTAACTTATCAGCCGTAATGTTCAATGGTGTTCAAATTCCATATTCGCACCAGGTAAGGAACCTTGGTATCATAATGGATCGCACATTATCTTGGGTACCCCAAGTGAGCGAGGTCAGCAGGATGATGTTTGCTTCGATCGGTTCTCTTCGTCGACTTCGTAACTTTTTGCCACTCGCCATTAAAATTGCGCTAGCTCAATCTCTCCTTCTTCCCATTCTAGATTATGCTGATGTGTGCTATCTGGACCTTACTGAGGACCAACTTAACAAACTTGAGCGCCTTCAAAATCTGTCTCTTAGGTTCATATTTGGTTTGCGCAAGTATGACCACGTTTCCTCCTTTCGTTCTCATCTCAAGTGGCTTCCGATTCGTTTCCGTCGTGATTCTCACATTCTTGCGTTACTCTACAGCATACCTTTTGTTACCTCTACTCCTCCATATCTCATCGTCTCACTTCCATCAGATCTTCCCTAAAACATCTTCTCGCACCACCAACTTCATCTACCAAATTTTATAATAGCTCATTTACCTTTCGGGCTGTTCGGTTGTGGAATGCTTTGCCGTTGCATATAAGGTGTGCAAAATTTCTTCCTATTTTCAAAAATCTGTTGAAACAATATTACCTGTCTCTCCCTTAAGTTGCCTTTTATGTATAGTATGTATGTATATTGTATGTATGTATCTATGTATGATTGTATATATGTCTGCGTATTTTTTAATTTATTAGGTATGTATTTTAATGTGTCCTGTTTAGTAATATTTTAAAGTTTCCTGTTTAGTAATATTTAAAAGATTGATGTGTTAGTATGCTCTTCTTGATGAGTTCCTGCACTACCTGTTTAAAATTCTAATTTAAATGTTTCCTGCTATACAAAGGTTGTCTGGAAGAGATCGCTTTAAAGCGATAAGACCGGGTGTGTAATGATGGGTATAAAAATAAATAATATAATTTCATTCGCTATAACAACATTTGATATATTTTCAAGGTACATAATCACTCATTGTATATAATAAACGTTGATTATAATTTCAAAATATATATGTTTATTTTGTATAACTTTTATCGGGTATAACACTTATTTTGTATAATCATTATATGGTATAATGCTCATGTTATATACAAGTTATATCTCATAACTATCAAGTAAAATAATATTATGCTAACTGTGCATTAGAAGAAATTAGCGTTATATCATTTGTTCATTATAGGAAATATGCATTATATTTAAAGCATGTTATATTAAATGTTACTACATCAAATGATCATTATATAAAATGATAATGATATCGTATGTAAATATGTTAAGTGTTGTTATATGACTCAAGAGTTATATGAAAAGAGTGTTATTGCGACTAAAATTATTTCAAAAAAAATTATAGGCATCGTTACGCACCCGATAAGACCGTCTGTTGTTACCATTTTTTATTAAGCAATATTTTTTTTGTAAGATGTTTCTCTCCTGTCGTGGTGCAATAAAGAGCATTTATTATTATTATTATTATAAAGATAATGAGTTGTAAGTATTCAATATGACCTATGATTAATTTAAAACATAGCTGATTCTTGATAATTTTGACACTGGCATGTGAGTTGTAACATAACGTTCATGGCCCTGACAGTCTGTCAGAATGTGTTATATCTACGGGTACTTGATGGTACACAGTCACCAGCGTCAATATCTGCTAAAACAAATTGTGGGCCGACATATAAATAGGGTTTTGTTATAGCGTGTAATCTCGTTCGTTACATTCAGAATACGAATTATATTATTGCCGGTCAACTGTAGCGGTTTGCTGCATTAGATACTCTAAACAAACAAATAAATCAGCATCACTTAGCTATTTGTTGTGCTGCTGTTTTGCAGTTTGGCGGTGCCTTAATTTGTTATTAAAAAGAATTGTATAATTGTGGACCAATTTAAATAATTATAAATAATACTTAATTTATTTTTATGCGCTGTACACTCAGTGTTATTATATTCTTAAATTGTATTTTTTTGTAGTACATTCATTAGCAATGTAAGTCCTAGTGAGAACTGTTTAGTACTTAGATGCATGTTCTTAGTATTATAAAGAAAAATGTATTTTTTTCTTCTGTACATCTATGTCTGTTCGTCCTCCAAATAAATATAAAAGAATAGTTATTAGTTATACAAGGGTGCACAGTTGTATTTTACCTGCGAGTGTGGAATTGAAACACGACCAAGCGAAAGGATGCTATAGTTGAAGCACGACCGAGGCGAGTGGTTCTAAAATAGAATCCTGAGCGTAGCGAGTGTTTCAATACACGAGAAGTAAAATACATTTGCACCCGTGTGCAACACAAAACTTTTCTCCTCACTGTAGCGAGGAAAGTGAAACATGCAAAACAACTTTATTTAATTTCATTTTTTTACAGTAATATTAACGTTAAGTAATATCAAGTAGAATTTTGGTCAAGTGCGAGTCGGATTTTAGATTTTCCATACATTTTGAGACCCAGCGCCTGATGAATTGATGAAGGCAACAAGCAATTATTTAAAAGTTCTTAAATATTTATTTTATTCTGTTTTTTAGTATTTGTTGTTATAGCGGCAACAGAAATACATTATCTGTTTTTTTTTTGTATTATGAGCGTTTTACGTTTTGTTATACTGTCAAAAGCTACTCGAACACGCTCCAAGGTCAAATTACTTTTCCCACTAGTGGATAAAATGCGTTTTTGCTCACTGGTTTTAAAGGATAAAAGACGGCTTTCCGAAGCAGTGAGGGGAAAATAAATAAATCACATTGTCCATCAAATTACCTAATAACCATCTTGTCATTGGCTCCAGCCACATTTATTGCTTACTTATCGATATACAGTTAGTATTCAGACTGACTCAGTATTAGGTACATTTGCCCAATCGTGTTATAGGCCGCACTCATTGAAACGCAGTAGACACGCAGTGCAGAATCTGTACTGACCGCTGACGGATACAAACCCTATATTAATGGATACGTTTCATCGTTTTCCAACGTGAAGCCAGGCTTTGATTGTGATGGCACCGTGCCAAGTCCACACTGCACTATTTGATACAATATTAATACCTACTATAAAATTTTAACGAGCAATTTCGCTCTCGACTTTGGTGCATCAATTCCTATTTGGTAGCAAATTTCGTGCCCCAGCAAATCTCTGAATTTACCATAAGAACGCTATTTATTTTAACATTTATTCTACAAAACAAAAAAAAGTAAAAAAAGTGGACTTAATGCCTTCTGCCTTAAGGCATTCTCTACCAGTCAACTATAGGGCCAAATAGAGACTAATACACAGATGTTTATTCTTAGTCTTATTGCAGTCTAGTTACTAAGGCTGAGTAAACGCGGTGTTATCTTTAGTAATTAAATTATTAAAGTGTGTGTTAGTACTGCCAAAAACGAAACATCTATTCATTTTCTAACTGTTGGTGGTCACTCGAGGTGAGGTATCGCTATTCTAGGTTTTCGTTACTAGAACCATCTCAACATCTCGCAGAGATTCGTTAATTTTGCTCATAATATATCTCAGAACAGAAAAAACTGACATCGATGCTATAGGATACCTACTTGCATCACAAATCTTTGGTGCCATGCGTGGTGTAATTTAGTTTTCTAATCACAATATGCTACAATGCTTATGACACCCACTAGACATATTTTTTGTGTTTTGTTTCTATTAATTTCGAGTGCGTCTCACGAGATATAACCACAATATATATAATTTTATATTAATAACGTTCACTAGATATAATGAACGTTAGCTATAACAACAAAACCAATACTTTTATAAGGAATAACGGCAATTGACATAATTCTCCTATTATATAACGTTTTTTTCTATAACACTCAAATTGCCTAATTTCATTTCGCATAACATAGTTACATAACGTATAACCATCATAACACATAATATCTTATCATATAACATACGTAACGTATAACAATCATAACACATGGTATATTTCCTTAAAGGTTTATAATACAGAAGATTAGGTTAGGGCAGCTAAAAAAAGGGAGTTGGAGCGCGGAGCCTTCCGCAAGGAGGGTTCGGGGGACGAAACCCCCCACAGTAAAAAAAAACAATCGTAACAATGGTATTATGTGTAGGTTAGGTTAGGGTTAGCTTGTGTCCCTTAAAGCGGAAATAGGCACCCCGCGAAGCGGGGTGACGTCGATACGCTGACGGTTAAGTTAGATTTAGGTTAGGTTAAAAAAATTGGCGTGTTTGTTTACAAAAATATATTTATTTTAAAACCACAAATGTACATTACTAAACGTTTACTGCTATTAAAATAATTGTAGGCGATTATACTAAGTATGCGAGCATTATACTTTTTGATTTTAGATTAATTGAATAATACTCTTTTAACCCTTAGGTGTTATGAATATTATACGCTTTAATCGATATATCAATTGATATTATATCTAAATAACGTTATACTTTACGAAAATATATATTTTGAAATTATATCTTTCGTTCATTATATGCAGTGAACGTTATACCAAACAAAGCGTATACAAAGTGAGCGTATATATTAATGACTGTTATATGATAAGTTCTTATACCTCGTATTACTTACCCATTAATTTCAGCTTATTCCAAAATTGGCGCAATACTTAGTTAGCTACAACGATTAATCAAACATCACTACTGCCTACTACTACTACTAACTTAACATTTACTTTAAGAGGTCATAGAAAAACCAGCTACACGATAGTCGGAAGGGGGACACCATCCATTATAACGTGACATCCTCATCTTCTGTAACGTCCTTACATACAGGTTCTATAAAGGAACATGATAAATTTCCACGGACCAAGTTGAATTGGCTACAAACAGGGGGAGTAAACCATTAGATGATAAATCTGATGGCGCAGGTAAAGTTACTTAATGGAAAATTGTCTGTAAATTAAATGTAAGCTGGTATGAATGTTGGTGTTAATAGGTTTAAATAGCCTTTTACGCCTATTATAGCGCCTCCACTATCCTCATTTCACATCAAAGGCAATTTACCTACGTTTTATACAGATTGGAATGAACAAATTCTGCATTAACTAGTACCTACAAGTTTCCTAAGTGTATCAAATTCCGAAAAATGGGAACATTTTTTCAGTGGCAGATTTATTGTTTTAGGCGACCTTTTTTCAGCTTATCCTAAGCGTATTTTAATGATAATAAGTATAATAATAAGCCCTAATTTAAATCTCTAAAGCAAGTAAGTACATCGATATAGTGAATTCACGGTTTTTCTTGTTAAACTCAAAAACAGTTGCACGCATGAATGCAGCAACATTGCAATATAGAAAAGAGCTTCAATTCGATTTATCTCCCACACATCCCATCTCATTTTTAAATGGTTCTCACACTCGTTCCGACACGAGCGAGCACGCGAAACAAACAAAACTGGGATCGGAAGCGACGGTCAGAAATATAACTCCTAATTCATAGAGGCTTTGTTTCTACGCCATTCCTCGGTTTACTTAGTATTGTTTTATTACGTGAGTGCAGCGCTCAATGAAGATTTGTTTGTTACAACCTAGTTTTCTCTGCGGAATGTTTACGGCGCTATGGACGGGACAATGCGCGGTTTGCATACCTGAATGAGGGAAGATGGTAGATGGGCGTGAAGTTTCTAATGTTAACATGTCTTTGCGCTACTGTACCGGTAACACGATTGTTATTATCCGACATAGAACATTCGTTCCTGTCACACTTACTTATAAAGTCAGCCAAGAAGTTAGGTACAAATAGGAAGTATTCACTTTTGAACCTTCATATGTAAATAATAAAGTCGAAACACACTACTTTCTTGGCTTAATGTACTTGTTAGTGACGGAAGAATGCTACGTAGTTAGTCTGATCAACTTCAGAAGAAAATACCCCCTCTCACTATTATATTGTATTATTACGTGAGGATAGAATCCATATTTAAAATTTTAAAACGGTTAGTTGAAATGACAGTGCCGTAAGCTCTCAATCTTTGAGTGAGGTACTTGTTTATGACTGTGGTACTCGGCTTCTTCTCTTAACCAGCCGGCCAATCGCCGCTTTTGGCAATGGAATATCGCGTCTCGGTCATGATTATGAGATGCCAATTTGTGTAGATAACAGGATGGCTGTAATGGCACAGTCATGACATGACATAACATTTCCTCACACCCATAAAGCCATAACGTTTTACGGGTCCTCAAATGCCAATCGTTCCATTTCGCATTATCTTCATCTCGGGAAGTAATTTGCCATCGTCGTCGTGAGTCGTAAAATTATGCAAGTATTCATGTTGAGCATTAATCAAAGAGCATAAACGACAGTTTTAGTGCAATGGGCTAATTGTAGGTTTGTTCATGTGTGAACTAAGGGTTGATGGTTTGGTCGGTGGTTGATTGACACATGCCAGTGTCATAAGTGTCGTCAACGTCAGAAAAAATATTTAACCCTTTCCCAGGCCGGCAGTTGGAAAATGACAATCGGATGTCAGTCTTATTCATCGACATTCATAGGTCGATGTCTCGCTGGTCACCTCTGCCTGGAAAAGTATTCAAGATTTAAATATAAAACTACTATATGCAAGACTTATATCATGTTTTTGCAGCTGTTGGTACTCCGTAAGTATAAATAAATAAAATAATAAAATTGAATAAAACCATCAATTAAAAGTGTACTGTGAGCTGAAGAGGAGCTCTCCTCCGACGTTGCGGCGATGGCAGCGTCTGGTAGCTCAGTCTCCTTTCCTGGCAATCGGTGCAGTATTAGAAGATAACACTAAGATCAAGAGAATTGAGAAATAGGTATTTGTAAAATGTATTGCTCTCGCGCCAACCATAAGCCTCCCGCCTCAGAGCGCGATAGAGACAACTGCAGGACCGAAAATACCTATTGAAATTACATAAAATCAACGTTTCGCAGTCCCCTGATTACTTCTCCAAAACTTGACCTATTTAACTATTCTTTTTATTAAAAATCAAAGAAAGGCTTAGGCCGTGTTCCTATGTTTTCCTTTTTTTTAATCTAGTCAAAATTGTTTTCTGGAGGTTTGAACACAGCGGAAAATATGGCATTTTTTTAAGGTAATTTGGAGGTTAATATCTCTTTTAAGAATAAATTTATGAAAAAAAGGAAAACATAGGAACATGTCAATAGTAGCCATAGATTTATGGAAAAATAAGTTTCTGACAAAAATTTCATTTTTGGTACACGCTTTTATGGCCGACTGTACTTTTCTGTATACCGTCATCAAATCAACTACTCATTGAGACGAATTCTAATGAGCCCAAACTCGATAGGGTTATGTGGTATTATTACGGAGTTCCTATGGCCACCTTCCAGCTCCATCATCAGATCAGCTCCACGTCATCATAATATTGCATTGTCACGCGATTTGCATATTCGTGCAAAATTTCAACTCAATTGGAAACCGAGAAGTGGATCAAATTTAACTTGCAAGATTTGATTACAGACAGACAGACAGGCAGACAGACAACGGGGCAGGTGAAACTAAATAAAAGCTTGTAAAAATGATTGCTCTACTACCATTATCCAGAGAGAAAACAAGGGACTAACGTTTCTATGGAAAAACGGCCGTTGTGTTTCCTCTTAAGAGTCCGCAGTAAGCTCGGCCGAATTTCACCTTCCCATACGAACGTAGTTACGCTCTCATTTTAAAACTACGTATTGGATTCTGACGAAACTTCACATATACAATGACATGAGGTATATCTATGTCTGTAATTAGATTATATATATGGTTGCAGTTTATAAAACAATCGAAATACAGCAAAAGCAAGTTTTGTATGAAAAACTTAAATTCGCTGTATTTTTTTACTATGGTATCTGAAGCTACATAAACTAACTACAGATATAGATTCATGGCATTGTATATGCAAAGTTTCGTTGCAATCAAACACGTAGTTTTAAAATAAGAGCGTAACTACGTTTGTATGGAGAATCGAGCTAACTGCGGACTCTTAAGCCCACATCACACTGGCGCGGCCTGGCCGCGGCGACCATAATAAACTTGTCATTAGCTGTCAACTATTGACCGCCACCGCAGGCCGCTCCAGTCTGTGAGAGGTCTTACGAGTATAGAGTTCACCTTCTCTCGTGGCTGTCACACCTTTCGCTTTTTCAGGATTTAACGCACGAAACGTTACGCTGTATGGGTGAAGGTTGCACCGCGGATAAATACATTTAAAGCTGGTTAGGTCTATGTTACCTATATATATATATCGTCGGGGATAGTGCAATACCGCGTAACTAACACTTGTAGATAAAGTTTAAATCTCAATAAAGTACTTGGAATTCCTTTGAATATGGAATCTTATCTAGATGCGTTATTTACGCGGTACTATCCCCGACGATATAGATACATTTATTTACTGATATAATTGCAAAAATAAAAAAAATATTCTTTTATTCATCAAAATCGAATACAAGTGTACAATACATTTAAATACTAAAGCAAAACTAATATTCTTTAGGGATCAAATTTATATACATCATATAGCATCCTACTTTTTCTTTATCGACGTAGAAAAGCAATTCAGCCCTGTGCTCTCCATACAAAATTTGCTGATTTAACTGATTACTATCGAGGTAAAAACCATCCACCTTGACCGCACCCTGAAAATAAATAACAACTGCGGTTAAAAGTTTGTTTTTGGTATGTTGGTTGTTGTTAAAAGGTTGTTGTTGGCATGTTCGTTGTTGTTAAATTGAAAGATAAACGTGAGGGATACACGCATTTATTATAAACTTGTTATTATTATTACTATTGGTTTTCGCTTCATGTTCTTGCCTCTTACCGCGTAGAAAAGAGAGCGAGTCGCCATCTTGAATTTCCTTATAATCCTTATAATATAATATAATAAATTCTCTTTATTGCACCACACAAAACACTTAAACATCACACAAAAAATAGCTTATTAAATTATGTATGGAAACAAGCGGTCTTATCAGGATTTATAGCTACGGTAGCCTAGTGGTTCAGGCGTGCGGCTGTCAAGCGGCGGTCGTGGTTTTGACTCCCGGCTCGTACCAATGAGTTTTTCGGAACTTACGAGTATGAGTTGGGATTAGGTGTCAAAGCGGACCCCGGGCTCCTTTAGGGGCACTACCAGGAATAACGCTAGGAGGATGAGGTCTTATCGCTTTAAAGCGATCTTTTCCAGACAACCTTTGGGTCGCAGGGCACATTAAAACTAGAATTGTAAACAGGTAATGCAGGTAATCATTCAAATATAACACTTAAAAATAAATGTACCTAATACATGAATAAATATGCAAATATAATTACGAAAATACATACATACATACATATACACGGTGATTTTTAATTCGTGATCAGAGGGGTAATCACGTAACGTTTCGAACGCGCGTTGGGACAATTAAACTGTCATTTTTCCATATAAAAAGTGACATAGATCTACCTGACGCGCGTACCATGCGCGTACGATGCGTTAAGTCGCGTTCACATTTGTCTGTCGTGTTGTGTTGTGATGCTCTCTGTCGTGATGACTGCTGTTCACATTTATCTGACGTGTTATGACGCATTTTATATCAGTTCGGTCTTGGCTCTCGGAGGAGGATGTTCGTCGTCCATACTTCACGTGTGGCTATGATGCGTCACAACACAACACTGGCGCGTGCACACTAGTCTGATGCGCTGTGTCGTGTCGCTGCACCGCCCCCCGCACCTCACCCGTTCTGACGCGGACCGGGATCGCTTGTGATGCGACACAACAAGCCGTCACAACACACGGCATCAGATAAATGTGAACGAAAAAATATTAAATGTATGAAACAGATACCGTTCTGATGCATCACAACACAACACGACAGACAAATGTGAACGCGGCTTTACGTGATCGACCTGCTAGAGTCGAAAAATATGATTAAACAGCCAAAACGGATTTCAATGGATTAGGTGTTATGCAATTAAAACACTGTTTAGTTAATTAAAAATAATAATGTTAACAATAATGTCCACTGAATGTTTGGTCACCCTACATTTACAAATTACTTTAAATACAAATTAATAACGATTCTCTATAAGCACATTAAGACAGCAGACACATGACTCGAACAAAAATTAGGGCTTTAAAGCCCAATATCTCGCAAACTAATTACTGATTTGAAGAATAGCTTGAGAAAACCCATAATATTTTTGAACGAGCTATCCAACGATACCCCACACCATGGGGTTAACGAGAAAAAAATTACATACCCGCTTTAGGTGTAGGGGAGGTACCCTAAAAAAAATATTTTTCTAGATTTCATTGTACTGTTTTGTCGGCGTGATTGATTTATATACCCATGCAGAATTACAGTTTTCTAGTAGTAATGGTTATTGAGCTAAGCCGAGGACGGACAGACGGACATGGCGAAACTATAAGGGTTCCTTGTTGTCTACGGAACCCTAAAAAGGGAAGAGATTTTGCACACCTTATATGCAAAGCATTCCACAACCGAAAGCTAAATGAGTTATTATAAAATTTGGTAGATGAAGATGGTGGGGCGAGAAGATGGTTTTGGGGAAAACTGATGGAAGTGAGAAGATTAAAACGCTCTTTTAGATATGGAGTAGAAGGAACAAAAAGTACTGTAAAGTATAGCAAGAATGTGAGAATCACGACGGAGAAGAATTGGAAGCCACTACAGAATAGGTTATTTTAGTCTATCACAATTAAATTATGAAAGTATGTTATTTCTATAGCTTTGACTTTAGGAAATACGAATATAATACAATTTTGTTATAATAACATAAGAAATAATTTTAATTTCAAAATTAAAATTGTATATTTATTATCTGTAAGTCACGTGACCAAAAACGCTGACTGCCATTTTGTCTTCTGTGAGTGACGTCAGAACAGCAAATACAAAAACAAGTTTTCGGTGTAAACAACAACAAAAAGTTAAAAAATATTTATATTGTACTCAAATTGTATTTATTTGGACTTTGGTACGCTATTTTACGCTATCTACGATGGAGGTTGGATTTGTAAAAGCTGACAATACAAACCTACCGAAAATAGACGCACTAATGATTGCAAAGTTCTTTGCGTATAATACAGATTTCTTTTCTGCTGAATGCAGAAATATCAAAACAGTTTTTAAATATATTCTGTTTAATTTTCCGAGACTATATTAGAACAATATAGTATTGTATATTTCCGATGATAAGTTTACATGTTTTGAGGAGTCTTCAACGTTGAACTATTAAGTATAAGTTGGCGCAACACCAACTAGTTAGAAAATCCATTTAAAAACCAGAACTACCGTGTCTACCGGCCAACATTTTTAGTGTGGTGTTGGGAGTGCCCTTGATTCTGCTTCGGGTTGACACGATTGTTTTGCGCACTATGGCGTGGAAACCATCTACGCGGGCGTCGGCAAACATGCCAGATGTGCTACAGAACCTTAGACAGTCCCATTCACCTCAGGGTGAATGAAACCTCTAATAATAACATGATCAGGTCAGCCTGATCATGTTATTATTAGAGGGTCCTGATTGATCCCCAAGGCGCTGATTGTTCGTTGAGTGTAACTAACCCACAAGCCGCTTGTGTAAAACGATTAGCAAAAGGATTTGAACAAAGTTCTCTTCACTTCTGCTGTACAATGCGCGAACCTGTGAGCCAGCATGTTCCCTCGAACCGCTAACGCCCTGCGTTCCCTCTCTATGTCACTGTCGTCCTTTAAATCCCTTCTTACGATACGATGAGCAACTTTCGCCAACACATTTCCACATAGCCTTATGGGCGGCACATAGAAGGACATGCCTCGCACCGCGAAAACCATAACTTCGCTTTTTGTGCAATTATATTCAAGCCCGTGTGATTCGGCATAGGTTTCACAGGAGTGGTTTTATGCTAACCGTGGATGTCCGAATATCTACGGCCGTATTCATAAACGTACTACAAGCCTGTTTTAACTAAAATGGCATTAAAATTCGTTTGTCCTTATCTGTCACTTTGACATTTGTGTTCGTAAGAAAGGGTCAAAACACATTTTATTTAGCAGAGTCATTTAAGTTTTATGAATAAGGGGGTAAGTTGGTATACATATTTCTAGCCTTTCCTTACCTACTTTTTTGTTCTAGTCCCTCGTATTGACTTACCGGAAGAGGGCAGTCGTCTACCCCAGCGGCAGCCAGGATCTCATCAAACAAGTCTCCACTGAGCGTTTGCATCGTCTTGCAAAAAGGGCCTTTCATGTAGAATGAGCCGGGTTTGTATCCTCCGTCTTTCTTAATAGCCGTATTTACCTCCATCTAAAACCGGGTTTATCGATTGTAAATAATAATAGCAAGATATTCGATAGTATTGAAACATACGCCAGTACGGTTGTCCAGTCAATTGAGTACATGGCATGAGTAGAGCTGTTTCGCAAGTACTATTAGGCAAGTTTTGGAATTTCGATCGATGACTCTGCGACCCTCATTACGGTTCGTACTTGGTGCATTTTGTGCGCTATCCATCGTGGTAACACCATCATACCATTACACTGGTAGCGTTTTAGAGAGGTAGAGCACGACGGAATGTCGCCTCGATTATATTTGAAGCAGCTTAACTGGGTAAGTAGAAGTACCTACACCCCACACAAGGCAGCAACCACAGTAACACTACTACTTGCTCTGCAGGTATGTGGTGTTGTGTGTTCCTGGCGATGCGTAAGGTCGCGTGGATGCGTTGTGTTGAGAATGTGGAACCTGCATAATTCGTATCTAGTTGTCAACTCAACCAAGCCTCAAATAAATAAAGGTGCGTCAACAACACTCGTCCATAGGCTGTGTCTGCTTACCATCAGGCAGGCCGTAAAACATTGTTAAGGTTAACAAACCTTAATGCGGATTTAGTTTGAATGTGCCAAGGCTTGTTGCTGATTTGCTCTTGGACCTGCCTGACGAAGCCTTAGAACTGCGAATAATGAATTATAGATTATGATTACTTTTTATCCTATTCTACCTGACGGAGGTTCGCGGGGGCGAATAATCTATCTAGCTAGGTCTCATATCTGAGAAGATTAGTTTTTTCTATTTTCACCCGAACAAAGTTCTGTCGCTCAGGTACTTATAAAAATAATAATTTATTCACATAAACAACCCTTGGTTTTAAAATATTTTCTTCTGCCAAACTGCAGGACAGTTTGTTGGCAGAGGGACTCCCGTACAAAAATAGATGGGTAGGTTTAGCTATTAGCTACTTACTTTACTTTACAAACTTATAATTTATGGTGGGCCCCTTTAATTTACTCAGATATATTGTTTTGTACTAAATAAATTAATAAACATATGGAATAAAATAAATGGACACCATATAATCACTAATATCAAAACTAGGTACTCACTATGACGTTATCGCCGAAAGGCCACGGTGTAGACATGGTTAAGTCTATAACATTAGTGGTTCGGTTAAATTTTCTTTGCGTCAGCCATAAATTGAGTTCATTTACTGGTGGGTCACAATTTTCAAATGACTGGAATATGATGATCCCTGGACCCTAATATAGAGGAGAAAAAATGTACACATCTATACTAATACTATAAATAGATTATGTTTGTAGGATCGTAGTTTTGTAAGTAAGGGGTTATTTCCGGAAATATCCGTCCAAATTATAAAAACCCCTTGTTCTCCATACATAACTAAGTTACATTACTGGCATGCCCCTTTCGCCAATTTGTCCGTAGTCCGAAAGATTCGACGGAGCCCCGCACGGCGGGGCACCTTTTTCTGGGCGGTTTGCATCTGATGCTAACAAACGAACCTAACCTACCTAGTGTTTCGCGAATTTGCGAGGGCTGGTTTTGTACCTTGTTTATTTACGGAAGGGGCATAGGAAAAAAAGACCGGGTTGCACTCCGGGAGTGCCGGCAGAAGTGTAAACTCAATGACATTGTAACAGTTTTTCGATCAGGTCACGTGTCGGTCTTACGATTTTTCAATATCTTGCATCTTACGGTCAAGTGACCTGTGGCGAGTTTAACAAATTTCCCCCATCACAAAAAGTGCACAGCGCCGTTAAAGAAGTTTTCACTTCAAAAAACACCAATACCTATAGAGCGGGGGTTTCAGGATGGACGTAGGCTTCATTTTATATTCTTTCCGCGGTTCCGTTTGCATTTTTTCGAAACAGTTTTCTAAAACGCTCTTTTCTAAACATTTTTAACATAAAGTTAAATAATCAAATCAGTCGTATAGGAAATTGTACTTGAAAATTGTATCCGGAACGTAGTTATACTTACCTATATAATTTTCGTTAGAACAGTAGAAACATTTTCCTATGTTAGTTAAATGCATTTACGTCTCCCACCCGGTCGGAACGTATTGAGTGAAAATATTTTCAGTAATCACGCGAAAACTTATGACTGCCTAGAAAATCTTACCAGCATTTGACCCGGGAAACTTTTACATAGTAAAAATACACAGCTGAATATAATAAACCGCAATGTGAACTTCAGCATGGTGGCTGGAATGAGCATTATGTTGTTGGCTCTATCTTTTTATTATGTTTTTATGCGTGACAATCATGACATGCAATCAATAATGTAAATAACCGGCCAACTGCGAGTCGGGCTTGCACATGAGCGCTCCCGTACAGTCCTTGTATGATTTACTAGGTACATTAGGTAATTAAACTATATTTTGGGTCATGTGTTTGTGTGTTGTGTGTGTGTGTTGTCATTACACTAGACATGACTCATGTCTAGTGTCATGAATTTTCTTCCCGTCACGAAGTTCACAGGCGTCTGAATGTGTTTTTACGCTGTTTATTTACTGTATTTTTTATGCGATATGGTTTATGAGTGAAAATCTATGGAGCAGTTTATGTTCTCCAAGAATCATGAAATTTGGCAAGAAGCAAGTAATCATTCCGAAAACTGTAAGTTTCCTTCAAAATGTTATTTTTGATATAATATGCGACATAAATGACGGATTGCGTTAACTTAGATGTTTTACAGCACATATTGTATATTATGCTTATATATACTATATTACATTCTACTTGATATATAAATATATAATACCCCGCGTTCTCCAGAATAGGGTCTTATTAAACAGACAAACAACGAAGTAATCTAGTCCTATAACGGTGTATTTTTTTCTTTTGAAATACGAAACCCTAAAAATTTTCATCGACTAACATTTGCTTCGTGGCATGTGACTATTTTATTTACCTATTCCAGGACATGTACGCGTGAATTTCAGTACCACGTGTAAATTAAATCTTTATAGCATGTTCGGATAAATATGACATTAAAGGACATAGGTAGGATAGGTAGACCTACATACAAATTACCTATCTATTGATAAATATTTTCACGTAGACAAACATGTCTACGTGTAAATATAGAGGTTAACAAACCTCTATAATAATGTTTAACCGGCTTCAGATAAGGACAAGTTCAAGTACCTATGTATGTTTGTATCGCTTAACAACTTTGCTACATTAAACACCATGTTTATGACATATAAACAGTAGTTAGTGGTTATAACTTCTTAGATTATCTTAATGGACCTTCTTAACCATCAGTTAACTGGCCGAGTGGCTACTTCAGTAAAATTGATATAATTAATTGACTGGCGTGGCCTGGCTGCATTTTTATTTATTAAATGCCTTTATTGTTCCTAAATTTATTTAATTATCATCAGAATTCATAATAGACATTTTCATTTTTTTTTCTTAATTTCATTACTAAGAACAGGCTTGAACTCAAATTTTGTTTCTCATAACGTACATCATAGCTTAACTACATTCTTCAACTCATAATTTTCGCTTTCCTAATGAATAAAAGCTTTCGCTAAGTAAATTAATAAAAATAATCGGGGCTGTAGGATCAGTTCTTCCTAAAACGCCTCGTTGCTTCGCTCGTCGTCGTACAATACCTTCACTGACCTGCCTTAGGCTACGTCCACACATACAGGCAGCTTGCTTAGCGTCTAGAGCCTAGTGGCAAATATTGTAAATTTCATCGAAATCGTTAGAGCCGTACACACATACAGCTATAGCTACAGTAGGTACCTATTATATATAATAACAAACTATGCTGAATATATTTATGAAAGTCAGTGGAATAATAAAAATATGTAGGATTTTTTAAATTATGAAGTTATACACAGTGAACCAAAAATGGGGTGTGAACCGATCAATGGCATAACAGGTATCGTGTTCTGATAAGAAAAAACTAAAAGAAAATCGGTTCACACCCCATTTTTGGTATACACCCTGTATAATACGGGTAAGTAACATCTAGGTATACTTACCTAAAAAAAAAAAAAAAATATAATACATAAAAAAATGTATGACTAGTTTAATTATTAATTTAAGTAAAACGAGTGTTATGATGAAAAAAATATGAAACGAAATATTAGTGTATGAGAAGTTTATGATTATTGTCATTATGAATTCGAATGGTTCTGAGTTACCATCGTTATTGATAAGAACTATTATGAATAATGTTTAGGTGTACAATTGTATCCAAAACATTTTCGGAGTCAGTCCGCAGTAAGCTTCCCATACAAACGTAGTTACGCTCTCATTTTAAAACTACGTGTTGGATTGTAACGAAACTTTGCATATACAATGACATGAGATATATCTATGTCTGTAATTAGTATATCTATCTTCAGATGGCAAAGTAAAAAAAATACAGCGAATTTAAGTTTTTCATACAAAACTTGTTTTTGCTGTATTTCGTTTGTTTTATAAACTGGAACCATATAAACTAATTACAGACATAGATATACCTCATGTCATTGTATATGCAAAGTTTCGTCACAATCCAACACGTAGTTTAAAAATGAGAGCGTAACTACGTTTGTATGGGAAGGTGAAATTCGGCCGAGCTTACTGCGGACTCTTAAAAAAAATTGTGAACAGAAGCGCACCCTGGCTGGCTGATGACACTGATGACATGTCGGGTGTTCCCGATCCATTTGATGTTCCGGAGAGACCATTGGAATAAAATATTTTGTGAAATCGTGAAAATAAATAATTACCTGTGTATTGACCCCAACTGTCTATAAAAGGAACAAATGGCAGACATTTACCCGATTACGACAGCAAAATGTGAAAGGAAGCTGCGACATCCTGACATCTGACGATCGCTCATCTTTTGACATCCAATATAAAGGAAATGCTCGAAGGGAAATTTAAATGAAGTGCTGACAGGTCTTGTTCTGATAGGTAGTTATAGGCACTTATAGCCTCATAGTAGAGTCATAGAAGTTTTTAGCTTTGGGGGTGTAAGTTTTGCACGTAGGGGGCAAATGCCCGGTTCTAGTAATCCGTTTTCTAAAAATCTTGCACCAGTTATGTTTATTATTACTTATTAGTATGGATCCTGGGGATGGACGTCGGCTATATACGCATGAGCTTGTTTTATGCGTTGATTTATCATGACAACAGCCGAACACCGTTTCAAACAAAGAACGTCCTGAATTCACGTTTTCTCTCTTTCACAGTTTGTCAATCGGATGAAAGGTTTCCTCGTTTTAAAAAGGCAAAGTCGTGAGCGCCATCTATCGGCGCGGACCGACATGCGCACACGCACGCCATGCTGATTAATTACCCGATAGCATGTAGTTGTCTCTGACACGACAATAGCTTTGCAATCGCGTAACATGAGGCTTGTGATGTACCGAGAGAACATGAGCCTGCTCGCTTGAAATAGATCAAATTTTAACCTACTAGAGGCCCAGTAACGCTCCGTGTGCTACGCCGTAGCGTGTAGCAGCATTTTCCATCTTGTAGCGGAAATCACTCATAGAGGCATGACTCATATGCGGATCATTGGACTTATTGGGTTAAGGCTAGTTGAAAAGTTTAGTGTCATGATCACCACTAGCTACAATAACCGTGGTAGCATTTTTTAATTATTTTAAAATAAAGAAGCTTTAACAATCGATAAAAAAAAAATATGTTATTCAGAAATATATATTGACTTCTTTTTGCACCTTAAAAGCGTCTTTTAAGTTTTCCTTTTGCACGATAAGTTCTTTTTTTATGCAATAAAGATGAAATAAATAAATATTTAAGGTCTAAATTACACTGGCGCGGCCTACGGTGGCGGTCAATAATAGCTAACAAGTTTAGTATTGACCGCCAGCGCAGGCCGCGCCAGTGTGATTCAGGCTTAAACCATATTGACATAAGGAATACTCCACGTACGCCTCCAACTTAATCTCCCATTGTGAAACCTCACGAGCGCACATCCGATCTTTTCTGGTGCGCCATCAATAATGCGAAATGTATTTGTTTTGAGCTATTCGGGTTAATTATGGTCCAATAGGGCATGTGATTTATTCGTGAGAACAATTTATTTTGCGACCGTACATGTCTTGTATGTGACATGTTGTTTGTTTGTTACGAGAAGGAAAAGTACTGTTTGGTGAATTGCGAGCCAGGCCAGCCGGCTGAAAACCCTCGCAGGTAGGCACTTTAGGTAGGTACACCTAGAATAAATGCGACACTTTTGGAAACCGGTTTTCTTTAATGGATAGATATGGTGTTGACCACAATTGAAACCAGGCGGTTTAGCCTAGGGGAATAAATTTCGAAGAGTCATTTGTCCGAAACCATCATTATTCCGAATTTTCAAAATTCCTTTATTTATTTATATGTTTATATAATAGATAATCGAAGCTAAGTATACGCATACTACATATCTTCTGTCTACTAAGCTTTCAAGTGGCATATAATAAGCATAGTAGTTCGGGTAGAAAACTCTGAACTTTAACTTCATTCGACTTAATTTTATTACGAGTTCTTGTCAATTTATAAACTATTTTTTTTGCACCTGTGAAAATCTCTTATAATCTAACTATCATATCACTGTCCCTCACGATTAAAATTTATCAATAGAGCCGATACCTGGTAGTAGTTAGCAACTTAGCACTAATTCGAAAGCACCGAATTTCACAATAAAAACATAATTCATCAGGTCTATTTAACCCGGCAATTAGCAGATATCATCGTATGGGAACAAATTGCGTCAGTAGCAAGTGTGAATGAAACTTAATCCGATTGATACGATCTTGCGCCGGTTATATCACGAGCTATCACAAATTTCTAACCGACAAGCACAACTCCAAAAACAAAACCAGTCAAAAATCAACCTTAAGATAATCGTATCTAGTCTAAAATTAAACTTGGCGTTGTGACTACGATGGTCATCTTTTGATCTACAAGTACCATATTCGGGTTACGTTAAACTGATGAAGTAATTAAATTTTACGTTTTTTTTTAGGCGTCTTACGAGAACGCTGAAGGAACTACCTTTACGTAATTTTATTAGGAATTGATTTGCGAGTGGTGCATGATCTTTGGGAACACAATAAGGTAACTGCTAATCCTAGTTTTTTTATACGGCTCGCCTGATGGTGAGGGGTAACCGCAGCCTACCATCGTCGTTGCGTAGATTGTTGTAGATATGTTTCCTTTACACGCCACACTGATTAGGCACAGCTCTAAGTTTGCAGCAAGATCAAATCACATTCTGAAGGGTCATTGCGTAAAGTTTTGGACGAGCATTAGGGCATAGGTAGGCACATTCATTTTCAGCTTAAAATTATTACTTCTATTATGATATGTCCTATCACACGTTCTAAAAGTTACATGATTATTAGACCGCGACAGGTTTGGGAACGGATAGCTGTCGATTCATACACGTAATTATATGGCGAAACTGTCACCTCCCTTCCCAAACTTACCTATAACAGCCGAGTTATTGCTGGTTTTAATCAATTATCCTACTAATATTATAAATGCGAAAGTTTAGATGTTTGGATGTTTGGATGTTTGGATGTTTGTTACTCAATCACGCTTAAACGGCTGAACCGATTTGAATGAAATTTTGCACGAAGATTATATCCAGGTTTATAACCTGGATTAAAATATAGGATAGTTTTTATCCCGGGTCTACGCGGACAAAGTCGCGGGCGGAAGCTAGTATACTTATAAACACGAACTGACACTTCTTAAAACAGAGACCTACTTTTGTTCATTAAATACTCAGAACACTCCTAACTGTATTTAGACACGATAAAATAACATTTTGTATCATGTGTAGGCATCTAATGTTTCAATGAAACAATGAACTAATAGGCAGTGTCAATAGCTCAGTTAAATAATATCTCTTTTATCGTATCCTCAAAAGGCAATCTCGTGGGCGCCATTTCAAATATTGGTCAAGATTTGCTACTGGTATGTCGTCACAAATATTTGCACTAGCATTAGGCATAATTGCTTGTAGGAACAAAAAAAACATTTTTTTGCAGATATTTTTATTCATACCGTTTTCATTGACTCCTATCTTGACGAAGTTATATTGGTAGGTATGATATTACAAATCATACCTTACAGAGGTGCTATATAGGAATGCTGCACGAAAACTAAACACTACAAGACTTAAAAACTGGCTCAAACGACACCATGAAAAAATTGTAATAGCTTATTGTTATGAATAGATAAAATCGCGTTTGTGTAAAAAAGGACTGTAAGGAAAAACGAATGTGGTGAGTTGTTGTGAAATATATTCGAAAAATGATCACCACATTTTAATTGGTTTTGTAAATATTTTTAATTATATAATTTAAATGCCTGCACCAAATGTTTCTGTTTTGCCCAATGGCTGGAATCTTGTATGCGACTGCGATTTTATTTTCTTTTATTTTGAATTGTGTACATATTCTGACTTCATTTTGTATTGTATAATGAATACCTATTGAAATAATAATGTGCTCAGCGTGCACACTTTTGTACGCCATAAGGCAAGAAGAGCTGTACAATATAT
Source organism: Epinotia bilunana (assembly GCA_947049275.1). Lineage (NCBI taxonomy): Eukaryota > Metazoa > Arthropoda > Insecta > Lepidoptera > Tortricidae > Epinotia > Epinotia bilunana. Next base: position 12,075,996 of record OX346259.1, on the reverse strand, counting down.
ATATACAAGCATGACATCTCTTATAAACGGTGGTAAATTCTAGAATAATCGCGTATGGAATACTTAAAGTACAGCGAGCCTAAAAAGTGATCTATCTCTTTTCGACTCTATCATTTGTATGTTAAGTGGTTGATCAGTTTCGTTCGGCTCTATAATTTGTGAAGTGGTCCTTCTTATCATTTTCTTTCGCTTGTCATCATAATAAATTCAATCAGATCAAAAACATTTGACTCCGCCACACACGGCGCAGATATTAGATATCATCGACATCTGCCAACGCCGTTCTCAACATTTGCGTAATATAATAAATAAATAATAAATAAATAAATATAAAGGGACAATCTTACACAAATCGACCTAGTCCTATAGGAAGCTCAGTAAGGCTTGTGTTATGGGTACTAGACGACGATATATATAATAGATATAAATACTTAAATACATGGAAAAACATCCATGACTCAGAAACAAATATTTATGCTCATCACACAAATATTTGCCCTTACCGGGATTCGAACCCAGGACCTTCAGCTTCGTAGGCAGCGTCACTACCCACTAGGCTAACCGGTCGTAATATAAGTGTTCGCAAAACAATTTCTGGAGATATTCACACAATTGCTAGGTAGGTATATAACATCATCATTGTATTTGAACATGTAAATTAAACACAGTTGTACAAACAACACCGCAGAACAGAACAGGTAGCTATAGGTAATATAAAATTACTTTTACGATATCGTCTTACACGCATCGATCCGCGACAAATGAGGTGTCAATTGCCATGTCTTTCTCAACCAAATCAATTTAGGTACTCGCGGGTATGTGCGTCAGTGCGGCTTCGGTTGATGCTCATGATTGCGCTGAAAAGGCCTTGAATTGTTTGATTGAATGACAAGGATACGTTACATGTACATTTTGTAATATTTTATTTAGCCAAGATTAATATTGCGTGTGAGAAGACAGAAACGTGGCAAAAGGTTACTCAACAATTTAAGTAAGTACTTGTTAACCGCCGGCGGTGAAAATGGATCCTTACATTCGAGGTTTGGGGCTCCGAATCCCGGCACGGCTATCACGTATATCCGTCACTTCTCTCTCTCTCTAAGCAGTCTAATTGGAAAGATACGTAGTCTATCCCGTCCTGCTTAATTTTCAAATTTATGCTACATTTTAGATTTGACTAGTCAATCATTTTCTCCTAAAAATGACTATAAATAAATAATTACTGCTTATCACGACGTCAAATAATGATGAAATATTTGACGTTTAATCGCCTGAATAATAAGTTAAGTATCTAAAATTTGGTTTTATAGCGCCGTAAATAACTTTTATATTTACAGTTTAAAAGTAAAAGTGAAGAGTGAAAGTATTTTTTTCCCAATTTTGATTGCCTAGTAAATCATTTTATTCATCGATTTATGGGAAGAAAAACCAATTTAGAACTTTCATCTATAAAGATGATTCTACATTTACCTGTCGATATACCTGTTCTAATTAATTAATTAATTGAAGTTGTTTAGCAGGCGGATCACGTAAAGCCGCGTACGTTAGGTGGAAAAATTACACTTGAACTGTCCTAACGCGCGTTCGAAATGTTACGTGATTACCTCTCTGAAAGGTCAAAGATGAAGTTAAAAGTAACGTTCGATAACGTCGTAGGGATAAATTAATGTTGGTACGGTCAGGTCTATAAGTATGTATGCAATATTGACCGTTATCCCCTAGACATAAGTTCCGAAATGTAAACACAATTATAGACATGACGTGACGGCAAGTGGCCCAATTACTAACTTTTACTCAAGCATCAGTTGTTTCTTTACATTGTTTCTAGGAAAGAAATCTCGTAGTGTGGGGGTCGATTCGAGACTTGCGTAACGCATTTAAATGTGCTAGAGAGCTCGTTCTGCCGCGTTAGCTTGGTGCACGGGATAATGAAAATCAAATTGGAATATGTGGAATGTCGATTCGACAACCTGGTTACCGGCCTTCAAAACCGAGTGACCAGTCAACGACCAGCAGACATTAACGACGCCATTATCGAAGCATTTCCGAGTAACAGTGGCTAGAAAAAGTTTGGACAGAGATTATTTTGCACAGACGTGGTAGATCCATTTTAGTTAAGAATGTATGATGAAATAATGTAGGTAGGTACCCATTATGTATTTTGTATAAGACGAATACTACGATTACAGATTATTTCGATTATTACTTACGATGTTTAGACTTTTCGACTAATTTTCTTCGACTGTTCATAGATCGACAAATCAAAGATTCGTTATCGATATACTTATGTGAAAACGTTTAATATAGTGCTCTGTCTGATCGAATAAAATAAAAACATTAGTTTCACTAACGTTTTTTTTTGACGACCATCACATGTTGTCAAGTAACCATAATGGATTACTCAATTATAATTTATATATATAATGACAATCGTAATGTTTTACTACCCTGACTTTTAATTTCAGACTAACACCCCATTATACCTTGAACACTTTCTATGGCGCAACACTATTTACTATATTTTAGCAGGTGGGTCATTCTCAGAGAACTAAATTTTGCACGTCCGGGCCTAAATTCGTATGTAAACCAAATTATAATAAATTGGTATTTTTTTGTAGGATAGTTTACGTCTATACCTAGGTGTTGCACCTTAGATCGAAGCCTTGTCATTAATTGTTTAATAGATATGATTTTTCAAAGCCCTGTTCTCAAATTACCACAACGCGTCCACGCGCTTTCTTAGTTTTCGAAATTGTCTTAAACTTTTAAAGGGCACAGATTTGTTACTTTTTATCGCATTTTAAATAAAGGAATGGTTTACCTACGACATATAAAAAATACAACAAAATACATTAAATTTTCTTTAACAAAATAATTAATGAAAATCTTGTCCAGCCTAAAGGAATAATTGCCTGCACCGCTTACAATCGCGGGCGCAGAGCCCTAGTCAAAACTATCTGGCACATCACTATAGCACAGGCCGCGAGCCATCAGTTGTGCCGAGGTGCTCGATGAGTGCGGACGTATTTGTGTCAGTGTTGTCGCGGGACTGCACATAAGTATCTAATTGCCTCGACTTTGGTTTTCGAAATTTCTAATTCATGTTGTCATGTTTAATAATTCATCTGTTGTCGTCAGTGGGTTACAGCTTATTATAAAGAAAGCAGAATAGTGGGCTTCGCTGGTTCTGACCTATATATTATATTTAAGCTATATTTTCATTGAACAGCTGTTTTTTTACGAAAATGTGTTTCTCTAAGAGCCACGACGCTAATTGCCAGGATTTTTCTAATTGCCATCGTATTGAATATTAAATATAACCGAAAGTATAAACTATGATAAAATACAATTTTCTTTAAATTTTATCAGAACTATAAATGGTCATGCCACGCTCTATTGGAATCGATCTGTCATCACGGACAGGACTATTCTAGCCAACAGGCCAGATATCGTGCTGACAGATCGAACGAAACGCCGGGCAGTGCTTGTCGACGTCAGCATCCTCCACGACGAGAACCTAGTGAAAGCTGAGAAGGACAAAGCCAGCAAGTACCTAGACCTGGCTCATGAGGTAACCACCACGTGGAATGTTGATTCAACGATCATTTTCCCGATAGTTGTTTCTGCAAACGGTCTAATAGCGAAGAGCCTCAACCACAGCAGTTCAATAGACTCTCCCGCAGATTGCTAGGTCAAGGGTCAGAGAGAAGGCTATATACTACTGGTCACTGCGTCGGTAGTCAGGTCAGGAGGTGCATTCCGGTACGCCCTCATCCTCCCTTGCTGGCTTTGTCCTTCTCGTCTCGGCCTTCACGAGTTTCTCGTAATGAGGGATGCTAATGTCGAGCACTGCCTTCTTTTTATCAATATGTTTTACTGGATTTAACATGTTGTAATAATGTTAACGGTTAAAGTTTCTAAGTGCATATATCTAACGAGACAGAACTGCCATTACATTTATTTTGTCTGAAAAGTGTATTCTTCCCAGTATAGCGATCATTTGAGAGTTTTCATACGTTGTTTACATAACAAAATTATTTTTTTCTAGTCGCCGGAACGGAGCGAATTTCAATGTTCTAATCGCCAGGATCCTAGATAAATTAAGATCACCATAACTCAAATACCGCGTATGCTATTACAGTGCTAAAGTAATTAAATAGGTAATTGTCGTGTAAGGATTTCATTTTCAGTCATATTGTTTGGAAATAATGAAGGAATAAAAAGGGTGGTGGCAATTAGGCTGAGAACGCCCGCAGTGAGAATGGCCGAGGTACATCCTTAGTCGCGTCTGTTTTAAATAATATTATACTCTATATTAAAGCCTCCTTTCCGCATCCAATTGATTTCTTGTTGGGCAGTAATTGTTTATTGAATTATCGCAGCGAAAGTATGTGTTTAAGAGCTACGAATAAAAAATGTATACATCCGTGTTTAGACTTTTTAGTGACTTTATCAGTTGGTTTAATGCCGAGTCTATATAGGCGAGCGGGATAAGATTTAAGAGAGGCACCTAAAGCAGCAGATTGTCACCTCGCTCGTTAGAATTTTAACGGACAAATTCTAGTTATCTAAGGTAAATATTGTACTAGTTTTGCTTATTTCCATCATTAAGAGCTTTTGAAACATAACAATCCTGTTTTTTTGCATTTTAAAATGCTTTTCTAAGAAGTCGCATAACGATTAATGCATTATTTTCCTAATGTTATTTGGAATAGGGTGTAGAGCAGTCCAAGTGCGTGTTTGCTATGAGCTTTTAGTGCCAACTGTATTTTAGTACACATATATCAACCACTGTAGAGCCTAGTAGAGCCCTTGTCTGTACTGGCTGTAGTGATTAAATTTATATGAATAAGAGAGTTCTAATGTTACCCAAACACGATATGCTTAACCTGAGTAAATAGTTGAGGACCTATGGCCACATTCTATCTCCATCATCCGCTCAGCTCACTGGTACCATAAAATTGCGTTGTCACTGAACTTACATAACTCATCATCAGACGTTCGTTCCCTCAATGCTGAGGGTCGTGACCATGTCCTATTCTTGATGACCAGACTTCTCCATAAGCTGCTATCACCCGCTTTACGTATGGCCTCGTGCGTAGACGTAGTTGCAAGAGTGCACTGCTTGTGTGCTACATCTAGCCGGAGATCTGCCCCTAAACTTTGCCCGTCGTAATAACCCTCTCCAGGCTATCCGACGAACACCGTGAGAGGTGTCCAATGTATGTGAGAATACGGTCTTGGCATATATAGTGGATTGTCGACGATTTATGCGATATGACATAAGTAGCCAAATTTCCAGCCCAATGGGATGGATACCGGTGATAATTGGTTTGCAAATTTTAAAGGACTACTTACTTGATACATGCATATGTTTACATACGAATAGTGCAAGGTAAATAAAAGCTAGTAAAAATAGTACTGTACACTGTTGCTTCGCAGCATATTTTGTAGAAGCATGCGTGATATACCGTCTTTTGCCTACATTTCGTATTGGCATGTAATCGCCGCGTTTTCCGCTTTCGGTATCCGGGTTAATACTGCCATCTGGGGGAGAAACTGAAACTAATCGGAGCTATCTTCTCATACTAGCACAGAGCTTCAAGGCCATATGGTAATTCTAAGTGAATATTTCACTTTCTTTGTGCTAATACATGACATTTAGAATACTTGTGGGAAAGTGTTATAGTACTACATATTTTATTATTGAACAAGCGAGCGATGCGAACGAAGTTCTCCGCTTCAATTTGGGCCAAAATTATTTCGTAAGTCCGGCTGTCCCGCTGCTCGCCCTTATATTACAGGTCCCATTTATCAACCAATTCTCGTAAATTTTTGTGAGCAGATTCGATAATTAAATGGGTTTTTTTTCGCTGTGGTTTCTGAAACAAAAATACCCTGACTCGCGAGGGTTACAGCTGACAGAGCCACTAAGTAGTATCCGTTTTTAATTGATTTTTGAACTCTACTATTCGCTGCAACTGCGTAACTTTTCAATCGAGGATTGGGTCATATCCACTGTCATTTTTAACCTCAAAAACTTACAGTTCTTTATGTCCCCACGCGTGTTTAATATATATGCGATTACCTACTGCTGGTTCGGGTTATTACCAAACAAAAATATGATGGTTGATGCTTATTTTCATATGTTACATATTTAAAGTAAACTAGCTGCGCACGCGGCTTTGCCCGCGTATTGCAAAGAACACAGGCAACCTTGCGGGGAAAAACATAGCTTATGTCCATCCGGAAAGTCCATTCTATGCGCAGGTATTAGAATCTTAGAAATCGGATGAGTAGTTCCGGAGCTTACACATAATATCCGAAGCTACAATCTCACAGACTTTTCCTCTTTATAATATTCCCCGCAGGATAAAATATATGCTATATATGCCGATTTTTTTTTACCTGCTTGTAGAATGGACTTTCTAGATGGTTATAGGTATATAACCATCTAGAAAGTCCATTCTACAAGCAGGTAAAAAAAAATCGGGTAAGCGGTGCCGGAGATTACCCATTACGTACAAACTTACAAAGCTACAATCCTACAGACTTTCCTCTTTAAAATATTAGTATTATAGAGTGTAGATTAGTATAGATAATTGAAAAGAAAGCCTTAAAACAAAGATTGTCTCTTGTTTGTCTGTTCTTGACGCTATGGCGGTTATGCGCTCTGAGGCTTTCTTTACTACGACCCGTAGTGAGTACAAAATTGAACGTCTCCCCTAACCAGGAAGTGGGACTTTCCAGACGAGCTGCGCACTTACTCTCATGAAACTAATTGACTGCCTATTAAAGTATTACAAGCTCTATGTTAGTTTACGGAGACTAGACCATTATTTATATAATCTCAGTAATACATTAACTAAATAAACAGGTTCAAGTTAATTAGGTACAGTGCTTAGGGCTCTTTATAACTAAAGTCCATCCTGGACAGTGTAAATACGTTGACGTTAAAGGCACAACTATCATTAGTTTGAAATAAATATCAATTCTTAATCTTAATAAGTATTATGCTTGACTATTGATTTAACCACTACCGTTTTAACATGTATTTAAAACTTAAGTATAGATATCTACAGAGGAGCTACTTTTACGGTTGCGACCATAAAGAACGGAATGGCTGACATGGCTGAGGGATCGTCCTAAAGTCCTAATACAACGCGACTACGCGATTATCGCTAATTCGCGAGAATTATACTCGCGCGAACGCGCGTTTAAAAATATTGGACACGAATAGGTTGTCCTAATTGACAATCACGCGAACTTGCGATATCAATTAGGACACCTATTCGAGTCCAATATATTAACAACTTACTTAATTTAGGCTGGTAATGGTTTATTTGCCGCAACCTATTTAAGGCTTGTATACCCGCTAAAGTCCTTGAGCGTATGGGCGGAGCCTCGACCCTCTCCCCGCGCAAGTCGCCGTCGTTTATTAAGCGTTACATAGATTAAGTTACAGACGCGTCATCGCGCCACCAATGCAAGGGTGGACGTGGGTGGGTGACATTCGTCATGCTTAATTGAAACGTGATATTTGTTAAGTTTTAAACTAATTTTCGGTATATTTATTACGTTCTACTTCCTTGATTTGATGATGATGGCGTGTACAGTCAGCATCAGATAGTTAGTAGCATCCAAAGTAATTAAATATATCGTAACACATTCCTTACTCCTACTTATTAACAAAGACTATTTCGATGAATGTACGTTCCGATATATTTGGCTAACTTGGCTGCTACTAACTATATTATGCTGACTGTACAGAAATCGGCCTCGGGTAAATATATACTTACAGATTAGTTGTACGTTAAGCATACTTTGTTTCATATCAAATAATAACTCTGTATCGAACTTGGAGTTGGCATGCAACCCATAGGTAGGTACTTACAATATTTGCCAAGCCCACTATTTTTATTAGAACTTATTCTATTAACACTTGACAGTCATTAATACGAGCAGATAAAACAATATTGTTAGTAGGCAATAGATATTGTAAATATATTTACTAATAAAATGTCTGGTTTTAGCGATTTCCCAATTTTGATACTGTTTAGATATTTGATACTTTGATAGAATAGGTATTTACTTGTGTATTCTTTTTCCGCTTCTCTTGTAAAATTTCTTGATATTACGTATTTTCCTCCTACTCGTATTTTACTCCTGCGCTTATTTAACCCCAAAGACCCAAAATAATTATTGAAAAATTTGTGAGACCTAAGCTAAGACCTACTAACTCTAGTATCGTAAGTTTGTATGTTACTGACAATCTATGGGCAAACTGGCCTGAAATAAAGAATTTATTATTATTATTATATTAATAATATTATATTATTATGTCTTTCCCGCTCACGGGACAGTGACGTCCCGGACCTTTGAGAGGCGTGCGTGGAACTAGGTACCTACAAAGTACCAACTGAGCCAACACGTAGAGGCCCGTTTGACAATTTAATAAAATGCAAGGAGTACACCGAGCGGATGCTGTCCCTGCCCGTGTCATGGGACGCACACAGAGACAGCAACCGCTGAGGAGTATAGGGCCTATTGATGGTTGATGGAATCTAAATGAAACGGATTATTGGGTGAAAATGATGGACTAGTGGCTGGGCTATTGGGTGAAGCATCGGACGCCTGCCTTATAAAACTGTCTCACTTTTTATCTCTATTTTATTTTATTTTTTATTATTATATTATTATTATTATTACCCGTGTGGTGTCGGGTTAGAATAGCACCACCCCCTTTCTTCCCGTGGGGGTTGTAAGAGTCGACTAAGGGAACGGGGTTGAAGTGTGTTGTGGGCGATGGGCTAGCAACCTGTCACTGCTATATCACATTTTGTCGATCTTTTATACCCACATGTATGCTAACAGTGGCACTGGCACACAGGTTTCATGTGCTTTGCCTACCCCTTTTAGGGATAAAGGTGTGTATGTATGTATGTATGTATTATTATTGTTATTATTTCCCATCTTGAACTAAAAACAAAATCTAAACTACACCTACGTAAATGTTAATTAGGTAAAAATGCCAACACAGTTAACTGTGTTGGCATTGTTAACCATCCTGTATTTATACAAGAACCTTATTACAATGCACATAAAGTGCACGGATGGTCAGTCAGCTGTCTTGTCTATAGTACCTACTACTTTATAAACTACGAAATAGATAGTCCACTCTATGCAACAAAATTATCTGTCACTAAAAACTAAACTATACGCAAATATTTATTAGTTACCTACTATACGAATCACAAAACGGATTGTCCACTCTATGCAACAAATATAGTCCACAATTTCCACAAATATTTAAAAATTTCGGCGCAGCGCAAATTGACACAGGTCCGTCATGCAACGTGTCTCGTCCCGCACTGACCGTATGGACGAAAACGGGGAGGCGTAGGAACTTTGGCGGAATATTTCAGAAAACGAGACAATTTTTTAAGAAAATTAAGAAAGTAAGAAAATGATGACCTTGTTCATTATTGTATGAAGAAAGTTATAAAATTTCATATTATTCTGATAAAAAATGGAGCAGTAAAATGGTTACAAGTGAAAAAATAGGGGTGACTTTAGATTTCTTTTTCTCTAATTTGTATTGTTAAAATGGATTTCTACGAAAACTATGACCCGTCGCATATCTTGCAGATTATGATATATTTTTTCCGACAGCAAAAATGTTACGTTATAATGTATAAAACGGTTACAAAACAACTCATTTTCACGAAAATTTCGAATGTGGAGCCTTAAGTAGGTTAGGTTAGTTATAATATTTGCATGCTGCACGGACAGCTAAGAAAGGTGGAACCAAGAACATTGTATATTTTACACCAACAATTATGTTATAACCCTTTTTTACGCAAATAAATGATTATGATTATGATTATGATTAAGAATCTCATACTAGACAAAGATGCGGCAAATAGAAAATAATGGTTTTCCTATAATAATTGCCGCACTTATTGAGAGCACTTTCTGTGACACTTATTGAAATATGTATACTGCCATATCGCTCGGTCGTGGCATTATTACCATAGCACCTCCGTAGAAAACTATACTCTAAGATAAGATTTACAATTTCTAATTTAGTAATTTAAACGTAAATATTAGTTTAGTAATTTAAAATTTACCACATTCACCGTTCTTTCGTATGTCCGGATGTCCGGCTGTCCGGCTGTTCTTCTCTACATGTCGCATTTCTCAGCCGATTCTCGTGAAAGGTTGTGAGCAGGTTCAATAAATATAATAGTTTTTTTTGTCGATTCAGTTTAATGAAATAAAAGAAATAAAATTAAAAAAAATGATATGCTCTCGAGTTCTACAGCTCACAGAGCCGCAACTTTAAACATTTATCACATTCACTGTCAGCTACAAGGAGTGCCTAATTTTTTTTTCATGGGCCGTGTAAATTTCCGCAATGCGTCGCTTTTTTATAATTGTGTTAATATCTATATTTAAAAAGAAACTATCTTATAAAAATAAATACCCGAATAATACTTACACCGCCAACACTAATATCGCCTAATCGATCTAACGATTGGCCCATTGTTTAAGCGGAAATGGGTAGAAAGTAACTAACAGCTAATGTGTAATACATAAGATACATAATACGTCGTGTTATGATATCTCGTTACCGTTATCTCGCATCAAGATGTGTTGCTGAGAATACTGAGCAGGTCAAATTGGTCCGACATTTTGCATAGAACTATGGATTGGCAAAGCGCGATAATTTTACGCTGTTATTCACAATTCAATGCTCCTGAAAGCCGAATGGAGTAGCGCCGCGCTAAAAGCGGTCCAATGTCCCTTAAGAGTCCGCAGTAAGCTCGATTCTTACGCTCTCATTTTAAAACTTTGTGTTGCATTGTTACGAAATTTTGCACGTACAATTACATGAGGTATATCTATGTCTGTAAGCAGTGTGTAAAAAAATACAACGAATTTAAGTTTTTCATACAAAACTTGTTTTTGCTGTATTTTGTTTGTTTTATAAACTGGAACCATATAAACTAATTACAAACATAGATATACCTCATGTCATTGTATATGCAAAGTTTCGTCACAATCCAACACGTAGTTTTAAAATGAAAGCGTAATTACATTTGTATGGGAAGGTGAAATTCGACTGAGCTTACTGCGGACTCTTAAGAGAATGCCTTGCTTTAGGATAAGTATCCACCACAGCTGTGCGAAATTGCGAGGCTGTGAGCGAGTAAAAAATGCACCAATAAAAAGCGATGCACGAGCGCGCCCACCAATGCTATAGGCGCGTACAGATTATGCGCGGCAATCACTCGAATATTGGATCGCGTGACGGCCGCGCGCAATGGAGACGGGGATTCCGCGTTTTGAGCGTTTGCGTTGCGTTTTTGAGCCCGTATCAAAGAAGCTTCAGTCGCTGGCGCGCGCGCAGTTTGGACGGTTGTCCATGGTTTAGAACGAAATAATTGGCGCGCTGATCGAGCTAGATCGCTTGCCTCGCGCAGCCGCCGCGGTCTACCTAAATTCCATCGAACATTTGCCGCGCGAGCCACGCGAACACTGGCTCGCGCGGTTGCCGCGCATGAGCTGTACGCGATAAGCGAGCGTGCACAACATAACTATCGATATTTTATGTGTATGCGAAATGCAGTGCCGAATTGATCTCCTGGTTTGAATTAATTGTTTTCTTTGATTGGCTCCTATAAAGATTACAATGTGTAGGAACTAACAGGAAAAATATTTCATCAGATCGGTGGTTACGTGAATAGCATGGCACTTACGATTCGACTCGGTTTCTTATGGTATGATATGATATTACCCCGAATTTGATGACTCCACTACCCGGCCCTATCTTATTGTCTAGGGCACCTGACACAACACTCACAATGTCCGGGCTCGGATCCGAAGACGGCTCCCGAGATTTCAGTTTCTAAATCACTGGTCCCCAAGTTGCCAATAAATTGAAACCGTCTTCCCTGTTGAATTTTTGTGTTTTAATGGACGGGTAGTGGACTTATTCGTATGTCCCGCCACATTTTTATAGGTAGTTTTTGTAGGGTAGTTCACTACTGAGCACCCATATCTCAGTTGATGAGTTGCTGGGACGTCAGTAGTCTGGGACCATGACGGGTGAAACCCATGTTGAAAGGAGAAGTTCTTCTCGAAACGTATATGCCACGTACTAGATAGTGTCCAATAAACAATGATAAAACAATCTTACTCCCAGACTTTATTGGCATCTCAGCAATGGCACATTAACTGCAACAATTGAATTATGGTATGCCACAAACTACACGTCGTTATATGTATGTCAATAAATAAAACAATTAATCCCTTCTAAACAATAGCAATTAAAGTGTCAGTGGTTTCACTCGGCAGGGGTCGTCAAACAAATTGGCGAGAAAGTGTTCGCGAAATTGTAGTGACGCCACGCCTACTGGTTATATGCGCACGTTGCGTACGCGCATTTGACATTTTTGGTATCTTTATTTACCTTAAGGCGCATTTATTGTTTTGTTAGTGGAACATTATTGATAACCGGCTTCCATCGATTGGGTCTCATCCAGATAAGATGCTTTGCGAGACGACATTTGAAGACTGTTTTGGTTCAGACATTCGTTATTAAGTATCGCATTATTTAAAACGATAAGTGGATTCGGGGGAATAACTTTCAAATAGCAAGTTCTAAGTAGGTTAGGTACTTAACACGTTGACTGCGGCACAGGTCAGATTTGACCTGTAGTGGACTTTCGGCTGGTGCGGCGTAAGAAAATAGGTTATTCACCCAGGTGCGGAGGTGATTTTGCTATGTTTTTTTATTAGTATGAAGGAGCCAAGTATATGTTGATATTTCTCGTTTTGAATCCTACCCGACAATATAAAATAATTGTACAGGTCAGATTTGACCTGTGTCGCGCTAGATCAAACAAGTTGTTCTTCAGTGCGGCACAGGTCACATATGACCTGTTACCCTCCGCCTTGTATAGCACTGCGGGAAAAGGCATTATCAGTTAGTGCTGTCATCATACCCACACGTTAGTTTTGTCATCTACAAAATGAACGCGTCCAGATCATTAATATCCCAGGAAATAAGAAAATGCACACTCGAAAAAATACAAAGAGAAAAGCTTGCACAGAAATCACAGAATGTTACAAGACACTGCGTAAAACTATGACAAGTCGAGAAGTGGATATAAAAGTAAAAATAACGTTTACTTCGTGTGTTGAGTTGAGTGTGAGAAGAGCATCTGTTTGGACTGCTTTAATAAAACTCATTCAAGCATGTAACTTTTGTGACAACATGTAATAAATACACTATATATTATCGATATCTTTCCTTTTTAATTTCCCACTTCACTAAATTATCATTCACAGTTTTATGTAAGTCCTTTTTACTGGTGCGATACAGGTCCAATTTGACATGTCAATCAAATTCTCTATAAATCTTCAACAAATGGTCGAATTGTGTGGCGCAGCTAGTATTAGATGTATTTATTAGTCAACTAACTATTTACGTCATAAAATATATAATATATACATTACATAAGGATATTTTAGGTAAAATGTAAACACTCACTTACAGGTCACCTTAGTCTTGTACCGCACCAGAAATAAATTAGTTACAGGTCATTTATGGTAAGTGACGCACAGAAAGTGAGTTTGACAAATTGGCTCTCGCAGTCAACGTGTTAATAAATACATACGGAAGGTTGAAATTGAATTATACATAAACAGTGTATGACAATTATTAACGACTTAAACTCGTCTCACCAACAACTGGTTGCAGCAATTATCATGGTTGATATAATTTTATTCTAAAACTTTGTTAGTCTCCGCACAAACTAAAGAGAGCTTCCTCTTAACCATCAAGTATCAATCACGTATGCAGATTATAATGGCGATTTATCGGGCATGTTGTCATTAATAGAAAATGCTTTCAACCTCAACAAACTCGCTTGTTCACTTTATAGGAGCGCCACCATCCAATACAACCAGCAAAGCTCACGAAGAGCAGTAAAATAAAAAAGTACTCCAATCAACAGTGCCAGCATAGACACAGTGCTCTCTTTTACGTGGCCGGATTATAAAATATTCTTAGTTCCAAATTTTGCCGTCTCCACAATCTATTTTGTGCATTCATTCTGTAATCGTGTATGTTGGTTTATGAGAATACAATCACGGATGTATGTAATGGAAAGTATATAATCGAATCTAAAATAATTGCGATATGATGTTGATGTGTAAACATAATGAATCAATAGCATAGACGTAACTTTCGCAATAGTGTAGAAATTAGTTGGGTAGGTAGTAATAGTAAGTGATTTGTCAGGAATAGGTTTGGGACCTAAGATTTATTTACGATGCCATTTGAACGAGTTTTGGAGAGGAACAAATGTTTGTATAGGAGCAACTACAATTAAAGAACATAAATACCGCTTAAAGAACATAATAACGCTTCATACTAATTGACGTAAAAGTATGACGTCACACTTTGCAATTTGTACTAATTGTTGTATAGAAAATCATGTAAATTGCTGTTTCGGTCGCGAAATACTGCGTTTAGGTCCATAGTTGTCATATTGTTTCTATAAAAGCGTAAGGATTCTATTAACTAGTACGTTTAAATTTACTCTTGGTCAAAATGCATATTTTCTAAACTTTCAAGTACGATGAACACTGCTATTCATTCACTCGATTTGGGCGGTTTTGAATTCTAGTAACAGAACATCGACTAAAAAACGAGAATAATCTTGAATAAATTAGAACGAAATAATTATGCTCTCATGGTTTCCAAAAACCACATACCATAAGTCTCAGGTTTATAAAACTAGTACGGCACTTCAACTGAAAGGTGACATCATACTGGTCTCCTTATTACCGCCTCATACAAAAAAAGGACCGGGTCGCGCTCCGGGAGTGCCGGCAGAAGTGAAAACTTGAATAATTTAAATTTTATAAAATATGTTCATTCCCTGGAGATCTTACATTTTATTAAGAATAGGTTAATCTATCTAAGATTTTACCTAGCGTTTATTTGGCTTGTATGTTAGTAGACAGCAGGGAGGAAGATATCTGCCACAGGGCTGCTATTCGGAACGCCTCACCTCACCCGTCACACCTCTAACGAAACTAGACCTCAGATTGCGCTAAGTTACTAATAATATATTTGTGGGTGCTGAAAGGTGAGGTGATGTTAAAACAAGTAACAGAAGAGCGGGGCAAAGCTGTGCGAGGTTGCAAGGCGATGAGCAAGGAAAAATCCACCAATCACTCAGCCTTAGCCAAAGCGTAAGTGAAATTTGACCAATATTCCGAAATCCGCTGAGTTCAAATGTTGTATAGTTTTTTGGTCAGATGACAAAGTAATATTATTGCACCATTAAGCTCGTCTGATAATGGAGACGGGAGACAGAAGGTGACTTTAGAAACTCTTTTAACTATATTTTATCATCATCATATCAGCCGAGAGACGTCCACTGAGAGGCCTCCCCCAAAGAGCGCCACAATGACCGGTCCTGCGCCACCCGCCTCCAGCGGACTCCCGCGACCCTTGCCAAGTCATCAGTCCTCCTTGTGGGGGGTCTACCCACGCCGTGCCTTCTGGATCACCACGTACCGGAAGACACAGCTGAAACCTTTCCGCCCCAACGGCCGTCGGTTCTACGTGCAATATGCCCCGCCCACTGCTACTTAAGTATATAAGTTTAATTATATAAGTTATTACATTATAAATTAGGACTCAATACAATTATCTCAATGACTTGAAGACTGTGCCAAAAAAATACAGTCAGCAAAAACCTTATCTCAACTTTTGTGAAATAATTACTGTGCATATTATTATTAATATGATATTGATCCAACAATTACATACCTACACCAAATGATTGGCATCTGTAAATCAGTTTGTCTGTTTGTTTCCGGCTTGTTAGGCCAAACGCTCGCAGTGACCCGGTCAACGCAACAAAAGCTTAGAAAGGTAGTGCACGTAATATTCAATTAAGGCGAATTAATGGATATTAGTCAATACAGTGATACGCTAATGAGGCATTCCAGTGGATTGACGTCATAACTATCCGTAGGAAAGCTGTCGTTAGCTTGTTTTTTCTCATACATGTCCTGAAAACATCGAACGTTGTTACCTACATATTCGAAAATAATAAACAAGTGACTGTGAACTGTAAAACTCGCGAGCCTGACTATGAAAAGAAAATGTAAAACTGAATCGACAAAAAAACTATTATTGAACTTGCTCACAAAATTTCACGAGAGTTGGTTGAGTAATGCGACCTTTAGTGGAGAACGAGAACAGCCGAACAGACGCCAGACATACGAAAGAAATTTTGCCTAAGCTGAAACGCAGAACTCCGTTCGCGTCGAAGACTCGTAGGCAGAGCACTTGATCGTATGATCCAGTGCCACGTTAAGCATACATGTGGGTATAAAAGATCGATAAAATGTGATATCACAGTGATAGGTTGCTAGCCCATCGCTCACAACACACTCCAACCCTGTTCCATTAGTACGGCTCTTACGACACCCACAGGAAGAAAGGAGGTGGTGCTATTCTAACCCCGACACCACACGGGGAAAGCTTGAAATGTTACTTATTTACATTTAACAAAATAACCGTTTCCCGCTGTTTATTAAGATTTTCACGTTCAACAACAACGTGTTGTATTTTTTCTTCTCTCATTTTTGAGAAAAGTCCTATAGTAGTCTAGTATTAGCCGCGACTGGAGTAGCGATTGCTATACTAAACACTGTCTGTACTTGCCTTCTTTCATGCCCGGACAATGCTGTACTTGCTATATCTATTTTGTAAGTAGCATACTTACTCGTAATAATGTTACCTTGTCAATTTTCAGTTAATTATAACCTTAAACAGTAATTTTGCAGCTTATTCATGCAGCTCTTAGACGCCTACGATGCCCAATAATCCTTACTTTAGTAATTATTCAGTGTATCAAAATCAAGGTTCTACTATGACTCAGGCACATGAGTAATCTCTGTTTGCTTTAGGAGGGTTCTAATTCAGATTGAGTGACTCAAGACATGTTTATCTATGAAACATTGGTAAAATCCGGGATGATGAAATATCCGGAAAGTTTTTCTCCGTATTTGTCATTTAGGTATATTATCTGCAAAAGTTTTCCTAACCTCAGGTCAAGATTTCTTGTTGTAGGCTTTCGGCCGATGAAGTTAATACTAGTTAGTTTTAAATTTGATGTATCTCGATGTCAGTGAAACACACACTTATAAACTTTTCTTTTCATTAGATTCGAGGGCGTTTTCAAATGTTTATTCCTTGCGATGTCATGCATTGTAAAGCTGAAATAATGCATTCAATAAAACACTAAATAAATATTGGGGGATGACCTAGTGCCAAGCACACAAATAAATGCCCAAAGCGGGATTCAAACTCGGGACCGTCGCCGCCTTCGTAGGCAGGGTCACTACCAACTAGGCTAACGTGGTCGTCAAACGAACAGCGCGGCGAATTTTCTCGCACTATTCGTCTCTTTCTTATTAGAACACTTAGAAAAAGAGATATAGTGCGAGAAAAATCGAGAGTATGTCGCGGCCGTCGCATGATAGACGTGCTGAACGAATTGGGCTGCAATACATACCTACTTCCCTTTTCCAATAAATAATTATATATAAATTACGTAGGATGATATTTTCGTCCTGAAATGCAGGCATAGTTATGCAGTATTACAGATTCAGTTACAAACAATTTATTGAATAGATTAGCGAGAAAGGGTTCAAAGTAATCTTGTAACGGCAATATCAATCGGAATTTCATAAATAACTGTCACTTCTCTTTATGGAGGCTAGTTAGGAATGCTTCTATCGCCTTCCTTGTTTTGATTTACTCGCGGAATGCATGAAATGATAATTCCAAGCGAATATGGCAAATTGCTATCAACCTGAAATAAATGTGCTGGATATATTAATAACCGGATAAATTGCAATAATACTTATATCTGTAAACCCATTAAAGGGACCGATTCCGTCGAGATAATTGTGCCGTAATAGGGCCTTTCTCTTAGTCTCTTGAATAATCAATCTATTGTAGTAAACGAAGGCATTATGGAATACAATAATGTAGGATACAAATATTTAATTAGTTAGGGAGTATTTAATTTAATCCTTGGGGGGAGGCCTATGTCTAGGCTAGGACGTATTTCGGCTGATATGATGATGATTCGATAACGGGAACAATTAATTAATTAAATTTACAGAATACTATGGTACAGCTATTATTCAGATGGTGAACGACATGTCAAAACTTTCAATAAGATAAAATTACATTGGTTTAGTTTTATTGTTATTTTTTCATAAGTCGTATATCATATTTTTAATCATTCAGGTTCTTAGAAAAAATATTAAAAAATATGTAAGTACGTTGTGTAAATGATATGTGAATCTGAATCGTCTTGGTTGCTTGGTATTTTGTAAACGCAAAACCGGGTTTGTGTGTTTGCAACGCACTAATAATCAGATGGGATCGGGTAAAACTTGTTTGTAGCAAATTGGAGGTCCAGAATTCTCCGGGGTGTTTCATTCTTGATCAATTTGATCATTGAACGAGCGAGCGAAGTGAACGAAGTTCTCCGTCAATGACCGGATGTTCGGCTGTTCTCCTCTACGGGTCGGATTTTTCAAACCATTCCCGTGAAATTTTGTGAGCAGGTTCGATAATTACACTTATGCTTTTTTTTGTCGGATCAAATTTTGGACATTGTTGTATAGAAGTAACCCACTTCAACACACAAAGTTCGAGCGCTCTTATTGAAAGACCCTCTTGTACTTCGCGTCGTACGGCACCAAAACACCTCGTGTTTTCTGCGCTTAATTTCTTTACGTTGTGCTAATGTGCTACGCCGTAGCACGTAGTGTTTTCCCGCTATTTAGCGAAAATGATAGTGACGGTAGCGTACTGTGCTTGAGGGAGTAGATTGATCATTGTGTAAGATTGTTCCTTAATATTTATTTATTTACTTTGTTCCAAGAACGATGTCACGGACATGCAAGACGTTCTGGTGAATACACACATATATATATTCAACGACTTTGAAATTGCTGTTTATAGCTTAAGTACGTGAGCATCAATATGTTACATACTACTTTCAAATTATATTGCTTATTTATTGTATTATTAATGTTATTGCCTAATTCACTAAAGCATAGAAATTAATTTAATATTGAACAACATAAGACAACCCACGTCCGACCAGTTATAATCGTAGTAAAACATGCGTAATCGTGATTGTGTTAAAAACGTACTCAGGTTAAATACATTCCCTTTCCCGTTCCTCATAGTTAAGGGCTGAGCTGTAGGCTACACCGCGGTTTGTATGCGACATATAGCGGAATGACCATCAGATATGATGGTTAACTACGAATATATTGAATAAACAGTCATTGACCACACAAGGGCAGAGTTATCAGGATGTAGTGGGAAATCCAACACATGGGGCTTCTCTATAAAAAGTTTCAATATCTGGTAACGACTCTGTGCGAATAATTGCCGCTATTAAATTGGCAAACCTCTGGTGTCAGGCAGCAATGGCCCTAGTACTGACAGCAGAACAAAGATATAAAGCCGGTAGGGCTCTTGTTCAGGTATCATCAGGGATCGGAACCGGTTTTTTGCAAAAACCTTGAAATAACCACATATCTCGAACTATTTTATACTTCATATGTAGGACTCAGTTGTGTTTGGAGGTAACGACTGCGTATTATTAGATTGCCCAATTAGAAATGAAATAATTAACAAAGTACGAAAAAATTACGATTTCGTTCCCATACAAAAAATACCGGTTTCCGATCCTTGGATATCATGGGGCAAAAGTATACTCGGTTCGTAAACTGCGGTTTGGAAGGCAAGGTGGAAAACCACCACACTGAGAAGTGTTCTCTAAATTGGAGTAATGAAATACTGCCGAATAAGTTTGAATTACTCCACCGATAGATATCTGGTGTCCTAACGTGCTGCTATACTTACTAAAGTGATATTATCTAAACATCTCGGCTAAAGGTTATGCAATATATGTATGACTGATATGCAGGTCGTGTGTTGTGTTGCACCCCATTGGTTCATAGTACTTAGCAATTACCTCTCGTGTTACTATAACGATGCAGGATTACGTCCATAACTATTGGTAATGTGTGATTGATGACCAACTTGTGCCAATAATTATATTCATCATCCACTTGACTTCAGTCGTGTTAGTAGATCGCAGTCACACCGAAGCTCTAGATGCAAGTAGAAGAATAGTGACCATTGAAAATAAAAGCGCCTGCCCCCGCTAATAAACAGTCGCAAAAATCTGGCAACATTACGGAATAACAACATATCGCACAATATCTAGAGCGCCTTATTTGGCGATATAGTAAACTTTACTATCTCATCCCTGAATAATCGAATCACCTTGGTAAGTTTTTATTGCGTTGGATGTAGGAACACAGTTATAAAATTTGAGACCAAACAACTCGTTTGAACGAACAAAAAGTTAAAAAACAAACTTTTCTGGAATTTATAATTTGACAATCTCATTACACTTCGGTGTGAGCGGTTTTGCGAGTATTAAATTAAATCAATATATTAACGATCAATTGATAGACGGCAGGCGCGGGCCCAGCGTGGCGGAAGAGCTCTTTCCGATCATTAGCGGAGTGACCGGCGCCGCTTGCCCCACAAACCACAAGCAGTGCAGCCTTGCACAGTTCATTCTGTTAACACATTCAGAGCCAAAGATAACGTAGTTGATAACACGGGGCACTTCGTATGTAGAGGAAAACACCAACGAGCATAACGCCCACCTAGCGGGTTCCTGGTAATGAAAGGGTATGAACTGATGTAATAAATAAAACCCTATAGTCTATCCGTTCGAACACAGGCGGTGCAGAGCGAATAAATTTTAATCTGCAAGTAAGTAGGGCGCAAACAGAAATTTATTTTGAATTTAAGAAGTTTTGTATCCCATAAAACTGAATACGGCATCATGGTAGACCTCGTTGGAGATGGCGAGACGAACTAGATGTCTTTGACCAAGACTGGTGGGAGGCTGCATAGAACAGGAATATGTAGAAGAAAAAGAGCGAGGCCTTTGCCCAGCAGTGGGATTCTTAAGGCTTGTAATAATAAAAAACAGGGGTTTGAACCCAGACCTGTCAGCTTCGAAGGCAGGATCAATACACACTAAACTAAGCCGGTCATTAAAAAGCCCGTGATGTGTAAGTATTTCTTTTTACTTGATCTAAGTACAATACCGTGCTATGCTACTTTTGTACGGCCGCCGGAATCGGCGCACGCGCAATGCTTACAACAGTCCGCTGCTGATTGATTATTTTCAGACACTGCAGGTTGTGCTTATTGGATTATGGCTGACACACTGTTCCGATTTACATAACTTATCGTTTATGGAAAATGAAAGTTCATACTTCGTTATAAATATTTTGACGTGCGATTGGGCAATGGAGGGTTTTGCGAATGATAAATGTTGCTACACTTTTCCATTATTGAATTAGCACACCATGTTGGTATACCTAGTCATTATAAATATCCAATTAAAACTAAAACGGTATCATTTGTGTGCATTTGTTTTGTACATTTCAATATTGAATTAGTCTATATTTCGCAAAATACGACCGTGGTCTAGTGATTTCACAAAATAAGTTAGTATGTTGTTTACCTGGGAATCCATCATTTTACCGAAAATCGTTTCCTATAACTCTTCGCAGAATTTTATCATTACTGAGGAATCATTCATCGAACTTCGTTAGATCGCTCATACATTTGCTCGAAATACCTTTTACATGAGGATCAACTTATTGAATTTTACCTTATTATTTTATTTGTCCGACATAGTCGTTCATTGAACCAACTTTACTGTAATTTTGGATTAACGTAAGTTTCAGTTCTCTAAATTCTTATTATATAGAAAATTGTTTCACGAATGTTAGGTACTATACTATACTTGATAATTCAACTCAATTCAACGACAGTACCTAGATCTTAGCAAAATCTCAATCATCCGAATGTCCGAATTTTAAATAGTATAATACAAGTTTTGGTCGACTTTTGTTAATCATAATTCTATTATTCGAAACATTGGTAGTCCGTTAGGTACGATAAACAAACTTTTTTTAAATAGAACAAGTAGAAATAAAATCAAGTATACAAAATTACTTAATTAATGCGATGAAAATGGCAATACTTAATAATCAGATCTGTGATTCATGAATTTCATGATTTTGATAAATGTTTTAAACTATTTACGAAACAAGAATGATTACATAGGTACATAAAAATATCCGCACCGCAGGCTTCGTCAATTGCATACAAACCAACCTCCCCGAGGTACAATGATAGAATAGAATCCGCAACAGGCTTCGTCAATAACACGTTATAACCTAAACTAACAAAAAGGACCGCCCCGGATCGTTGGTGGCCCGAAAGCTCCCATGACACTCGCGGCGTTGCCACGCTGAATGGCCAAAGATATCTGTTGAGCCAGGAACGATCCGGAACGAGGATCACAGCCCCTATCCCTAAGCCGCCGACCCATTCGTTCGTTCGATAAATGAATACTATGAATAACTACATATTATTCTATGAAAGGTAAATTCGATGAATCGTTGCGTTACGATTTGAGACAAATTCGAAATGATTAACTATTAAAAGTTGTTCGATTATATAAAAAGCATTGAATCTAATATGTGATTAGAAAAAAAAGTAATGAAATTCGTGGAATAGTTTTCGGTGACATGAAAATCGGCGTAAGCGATTAAATGAAAGACTGAGGTAATCTAAAAGGCGACAAAAGGGACTGTCGGGGCCACAAGTATTCCATAGTGCGGGGGCGAAGGGGGTGAAGTTTTTAGTTGATGGTGTAACGGTTGTAATTCTGTGTATAATGGAAACACAAGAGAAAACAGTATATAATTTTAATAAAAAGGTCGTGGCTAAGGTCCGGTTTAAAGGGAAATTTGCCCGTCTGGTTTGGGGGTGCAGTAAACTGTGTCACGGGGAGGGCCGTGGGCAGCTGGTGGTTGGTAAATGCGCGATCCGGGAGGCTCTTAGGTCGTCAGTATGGCGACTGCCATTTCTCAGCCGTAAAGTTAGAAATACCAAATACTTATCGGATTCGCAGGTTTTCTCCACGACAACAGTTCTAAAGGTCATAGTAGACTCTTGCCCTGCGCCTCGCAAAGATGAATACATCCGTTTTTATGGACAATAGTTATCTACGATTTCCACCGAAAGGGCCGGGACGGGTCGCGTGGCGTCGCATCGCAAGTATCGTAACGGATGCGCTTGCACCGCGTTTGAGCGTTTTAATAGAGTGCAGTAGGCAAAAGCTGGACGGAGCCGGTCAGATTCGACGGCAGCCGAGCACAGCCGTCCACGTCCGCGAGGAGCCGACCGGCCGCAAATGCATTCAAATATGAAATGTAATGTCTGTATTGAGCTTCAAATTCCTTTGGCAACTTGTAAAATGCGCTCAGACGCGCTACGCGCTCCGGCCCAGCGCGGCCCGGTCGATGAGAGTTGTACATTATAGTGTCGGTGGTGCTGGGCGCCCGTCGAAACAGGCGAAAATACAAATACAGGCTGTTAGTACGTGTCTCGCGCCGCCGCACGCGTCTGTTCCTAAACGTGCCTTAACCCTCCAAGAGAATAAAGCTACATCTTTGTGAATAGACGTATACATTTTTATAACTATGTACCATGTACGTTTAAGTAATTGTGTGTCCTCCTTAGGTAACGCAATAAACACTGTCAAATGTATGTACCTAGTTAATTCAGCAAAGGCCATAGTCGCATAGTCAATACGTGAAACCGTTGAAATCAGAAAACATCGTAATTTCAACCGGGATGACGGTTTTAAGATTTCATCTTCGTGGAACCCTGTCATAAGTAAATGCCAGAGTCGAAAAACATCGTCCGTTATATCACCGGACATTATTAGTGTTGTGTGTCGGCCGGGTGACAACCCTAGTGTACAAGTGGTTAATAAAGACCAAATGCGGGTAGTTCGGAAAACCCGCGCAGCAAGAATATGTTGATACCCGCTCAAGCCAGTTGTCCCGTGATGTTGCAACACATCCGAAACGTCGGGAGACCTCAGTGAGGTAAATAAATAATTTAATTATACGCGATTAAGTCCCGTTTAGTATAAATATCGGATTCGCAGGTTTTCTCCACGACAACAGTTCTAAAGGTCATAGTAGGCAAGAGCCCTGCGCTTCGCAAAGATGAATACATAGATGGCCATAGTCGGTTTTTCATAGAAAGTCGGCCCTTAAATCAATTTGACTCAGGTTTTTTTTTTGAGTACCTCTTATAGTGAAGAATATTTATGCTGAATATCAATATCCTACTAGTGATAGTTTTTGGCTTATGATTTTTAAGAAGTTTTTTCTTTAATGAATTGTTTTTCGGGATGTATTCAAGTGATTTGCTTCAAATTTTGAAATAATGATCTATATTTAGATATGCATCGATACTCAAAAAACGAATACCAGTTGTCGTATATATATAAATATTCTTCACCATAAGAGGTACTCTCAAAAAAAACCCGAGTCAAATTGATTTAAGGGCCGACTTTCTATGAAAACCCGACTATGGCCTTTGTCAAATCACGATACAATTAAAGCATTTCGCTAAAGAAAATCATTATAAAACAATGTACCTCAGTAAGTATAATGCTGTCACCGATTTGGGATTTGTTTCACAAAAGTTTGATAAGACCCGTGACCCGTGTGGTGTCGGGTTAGAAGAAAGGGGGTGGTCGTAAGAGTCGACTAAGGGAACAGGGTTGAAGTGTGTTGTGGGCGATGGGCTACCTATCATTGCGATATCACATTTTGTCGATCTTTTATACCCACATTTATGCTAACAGTGGCACTGGACACAATGGGTTTCATGTGCTCTGCCTACCCCTTTTAGGGATAACGGCGTGTATGTATGTATGTAAGTTTGATAAGATACTGATAAAACATATATATATTTATCAATATCATGCTAATTTTTACAAAAACATTCTACGTTGCACATTTCACGTCATGTGAATAAGTTTCTGTCAAAAATTTCATTTTTGGTACAAGCTTTTATTACAGACTGTACTTTTCTGTATACCCTCATCAACTGCTCATTGAGACGATTCTAACGAGCCCAAACTCGATGGGGTTATGTGGTTTTATTACGGAGTTCCTATGGACACCTTCTGTCTCCATCATCAGATCAGCTCGATGGTACCATAATATTGAATTGTCATCCAAACTATACTTATACCCAAAATTTCAGCTCAATCGGTCACCGGGAAGTGGGTCAAATTTAACTTGCAAGATTTGACGGAGAACTTACTTACATACCTATACATACTTTTATACTTACATACGAACAAGTCAAGTTAATATAAAGCTTGTAATAGTACATTGTGATACAAGTGAGGTATGTTGATAATTACATCAGAGGCGGAATTATCACGCGAACCGCAGGTGAGCGTGATAAGAGAGCCGAGGATTGTAATTATCAAAGCTCACGCGTTTCATACGACGTTTTTCAACACATTTTGCGAGGAAAAAATCCTTTTCATAAGATGAAAATTTGATAGGCCTGTCAAGTTATTTTCTTTACTTATTGATGTCAACAGGTTTTTACTCACATGTTGTATACATCGTCAAGAATTTCTAGTGGCGTCCATTCTTTTTATCACTTTTCTAGTCACCACGAATCAACATTTTTGTTAATAACCCAACACGCATTAACAATGTTTACAAATATCTGTGAAATAACCTATAATGGCGCGCATCAATTTTTTTTGTGAAGTTTGCGCAGTGCGCGCGCATTAGATGAAATCTCTAAACAGCCAATACAAAATAAAATAAATAATTTCGTTTTAAAATGTTATCTTTATTAATTCATGTAAAATGTTATCAAAAGTGAATAGTTTTACTAAATTAACCGTTTCTATATCATATCCAAAAAGAAATAGTCAATTAATTAACAAAAAGGATTTAATCTGTTTAGTCGGGTAAGAATCCATTTGCCGAGAATTAAAAAAAAAAAGCTGTACATTCTGTACAACCCGGTTAGTTTAAGAAATCTTGCTGCAAGGTGCCAACGTGACTTAATCGGGATATAACCATAACACACAAGTATCGTAATGTTATTAAACACGCGTGTTTAATATCCAGGATTATGAGCCTAAAAGCGACACAATAAGAGGTACGTTACGAGCAATTGTGTTGAAAAATAAGTTTCTGACAAAAATTTCATTTTTGGTACTAGCTTTTATTGCCGACTGTACTTTTCTGTATACCATCATCAACTGCTCATTGAGACGATTCTAACGAGCCCTAACTCTATGGGGTTATGTGGTTTTATTACGGAGTTCTTATGGCCAACTTCTGTCTCCATCATCAGATCAGCTCGATGGTACCATAATATTAAATTGTCATCCAAACTATACTTATACCCAAAATTTCAGCTCAATCTGTCACCGGGAAGTGGGTCAAATTTAACTTGCAAGATTTGACGGACAACTTACTTACATACATACTTACTTTTATACTTACATACTCGTACGAACAAGTCAAGTTAATATAAAGCTTGTAAATATTAAACGTAGGTATCAATACACATTACCTAATGCGGTATTTGTATGTTAGCAACGAAATAGACCATAGACACTAAAGACATGCACTTACACATTTAGAATTATACAACTAAACATCAAAGGCCATTTCGCTTCAAATTAATTTTAAATTCACGACTTTACGTCTGAGTCATAATGATCAAAATGGTTTGTCAAATAGTAATATACTTGTAGTACTTAATGTACCCCTTAATTTGCTAAAGTGTAATGTGGCATAATAACAGACGAGTCTATTTGAGCTGTGAAAAATGCCGTGACGATTAAGAACGTTTCCTCAAGCTTTAGGCGGTTTTTAGGTACTTAATTGTCGTATAATCTTATTACGTGAATCGCTATAACCGTGTTGAATAATGATATCATCATGAACTCGAGTGTTTTGTATGTTTGACCTGGCTGGCGTGTACCATCGGATGTAATATTTATTGAAGTACATGACCATTTGTATTCATGAAATGTTTTTAGTCATTTTTTCTTCTCCAGGCTGCAAAGTAGTCGCCAAATGATACATGATCTTACAGCACGGCTTTGACAGGACATTTCTAATTAGAACTAGAAAGAGACGTATAGTCTATGTCGCCGCGACACAGCTCGCAAGCCGCCCTGTCATAGCTGACGTGTGTGATGGGTGACGTGGACCGTTTTAATTCGTTGTTTTCCCTAGTTACAATATCGGGAACTATGTTTTACAAAATACATGTAGGTACCTACAAAGGTACCTATTTAATGAAATGTTTCATGCATTATATGCATTTCATTGCGCTGAGAAAATACACAGTTATCTTTATGATGAGTAGGTTAGGTATACGAGTAATATGATCCGGAACCAAGTCGCGCACATTTTTCGCACTTGTTCGTCTATCGAATCCTATAATAACAGATATTATTGCCAATCTACAACTAGGTCCCAATTCAATCGGCCCAATAAGTGTTTGATGTCAGTGATGTTTAACGTACGATTAAGGCCCAGGTTATATCTGCGGCGAATTTACACAATCATACGACAATAGCTGTGCAAATTCCGTTCTGCGTGGCCACTTACGCCATTGTAAATAAGGTTCATTATTCATTGGCAGAACATTAACGAAGAGTTAAATGAATTGGTTAAATAATAAACGATGGTATTAGTTGCGCATGCCCATGCATCGAGTGTCATTCGTCATTCTTACTTGCTAGATTGAAAGACGTACTTCCTTCTAAATGGGTATTCATAATCGCTAGTTTGGATTAGAGCGTTGTAACTGTTTGGAATTATGTCACATTGGGTGTGATTTGGTAAAATGCAATTCAACGTACGAAAACATAAATATTATCAATTTGATTACATCATTGCATTAATCGGATCTGTTTGTATTTGTTGCTCAATAGCTTTTTGTCCTATTTAATGTAGGTAATGAATTTCATAAATTATCATTAACATAATCATTGTGAATATGTCTGTGTTATTCTACTCCTATGTATATTAATTTGTTTTCATGGAAAACTTATTAGTTTTAAGTTTCATGTATGAAGAATGCAAGAAAAAATTAAGATAGTAATACTACTACTTGAACATACGTTCAAGCTGTAAAAGGGTAAATCATTACATGAAATTCTTAAGCTCTTCGGTACGGAGAGCATCGTTACCCGGGTACACACTTATCTGTGTGAAACCGGGTAACGATGTTATATCATGTGATGATGACCATCATTACATGATATAGCATCCTGTCTTTCTAATAAAACACTTAGAAAGAGACGGAAGTCTATCTCGCCGCGAGACAGCTCGCACGCCGTCATGTGATAACCGTGCTGCTGCGTTGTGACGCCTGACACAAAATAAGCTGCCACATCAGAGCGCATCAGATTAGTGTGAATCTGACCGTACTAAATGTATGAAACCGTATTGTTTTGTCGCGTCACGACACGACACTTCAGATAAGTACGAATCCACTTTAATTCATATTAGATTCGATTTAAGCGTTACAGGGGCCGTAGACAAGGTTACAATCGACAAGCGCTAACGCCAATAGAAAACTAATAAAATGTATGGGAATGACAGATGTTAATGAAAAGTGTTTCGTCGGCATCTGTCATTCCCCTACATTTTATTATTTTCTATTGGCGTTAGCGCTTGTCGATTGTAACCTTGTCTACGGCCCCAGGACTGTGAGCGCCACAAGGCTTGTTAGAAATGTTGAGCTTGTTAATATTCCCGAGACCTTTCCTAACCTACTAATGTCCCTTGCAAGTCATGTTTAGCCTCAAGAGACAGCGGCCTGAACTACGACCCGAGAGTAATTATTGCAAAACGAATTAAAACCGAGGCGTAAATCAAATCTAGATTTACGATGGTTTCGCCATCACCATCAGTGGTCTGAGTTGGGATTTAGGTATATTTGTGAGCCACTTTTGCCTGAACCTAGTAATTTCTGAGACGTTTAGGTGACGGGTGGTTCATATTTTTGTAATTTGGATTTTCATGAATGGTATGCGCATCAACCTCTGTGCATACTCCACGGGTTTTGTGGATCCCGGCATAGTAGAGAGTGGAAAGTAGGTTATCTTCATACAAACGTACGGCGCGCGGCTTGTATTTGTGCGCCATAGTATCTAGATGCGTCGCCGCACGCACACTCAAACAAAACTCGACTGGCGCACTGAGAAACGGGTCGAGATTTTGTTTGAGTGTGCGTGCGGCGACGCATAGATACTATGGTGCACACATAGGTACAAGCCGCGCGCGGTGCGTATGTAGAAGATAACGTACTTTGCACTCTTTCTACTATGATCCCGGTAAGGGCATTTATTTGTGTGAGGAGCAGGTACGAATATTTGTTTCAATTCAATTCAATTCAATTATTTATTGATAACATGGTTACAGGTCAGTTTACACAGTATTAAATTGAATATATTGATTTCTGATTTGACTAGGTATGTATTTATCTATATATAACTATACTGCCGTCTATCCATGCTACACGCTTTGCTGAGATTAAGTAGATTCAGAAGTGTAAGATTGTTCACAAAATTTTCCTTCTTTCCTTTCCTTTATTTAGGCAACAAACAGTCAAATACAGAAATAGGGTTTTACATAAGTATTAAACCTTAATAATATCCTAAAATTAGCGACAAAACCAAATCGAACGCTGCTCTTTCGTGTACCTATACCTATTTCCAACAATGTCGGAATGGTATGCAAATGAAAAAAAACCGGCCAAGAGCGTGTCGGGCCACGCTCAGTTTAGGGTTCCGTAGTTTTTCGTCCGACACAGTAAGTGTCTCCACTTAAGCGTTAAAAAATGGGCTATTTGTTACATTAAGTTGCCATATTAAGTACAAAACCCTAAATCCGTTTTTTTACTTTATTTGAAATAGGCTTGTGTAGTACACGTACTAAGATCTCAAATGTACTAGTTCCCGTCACTGTACTAGAACGAACTGCTCCGTAACGTTTCTGCTCTGAGTTCATTTAGTTAGTACACTATGCGCTCGCTCGCTCGTGGACCGCAAGAGCGCAAGCACGAAAAGATACGATATACGATGATCCGTCCGGTCGACCGACCGAAACCGAACGTCTCCGAGCTCCCAGTGATCGCGTGAGTAGTACAGTACGAGAGAGATGAAACGGAACCGCTCATGTCCGTGTCCGAACTACGGCGCGGCGGCGCGGGAAGAAGCGAGACGACTATATTTTGGCCTGCCGTTTGTTGAGATATTCACTGTACTAGTGAACTAAAAGAACTAAAAGTCCGAACTAGTACCTTTGTACGATTGTACTAGTTCGGAGCGATCCGTTTAGTGAACGAGCACGCACAAGCCCTCATTTCGGAGTTTTCAGAGTATGATAGATGAAAAGAGTATTTGTATTGTATTGTATTGTACATTTTAATCGTTATTCGGCACAAGTGCTTGTGTTTAAAGCCGAGCTAGCGAAGCGGGTTAGTTCAATGAGTGAGCGTTCCGCGTACAGCGACATCTATCGGCAAATTAAGTAAACTATTGCGCGCGAGCTTAAAGTATGGAAGATGATTTTTATGGGATAATTCTTTATTGCGTGAACCGATTTTCACCGTTTTTTTACTATTTGAAAGCACGTCATTTCATTGTGATTTTGTAGAAATTACAGGTACAATAAACACCTGCTTATACGGTTAAATTACAAACTTATTTCAGAAATTATTTTGTATTTTTTTCAAAAACTATTCAACCTATCAAGTTTAAAATAATTTTCCTAGAAAGTTTCTATAAAGTTCTACTTTTGAGATTTTTTCATATTTTTAAAACTTATGGTTCAAAAGTTAGAGGGGGCGGGGGGGACACATTTTTTTTTACTTCTGGAGCGATTATCTCCGAAAATATTAACATTCTCAAAAAATGATTTTAGCAAACCCCTATTCATTTTTAAATACCTATCCAACAATATATCACACGTTAGGGTTGAAATGAAAAAAAAACACTCCCCACGTTACGTATAGGGGAGGTACCCTAATAAAAAAAAAACACTTTTTATTTTACCACTTCGTCGGCGTGATTGATATACATATTAGTACCAAATTTCAGCTTTCTAGTGTTAACGGTTACTGAGATTATCCGCGGACGGACGGACAGACAAAGCGAAACTATAAGGGTTCCTAGTCGACTACGGAACCCTAAAAAGGTCCAAGATTAAGGCTTGACTGTCATTCATACAAAACAAGTTTCTTGTGGACATAGTGACCATTTCACGTCGTACCGATACCGTGCTTACCGTGAACAACAAGCATTTACGCCGTTTTCTTTACTCACATCATTTGGATATATTTTTGTCTCCTTCCGTATTTAATTTACATAACTGTAACCACGAATAAATACAATTATGTTCGATTACTGATGTTGGTATAGCTTAATAGGTAAGTATACGTTCACGACGTATTGACGAGTACGTACGTATACGTGTATTATTTTGAAGGAACAGTTTTGGTAGAATTGCTCATTGGAATATGATTTGTTAAAAAATATAGTAAGAACAGCGATGCTTGATCAAAGATTATGGTGTTGATGAGATTTGAGTCAAAAGAGGTACCTGCGACAGTAAAAAAAAAATTTTTGAAAAAGCATTGGACAAGTGGATACCTTTCTTAAATACAATTTTTAGTTAAAATATACTGTACATATATAAAATATGCTGTGACGTCTTATTTGGATTTAATCGCAAATGGTAATGGTATATACACACAGCGTCATATAGTTAGTAGCAGCCAGAGTAACCCACCCTGTTACGAAATATTTGGCTACCTTGGCTGCTACTAACTATATGACGCTGACTGTACCTTTTGTAGGTAGAGAGAAAGAAATACTAATTATAAGGAATATAACATAATATATTATCATAATTTTGATTCATAATACATTTTTTTGTTCCGACTGAATAACTTCTTTAAATAATACCTATAGGCAACCATATTATATCTGCTATTTCGCTCCAGTTCCAAAATAGGAGCAAATTATTTTGTCTTGAGTTTTATTCCGATTCATATAATGCTCTAGCAAAAGATGATCAAATAATTATTTAACATCTTGATGGTCTTGACTTATCGTATAAAATTAATAAATGTAGGATAATATTTACATTATTTAGTTATGTATATAAACCAATACTTTACCATATATATGCCTAACTGGCTGCAATGGGGTCACGCGTGTATCCACTAGATCACAGAATGCAGTAGAAATCAAGTGCATCGATCCAGCATCGATCGTAAGTGCGTGCGCAGTGAAACGGGCGCGACGCAAGCGCAAGGCAAACCGCCTGCACTTGCCTAGCGTAGGGTGCCCAAGAATTGAGCTTTTTTTTAACTCCAGTAGCAAACACTTTTCCCCTCTGGCAGCCACAACACCTGACTTTTTTTACCTCGATTTGTACTTACGAGTACTACTTTGTACTTACTTTTCAGCTTTAGCTTCCAAAATAAACTCCATATTGTCACAAAATGTTTGTACTGACTGGCATGGTTGGCGTGGAATGTCTACTCATGAAGCGACAATTACGTTGGTGTGGACACCTTGTACGAGTGCCATCATCAAGACTGCCTAAGGCAGTATTTTACTCGGAACTAGCCTCAGGAAAGCGCAAAGTTGGCGGACAATACCTGCGGTACAGGGATGTCCTGAAGCGCCATCTGTCATGTGAGTCGTGGGAGGAGCTTGCTACTCGGAGATCAGACTGGCGAACTGCTGTCAACACGGGGCTCAGTAACTTTGAAAGTGTGTCTCGAAAACGTCAACGTTGACGCCAAACGCCAGTTTCGTAAAACTTAGCTCAAGCCTTCCTACCATTACACTTACAACTCAAGTGGAGACCTTTATTTTTTTCATGTCACCGGAGCTTCAAAACCAAGTTTGGATTTGCGAGTCATTCTCGCGCCCATGCACGCAAACAATAACTTTTACAATCGTTTTGTCAGGATGTCGCCGTCGATGGATACGTCTTGGAGGACATCATCATCATCATCATTATTATATGCCGAGAAACTATACCTAGACTGTGAAATTTTTATAACACTACTAAATTATGGTTCCGGGATGAATGGATGGAATCCTGTCAAGGGTCAATTCAATCCATTTTATAACCTACAAATATTTTAATGGGTTTAAAATAATAAAATCTTTCAGGGTCTAAAATACCACCTTTGAGGTATTAAAACATCATCATCCTCCTAGCGCTGTTCCTGGTTGTGCCCTAAAGGAGCCCGGGGTCAGGTTTGCCACCCAATGTCAAGATTTGGCATAGGCACTAGTTTTACGAAAGCGACTGCCAGACCTTATTGGGATTAGACCGGTTTCCTTAATTATTAATTATTCCGTACATAAGTTCCGAAAAACTCATTGGTACGAGTCGGGATTCGAACCCTCGATCGATTTGAGGTATTAAAACGTATTATAAAAATATGTTAAAAAACGCTGAAGTTATTCTGTAGAAAACACTCAATTTAAAAAAGGTGCTAAGTTATCATTACTTTGTTATATAATCCTAACTAAGAGCGCTGGCCATCTAGGAATTATCCCAATTTGATAGGGCATGATGGTGGCAGAAGTGCGCATGCGACAGATCACAGATGTAGTGAGACTAGTCTTACCCTTATGCGTGTGCGTCATTACTCTGTTAATGGGCCCACTTATTAGCTAAAACACAGGTTATACTTTCAATGCCTGATTAAGACAAGTAGAGAGTGAAGGTGGCTTTTTTATTATATGCTTGCATCTTCGGCGCGGCTAAATTATTCTTAAGCATGTCGTTTAGTTTAAATGAAATATTTTTTATATTCCACGTCGGTGGCAAACCAGTGTATGGCCCGCCGCTGTTCCTGTGGCCTAATATGGACGCTTGCAACTCCAGGGAACTCGCATGCACGTTGCTGATGTAATATTCGGATACATTTTTTCGCCTGATTTATTACCAAAGTTATAAAGCAAATATCAATTTATAAAAAGAAACAAAAAATAATATTTTTTACTGGTTTTTTTTTAGGTCTATAATGGTATATCTTTATCTACCGTTAATTAATCTAAATTCATATTGATAAAATCTTTACCTACCAATCGCTGCGTTACTCCATTTGCAAAGTTATCGATTTTTGTGACTATTTGAAGTCATAATGCATGAATGATTAGGGCGTTTCTTTTTGAAACGAACGAACGGCGCTCGTGACTTCAAGACTATACATTAAGCCAGGTTTAGACGAAGCCAGTGCTGGCTCACTGGCTTGAGATATAGACCAGCGGTCTATTCCATTGTTGACCCATGGCCATGCGTCAGCTGCCTTTCGGGGGAGTTTCAGACATGTTGCAACTAAATGTTGGAACAATCTATAACCACCGCTTCTCAAGACTGAAAGGCATACATACTTTTAAGGCCCAGGTTATTCCTAACCACTTGCAGGACCACCAAAAAAGTCAGCAAAACCTTAAACATGACACAAGCTGTTTTTAATTTGGGTCAAAATACATTCCTGCTTTGTATGACCCACAAGCTTTCCGTGGCCTGATGTTTTGTAGTTAGCTGTTATTGTTCTTTATTTTAATTTTTTGAATATCACTCCATGCCATATTATTTAGTATTTGGTTTAGAAGTAAGTCTCATAGTATAGTATTTTAATGGCCAACTTGTTTACTTTTTTTCACAGATAATGTTTTGCATCAACACGCGTTACTTATAGTAGAATAGAATAGAATACTTTATTGCTCTCACGTAGATAGTTATGTAATGTCAAATCGAATGTCAAATTACTATAGATAAGCCATATTAGTTTTAGTACCTTTTTTAACCGACTTCATAAAAAAGGAGGAGGTTCTCAATTCGGTTGTATATATTTTTTTTCAATGTTTGTTACCGCAGAACTCCGTCATTGATGAGCCGATTCATATTTTTTTTTTGTTTGTAAGTATATGCTTCCAGGTGGGTCCCATTTTTTTCAAATTCAGTTGGATGGTGGGATCCATGAGAAATTGAGGGAACTCCTCAATTATATTAGGCACGCGTGTAGTGATTTTGGTATTTTCTATTATAACTCGTGTATTTAAATCCGGAAATCATAAATTGGTGGAGTGGAATTGATGATGAAGACCACAGATGACTTATGGAATTCCTCAATTATGTACTTAAAAGTACAAAAGTATATCACAGATTCTGATAAGATTCCGTTGAAATAGCAACTAATGAAGTGCCAAGGGTGATCCTTGTGGAATTGACGGAAGTCCTCAAATATTATCGGGTCACATACAGCGATTGGATTTTTTTCTATAATAATCAACGCATTTGCTCTCGGAAATCAGTTCATGAGGTAAATTGGAAAAGAAATGTTCTCGTGGCTTGGCAGAGTACTAAATTGAAGTCGGTTAAAACTTTGTTTTTAAAGTAAATTATTATTGTTTTAAGTGGCTACTACACGTCCATTTTATTGTAATTTAGGTATAGGTGTCTTTTTATGTTTTTATACAACGTGTTAATAAAATAACGCAAAACCTGAAAACTGATTGTTCAGAATCGAGAGTAGATTGTAAAAAAAAATGGTTTTTTTTTTGACGAACTTTTTTTTACCTTTGTATGGAGCGTTGGCCGACTGGGGCGACCTGCTCCATACAAATATAAAAAACAAATTGCGTCATAAAAAAACCTTTTTTTTTCACATTCTACTCTCGATTCTGAACAAACAGTTTTCAGATTTTGAGTTATTTTATTAACACGATGTATATTGTTTTTAATGAGTTTGTGTTCTTCGTTATATTTAATATTTTTGTCTTTTGCAATTTGTCCTTGTGTGTGGTCGTGGTGTCATTGTTCCGTACCTCACCAAATGGCAACAACGGAAGACCAGCGCTGGCCCTGCCAGCATTACGCTAAGTTGTGGCCATTTCGTGGCAAATGTGTATGTGTGCGTATGTGTCCACAGTTTGTCTTTTTTTTCCTTTTGAAACGAAAAAATGTTTTCTTTCTTTCTATTCCTGCCAGTACTGACAGCCAGTGCTTTACATACTTACAATAACAAGCCAGCACTGGCTTCGACTAAACCTGGCTTTAGATGTTGAAAAATACAAATATTAGCGACCGCTAGCGCATCGATCAACAACAATTCGCGTCTCCTCTTAATGCATCGTAGCAATCCGGAATGGAGTCCGAAGCTACGTGGGAGGTTCTTCGGCTATAATCAAAACGAGCTATCAGCTACGTTATCACAATATATTAGTTCAGCGTTAGAGATAATAGCTTTGTTA
Source organism: Epinotia bilunana (assembly GCA_947049275.1). Taxonomy (NCBI): domain Eukaryota; kingdom Metazoa; phylum Arthropoda; class Insecta; order Lepidoptera; family Tortricidae; genus Epinotia; species Epinotia bilunana. The sequence goes on along the minus strand of OX346259.1, from coordinate 12,039,616 downwards.
ATTTACTGTTTTAGTAGAAATTTACTACACAGATACTTATGTTGGTTGACAAAGGTCACGACTTGGTCACGACTCGACCCGGGCTCATGGGAAAGGTCTATTCTATCACAAAATATTAATCGATAATTCCGTTTTTTTAATTAAATAATAAGACGGAGGAGCTGGCCTCAAAGTGAGACTTTCGGATCGCATTCTCCTTTCAATGTATTTGACGTGTTCGTTCTGACGGATCCTTATTGTTTACCTATCTTTCTCTCTCTTCTTTTAGGCATCTCTGTCTACAGAGATATTGGACGGATTATTTAGGGAACGTACATTATGGGGATCCCTTCTGACATGTCAGTACGATGCGCGTACAAGCAAGCGCGCTCAACATTGATGTACAAAAATCCAATGTAAACTTTTAACACAAACGTGTAAATCGTAAAATTTTGTTACCATTTAACTCTATAAGCATGAATTATGGTTGAGATTATTTTATGTGGCCGACTTTTTATAAAGCTGTTATTGGAATTGGAATGTTCTATCTTGGATGGTAGAGCTGCTTTCTGAATGGACCCCTTTGATGCAATTCGGCCAACTCAAATAATATCATATATATTACATGTACGAGTATATTGTAAAGGAGACAAAAATATTAGAAAGTTCCCGCTATCAGATATTTTTTTGATTTTAGCAGTGTAAGCTACGACACCTCCGCAACGCAACAAGGTAAGAATAATAGGGATGATGAGCGCAGTTAACACTTTGTTTGCCAGGAACCCGCTAGCCGGGTGCTCTTTTTATGCGTAAGATAACGAAAGTACAGTTAAAGGTTTTATAATAATTGAAATATCAAATACTTGTTTAAGTAAATCAATACGAGATGGATACAGGCTACGTTAGCGTCACTATTCATCTAAGGTGTGCCGCGCCCAGTCAAGATAGCCTTACTAATGTAACGGCGATACCGTCTGAGTTACGTCCCGCCCGATATTGCAGGGTTTGATAAATAAGCGAAAGCCAGCGTCATTGTTTTGTTTCTGCATGTATCAACGAGACGACTTCATTTGCAGCTTTGTTTTGGAGGGGGTTTATAGCAAATGAACGTCATAAGGCCTGGTATATATTGTTAAAACCCCAGATCAGCATATGAAATACAATATCCTTACCCTTAAGGTGGATGTCACACTGCGCCGCATCTCCGGACGGAGATGGGGAGCTCGTTGTATGCAAGTACCTCAGTTTGTATATACATTCCGTGTGGTACGACACACTGTACCGAACCTCCGTCCGGAGAAATTTGTATGCAGCTCCGCACCTCCGTCCGGAGATGCGGCGCAGTGTGACGTCCGCCTAAGGCAACATTTTCCAATCAAATGAAGACTGAGATGTAAAACAATAAGTGCGAATGTTTGGCACGGATCCTTACCTAAGCATACGAGGGGTTAAAACCCACATCATGTAGGTTAAGAGTCCGCAGTAAGCTCGATTCTCCATGCAAACGTAGTTACGCTCTCATTTTAAAACTACGTGTTGGATTGTAATGAAACTTTGCATATACAATGACATGAGGTATATCTATGTCTGTAATTGGTTTAGTAAAAAATACAGCGAATTTAAGTTTTTCATACAAAACTTGTTTTTGCTGTATTTCTTTTGTTTTATAAACTGGAACCATATAAACTAATTAAGGACATAGATATACCTCATGTCAATGTATATGCAAAGTTTCGTCACAATTCAATACGTACATTTAAAATGAGAGCGTAACTACGTTTGTATGGGAAGGTGAAATTCGGCCGAGCTTACTGCGGACTCTTAAGAAAAAGGAAGATCCCCATGACGGATCGGACGCTCCTAGCTACTTCCAGTTCATGGCTGTCACAGGTTACCTTCTAGCCGGGAGTCAATTTCCTTAATGCTCAGGGCCCGGAATAAGTTAAGAAAAACGATATCCACTTACACATATACAACGTCAAATCCAACTCGGCTGGGCAGCGGTTGGCTACGGCACATCTTATTGTACACGGTTCCGCAGTGAGTCAAGACTAGAGTCTTCAACTAGAGTGTGTTGCCAGCGATGACGACAGACGTGGTTGCTTACTATGGACGTATGGACCTTTAGAAATCTCGAAGTTACCCAAAGAGCAATGGAGAGGGCTACGCTGGGAGCTTCTCTGCGTATCCGCAGCAGAACCAAGGTTTCTTAATAGCTATCGGCTATTGTTATCAGTGTTATCATTATCTCAATCGCTCTTGTATCTTACATTATATTTACCGCCAAAAACTAAGATGAGGGGCATTATTTAGAATATAGAGACACTGTAAACGTTTCAAATCTTAGTTTTATAATGATAAAAACCAGCAGGGTGATTGCGTAACTTTACGATCAAGCGTTACAAATCAACTGGTATTATTATCTTATAATAATTTACTTTACAAACAAAGTTTTAACCGCCTTCAATTTAGTACTCCGCCAAGCCACGAGAACATTTCCACATTTGTTTTCCAATTTACCACATGAACTGATATCCGAGAGCAAATGCGTTGATTATTAGAGAAAAAAACCGAATCGCTGCATGTAGGCCGATAATATTTGAGGACTTCCATCGATTCCACAAGGATCACCTTTGGCACTTCATTAGTTGCTGAATCTGTGATATAATATACTCTTGTACTTTTTGTAAGAGTTCCATAAGTCATCTGTGGTCTTCATCATCAATTCCACTCCACCAAATTTATGATTTCCGGGTGTAAATACACGAGTTATAATAGAAAATACCAAAATCACTACACGCGTGCCTAATATAATTGAGGAGTTCCCTCAATTTCTCATGGATCCCACCATCCAACTGAATTTGAAAAAAATGGGACCCACCTGGAAGCATATACTTACAAACAAAAAAAAAATACGATTCGGCTCATCAATAACGGAGTTCTGAGGTAACAAGCATTGAACAAAAAAAATACAACTGAATTGAGAACCTCCTCCTTTTTTTTGAAGTTTGTTAAAAAACATTGACTCGTAAGAAAATTTATGCGTTTGGCTTGTTGGTCTAGCTAGACATAAGACAACGTGTTAGTCCTATAAATCTTATTGATAAAACGTATCGACAGGACATTTAGCGGTTATTTATGTTCGTTATGTGAGTTAAATACCACCTTATCAGTGGAAATGTTAATCGTGAGAGCCAAGGAAGGGACCGTGCGAATTGTGGAACGTTTCGTCATGGCGCAACTGAGTTCTGCAAGACTAGTGAGTTCATCAAGCGTAATGCTTTCAATTCTTAATGTGTTTAGGATGCGAAATAAAATATAGTAAACACCTAGTATAAATATAATAAAAAAAAACATTTTTTTTTAACCTCGTGTCTAAATTAGATCCACATTCATCATAAATAGGAATTTATTTCATATTTTCATGGCCAGATTGTACATAAACCTACAAACGATTAGAAAATTACGAGGCAATAGATTGAGAAACTAAAGTCAAAGTATTTATTTGCTAAACAGGTTATACAGATGTTATGAAATGCAGCTTGGTATCACTATGTCTTACCCGAAGGTGTAACAAAATATAGAACGAGTAGGCATAAATTAATATTATATCAGTTTTCATGCATCGTGCTTTTCCTAATACATTAAATAACACAATAGGGGGTGTAGATTCGAAAATTATTATTACTCCAAAAGAACGAAGGCAAAAAATATGCCTAATAACGAAAATTCCATTCAGATATCACAAAGAATTACGAAGCTACAACACCGTTTTAATATTGCTTGTTAGAGAGAGAAAACGAAAACAGTGTGTGACGTCACATTACGAGATGCTGCCGGGGGGCCGTATCGACGGCGGCGCCGAACACGATGGGCAAGGCACATTGCCTCTATTGTAACCTCACAATCTTCCAGCGTCATCGTTTCATATGAAGTTGCGTTTTGCGAAAAAGGGACAAAACATACCCCTTCTTAAAACTTTGGACACTTATAACTTCGATGTTATTTATTTATTTATTTATTTGTACTTTATTGCACAAAAGAAAACTTATCGTACAAAAGGCGGACTTACTGCCAAATGGCATTCTCTACCAGTCAAACCTTAAGGCAAAGCGGAAAAGATTGTGGGCAGTGCAAATAACAACTAAAAAGAATAATAACATTATGGTAGTCCTATATACAACATATTTACACAAATACATATACATACATAAAATAAATACTTACATACACAAATAAATATATACTACATGCATACTTACAAGCGAAATTGCAAATATGTAATCTTCAGTCTACTCGGATCTGCCAGCAAAGAAATCACGCACAGATTTCTTAAAAACAAATTTGCTCGGGGCTTTCCTGATCGCAGGGGGAAGGCCGTTCCAAAGACGAACCACCTGCACACTGAAAGAATTGGACATAAAGCCAATTCGGTGAAGAGGGATAGATAGAGAAAGATTGCCAGAAGAGCGAAATTGACGGCCACGAGGAGCACGAAGAAGAAAGATTTGATTAGAAAAATTTGACATATTCAGGGGAATGTGGATCATTGAGAATAGAAAATAAAGTGCAAGGCATGCGAGTATTTCGCCGTTGACGGATAGGAAGTCAGCCGAGCCGAGCCCGAAAAGAGGAGACGTGGTCGTATTTCCGCAGACAGAAAATGAAACGGATACAGTTATTGAGAAGTCGATTATTTAACCTTTTGCGTTGATTTTTTCTACATTTGACTACATTTTTAATCCTATTTCGAGATAATATGACATTGATTATTTTATTGAGTGTCTACACCCCTATTAGTGCGACTTTAACAATCGTCTTTTATATATTCGTCAATTGAATAATATGCCTTTTCCGCTAAAAGGGCAAACAGTTTCTTTTTGAACAGCAACAGATCTTCAGCATAAAAAATGTTTCTTGGCAACTTATTGAAGATTCTTGATGCCATCCCAAGAACACTTTTTGAGGTAAAAAGGTAGAGGTGAGGTTTAAAAGGTATTGCAGATCTTACCCCGTTGACGCGAACTGCCAAAACTAGAGAAATGTTTTTGATTACATCTTACATAACAAGCAATTTCGTAGATATGTAAGCATGGCAGAGTCGATATACTTAGTCTAATAAAATGTGGCTTACATGATTCCGTTATTGGCGGGATATTTATCACATATGGCACGGATACATTTTTTCTGACTTCGGAAAAGGAAAACTATCTCACGCTCAGTGCAATTACCCCAAAAAATAATTCCATATCGAAAGTCGAAGTTACGTATGCATGGTATGCAAGAACCGCTGATTGACTTACTACTTTTCTTAAGTTATACATAGCATAAGTAAGTAGCGTTCCGTGAGTCACCAACGGTGCTGGCTGAAAATCAGCGCTGCAGGTGTCTGACACCTCAGCATAATGCTGAGCCAGTGTCCGGTTCACTGCCGCAGAGACACACCTGTTTCATGTTTTATGTGCTTTTCTTGTTTATTTTATTATTTAATAACCATGTGTGTCCTGTGTGTTTGTGAATAAATGTATCTTTTTTTCTTTTCTTTAAGTATATTGGTTAAGTTTTTTACAAATTGTTTATTTTTGAAAACCATGTCAGTTTATTGTGTACACTTAAACCTAAAAATGTAGTTACATTTGTTTCCTTTATTACATGGTCATTATAAGCTACAGTCAAGTTGGATATTTTTTTAGTCCGTTGTTTAATAGAACATTACTGCAAAGGCCGGGAAATAGCAACTCGTGGATGAGTTGATTTTGTTTTTGCGTTTTGCGAAGCTGAATCCGACAATAGATACGAATCCACGAATTGCCATTCCCGTCGAGGCAGATATAGTGCTTTTCTCCAAAAATGCGAGGAAATCAAATAATATTTTCAATCAACAATAATATTTTCAAACAGCGTGTATGTCAATAACCTATCAAGGTCCCGCCCAACTTATTTTTAAAAGTAGGTACACGGCATGACTCATGGTGCCAGTTTCAATTGACATAAATAAAAATAAATAAAACATCAAAATCGATCACAATTTTAAATGTTTTGTGTTTTTTAAATTATTAAAGAGTAAACGGGATTGAAATTTAATTCGTTTTGAATTTTATTTCGTTGATATTTTTATTTCGTAATTTAATTATCTATTTGAGACATTTTTAAAAACGTCACTTCGATCAAGTTTACAAAAGTAAGCGTTTTGTCTATGACAATTAAAAAAAGAAAACGCGGGAAAACTTTATGCCTTTTACAAACGGGCGAAATTTGTCACACCAACTTGCAATAGTTCGAAGGAGACAACCACACATTACTAACCAATCTAACTAAAGCATGTTGTTGTGACAAATTGATAGTCCTTTAAACGTACGAGCATTTGGCTGTTTGTAGTAGGTAATTTGTCTTAGTCAAAACATATGGTTAAAAGGTAAAAAAGTATACAGTAATGGAATTTCATACATTTTCCTGGCCGATAAAAATGTACAGTAATGACTTTTAACTTTTTAAATTTGCGCTTGTCAGTAACGAGGAACTTCACGTACTATTTTTGCTACAGTAAGGCGCACATTTCCGAGCATATTGGAGAAAAGTTCATTGTCTTGGTTTTGGATAAATACCTTGGGATGTTTCGTTTTAGGATTCTTAATAATATTCCATGTCGCTTTTGATTTATTTGACTAAGAGACGTCAAAGTATTAATATAGTCTCTTATCACCAATAAAACACGCATGCAACAAAGAATAAGCACAAAATTCAAAAAAGGAATAAGTATATTATGACTACTCCCTTTATTTCATCACTTTTTTAAATTGAAGATCCGCTCCCGTAAATCTTTCATCTCATGGCCGATTAGGTACTGAAGAGGTACTATCGGTCTAAACTTATTGGTTCGATATCACATTAGTTGCGCACGCTCACCCCACGTGCGCTAAGCCTACAAATACATGTTTCGTAAGAGTACGCGCTAATACAAATGTAAACTTGATACCGACCCAATACGTTGATTCAGATATACCTCGACGTCCTATAGTATGCAGCCGTTGTCCTAAAATAGCCGACGCCTAGTGCGTGTCGGGCCACGCGCAGTAAAGGGTTCCGTAGTTGCCCGTCTGTCTTAGATACACGCGCGTTCCAACTCAATGGTGCAGTTGCGTCAGCCGAATTTGTACGAAAGTTGGCCTTTCTAAGTACATGTTAAGTTGGTCGACTATTACTCGGTTACTAGTTATGCCTTATAGCCGTGATAGTTTTCCTTTTAAATTCGTTATATGTACTACTGCCACGAATTTTTTCACATCCCTAGTAGCTAGTAGGTAGTAGCCATTTAGCCGGCAGTGACATGACATGAAAATTAACTTTAAAGCCCAATATCTCGCAAACGAATCACTAAATTGAAAAATAGTTACAGGAAACCCATAATATTTTTGAACAATATACCCCACACTATGGGTTTAACGAGAAAAAAAATGTTTTTTTTTTCAAGATTTGATTCTAATGTTTTGTTAGCGTAATTGATTTATATACCCATGCCGAATTACAGTTTTCTAGTAGTAATGGTTACTGAGCTAAGCCGAAGACGGACGGACGGAACGGCCAGATGGACATGGCGAAACTATAAGTGTTCCTTGTTGACAACGGAACCCTAATAATGCATTTTATTGATAAATAAGATGCATAGTATTCGTTGAAGTTACCTTACTTTAATAAAAATGCAAATATAGTTCGGTGGGTTATTGTAGTCTGACAAGAAGGATTTTATTTCTATACTTTTTTTGAAGTGAAAACTTCTTTAGCGGCGCTGTGCACTTTTTGGGATGGGGAAAAAATGTTAAACTCGCGTCAGGTCACGTGACCGTCAGATTCGTAAGACGTATGGATGGAAGTTGATTTTTGGTCACGTGACCGTAAGATGCGAGAGATTGAAAATTCGTAAGACGGACACGTGACCTGATCGAAAAACTTTTCCAATGTCATTGAGTTTTCACTTCTGCTGGCACTCTCGGAGTGCAACCCGGTCTTTTTTTTTACGCCAACCCTACTTGAACACTTAGGTCTTTTAGACTACCTATCTCATCCTCTTATTCGTTTTTGAGCCGTAGATAACTAGGCAACTTTTTGTTTTATATCGAGAAGATTGTATAGGTACGAATATTTGACGCTCACTGTACACCATGCTATTAAACTATAGTGAAATGCCAGATCCTTGAACTATGTAAACAAATCAAGAGGCGTTACTCGCGTTGAGCGCTGAGCCCGTTTTAAATAAACTAAAGTTCAACTAAAACGGTCAAAACTGTAATATCATTTACCGTGAGAATAGTCCGCCATTTCCCAACGAATGATTTGCAGAACACCACTTGACACGCCTGGTGTCGCCGGGTAAGGAAAACTATTATATTATTGCGATTATGAAGTTACCCAACCAACGCTATTGTGGTCTAACCAATAAATTCGCTATAAATAGTCATGGTGATCTAATCTACAGGTCGAGAGGGTAAAACTGAAGTAATGATGAGCTTATAAAAAATGAGATCATTGACTTGGTATAACTTTACGGCAAGTAATTATCCTTTGGGTTAATTTGCATCAGGGCCGGCATAAACATAATCCATAATCGTAAAATTTTGTATTCACCCAACCAGTTCATTCTATGACGATCGATTTATTTGTGGTAACACCGTAAATTTTTCAATTCTGGGGCTGTTTGTTGATATCAAGTCTCTCGTCGTGACGTAATCTCTATTGAAAAATCTCACTAAAATGTCGAAGACAGCAAATGCCTTATTCTGGGGTATGATAGGGATGTCTATTTGTGTTTCGTTTGTATCGTTTGTATTTGTTTACACTCGATAATAGAATATAGAAATATATTTTAAGTATTTCTACTGAATGAAATATCAAGAACAAAAGTGTTATTAATTTACAATTACTTATGGTGAACTTACACAACAAAAATATTTTATTACTGTTTGCTCGATTAAGTGCTTACTCGAAGAGGACCTAAAGACCGAAGGACCTAAGGACCTAAAATCTATTCTGACTTGACCCTTTCGAGCCAAAGACTACCTACTGTCAGTATTTGTAAGCTATCAATGTTTTCCGTCATTAGATACTCCACTAACAAGATCTGATCTTACGAGTAAAAGAAAATCACGGATACAATCATCTCGATCGCTACCTTCCGACCACTTGTTGCATCTCTATCGCTGGCAGTAGAAATATCTCGAGTGTGGTTTTCGGTTGTCATCCGCCATCTCTCTTTGATATATCTCTATTAGACATCATCTTGAACGGCCCGAGAATTGGCCTCTAGAGTGTGGAAAACTTACGCCAATTACACTGATCGGGATGAGTAGCGTACCTACTTGAAGAGACGCTATGCTTAGCAGTGCGGCTACAGGGTGAACATGATGATGATATTGATAATGATCATTTGAAGGATATAAAGTCGACTAAGGGAACAGGGTTGAAGTGTGTTGTGGGCGATGGGCTAGCAGCCTATCACTGCGATATCACATTTTGTCTATCTTTTATACCCACATTGCTAACAGTGGTACTGGATACACGTTTCATGTGCTCTGCCTACCCCTTTGAGGGATAAAGGCGTGTATGTATGTATCTATAGTTGACCATGCATTTGCACTCTTTAAACATCATCTTCGGGTCGAATCTATAGTAGGTTAGGTACATTGGTACCTAACCTACTATAGATTGATGATGATGTTGCATATAACTTGTTATATGCTTCAGTTAGCCTATAAAAATTACTTACACTGATACCTATGCGGCTTATAGAAGAAAGAGGTAGAAAACATTAAAACTGCCTTTATATTGGTATCAATGAAAATTACAAGTATGCAAAACGTAATGAAAAAGCAGACTGTTCATAAAGTTTTATTATAGTAAGACACTAATAAAATAACTATAACCAGTTCAGTGCTCCTCATAACATGCCTTCAAAATCGCTCACCTTAGGGACTCAGACGGTACGAACAAAAAGGCAATTTCATAACACTATGCTCCCGCTGCCTCATAACAATAAATGAAGAAAACCTCCAGAACCTGATGCCTCTCCCGAACATACTTTTCACGTATGCCTTGATTTAAATCCGATTGGATGCGTCGTCCATTACGCGGCTATGAAATCGTTACGCGTGCAATATCCGCTGCGGGCAATCGATGGAAACGGAAGTTAAACTCGTACCGCAATGCAACGGTGTTGTGGTAGAGGAATCTGCAAGTCCAGCACGCACACATTGGCGTCCGTCGCGACGAGAAGGCTTCGATTGCACACTTGTTAAAACAACGTCACGCGCCAGTCCGCATCGGGCCGCCGTCCGCGACGCTTCTGTCGCTCGCCGTCGCGACGCACCGACATCGCGAAAAAAGTTTACACGAAACTTTCATAAAGACTTTCCTTTCAACTAAACTAACGTTGAATCGAATCTGTCTGCTATTCCCTGAGTATTCCGAGTGACCTCTGTTAAAACCGGAATTTGGTGCACTCCGGAACGGGTTTGGTTACCCGTGAGGACGTGAAGTGCTAACTTGATTTTCAGTGCTGTGTTCAGTGTCAGTGACTGGGCATTTTATTGGTTCTTAAAGGGATTGATTGAACTGGACTCTACCCCCAGAACAGTTCTTAAAGGGTGGCTGCCAAGCTACCGTGCTGTCAAAAGTTTCAGTAAGTATCTTGTTCATCTGTAATGCGTTAATTTCATAATATCAAGAAAAACTGCATATGTATGCATCAGCACAGTTTGGTGCAAGCATGTTAATTATCTTTTCAAATAAGAAGAAAAAAGAATTATAACCTACTCGGCCTTTCGCGTTTGCAGATAAAATGCTATACACATAAAATAGTTAGTATCCCTTACACTCATGATTACGGGTTTAGTTAGACGTTACAATAGTTCCGAAAGCATTAGGTATTTTAAATATTTTAAGTACAAAAAATATGTCGGTCAGTCAGCAAATGGTGACTGTTTTTATCTTTTCAGTAATGACCACGAACGTTCATTGCCATGACTTTGCCAAGGTACAGGGATGTAGGTGCGACCAACTGTGTTGTCCACTTTGCAACCGGCCACATGAAGAGATAGAAGAGGTCCCAAAATATAATATAATTACTTATATAATATATATAATTATTTTTATAGGCATACCTAGACTGTTTGAAAGTCGAAACCTGTTAAGTTAGAGAATAAATTTAAAACCTAAAATGTTTATAGTGTTGTTCATTTCAATAAAAGCTGTAATAAAAACAATTGTTATGTTCGTAAGTAATTCCATTTCGATCTTCGCAACATAGTTTTAAAAGTAACTAACTTGGAGTCATTCAATGTAAGTAAGTAATCATAACATCATCCTACAAACTTTAATGAAGTTTGATTATTTATTTCTTCTAGCCAACGGCGCCAACGCTCATTAAATTTTCGCTGGATGGTAACTTATTTTAGCATTAAATTACCTATGATGTAAATTGACCGCGACCTTCCAAAAGTATTCACAAAAAGTAAATTATACTACTATTCAATTTGATTTTCACACAATTTCATTAGTAAGAGCCGTAGACCTGACATTCGACCTCAGCTTTTTGCACTAAAGGAAAGTCCCATACATACAATCTATTTCCAACCGGACAGATGTGCAAAAACTAACCCAAAAAAAGACTATTGAAAGCTTTGTGTCGAAGAAAAAACCGCCGGTGAGTTTATTATTTTTTACATCAGTACAAAAATCGCTCTCTACAACTACGATCGTAAGTAATATGGTCTCGCTCTTCTATTTGTGTTTGGAGTGAAATGATTGGAAGCACAACTTTACTATTGTCAATGAACTTTGCTTGATCCCGCAGACCTCGACTTTTTACGATTTTCAATTGATTTAGATCGCTACTTAGATATGAAGTATCTAATTCGAGATCGTTTACCACATCGTTTCATAACTGTGCCTACTTTGTTTGGCAGTAAATGTGGTAACACTTTAATACCAGCATTTCGACTGTTCTACGAAGGCCGCCAAATCGAGATTTACTCTTTTCGTGTGTTCTCACAGCTATTTTGAAACAAGTAGGTGCCCATTCAATATTACCCTTCCGTTTCTTGCGAATTAAAAAATACTATTGACTATAGAGTATAAATGCAAAATTGGATTTACGTAACTTGATAAGGGCTTAATGGTTTTCCGAATTCTGTAACAAGTGACTTTAATGTTCCAATATTTTACGTAAAATATTTTAATATTCAATGGTTCGTCGTGCGTCTCTACATTTACAATTGCTTGAATTAGATAGGGAAGCAAAAACTGCCGCAGTTGTAAATAATACTACTTATTGTAAAAACAATCGTATTTTCTTGTTGCTGAAGAAGCTTGGTAATTTTAGTTATTACGTTAAACACGATACAAATGATGACTAGTTATGACGATGAATGAAATGTGCAAACGGTTGAATCATAGATAGCTTTAAGATGATCAACAGAAATTGTAAACTATTCAGAGGAGGCCAGCCGTAACGGTATCGCGTATACACAGTATACACTATGATAAAAACTCTATCATCGACAAAAAATATTGTTTTAACCTCTAGCGATTGATACAAAAGTTCTTAACAGTCGATATTCGTGAACAAATATTAAATTGACGAAACAAACTAGGAAGTTGGTTTATATTTGTGGATTTACTTAGCAAGCAAATAATAGTGAAGGTTATATGGGTAACTCAAGTGCAAACGCTGGAAAATAAATGCTGAATTTATTTGCAACAACGAGTCAATTGTGTGTCACACTAACTTAAAATGAGAGCGACGTGTGTTATTTTATTACATGTTTTTATTTATTAATGATATTCAGTTAGGAACATGAGCATTATTTCGTTGTGATAAAACAGCATGGATTCGCAGTATACACGGTGATTTTTAATTCGATATCAAGAGTAAATTTTTCTAATTCTGTAATTGATGCCAAACAAGATTACCTCAAAGTTCCCAAAAACAAAGGTTCTTTTTTTCTGAATAAAACTAGAAAATTACGGTAGTTTAAATCTATAAAACTCAAAAAAATGTTTCATAAACCAACCGAAAAACCCTTGTGTCCAATAATTAATTTAAGAATAATAAACTGTAAATTTTCACATGCATATAGATGACAAGTAAGAGTTTATTGACTTAAGGCCTATCAAATTTCCCGCCATCGCCAAAGCGAAAATTTGACGCATGTAATATCTACTTAACTTCAAGAAGTGTAGGGTGACCAAACATTCGGTGGACATTAGAACATTACCATTACATTTAACTAACTAGACATTGATTTAATTGATTGAGACCTCATTTCATTGAAATCCGTTTTAGCTGTTTATTAATATTTTTCGAATCCTGATCACGGATTAAAAATCACTGTGTATAAATAAATAAATAAATAATATAATAATTTAATAATAAATAAATAAAACATTGGGGCTCAATGTTACACAAATCGAACCAACCCCATAGTAATAAATAAATAAATACTCAAATACATAGAAAACATCCAAGACTCAGAAACAAATATTCATGTTTATCACACAAAAAAATATTTACAAAGCATAACAAACTTAAATGTACATTTCAAACTTAATTAAAATTATTATTTTAATATAAGGACTCGAAGACCCTTTTACATTCCGCTACCAGCAGGGCTGTTATTCGCTAAGCGTTAAAGCGGCTCACCCCGCCGGTCGCCCGTCACGAAACTAGACCTCTACTTACGCTTGGTTACTACGCATCTTAAGCTTAAGCTTAAAACCAGTTACAGAATAGGGGGGCTGGGCTGTTATTCGCTAAGCACTAATACGGCTCACCCCGCCGGTCACCCGTCACGAAACTAGACATACCTACGCTTAGTTAGAACGCATCGCGGTGTCAAGATATATTTGTGAGTGAGCGTTGAGGTGAGCTTAAAACAAGTTACAGAATAGGGGGGCTGTAGCGGCCATCGGGTAGCGAATACATCTACGTGCTTCGCTGCGCCGATTTGAGCAGCGCCAGGGCGGTGGGGAGCGGCGCGTGGCGTAATAAATATTTGCCCTTACTAGGATTTGACCCCAGCCCTCCTATTCTGGGTGAGCCGCATTACGCGTTAATGCGGCTCACCCCGCCGCGTCGGTCACCTGTCACGAAACTAGACCTCTACCTACGCTTAGTTACTACGCATCGCGGTGTCAAGATATATTTGTGGGTGAGCGTTGAGGTGAGCTTAAAACAAGTTACGGAATTTCACGATTTACACAATTCAACGTTACACAGTTACGTTACACAATTCAACGCACCAATGTCATCAAGTACCTTGGTCTACATATAGATGAAAAACTTAACTTCAAATTCCATATTCATAAACTTTCAGCTAGAATCAGAAAATCAATATCAATATTCAAAAAACTTCGTCACTGCAGAGAAATCCTTGTTAATCATGGTCTACGTCGCACTGTGCCAATCTGTAATCAGCTACTGCATTACAGTGTGGGGTAGTGCAGCAAAGACCTCTATGTTAGAAATTGAAAGGGCTCAACGGTCTGTGCTCAAAGTAATGTTTAAAAAAACCTTCCGTCATCCAACTACAGCTCTCTATGCCCAAGCACATGTTCTTACCGTCCGTCAATTGTTCTTACTCAAAATTTCTTTAGTTACTCATAAATCATCCAAAACTTTATCATGCTGCAGTAATCTACTTAAACGCGTATTTGCCCTACCAGGCTACCAGTTCCTAAAGTACTTTCCACATTTGGTAAGCGATTGGATACTAAAAGTGGATACTAAAACACTGTAACCATAAGGGTTGCACTATAAATGAGGCAAAAAACTCATTACTAATCTTCTCCTTTCGTCAAACTACGCCGAGACAAAAGCTATTTTAGATAATGCAATTTAGGAAGCATAATTTAGTGTATTTTATAATGTAAAATTGCAATGTTAATTTTTAAGTTCCTTTTGTTTTGTTCTTTCTCGTGTAATTTGTAACAATGTAACAATTCTAAAATGTAACTTGTATTTGGTTCCCCGCGATACAGGCGAAGCCTAGTGCGGAGACCTCTGGCAATTATTGATATCGAAATTGTGCCAAATAAACCTTTATTACTTTACTTTAAAGAATAGGGGGGCAGGATCGTCAGCTTCGCATAAATATATGCGCAGTATGTAACAAGTACCTACGCTGTTTGATGATATTTTGCAGTAACCAAAACATTTAGCAAGGACATTAAAATCTTTTATATGCATAACTATTCAATTTTATTGACTGTACATGTTAAATACAAAAGAAACTTAATAAGAAATTGGATAGCGATAACGATCACATACTACAATATTTAATTGAAAAACGAAAAATTAATACATTAATACGAATTAAAAGATTTTGGAAATGCTAAAAAACTATGAGAGTAATGACCCCGTGACTGCTTATTTGGTTACTTGCATGTGTGACCACGATGAGCTACATAATACCTCATTTGTAGTGTAAATTTCTATAGGGCCTAATTTGCTGGCATCGTAATAATGATGTTAATGGAACGTTGAATTACGACGCAAATGACTAGCATTCAAATTTTGCACTCTAATGTGTTGAAAAAGATACGGTTAGATAAACGGTTTAAACAAGTTAATATTTATGCATGAGAGCAGAAATTTCTAGTTATTCATCCGTGGAGTATCCCACCATTTTTTTGGTAGCCATCTGATTTTAAGATAATGTCGTGTATAGATTGTTGGGAACGATAACCGTTTGTGTTATATCATACTTAACGAGTACGTCGGATTAGTGTCACGAGCATTAATTTAGCTAACACTTACGTTAGTTCCGATGTGAACTATCAGTTTTATTCACAGTTTCTAAATTGTCTCTAACGTCCATGCACAGTTACGATGCTGATTGCAACTAAATGCCAAGAACCATGAGAATAACAATCATCAATTTTCATTAACAGCAGTAAATATAATATTCTCTATAGTAGGATTAAAATGAGTTTTTAAAAGTGCTCGGTTGTTCGGTAACACTCAATTGTTTATCGACTACAAGAAAGTCAAGTTCTCACATTGATTACTGCCTAGTTTATCTAGATACGCATACTACTGTTTATTCGTACCGTGCAGGACATTGTGAATTACTCTCGTTAAGATTAGCGTGTTAGGATGTCACACGACGAGACACTTTCTTTTCGTTTCTGTTAGTTGTTCCAACGATTCTTATCTATTGAGATCATTCATGTGAATATTTAGCTATCATTGTGTTTAAACTATCGGACTTCAACAAGTCTAATCTTATCTTTTATTAGTTGATACGTTGCAAAACATCAATCACATTGGTCTAATGCAACATTTGACAAATCGTTTAAGCTCAAAACTGTTTGCTTCTAATTATGCGCCACAATACCAGATCAAATATTAGCATCAACCTTGTGCTTATTATATGCCTTGTACAAGTCTATTGCCTAACGTACACCTATGTCAACTTTATTACTACGTATTACTTGTATGAGACACCTCCGTACAGGTACTTACTCGATACCTTGACACACACGTAAGTGTGAACCTTCGAATTCTTACAGGCGCGCCTTGACTTTATGTCATCTTCGTGATGGGTAAGCACATAAAGTTAGCAGATAACGTTTTAAGCGTGGGTCATTTACAAAACATATTTCTATACTTTGATGACAATATAAATGCCTAAAATTGGCAATTAAACTGGTAATATTTGTAAGGACTTGATATTAACGTCATTGCTACATTGAATATTTTGTTATCGAGGTAATGAATCGACTGGTCCAAACTTAATAATGAGTACACTACGGTACAGACAATAGGCACAATTTTAGAAAAACTCCGTATCATCGCAATTTCACACCAAGCTTGTAAATTTCATACAAAGACATGACCAAGGTTTTTAAAAGTCTAGGTTGTCATTAGCGTAGAGTATTGTGCTTTGCTTTATTATAATCTCATGAGCATGTGTGGCCTTCCCGTCGTTTGAATGGCGAGTAAATATTGACCGATGGACGGAATGACATCTGTTTACGGACGCGAGGAACTTGAATGAGTATTATTATTAAATAATTGTGTCGAGGTCCCATGATAGATGGATAGTGCTAAAAAATATGTAAGTACAGAGAATCTCAGGAGAAGCAGAATATTTCGGTTCTTGGCCGTGTGGCGGAGTAAGTTGGTAGTGATTCGTTTTTTGTATAATTAGCAAATCAATAGTATTAGTCAGATTAGTGACTAAACCGTCCCTATCCTTTATCTCTTTTTTTATTCAATGTCTTGTGTCCCGAGCTCATCCGTCACGTCACAACATTGTTACCTATCAATACCTAATTGACCTTTCTATTGCAAATCGGTGAATGAATCTCACACTTATTCATTCAATTTAGATCAGGGTGAGGTTTAATTTGTATTTAAATTAACCGTGCAGCCTCTAATTGTAAATGCACTTTAGCACCGTTCATTTACCAAATTAGCTGTGCGTTGGTTTTCTACGTGCCTTCTCGAGTGCCAGGCGTATTGTTATCTTGGTTGTTTACATTGAGGTCTCCGGTGGGTCCAATTATACTTGGTTTCCCGCTTGTTTAGCGCCTCTCTGACCGACTTGGGCAAGCAGGTCGTGAACTAAGGGCCGGTATGCTTTGTTTACAAACCGCTTTCATGGTTTCTACGTTCTTGTTCTTCGCACCCCGCAAGATCACGGCTACTTCACCTACTTAAAAAAAGAACTGCCCTTCTTTCCATTTTTCTGAACACACGTTACAGTTTTATTTTTGAGGAACGACATTCACGGGATAAAATAAGCATTGATTGACACCCGTCTGGCGTACCGTAGTCAACAAGGAACCCCTGTAGTTGCGCTATGTCCGTCTGCGGCTTAGCTCAGTGACCCTTACTAATCACTAACAAATTCTTAAATCAATCACAAAAAGTAGAATACAATTTTGAAAAACATTTCGGGTACTTTTCTCTCCTAGGAGGATACACACACGTTTTTCTTTTTTTTCTTGGCGAATCCTTGGGGTATCGTTGAATCGCTTGTTCAAAAATATTATAGGTTTACGAAAACCATTTTTCTATTCAGGGATCCGTTTGCGTGATATTGCGTTTTAAAGCCCTAATTTTTGTTGGAGTGTTCTCCCTACTGGCTAAATGGTTACTGCGGGGTATGTGAATCATGGTAGTAGTATATACAATAAATTGAAAAAGAAAACTATCACGGATAATTAGACATAACTTACCTAGTTATGAGTACTTGGAAATGCCAACTTTCATCCAAAAACGGGCGACGCAACCGCAACGTTTAGTCGGTGCGCGCGTGTCGATGTAATAAAGTCAGACGTAGGTTGTATTAATACAAACAGAACCCTACCCTGCGCGTGCCGTGGCCCGACACATACTTGGCCGGTTTTTGTTTATTACGAATGCTCTGTGCAAGAACATTGAAGTGTACCAGTTACCTCCTGCCAAACTCGCGTGTTAAGATATCTGCTGTTTTAACAAACAGTGATGTTTGCTGACATTGTACTAAATGTTATGCTAATTAATATTCCACGTTTTAACGACCTTCACTAACTGCCACATACGTAATTAAGTAAGTGCAGTCATCTTGACTAGTAGGGAACCAAGGTAACTCATACGTTTGATCACAACTTAGTTTACACTTCACTATGGACATGGCTAGACATATCAGCACTGATGACGTAGTGTGTTTAAAAGTTGGTAATCCGTGACTTAGACACTGCCAGGAATAATGATGTTGTTTTGACTATGACAGGCTGTTCATTAATAATCATTGCATGACCCAATATTATGAACACGTAATAGAGCATCCGCATGTAAAATTTATATGTACTCGGCCGGCAACCCCTTACTTCCCGGCATGGATCTTCGGAATGAACATAATAGTACATTACTACGTATAATAGTAATGTACTATTATGTTCATTCCGAAGATCCATTCTATTTACTAGTGAAAGAATTTTGGAAATTATATGGGTAGTTATGGGGATTAGGTACCCCCTAGTCCCTACACGTACACACAAAATTTACAAACTCATAGAGCTAAATCTGTTTGTAATAGTAGCATAGATAATAAGTATAAAATGATATTAAACAAATATGCATCAAAAAATACTTGCCTACATATTTGTGTAAGTGCCTATGTATAATATTTGATAAACTAGGCAGGAACGGTCCTGACTCGAACATAAATATTGCTATACACTGGTCTCGTGTATTATACTTGGTGTTGCCATATTCCTGAATGATTCTTGAATCAAGTCGTCAAAACTAACCAACCAAAAACAGGCCGAATAGTTAAAATCAGATAACCGTAACCAAGTATTGGTTAAGTCACTGTTAAACGTAACAGTCCAACACTTCCAGCAGTAAAGAGAAAAGAAATCTGTTTCACTTTCATTCGGAGTTCGTTTTCAATACCAAGGTCACACCTACACTTACTCGTATCATTCCATCTCCCTTGCATGCTCATTAGATTTGATTATGTGGCTTTCTTTCTTCATGTCATACGAATGAAAGGAATTTTTATTCGATATAAATTCTGTCAATGATTGGTAATTTTTGAGACTAGTTTGGTTGCGCTTTCATGAATGATCTCAATTTATGATAATGATTCGATCATGACTTGCGATCACGATCAAGTCTCCATTTCTATGCATTCTTTTCGTCGTTAGGTAGTAAACAATGTGTAAACGGAATGGAATCTACAGATTTTGCAAATACTTGGTATCTCACTATAGCTTATACCCATTCCGAAGACCCATTCTATATATAATGGTGTCATTAACATTTTTTAAATAGGAGGAGTATTTACGGAGATTACCGTCACATACAAACTTACAACGCTATCGCTACACTTACATTTCACAGAGACTACCTCTTTAATATTAGTTTTGACTGAATTTATTGTTTTGCACCAAAATCTGTTTAGCAATCATCATACCAATACTTAAAATACTACTGGAAAAAGTTAAGCGTAAAATGTGATGTATTTTCTTGCCTCGGAGAACGGAGAAAAGCAATAACGAAGGCATTGTATCGAAATATCACCATTAGTTCCACTCAGATTCGCTGCCAGCGACAACCTTTACCGCGTTCTCTGTCGCTCGAATCACTTCCCTTTCTCCGTTTATATGAAATGGAACGTCACCCATTGCTTGTTCTATTATTAAATTCAGATGGCTTCTCGGACGAAACGCGTAGTGGTTACGATGTCACTGATTATTTTGTCTTCTTTTTTGTTATTGCCGGCCAGGATCATAACCATAACAACAACGTATCATTATGACCTAGCCTACTATTACCGCACTAGCTTCAATGCAATTTGACCATTGTAAAAGGAGCTCAATTTGCATAGAGCTTCACGGGAACACGGTGTCTAGTATTTTGGCGGCTATGTAATTGAATGTCGGTATAAAACTATGAGCTTGCGATAGAATCACTGTTGCAGGTATAGAGTGTTTACCTTACGCTTGAACGTAATAGCTGGGATTTAGCGAGATTCTGTTTTATTTGATACCTTGTTGATGTTGTGTAATGTACTACCTAATAAAATAAGCTTTGACAATAAAATTGTTGACTAGGATACGACGGCTACTGACTGGCTATTTGCACCACTCGACGGGTACCGTATATATGTATAAAACTTTTGATATCCTCCTGACACCTAAGTATTTAGTGAGATCACTTGTCACTATGGCCGAATGTACTTTACAAAGCAATAAACAGTTTTTGTTGCAAAGGCCGACACCTTGCAAGTTGAATAAAACATAAACTAAAGATTTCATGAGTTTTCACTAAAACAAATGTTTTGTACTATTATTTGACAAAGTCATTGAACATGTTTGTGTTTAACTATTTTTTGTCTTTTATAAAGGACGTTAGGTCGTTAAGCTATAAATAGGTATGGTTATATTAATCAAACAATGTATTCATAATGTGCATGTAATTGAATGTAATGCCACAAAATAGATGCCAAAAATAATCATATTTTTAACTAATATCTATATAATTAGAAATTGTTACAAGACTACAGAATTAACATGGTTTTTACTTAGACTTTAATTAAATCTTAATAATAAACTTAATCACAACTCAAACAATTTTAACAAAACTCAATACAACTTAAGACTTAAACATTATGGAGATCTTTCTTGGCAAATAGGAACAATAATTATTATTTCAGTTGCCTATTTACAAGTATTCTGTCACATATTCGTTGATATCTGATGGGTCCTGTATGGATGGCAAGTAAGATGGCGAAGACAAACCTGGTACATCAACATCCAAGGTATCACATCTTGTGACCGACCTGGACCTTGACTACGAGTGCCCCCACGTGTACGAACCCCAGAGCGAGTATGCCCTCTGCCCCGACCTCGACGACCAGTCCTGATGAGGCTACTACTACGACCTCGACCTGGTAAATTACCTCCACCTTCGCTGTCGGAACCGTCGCTCGATTCTTCATCAGCCGAAGATCGGGATTCATTTATTGAAGGTATATACGCATTGAAATCTTCGTCATCGCTCGACTAATCACACTCGGATTGGTTCAGTAATTCCGTAATATCTCGGTCTCGTAACGCTGAAATTAATATATACACTAGTTTTAGTACTAACACCGAAAGTGATCTACATAAGATCAATTCCACATACGTAAAACATGAATAACGGCCAAGGTACCTTTCTATAGGTTTAATATGTTTGCGGTGGTTTTTTTTACTTAATAATGACTTATTTGTCCATAAAAGTACATGATTTCGAAAATAAATATACTGATTTGCAAATTTATAAGGAATAACATTAAAAACAAGGTAATTTAACAGATATATTTTAAGTTTTACTTACTGCGTCGGTCACGTGGCGCCATTGTTGTGAACTCCTGAGCACGCGTCACAATAATGACGGCCACTAGATACAAAATGTCTGTTGAACCCCAAGGACAAACTATCGCCATTGGTTAAATTTTATTGGCTGCAACGAATCACGTGTCCAGTAACGTTTTCGCGGGAAAAAACAAACACCCGGGAATTGATGCTACGTAAAGGTCGTCCGTTCGTTGTTGATGTACGAGTTTTAAAAGTATCCGGCCTTCAGAGTATGGTCTATTTAGCACTTTGTAAAGGACGCCAGGTGTCAGGAGGATATAACACTGTACTGTTGTATTGGGAATTCCCAAGACTCTTTTAAATTCCATTATTCCATGTTCCTTGAAGTTTAGGTATTTTTATGTTTTTCCCAGGAAAGAGTACTATTTATTCTATTCTATCAGCTGAATTTAATGAGGGTTTTCACATTTACGTTTTTGATATATTTTGCGTGTTGTGGGTTATTTGTCTGCCTAGATGAAATAAATATTTTAAAACTTTGTCTGTTATTAATTGTATTCATAGAAATTTAAGCATGAGACTAACATACGTATACACAACAATAAGGTCCAAGTAGGTATTTCTACTGACTTTCTCGGAGGGGCCACTCAATCAATACAATAGACGGAGTGTGGCATTGATTATTCCCGTTGTACCCAGCGCAAGTCGTGAGTGCATTAGGGGTGTCTTTGGGGTGTCTATTAGGTATTTTTTCTCAGAATGCCCTCCCTACCTTTTTTTTTAACACCTCCGACCCTTCACCCAAAATTAAGATGAATGAATATTTATAAAAAACCCTGGGATTCTTTAAATCAACACAAACAGATTCGGAATTTTGTTTGGTATACTCTCATTGCCTCAATATTTACTTACTCATCTCAGTCTGAAAGGAGCCATCTAATAAACAATGTAGCGATAAACGATTTGTTTTATTTACCCTCTATTAGTCTTCTAATTGCGAAATTGGTCGACTTCACCTAGAGAACAACCTAACCGAAAGTAGTAATGGTTAAGATTTTTAATGATATATTTTCCGAGCGATACTTATTTGCAAAATCGAAGCGCTCATAGTTTTTACAGTGGTTTTCCGTTGAAATAGCATTTTCAGTTATTTACTCCATTTCATTGTTTGGGAGACAATGCTTTTGTTTGAGCCCTATTGTTAGAAATGATTTTTAATCCAAAAATACAAGGGTTTTTATAATCACAATGTCGGCTTGAACAGACCACCAGACTAAAACTGGAACGTATTTTTCGAGCATAAATACCTAAAGTTGCTGTTACACTAAAGTGATGATCGTAGGGTTCTATTCGTAGGTATCCCTGATATACGTTTTTCGGTCTGTCAATTTGTTAAGTCCGGATGACTCTAGCCCTGGTCATGTCACACGTGGCGCATCAGACAATGCCACTTATTTATTTTTAGAAAATAATCCTCATTTATACTTAACCAAAAGAGAGCACAATAAACTAGAGCTGAATTGAGGAGACGTTGTTAAAAAGAAAAAAATATATCAAAAAGTATTTATGGACATTTTAAGTTAATCATAATTTAACACAAAATAGGCATAAGTACATAATAAATAAGTATATTATTTTAATCTACGATATAATCCATTAAAAATTATTAGTCCAAGATAGATGATTTTGCATTCATTGTATTTTTCAGCGTTATATAGTTAGTAGCAGCCAGGGTAGCCAAATATTTCGTAACACACCCTTATTATTACAGTAATAAAGACGTGTAGGTACCGAAATGTTTGGCTACCTTGGCTGCTACTAACTATATGACACTGACTACAAATTAAGTTTGTTTATGTTGTTCGCAACATTAAATTCTATAAAAGACTGCATAACATTAATAAATAATAATAATAATAAATAATAAATATAAGGGGACAATCTTACACAAATTAAAGTAGAAAATGTATGCGAACAATCTACCGTGAGAACAAGATGCCGTAAATCATGTGCGGGTCGATTTTTGAGAAGCGAGCGCATGCAGTGAACTTCTCAATATAACTGGCCAAATTCCATCTCTGCCGTATTAAATCTGCCGTGGGTTGATCCATCACACAATTTTGAAAAACTATATAGTATTTATTGTCGTCACTGTCACCCGTGCGTACTCGTATTAGTTGAGGAATGAATGGCTACTGAGGAGTGAGAGGCATCCCGCGGCCGGCCAACTGCGGCGAATTTTACAACGTTCTTCTTAAAGTATGAGTCTATTTCATTCGCTGTACGTTTCACCGTACTTTTGTGTGATAGCTTTGTAAAATTAGGATGGTATGATATTTCAGAATTAACAATCTTCAAAAAGATGTATGATAACAACGTAAATAATATGACAAGTCATACTAATTCTATCTTACTTCAGTACGGTGCCTTCACCGTATTTCGATTGACGTTCTGCAATTTTACTAGGAATTTCTTAATACAATATGGTGACAGTTTCCTCGTGTAATATAATTATAATCTTTTTTTTCTGGAGTATCATCGAATTTCTGTAATATAGTTTTATTTTAATAGGACAGCACGATATTGTATCAAGATAGTAATATTATATTCGGAGACTAAATCTTATGGTGAAAGGTCAACACATTATTGCATTACTTCATCTAGATATTCAATTATTTCGTTATATGGTAGAATTCTAGCATGGTAAATACCTACCGTCACTTTATTTTAATGTAATTAATCATATTGCAGATCAATTTAATTATATTTTAAAATAAAGCCAGAACGACATTTTTCTCAGTGTGCACATGACATTTATCCTTTATGAAAATGCGATTATAAAATGCCTAAACATCAATTGCTTATAATTTAGATATGATTTAATTTAAAATAACGATTGAATTATGTTTTATGCGTTTTATTTATTCTGTAACCACTTTCTCGATGGCAAGCGAAATGGATTGGTCCAAATAAAAGTTTAAAAAGACAAATGAATATAGGCACTGAGTGATTCTGTTGCGCAATGACTGGTAATTAGAAGAGCACCCATTCGTCTTATTTTCTAATAACATTTGGACTAGTGACTATCACAATATCTTATTCGCCTTCATGATGCATATGCAGATACAACTTTTTTACAATCAAGTAAGGTCTAATTCCTTTTCTCAAGAACAGTGTTGGCGGGCGTAATGAAAGTAATCTCATCTCGATTTACTGTAGTTGTTACTACCGTGCATAATTGATTGGTGACGCTAGACTGTGTAACATGTGTGAAAAATACGGTGGGCCACATGTTATTGTGGAGTGAACGTGTTTACGTGTACACGAGATACACGTGTAGATAGATGGACCAAATGGGTGAATGTTATGCAGAAACGTGTGGATCTTAAAGTACTTATATAGTTGCCAATACCATGTTTAGGTAATGGTCGGAAATGTGCCGAAAACCTGGATTCGATGCACCAGATGGAGCTGAAACGCCGTTATTAACGCTTAGACGAGAGAGAGATTATCAGTATTTTTTTTACTAAAATAAACGACGGCTATCTTTTTAAGTGTCAATTATTGGTGCCATCACGTTAGGTGAGTATTATCGTATCTGGCCGGGTAGCAGTGATCTGCGTCTAACTGTAGGATGAGACCATGCTATCTTTTCTAAGTACGCTAGAATAATAAATTACGAGGAATTGGAACCCGATTGCCAACGTGCAACGTGCCTGTAGGTATTAGATTGGATCACTGCGAGCTCTTGGAAACGTTTTCACGGCTAGATTGTGTTACGCCGACGGACCACATAGCTGACGTGTCTCATATCTTGTGACTATTTCTCGATTAACTGGGCTGTAATGTTACTCATAATGCTGGTGATTGAAAAAGGGAGTCCCTTATTTTACCGACAAAGGTTGCACCGAATGCATTGTTTCGCCGAATTTTCATACCATCGTTTTTTTTTCTCTCTCAGAAACCGGTAACTTTTAGGTATAAGTAGCTAAAAAGTAATTGTGTAGCACCCATTAGACAGAAATAGTACAATTACTTACCAAGGGCTGTAAAAGAAAGAAAGCCCGAAGTCGCAGGTATTTGTGACCCGAGCCGCAGGCAAGGGTTGTAAATATGCGATAGAGGGCTTTCTTTTTTACTGCCCGCGGTGAGTACACAATTTTACGTCTTCATCTGGCCACAATGCGAGTTTTACCCTCCGCGCAGCGTGCGGTAAAACTCACATTATGGCCTGGTGTGACGTAAATTAATGTCGACAGCGACATATATTTGTCAGACAGATTCCTAGGGAGGAATCTGTCTAATTACTGGTGTGGTGGGCTGGCAACCTTGCTTACCAGAAGGAACACAAAATGTACACGTCTGCGGAGCAATTAGTAGCGTTATCATGATAGCGGTCTGCAAGGTGGACATTACGCTGTGCCTTGCCTCTCAAGATTTTTGTCTTTTGAGACATGTAAATTCGCGCGATAAATATAGACGGCCATACGCAGAGTTGATCTGTCTGTAACTAATCTATTGTTCTTCTAAGATTTACAAAAAGGCAATGATTTAAGTTATTGGAACATCCTCACCTATAGCATAATTAAAAAAAAATGCATTGTCTCTTAGACCCAGTTTCCTCAGACCTGTGCCACGATTTATATACTTAAAAATATTCACAGGCAATTTGACTACAATATCTTTATCAATATTAGATCACTGATCAAATCCTACCTCTAAACGTCATTAGAATACTTAGTTCCTCATTATTATTTATTATACTTAACATAATGGCAGGATTACAGCATTGATCGTACTAGTTAATTATAGAAATAGAACGTGAACAATTCATTGTTATTAGTCAGGTACATTTTACAGGTACACGGTTAGTAAATGTGATGTTTTATTACAATAAATTATAAGTATTATTAAGATTGCAATAGTTACAACAATGCGCAGCCAGTGGGAGCTGCTCTTTATAGAGTGGTCCAACCTGCCTGCACTTTCGCTCCTTGTGCGTAATATTGAACCTTTCTCGTCGATATTTTAATCAATTTTTATTGCCTTGGTTCTACATAGTTGAACTTAACAGACCACCTAACCTTTTCATGTGAAGTCATGTATACATTATACATATTTATAATGAATAATCGGTTAAGTATTTAGTTGTATGAAAATGCTTAGTAGGATTAGGTCGGTTTGTACACAACAATTGTCCCCTAATATTTATATATTTATTATTTTAATCGGTCGTTATTGAAATCCCTCTTAATGTAGAGTATGGAAGGGAAATCATTTACTCCCCTAATTGTAACACAAATATTAAATCCCTGTAGGGGTAGCACCACGTGTAAATATCGAGTCAATACTAATAGGTACTGTGCATAGATATTAATTATATTTTGCATGTAAAATGAATTAAAATTTTCGAATCGAGTTCCGATTCAATAACATGTTGTTATAGCAAAATCAATACATACTTAGTCCGGATATTTTTTTTACACCACATCACACATCCCAAGCTACGTTATATCATAGTTTAACGGAACTACCTAAATGCGCAACAATTCGAATTAGCAAAGTCCCTAAAGAGAAAGACTAAAGAAACCTGAAGAAAAGTATAAATAAAAAAAACTGTTACGAGCGTTAACGTAAAAGGAATGGATTGCCTAATATTTTATGTTAACTTCCTTCCGAGTTGACATCCTTATTGGACTATGGTGTGATTTTACGTGTTTGGTCATTTTCGATATCGTAACTTCATCGTCATAACTAAGAATGTTTTGTGCAAGTTTTTACACTCCTGATTTTTATTCAAATAGTTACATATTGGCTCGGATACGTGTAAAATTGTGCAAATATGGCGTGTTTCGAGAGTCGAGTTACATTTCATAACGCTGTTACCATATGCTCACGCTGTAATGAGAACATGGCAATTTTGTGGCATAATTATTAAATAAAAGGCTATAACGGCCTCCATGATCGATGTCTTTAAAGTTTGTGCGTGCGGTTAGTAATTAATCGGTTAGCTGCGACATGATGGAGTACTTTGGCTCTATATTTTTAGCAAAAACGGTTTGTCCATTTATTCATTGGGTATTAGTTGTGTCAAGTTTATAGTCATATTTTCTTAGACTTTGAAAGACTACATAATATGTAAAATTATCAAAGCGCTTCATCGCAATCAGTCCATAAAAAATCTTCAAATACTAACTTTATCTGAATTAGTTCAGTTTTGTAAATAATTCAGTTTATAGTAATTAATCCACATACACTTACCTAGATGCCTACATAAAAAAAACTAGAAAACATGGTTGAGTGAAAGTACTTATAACAAATCCGAACCATTTTCCAAAAATGCGTTAGTTTATCGCCAAAAATGGCGACGCAAAAGTCGACAAGGAAGCCCGTTAATTTTGTACACGATTTTGCATTAATAAGAGGCTGTCAGACTGTCAGCGTGAAACGGAACGATCTCCACGCCGCACACACTATATAAGTACTTAACAAGAGCCTTTCCTAAGGTACTATATAGGGGCGGTGCGAGGGACAGGACAACAGCGGAATATTTGTGCACCAAGAACGGACACGTAATTTTGTAATTTTATAAACAGACAACATTTTTTGCAATTCAGCTGTCTCAAAAATTAGCGCCCTTTGGAGTTAACGCATAATATTAAAGTTCGTATGGGTATCTAAGACTCCTCCAGTTAAGTCACCGAAGTCAATGTTTATAATTTTCAGTGGCAAAAGTAAATAATTGAGTTACCGGAAATCTTTGTATCCATTTAGTAGATTCTCTTGAATACAGTCCGTCAATTGTAGTATTTATGTTTTTGTTTGAGATGTTTCTTGCTACAAGCTACGGCGTAGCAGGTAACGCTACGTGTGTGACTTGATTTATTATTGAGGGTGTTACGTTTTATACCAAAGTATATATTTTTTTGACGACCAATACTCAACGTGATTGGTTGCCATAGGTCTATCTTATTACACTTACAATATCTATCTATACAATATACCATCCTATACAACACCATCAGATACTTGGCGCACAATCGAACTGTAATGTGCCTAGAGGTCATCAGCCAAGTGGGCCAAGCGGTCGTACAGTACCGGAGCACGAAGGGCTACCACGATAGCCTCTACACGTGTTACGGGCGAAGTTCAACGAAGGCTCCCAGAGCTTTCTCAATGCACCAAGCGAGCGCTAGCCCTGATGTGCTGTCCTCTTACTTTCACCGCAGCTTTACTCAGTATCACTCAAATCTCATCTCATTAGAATAGAGCTCGGGGGGACGGCTACACACTGCCTTAATCTCCGCAGATTCTATCGGTTGGTTTATGGAGTAAATATTTGTTTTAATGGTGAAATGTTGTGTAGTTACGTCCTAGAGAGTAGCCCTCTGGTTATGGAAAACTGACGGGGGGTGGTACCTGAGAAAGAGTTATGTTGTGGCAGTAGATAGGTACTTGTGTTGAGTATATTGCAAATAAATTGCAAAACTGTGCGACTATTTCTAGTTCTTCCGTTTAGTTTATTCGACAGAAAAAATGTAAGGCTTCCATCGATTCGATCCGGTGATAGTAAAACCACAAATAGTAATACGTCTGCTTACAAATAGTTATTTGTTATACAAGGGTGCAAAGTTGTATTTTAATTGCGAGTGTGGAATTGAAGCACGAGCTAGCAGGTGGATTTTAGGGTTGAACCTCGAGCTAGCGAATGGGTTTTATGGTTCGAAAATATAATCCTGAGCAAAGCGAGTGGTTCAAAAGTAGAATCCTGAACGGAGTGAATGTTGCAACACACGAGACGCCAAAATAACTGCTGCACCCGTATGTAACACCAATGTTTTCATCTCACTAAAGCGAGGAAAAAACTACATAAGAAAAAAACATAAAAAACAATACAAGAAAAAAATAATAAAAAAACACATTAAAAAAGCTTTAAAATAGAAAAAACAAACATTAAAAAAATACATAAAAAAAACTGATGGCGAAAATGGTCCTGTCCGATTGGCCTTTACATGTATATTAGTTAAAAAAAAGTATATTAGTTACTAGTTCGGATTTCAAATATTTTTTTCACTCTTGTGGTTAAAATCTGCATTTTGCTATCGGTTTTTAACCCCCGACGCAAAGAGAGGGGTGTTATAAGTTTAACGTGTCTGTGTGTCTGTGTATCTGTCTGTGGTATCGTAGCTCCCAAACGGATGGACCGATTTGAATGCGGTTTTTTTTACTCGTAAGCCGATGTGATCCCGAGTGTTCTTAGCCATGTTTCATGAAAATCTGTTCAGCTGTTTTCGAGATATTGGACTTTCAGATGAAAATGTCGGGGGTTTTTCAACTTTTCTAAGTTGTAGTTATTAAGGATAGCGAGGTGTCAAATACAGGTATCACAGCTTCGCACATTTCATATAGGGAAATAAAATAAATCGGTGCAACATTATAACAAATGATACAACGACGTCGGTTTGAAAACATTTTACGAACAAAAGTTACCTTTTGAACGTTGTCGTAATATCACGGTATGCATTACTCTCGTGATAACATGCATTTTCTGAATCTCTTTACTATTTGATTAGATATATGAAATTGAATGGTCATTTTCGCTGCTTTCACACAGTATACAACTGTATTAGGGACACTGGGTACATCCGGTACATGCATGTATTCACTTTCTTGACATCCCAATAATCTCATAATTACTTTTACCTCAACCTCAATACCGAAGTAGGTATGTAATAAAATAAGACTGTCGCTTCACATACATACACGGTACTGTTTGTCTATTGTTTAATTATAAACAGCATAATAAATCTGTAGTACTTACTTTCTTAACCCGTACCGTTTTGCTGCTAATGGAGGAGCTTTTACTTTCAAGAGGCTATGTTAATTAATTAAGCACACTCCATTTTGAGGCATCGTGGCGGTTGTGCAATATCTTGCAGTGCGGCGTAATGCAGTCTTTTAGATCCGTCAGGGAAAACAAACCATGTAAAATAAATTCATGAATGTAAGGTAAAGTTTAATAACGTGAGTCCTCAAAAAACTAGTGGATTTGTATAAAAGTATTATTCGAATTGGCCGCTCGTTGCTAATATACCGCATTCCTGAAATACCAGATTTTGCAAAATATCGGATTATCAATATATCACACTTGGGGCTTACCATATTCCCGTTACACAAGGTTATAAAGTTGAAAAGTACTCATGGAACTATGTACTTATATCGAATGTCCTATACTGCAAATTTGGTATATTGGTAATGTGATAAATCAAGAATGGGAAGTGGTATTTTGCATAATCTGGTATTTCGGGAATGCGGTATATTAGCAACGAGCGGAATTGGCGGGTGGAAAATTACGCTATCTTGGCGACATTGACACTTAAAAATTCAAAAGGCGTTGCCCGTCTGAGGACGAATACGGAATAGCATAGTGATGGTTACATCACTTCTTATCCTGCCCTGAAAATGTAACACAAGAGCTTAGTTGGTGGGCAAGGTGGTTAGTGATCAGGATAAACCTTATCACCTGCAAAACCTACTCAATATGTATATGTACACTCCCTAGCAGAAGTCGGAACGCGTTTCAAGTGGTCAAAATGATCTACACACGTCTTTATTATAAGAAAATAAGAGCTTGTCTAGAATGTCTTTGTCATTTTGGTCACTGCACCCCCGTAGCTACTTTTGCTGCTGCCTGTCTGACCTGCAGCCGCACCGGAGGCTCATACGACGTCTCGTACAAATATGCGCGCTGACACATCTTACGCGTCGGGATTTCGATACACAATGTACTTAAGGCGCCGTAGGTTCAGCGAAGTTAAGCGAACACAATATAATGCGTCTGTTTATAATAATATGGTTTCACAAAAATACGAATAGTAATCTTGAGGCTTTTCTGCAGCGAGATCAGAGATTCGAAACATGATTAAGCAATTTACGCTCGACAGAAAAAAATCACGAACATAGGTCTAAAATACACTTAACATATTGGTAACAAATTATGCACAAAAGCTAAAAATATTAAAATTGCTTCTAAAAATCGGCAATATCATGTTTGAGAGAACTCGGTGATTACTTTTTATTTTTTTAATGGCCAAAAAAATAAAATTAAAAATCATGATATCCGCGCTTCCGAGCACGCACTTCCATCTCGTTCACGCTTATGCTCAGTGGAGGGAGAGAAGACCATGAACCTACGGCGCCTTAATGAGGTGTAGGGGCGTCAGCGTATTTTAAATTTCGATGTATTCAATTCTTAATAATTCAATACAACAAAGCTAAAAAGCTAAAAAGGCCGAGCTAAAAGTACGGCGCATTTGATTCACCTTATACACAGAAATCGTTAGTTATTTTTGTTACATTTCGCATTTATTCCGCGTAGACGTGCTGTAGCGGTAGCCTGTCACAGGCAGTTCTCATAACAAATGCGGCCATTTAGATACGATCTGGTAATGTCCTCTTTTGGCCGCCCCAAGACTGACCTTAGGACGTACGCATTGCGTACAAACGTGACTATGATTACGGGTCACATGTCCGTGACATTTTTATTGTTAGTATTCGCAACTTGTCGTGGTATGTTTTCTTATTTGTAAGGTTTTTATTTAGCGGTAGTTCTTAACAGAGCTCTTTGCCAACTCAAATGTTATTATTAAAACAAGGAATGTACCAACACATTATCTATTTCGATACTGTCAAATTATAAATGTGTACGATAAATTTAAGATGATGCAAATTTGTCATGAAATTTCAAATTTACCCAACCTTCATAATCGATGCAGGTCACACAAATTGAGAAACATAAAGTACCTTACCTAAATACATATTGCCACCGTATAACAATGCATACGGCAAAAGAATGTGTGAGTATTTGTTACCTTATATATTAAACGAATGGCCTAATGATGCTCTCCAGGAACTTATTCATAATCCTAGCAAAGTAAAAGTCATTACAAAAAATATGTACTTGTCAACTACCGATGCGCGCCCGAGCGGTGCACAAATCATGTAACTAGTGAATCTACCCTTTTTTTTTACTTTTTCCTTATTTAAATTTAACAACAACTGTAAAACGAGCGACAAATAGCGACAGATAAACCGTATGCGGTTTTCGCTCGCTGTTCGAATGCACATGTAAATAGTTTTTAAGTACTTTGGATTAAAAAAAAAAACGCTCCGGTGTAGCTACCTACTTGATTACATGACTTAAGTTACTCTAAGGGACTAAAACACTTCCTTCTAAGAAGTACTTGTTAAAAGCCGAAAATTGTACACTGTAATTTGATTCAAGTTCTGTTCACGTCCAATGCATCGGGAATCAACATTATCAAATGACTGTCTAAAACATGCTAAAGTCACCGCAAATGCGACACGCATGGTCAGTGACCATGTGACCAAGCAAGCAAAGCGCCGTCGCCGTCGTCGGTCCGTTTAGACGAAAATTTGATGAGAAGTGTAATTAACTAATCACACCAAAACCTACATTATACTGCAATTAGCTATATGATGGATTGATCTGAAATGAACCTAGGTTCATTCGCTACTAGTAGCTCTATTCCTAAATAAGTACAAAATATTTCCCCTTTTCTTAATAGAATTACTTATTTCGATATGGTTAGATTGGTTAGGTACTGATATGATATCTAATCAGAAGTTCACGAAAATAAGATAAGATCGAGAAATATTATGTGTTATTGAGTTCGTCTGAATGCAATCATGTCAATGTCTTATCTAACCCTTTCCGACATTATCTTAGCTTATTCATAACTATACCACCAAACTCAACATTGCCAATTTCGAAGGGCGTAATGCAATTACGATCTCTCTATAAATGTCAACTTAGCGGATCAAGATTTAAGGTTTAATTTTGAAGTATTCGGTTCAAATGCAACTCCCATTTCCCCAAGTTCGTTATCCGCAATATCATTGTCTAGTGCAAACCGCATTGTCTTCGGTTTGGCAACCGTCTGAGGCAACAATCGCGTGCTGATAGCACCGCAATTCGTGTGTAGTCCACATTGTGGAGTGATCGTTTGCAACTTACCACTTGCTAAATTTCTGTAGCTGACGTGCTCTAGCGAAAGTACCTAGTTTCATTTAGTATTTAAAAAAAAAACTGGTGTTAAGAAAAAATCATTCCAAATAAACAGGTAACTATGCAAAAAGTTTTTTGGCTGATCAAGCGATTAAGCTTTGCTCATGCCCTTTTCGACGAAATAGGAAGCAATTTCAAACTCATGTCTACAGCCTACTTTACTTATGTACTGTCAAATCAAGTAGGGCCCCAAACAATAAAATTATATAAACAAAAATATTTAAGACATCAATAATCTGTGAATAGGGGAAACACACGGCGTAAAAGACTTGAATCATTTGAATACAGTCTGATGGGGAGGATTAAAATTTGAAGCACTTGAGACGCTCTTCAAATACTAAAGGCGCATACAAATTGTCGCTTAGACATAATCGATTACAAAATAATGGTAAAGATACACCTAAACCTATTTACATTTGCTTTTTGGAGAAAGCACAGAAATATAAACTTTTCAATTAACTCCAAGCAATTAAGCAAGGCAAGGCGAGGTCTTCAAGTTTTCACATAATAGGATGTACCTAAGGTGAAGAAAACTTTTTGTGTGAGCTACTTCGGTTGGACCACAGTTAACTAGCAGAGACGCAACTTGAGCTAACAACACACACATTGTAGGAGGAGAAAATCACGAAATCGGCTTTTATGTCTATGCGGTACGAACTAGCTGCTTTTCTAAGCGATAAGTAATCTCGACTGCAGCGCCGTAAAACACCCGAGGTGTTGTTTAATTTAAAATAGTATGTTTAAGTAAAAGTGTCACTTTCTTGGCAGAAAAAGTGGTTTCATCTTGCGAACGGACAACTGTACTTTATCTTTGTATGGCTAGGATAGATATATAAATTCCGATTAGATCTGTTTTAATTCCTTTTGACGCGGCGCGGGACACTAATGAGGTAGATATTTTTTTAGAAAACTTAAGCCAAGTCCAATGGCCTATGTACCTACTTGATCAAAAATAATTCGATTACATTTTGACGACCGCTTTAGCCTAGTTGGTAGTGACCCTGCCTACGAAGTAAGAGGTCCCGGGTTCGAATCCCGGTAAGGGCATTTATTTGTGTGATGAGCACGAATATTTGTTCCTGGAGTCATGGATGTTTTCTATGTATTTAAGTATTTATTTATCTATATAAGTATGTTTATCGTCGTCTAGTACCCATAGTACAAGCTTTGCTTAGTTTGGCACTAGGTCGATTTGTGTAAAATTGTCCCCTAATATTAATTTCAAATTAAATCAAGCCCTAAACAGATTAATATAAAAAATAAATATTTGGAGACAATTTTACAAAAATCGAACTATTCCCAAACTAAGCAACGCTCGTCATAAATACATTAAATGTATTGATTGACCTACGCCGGGAATTTTGCGATTATCCTGCTAGTACTTGAGATCCCTTCATCTTACACACCTTTTACTAAGAGCACCCCTTCCCCGCTACTATACGATCCTTACTAGCCGACCTTGACAGCCGCGCCCCGCCCCCGCCGGGTGACGTTTATAGTCTGACGAGACGACTATTGAAGACGAGTTACATTAAACCCCATTCTCTAGACCTGTAAGATCCGCGTGCAAGTTTCATTATATTGAGGATTAACGACGTATCGAGCTCTATCTATCAACGAAATCCCACATTGTAGTTAAACTTACATGCTAGTCTTGCACGCGTGAAAATCGGGCTTTAGATAGATAGGTACTAAAAAACTAAATTCCATTCACCATTTGACCCAAGTCAGCCAACTTGGTACAGGCAAAAACACAATGGCATTTCATCTTCTCCATATTACACTTAAAATGCTTATATAATTTCTGAGTGAAATCACTACTTGTATAAATTTCAGTGGAAACTTTCAGTTCTAAAACGCCGACATGATTAGCGCTTCAAACGCGGGAGATGAAACGAGCAATTACATATGCAGAAACAAAGCTTTTCCAACAGGAACCCGGATAAAACAAGCCCTTTCATTTTCTAAATTTACGACTGCGCACTAACTAGTATTATCTACTTACTTACTAGCAGCTAGTAACAGTCTTACTCGTATTAGTTAGCAAATCTGTTGCTTTAGACGGCCATGGGGTATTCTTATTGTAGCTACCTATGTATTTTATACCTACTACAGGATTCAATTTAATAGATGAGTAGTAGTTTTTACTAATTAATACATGAATGAACCTTGGTTAAAGCTTATTCTTTCTATGTTAAACAGACTATATGTATTGACAGTAAAAACTTGTAAACAATTCTTCAAGTCATAATCTATACTCTTCAGCTTCACACTGTTTAAAACCGTTCCATTTTCAAACTCCGTGCTAAGCTAAGATAACTTTTTAAAATTTATAACGCGTCGTGTAAAGCCAGCCAGCGTCTGTGTGCGTATTGCAGGGATGCGATCGATACGGCCGTCTGCTGCGGCACTGCGGTGGTCTGACCTTGCACTTGCTATTTTCAGATATGCTTTTTTACTATTTTTCGACCGTTATTATTTTACTTTTGGAATAGTCTGCGGCCAGTGTGTCAAGTTAAGTAACGGGTTTTGACGTTAGGTACCTACTCGGTAGCTTATGGATTCTTTGTTTTTTGAACTTGATTTTTAGAATCGTTGATTTTAGTCTACTGAATTTGATATGATAATAAGTTTTTGTTGATGCTTTAGCCCGAATTTAGCATTGGTTAAATGCATACCAAGCACAACCTCTATAGACTACCTAATGAAATTCCTATGTAATTCTGACTGAAGTCACTAAATTCTTCTTTAAATTTAAAAATCACTCATACGTTAACGGATTTGATAAATGGACGATGACGAGGAAAATGTCTTGACAATCATATCAAAGGATTTTCTGAACTGTGTAGAAAACGAGGCCTCTCGGAAATGGTAACTTTTATTCTTGCTGCTTTTAACTTCGCTCACATTGCATCGACAAGAGGAACTACGGCACGCATTTCCCAAACAAAGTTTTGATTTAACTTGAATGTGCTTAATGTATTTTATCATTATCACTTAGGAATTAATTCATTCTTTTAGCAGATATGTAGGTAACTGAGGTATTTAAATAGAAAGAATTGAATGCGGCACACTGTGGCACTAAGGAATGAATCTATTTTGTTTTTTTTTAAACGTATACCTACTTTGGTTATTTTTGGCTCTCTGTTGATTATACTAATAGTTGTTATTAGAATAATTAACAGGGTATCTACCGATACATGCGTCATACTTATTATAAAGTTATATTTTTAAAGTTAACAATAAATACTTTATTGTCGAAATTATAACACTGAATATCAAAATAATAACGTACTCAAATTAAATGAGATACATTATGAATTATGAAGATCAAAACTATAGAAATTGACGTGGCTTGTTTATTTAATTTTTATTTGGCCTTTTATCATTCCTTCCCTTCCCTATTAATTTGATCCTACGTATGTCTCAAAAGTTTATACAAATAACTTACTTTAAGTCTAAACTTGTTTAATTTAGTATTTTTTTATAAATTATAGTTGACACACAATAAGCATATGAAGGGAAACCAAAGTAGGGACCTTTTTCCTCGGAGTCCACGGACAGTGTTAATGACCCCATAATTTGCCCTAACAATCAATCAATTTCCCACGAGTCTCCGAAACTACCAGGAAAACACCTAATTACTGCTTTTACCCACCATGACACTATAAATAGACGGACTAAAAACGACAATAGCGTAAAACAATGGCGTCGCGCGTCGTCGCCTGCAATTTGCCGGCCTTGGCCGTCGATGCTTCCGTCCTCGGGTGACTCAGTCCATGACATGCGATAGATACCACAAATTTAAATGGACTGGTACACAAAAAACAACTGTCAGACTCGATTGGTTGAGTTTCTTCTCAGCACCGGTCAATGGTGGTAGGTGGCTCCTCCTGCGTCTGGCGCTCCTGCCTAGGCTAGCACAACACAACGGGCTGGCTGCCTCGCGGCTAGATAGACTATCGGTTTCTTTCTAAGTATTCTAAGTAAAAAGAGACAGTATATCTCGCCGCGAGACAGTTTGCCGTGGCTAGAGTCCGAGTTATGGCGGTTCGCGACGATGCGACGCATGGCGGGACGGCTTGCGCGCCATCATTTTGGGGTCGGCGAAACAAAAGACTCTATATTTTCGAGCAACTTTGGTCACTATATTGGGAGAGGCGGAATCTATATGCGGTATTTTGTACTCTACCTAGAGTTAACTGATTTCGCCCAGATTACAACTTCTCGCGGGTGTCCTATATTGCGCACAACTCGCGCCAATCGGGGAGCACTAATTAAAATCTAGGCGCGTAGTAAAAAGCTGTAACAACTTGGCACTGACACCTGACAGCTTGCCCTAGCTTGACTCCTCTGCCAAATATGGACGTGCCCCTAAGAGGAAAGAAAACCATTTGTCTTTATTTGAGACCTAGTTGGGGTGAAGTTAGATACTTGGACTACCCAACTACCTATGCTATGTCCGTAGATAGGTGCTTAATTATAATATAAACTAAGCTAGAGTTTCAACTAGTAAAGTAGTGTTGTCAAAGTGGATGTAATATGTATTAACATCGAAGTTACTTATTTAGTCAAAGTACCTACTAGGTTTTGAGTACCTACCCATATGTGCGATTTAATATGTTCTGATACCTACCCACTTTGTGTAGGTTATTTCTTTATTATTTTCAGTAATATTCTATTCATTCAATGTGTTAAAACCGATATTAAAGATGTAAAATATGTCTAAGTGTAACGATATTATGTCGCATTTATTTCAGTCACGGTTTCTAATTCAATAATATATTGGCTGAACCATTTAAAGCTTATTTTTAATGGAAAACTTAATAAATAGGTACACCACCACACGCCGCAATAATGTCACGTGTGGAGCGGATCGTATCCGTTTCCACTTCGGTGCCTCTGCATGGCCATCTAAATGATTTATGAGAACTATGATTTATGATACTATGCAACTATATTTAAGTATGCTCTACACTTGCACATTACTTACAAAAAGAACCTCGGGTGTAGGCACCCGAGGTTCTTTTTGCGCGAGCCGTGGTAAATAAAAATATAAACATTGGGGGACAAACTTAAGCCTCTCACAGACTGGGCGCGGCCTGGCTGCGGCGGTCAATAGTAAACTATTGACAAATTAATTTATTCAGGCCTTCCACAAATCGAACTAGACGCATCTCGTAAACTAGATATTGAGGACAAGTATAAAGTTTGATTGCATCACTTAATTTTTAGTGATACGAGTATTGTGCGTGTTACAGACTTTTCAAGTAGGTGTTTATTATAATATAACGAATAGTAAAATCCGATTGTATTAAAAAAAACTAAATATAGCTTTAATTGGAGTTTCCCACTTACAAGATTGTAGCGACCTCAACTGCCAGCGACTTATAAGGTAATCTTAATAGGTTGACTCGATATTTCCAACGCCAGATGAATCAGCCTGCGCAGGCAACCTTCGGCCGATCTAGAGGCGAAGATGAATAGCATAATAATGTACCAAATGCATTAAAGTTCAAGCCGTGATTAGGACTCATTGGATAATACATTTGCTCTTATTGGGATTCGAACCCAGAATCGTCAGCTTCGTAGGAAAGGTCCCACTATAGGGTAATCGCTTCGTCAAATATTTCTCGAAGAGGAATATTTTATCGTTATTTTTCATATTACTAATACACTTTGTAGAAGAATGAACATGTTAACGTTTTGTATAGAATTAATTTTACCGAACGTACAGGTTGATTCCATAGTAGGTTCTTCTAATACATCTAAATACACGGTTAAATCAAATTACCATGGCGTTATACGTCGTGCGAAATGTGTGGACCCTTTACTTACTTTCCTAAAACCACTATGATCACTTATATTCACTAAAAAGAGTCCCAAAAGTGTAGGCCATTGTTGACTCGTATCAACTTCGGTACACGGTTACTGGAACATACTATTTGGAATAATCTCGAAAGTCCATCAGCATTGTGTTGGAGTCATTTTATTAATAACTTTCTTTTCTCGCACTTTTGAAGTCGATTTTTAAGGAATTTAAATGTTTTTTTTTGGTAGGGTAAAATTTCATGTTTTATCATTGCATTGACCATGTCTGTTTTTGGCATTTGCTAATTGGCAAACTGTTCTAAACAAAGTGAAAATTTATTTCAGAAAGTAACTGAATTACTGGTAATGTAATCTTAAGTGTAATCTAAAGTTTTTGGTTCAAATTCCAGACGGGTCAAGTTATGAATAGAACTTTTCTTATTTTGGTATGCCGAAAAAAATATCTGCGTTTTATTTACCTGACTTCTTTTTTTATAAAGTAGTACCATGTAAGTGCCAAGTACCTAGACTTCATATTGTACGTTATTAAAAGCCAAAACCCACACATCTCCGCATTCGCAATCAAAAGCAACCGACAGCTACTTAAGTGCATAAGAAATCAAAGTATCTTCCCACAATTTTGCAATTATGTGTTTATTTTTATTGTCCGGAACACGCAACGTCTGGCTGCTTCGAGTTCAAGAAATGTAACGAATTGCACGGGAATCGAAGTTAAACATATTTTACAAGCCTTAAATATTTTATTGGTCCCATGCGGAGTTTCAAAAATGTATTAAAATGTATTGTAACATAAAAGTTTCTCAATGTTTTTTTAACTATCCGCCCAAGTAAAATATTTGCTCGGTGTCACACACAGCATTCTATTAATAGTAGTCAGAATAAATGTTTTCTTTCTTTCTTTCTTTCAGTCATACAAGTTAGGGTTTTCATGTAATTTACATAAGATTTAATTTTGTTTAACACTTGAGACAGAGGTTTATTGTACCGTAAGCGATGTTTAGGGTAAGTACCTACCGTTTTAGTTGGCGATCTCGTCAGGCACTCAGCCGTCTGTTATTCTCGCCTCGAGAAATATTCTCCGTCAGCCAAATAACGCCATCTAAATGCAATAGAATACTAAAACGTTTACTTGATTTTAAGTCTGGTTAAGTTATTATAATAACTACACTCCTGGCAGAGTGATTTGCTATTACTTGTACATTTACGATTTGTACCTACCTACCTACTTGTAGTTAGGTACAAAATTTGCGAACATTTGCCACACAAATCTCCAATATGTCGGGCGGGCCTAAGATGGCTGTCATTTTATTACTTATCGCTGTAGATAAGACATCCGTCACGTTCTGCGAGTATGCAATGTGCGAGAGTGACAGATGCTTTATCCACAACGATAAGTGAACCATCAACGGCAACGGCACATTATGTCAGTAGTCGGAAATAAGGCATTTGTCCCTTTTGCAACAAGGTACATCCATACTTACTAAAGTAAGTATAGGTAAGGGGAATGCGTTATGTGCGAAATAAACGTCAATCATGCTAGCCCGATTGGTAAGTCAACATCGTTGCGATAGGTATATAAACTTAATCCTTTCCTTTACACCATCTCAAATCTGCAGAAAATATTTATTATAATAGGTGAATATGTGTTTTTCTCACAACAGTTAAATATACGCTACGAAAAGACATAAAACGATAGAACATAGCTGATATCCAACATTAAGAGGCGAGAAGTATCCGATATCAAATCACAAAGAAGCCGATGGAGAGGTGTGAACAATACGATTTCTTCCCACGCCACCCATAACGCGTGCCAAGTTTCATATAGCAATGGATTTCGTTTCCGATGTATTATTTTTACTTTTACGCACATCAACGGTCATTGAATCAGAAAATTCGATGTGCATTGCTCGAGCGTTATTTCTTTCTTCTAAATGTACAACTAAAACACGTGAAATGCATTTAAAAAGGTCAACGACCTGAAGTTATATCGTTTTCGGTTACGTTAATGGAAATTTGTGTAAAATTGTACATTCTTGCGATTTACGCGTGAACCAAGCTATATTTATGTACAATAATAACGCTAGGAGGATAGATAAATAGGTAGGTGCTATGCGAATCATTTAAATGGCAGTTATCTTATAAATAGCAATTAAAGTTTTTACTTTATTTACCTAATTGTTATACTACTGAGCAAATCTTGTTTTCTACTTACTACCCCAGATATTGTAATCTTCATTGTCCTGATATTGCCTCATCCTACTAATATTATAAATGCGAAAGTTTAGATGTTTGGATGTTTGGATGTTTGTTACTCAATCACGCTTAAACAACTGAACCGATTTGAATGAAATTTTGCACGAAGATAGTTTATAGCCTGGATTAAAATATAGAATAGTTTTTATCCCGACTCCACACAGACGAAGTCGCGGGCGGAGGCTAGTTCTTTATACATTATGACATAGTTAAAATTTAGGTTGATATTAATGGAAAGGGTAAATTAGAAATAGTACCTACGCTTTAAACTTACGATAATTAATCCTTTGTTACGAAATTCAAGTTGACACTTCGGTGTGGGCTTGTCTATACAAACAGCCTTTATCGATGAAGCTGACAGATATATGTCCTAAGTTATGCCACAGTAATCCCCCAAAACTGTCAACGGTGGGTCATTTGTTCTTTGACCCGGTTACAAGATATATCTATGTGTTTAATTGGCTTTATATTTATGTGTATAGTGACCTGAATAATCAATTTCGCACTAAAGTTTTTCTAAATATGTGGATCGTTGTTATCAAGAAAACAAGATAGGGGCAAAGCAAAGCACGGTCTCTTAGATGCTTATTAGTTATTACTTATCTGCATTGCAAACACGACCGTGTCCGAGTATATGTGTGTGTGTGTGAGTTATTATGTTTTCTTATGGTAACATTGGAATAACCATTATTATATTACCCCCGTAGCCGCTGCCAACGCCTTAAGACAGTCATATTATAAAAGGCTATAAATTTCGTTCAACAATGTAAACCTCTTGCTCCAGCGTTTTGTTCTGTAATGAAGTTGTAGCTTAACACTGAGAATGGTCGTAAGATACGATCCGGACTTGGCAGCGTTTTCTTCCGGGGCCGTTGTTTATCGACCACTGTTCAAGCGAAACGGTGTTCCGCTCCCGAAACAAATGAAAATAACATTATTAACTTACTTAATGTCTTTGACTTGTTATTTGCATTATATGCCAACAAGTCGAGTTCGAAATAATATGCACGGACAATGTGATCAAAATAATTAAATACAACCCTATTGCCGTGCTTAAGGCTGTTCAGATATATTTGAACTTTTAGGAACGTCCATTTGTTTATGAACTCGACTGTACCTTACTTACCTATGTAATACATTATTTTACAAGCTGGAGACTTTCAAAATACATGAAAACTACATTAAAATTAAAATTGGCATATAGATATAGTAAGTAACAAAATCTAAGTTGGATAGATTCAATTCTAACAGTAATTTACGCAAAGGGATGCTTCGATGTAAACCAAGCCATGGTGTCAAGAGGAGATTTCTGGAGGAGCGGAGAGATTTCTCTATTGGAAGGCATACAGTCATTTGTACTATTATTGTTACGCATAATTGCTTTTCGCTGAAATAGTGATGTTCATAATTCTCATTACGCATAATTATATCTATACGCATAACATTAAAAAACATAAATACTGAAGGCATAATTTTCATGAAGACTAATGTCAAAAAGCATAAGCACAAGTAGGCATAATAATCAATTGGCATCATAT
This sequence comes from Epinotia bilunana, assembly GCA_947049275.1. Lineage (NCBI taxonomy): Eukaryota > Metazoa > Arthropoda > Insecta > Lepidoptera > Tortricidae > Epinotia > Epinotia bilunana. Next base: position 11,996,077 of record OX346259.1, on the reverse strand, counting down.
CAAAATGCATAACAGTAATGTCTTAAACAAAAGTTATGTAAACCTAACCTAAATGTCAGAGCGTGTCGACGTCACCCCGCTTCGCGGGGTGCCTATTTCCGCTCTAAGGGACGCAAGCAGATCCTAAGCTAACCTACTTCAATTCAATTCAATCTTTATTGATAACATGGTTACAGGTCAGTTTACACAGAATATTAATTTGAACATTTCATATAGGTACAGACAACATTAAATATCATACATTATTATTATATTATGAATTATCATTACATTTATTACTATTATATTAGGTATCAGTTTCAGTTTCTTTATTTATAAATTTTATAATGAACATTTCAATTACATGTCAATTTTTATTATACATAGTATTTTTTTTTTTTTTTTTACATCCTATGTCTATATTATATTAACAACAATAAGTATCTCATTTTAATAATTACATAACATTGTTTTTATTCATAAATTCATCTAATGAGTAGAATGCTTTTTCTATTAAATATTCCTTAAGCTTACTTATAAACATGTTGTCTGATAATTCGGCTGACTTTAAGTTATTTGGCAAACGATTATAGATTCTAGGACCTATGTACCACACACATTGTTCGGATTTTTTTAGTCTGTGTGGGTTGGGAAGGAGATTATTTCCATTTCGGTAGTTAGGACCACGCATTTTAAATTCATTAAGATGTTTACGGACTACTTTTGCTACTTCAAATATGAACAGACCTGGAACAGTCATGATCCTTAACTTCCGGAACAGGCTGCGGGCAGGTGTGTCCCAGGGCACCCCAGCCATTATCCTAATTACCCTTTTTTGCAATATAAGCACCCTTTGTCTGTCCGCCGCTTGTCCCCACATATCAATGCCGTACGTTACAATTGACTGGAAGTAAGCATAGTATGCATTTCTGACACATTGCTCATCAAGCATTTTTGTTAATCTCGAAATTGCAAAACACGCTTTGCCTAACCTCTTACAAAGCTCATCTATATGGGTATCCCACTGCAATGCAGAGTCTAAGGTGAAGCCTAGATATTTTGCCTTGTTTACTAAGGGTACTTCGATGTTATCCAGCACGCTATTCAGCTTCTGGGGTGGCAAACCCCTAAGGTTTATCTGGATTACATTCGTTTTTTCCAGGTTAAGTTTCATACCATTGATAGTGAACCAGTGCTTTACATCCCGTAGCAGGTAATTTACTTTAGATTGCAGTTCTGTGAAATTAGTGCCCCAAACAACAAAAGCACTATCATCCGCGTATGCGATCAGTTGACCATGCGACGTACACGCTGACAAGTCATTAACTAATGCAATAAATATGTAGTTAACTATTACTGAACCTTGAGGAACAGAAATAGAATCAAGCGATTCATAGTTGGATCTTCCCTTATAGCCATTGACATCTACTTCACATAATTGTTGCCTATTCTTTAGAAAGGATTCAAATACTTTGAGGAAAGTCCCCCGGATGCCGTAATGGTCTAACTTCTTAATAATAAGCGTATGGTCTACGAGGTCGAATGCTTTCGACAAGTCACATAACACCAATGCAACTTTGCATCCCAATTCTTGTTTCTCAGCAATTGTTTTTAAGAGTTGTCTGGTAGCATCCACTGTGGATTTTTGAGACTGATAAGCATATTGTTCCTTTGCCAATATACCCTTACCTGTCAGATGATTAATTAACCTATTTGCAAGACCCAGTTCGAAAATCTTAGACAATACTGGTATTATCGATATAGGCCGATAGTTGTTTAGTTCGGTTTTTACTCCTTTTCCCTTATATATAGGTACAACTTTAATCTTTTTTAAAGCCTCGGGATAAGACCCATTTTTCAGACACAAATTCATGCTGTAACATAAAATATCTATAAACGACGGAGGGAGCTCACGCAAGATCCTTGTAGGAACCTCGTACACATCCTTTGTGGGTTTTGGCTTTATTAGCTTTATGAGTCGATAAATCTCTCCAATGGACAATGGCTCTAATGACGCACATTCTACTGCCATGGGGCTATATGATTCTAAAAGTTGTAATGCCAGCCGCAAGTCTAGCTGTCTCGGCGTGTCCCTCACAGAGTTGATGAAGAATTTGTTTATTGCATTTGCCAACCCATCAGGTTCGGAGGACTCAAGTGATTTTGATTTGCTACTTGTTGCACTAGTTTCCGACTGTATTACCCTCCAAACAGCTTTTGCCTTGTTGCTGGCTTTGCGTATTTCATTTCTGAAGTAGTCACTACGCTTGTATATCATTAATTTTCTATAAAGCTCTTCAAATTGATCTTTAAAGTTAAGGAGTGATATGTTATTAGGAAATACGTTGCACAGATCTTTAATGTCATCTAATAAATACTTTTTTGCGATTATATCACCAGAAAACCATATTTTATCTTTATTACATTTTGGATATTTTTGCCTGGGAAAAGCCTGCCAAAAAGCATGTATAAACACATTAATAATGGAATCGAGAATCTGGTCCGGTTCCTTACCAGACTTTATGATTTTATCCCAGTACTAATGATACCATTGCTACGATTATTTGAGTTTTTTACTGCGGGGGGCTTTGCCCCCCGAACCCTCCCCCCTCCCCCGAGTCCTTCCAGAACCAATGTTTTCACAATAATAATAAATGCATTGTAACAACGAAACTGAGTTTTATTCATTTAGAAAACTGAAATTATGGATATTGACAGATATACCAAATAATTATTAGCCCAAACAATAGTATGCGTAATGTGTATTCGGCCAAAACATATTAGTTCAACTGAAATTATGCTATTAGCGTAGTATGCCAAAAAAGTAGTGGGCCAAAGTATTACTATGCGAAAGTACTATTATGCCAAAACAAATTATGCCACACTAATTACGCGAAACAATAATAGCCGAAATAACATTATGCGATCCAAGGGGATCCCGTGTCAAGATGGTTCCCTAATGTTTCGTCGGAAATTGTTTAACAAATTTATAACTCCCAAACTATGTTTCCCATGTTTTTATTTGGGCGAAGTTTTATTTCGCAACTCAACGTTTCGCACTGATATCATTTCCCAACTAATGATTTGATAAATTATTGTTAGGCAAATTATTAATACGTCAAATGTATTGATTGGCATAAAATATTACTTTTAGCACTGATATCATTTCGCAACTGTTGATTTGATAATTTATTACCTGGGATTTTAAAAAGATATCATTTATGTATTCGTTAAACGAACTCACTACGAACTAGGGTGGTTCAAAGTTATAGTATTCTGCCATAGTTTTATCTGTGCGGCGTGACAATCTCCAGCGAGTGTGACCTTTGAAGCGCTCTAGTTCGTTAATGGTCAAGTTAATGAAAAAACTTCAATCAATAAAAGATGCTTATTTTAGCACGTTCTATATGATTCAGTAATAAACAAGACCGGGTTCCACTCCGGGAGTGCCGGCAGAAGTGAAAACTTGAATAATTTTAATATTGCAAAAAAAGGATAAAAGTTTGTTGCAGTAAAATTTTGCATTAAAATGTCGCCAATGAAGTAAGAAAGGTGCCAAGTAAAGTTATGCCAACGACTGGTTTACCAAATGAAAATTCTGCGAAAAGTGAAATTTGGCGAAATATATTTCGCCGAAAAGGCAGTATACCAAGCAAATCAATTGCTTCATAATTATTTGCCACATAAAAGTCTGTTGAAGTGAACTTTGGCGTTATAAACATACATACACATACATACATACATTCACGCCTTTATTCCCAAAATGGGGAGGCAGAGCACATGAAACGCATGTTCCAGCGCCACTTTTAGCATAAATGTGGGTATAAAAGATCGACAAAATGTGATATATAAATATATACTTATATTTAAAAAAAATGCGTTATAAAAATGTTGCCAAATAAGAAAAACTAGTGCGAAGTAAAGTTAGACCAACGATTGGTTTGCCAAATGAAACTTCTGCGAAAAGCTGGTTGCGAAGTAAAATTTGGCGAAACATATTTCGCCGAAAAAGTAGGATACCTGTCAGGATACATAGTATCCGAAATTTGAAATAAATTGAATAAATTCAATTTGTTTCCTAATTCAGGCAGTAGGTTTTAAGTCTATAAAATTCATAATTTTCCAATTCACACCCTTATCCCGCATGAAAGGGGCACATTTTATTTATACTTATTTAGTGAAAATTTATCCTGTACCGATCTCACCAGTGTTAGCGCGAATTGAACCAACCGTTGAAGCGAAAACGAAGCAAAGCGAAGCGAAGCGTAAAACGAACCAGGGAGACCGAAAATTAAATTTAAAAGGGATCCAAAATAGTAAAAGTCGTAACTAGGTATATATGTAACCAAATCCTTCTAATACTATAAATGCGAAAGTTTGAAAGTTTCGATGTTTGTTACTCAATCACGGTGAAACGGCTCAACCGATTTGAATGAAATTTTGCACGAAGGTACTTAGTTTAAAGCCTGGTTAAAATAAAAAAATAGTTTTTGTTATCCCGGGCCTACGCAGACGAAGTCGCGGGCAGACGGTATGTATTGTATAATCAGGATACAAGATAATTAGTGGGTAGTTGAACCTGCTAGACCTAGTTCTCACAATTAAAGTCAGGATACGCTTATAATGCTTGTAAATGTTCAGCATAATTTAAAGGTCAGGCGCAGCTAGATCTATAAGAGCACTACAGTAAGTAATCCGGTTAACTTGGTAGCACTGTCGCACCAATATTTATTAGGTACTTATTTTGTTTTAATTAATCTTATAATTTATTATCTCGTTACGAATAGCATCTAGTTTAAATTATTGGTCTTTTACACAGATATAAATATACACTAGATAACTAAAACACCTGTATGAAAAACAACCGTGTCACTTTTTTTCTACCTACTGTGTCGTCACTAGGGCGGTGATGTGAATTCCCCGTTCGTTGTCCGCGCAAAATCTGGTACGCGCAAATACTCGATTCAATCTGGCCGCAGATGCACGGAATTTCGGAACGGTTTCCATATGACAGACAGAGACGAGACACTTTTGACGTGTGATTAGGACATGTGATAATTCCCAGAGCCATAGAACACGTCCGCTATGTTCGTTTGCAATAAACTTAGCAAACATAGGCAAACAACGCGGACTGTTTCCCGTCCAAGTGCCCCCCATGATGGGTCATACGCCTGTTTTTCAGGAGTCCGTGCTTCCACAATGGATTTACAGCTTGGAACTGGAAGCACACTTGGATGTGTGACTTTGTTGGATCATTTTGTATGGGGGACAGTGAATGTGTTAATTAAGCTGTATATTTAAAATAGGCACTACATTTAAACTATTTTAAACATTCTAATTTATTTTTATTGCACATGTTTAGTCAAAGCCATGCATGTCCGTAATGGCACGCCGCCAACGATGCCAAGGGTGGAACTCGCTTGTCAGCTATCGGGCCCTTGGTTTGAGGGGGCGGGAATTTAATAAAAACTGCTCCGTGGAATGTATGGGGCTGCTTGGCATTTACAATGCCAGCTAGGGATTTATGGTAAGCGTGTGGGAGCATCAACTGGGGTTGAAGACTAGTTTTAGATAATTTTAATTAATTTGTTGTTAATTTTAAACAATTAAACCTATCAATACAATTTCAGCCGTGTAGGATAGATACTTTCATGTTATATTCTTCAGAAGAATGTTACCGTGAGAACTTCTTGGCATTTTATTTCCATTTCATGCGTAGGACGAACCATACCATGAAAAGAATTTCAACCAATTGAATCCAAATCGATTATTACAATCTAAATTGAAATCGCACCAAAGGTTGTCAATTGTCATTCTGTAAAGGAAGCGTCACCGGACGCGGCGCCGGTGCGTCCAGGGATTTGCAACCGTTGGTTTAGCCATTATCCTCCCAGTTTGGAAAACTGAAACCGCTATTTTATATCCATATTTACATAAACGGTACTTGTGCTGGTGCCATATGCATGTAGGGTCATTCCTGAGCGTATGACTGTCGTATATTTTTCAAAATATGTGCAACTATTGTCGTTGGTGACTTTATTTCTCTAGTGTACTGTAATTATGTTGCAGTTAATCAGTATGTTCCCTATATTAACTTTGATCATTAACTTCTTAAATAGTTGTAAGATGTTGTACCTAAAATCGTTTTTCATAGCAATTAATTTGGTTTACTACAAGTCTTTGCATTATTCAATTACGGATTCAACTTAACTCAAGAATTATTGAATATATTTCAAGCTCAAACTAAAGGCAACGACATGCATTCACATAAAAAAGGAGAGCTACAGTGGAGTGGCGTCAAAGATATACCTACGCAGGCAAGATTGAGCCTTGAGCTTGATCTTTCGATCAATTTTACATGATAAACAATCATGCGTTATAGTTTTTAAATACCTATAGGGACATTAAACGGTATTTTCTAAACGTAAAAAATTGTTAAGTAATCGCCATTTTGACCCAATGAATTCTCTTGTTAGTAAAAGAGTTCGCCATGTTTTCGAAAATACAATTCTACGAGTAAAAAGAGTTTTAAAATTGTCATTGTCAAGAGATGATCGAATTTGTGAAACTCAGTGTTAATAGTTTTAAGTAAGTATTGTAGATATCTTTAAGTTTATTTCTTGGCCTTAAGTCAACCTTCAAGATCTTGAAATCGAAGTTTAGAGATCAGTAAAACCCCCATTCTTAAGTAGGGTTTAAGTCTGTCTAAACAGTGGTATTAACTCTTTCTTGAAATTTTCTTAAATACTGTGCCCACTTTGTCTTAACTGAGTCTTGGGGGATATCTTCAAGATATCTTCGGGGACATAATGGTTTTAGCCAAGACAACAGCAAGAATTTGTCTAATTGTCTTCAAGATATCTTCAATCCCTTTTTAAGACATTTGATTGCTACTTGGGTGTTTTCGGCTTAGTTCGTTTAAGGCTAGAGTTCTATGGACGCCACGCTACTGCTTCTTATGGAATATAGATTCATTAGTATCATTATAATTATTATAGTTATACCTACAATTGAATGACCTCTAATACAAAGTCAGTATGTCATACCTTTACGCACTTAAACAAGACATTGTTCTTACGATTCATGATACCAATATTACCAACACAAACCTTTGACTCCCTTCACTACAACAATATAAATGTCATCCAAACAACATTAATGTACAATGTTGGTGGATCACCGAACCTATTCATGCAGGCCCGTCACGTGTCATGATAATGCGTGTAATATATAATTAATATAATTAGACAATAAAGGTTGACCATGACTGTCCGTCGAAGCGGAGGTGAGATATTTTGAAAGTTTAATTTAATTATGCGAATAAGTTTCTTTTTGGCATTTTATCGAAACGTGTGGGCATATCTCTCATGCATTCCGAACTATGTTACACAAGTCACAAAACGACGTTTTAAAAATAGTTAAGTTACCTGTCAGAGATATAATATAGCACATAGTATTTATTCATCTGCTATTTTCAAAGTGTGCTCCGCCAGCCCAAGGACCTCTAGTCTCTACTCAGCCTCTCCAAGGTCTCTGCTGAAAGTTAAATGTAAATAAATGTGCAAGAACGACAAATTGACACAAATTTAAAACAAAATTGCTATAGCACGCATTTGTCCGAAAAAGTGTACAAACGACAACACTGTTAACTGACCATCCTGTGTTAATATAGAACCTTATTGTACTTAAGGTGCACCGATGGTCAGTTAGCTGTGTTGTCGATAGTACGTCGGCAAAACATGTTTGGGATCCGCTAGACGCAGCTATATTTAACTAGTAAGTAGGTAGTCAACTACTTATAGCTTTATTTTCGGCGTTCCTTAAGTAAGTTTCAGAGCAGTAAGCAATGTACAACTTTTTAAAAATGTAGGGCCATATTTGAACAGTAGGATTTGTTTTTGAATTCATAGAAAGCGACTTACTTTCAATAGGTCACTTCTTTTTCAAGTTCAGTACGACTAGATTACACTCGTAACACTAACAAACCGAACAAAGTATTAAGAAAAGCGGTTTTGTGAGTTGGCAATTTGGTAGTAACCAACTTGACTTGACCAGATAGTTCAATGTGTTCCTTATAGTGATTATAGTTCAACAGCTGATGGTAGCCAAGTGAAAAGCCAAGTCGTAACGGATACAAATACGAATTAGCTGCCATTGGGGCTACGGTAAATCGGCACGATTATATTTTAGTAATGAATGGTACTCCCACTCGAGGTGTGATAGTTCATTCACACACGCACGTAGTATACTATTATTTAATATGTGACATTTAGGGCTCGTTCTCGTTGTTGCACGACACGTCAAAATAATCAAATATTTTTTTTTTTACTATCGGTTCCACTGATGACTGCGCTTGTTATAAATTTCGATCAAAGAAGAAAAAAAGAAGGAGAAAGAAGTTTGGAAGAGATCCCTTATAGGGATAAGTTCGCCTTTGTACTTTGATCTATTGACATGTATATTCTTTAACCTGTTATTGTGTACAATAAAGTGCTTACATACATACATACATACAAAGTGGAAAAGGCTATACCCGTGTAAGGGAACAAAATATGCCCCTGACGGTATTGGCCAATGAATATATCCTATGTATTGGTAATAATGCTAGTTATTAATCTGCCAAGTTTTATCTCATAATTATTGAATTTCCTTGCAATGTCACTTGAAAGTTTTTTTTTTACTTTTCTAAATTGGAAACTACTGGTCCGTTTATTTTGTGATTAACGTATCTTGTTAATGGCATGAAGAGAAATAAATTCGCAAAAAACAAGACGTCTCTAGGTCAACATTAACTTGGTCATTTTTGATGTCAAACAAACTTCAAATTTTTTTTTGACACTTGTGAGTCAGCGACACCCACCATTTTTTTTACACTGATTTCACATCTCTTTCCGTACAAATATATATTGGTCTGAAATCAATCGGCTTGGAGCAACATGGTGATTTTTTTAATAAACTTTAGGTGCCTAATCATAATAAGAGCAGTATTATTGAAAGAGGTTATGACGAGACGTCTTGTTTTTTGCGAATTTATTCCTCTTCATGCCATTAACAACATACGTTAATCACAAAAAAAACGGACCGAAGTTTTCAAGATATTTAGGAAAGTAAAAAAAACTTTCATGTGACATTGCAAGGAAACTGTCAATAAAACTAAATAAAACTTGGCAGATTAATAACTAGCATTATTACCAATACATAGGATATATTCATTGGCCAATACCGTCAGGGGCATATTTTGTTCCCTTAGACGGGTATAGCCTTTAAAAATTTTTTGCCAGCCGTGACATTAGTGGCGAATATTTTTTAAATTTTCGGATCGAAATTAATAATTTCGTTAGTTACTGCACTTGTTATTTTATAAGTTTTTTTTGTGGTCATCTGATACCTACAACAAAATTGTTTTTAAACAATTTACACTTTAGTGTAGAACTATTTGTAGTTTTATAATTCAGAAAATGACATGTAATGTAATACGTTAGTACGTGTTGTGTCAATTTCTAGATGGTCCATAAAAGCTTGTTACGTCAACTTAGTACATTAAATGCAACTTATTTCCCCTTTTCAGCGCTTAACACTTTCTAAGTGAAAACTAGCGACACTAGACATACCAACCATATTTGTGGCAACATTTTCGCCTAAATATTTGTAAACGAGTACGAGTAGGTACAAATAACCGAGCGAAAAGATAATCGCCCAATTTGGCTTTTCAAGATTGAACATAGGTATACACACAATTGGAGACTATGGAAACAAATTAGTGGCACGATACGGTATCGCATGCGTATGAAAGTGTTTCGGCACCCACTCATCTTGTCTATGATCTAGTTCAGCCTAATCTACTCACTGGTCAAGAAAAAAATATAGGTCGCTTTTTGTATCACCTTTGTTTTGCGAATGCGAATATCGTGTGCGTACTTAATAGTCTACATATGTGTGTTAATATCACTGTTAGATTAACTCTTATGTTTTTGATGTGGCGTGTGTGTCATGATCTGTATTACAAAAACAATCTCAAGCCATATTCTTTGACTCGAATTAAAACAATAACACACTGGAATTACCTCCGCTGAATTCGTAGCAACCTCCCCCGGTGCCAAGTGTTGCCATTTAAGGCGCTGCACGCTGTAGGTTCATGGTTTTCTCTCCCTCTCACTGAGCATAAGCGTGAACGAGATGGAAGTGCATGCACAATATCATGTTTTTTATTTTTTTGGCCGTTTAAATAAATAAAAAAGTAATCACTTAGTTCTCTCAAACATGATATTGCCGATTTTTAGAAGCAATTTTAATATTTTTAGCTTTTGTGCATAATTTGTTACCAATATTTTAAGTGTATTTTAGACCTATGTTGCTTAATTGCTTAATCATATTTCGAATCACTGATCTCGCTGCAGAAAAACCTCAAGATTACTATTCGTATTTTTTTGAAACCATATTATTATAAACAGACGCATTATATTGTTTTAAAAACTCTGTTCGCTTAACTTCGCTGAACCTACGGCGCCTTTGGTGCTTTCTGCTATTGTGGAACCATAACCGAATATTTTTTATTACTAAGTTGTTTTTATATTGTTGTATTGGATTACTCGACTCAAATACAAACTTCGCCTATTTTTGCTATGAAATGATGATACAGCGTTAATGGTGGTCTTCCGCGATTAAAAAGCCAACTCACGTTAGCGAACCTTTATCAATCCTGAAAACAATAACTGAAATTCGTTCAGCTTAGTTAACAATAAATTGGAGACGACCCCAATGATGATGTAAAGACATTACTCTCGTAATGCATTTGTTACACAATCAGAATTGGCGCTTACTCCGTTATAATGGACATGGTCCAGTGTGCCACGACCTTAATTCTTAAAATGGTGCGGTGCCGCCATTTATAACGAACAACTGACACGCGATTGGCCGAAGAATTTGAAAAAGGAAGTGTTTTTATGGTCAAACACCTTCTAACAATCATGACTTAATAAAGCGACATGAAATAATTTATTGATTTAAACGTTAACGATTTTCACACATTATAGTTTGGCATGTACGCTGCCCCAAAATATTAACATGGAAAGTGACGTGACACGACGCGATTTCCCTTAAGTAAATACTAATAGTTAAGGTACTTGGAAATGTTGTACCTAATATGATAACGTATTATAATTCAGCGGGCGTAGCATGGTTGTCATTTTATCACTTATCGCTGCCGATAAGATATCCGTCACGTTCTGACGCAATGCGAGAGTGATGGAAGCTATATCCACAATGATAAGTGCCGCAAGATGTACAATACCAGCTGGTTCTGGGGCTTTTACCTCCTTCTTTACTGTTGTCCTTTGCACGACATAAAATAATTAGACACTAATAAAAATATTTATTGTATACCTAGAGGAGTGGATGTACACTGAAGAAAAGAAAAAAGAAAATTAAAATTACAATTAAACTCGACTAAAACTAATTGATGTCTCCCAGATCAGGCCCCTGCGGCAGGGTCCCCATTAGGCTGGCTGCGTTCCCCCTCTGAATCGCTATGCTGACCCGTGGAGTGAGGAGCGAGCCAGTTCTGTGGTCCCCAGTGGTCTGGACGAACTTTTAACTCAGCGTCCCCACCAACTGATCAGTTGGTGGGGACTCCACGCCCCGAGAGTCTCTACTGCAAAGACCTACACAACCCAACTACACTACTTAGTATCTTTAGACACAAAAACTCCACAAAAGCTTTGCATTTTCTTATATGAACAACAACAACGATAAATATAATAAATACGCTCGTCATTTAAAATAATTTGATAACGGGCTGTTGTTGATTTTTTAGTGACTTCTAAGACTTAAGGTTTACTAATTGTTGCAAAAAAATCAACCTTTGCTCAGTCAGCTTTTCTTCCGTCCACACCTTTTTTGGCTATCATTATTACAGAGGCTCTGGCACGATAGGTGTTATCGTGTACATTCTCGCCACAAAACGTTACGATAAATCCTATCGTAGGCAGGTAGGGCAGGTGTATTTATATTGCCACGTGAAATGACTGGCACCACACTAGCGTCTATTTCAGCACCTAATATAAAAACCAAACTAGGTAGGTTTATGGAGAATCGAGCTTCCTGAGAACGTTTAAGTGAAACAGTTATCTAACACTTACTAATAATAATGCACTTTAGATATAATTATTTTATGTTTTTTTATGTATAGTTTTATACTATGTTACTTATTATATAATAATGTATTGTAAAAACTTAACCTTAGAATGAATATGAATAAAGATAATAATAATGTATCTAGCAATATTTACCTGTGATAATCAATCAGACAGCATTCAGTTTAGTGATAGTAAACCTAGATTTTAGTACTTAATGCTACTAACAGGAATAATGTAGTAACGTCATAATATTTACTTCCAACATGAACCGGCGGCTGTAAAATAATGTAATGGACATGTCATAGCAATTAAAATGGCCATAGCTGCAATCCACTGTCAGTTAAGCGAAACAAATGAACATGGCATGTTACAATTTTACAGGATTACAACGCTAACATTATGTAATATAATGTAAACGGCATTGTGGTCGAGTAATGGTGTCCACAACACTAGTTATCGCAAGCCTACAAATTTATATGTGCAGGCAAAAGTATTCGTTATCTCCATGGAGTAAGGCTACATGAGTCCGGGAAAGTGCGTAACGTATTAAGGTAAAGACCGATTATGGAAATGAGTGCTAAAACTCCCTTGGGTAGAGAAAAGCACATCTAACGTTGTTTTCATGTAAACTTGCGTCTTTTTGTTTAGATGAACGTAAACTGTCCCGTGGAAATATGTGCGGGTTTATATAATTAGTCGCCTTCCGCCACGATATTTATAGCCATAACGCCTTGCTTATAATAAACTCTATACAACTGTCTAATAGAAGTCGTGCTAAATGTTTAAGCGACGTTAAATAACTTTCTTCAAGTAATTGTTACTAATGTTACTGTAATTGACGGTATTTGAAATATGCAAATTCTTCAGTACGAGTAGATATACGTACAAATCAGATGAAGTACCTACTGTCACGGACTTTAATTGTGGAGCCATTTAGGCGTCAAACTAATTTTGTTATTTAATAGGTATATACATTTTTAAGTGTTCAGTATAAAGAGAGCTCTAAATAGCTCAACAATTAAAGTCCTTGGCCGTACGTAAAATGATCAATTTAAATACTACGAGTATGATAATAAAACAATATTAACAGGGTATCTTTGATTATGGTAACACTTACTCGTAGGTAGGTGTCATTACTTTCAATTCAAATATTTCATTAATTAGGCAGATTTTGTACATAGAAACTTACATTTATTGCAGATATATTTGGAATCGAGTCACTATGAATATAAAATGGGAATCCATCATTTTACCGAAAATAGTTTTATCGATTATCGTTTCCTAAGTATAACATTATTCGCAGAATTTCATCATCACTTAGGAATCATTCATGGAACTTCGTTAGGTCGCTCATACATTTGCTCGAATTACATTTTACACGAGAATCAACTCATCGAATTTTTTGTTTGTCCATTAAAATAGTCGTTTCTCGAATCGCCTTTACTATAAATTCGGTTGAACATAAGTTTCAGTTCCCAAAATTCTTATATTTTCGTATAACGATTATAATTTAGTAGATTAGGTCAGGGCAGATAGAAAAAAGGTGTTATTTGTAGGTTAGGTCAGGGTTAGCTATATATAGACACCCCGCGAGACACGCTGGCGGTTAGGTTAGGTTTAGGTTAGGTTAACAATCCGCAGTAAGCTCGATTCTCCATAAAAACGTAGTTACGCTCTCATTTTAAAACTACGTGTTGGATTGTAACGAAACTTTGCATATACAATGACATGAGGTCGTCTGTAATTAGTTTATGTAGCTTCAGATACCATAGTAAAAAAAAAATACAGCGAATTTAAGTCTTTCATACAAAACTTGTTTTTGCGGTATTTCGTTTGTTTTATAAACTGGAACCATATAAACTAATTACAGACATAGATATACCTCATGTCATGGAATGTGCAAAGTTTCGTCACAATCCAACACGTAGTTTTAAAATGAGAGCGTAACTACGTTTGTATGGGAAGGTGAAATTCGGTCGAGCTTACTGCGGACTCTTAAAATGCCAAACCAACCAACCATACCATCCAACCATACCAACCAACAATACCAACTGTGAACCGTGTTTCGTTAAATGAATACTAAAAACGATTACTTAATTATTCTATGGCAGGTAAATTCGATGAATCGTTACACTATGATTTGAGACAAATTCGAAACGATTGACGATGTAAAGTTGTTTGATTAAATAAAAAACAATGTATTGATGATTATGTGATTAGGAAAGAAAAACGTAATGCAAATAGTGGAATAGTTTTCGGCGACATTAAAATCGACGTAAGACATTTCGATAAAATGATAGACACCCATATAAAATATAATGTGTCAGATGCTTTGTACCTGTCCTAGAGCCTGGAACAAAGAGATAGTCAGATATGGGATGGAATATTGTTTCGTTGGGGAGATTTAAACTTGACAGCAGTTGGGGGAGTATGACCGCTGAGTTAGTGACGTACGGTACATGTCAAACTGTGTTAAAGCAATTTAAATATTTTCATATAGGTATGTATTTACATATAAGTACCTACTTAGCTACAAAGGAATACTCATACATAATAATATAAACAGTATTGTTAACGCCTCTTTACACCGCGGCGATGACGTCCTCGCTGGCCGGCGAGTGTTCCTGACATTCCTTTTATTATTGAATTTAGAAACTGTCATAAGAAAATGTTCTTGCAAATAAGTTGATTGTTAAAGAAGAAATAATGACTTTTAATTTAATATTTGTAAACTTAAACGCAATAAATGCATGTACTCAAATATAATGGAGACTTATAATCTATCGGCAACTTGGCCGTAACAAGTTTTGGTGACCCCGTCGTGATATACGAATACGCAAGAATTCATTGGAGGTGATGGATTTGATTATATTTACGATATTGCGTGAAGAAAACGTTGCGAGATTAAGCCGATGAGAATATATAATGATATCGCCGGTACCCGTAAACTATAAGTATCAACAAATTATTTTATAGTACTTAACTGCGTTTTGACTACGTAAGTACTTATTTTAAAACTGAGATTATTACTGGAGTAGTTTCGCTTTAATGCTATAAGTGTCATACTCTTACAAAACGGTTTAAAATAATCTCACACCTACAAGCATGGCAGTGTTGAGTGATCTCAAACGCCAGAGAGGGACGATTCGCACTCGTTTAACCCTATTCCAAAAGTTTCTTTCGCCGTTGTTGGAACAGCAGAAACCAACACAAGTATTGGTTAATGAATGCGCGTTAAGATTATCAAAAATCCAAGAGTCGTTAAGTCTCTTTGAGGAAATTCAATCGAACATTGAATTACAAGATTGTTCTCTAGACGAACAGAACCAGCGAGAGGATACAGAAAACGCGTTTTTCAGTTTAATGGCTCAGGCACAAGATTTCATTGCCACCTTTAAGGAGGAACACCGTCAAGGGGACGAATTCTATAGCCAGAGAAGTCGCGCAGGTTTGAAAAATGTCAAGCTGCCTCAGCTGCGTCTTACTCCTTTTGACGGAAAGGCAGATAAATGGTTGGAGTTTAGGGAGCTTTATCTGTCCTTAATCCGGACATCAGCCTGTACGAGATTGTAATGGCTCTTAAACAGCTCAAGAACAACAAGGCATCCGGTGAAGACGGAATAACAGCCGAAATCCTGAAGGCGGGTGGAAAACCAGTTCTTACGGCCCCTCAGAAGTTGTTCGATTCCGTCTTACTGGAAGGGAGAACTCCAAAGGCATGGAACGGAGGGGTGGTGGTGCTGTTCTTCAAAAAGGGTGACAACACCCTCCTGAAGAACTACAGACCCATCTCACTTCTGAGTCATGTCTATAAGCTGTTTTCGAGGGTCATTACAAACCGTCTCGTACGCAGGTTAGATGACTTCCAGCCTCCCGAACAAGCCGGTTTCCGAAGAGGCTTTAGTACCGTAGACCACATCCACACGCTCCGTCAGGTTATACAGAAGACCGAGGAGTATAACCTGCCCCTCTGCCTAGCGTACGAGAAAGCCTTCGATTCGATTGAAACCTGGGCTGTACTACAGTCTCTCCAGCGGTGCCAAGTTGACTATCGCTATATCGAAGTGCTGAAGTGGTTTGTACGAGAACGCCACTATGTCAGTTCGACTCCAGGACCAGAACTCGAAACCTATTCCGCTGCAGCGAGGAGTCAGGCAAGGAGATGTTATTTCTCCAAAACTGTTCACCGCTGCACTGGAGGACGTTTTCAAAACTCTGGACTGGAGAAGGCTAGGCATCAACATCAACGGCGAGTATATCACTCACCTTCGGTTTGCTGACGATATAGTAGTCTTGGCTGAGGCCATGGAGGACTTAAGTACGATGCTCGATGACCTCAATAAAGCTTCCGAACGAGTTGGTCTAAGAATGAACATGGATAAGACGAAGATCATGTCAAATACCCATGTAGTACCAACTCCCATTACAATCGGACACTTTACACTGGAAGTTGTAGACGATTATGTATACCTAGGACAAACTATCCAGTTAGGTAGGTCCAACTTCGAGGAAGAGGTCAATCGTCGAATCCGACTAGGCTGGGCAGCGTTCGGGAAGATACGGCACATCTTTTCGTCCAATATTCCGCAGTGTCTCAAGACGAGAATCTTTGACCAGTGTGTGTTGCCAGTGATGACATATGGCACTGAAACGTGGTCGCTTACTATGGGCCTCATAAGAAGGCTCAAAGTCACCCACAGGGCTATGGAGAGGGCTATGTTGGGAGTTTCTCTGCGTGATCGCATCAGACGCAGCAGAACCAAGGTAACCGATATAGCCCTCCGAATCGCTATACTTAAGTGGCAGTGGCGCAAGGTGAACTGATGACCTGGTAAAGGTTGCTGGAGTCCGCTGGATGCGGGTGGCGCAGGACCGGTCACTTTGGCACTCTTTGGGGGAGGCCTATGTCCAGCAGTGGACGTCTTTCGGCTGATATGATGAATCCACAATAATGTGGATGTTGATGACATCTGCAAATATCACTACCTTAAATCCTATCTTGAAGGTGATGCCAGTCTTATCATTAAATCTGTATCCGTCTCAGCTGAAACATATGCTATCGCCTGGTCGCTTTTGTGCGAAAGGTACGACAACAAACGTCTTTTGATTAATCAACATCTTAAAAGCCTTTTTGGTATAGAGCCTTTATCGAGGGAAAGCGATAAGGGCATACGTCAATTAATTGTCAACTTATCTAAAAACTTGCAGGCGCTCAATTCTCTCGGGAGATCCACGGATAAGTGGGATACATTAATTATATATATGGCCTCATCAAAGCTGGACAGCACTACCGCTAGACGGTGGGAAGAGTTCCGAAGTGACATTGCGTCTCCGTCATTGCAGGATTTTTATAATTTTTTGCGCAATAGAGCTGACGTTTTAGAAACGGTTTTTGGTATGCGAAACGACAAACGTAAAACTGAAGTGGATACACAAAATAACCGTCGAAACGTTTCCAAAACAAAAGCTTTCATTACTTCAGACCTGCCATCGTTATCTTCGGCTAATGTAGCGTCATATCCGTGCGTGTCTTGCAAACAAAATCATAGGCTAATTGATTGTCCCAAATTTAATTCTCTTTCCGTGGATGACCGCTACCTGAAAGCCAGCCAGTGGAGATTATGCAAAAATTGTTTTCTCCCAGGCCATATTACGTATCATTGCCGCGCCAGTGGGTGTAGGATCTGTAGAAAAAGGCACAGTACTTTACTGCATAAACAAATGCCTGATCATCAGCAAACTGAAGAGGAAGCAACTGCTGCTCCAAGCAACAGCCAGCGTCCACAGACGTCAGCAGCTCCTTTGTCTTCAGGCGCAGCTGTTGAACCTGAATTAGCGATTTTATCAAATACTAGTGTCACAATGACAAATGCCGACTTTCAACAAGTTTTGCTTCCCACTGCGCTTGTTGAGGTCGCAACCAACTGCGGTAGGTTTGTTTTACGAGCGTTACTTGACAGCGGCAGTCAATCGTCATTTTTAACTGAAAGGGCCAAGCAAAACATCAGGTGAAATATAACCAAGGTAAATCGCTCTGTTTCGGGTATAAACAACGCCTTATTGAAGATAAATGCATACTGCGACCACGAGTTAAGCTCATTACACACACCTTTCAAAGGTTCAGTGAGGTGCTATATAGTACCAACTGTCACTGACAAACTTCCTTCGTTGAAGGTGCAAGCACAACTTAAGATACCGAATAATATATCCCTAGCAGACCCAAAGTTTTATTCTCCGGCTGACGTCGATTTATTACTAGGTGCCGACATATTTTGGGATCTAATTGGGTCTAACCAGGTTAGGCTGGGAACAAGTAAACCAGTCCTGACTGAAACGGAGCTAGGATGGATAGTGGCTGGCCCTACGGGGGGGAGGCCCAGGGACGTTATCAAGTCCCAAAATAATCACTGTAACGTTTCACAAGATAAAATAATAAATAATAATATGTCAAAATTCAGGCCATTTAATAATATGAAGGGTTCTGCCACGTCAAAAGTTTATAACAACACGACGCTTTTCAACCGTGATAGTAACGTTACGAAGATCTCTTTTCAGCAACTGCCTAATGCTCCGCTCAAAATGTTGAAATATTATAACTACAGGCATATGACAGAAGTTCCAAAGCAACGGACAGAAGAGAAGTTGCAAAGTAACAGTTAATAATTTTATATTTTATTCAATTTATTCGCTTTTCATCTCATTACTAATTATAAAGAAATAAACGGCCATACGAATTATATAAATACGTGTACAGTTACAGCGAATATACAAACTGCATATTGTCAGGTTCTAGTAGGGCCTAGCCATCACGTATCTAGATAGGTTTTATAGTGACCTATATTTTTAGTACTTACAATTTGATAGATTTTATAATGAGAACTATAAGGTTAATAATTAAACGTAACTGGATTTAATTGGATTAAGCCAATTCCAGCTCCGCTGTCAAACATAAACAGGTTAGCCCTTTATATACAAAAAAATTATAATTTAAATTATTTCTGTAAATGGAAATAATAAATAGATAAATATTAAATGCATAAATAATTAAGTACTTCTACTTTTACAGGTAGTTAGTTGCGTTAGCGTCATCAGTGGTATACATTTACATCGCTTTAATTATAGTGACAATAATTGTACTTTATTGTACAGTTAATGTAAACAACTTACGTCTAATAATATTTGACTGGCGCAGCACACAAGCAAAGGTCACGTGTCTATAAATGACATCAGTTTCGTTATTGAAGCTTTTAGGTGCCTTTACGTGTTGTATGTTAGTCTGATAAACACTAACGCAAAACTAGTGTACATTTTGAAAAATATTCATTAATGTTAAATAATTCAATATTATAACCATTCATCTTCAGCATCGTTGACTTCGAGAAAGTTGTCTACTGTTAGCTTCTTTAATTCTCGCAGTTGACGACGTTGCCTTGCTGTTACGACAACAAAATATTATAAAATGTATTTTAACTTACCCACTGTAGGAATTACGATCCTCCTTTAAATTACTCAAAGGTAATAAATAAATAGGTAATAGGTATTTATTACCTACTTGTAAGTAGACTCATTATTCAATGAACTTATTATATTGCTAAGGGCCTTTATAGTGTCGGATCTCCTCAATTCGTATTTTTATTTACACACTACTAATTCCAAGCCCTTAAGTGGCACTGTTTAAATAGGAGATTCGTTGAAAAGTTATGTCATGTTCACATGCATATAATTATATATTTAAAACAATCATTGTAGAATTTATAATAACTTACATTGAGGTTCCATAGGTAATTCACATTCTTCAATTGGGCAATGATAAACCTTAAGGGACAGACGCGGCTGCAAGTTTACTCTCATTTGGCCTAGCTCTTTAATTTGTGTCTCGATAAGGGTTCTAGACTAAGAACATAAGAATAGGTAGCCTTTCAGTAGGCGCTTTTATCAAATGTCTCCGGCAATTATATCTCGTCGTAGGTATATCTGCATAATTATGAGATCACTACGACAAAGCACGAGTTTGTAGGTGTGAGTGCTTGCTACCTTTCTTAAAGTAATGATCCTTATAGCTTCACTTTGGCTACGGGTAATCAATTCGTGTTCTCGCCGGCTTATTCTCTACGTTTGAAAGCAACTTGAGTCGCTGTTGGGCCCAATAATTATAAGAGATAAGATTCTCATCAAAGCACTGACGTGCCTTCAAGCCTGAATTACTATACTTATATCTCGGCACTTATCCCAGTCGAAGGAACAAACACCAGCAACTAAGAAGAAACTGGTGCAAGAAG
The DNA here is from genome assembly GCA_947049275.1 of Epinotia bilunana. Taxonomy (NCBI): domain Eukaryota; kingdom Metazoa; phylum Arthropoda; class Insecta; order Lepidoptera; family Tortricidae; genus Epinotia; species Epinotia bilunana. Next base: position 11,975,685 of record OX346259.1, on the reverse strand, counting down.
TATTAGCTGCAGAAGCCTGCATGAGACGTCATCAAGGACAACCTGTGATCTACGACGTAGTCTCCTTATAACAATTTCATTGGGACGCATGAAGCTTCTAGATAAACACAGAAGTAGCTGTACTGTATCGTCAGCACAAGACAGCAGAACTGTACACCAGTAAGCTGCATAAAATCTTGCAAGAGTGGTTGACATCGCAACTGCCTAGCGGGCAACGAGCTGTCTACACGGCGTCTGCTTTAACCAACCTGCAGGAGCTGTCTTATCCTCGAGGATCTACCTCCTCGAGGGGGGGGAGAATGTTAACGCCTCTTTACACCGCGGCGATGACGCCCTCGCTGGCCGGCGAGTGTTCCTGACATTCATTTTATTATTGAATTTAGAAACTGTCATAAGAAAATGTTCTTGCAAATAAGTTGATTGTCAAAGAAGAAATAATAATGACTTTTAATTTAATAATTGTAAACTTAAACGCAATAAATGCATGTACTCAAATATAATGGAGTCTTATAATCTATCGGCAACTTGGCCGTAACAGTATTGTATTTGTACGATCTCAGCAGTGAGACAATTGAAGACACTTACGGGTTTGTCTTCTTTTTTGGTTTATTTTAAAAGCGACGAAGATGAAACTTATAGCATGATTTTAAAAGAACGGTGTCATTACAAAATACACGTTTTTTTAATCAAATTAATGAATACCATTTGGTAATCCTGCAAAATCGAATGTTCTAATCGTTATTGTAATGATTTATAAATCACGTATTTTACTGTTTCTCTTTACACCGGGTCGCCCACACACACACACATACACACACGCGTCTTATTGTCAAAACCTCCGGGCATAGACTATAGACCATAGGCTCGCTCCCGCCAAAACTCTGCACGTCATGTGTGCCCGAGACGCTAGTGTGTGGTCTTATTTACCTACATACACTACAGTTACTTCATCGAAATTGAAAGTTGCTTTACAAACAAATTTTCAGCAATAGTAAAATCCGTGAAAGGACGCGGTCTCCTTGTTCCCAAACTGTCCACAATCGGCCGGTCAAGGGCCAGACATTTTAAATCGTTTGTCTTTACAACTATTGTCTTAGTGAAGGCAGTTACGGCTTTAATTTCAAAGATGACAGTTTATAATGAGATGCGTGTGAGTGCCTTGACTTCGATTTAGAATTTGAGTACTCATTTTAATAGCCATTAACCGTGTCATGCTTTAATGACAGAATTAAAGCTATTTGACACTGATATATACTGAAGAACGAGAACAAAACCGTTAGGTACCTACTTCTTTATTTATTAATAGTACAGATCAGGATTTACCTAACTGAAAATGGGTTACAGATTCGGAACGGAAAATATAATTAACGTAACGGAAGAAATACCTAATCACAGCAACTTAATCGCAAGATATAAGGAAATTACCAGTTTATTGCTTAAAATAAAACTGCACCGTATTGCACTAAATACACGCCAAGGCCAGCGAACCGTGGTGACTTGTAACCGTATTCAAGTGGTAATAAAAGGATTTCTCCGATAAATATGAAATGGCCCGCTATTTATACACATTTCATATTTCAATGGTAGGTCGCAAAGGGTCAGTAGGCACTGGCTACTACGCCATTGAAGTTGTGGAAATGATCTTGCTTAATAAGTTGTTATAGTGAGAGAGCGTTGTGAGTATTATCTTGAGTTGGCATACTTAAAATTTGCCCCCACAACGTCCATAATTCGATCCATATTGATATAATACACATATGATAAGTCTTCACTAGTAAACCATGTCACTTTACCGACTATGTTCTTATTCTGATGCTTTCACCGCTAAAACACCCATTTGTTGGCAGGATCAGCATGCCAGTAATGGGCCTCCAGTTTTTGTCATTATTATTGCTTTGAAATAAAGTTCAACGTGCCTATCAACTCGCGACACTTTACGGTAGTGAAATTGAATAAGTCGATCTAGCGTAGATTGTTTTGCATGAAATGTAAGTTATTCCGACTTGATTCAACAGGGTTGCTTTTTCGAGAGTTGACATACAACACAATGCGGGAGCAGTATTTTGCGTGATATGATATCTACGAATAACCTTTACAAGTACCTGCTTTTCCAATTTGGGCTGGCACTGGCAGTTTTGTGCTATATCAGAATTGAGATTATGACACTTAATAATTGTAGTATTGTGAGCTGTTGCTACACTAGCCGTATATGGAAGACGATGACGGTATGTTACATCAATAAGAATTAAATTTCGTATTATGAAATGTACCTAAGGCCAATCATCAAAGTTATTTTTTCCAACGCTGTTGTTGTTTGAATATTTTTTTTATGTTTTCTGTCGAAATTTATGTGTGAAGTAGTTTATAAGATGTTGATTATATTTATGACTGGAGTAGGTAAATGAAGAAATTTTTCATGAAGCCCTGTATACAAACAATTATTGTATTAATTTGTTTGTCCATCAATTTTTTGACACAGTTCCTGGGTTTAAGCGTAAACACAAATCGTAAAAATGGCGGAAGTTTTAATTATACTATTGTAATTTGATGTGAACAATTCGTCTGATACAATAAAATACCTATTTAAACTTTTTCAATTAAGTGATTGAAAGGAAACTCATTAAAACTCTTTTTCAATCTATTGAGTTGAACATGCACCTGTGGCCGCTCTGAATGCAGTCCTCGCATCTGCATCTCTGCTCCTAATATGAATTTAAATAGGTACTGGATGTCGTTTAAATGTTAATTGGTACAGTTTATAATGCTTTTAGCATTTATATATATACTATATTAATTTAAAATTTCAGTGAGAATTACGGGGCACATCAATTTCTCCATAAAGCTCGTGCATTTCACGAGGACGATTCCTTCTCATTCCGTACTAGGTAGTAGAAAGGAAGGAGTAGGTAGGTGCCGTTTAGTAACTGTTTCGCACATTATCTTTTAGTAACTTTGCAACTTTGACAAGGCTCTGGTTTCCATACTTTATTTTTCATCATCGTCATGAGGGTCTGGTCCTCTATCGTTGCAGCATTGTCCATTCCAATCTACCTTGGGCTTTCGTCTTTACTGCTTGGTATGTGTGACTAACTAACTTCTTTTATGGGACCTAAATTCATCCCATTTACATTCCAATATTTCATATACATTTTTCGCATGATTGTGAACTGGCATGTTAATTAACGCGAAATTGAAATGAAAATGGTATCTAAACTAACGGATACGAATAAACCCCCTATTTACAGCCATCCTCAGTTCTGGGCAATACATATGGTTTTTAATTGGTTTGTTGGCTTAAGTTACATAACACTTTTCCCACAGCTCCGACTGCCATTCAATTAACAATCCGTATTAATTTGTCAACAGAGCATGCCGCTGCCCGCGCCCCCACCCGCCTAAGGCATGAGCGGCCGCGGAGCGGGCGGGCAACGCTGCCAGCTGATGCTGCAGCGTTGCCTCGCGATCCAGCTCACCAAGCCCGGCAACGCGCCCGAGGACTTCTGGATGTATGACTCCGGGTATCTGCTCTTCCAGGTTAGTAGCTTAGTTCGATGTTCTCATGACACTTAATATGTGTCTCTTCGGGGTCCTGTCTCTTGACCAAACAACTTTTAGCCAAATGTTTCATTTGACCTATTTTTCGTCAAAACAGTGGTATTTTCGGGTATTCTTTGAATATCATCAAATAGAAGTCATTAGGTTAGGTTTGTTTTATAATAATCCTATAAAGCTTTCTATTTAAGAAAAAAATGCTTTAGGTCAAATGAAACTTTTGTCAAATGAAACATTTGGCCAAAAGTTGTTTGGTCTAACATTAGTGAACCGTGTCTCTTCATTGCGGTCTTGCCTTCAGACGAATACTACACGTTTTTGATATAGAACAGTATAGAGTTGTTTCTAAATGATAAACATATATCACAGTTATAAAGAATATAGAGCAAATGAGAAAAGCGTAGTTCGTTTAACGGCTGTATATATAGATTTTCCAAATTTTGAATATTCACGATTTCAGAAAGAGTGTACGCAACAAATCGTAATAATACCACCAATGACCTATTTCATAAAAAAGTGATAAAATTACATTATGTTGAAATTGCATCGGAAAAAAATGCTTTAAACCTATTGTTGCAGGCAAAGTCCTAGGAATCGCAATACAAGATGTCAATATAGAGGTATACTTACCTATATGTAAGTACGTAAATTAAACTGCACCATATATAGGTCCTCGTATTAGTAAAATGCGCTGAGCATCAATTAAATGCAACAAAGTTTAGGAGTAAACGAATCACAAGCCTTCGCAGAACTCATTCCAATACCTATTTCATTCAAAATAATGTCACTAGAATTTCTACGAATTACGCGTTTCGGCGGAAGGAGGACAGAAGGATACTCTGTAGGCCTGCTAACATCAGTAGACTAACCTACTAGGCCTTATGCCATCCACGGAAACAAATGAAAGTACGCGCAATAATTAAATGTAAATTCACTGATCATGACCTTACCGGAGCCTATACAAGGGAGGGAAACTCGTTTGCTATCCTAATTCCTTGTCAGGTACGCCGTAGGAGACACATATTGACACTTACCTACAATTAATTGATGACTTTTATGGAATTGACCTGAAGTATCGTGATGGTCTATAAAAAGTTCCTGCATGGCTCCAACTTACTTTCGAAGTTTCAAATAACTTCGTGGGCTGGCTCAAAGGTCAACATGTTTAATCATCCCCTCTTGTAAGCACAAATGTTCTTTAATAAGTTTCTACCATATATTTTATTTTCGGCGCAACGTTTTGTTACTATCCTTGAGAGGGTTTTGTCTCCGACATCAGGCCCCGTATCATGGTCGGCCTTATCACGCGATAAGTGACATGATAGAGCGTCCGTCTCGTTCTATCAAACGGTGTCAGCCAGTGATGGACGCTCTATCTTGTCACTTATCGCGTGATAAGGCCGACCATGATACAGGGTAGCGTTGTCACCAAACTTACATAACCGCTTGTATGACCGGCAATTTTAAAAAAAACGACACTTGTCTGCCCGCGGTTACTTTTCAAACCCAAAATAAAAAAGGAGTTGTATGCCCGCGTGTACTTTATTATCCCATAGCCCTAGCTTGTTAAACTATATTTTTCCTCGTCTTCCCTGTACAACTATCCATAATCTCTGTCTTGCTTCTTCTTCCTTATAATATTGCCTTACTTTTACTCATACATGTCACCAGCATTTGACCAATAGTTCGCTAGATTTTTTAGTGTGTGGCTCGCGATTCAAACGAGTGTCAACTGGTACCGTCAACCGGGGTGATTAGGTACAATTTTGAACTTTGAACGTAATTATAGCGGAATATTTCTATAAGCGCTTACAAACTTAAGGTTTTAAAACTTTTATCTTGTGTTTCAGAACCCACTCATAATAATATTTTTCATAAAAAAATAAATTGAAACACTCTTTTTAAAAAAACCAGGCCGTCCCTATTCATACTGGATATGGGGTCAATAGAGGCGAATAAGGGTACCAATAGGGATACATGGCTAGCGTTGTCACAAATATAATAAGCTGGCAAATAAGTAGGTAGTGGTGCTTATGTAGGTACTTGCTAGCTCTGAATGTACCTAATTGTACCAAAACGAGACTAGGTTTTGGCAGCCCCGTCCCTGTACACCCCTTAGCGTCCCGATTTCAACTTATTACGTCCCTATTAACTTCCAACGGTGTGCCTTTTTACCCCACGCTCGTCCCTAATAACCCTCGTTGCGTCCCGATAAACCTCGGATTTTTCAAAATTTTCCATGCATCACTATTTTTGCATTTTTACTTACAAAACAAAGATAATGTTGACTTACCGTGTCTAAAACAGGTTCTGCATTAAATTCTGAACACCTTTTGCACTATTGAAAGTACCTACTTTCAGTAAAACCATTAGTTATTAAGAAAGTTTGGCAGAGCAAAAAAACTGCCGTCACCGAGACCCAACTTCAATCGGTTAGTTTGACAATCTAGCACCAACTTCATGCCCTTCCAGTGTTCCCCTTACTGAATCCAACGATTCTACTATTATTTTAAATAACCCGATAAAATTTCTAATTGGTCGTTTTTGAGAAATTATCGGGTAAAACTCATTCCCGGTTTTCGTCCCTATTCCCCACGCCATCCCTAATACCCCCGGTTGACGGTACGCTTGCTGGTGCGAAAATTAATATATTTCTGCGCCAATTGTGATTTTAACATCAAATATATATGTGCGAGCTTCTTAATTAAATTTGTGATTGTTTGGTGTGATGAGTTAAGTGAAAAGTGGGTGGAAAATTATATATTTGTGCTTTCAAAAGTTGAGAAACTCCTACAGTCAGTCGTGAGTCGTAAGGTAAGTTGTGTTTGTTATTGTTTGTGGTTATAGAATTACTTGTGTGTTGAATCACAATATGAACTGTATACTTACACGATTCTTTTAAAATTATTTAACGCAATGCTTACATAAATCTGCACGTAGGATTTGCTTGTTAAAACTGTGATGGCAACAAAAATCTCCGTTGATGGACTAATATCACCCACGGTCAAAATTCATTTTTCTAGTAAGGTTTGGGACACACAAATAGCATTCATGTCTTAACTTTGGGTATATTACATACCCCATCTTTATAATTCTTATTGTAACTAATAGTATAAATGCAAATGTGTTTGATCCGTTGGTATGTTAACTAAAACTTACTGTTACATGTTTTTTTACCACCTTAACATTATTTAACAGACGGCGCCAAGCAAAAGGGGGGTTTATGTATTTGACCTGTATGTATGTACATCCGTCCCTGTGTTCCCTCGTAACGACTAATCGGTTGAAAGGAGTTTTGTGAACGACACTTCGTTAGATTCGTTTTTAACGGGCGAATGTCAATGGATGTCGTAATTGTTTTTTTAAATGCTTTTTTTTCGTATCACAGTCAGTTTTTTTTTATTTGCTGTGTCCACCCCGGACGCATAGGCATAGCTCGACCAAGCGTGACCGCTCAGTGTAGACGTGGTCGGCGAGCATTTGCAATGTGTGCCGAGTTGCAGTATGTGCAGAACCATGCTTTTAAAACTATCATACTCAGCCGTAATGATAATGGAGCTAAATTATGATTTTTCTGCAGAATAATTCAATAATACCTAAATGCATACGTTTTGACGTGCAATTGCTGATTTGACTAAGTAGGTTGGAAACTCGCGGATCGCAATAATGTGATAGGTGTACAATATTGATTATAAATAATTGTTAAGCTAGTGTGTTTTATATGATGACGTAATGTGATTTAGCTAATAAACAGTATATTTTTCTTAAAAGTTTAATTTTATTTTTGTAAAATACATCTACATATCAAATGTATTCCTATTTCTAAGAGCAAAGCGATTCGTACTTCCAGAAAGTTTGGTGTGTCACAGACCTTACCAATATTTGACCCTGGGTATATTTTGTACACGCCTAAAACAGCTTCTCAAAAAACTTAAATTTAAAAATACCCAGTGCTGCGTTCCTATTTATTTTTATTGAATCCCCCTATTTAATGAAATTATCCTATTACTGAGATAACTACATTAGTATCAGTACATAATTTCTTACATAAGACACAATATCCTAGCATGCAAAGCATGACAGCAAGACGACGTTCAGTTTAGACCTCTTTTGTTGTGTTAAAATAAATATTAAATAGGCTTAGTCTACCATAAAAGTATTTCTATAATAGTTAACTTTTAGTAAATTAAGTATATTTTAGGGCTATGTGGTCATATTCATCTGTATTTGAGCGTTTGAAATACGCATGTGAGTAACGCTTTGGCATAAAAAATATAAAACTTTTGTGCAACAATAACTCTTTCCTTTTCTATCGAAGGTGTAGTTTAAATATTTTTAAACTACTAAGAAAATTTATAAGGATTTCAAAAACGTTAAAGTTTTGTACTTCATCGATCTTATTTGCAAGAAAAACTAAATAATATCGAGCATTAGCCACAAAATCCCTGTCGTATGTGTTTAGACTAAGCGTTACAAAAAACAACTTAATATTTTAAAAAAAATTAAATACTGTGACAAAGTTCATTATGTTATTGACAAAACGGCTAAACATTAGTAATACCTAAAACCATGTCTTCATGGTTTGTTTTGAGGATGAAAAACACACTGCGCCCAGCCGCCATTTATTCAAAATGTCGGGGCAGACAAGGGTCTTTTTCTTAAAATACAGGGGCAGACAAGTGAATTTTCAAACTCTCATTTTTGTACCCAGGGTCATATGAGCGGATACAGCTCTGTCGGATACCGGCAACTGACTGAAACATGATTTGCAATTTTTAGGGAAAATTTACATCAATGGTATTTGTTTTGTTACATATTAGTGCATACACACAGTGGAAGTTCTGTAAAAGTTTTTAAAAATATAATGACCAAACAGATGAAGTAAAACGCTTTTGCATTCAGAATACTGCGTCGCGGAAAGTAACACATTATATCTCCTTTACATGCGGCATGCGGCCAGCAATCGCGAAACGCGGTATCGTAAACTGTTGCCGTGTGCGGCGGACGTGTTTATTTGTTCAACCGCTGACGCGGCCCGTGTGGTCGCCCAGTCAGGGGTGACACTTTGATAGAGATGTAAATACAGTAATTCATATTTATTTCCGTCTAACTGTCGAAAATTAGAAACCGCCCGGATCCCGGGGTCCGCAAGGTTCCGAATGTAATACTCGTATAATAGTACTACATGCCGGCACTTAACTTTTTAACGGCATCTGACCGGCCTTTTTGACCGGGAATCAATCTAAAAACTTCAACCGTGTGTTCTAAATTGTCCAAACATCACAACGTAAACATTTGGACTCCCCGCATGAACGATAAACAGCTGTGATGGCTGGCGTATGGCCTGTTTACGCTTGTTTACGCTTCCTGCAGGGTAATTAACGCTTTCAGATGAACCGATGTTTACCTAATTAATTACGGGAGAGTTCGATTTAATCACTTTGTATGGATAATCTAACATACCGAATAAAGTTATTGCATATCGTCTGAAGACATAATTCTCCATAACAGCACGACTATCACTATCACGCGACGGCGCGCGAGCTCTCTCAATTTTTGTCGCACTATCCGTCTCTCTCTAGTTAGAACAGTTAGAACAAGAGTTATGGTGCGAGAAAAATCGAGAGTATGTCGCGGCCATCCCATGATAGACTTGCAGGTAAGTAAGAATAGGTAAGTATTATTTTACTTGAATGTCGTTTTTTTTGTGTAGAAGATAGCATCATCGTCAGTGAGTCCATATTACGACTGGCAAAGTGAATTTGAAGTAGGTACATCTATTGTCCAAAGTCTTACTGATCTATCAACGAGATATGCCCGAATATTTAGCAATTATGTCTGGATCAATATGAAACCGTCCAGATAGATGACTGGTTTAAATTATTTACCGACTAACTCCCTGACTAATAACTGGAAATATCCAGTTAGCCCCAATAAATCAAGTGCATTTGGCTGCACCGGCCATTAGTTGTAATCGAGTAATTAATTCAATCGTGCATTGCCCTCGCTGAAATGCTTTTAGCTTGTTTGCATTAGTCAGCTTATTGATTTATAACTTATATCAGGTTGGTGAGCCGTTGGTTTCGGATCTGTTTTGAGCTCCTTTGTATGGATTGATTTAATTTAATTAATTATAACACGTAATTTTACCTGTACCGCTACGTACCGATGTTGTATGTCAACACTAGCCGGTCTACGAGTAGTTGCTGAATAAGATTCACCGACAAATTATATTTTTGCTTCAGATCTATATATATAAATATAATTAGGAATATCGTTTCGTCTTGATAAGAGCTAAATTGCTATAATACATCACCGTACTCCTATCAAAATCACTATCCTACTCCTATCAAAGATCAGTGTTCTATTCCTATTACTGTCTCAGAATTTATACAGCAGGCCCACAGCAGAGATCGGCTGTAATTATAAATTACCGAATGTATAATTATAAATTACAGGATGTCGTACACGAGGTCAGATGCATAGCAATCTTATAATAGCCATTACATTGTAATTTCTGGATTGGGTTACGTGATCTGTTGATCACGAATGCAGCTCAATCGATATAGGCATGGGGTTAGAGTTTGAGAATTGTAATTGGTCGAGTATGAACTCAATATTAATAGATGAGTAAAGATAAATTCAATAAAATGACAGTTAAAAACCGAACATATGGTTTATGTGCGTGATAGGATATTATCGCATCGTCTATATGACAGCTTGTTTTTTATTTAAAGAACAAATATAAATAGTATCTGTGTGCATACGTAAAAATACATAACACATAGAAATTGTAATATGTTTAATCGTCCGGTTATTTTTGAGGTTAACTATAATAATCTACATTTGAAGGTTGAGACACTTTTAAGTAATGTAGGAAAAGAGATCCGAAGTAAGTTCGACGTGTTGCAAGTAACCGGACGAGGTATCTTGTTGCGTTTTGTTAGTTTAATTCTCAACCGAGTAAACTAAAACTAAAAGTCGGCTCTTGACTTTCAAGGGTGCATTACCAATGCCTCTTAGGAAAGTATCGCGAGTATTCAAGTGAATGGGTTCCCCATCGACTCGGAACGCGGGTACTTCACTAGCTGAATGCTACTGAATAGAAAGTGCACGTAGAGTCGTCTGACTCCCGGGTCAACTCGGCCTTTATAAATCAGCCGTGCATCATATGAGTTATGGCCTGTGCTTTATTTCCTTCGTTATGTTGTTTGTAACTTTGGATATGATCGTGTTGCTTACGATTGTAATAGGCTAAAGAATCACACACAATAAATATGTTAGCTAACGCCAATGATGAATGTTATACCTACGGTGCTCGGGAGAAATCCAAGTAATTTTAACAGCGTGCTCCTGAGGATCTAAGGAGTAAAAAATGCCATATAAAGTTTTGTTCACCAGTAAAGTACTTTGGCTCTGTGTGCTGCGGACCTCGCGAGTTTGTTTTCCTTAGAATAATATTTACTTTTAATTTTCAAAATCTGAATTTTCAAAATAAATACATATAATTATCGGACCTGCTGATTGGTTTCGAAATGCGTACGGTAGAGGAGACCAGCCGGACATACGAAAGAAATTTGGCACAACCTTAAATGGAGAACTTCGCTTCGCTCGCTCGTTGAATCAAAAAAGCTCATTCGAACCCAACTTAATTTATATATTTTTCACTTCTTAGCACGTCATTAAAGTGCAGTTCAAATCAATTTGATTCCTCCCGAGCACATTGTACGTGCCGTAATATGATAGACAATCAACTTTGTATGGCATTTTTAACGTGGTAATCCTATGGTGGCCATTCCGAACCGGCTGTAATTTAATGATTTGTCAAATAAACCCCATTTTTGAAATAAATCACCGATGTTTATGATTGCACTATAGGCCTGCCGTAGAACCACAGATTAACTGAATCGGTTTCTGCAATACCTACCGTGGGTGGAATGGTCACTTTGACTCGGGGGCGACTTTTATCAAATAGGTTTTTCTCCAAAATCATTGTTTTTACTCGAGGGTGAATTGTGGCAGTGAATATATTAGTATTCTATCTTGCTGTTTACTCGATTAAATCTTCTTATTTTCAAATAGGTCCGATCTTATACATTCTAAATGATCAAAGTAGCCCCAAATTTTTCCTAAAGTAACCCCTGTCGAAGGTACTCGCTCCGTGTTGTATGATGTTAGAGTTCTAGCTCTGGAGTCAACTAAGTTAAACAGTATGCCTATAGGTAGATATAATAAATTATGGTGATAAAATAGAATGTCAAAAAAACTAACCGCAACGCTGTACTTGAAAAAAAGAAAGAAAAGAAGTTTGTTGTAGACAATTCTAAATGACTTTATCTTATAAAAGGTCTATAGTTACATTCATAGTTCTAACAACGAGCAGCTAGAATTGCAAGCCAAACACACGACAAAAGCCATCAAAGTTTTCAATATTGCAGAGGATATACTGGAATAAAGTAAATCAAGCTCAAATAATAAATCTTCTCATGCCCGTTTGTTTGTCTGTCCCTATCTTTCTCCGGCACCAGTGAACGATTTCCGCTGCCCCTTATGACAGGAATGCTTTTAAGATCCATTCTTGGCTTTGTTTCAACGCCATTTATTAAATAAGCTTCGGCATTGATGCCTCAATAAATAAAGGATGAGAATATTGTACAAATGTCGGTAGTCTCAAGATTATGCTTTATGTTTGTATGTGATAAAAGTTTTTTCGAGAGAATAAAAGTGATTTTACGTCACATTGCTTTTCTTACAGTTAATGTGAGATTGATTTGGGTTCATTTCAACTACCTATACAGAAACTTCTAAGTATGTTTTCTGCAACGATGGGTGAATTTTCTTAAGCCCTTGGGCCCCATATTTTACACCAATACAAATATTCCGCTCACATATGTGTGTCGAAACAACATGTGTGCCAACTTAAACATTACCTCACTTTCAGCTGAAACTGAGACTATTGTGAATTTTCTTTTGAAGCCCCAGAAACAATGAGTCGTGTACTACTTGTCTGTGGTTACATAAGTCTTGCGTACATTTTAAGATTTATGAGGACTTCAAAAGGAAATCTCTTGTTATAATTTACTATTGATACTTCAGGAATAGGTTACTTCTTGTAACAAACTTCTCTGTAATTTGTGTTGCAATAAAGATTTTTTATTATTATCTAATATTCAGAGCAATGACGCGGTGTTGCAGTGTCCAAGAGGCAACCGGATGGCTCCCGAAGTAGTGTGGAACCGCCCTGTGCAACCCGAATTGAGCCAACTTGGACTGGGGCGGAAATAGAAGGGTATTCGACTGAAACAGCATTTCATTATAGCATACCCTTATTAATACTTATAGACTATAAGTATTAATGTGAAAAGGTTTTAACAACGGTTAACATAATAATAATAAGAATGGGCCCGATGTAGATCTGCTCGCGTCGGTGAACTGGCTACGTTTCGGGGATCTCTTCGGGGAAACCGAAGGTTTTGTCTGTGCAATTGCGGACGAAGTTATCATGACGAACAATTACCGGAGGTATATCCTGAAGGACGGTACGGTCGACATTTGTCGGGCATGCCGCCGTCCCGGGGAGTCACTCAGGCATATTATCTTCGGTTGTGGTCATCTTGCTAACGGCGAGTACTTGCACAGACATAACCTTGTAGCCAGGATTATTCACCAGCAACTTGCTCTGCTATACGGTCTTGTGGTCTCCGAAGTGCCTTACTATAACACACACACACACCCCTGCGCCAGTTCTCGAAAATGGTCGTGCCACGCTCTATTGGGATCGATCTGTCATCACGGACAGGACTATTCTTGCCAATAGGCCTGATATTGTGCTGACAGATCGATCGAAACGCCAGGCAGTGCTCGTCGACATCACCATCCCCCATGATGAGAACCTCGTGAAGGCCGAGAAGGATAAAGCCAGCAAGTACCTAGACCTGGCTCACGAGGTAACCACCATGTGGGCTGTTGATTCGACGATCATCGTCCCGATAGTCGTTTCGGCGAACGGTTTAATAGCGAAGAGTCTCGACCATCACCTCAAGAGACTCTCGCTAGATGGCTGGATCAAGGGTCAGATACAGAAGGCGGTACTCCTGGATACTGCGCGGATAGTCAGGAGGTTCCTGTCTCTGACGCCCTGACCACCGGCAGCTTAGGCCCCGCCTCGCTGCCGGCGGTACCCTAGGTTAGGTTTTTATAATGATTTTATGTTTTGTATATATTTTTTATATTTTACTTTTTATATAATTATTGTAAAAACCTAGCCTAAGATTGAAATAAAGTAAAGAGATAATAATAATAAATATAAGGGGACAATCTTACACAAATCGCACTAGCCCTATAGTAAGCTCAATAAGGCTTGTGTTACGGGTACTAGACGACGATATACTTAATAGATATAAATACTTAAATACATAGAAAACATCCAAGACTCAGAAACAAATATTCATGCTCATCACACAAATATTTGTCCTTACCGGAATTCGAACCCAGGACCTTCAGCTTCGTAGGCAGCGTCACTACCCACTAGGCTAACCGGTCGTCAAATATAATATTTAACAAAGTATGATTTAACCTTGACGAAACCGATTTGTTCACATGCTTAGTATGTTGTTAATTAGTTACATACATTTTGTAATTTTGTTCAGGGAATATTTATGATATTGCAAAATATGCGATTGTTAACTTACACATCTTAAGACGCTGCACTTCAATCCAAAATAAATTGGATATAACGCGTATCACCTTTAGTGTTATGTTATCATAATAAATTACGAATTCGTGGTCACGTAGAATTACTTAATTATTAAATCGCTGGTACATCGCTTTCATCGATCAAGGACAAGGCTTTGTTTTCAATTACATCTGTTTTTTTAGTAAATTGTAATTTTACGTTAATGAGACCAAATTGCCACGGTCTATGATTGTTTATTGATTATTACAAAATGGCGGGCAAATTGTGACAGTTTTGACGCGTGACGGATAATTTTAATAGTGAAATGTCAAGGTCGGCTGCCATTACAAGCTGAAAGCAGACAAATTTTATTACCTACTGATACTGTGATACTCATTGTGTTTGGTACTAAATTCTGTTTTTATAATAATTAAGAAAAGGTACCTATCTACTTACACAATTTATGAATATGGATTTTTGTGGATATAGAATCGGTATTTTAGCTACCTACTTGCGCATAAAAATAATGAATAGATAATAATTAAATTATCTCAAAAAAAAACACTGTTATTAGTTGTAAAATTTTCTAGGAGTTTTATGTAATTTTTCTGTTGTGTTACCATTTCCCGTATACCTACTTTGTGTGGCGGTGACACTGGTAACACAAAAGGAAAGTTGAAAAAAGTATGCATAAATTGGGACACTTTTTTTCTCCTATTCGAGAGATAGAATAGATCTAGATCGTGATTCTGAGTAGCAGTAACATAATAGCTGCAGAAATTTTGTAAAAAATTTAGTAGCAAATGTTTAAAGAAATTTTCCATTAGTATTTAATGTGTACGTGTAATTAATTGTACCAGACGTTACTTAACTTCCTGTATTGGGTTTATGTTCATTAGATTCCATGTAAAATCGAGCGAATAGACGTTTTATGGGCAGTATAAAGTATGACGGTAGGTATTTAGTATATTATAAACTTACAAGACTTGTAATAAATACGATCACCGGACATAGGAAGTAGGAAGCCATCGATATACAACAGCGATCGGTGATTTGGCCCTGTGACCGAGTAGTTTAGCCCGTAGTGCAGGTATATATTAATAACAAAAAAAAAGTTCTAAGTACCGTTAAATAAGCATAGAAAATCGACTTTCGTTTTTCCATTTCATTGCGCATCAGATATAAACGCACTTGTAAAATTGCGTCACCGATGGTATCACTGGAGGTTTTGAAAAAGCGATTACCGCCGTCGCCTAAAGTGCAGGTCGAATGGTTAAGGGCTTGATTGGGCCCAATAAAAGTTACCAATAGTTTTGTTATACTGTTTCTTCCGGCAATATTTCTTCATGTGTGATAATGGCAGCAATTGACCTGCGGCACACCTCATTTACTTTTCAATGATATTATTGTACAATATATAAAACAATCGGGATTGTTTCGTGTTGCTTTTTATTTTCATAACCATTGTTATGTATATTTATAAAAGGGGTGAATATCAGATTTCGCATTTATAAAAACGAAAAACCAGAACGGGATAGAACACGAAGGAACGAGCGAAATAGCGCCTTACAAAAAATCACGATCTCCGGCGTCACGTTCCCAAAAACAACGCAAGTAACGAGAAATACATTTTAGAATCATTTTTCTGGATATTACCTTAGAATAAGAGCATAAAGGCTCCCGGTTCTGTTGCGTATTTTTTCTACAATCACGTAATGAAATCTCGATAACATTGACAATTAGAACCTTCGGCCATTGTTCGGAATGTTTCGGCTAACGTTCGGATCGGTCTCGCTTACCTTACGTTTAAGTAGACACATTTAGTCTCTAATAATATCTTAAGCCCTGCTTAGACTGTAAAACCACGGTTTGTGATTAAAGAAATGGATTAAAGGGGTGTTCCGTCTACTTCGCACAAGTGCAATACGGAGCTATAAGTTCCGATCTGCTATTGAAGGACTGCATGAATGCATGCAGCACATGTCTGATATTGACGTTTGGATTCCGGATCCACCATCCGATTACAGCGCTCGAAAGCGATAATTATCGATCTGTGACGCATATGGATGCTCCGATTATACTACCGTATTAGGAAACCGGACGCGGAAACCTGACGTGTGCTGCCAGTCTAAATTGGTTCGTCTGGGACAGGTTGTATAGCTTTGGCAGTCCGACGAGAGTTATTATTATTATGTTCTCTGTGGAAGGAACAGTGTCTCTTCTCTGTGTCTTTTTAAACAGTTTCGCCCGTAGTGGTTATATTATCTTTGCTTTCGCCTTTCGGACGCATAGTTTCATAGGCGGCCAATATACGGTGATTAAATACTGATGATCCTGGTTTGCCAGTATTTGCAGCAGTACTCAGTATGGAAGTAATATTGAATGGCCCTCTAAACTGACTTTATATGACTGACTACTTCTAGGTAGCAAATTTTAGCTAAGAATTTGTATTTTATTTTATTTTATTGTCATTGTGTATGTGATATGGGTTTATTGCCTGAAATAAAGACTATTATTATCATTATAAACGCTAATTAATTATCGCGTCAGTATTAATTATAGGGTGGCCGGACGGTAGTTCTGCTTCTTACATATCCCCATCTCGCTCTCTTATAGCTGCGTACAGTGCGTACGTACCGCGCTCATACCATCCACTAAGCAGAATCGTGTGGTGTGCCTTTAGTCGCAGATTATTTCTTATCTGTGGGCGGATTTCAATATCATCCGGATATATTGGCGGCCTATAAACGAAGTATTATCGTGATATTGTTCCAGCTATCTCTATCTGTAACATGCAATGAGATAGAGACAGCGCGTGGATCGCGTGATAATACTTCACCGTGTATGGGAAATACAAGATTTGACAGACAAGATCATGATATTTATCACGAAGCGTTTGGTTGAACAATATTATTAAGCCATGCCCCTTAATTATTTCTTATCTGTGGGCGGATTTCAAAATTTCCGGATATTTCTGCAGTAGGTATATTGACAGTCCTGTGATAAACGTTAATACCTATGCATGTGATCCAGATTGTGATATTGGGTGGATCATGAGTATTTACTCACCGTGTATTGGCCGCTATAGTTTGCACTGGTCAATCCACAGATTACAGAAAAAGGTAGATAGGCTCTAATAAATTGAACGTATTCTATATACCCGATCTCTTCTTACTTTGGTACATAACAACGAGTAAGAAAGGGTTAGAACCATGTTATCTGCCAGGTCTTCATACGCCATTGTCTCTGCTTTTTCGCTCGCTCTTTTTTATTTCTCATGCACATTCATAATGCAATTGTGACAAATACATTCATATAAATTCATTCACGCGGGTGGAGCTGCGGGCACGGCTAGTTATTCATAAAATGTGAACGCGTCAAATATAAAAATTTAAAACATGCCATCATAAATGTTTTCCATTACTCCCGGTTAAGGTAATGTTTACTTTCCACTACTCCTAACTGAGGTATAATAGTGTTTTACCTACTCTACTAGGTACCTATACATAATAGTACATTACTTACCAAGGACTGTAAAAGAAAGAAAGCCCGAAATCGCAGGTACTTGTGACCCGTGCCGCAGGCGAGGGTTTTCAATATGCGATAGAGGGCTTTCTTTTTTACTGTCCGTGGTGAGTACACAATTTTAGGTCTTCACCTGGCTATAATGCGAGTTTTACGGTACGCGTAGCATGCAGTAAAACTTATAAATTATGGCCAGGTGTGACGTAAAGCATATTTTCTCACACGTGTCATTCCTCAGACCAATCCACCTTTTCTCACAGCTTGTCCATAATTAAGTTAAAATTCGCGATTTCTTATATCTATATACTCAGAAACTGTTAGGATTGGAATTAATGTAGGAACCTACTCGTAAGGCGGATGCAGCATTTTATTTATATCCGACAGATGTTTTTATAATAATAATTCAAACAATATAATGTTCATCACCTTCCTCCTTTCCTTTAGTGCAGTATTCGATCATAAAAATGCGACTACTTCTTTCTGCCTAACTAGACGCCAATTGAATTCGTAATAAACTAACCGACGTTTCTTTTTTATTACGAATGCAATTACATTTCCGATTTGTGCTCCACTAAACGATCTAACAAGCAATCGATTACAAAGCTCACTCTTAATGGCCTAATTCTCCACTTCGAGATACTGAAGATAATCAAACAGCTACTAAATCATCGAAAACATTGATTTGTTATCGCTTACGTGATAAAATAGGTTCGCACCGACCGTATAGCTTCGTATAATCTGCTGTTCGCGTAGGGTAGCGGTTATTGAAATGCTTCGCAAATAAATATTATATAAGTAACGACCGAAAATATAAAATACATTTGTTGGCTTTGAATTTTTGCTGTATGTGATGACTTATTTTTATCACTAAAGTAATTAGGTAACTTCCTGACTTGGCGGGACGCGATCGGTATGCGGTAATTTGTAGATACTTTGACGTGAGCTTACTGATGTCGCAGAGATGTCGTCGTTTGACGATATACTGACAGTGAGAGGCGAAAAGGAGCTTACTGCATTGATTGACCGGTTACTGATATCGTACCGTGTCCACACCGACAAATCACGAAGTCGCCTTAGTTAACCAATCGATGTGATAGCCACGTCACTACTACGTCGTCAGTTCGTACTCTTTCTGAATTTGTTTTGAGACCCCACGAATGATGTTGTAACGTGCCTCGAAGCGGCAACCTTGTATCACCGTGCGGTCGGTGTGTACGCGATAATTCCTTCCGTATTGGGCATGCGTGATTTCTACAATGGAATACCAGTCGTTTTGTTGCGTAGCCCTTAAACTAAACCTTTACTTTATGGCCAAATAAAACTTGAGATAACACTAATGGCTACTGTCGTTCCCATGATTTATTTTTATTGGTTTTGACAGTTACTTAATAATCTGTTAACACAGATGTCAATTAAAAGTTATGTTTTGTATATTGCGTGAGATGGGGTAACATGGAATTTGACTTCAAACACTTTGGTACAATCGTAATAAGGTTTTGGCATATAGTCAAACCAGTACCTTTAGCTTTTCCACACAATTTTTGTCGATTGATATATTTGAATTCAACAAATGAACAAATGTTAAGAAACTATTCTGGAAATACTACTACGTCGACATCTACAATAATGCATAAACGCAAAAACACGCATTTTGGAAAACCTTAAGGGGAGATGATCGATTTCCAAACGCTAAGGTTCTTTAATGAGTGCAAAATACAAATAGTTTATGTCCACAAAAAAAAACACAGTTACATTTCAACCGGGATTTGAAATCTGGATAACACAAAGTAATCCGCTTTAATATATCCTTAATAATCTCGTTGTTTCCTTTTTTAAAGAACCCTTAAATACCATGGTAAAAAAACTTGAAAAGGGGCTGTTTTCAATTTAAAAAAAAATACTTCTAAACCGAAAGATGTAAGTGTCCCATAAAATCTCACTTCTTATTGTGTTATCAATACATACAAATTATGAATGCAGTCCCATTCTTGATTTTTCATTTTGTGTCTCATTCACTGCATATTGAACTTTGTAATCCTATAAGTATATTTATATGGGATTATTTACGCAGTTGGTGTATCTAGAAAACTGAATCCAAATTGCAAAATATTTTAGTTTTCCCTTGATTTATATACTAAACACTAATTGTATTCTAAATTTGAAGCTGCTATGTCTGCTAGAATTGCCTTAGAGTTTTGATGATCGGTCAGTGAATGAGTAAGTGAGTGAATGACAAAACTAAGAAACATTGACTAGTTATAATTCTTAAACTACTGGTTCAAATTGAATTAAATTTTAAATATACCGTGTTTATCAATCAATCAATCAATTTCTTTATTTCGGACATACAAAGTATCCATAGTGTTAGTAACATAACAAATATCTTAGTCTAGTGTTAGCATTTATACATAAGCAATTGGGACATTTATACAGCTACCTCACAATAGCTAGTTTGCAGTAACAATAACAGTAACACTCAACTCCAGCAACGTCTCTATACTAAGAACTGTGCTACGCTTTTAATTTGGTCGGACCACTGCTTTAGTATCGGACAATCAAAACCTATCCGCAATCTCCTATTACAATACCTTTACTTGCCTTTTGTTTATACAATGCCTTTGTGGATAAAACTAGAAGCCTGAATTTTCGGTAACCAAGCACTGAAAATTCAGGTTTCTATTTTTATCCACAACGAAGTTATAGGGGGGGTCGAAAATGGCCTGAACTGCTTCGAGAAAAGGTTGGTAGGTACGGCCGTGCCGCTGTGTTGCTCGACTTGGCGGGGCCGTGCCCCCAGATACTGACGGTTCTTTCGAAAAAATACGTAAGTCACATATCTAAAATCTGCATAACATGTCGACTTATAATTAAGCCTGTGATACTAAATATTGGTTGGGTGATTCGGTTGAGATTGTTTAATGTGGTCGACATTTTATAAAACTGTAATTGAAATTGAAATCTTTTACCTGGGAGCTAGAGTTGCTTTTTGAATAAACTATTCGATGCAATTTGGCTAACTCAAATAATCTCAAGATACCCATGTATTTTATTGTGAATCTCGCAGCTTACTCGTATTGTTAGCGACAAAACCTTGTAAACTATCTTGCAAAACAAAAATATGTACCTAAATGTCAGAAATAATAACATAAAATCTCGCAATAAAATTTATTAATGTAAGTAATTGTACAAAATTATATTATCGTAATAATAATTACCATTCTCAGAACCAATTTCCTAAACATCCGTAGGCTAGTCACTTGGTAAAACCTGATCAAGTAAGATGAAATTGAACTATATTTAAACACCCACGGTGTTCTATTAGCTCTTGAATTCAGTGTACATTCAAAAGTCGACTTTAATATGAATACTTATAGGTGAATTAAAAATGTGTGAGGGTACCTACCTCCTAACGACGACTATTCAACCTAAGTGACAAATTGATTTAGTTCGCGTTATTAATCAACAAATATTTAAGTAAGTATTACTTACCCTGCCACCGGCCGCTATTCATCTGCAAGTAGGTACTTACGATATCATAAACCTATTAAAATCAAAGATTTAGATACGATGTGCAGTTTGCCAGTAGACGCTTGATATACGCGAATTAAGCATTTCCGAAGTAAAACACAAATCACGGTTGTATTCAATTGTAGGTAGGCTGCGAGTACAATCACCATCAAAGAAATGTATACCTACTGTTATCACCTTATTAGAAAAGAATAAGGTACAAAACAGTAACAGTATCTGTGACGCCGACCGCCGCACAAGAACGCAATGTTACATGTTTGACTTAACTCATTCTCTTCTTCAATACGTCGAAGACGTCGAAGTATAACTAAGATGATTCACTACCACTCTGCCATTTATTATGTCGCTTACGTCATTTGCGACTGACACAATAATTCGTTGCTAACCGCGCATAATAAGCAATAAGTTGGCAATTAAATAGATAGTGATTGGATAGAAAGGCTTTCTCAGTCACGATTGTGAATTGTTTGATACGTACGCAATTAGTACTATTGTTGTTGGATCATTTCTTATCGAGGTAGCTTTTGTATCAGTAATTATTCGCTGATGAACAAGATTGAACGGAAAGAAAAACGGCAAAGAAAGTATTCCAATATATCGTTTTTTTTTAATGGAGAAAACCCGCAAACTGGGTCGGTGTCTATTCAGTGGTCGGGAGACGACTGGGTTATGTGACTTATGTGGTATTTCTACACACTAAAAACTCCATGGGCGCTTCCATGCGGAGGATACTCCAGGCAAAATACGGTTTTGAAAAACATTCATGAATTCATTCATTTATTAATTTATAATAGCGTTTTTTTGTTGATTCCAATTTGAAATGTTATTCTAAGATGATTTATTCAAGAATCCGCCAAACTTTCCACCCGTGAAGTAATTATGTAGATTTAAAAGAAGCATGCATTGTATTTTTTTGTACGATTTATCTTGAATATCATAGAACAAATATAAATGAACCAAAATAAAGACAAACATATTTATTCATATCTTTTCTGACTTTTCATAAGCTAGTTAATTTATAATTTTTTTTTGATGTCTGAAAAATTTTCGGATTTTGTCGCTGAACTATTTAATTGATAATATATTAAACGGAGCTAAAAATAAGCTATTATAAATTATTTCCAAATTTGTAACGTTTTCTATACAAGTTGTCAGTTCATTAACTGGATTAGGATGTGAATTAAAAAAAAGATTAAAATAAATTACACAAGAACGATTAACACAAGTCCATAAGGGCTGAAGTCGTCCTGCTCGCACCTCGCTACTTCTTGCTCATTCTGTTCGTCTTCCTTGGGGTCGTCAATCGAGTGCTGTGGGTCCTGTCCTGTCTCGGAGATCACTCGCAAATCCGATTACCATTTTAGTCGACTTTTACCACAGGCGGGGACCGTAGCCCTATTGTTGCCCTAGTTGTGACCATATCGGGATATATTACTTTTATTTTCGTATTATTCCATTTTATGATTGTAATTTTTTTTCTGAATTTCTATTTATATTCTTACACGGCTATTTTAATGCTACCATAGGTACCTAAGGCCCCATCTATCACTCATACATAGCGTACTACTTAGTCTATGTTATCGGTGCAGCGTAATAGGTAGGAATGAGACGATTCATCGTGTATTGGACGATCGATGGACGTAGCTATATCAATTTAAGTATGATCATTTAATTTTATGAATATGTTTTCAATTTAATTTCTTGAATTAAACTTATGTAAGAATACCAGTACCGACAACGTGTTAAAAAACGATTAACTTAGTCAGTGCACACTTATTAACCTCGAAGGCAGTATAAATAAAGGGATATTGGCTGATAGCCAAGAATTAAAATTAGATAGTATCTAGTAAAAATATATACTGTACAAAATTCGTATAGCTCAATTATGATTTATGATTAAAAAAAGGAGATGATAAATACAAACGCGAACCAACAACAACGAACAACTTTTCAAGTAAAAAAGTCTACACTTAGAGGTTTTATGATTATGTTCAAACTAGACCTAATAAAGATCCGGTCTTATGTGGTGACTGAATGTCCCATAGCTAGGTGTAAACCACTTTCTGTCTGGTGCAATGGTACCTAGTCTCAACGTTTCCATGTTTAAAAAAAACCTGCTCACCACCAATGTCGACAACTCCCATTAATAAGAAAAAGTCAACTAATACTGAACTTAATATTATCTCATTTTCAAGACTTTACTCATCCTCATAATCTAGTATTTTCGACATTTCGTTCACTATTTTATGTATATCTTTATTGATTTCTAATATTATATGTAAAGTTCCAGATCTTAGACGTATTTATATCAAACATTTCAGTTTCTACATTGAATTTCTCTTTACTTTGCCTTTTTAGTCTATCAACAGCTCAATGGGATTTTAACGTACCTGCTAATTATAAAAGTATAATTAATTTGGACTCTGTACGTAATGAGTGACAGTTTACAAAGTGCTTGCAATTTCAACTGTCCTTTTACAGGCTTCCTTTGAATGATTGACAGTGTTGGGATTGATTCGTGTGAATATTATGTAGAAGCAAACACGTTATGTTACTGAATGCATGCTATCACGCCTCTAATATGAGATCGGTCGGGGCAGTGTGGGCGGTGAAATGTTTATTTTAACTTAATGAATGGTTTCAAAAATAATATTACTTCATCGTTAAGGCTTCAGTGACGTGGCATACGTGTTACAACTTGGTTTATCCATTCCTATGGTATCTTGTAATTATCTGGCCTAAAAGGCACTTACTTTTCCGAATCATGCTCATCATACAATCAGCATCGTATAGTTAGTAGCAGCCAGAGTAGCCAAATATATCGTAACACATTCTTATTCTTACAGTAATAAAGACGTGTACCGCAGTTTTTGGCTATTAGATATACTAACCATATGATGCTGACTGTACGCTGTAGTCTAATTATCTCTACAGAACACGTCTAAAAACACACCACAATATCTAATATCAGTACCTAGCTTAATAAAGAACTAATTGAAGTGTAGTTGCGTGCATGATTACTAACATGACTCTATTAAACTGGCATGAAGCCCCCCTAAAGCCGCCATCATAGTGAATCAGTATAAATAAAGTCAATAAAGTATAAAATAGATACCTCTAGTCGCAATTAAGTACTTAAAAGGTACCTCCACAGTGACCACTTACCAGTCCATCAGGTGAGCCGTACCATCGCGGTGTAAAAAACGAATGCACAAGCGTAATGCGGAACAGGCCTTTGAAGTATTTTTTTTATTCGAAGTCGGCTAACCTCTAGGCCACGCCATTGATTCTTTCTTCAAACAGTCTTATAATATCCACCCAGTTATTAATCATAATCATTTAGTCTGACATTAGTCGGAGAAAGGTGTTACGCAACACATAACCGCTTAGTAATTATTACAGTTTTCAATTACAACTTTGTTCTGGCCAAAGGTCAGGATTTGTGAATGGCGTCATGATAGGTAACTTTAAGTAAGTCGTATTTTAGTATTACAGCTAATAGAATTTGTGCTTTATTCCTGTGGGTTATGATTTTCTTTGCGTTACGCGGACTATTCAAATATGAGAAAACAGTGATGCTGTAATATGGCTTTGGGCTCTGTTTGAATACAAGCTTTTTGGTTCAGGCATTGAATTGATTATTGGAATCCATATTAGATAGAGGTTAGTGACCTTAGTGTCCTCTTTAAAAACCCAAATTCACGAACAACGATAAAGTGATTACCTAAATATCAGTTTAATATTTCTTGAATTCATGGATTTATTCCACTACCACTATCTGAAATTGAAAAAAAAAATGTATTAGGATCAGAGAATCTTATGTAAGTATAACCAAACAAAAACTTTTGATTTATCCCGCCCGTCATTGAATATTTCCGAATAAATGGCAGTTCAAAACAGTCATATACTTAGACGAGCTTCATAATAAGAAACATCTAAACTATGCAGATTTTTCATTTATTCCAACTTTAAGAAAATTCAATAGTGTGCCAGAAACAAGCAGCATTGAACTCTACACCGCAGTCATAGGACTTATTTGGCAATGAGTTTCATAAAGTGGATTTTGTTCAATGCGTCGCGAAGGGAGATCGGAGGTGCACCTCGGCTCGGGCGAGAACTAATGTCACTCGATAATCGATATTTTCGGTATGAGGAGAAAGTGCTTTCAATTTACTGTATAATAGTAATCCAGTTGGAATGACACGCATTATTACATACTATTGACTAAGCTTTAGTAGGCAAATTATTATAAAACAAGGTGTGTGTCTTCGCGCGACATGATTTTTTTAAATAATTTAACCGTAAACATGACATCTTCAAATTGCATTTGTACGAAAAAAAACGAATGCACTGTATTATTTGTAAGTATCTATACAAATAATCGATGTAAGAAACACTGCGTGCGTATCGTATAAAGCGGAGTTTATTGCATTGATCAGTATGTATAGACCAAGAATAACAGAGGCTAATTACAAATTATAAAATACAAGTCGCTTTGCTAGAAAAGCCGCAAGGAAAGTAATATGAATTAATTCATGCATTATCAATTGGTAATATTTTCCAATTAAGATGCTTAAGCGTAGACCGATTGCCTTTCAACATAGAAGTTAATATCATTTTAAATTCTTATATGTTTTGTTTCTTAGTATTGAAATAAACTTACTTTGTGGTTGCATCGTCACGTTACTCACGAACTAAAATAAAAGACTGCAACTTTAATTGATTGGTTTCATTAATCTAAGTTTGCAGTCGTAAATAGCTGCATCTAAAATGGGATTGGAATCTGGAGTAGGTAATGGCGCCTGTTGATGGAGCATAACGATTTAGACATGAGATTTAAGTAAGTATTGTATAGGTATTTCTTCTCTTTCAACACCTGCGGTGCTAGCACAACTGACGCGACGCGATGCAAGACGAGAAAATCTACCTTCCTCTTTCTAATTTACTCAGTGCGATTTAGACAGGAGTTGCTATAGTCTTGCTAGATTGCGCGGGTCGCTAAGTCGTGCTAGCGCCTACAAAGGTAGGTATTCAGGTTTTGAACACTTCAACTTGAAGGCCTGTACACAATTTTGGCCTCCGGGATTCCCATGTTCATACCAATATAATAATAATAATAATAATATATTTGCGGACAATGTTACACTAATCGATCTAGTCCCAAACTAAGCGAAGCTTGTAGTATCGATAAACATATTCAAATACAGAGAAAACATCCATGACTCGTGACTCCTAAGTCATCGGTCATTGTTCTCGTGAGAACAAAATAATTATATTCGTGCTCATCATTCAAATTGCTTTACCGGGATTCGAACCCAGGTCTTCAAGCTTCGTAGGCAGGGTTACTACCAACTAGGCTAAACCGGTCGTCAAGAGCCTGGAAACTTTGGCACCTAAATATACGTATAGAAAAGCGTTGCTTTAGAAACTAGGTATAGCAAACAAATGCATGGCTGCGTAGTACCGAACTGTTTTTAAGTTT
Source organism: Epinotia bilunana (assembly GCA_947049275.1). Taxonomy (NCBI): domain Eukaryota; kingdom Metazoa; phylum Arthropoda; class Insecta; order Lepidoptera; family Tortricidae; genus Epinotia; species Epinotia bilunana. Next base: position 11,948,923 of record OX346259.1, on the reverse strand, counting down.
ATCGAGTGGATGGCCGATGCGCCTACAAAGTTTGGTGTAAGCAATCTAAGTTCGTTGGACGAACTAGGAACTTTTTGAAGTAGATTTTATAAATAAAATATGGGCATAAAACACAGTTTTGCCTTCATCAAATAAGACTTTAAATGTTAAGTTAGCCTGCATATAGAGGTCTCACTTATTTTAGTAAGGACCAAATTCTTGGCCAGCTTAACTAACTCAATTAAATTTTCTATGAAAGTGTTTCCGCTGTACTATTTTCACTTCTTCAGTTTGTGTCGCTAACTACCGACTAACTAAGCTAACTACTGGCCAAGAGTTTGGTCCTTACCCATTTATGATTTGTTTCAAGATTATGTCAATCTAAGGTAGATTCTAATAAGTAATATCTATATTCTGTAGTTAGTAATAATGTATTTGTCAGGTCAAAATACCCGTTTGCTCCATACAGTCCAATAAAACATGGTTTGAATGAAATCGTTGCGTGTCTACCAATAGTTCGGATGCAATTCGCATAGTTGGCGAACCTCCCAATGGCAGACATAAATCAGGTGACGTATCTATTCGAGTTTATGTCGGGGGATTGTTGGATTTCGTTGCCAGACGGTAAATATTGTGGCAGGGTAGTCGCATCAACGGACAGGGTGGGCTACTTGCCCACCCTGTCCGTTGATGCGACTACCCTTATTTGGATTATCATAACTCTATTTCGCCTTTAACAGTCGGATTGAAAGTAAATCTAAAATAAGCAGAGTCACACTTTTGGTTTTGAACCCTAGTACTATTAAACGAGCAATACTGAAAAGATTTCGGTGAAATGACGAAAAATCGATCAAGCTAAGTCTCATATTCGATAAAATTTATTTTTTTCTTATTTTCTCTACGTTCATCCGAGCAGAGCTCGGTCGCCGAGGTAGCACCTTTTGTATAGTAACTTATTAATGACAGTGCACTCACGTTAGTGTGGTACTACTATATAATCTCTTTTAGTCACAAGCTGTAGAAATCGAAATCCACGAAATATCTATGAAACGATAAATAAATATTTTCAACCCGAAAACTCGTGTAAAAACGTGTGTAGATCATTTCGAGCTCTTCCTACGCGTAGCTACTTCTGCCTGCACTTAGACAATTCATAATCCAAATCAATAATGACCACGGCGTGCCTGTGTTGCCTACTGCCAGTAAAATATTAGATAATAGTTAACGAGTTAATAAATCGTTATTTTATTATTAATTGCTATCGGAAGCATTTCCGAGTATATAGGTTAGAATCACGTCATAGCGCGTAAAGTTTACGGGTGTTTTCGCTCTAATGGCCGGTTCTATGCAACTGTGTACATTAATAATTAACTTCTTCCATCGCATTGCGTAATTGTTTTACATATTCACGTACCGGCTAGAGTAGGAGATCCGCCCGCCATACAAATTTCAACGCCATACAGCACAATGTATAGGTCCCTCAAACTTTACTTCGCTGCCTTATTCTTTATCTACATATTTGGCAAAGCACACCAGAAACAAACAAACAAAAAATGGCTTTCATGTGACCTATAATGAAGGACATTGTGGTTTTATTTTTCATCTTGTCTAATCTTGTGATATATCCGCAAAAAGTGGTATGACAATTTTAACTGTTGTACCAATTTAGTTGGTTCTGCTTTTATTCCATGTTCTTGACACGTATTTAATCATTATTAAATTCAGACCTATCCTATATTAGGTGCAGTAGCCGCCACTGTCGCCGAGCGGTAAGGCAGGCGATATTCAATCAGCTGGTCGATTGCGTAACGTATAGGAAAATAAAATGACAGTTGAGTTGTTCGAAAAGTTACCTGAGGGGTAATCACGTAACGTTCCGAACGCGCGTTAAGACAATTTAACTGTCGTATTTCCATGTAAAAAGTGACATTTAGATCTACCTGACGAGCGTACAATGCGTTACGTGATCGACCTGCTGACTACCACTGCTGACTGAAGGTCGTGGGTTCGAACACCGACTGGTTCCAATTGGGATTTAAAAAAAAACGAAATATCATTTGATATTTAAAGCGGCTTTTCGGTGAAGGAAAACATCGTGAGGTAACCAACCGGTCTAATTCCAATAAGGTCTAGTTTACCCTCTGGGTTGGAAGGTCAGATGGCAGTCGCATTTGTAAATGCTTATGCCGAATCTTGGGATTTGGTGCCAAAGGGAACCCCGGGGTTCTTTAGGCGGCCTGGAATAACCGCCAGGAGGATGAGAAGAGAAGCAATTTTACATAGCATGAGAGTTAAGGTATGTATGTATTATTCGCTTACGTGAACTGTCTGTGTGGCTGCCGCTGCCTAGTTAACAAGTACTATCAAATGCAATAAAGCTTTGCTTCCGTCTTGTGAGCGGTTGACCCTTGACCCGCACTCGGTTTTTACAGGCGCGTTATTTAACTACGTACCCGCCAACATTATTCCGCGTAATTAGAAGGTTATTTATCGATCGTTTCACCTTTATAATGTGCTAGCTTCCGCCCGCGACTTCGTCTGCGTGGAGCCAGGATAAAAATTATCCTATATATTAATCCAGGCTTTAAACTATCTTCGTGCAAAATTTCATTCAAATCGGTCGAGCCTATTAAGCGTGATTGAGTAACAAACATCTTTAGAAACATCCAAATATACAAACACTAGCTTCCGCCCGCGACTTCGTCTGCGTGGATCAGGGATAAAAACTATCCTATATTTTAATCCAGGCTATAAAATATCTTAATGCAAAATTTAATCCAAATCGGTTGAGCCGTTTAAGCGTGATTGAGTAACAAACATCCAAACATCTAAACATCCAAACTTTCGCATTTATAATATTAGTAGGATCGAAACTTTCGCATTATAATATTAAGTAGGAAGTAGGATTTGAAGCCCACGCGGCTTCGCTCACGTATTGCAAAGAACGCAGGCAAACCCGCCTTTTACCCTTCAACAAGTCGATTCTACATGAAGGTGAAACAATTTTTGAAATCCTGTAGGGCCCTATTTAAAATCCGACTTTCTGTTCAGGGGGAGATGTAATTGTAGGTACTCATAAAGGGAGATAAACATTATTTATATAAATTGAGTTAAAGATCGACACTCACCTCGTACGGCGTATTAGATAATGTTAATGACGTTTTGATATTTTAGTTATTGATTTATAAAGACCCAATTTATTTGAATAAATGTTTTGATTAAACTCCTTGATCATGAATCACTTTAATTGATTTTATTGCGTTTGTAATAATGATCGCTATTTACTTTTTGTAATAATGATTAATGGAATTGATGTTCTGTTCTGCCTATAATTTGAAAGTTTGGGTTTAATTTATAGTTACAAATTATTGGTAGGGTAAACGTCCCGATATTTGTCTGCTGTCAGAAGGTAAGCCAAGTAATGAGCCGAGGAGAGTGGCATAGCCATGTAGCGGCCTATATTCAAGAGTAGGTGGATACAGGCTGAAAAGACAGATAGAATTATTGAGTCAGTGTCTAGCACGGGGACGTTTACCTAACTATTTTGTCCACCACCAGGGCCCTGTTTAATAAACGTTACAAATTGTAAATTGTAGACAGGGACAATTCCTCATATTTCTGTTCAATACAAAGTCCCTGGCCGACCGAGCTCTGCTTGGTTGAAAATAGAGAAAATACGGAGAAAACGAATTTTCCCAGACGTGAGACCCAGCTAGATCGATTTTTCGCCCCCGTAAAACCCCATATTCCAAATTTCATTGAAATCGTTAGAGCAGTTTTCGAGAACGTGATTTCAAATATATATACAAATATTGCTTGTTTAATAGTAGGTATATATATAGATTATCAACTACAAATTTGTACGTTTCAGAAAGTTACAAAATTGCCGAATCTTATCGACAATTTTACATGTTTGTTGCATGATTAAGTTGTTTTGTTAACATAATTATCATAAAATTAGTGAACCTCCATGTCTTTAGCATGTATGTCTGTTGGTACCTACTATTTATATGCGTACCGCCGTACCCCATATATATATATATTTTTTGTGCGATTGTTTGTGTTCTAAATATATAAATAAAAAACTGTTTAATAAAAAATTACGCATGACAGGCGAAAGTTTACAAATTTGTCTAGTTAACTGGTTTATTGAACGCGTAATTGTAGTTACTTACTCGTCTACAATATTGTAGAATTGTAATACAATTGTGACAGGCAACCACACTGTGTATCAAAATGTTTAACGGTTGCTGTTTTGAAGCAAAAAATTGGGTAAAAATGGTGCTCACGTTGTCGTCTAGAAGTGAGGAAGAATATTCAGTTGTTACTGACTGACTAATTCAAGGAAAATGTTCGAGGAAGCAAGACCACTGTTGAATACTTGGTAAAGTCAGCATCGAGCTTAAACATAGCACTAAAAAACATAGAAACTTACACCTACCTCTACCTTTTTCACGTTCTACATACATTTTGTGCACTTTGCATTGTATGGGATGTGGTGCACAGTACCATATAATAACAGACGCACACGGAATTTCTAAAGCGTCTGAGCATATCTGTGCATACACATTTTGCAAACAGTAATTCTTTATTTTCATTAATAAGCGACAAGATTGTTAATTTGTGCGTACATTTTGGCGACAGACTTAGCTATAAATAGACTAAAGCAACGAGGAAACTTAATTTTACCCTCCATATTGCTCTTAAGTAAATTAATTTACAATTAATTGTAAATTGTAATATACCATCGCTGTATCTGCAATGACAAACTTATGTCGATAAAAACGACAGGTACTTTTTCACAATTGTAAGTTATATTGAACAGGGTTTCCCAGCGTTACAATTTACAAAAATGTCACTGTAATATCAATTCAATTACAATTTTGAAGCTTTATTAAACGGTTTATACTACGACAATTATACAATTAAGTCGTATTTTTACAAAATTGTCGGATTGTAATCTTTATTGAACAGGTCATGTGTATAGGTAGGTATATGATTGTAAGTGTTCGGTAGGATGAAATAGTACACGTGCAAAACGTCCAAACAGGCTTAACTTCGACTTAATTGAGGTACCTCACGAGAACGTGTTAAACTCAAATGGAGACGTACTTCCCACGCAAAGTTCAAATGCCCTGTAAAAAACACGTGAGCAGCCTAATTAATGCAGAATTAAATTAAAGATAACGGTGTTACGTTAATGATTGCAGAACCGGTGTGCGCGGACGCCGTTAACCTGCGAATTATCTTGGTTTTGGGATAATTAGCGTGATCACAATCACAGCACATGCTCGTGACTGTAGTCCAGATGCTAAAAAATATCACTAGAGGACCGTAGCCATTAACATACGTGAATCCGACAAATTGAGATCAAAGTTACACTAAGGCAAACCATAATGCAAACCTTTAGGTCAAAATCTATAACTGCATACGGTCCACTGTGTGTACGATTTTGTTAATAAATCGATTTAGTCTTGGAGCTTTTATAACAACAATTTAACTGTCGTACACAGAACTAGGTTGGGTTTGGTATTTTTAAGGCTGAGGTGTTGGTAAGAATTTGGAAAACTGAATTGCTAAGGCACCGTTAAACATGTATTTAATTTAGTATTGTTTAGTATATCTTCCCCAAAAATATGTATTATAGGAAATTGACCTATTTCTTTAAATATCGGTGACCCAAACAAGTCACATAATATACGCCACATGTTTCTCAAATCTTAAACCACTTTAGATGTTGATTGTTTAATTCGTTTGGTGAATCTGATGGGACTAATTATACCATAACTGCCAGTTATTCACTATTATGTCTTGCCCACTACGATACAAGTGTTACCGCACACTGACAGCACACTAATTGTTCTAAAGGTTACCCTTAATCGACTCGTATGCAGCAGGTTCATTGCTAGGTAATAATCACATGCTTTCTTCTTAATAAATACTGGCCTGAACATAGTTTTTGTAGGGTTTGGTACAGAGCTTTTTCGTTTTTTTTAAAATAATATATTGCCTTGCCTCGCGCCTTCCCGGCGTAGGCTCTTTGTTCATTCGTATAATATAAAAGCTCATCCCTTTTCACCTAGTAAACTCTTGTTAGGGTTTTCACGGGAAGCCACCGTCCAGACACCCATACGTAATTCGCAAGTGCTTTTAACCTCAAGCTCAGTGGAGTCCTAATCAGCGACACCTCGTTTTATGTTAGTTTAAATCGGTACAAGTAACTTTTACAAAAGCTCGAATATATTTTGTTATCTTCTTATTTTTCTTCATAAATTTAATAATCAATTCACTAACATTCACGTGTATTTTATTTTATTATTTTTGTTGCAGGTAAGATACGTAATAGATAATCATCTTCACTGATAGATTTCTACTGTCAGAAATAATTTCAATACCAGTCATCAGGTGAGTCAGATAAGATAACGTACATAGGTTGGTTTCAAATACGTAGGTGCGAAATAAAATAATACCTATTGACCAATGACAATATAAACAGTGATATGCAATTGTGGCAACTCAAAAAATGCAGTGAAGGCTGCATTCACCCGCGACATTTCATTATTTTTGCAATGTATAATTGTCGTGATATCACAAACCTTGTAACAATCACCTCGTAGCCTTTCAAAATATTATATTTTGATTCAGAAGAAAAAAAATTGTTAAGTATAATTGCAACAACAGCCAGTCAATCCGTAAGTTAGTAGTTGGTAGCTAGTAAACAATATTGAAATAAGTAAAGATCAGTACATATTATACACTAGATACACTCGTGGATAAATAATACGGGTCGGTAAAATACCGTCATATTTCCTAAAATAGTGCAAGGTTGTACAGTTTTTTTAATCCTGTCATGATCTTTATTTAATTTTAAATTTTAACTGCAAAAATAACAAAAAACTAGTTACCACAGAGGTAATCACGTAACGTTTCGAAGTTTAACTGTCATTTTTCCATATAAAATATAATATAATAAATAAATAAATAAATAAAATCCACATAAAATGTTACATTTAGATCTACCTAACGTACGTACAATGCGTTACTTGATCGACCTGCAGGTTTAAACCAGACTCGTAAAAACCCATGAAAAAACAACGTCAAATCGCAAAAATCGTCATTTTTGGATATTGATATTTTTATGATAGGACACCAGAAATTGCTAATTGGGTATTATAAAGAATATTATATTATGTAAATAAAACTAGTGTTAAATATTTAAAAAATACCTACTGCGGTTAATTTAGGGTGACCCGAAATTTTTGACACATAACGAATTAACTACTACAAGGGGTGGTGAAAGAGATCCATTGCTGAATTTGATATACTTACATAATAATTGATGTACATAATTGGTAGTTAAGCAATATGAATTATTCGTATGTAAAATATATGCGAATCCAGAAATATATTGTGTAGTTACCGTCCTAGAATGGAACATGGTGTATATGAAAGTGTAACAATTTTCATATATTTCTAAATAATGGATGAGTTTAAAACTCCTCCTTTGTATCTCATACTTAACATTATGTACTTAATTAAATTGTTGAAACTGAAGCAATACGTGAAGTTCGCACAGTTCAACTCATTAAAACGGAACAAATCACCGAACACATAACACTTACGTGTAAGGCGTTCGAAAATTAAAACCGACAATAAATCACCATTTCCCTTTCACACGTTTTTAGAACTACTTCCGTTGTCCGAGAGGCTATTATCGTTTATTTTTTGATAGATTTAGGTCTTTTCGCTTTGACCTGGTTGCGTTAAGGCTTACACGCAAATTCAGAAAGGCTGATTGATGAGCGTGGTGTACTGTGCTTATTAGATCGCTAGTATTAAACCTTTATGGTGTAATGAAACAAAATTACCGGCTGCTTTCTGCAGTGATAGCCATTAGCCACTGCTTTTATAAGAAAGTGGGTAATTTTCAATTATGAAACGTTGTTTGGAGCAGTGGTAAGAGTTTATGAATGGAGGGAAATGAGGACAAGTTGGATTAGAATCTGTCAGGTGTTTAACGCCGAACATTAATCGACTTTTCTAATCTAATTTAAATTAACGATAGGTGCACGATTTTATTCCATGATCTCATTAATTATGAAATTACATCAATCTTTTCCATTTTAAATTAGAATTGTTGCTTTATAGGTTTGTATGCCAAAGGATTTTAAGGGCTCGTAAATAAGTCAATAACGTAATCAAGTCCCTGATAGTAAAGATTGCCTTGCCTAGTGGCGAAAAAAATATGTAAACCTTATGACCTATATGCCAATTGGTCACTGCATGATCCCCGGTATACTTAGATTTGATACTCATCTCAAGTACCCCGTTCCATTTTTGCACAATTAACTAAATATGTCCAATTTAGCTCTTAACCCATACGTGATGAAAGCCGGGTATCCTCTTAAGTTCTCTCGATAGCGATCGCAGTGGAAAACTATTGTTACGTACAGGTGTATGACTATTGTATGGCCCCTCAGTTCTCAGGCAAACCACCTCGTGAGAACACATTGTATGTAAAGAAGTAACAGGACTAAGTTTTTGTTAAAAGTTTATAGCCGTATGTTTGAATTTGTTATATATGTTAATATGTACGTAACAATTTTGTGGAGTCGAAAGTAGGTTTTTGGACTGTGTGATTGTAGTTTCGCTTTCATTGTGTTACATGTCACCTAGTTTACTATTTATTCTGTACTAGCTTCCGCCCGCGACTTCATCTGCGTGGACTCGGGATAAAAACTATCCTATATTTTAATCCAGGCTATAAACTATCTTCGTGCAAAATTTCATTCAAATCGGTTCAGCCGTTTAAGCGTAATTGAGTAACAAACATCCAAACATCCGAACATCTAAACTTTCGCATTTATAATATTAGTAGGATTATTTTAATGGTTAAATGATCCATTTATCTTCGATTCTACACTCACTTTCTAAAGAGCTAGCTCAACTCTCAAACTTTTCTGACTCTGATAGTTTGGATAATCGTCACCAGTGATCGTAACTTTTGTAGCATTTTTGGTGCAGCGTAGTGTTGTTAACGGAATTGGTATAAAGAATTTTAATCCTAATGCTTAAGAGAAAACACAACGGCTGTTTTTCCATAGAAACGTAGTCCCCAGTTTTCTCCCTGGGTAATGGCAGTAGAGCAACCATTATTTTTTTCCGTAAATCTATGGCTACTAAATATTGACATTTTCCTATGTTTTCCTTCTTTAATAGAGATATTAACCTTCAAAAACCTAAAAAAATGCCGCTGTGTTTAAACATTCAGAAAACAATTTTGACTAGATTATTTAAAAAAAGGAAAACACAGGAACCCGGCCAGAGCCTTTCTTTGATTTTTAATAAAAAAAAAAGTTAAATAAGTCAAGTTTTGGAGAAGTAATCAGCGGACTACGAAACGTTGATTTTATGTAATTTTAATAGGTATTTGTGGTCCAAGCTGCAGTTGTCTCTATCGCGCCCTGCGCGCTTGTGGTTGGCGCGACAGCAATACATTTTACAAATACCTATTTCTCAATTATCTTGACCTTAGTGTTTCCTCTTAATTAGCGTTAATAACGTTAATATTAACCTTCATTAACAATTTTGATTGATATTGTCTATACAAATTCCGTTAACAACACTACGCTGCACCAAAAATGCTACAAAAGTTACGATCACTGATCATCACATAATCAAACTGAATTTGCCTAGTTTTCATGATCATAGACATGTTAATTGTAGGAAGATTAAGGTTTCTCAAATAAAGTTCAATCAACCACCTGGGTACCTATTTGAATAAATCTCACATTTGTAATGACCTTCAACGGGACATCCAGACAAACGAATTTTGCCCCAAGCTGAAGCATAGAACTTCGTTCGCTTCGCTTGCTTGTTCGATTAAGTATGGATATACTTTAATCGAACAAGCATATGCATATGGATATATTCACCATCATCTTCATCATATCAGCCGAAAGACGTCCACTGCTGGACATAGGCCTCCCCCAAAGAGTGCCAAAATGACCGGTCCTGCGCCACCCGCATCCAGCAGACTCCAGCAACCTTTACCAGGTCATCAGTCCACCTTGTGGGGGGCCTACCCACGCCGCGCCTTCCGGTACGTGGTTGCCACTCGAGAACCTTTCCGCCCCAACGGCCATCCGTTATTTATTAACACATGGAAAGCCGGCAGCGCAACATATTTGTATATTTAATTATAATATTAAAAGTATCTAGTATAATCCGCCATCCCATTTTCCATCTATGTACAATACTGGCAAGATTACAAACCTCTATGCAAGACTGCCTGTCGGCTTCATCATATACATGATACCTGCGACATCCGTCGAAATTAATAAGCTAGCCTGTAACGTTATTAATACAATTTTCACCGCCAGCCTCCATAACTCACTCGTAACGAGCCGTCCGTGCCTGTCCGTCCTTACGACAAGTTAGCCAGGAGTAATCATCGTGACATACTGTCCGGAAGATTAACTAACTTCTTGATATACCTACTTATTCCTGCACCGCAAATGTTTCCTGCTACCCAAAGATTGTCTGGAAGACGTCTCTTTATAGGGAAATCAAAATTTTACTATGGGCACCTTTTCTTGGGTTGAGACTTGAAGATATATTAAAGACGCGTTTACTTATCAACAAAGATTGATCATCCTACTTTTGAAGGACCGTTTACACACACGAATATATCCAGATACCGTAGGATGTTAACTCCGAACCAATCGAGATGAGACGATTCACGGGTTCAGTGAATTTTATTGATTTAATTTGTGGCACCTTTAAAAGCCTAGCTATATTGTATTTCACATTTCAACGTGGTCCGTTATTTCAAATTAAATCGGTCAGCAATAAACCTAAGAATAAATGTTTTTAATTAACTAGCGCCAGCGATCGCAAAGATAAACGCAAACAATGTACACATAACATATATATTACAATTACACAATGACATAAATTGTAACGTGTTAGTTGCGGTATTGCCGCAGCGGCGTCCGTATCAACCGCACATAAATCTCAATCCACGGCTTGTCAGTCCAATGTGGCATTAATTGGCCTACCGATTTAAACTGATTTGGTATCGTTTAAGCTTCCAAATGAGAACTAATTTCATTACTAAATCTGTACTCTAAGGAGAGAAGTGTGGTTATTCATATTATCGTCTCATTGCATGCCATTTATGACATGAAGACACAGACAGATATATCTGCATTAATCTTCTATCTAATTTACTTCTAAACAGTAGTATCGTTATAGCCAGAAATTTGCGTGGGTTTAACCTCGACCACCCCGCGGGATGCTGTTATACGGTATAGGATGCTTATATTATAAGGGATTGAAATATTTGATATGCTTGAAATCCGTTACAGGGAGTACAACGTCCCGTAGATTTACGGCGGTTGTTAAAAATCTATTACAGACATAAAAATAACATGCTTGTCGTTTAGTTTGTCAGTGTGTCACCATTTTATAATTCCTCCTGCAAAACGGAAACTCGCCAATAAATCATAGCTCTTGGCTATGCATAAATAATATTTTTCGTGTAACCATATTGGCTTGTCTTCTATAAAATATTGTAGTAAAATGCCTTGCGGCGCCTAGACTATGCAACCGGGAACATGTTGCTATAAATGGTTGGGTATAGAAATATATATATAATAGAACAAAAATTGAGCGATTAGAGACTGTATGAAAAACATTCTACTCGCTCTATTTCTTACCCGACTGCCGAAGGAGAAGAGCGTTATTTTTCTATTTTAATTTCTAACAACAGACAATAGTTTAACTAAATATGGCTGATCCCATTGTTTATACAGTTTCATGTTATTCTAGTGTGTCGTTTAAAAAGGAGAACCAAACTACGTTTGTATGGACAGGCGAGCGTCCAGCAGGTCAATCACGTAACACATTGTACGCACGTCAGCACATCTAGCATGCGACGGCCGCGACATACTCTCGATTTTTATCGCACTATATCTCTTGTACTAAGTGTTCTAATACGAAAGAGACGGATATTGCGAGGAAAATCGAGAGAGAACTCGCGCGCCGTCGCATGATAGCCGTGCTGGGGGGCTAGTACGCTAAGTTGTATGTCGGACATAAAGCATTCGTCCTATTCTGGCAAATATGCGAGTGCAAGAGGGACGAATGCTTTACGTCGGACATAAAACCCAGTGTGCTAGGGGGGCAGGTTAGAGCTAAATGTCATTTTTATACTTATGGAAAAATGACAGTTAAATTATCCTAACGCGCGTTTGGAACACCGGACGCGGGATATATTGTGCTGACTGCACCTTCAGCGCCACTAATCAAAGACTTGATCGAGATCGGGGTCAGCGACCGTGCGCCGCGAAATAGGCGGGACCCACGCACCAAGGACGCGCACACCTTTCTACATAATATTAATGTAAATATAACAATTAGTTGCACCTGTTTGCAAGTTCGCCGGGTTATATGCACTTTGCACTTCACACTTGTCTGTCGTTCATGGAATCGTCTGGGACACGGAAAATCATAGCGACCAATACAACAACAATATCAACTATGTATTTAATGAATACGAAAGAAATGAATATGAATATGAATAAGTATATTAATATTTAGGCATTATGGTGACAAACATTGAGACTTTTACCTTATACTCATTTATTTGTAAAACCAATTTGTGTATCAAGAAGAATTACTTATACGCTATTATAATTAATTATTATAATTACATTGTTAAAATTACATTAATGAAAAATAAAAATCTCGTAGCCAATTCATAAGCTAGGTAGGTACTAGATCGAATCTTTGAATGTCCATCGATAACTTTATTTACAAAGGTAGGTACCTTAAAAGCGGAGAAGTCCCTAGTAAAAATATCCGATCGTAGCACAGTTATATTAGGTTAGGTTCACATTGTAGATAATATATGCTTGATGAATAGTGTGTATTACGCAAAACTATGAACATAATCTCTCAGGGCTACTTCAACATGACTCAAATCGGTGACAACTTTTAATTTGGTGTCAGAAAACCTATTGGAAGAATCGATAACAATAAAGCTATCAAGTATAGCTATCGTTTCGACCCATGGACCTATGATACTCGTACTCAGGACAAGCTATGGTAATAATAATACCACGTGCGCTCGAGCTGGTAGCATACAAATTTCGATAAGTGTGACAGAAAGGGGAATATCATTCGTTGTCCTTCTCATAGTTCCACTTTTTTATTTGCCACAACTGAAGTAGACTTTAGTATGAAGTTGTGGCACATAAACCATTACCCGTCCAAATTGAGTAGGTTGTTTATGCCAAGCCATCAGCGATTTTAAGACCAGTTCTTAATTTAGCTGCATAGGAGCTTTTCCGTCCCTCGTTGTGGCATCACGTATAGCCTATCCTGAGTATCATAGGTCCATGTTTCGACCCTTCCATATAAGTAATACCTAAGTGTCTTGCAGCCGCTTCTCTTCCCTTCATTTATCTCACTAATAAAATACCTAAATCCACTTAGAGGTTTTCCGCCAAACCTACTACAGCACGGATATCACAAGACGGCGCGCGAGCTGTCTCGATTTTTCTCGCACTATCAGTCTCTCGCTTTTTAGAAAACTTAGAGAGTTATAGTGCCGGAAAAATCGAAAGAGCTAGCGCGCCGTCTTGTGATAGCCGTGCAGTAGGTATCTTAGTGTGAAGCTCACGTATCTTCAGAAACAACATTAATACCGTCTAGCCGAGAAAGACTACGAAGTGTTTAAGCCTGGTTGTAGAAAATTGAATGAACCTCTAGTGAACGTGTTGTCTAATTATGTGTTACTTTCAATGCCATCAAATACCAGTTCTACTGCTAATGCGACGGAGGTGCCAGGCTTAACACGTCTGGCGTAAAACGAACGCTTTACGTTAAACGCCATATTAAGTGCGTCTAGTTCTACTTATATGTACAGAAGGCTTCATAAGTGCATGGACATGCTTGAACCGTATTACTATTGCAGTACGGTTCAAGCATGTCCATGCAATTATGAAGCCCACTGTACAATGTATGTTGGATTCTATTAGACTTTCTTTCGCTCTCATAAAAGTTTCAGAGTACGATAAAGTAGTTAACACTTTAACGCATGTACATCGGCAGTAATATTAATAAGTTTCTGTCAAAAAATTCATTTTGGTACAAGCTTTTATTGCCGACTGTACTTTTCTGTATACCATCATCAACTGCTCATTGAGACGATTCTAACGAGCCCAAACTCGATGGGGTTATGTGGTTTTATTACGGAGTTCCTATGGCCACCTATTGTCTCCATCATCAGATCAGCTCGATGGTACCATAATATTGAATTGTCATCGAAACTATACTTATAGCCAAAATTTCAGCTCAATCGGTCACCGGGAAGTGGGTCAAATTTAACTTGCAAGATTTGACGGACAACTTACATACATACATACTTTTATACTTACATACGAACAAGTCAAGTTAATATAAAGCTTGTAAAAAGGTCTCTTATTCTGCTTATTTAAGAGCACCTCTCTAACATCTCGATACGACCTGACATCAACTCTCTTTTTGAGCTGCTCTATGAAGTTTATTCTAGGTCTTCCTCTTCCTCGCTTCCCGTCAATCTTTCCTTCAGTTATATTGAGTATGAACTTGTCATAAGTAGAATGGTAAAGTCTGTCAAATTAAAGTTTGTAGCTTTGTAAGTTTGTACGTATGTGTCCGAAAGAACTCACCCGATTTTTAAAATGCCTTCGCTATTATATTGTAGGATAAAACATAGCCAGTGTCCATAACTGGCTATATTTTATCCCCTAATTGCTGGGAAACTAGAAAATGAACAGAGTAGCCACCGAATAAACTAATTGCATAGTCATTTATAAAATTTAAAAAGCCTATTCGCTGTAAAGTTCTATAAAAACTCAGGCTTCAGATGCAGCAGAAAAATATATGACTGTATTGTGTTGTGCGTGTTAGTCAGACATTTAATACGATCCGTTTTTTTTAACTCGAACCACAACAAAAACTGCTTCCCAGCTTAGCTTAGATCCACATTACCTCCACAGACTCCCACAGTCGCAAACAAATTAAGGAAAGCCATAATCCACGCTCCGCTCAGATTGCACCGCTTTATGATGTCACAGTTCAGAAGATTGTGTGCAATTATGCAGTATGTGCAATTTATTGTGTTTAGTGTTTCCCCCGTCGTGACTCGCTGCGCTTTCTACCAGCCCGCTGCCTTTTACGACTGCCACTATGATAGGAGCAAGGTATAATGCCTCCGTAAAGCTAGATTATAAGTCAAATTACAGTTTGCAATTATTTTATAGACGAAATTTCACTTAATTAAGTATTGAATGATGAACAAGTTCATCATGCTTACCTAACTCGTACCATGAACCTAAAGAAAACACTTTTTATTCGTTGTAACTTTAACCCAGCTGGAGGGATTTGGCTGTTATATGTGTATTACATTAATATTCATAATGTACGTGGTTCGTAATAGTACATTGTGATACAACTGAGGTATGTTGATAATTAAATCAGAAGCGGAATTGTTTGTATAAGAGCGCCGAGGATATATAAGTAATTATCTAAACTCACGCGTTTCATACGACGTTTTGCGAGAAAAATATCCTTTTCATAATATGAAAAATTTATAGGCTCCCTATGACGACAGCTTTAGCCTAGTTGGTAGTGACCCTGCCTACGAAGCAAGAGGTCCTAGGGTCGAATCCCAGTAAGGGCATTTATTTGTGTGATGTGATGAACACGTTTGGGTGTTCCTGAGTCGTGGATGTTTTCTAATATAAGTCTGTTTATCGTCGTCTATTAGTCGATTTGTGTAAGATATTTATTTATTATTTAAGTTATTTCCTTTACTTATTGATGGCAACGGGTTTTAACTCACATATTGTGCAACGCCAAGAATTTCCAGTGGCGTCAATTCTATTTATAACTTTTCTATTCACCACGAGTCAACATTTTTTATAATAACCAAACACGCATTATCAATCTTTACAAATATTTGTTGACAAAAGTCAAATCAGCTTCTTTCAATTAAACGTCAAAACCGCTCCATTTGTATGTAATTTGTAATTGGATACTCTTACTTGTGACGTCACAATCAAGCAACGTCATTGTAGTTAGTTTTTATGAATAAAAAAATCATAAAATAGCAAACTTAAATAAAAGATTGATCGTTTCCGAGTATTTTCGTAATTTTCACTTATTGCTAATGTCAAAACCAATTATGTTATTCAATTTTGTAAAATACCCTATTACCTATAATGGCGCGCAACAGTTTTTTTCGTGAAGTTTGCGCAGTGCGCGCGCATGTGTTAAGCCAGACTTAGATGAAATCATCTAAGTCTGGCTTAACACATGTGCATCTTAGATGAAAACAGCCAATTGATATCGTTTTAAAATGTTATCTTTATGAATTCATGTAAAATGTTACCAAAAGTGAATATTTTACTACATTAAACGTTTCTGTATCATATCCAAAAAGAATTAGTCAATTAATTAACAAAAAGGATTTAATTTGTTTAGTCGAGTAAGAATCAATATGCCCAGAATTAAAGAAAAAAGCTGTATATTCTGTGCAACCCGGTTAATTTAAGAATGCATACACCTTGATGCAAGGTGCTAAGGTGTCTTAATCGGGATATATCCATAAAACACGAGTGCCGTAATGTGCGTGTTTAATACCCAGGGTTATGAGCCTAAATGCGACGTAATAAGAGGTATACGTTACGGGCTAATGTGTCGAATTAGTACATTACTTACCAAGGGCTGTAAAAGAAAGAAAGCCCGAAATCGCAGGTATTTGTGACCCGAGCCGCAGGCGAGGGTTGTAAATATGCAATAGAGGGCTTTCTTTCTCACTGCGCGTGGTGAGTACACAATTTTACGTCTTCAACTGGCTGCAATGCGAGTTTTACCGTAAGCAAACTCGCATTATGGCTAGGTGTGATGTAAAATTATAAAATACTCGTAAAATTTCGTGAATGCAGTACCTAGATATATTGGTTTAGTCAAAACATATTACTAGTTGTACCTTAAATGGCGTGACGGGATAGCCCTAAAGCTAAAGGTTTTAATTTAAAAGCTAGTCCATGTCTAGATTGTCTAGTCTGCCACTGCCGCTATGCCGATGCCGTCTACATACCCCGTGTACCTTGTCTGCACGCTAACCGTTAAAGTTCGTTTACTTGCTTTTTATTGCAATTTCTAACACTAAAGACTACTTTACTACGTTTTGTTATGTAAATAATGTCCATTCATGGAAGTTATTGAGAATGTGTTTGTTGTGAGATTTTTCCTCGGGATCTTTACTACGCTGATAATAATGGTTTAACGATCGCTAAAACAATAGAAGTAATTAATGCCAGCACTAGCCCCTGGCAATAAGTGGTCCCGAGTCTCTCAAGTATAGACTCCGATTCCTTTACTTAAAGTAATATAATAAGTAAAGTCTGGCCACCTACCGTATAGAGAAGCTCAAAACATGCTTATCTTTTTTTGGGGTATATTACCCGAAATTACCTCCTAGCAGATGAAAGACATAGGATGAAGACAGCTACGCTTGGTGACACGATTGGCAAAACTATATATTATTGCTAGCTTCTGCCCGCGACTCCGTCCGCGTGGAACTCGTTTATATCATAGCTCCGTACAAACTTTCACCCCCAATTTTACCCCCTATTTCACCCACCCTAGGGGATGGTTTTCGGGATAACAAGTATTCTATGTCCTAACCCGGGACTACTATCTTTATACTAAATTTTATCTAAATTGGTTCATCGGAGACAGACACACTTTCGCATTTATAATATTATTATATTTAACCCATTAGGGGTGTATTTTTCCTAAACGCAAAAAGACATATTTTTTGTATTCTGATGATCTGAAGGGATCATACAATAATTTTCAACGTTTAATCTAGACCAGGTTCAAATGTCCATTTTTCTAACGCTATGCTAATACGACGGCTTAAATTAAATTAAATAATACTATAACTTATAGGTAATTACTAAATTAGACGCTTATAAGAAAAACAGCAATGGCCACGGAGTTTTTGCTGCTGTGTCGCCGTATAGATCGTTTGATCTTCGACTTCGATTGCTCGTCCAGTTTTATGAAGGGACTAGTGTGCTACCATACGGGCGTGTAATTATCCATATTATAAAAAACAAAAGTCATAAAATGACGTCCGTATATCTTTGTCATGGGTGACAAAAATGTACGGACGGTGAAAATACGTGTACGGATTAGGATCCGTACACGTATTTTCAATGTTTACCATGCTGTGGAACATCTGATGACCTCACTGTATGCTCTCATTACGCCAGTTTCATAACGCGATGCACGCTAGCATTTGATGTTCCGACCACTCGCATTACGATCTAGCCGCGGGCCCGAGTAAAGGTTACGAACGAAAGTTGAGATAATGCTGTCGTTAATTAGTGCTGTGAAAGTGTTGTCCAAGGGACTTGCGAGCCCAGCGGCCTGTTGACTTAACCTGCACGTGGAAGATCACGATATGGTTCCGACCGATGATTGCG
Organism: Epinotia bilunana; assembly: GCA_947049275.1. Lineage (NCBI taxonomy): Eukaryota > Metazoa > Arthropoda > Insecta > Lepidoptera > Tortricidae > Epinotia > Epinotia bilunana. Next base: position 11,930,396 of record OX346259.1, on the reverse strand, counting down.
TTGAGCGTTCTAATCGTGTTTTAACATTAAGAATGAACAAATTTTGTATTGGGCAGGATCAGTTCGAAAATATTAATCGCGAATTAATGAAAATATATCAATTAAGAACTTTGTGCCGGCAGACTGGGTCGATCACTCTAACTAACTGCTCGAATCAACGAATTTTTCAACAGGTGGACTTATTCGCACTTTGAGCATATTAGTAATGAAGACACTGAGAATGTGAATTGTAGTCAAAAGCTTCATTTTAATTAGCTAGCGTTAGTTTGCTCGGGGTGTTACGTAAAATGTGTGCCACCTAATCCTAATTTATGCTATGATTTTTTTATTTATTCTTATATCAAGAACAATTTGTACAGTTTGTACATTAATACACCAACCTTACATTACGTCAATAACCTATATTAAAACAATTGCATACCAGATTTATTTGCAAACTAAAATTCCAGGTATTACGTGCATTAAAAACCTAATTGAACCGTCAGACAGCATAATGGCGCCCGCCCACTGCTGAGCGCTGGTAATTATCGCTTATCTACTAACTGCGGAATTTATTTCTGTACTCACCTGCTGGCCCATGAAGATTGTTTAAAGAAGTTATACTTCTTTTTTCCTTTCGAGTTGAATGTTCTAGAGCGCGCCTTGACTGTACATTCTCTGTCTGGGACGTCTTCGTCGCCTTCTCTAGTGTAAGTGAGCCCCTTTAGTACTCGGTCCTAGGGTCTACGATATCTGCAATATAGTTGAGGTAACTTTGAACATAATTAAACTAACCAGGTAATTTAATATTTATTAATAAGTAGCCTTATTATTTGTATTAGCCTTATTATTATATACAAATAATTTAAATAACCACGGTTGACTCAGACACAACTCAAAATCACTGAAAATTCAACATTGCTATTTTCACGTGAACCAAACCAGTTTATGCGTCAATTATCAAAATTCGCGCGCTAATGCCTCAAGCGTCCTATTGAGTCAATTTGCACAGCCAGAGGGCGCAGAATTCCTTTTAAATTACCCTTTTAACAATTTACAATTTTAAGCTGAACTTCCGCTTGACAGAACGGTTATTAACCTGTCAGATTTGTTTTTCTTTAGAGTATACCTAACCTGCATGTGTTATACCTTATATCTAATTGTGTATGAAAAGAGAGCACAAGTTACCTACCAGAACCGTTTTTTTGCTCTCTATTTGGTTTTCAATCGTGTTTTGACCGAATCGTCGTCATTTACAAAAAGTTTGTCAGTCGAATTTACCATGATTAATATACAATGTTCAATGACCCAGTGATTAATATACAAAGGAACCCTAGAGACTAGGGCTCCACGGCTCCAATAAAAAACGAAGAGATTTTGCAGATTTGGTTATATTCCTATTTTATTATTATCTTATATTCTTATTCGAATTGGTTAACGCACCACATCGTACTTAAAGTATGTATTTCATCAAATCGACGATGCATCTTCGGAATGCAGCTCAAGAGTTGAGCCATCGTACCTCATATCAGAGAAAAGAGCTTAAAACGCGACGCGGCGCAACTGCCCTTTAATCTAGTTTAGACCATGTCTCACCCCACTTGTCACGCCTAACAAAACTCGACCTCTACACCTACACTTAGTTTCTACGAATCGCGGTATCTAGATGTAAAACAAGTTACAGAATAGCGAGGCTAAATGGTATTCGACAGCATCTCAATGACAGTATCACCGTCATCATCATATCAGCCGAAAGACGTCCACTGCTGGACATAGAACCAATGACAGTATGGGACTTGACAAATCATAACTATGTGACCGCTATAAATAGACTGGATTAGTCTATTAAATAAAACTGGCCGTAAAAGTAATTAAATCTGCTACCTAACCAAAATTAGACACATCGTCGCTTTGGTCGTATAATTCGGATGGCCATCGATGTCGTAAATACGCAGTCTAATTCTGCGCCAGATTCCAGACAAAGTGTTGTGTTGAATATTCCTTTCACCTTCGGCCGAAAAAACCACACAATAATATCCAAACTTCCACAGTCGCAAACTTCCCGGTGGTTGTAAACATTGTACTTTAGTCACAAATTGAAAATTTATTGCGGGTTCAAGCCATTAAGACATAATTCATGTTCCTTGCAGTCTTGCCTTTTTAGATGATTTTCAGGTAAATAAAAGTTGCGTGTTCCCTAGCTCTGTGCCCGGTTTAAGTCGTAAAACAACTTTTTTTAAATATACAATAATTTTATTTGTCTAAATCTAATACCTCCTCTTTTATGCAACTGTTCACAAAGATTTTGAATTTTATTTCAATATTAGTTTAAGTACCTCTAGACGTTCAATTAACCCGTCAACTGCGCACGCTAAGAATTTTCACGTCACGTGCTATTTGAATATAAATTAATGGCATTTGAAACATTCGCAAGTTAGCGTAGTAAGTTAGGCCTTATAGTTAATTATTGCTAGTGTGCTTACAAGGAAATCGCGTGCAGAGGCACCGTCCGTTATAGTTTAAGGCTATCGCAAATCTAAATGCACTCGATTACAATATATTTTTCGATAAAAATTAGCTTTACGGTTATTTTCGCACTTTTAATGGCTTGTTAACTTAACGTGACGTGTGATTAATATGTAGTGTGTGAAAACTGTATTATTTATTTATACGTGGTATTAATGTAGGTACCTAACTAAAGTAATGCTTTCTACATATTATAATAATATAACGGGTATAAACCCGTCCGTATAGTTGACTGCAAAATCACTTACATAAACACACTTATAATGCTCAATACAAAAGATTTTAACCCTTTCCCATAACTTCTGGATCAAGGAATGTTGTAGGCATGCAATGAAAATGCATGAAAATACAAGCTGCAGGAGAAAGCTAGCATTAAATACCAATTACTTTAGTTTATATACTAGGCACAAAAACTGCTAATGTGGTTAACTGTGTCGGAATTGTATTGACTTGTTATGGGCTTAAAATGTACCAGTAGGTAGGTAGTTATAAAATAAGCACGGATTCTGCTTCTCAGTTTAATTTGTCTGGACCGTCTAATTGTATGTTAAGAACGACTTTGCATGTTACGACTACAAACTAACTGCTGTATAACTAAATATATAATTAAATCAACATCGTTAGTTAAAGAGAATAGAATCGTCTGTGTTGGGATAAAAATTGGTTTTGTATATTTTTAGCACTTTTTCTTAGGTGCTGTATTACTTAAGGGTTAGGTTTAGCAGTATGCGATGGTATTAAAATTGGTTTGCTCCCAGTGCGCAGTTGATATTTTGTCGACTCGCGCTTTGTAATTAAGAATGACTCGAGAAGCTGTCAACTTCAACATTCTTGATGCCGTGTCCCAAGTTACAGGTTATGTTTATCTTATAAAGAAAACTGGACCCCACCACGAACATCGAAGTTCTATCTTTCTTCCATTAAGTGTGATAGATATACAAACATATAATGCGATTCTAAATCAGCTTTTCCAAAAGCGATGCGACAAGAAGATTTAACTTGAAATCGGTGATTAAAATGGCTATTGAACAAATACTATTTAATCGTCGATAGCGAATAAATAAGTTAATTACCTATACGCGATTAAGGCCCGTTTAGTAAAAAATATGTGTGAGAATCGTGAAAGTTTAAATCAATATATACATATATAGTATATGATTTGCTGCTCAACTTCACCTCAGTTTGCTGGTGGAGAAATCTTCGTAAGATATTTTACTGGTGTGCATAATATAAATTGGTATTGTAAAAAGAAAAAAAAAACAATCATCTTTATTTCACGGATATATCCACGGTATTCTACGCGCTTCCCTTTGGCGGAGCCAGTGATGGGCAAAATGTAATCGACTTACGATTAACGATTAAGATTAACCTACTTAATCGCGACTACAGATTAAAATAACGATTGATCAATCTTAGTCGTAAGAGTTTCGTTCGACTAATTTAATTACGATTAAATTAATCTTCGATTAAATACGAGCGCCTAATTCTTTAATCGAATGATTAATTAGATTAATTTTCTCTCGGTTGATATCAGGAATGCATAAGCGCTCTCGCTCCTTCATACATCTTTCTCTTTCTCATTTTTTACCCGGGCTTCATCTAAGCCGTAAACCCTTATCTAGGAGACCATTAGAGTACTGCACGTTAAAAACCATCTTGTGTTACTGGAACAAGTTTATATCACACAGCATAGGTACCTACTAGAATGATTTCGATGAAGTACAATACATGACAATACATTGAATTTTTGTAACGTGCTGTGTTCCAATTTTTAATCGAGATTTAATCGTGAAATTTAGTCGATTAAAATGACGATTGATCAATCGTCAATAGAACTCTGCGACGATTAATTTAATCTAATTAATCGCGATTAATTTTGTGACGATTGATTGTTTAATCGATTAATTTCTTGATTAAAAAAAAGACCCTGTTGCACTCCGGGAGTGCCGGCAGAAGTAAAACTTGAATAATTTTAATTTTATAGCATTATCTAGTACATTATTTCCTAACTACTACTACTAGTACAGTCGAGGTAAAAGATATTTTTACACGTTTGCACATTATTGCCTTATCATAAGGTGCAAAACTGTAAACATATGTTTGACCTCGACCGTACCTAGTATAGCAAATTGGAGAAAAACAGTTAAATTTGCTGTAAGTATCGCTAAAACTCGTTTGTAAAGCAAATTAGAGGAAAATGACCAATTTGCTCGATCTATCTACTAAGATACAAATCGTAGACCATAGTGGATAGATTCACAAAGTACTGACAGGAACTGACACAGTCTCACAAACGGCTTACAAATAATGGAGTTATTAATAAACGCCTTGTTCCTCGAATCATAGAGGCGGCGATACGCTGCTCGCCTATGTTTTGCGACCACACTAAGTCTTCCCCTAACGCCAGTCTGACTTGTCAGAATCTCTAATCATTGCAGCGGAAGCAGATTAAGGGTTAACGCCAATAATGATGGACTTAAAGCATGCTTTTGACAGGCTTAGGGTTAAACTACCGTAATAAGAAATTCTTGCATTTATTTAATTGTATTTATAGAACACTAGTTGCCCGCGCGGCTTCGCCCGTGCGTTGCAAAGAACGCAGACAAACCTACGGGATAAAATATAGCCTATAACCATCCAGCAAGGCCTGATACACGCAGATTAAATAATTTATGAAATCGGTTTTAAGCGTTTCCGGATATTAGCCACATGCAAACTTATAAACGCATCCTACTATAATTATATTATATCCTACTAATATTATAAATGCGAAAGTTTAGATGTTTGGATGTTTAGATGTTTGTTACTCAATCGCGCTGAAACTGTTTAACCGATTTGGATGAAACTTCGCACGAAGATTGTTTATAGCCTAGATTAAAATATAGGATAGTTTTTATCCCGGGTCCACGCACACGAAGTCGCGGGCGGAAGCTAGTATAATATAAAACTACAATCTCATAGACTCTTCCTCTATAATATTTGTAAGTATACATACGTAAATGTAAGGTTGGAAATTCGTAAACACATTGTTATTTTTTTGGTTTCGTCAATTGTATTCATATAGATGTTTTAAAAGAGTACCGTTTCTCAACTGGATGAACCCCCACCCAGTTTTGACATGTTACCTCGGTCGGCGCACGTGAAATGAGAACCCAATAACTTTGAAATAAAATTTGAATGTGAAATATATGTCTCTGATTGACCCCTGGAATAAAATGTATAATGGTACTGTATTTTATTAAGTAAAAAATAAACGGTTAATAGTTTTTTTGTTACTAATAAGGTTATTAGGTAACTTGAATTGTGAATTTGTTTATGTTTTTTATTGTTTGTTTATTTTTGTTTACATTACAGTCTTTGTTTGTGTTGACATCGTCAAAAACATCCACCATTTTCAAAAGCTGAACTATTACGAATCCGTTACAAACCAATTTAAACTTTCCAATAATGGCCATGTTTTCAGCTTTGTGAATTATCCGAGGCGAGGAAAGGACATTCCTCTCCGCAAGCGAGCTTTTAGCTGTTTGCTGAAGCTTTCATGTCGGAGATTTATTAAAGTTCGCTTTTGAACGGCCGATTTGTTATTGATTCGCTATTTATCGTGTCATTTAGGTAATTGATTATTTTTGAATAAGCAATGTAACTTAGTAATATTCGATTGTAAAATAAAATACCTTCCAATCTATCCCCTTTTTTATAATTGTTTAATGTAACGAAAGTAAACATAGTAGTAACTTTTATTGTCGTGGACAAGACGTATCCCACACACTCTCGGCCGCATACTTGTCATTTTCCCACAAAAAGCGCCAAGATGAAAGATGAAAGAAGAAAGTGGAGATTAAAAAAAAAGGCTGGATTCCTCTTAAACGTTTTAATTCTCCGAATATTTGCCAGTTTCACGACATACAAATGTTCAGTGGGTTCCTACATACGGTGTATCTGTTCAATCTGCCACTCTCAACATTTGCAAATATCTACTCCAATTGCTTAATCCGAGGGTCTAGTACATTAGTCACTTACAAAGAGTCTGCGACTGACAGATAGGGTGCAACCCTACATGCGACCAATGTTACCTGATCCCTCGATTGCTCTGCGCTTCCCTTTTACTGTCGTTGATTAAGGGTAGCAGAGGCACGAGGGAGCTCAAAGTAAACTGGTCTGCGTTTGTACTTGAGTGAAGTAGGTGTGAGAGCTATTGTGGATGGGACTTTTTTGTTTAATGGCGGTAAAGATTATTAAACTGGTATTGTAAAATCTGAATGAAGTCCATTAGTCCAGTCAATGGACTGACAACTTGTATGGAAAAAATGACATTCATAATAGTTTATTTTGTATGTGTAACGGATATAATATCAATTAAATAAATATATATATAATATATATATATTAAATATATAATTAAATATATATATTATAGGTAACCCTAGCGACCGAATCCGACAAAATTTCAGACATCAAAAAAATTATAAATTGGCTAGCTTCTGAAACGTCGGAAAAAATATTAATAAATCTTCTTGTCTTGCTTTTGGTTCATTTACATTTGCTCTATAATAATCAAGATAAATCATACAAAAAAAGACAATGCATTTGAATCTACATAACTACTTCTGGGTGGAAAGTTTGTCGGATTCTTGAATAAAGCATCTTAGAATAATATTTTAAAATGAAATCAAGAAAAAAAAACACTAGTATAAATGAATGTTTTACAAAACCGTACTCGTGTTACATATACTGATTGGATTAGCTTTTAATACTCTTACTAATAGTCATACTTGTTTAATCACCACGTAGATGGTTGGCAGTCCTCAACTGTGCGTTTCTCCCGAAACTTTCTGCCTCGCACAGCCTAACTGGAATGAATTGTCGCCTGCGGTATTTCCGGACCGCTATATCCTTCAAGCCTTCAAGAAAAGAGCGTACTCCCATCTTAAAGGCCGGCAACGCACCTACAACTCTTCTGGTGTTGTAAGTGTCCATGGGCGTCGATTATCGCTTACCATCAGGTGATTCGACTGCTCGTTTGCCTCCTATGTCATAAAAAAAAAATACAACATTTGCGCAATATCAAATTAATTTTGAGTTCATATGAAATGTCATCAAGAAGTGAATTCATTTCTTATTATTAGATAAATTATATTTTTATTTTATCAGTCATACGGTTTTAAAATATCAGTCTAATAAATATTCTTACATGAAATACAAAAAGCAAAACTTATTTTGCATTTTGCATTTCATATAGTAAATCGAAGAAGTCTTATATTTATTTATTTACAGTAATGCGAGTAGGTACAAATGGGTTTAACCTTATAAAATATTGTAATATATCATGAAAATCAGAAAACCTACCAGGATTAACTAGACCGTGATGGGGTAGCTACCTCCAATGGTAGATCCTTAACAAGATTTCGACGCACGGATCTCCTGAAGCTAATAAAGTTAAGCGGCTCTTTGGACAGCCCTAACATACGATATTAGCTCCTGTTTCCTATCAATATCCACAAGTGGTATATGTATACAGATCATGGTGGGTATGTGGTAACACTGCTTGGCACAGTCTGCACCTACCTTCAATGTCAACTATTTTTGATACCTTGTCACTTTTACTAATTACATATATAATCGTTACGTTACTGTGAAAAAGTAAAAAAATTACCAGTTTGTTTGTTGGTTCCCGTCACATTACTAAGACTTGTATAGAGAACTGTATTGAACAGTTTTATTGAATCCGAATAAACTATGGTTCTACTCCTTTTACGTAAAAGTCTTGCTATAAAACTGACAGAGCACTATTCAAAGTGACATTTATTTTAAGTACTTCACTGACATATACCGCATTGAATAAATTTTATTAAGCTGCTTCCTTTTCCGTAACATGCATTGGCCAGTAATAGGACGAGAGATTCATATAAACACCTAAGACCGCCATGCAACGTGCACTTTACTTTTTCCAACACTGAAGAAGAGAAACCATAAATAGGTAGGTGGGTACTTGCGCGTTCTTAGTAAAGTCGTTGTTCGGTTTGTGAGTATCCTCCATTCGTGCCCGTTTTTCTAATCAATAATAAAGCCTCCTAGTCGGTAGTAATCACCCGATCGGACCGATTGCCTTTTTGTCGCGAGGCAGTTAGAACGAGAAAATGGTTTGTCGTCGTTTGATTTACAGCTCCGACATTGGGATTGAGGATACTACATCTTTTCTTGCATTGCACGCACGAAACTTTCGCCATTTAGCATTGAGGTGACACAATTAATATCCATCGAACGCATAAAATAATCATCTACCCGTATTTGAAAACACTTAAATAGAGGTAAAGGTAAAATAAAAAGAGGTAGATACGTTGTCTATATGAAATTCCATGTTTAAAAATGGCCAGCTTACGCACACATGAAAGAGCTGCGAATATTGCACATACACACTAATAATGGGTATCAAAAGAGAGCAGGACGGTATGCTTATTTCCAGGAGCGAAAAAGAGACAAGTAAACGTACGATGCAGAGAAACTATTACTCGTCTCTGTTTCTTCCACAGAAATTACCATAGCATACCGTCTCACTTGACATTGGCTGAGAATGGACAAAGAGTATTATTAAATCAGACGAGACACTTTGCCTCTTAATCATATTCTCGTTTCGTACTATTGTAGAGCCGAGCATCTTAAATCGAGACATATAAATGTACATTTGTTATGTCTCGCTTTAAGATGCTCGGCTCTTCATACAAGTATACGTCTGTCGAAATATACGTTTTTTGCTGGCATAAACGGCCGTCAAGGGACTGTAAACCTGAGTATATGGTTTTAATTTCAACTCGATACCTCCATGCGTGATCCTATAAGGGTTATATTTCTTTTATAGTTTGTGGCAACGTAGTCTAATGCTATTCCAGATTGCTTTTTTAAAATGACAACCAAACTACGTTTGTATGAAGAGCCAAAAATAAACTTATCGGGCTATACAATTATTTGTTTTTATCTGTCTATTTCTCTCTCTCTCTCTCTCTCTCTCTCTCTCTCACACACACACACTCACACTCTCTCTCTCTCTCTCTCATTTATTGTAACAGAGGCATTTTAAATTTTATTAAGAAGGGGGTTACAAACAGCATAATAATTTCAAACCCATAAACTATCAAAAATCACGAATCTTATGCCTACGATCTTATCAAGACCCCTCTGTTTATGTATTATTCTATGATCGGCAAAGATATTGCTTCTCTATCGCACTCACGCTTCGGGTATATTTTTGTTGCACTCAACGTGTTATGGAAATTTCTTTTATGCACGTAATTATTAAATACGTAAAATTTATTAATTTTATATATAAAAGTAGATTCCTTACGAATGATACTTTATTCCTTGGCTTTTTAAATATAGTTAGTGCAAAATCGCATCACACACGACGGCATGGTTTTACTTTCGCGCTGCAAATCTGCCAGCTGAGACACGTTCACACGTTGCCATTGATGGCGCGAAACTGAGGCGAGGTCCAACAATTGACTGAGTTTTAGTGTGCCACTTTTGGAGCGCTTGTAACGTATCTACCTCTTTTTATATTACATCATTCTACCGATACAACATTTTCTTAAGATATTTATTTCATCACACTACCACACCTACCACACTACACTAAACCATATATTTAGACAATAATACAATAACTATACCTATTATCGAAATGGCCAATCAAGATTAAACCTTATCAAGACAAGCTATCCTATTCGATCTTCTCACTTGGTCACTCACCCCTTTAACAGTCCCGTCAATTGTGACATATCGTACATCTTCGTTTAAGAAGTCATTACGGATGATGATACAATGACGATTGCAATAGAGTCGCTCCACTTTAATGTGATTTTAATCAAAGAAGCAGACTCGCATTTTCTTGTCATCTTAAAACATTACAAAAAAAGTGCAGTCTAATTGAGAACGTACTCTTTTTTTGGAAATCGCTTAAAAAAGCTCCTAAACTTAATATTGCAGTAGGTAGGTAACCTAGAATGAAGATCAAAAAGTCAACCTACATTGTTTATTTTAGTTTTATGGAAGGTAGATAAATTAAGGTATCCTTAAAAGTTAATATCAATATACTAAATATACTACTCGTGCTACTTACTGTCCTTATTGCCTTCATACTTTGAAAAAGAAATGGGTTCTCGTCCGTCAAGTAAGTATTTAGTTACCTACACTTTTATTTTTATTTCATCTTTAGGCGTTCTAGGCCTTTATTCCTTTAAGTTTTCTTTTACAACGATTTTGCTGTCTTCTTTCTACCAGCATCGCTTTTCTTTCACCAACTTTAATAGTACTTTCTTAATATTCTTTTCTCAAAACGACATTTTTTTAGATCCGCCGATTCCGCCGCCAGTGCCACATTTTAACACTATGCTCCAAAGGAACATCATTATAGGGCTTATTTCTTTTAAATACAAAATAATGCTCTGGCCTCGATTTGGCATTTGTTTATACACTCATAATTCAGTAACATTTAAAATTGATTGTCATTCATTGTGTTTGCATTATATCGACATGAGCATAATTCAATCAATTGCTTTTAAATCGGTCATTGCATTATCATAACAGAGAAATAAAACATTTCAACACGTGCCAAAAAACGACTTGTTAAACATATATTGATAACAAACGCAATCAATCAAGCATCTATCTTTATATCTCACCGTTGTATAACAATTATTATACAATCCGTCCTTTGACCTATCGATTACAATGAGTACCTATCAATTATATCAGACGGAAATACAAACAGCATATTATGGTAAGTATTATGTTTGATCGTGAAGATAATGTCCACTGCCCGTGGTATAGTTTTCAAATACTTCTGACATTTGACCTTGATTTATGTAATTTAAATAAGATTTATTTTCTTAAAAGGTTTCGTAATAACCATTAGAGTACAATACTGATTTATTACGATTGTAGCTATCGTATCGTACATTTAGATTGCCCACTGACTTGGTTCTACTGTTAAAACGCGTAGCACCACAATGTGTACATAAGGTAGAATTTATTATATGTCGCTTAGTTTATTTAGGTAAGGTAAATGCTTGACACCTTAATGCCTAATAGTTGTCACCTATTGTTCACCTCTATTGTTTTAATTCAAGATTGAAAGTGTCATGTATTGGGACAGTGATGGGCACTGGGACGTTTACCTTAAATGATTATACCCAAGTGTAAGCCAGCCAGCCAGCCACACGCAAGCTCGTCTCCCAGTATACCGCCACGGTGCCGGAGTCCCATGACCCCGCCAACAATCAGGCTGATTACGATTTACGATACTTGCGCGTACGCAACGTTCAGCCATTAACCGCGCAGCACTTTATCGTAATGCCAATAACTGTGACCCTTGGTCAATTAAGATTTGTATTGTTCGGCTAAATGAATTATTGACCGTTGTTGATGTTTGTTTGTCTGATTTAATGGTAATGATGTTGGGTTGCAGCTGTTAGCTCACTTGTGATGATTTAACACTTTGCAGGCCAGACCATTATCGGCATTCGCTTGTCCTTATCTCATTTACTGACGGTCAAGCTGTCTCGTGGGAAGCCAGTCCGGTCAAGCTGGTCTAAGTTGACAGACATTCAGATGTGCTTCATGAGTAATGATTCCAAGGATAATATTGATCCAAGTCATAGCCCTCTATCGCTCGCCGCCTCGACACTTACGATCCTTTCTATTCGATAGTCTCACGCAGGTCATACCATATTTTGCAAGACATACCATATTGAGTGTGCTCTTATAAAACGTATATATTTTTATATAGAAAACTCCCGTGAGAATCAGACATATTAAAATATAATGAGAACGGGTCACTCGCGTATTTAACATGTGAGTTTAGCACTGCGGGCCCGCAGTTCGAAATTCGACCTTAAATAGGGGAGTAGCCAGTTTTAGTATATTTACTCTAAGAAAAAGTTGGGCCAGTTATGACACCTTTAAATAAGTCGAAAGTGAATGAAACCTATCAATGGTCCTCACACAAACCTGTGCAAACAAGTTGGCCATAAAATATCAAAGGGCAACATTCCCTGCAGTATAGGTGCTCTCGGGCGGTCGGAAACAGTTTCACCTCTTATATGGCCAGGTCAGGAATTAATGAATGGGAGGCTGATATCGTTCACCTTAGGTTACTAGCTCGCTGTAGGAATTGTGACGGGAAGTAGTCAGGGCGTTGCGGCTTATGAGTCAGAAGTCTAAGCTTAAATATATGGCCGTCGCAGGGCGAAGTAAAACATGACGATACTCGTATCGATCATTCTAGCGATGTGAAGTTCAAACAGCAGTCATATAATTGTGATGTTTAGCTAGGGTCACAGAATAAGTAATAGTACTAGGGTTTACCTGATCGTCGTCAGCTAGAGCTACTGTTACTGAATTTATTATGAGTTTTCTCGGACAATAAAATGATTTACCAGTGTAAGTAGTTGTCTGCCTGACCTCGCCTTTTAGTTGGAACTAACCGTACATTACAACATACCTCGTAGAATTTCTAGTCAAGGAAAATAAAATGATAAAACCTTGAATTCTCAGTAACAGTCACGATCTGTACGTTAGCCACATTTTAAACAAGTTTTGAATCCCACTGGCTTTGCGCAAAAAAAGCCGTTAACACTGACATCATACATTTTCTCATACTTGTGCAAACTTATATCTACCTTTAAGTAAGCGGCCAGCGCCTCCTTGCTATGTTAACATAACGTCAATGGCGGTCTATGTCCTGTGAAAATCTAAATAAATAACTTTGCTTATTTTGTACTTTGACATGTCGTTGACAAACCACGACACCACGAGATGACATGAAGTGTTCACGAACCGTAGAGTGATGTCATGGCGTTGCATAATGATTAGCGCTTGACATTTAGGAGTGGCTGGGGATACTTTAAGTAAACGATGTACAACGAACAGCATGTAGGTACTAATAGAGGGTCAAGAAACTTCAGTAGGCAACGAGGCGTCTCCAAAATCAATTTTTATAATACACACTACCGATTTTGTTATTTGCTCTTAATAACTATCATTCTCATTCTAGTAGGCAGTTACTAGAATGAGAATGACACTTTATACTGAAACAGAAGCGTGCCTATTACTTTATAAGAAAACGATATACCTCTTTAGTAGAATAGAGAGAGAAATGAGAATTGTTACTTTGTCAGTGGTCGCACAGGATATGGGTAGCAGTATAAATAATAGTTATAATTGGGTAGGTACATGTTTTTACCAATATTAGTTTAGGAATAGCTCAGTATTTTCCAAAATTATTCAATCTATCATTCTGGCCAGCTATACGACGATTACACGATACACGCTGAAAGAAAGCGGCAATAAGACCGGCTGCGTAGCGACTAAACTAAGCTAATGGAAAAATCGTTATTAATAGGCTTAATTGTTGGTTTATAGCAGACTACCGCCAAATCAAGTAGTCGTTAACTGATAGGAAATATCAAGTGGATTAATACAAGGTTACATGCGGATGCCGAATTGATGACATGATTTGTCTTTGAAAATAATTAGGCGAATGATGCGTAGAAAACAAGTCGTAGAGGAATTTAGTATAAGTATTTTTTTTTAATGTTGCCTGTTTATATTCGATATTTTGTGTTGCAAATTGTGAGGTAAGTGAAGGACGTTTATAATCTGATGATGACGATGCGATGTCGGGAAAAGCTCAATATATCACCTATTCACTCTACTTGTCTACCCATTAAGTAAGCAAGTATAACTTTAACTCGCGTAGTTAATGTTATATCAGAAAATGCCTGAGCATATAAATATAAGTGGAAGAAAGTTTTTTGAACAAAGTTTCTCGAAAAAGCTCCGTCCTTTCAAGATTTTCCTCGGTAAAGAAAACCACTTGCTTACGTCACAATAGAAACAATGGTATAAAATCCGCGAGGCGGTGCGGGCGCAGGGAGATTCCGCACTCACACGGGAATCGGCGACGGAGCGTGACACTGCGCACTCTACAGCACACAGTAACTACTTACTGGCTTCAGTTAAGGGCAAAAGCTGCGTAATTGCAATTATTAGGATACAGTATAGCGATTTCCATTCGTTCTTTTCCATGGAAAATTATTCCCGATTAGTTGTTTAACTTCCAGAGACTGAAAATGCGCTCTCCTCTGGCACCCTCTGGTAACAATCGAATCTACAGGCTCACACAAAGAAAAAATATTTTTTCTTGGTTTGAATCTACAGGTTTACACGGTTGAATGAGATCAGAACGGAGTGGAGAGCTCTGATCGAATGCTTGTATAAAGACCCATAATTAAGTGTAGTGTAATACCATAGTGGAGGTGACAGTGCGTTTAGTGTGATTACTTGGAGATGCTGTCCTTGGTGACAGCCTTGGTACCTTCGCTGACCACATGCTTGGTGAGAACACAGGGCAGCAGCGGCTGCTGATGATGATGGTGGACCTGTACTTATAGTGGAGAGACGGGAAGCTTTGGAAGATTTTGCTAAAGCTTCCCGTGATAAGTTTCCCGTAATATGGACCATGTCAACGTACACAATGTAGTTAGGAACGTTAACTCAATGTGTATATAATAACTAGGTACCAGGTACCTTCATGCAAAGTAATAATTTACTTTAAAAAAAAAGTTTTAACCGACTTCAATTTAGTACTCCGCCAAGCCACGAGAACATTTCCACATTTATTTTCCAATTTACCACATGAACTGATTTCCGAGAGCAAATGCGTTGATTATTAGGGAAAATAGTAGGGCTTTAAAATTCTTTATATTGAATAATATTAAGGAACACACTAGTCGGAGACAATTTTTTCGAGAGTTTCCCTCAATTTCTTCAGGATTCCACCATCAAATCCTAGTTTCCTTACCATGGGACCACCCTTGGGATACTCACTTTCCAACAAAAAAAGAATAATCAAAATCGGTTCATAAACGACGAAGTTATCCGCGGACATACATAAAAAAAAAAAAACGGTCGAATTGAGAAACCTCCTCCTTTTTGAAGTCGGTTAAAAACACACATAAGCGAAGACGGAATTAAACATTGTCATCCTCGTGTTGAATATACGAGTATGAACGTTTTTATTCGTTTATTTGATCAAACATTTTACTGGTCAACCACAGGTACCTACCTTTTTCTAAGACCTAGAATAAGCTAGGTTTTGATTTACTTAGAATCTAGGTAAATCAAATGCTATTTTAATCAATCTGACGTACTGATATTCTCCGGTTGACTGTGACAATGCATTAAGTACGTATGTCCGTAACTCGGTATGTTGCGAACTTCAAGATGGAGAAAAGTAAGTTTCTCACATTAAGCTCCCAGTTTTTATGCGTAATTAAGTTATTGTAATTTAATTTTTTTTTATTACATATAGGCAAGTTACTATTATGCGGAAGTCAACATACTTACTTACACGTATTATGTAATTTAGTTTGAATGATTTGACTTGATTGATTTGATTTGTGGTAAAGTTTTTATCTTTTACAATGTTTAAGTCTTAATAATAATAAAAAATATTGTATTGTAAAATGACCGAAAGGCAGGAGCAAGTAGTGATTATTTCATTCCCTACTTGGCGCTACCAATGACCACTTCAACCCAATACTTGGTGAGCGGGCAGCCAAGGCCCTCAGCATACTGTTGCTGCTATCATAATCATAAGTTTAATTGCTCACAGAATCTAAATGCAATTTGTTTATAAGCTGGCCAATTTAAGCTGTATGATGAGTCATATCTATCTGTATGAAAAATATAATCCAATAGCAAATACATACTATACCTATCTATAGCTTCCGCTGCATAAGAACTTAGAAGTCCGTCAAATCTTAAAAGTCCCTTGCCAATGTCAGCTTTCTGATAATATTTATTTCAATAATATTTTCATGTCGAGCGATTTCATCAAAACTAGCCTTCAATCTCTAGCAAATAAAGGCGACGCTCCAGCACTTTTCAAAACCAACTCCTCTAACACACAACGCCAATAAACGGAGCAGCTACTCACGCGTGCCACTAAAATCGTTTTCCGTGTACTTTTTTTATTTTTTTGTACCACTTTTAAAAGTTTAATGGCTCTAGGGATTTACGAGGTGTTCATGTGTATAAGTCAAAGCGGAAGCGGTAGTTCTGTACGTGTTAAGATGAAGAAGCGATATTTTTATGACTTTTTATTTTTAGATGCCATGATCCTGCTGACCAATATAAGAGATAGAGTTACAAGGAAACTTGGCTTCCTTGGTGCCATGCCTGATATATTGTATGAATCCACAGAAAAGTTTTTTACCTTCTTCATGTTAAGAATTATAAGGGATGTCATGACATCCCTAATCTCACCAAGAGATTTCCACAATAACATTTTTTTGAATAGTTTATGGCTCTCGGCGATACCATTTTAACAGATATTTATCAGCAAAGAAAGTGGCTTATTGTTCTTAGAACAGATTGCCATACTGTAGCAGAACCATAAAAAAAAAAAAAAAAAAATTGTGTACGGATGTTAGGGTACCAAGGAAGGCAAGTTATTATAAAGTTAATACGATTCTAAATAGGTATGTATAATTAATAGAATTGTATGTACATACTCATCATTCCTTCATATATATACCTACCTGAACGTCGTAAAACTGGCATTATTCATAAAGCGTTTTTTTGCCCTAGAGTATAAAATACCCCGAGATATTTATGCTGGATATTTAATACCAGTAGTGTATTTATTTTTCTCATTATGGAAATCGAATCATCGCTTCCAATATCCAATAGCCGTTTAGTTACTTATCATAAGCCGATTAAATGGCATACAACATTAATTCAACGGAGATTGGAGACCAGTAATGTTACTTTAATCGGTTTCAAATGGGTCACATTCCGATTTCTAATAGTAATCAAAATAATAATGTATTCCATTATTTCTAGGAATTGCTAAATTGACTAGGTAAGAATATTATTTCGGGACCGAAGTAGCGCGTTCAGTTCAGGGCAAACCATAGTCAAGAGTCAATGCATATAGGATACGGGTAAACCGGTAAATATTGTACCAAATTCCCGCACATATTCACCCTATTTCATTGCTCTTAAGTGTACCTAATTGGTTAGTGACTGAAACACAGGGTTAATCTATCGACATGATATAAGCCTGCTTGAAAACAACGACGTTTAGATTTTCATTCGTCGGTAATTACTTTTTATGACACCATTATATTAACCGTATCAGCACTTTGTAATTATGGCATCTTCTGATGTAAAGTATCCGGAGGCTTAACTTTCACGGTAGGGACATTTCACACCCAGGAAAATTCCAATATGCATAATAGTTTAGGTCCAGCAATTTACTCTTTACGGCGTAGACAGGTTTTCTCCTGCATTTTGCTGTTTTACTAAAGGCTCGATTTAATGTCTTGTAAATTATCGTTTGTCTCGAGTTGCCAGCTTGTCTGCGATGTCGGGTAATTGTAGGGCACAGGCTGGTTAATGTGTTATGAGTGTGACATCGTTAGTGTAGGCTGGTTATCACCACAACTGAATAGATTGTGGAGGAGACCATTAGATACCGACGGGTGATCTTCCGTTACCACCGACATGGATGGTAACATAGGATTCTATAATGAAACGTAGGATTCGCTTTATTCCAGAAATAGCATAGAATGTATTAATTGAGTTCTTACTAAAAGCCTAAACACAGGCCAAATGACCAGTCTTCATTGCTCAAGCACCTCAGTGTTAACACTTTAGACTTGTAAAATTGTAACTCTTAATACAGTCAGCAGCAAAAGTAGCTCCGCAAAATAACACGCACCAAATGATCGAGACAGTTCATATCCTCCTGGCATTGGAATTGTGTGTAGGTCATTTTGAGCATTTAGCCCGCTTAGCTACTTTTGCTGCTGCTTTTGATTTTTATTAATCTTTATTTGCTTGCTAAATCAAATTCTACAACTTGGCAATCACTATAGAAAACTGGACCGAAATTGCAAAATATTTTAGTTTTTCCTTGATACACTAAACACTAATTGTATTTTAAATTTGAAGCTTCTATGTCTGCTACAAGTGCCTTAGACTTTTGATGATCGGTGAGTCAGTCAGAGTGAGTGAGTTACAAAATTAAAAAAACTTTGACTAGTTATAATTCTTAAACTGCTGGTTCAAATTGAATGAAATTTAAATGTACCGTGCGTATAAAATGCCTGCTAGGTTACTGAAAATTCAGGCTTCTAGTATTATCCACAACGAAGTTATGGGGGGTCGAAAATGGCCTGAATGCTTTGAGAAAAGGATGGTACGGCTGTGCCCCTGTTTTGTTCGACTTGGCGGGGGCACTGCCGTGCCCGTGTCAAAATCGCCAAAAAAACGATGACGATAATATACGGACAAGCTTTGAAAAGACAAAAAAAAGATTCCAACTTACGAGTCCGCAGTAAGCTCAATTCTCCATACAAACGTAGTTACGCTCGCATTTTAAAACTACGTGTTGGTTTGTAACGAAGCTTTGCATGTACAATGACATGAGGTATATCCAGGTGTGTATACCTAATTCGTTTATGTAGCTTCAGATACCATAAAAAATAAAGCGAATTTAAGTTTTTCATACAAAACTTGTTTTTGTAGTATTTCGTTTGTTTTGTAAACTGGAACCATATAAACTAATTACAGACGTAGATAAACCGATTCGTCACAATCCAACACGTAGTTTCAAAATGAGAACGAAACTCCGTTTGTATGGGAAGGTGAAATTCGGCCGAGCTTTCTGCGGACTCTTAATTGATTAGTTAATCTACTTACCTGAAGTTTTCATTCGTCAATACTCTCTTGGTCCGAATACAAACTGTGGCGATGTTATAAAATAAAGTAGCTCTTTAAAAGTACCTAAATAGCTCCATAGACTACTAATCAGCTGTCAAAATAAATCTGCTAAGCTGCTAACTTTCGCAATCTTAATACTATTAACTAAATTCATGTAATCCCTAGTCAGGCCTGGCATAACCCGTTCGCTGGTCCTTGACCCTTCCGACTGGCATTTAATTTTACAGTTACAAATTAACAGTTTTGCAACGATGCACTTCGTCCCGCTAACTGTAAGGTTACGAGGGCAGGGTTATAATTGAGAGCATTTAATAATATCTTGTATTTTTTAAAGGTGATTTAAAAGTAAATTACCTACCTGCTCCTTATCACCAATCACGAGGGGACGATAGATCACTGTTTCTTAATAAATAAATAAATTGTATGCGTAAAATGCTCAGCCAGGACTTGAACCAGGCAGGGCCAGACATATTTAGGTACTACAAATTCAATTTTGAACAAAGAAGTAAAACTAATTTTACTTTTCTAAGAATAAACAAACAACTTTAAAGGTTATTTGAACAATGTATTATTTGTATTACCTACTTAGTGAACCATAAAATCAATTTTCCCAAGTCATGCTTATCAATAAAGGGTATCAGGAAATGCAACAATGGGAACGCGTACCTAATACGCGTAAATAAAATGCCACTCACGTATTACGAACGCTCTATCGAAGTAATGATTTGCATTCCTGTGTAGATGGATTCAGGAATTTTCTTCCAATCCTCCACCTTACGTTAAGATCTGAATAAAACAACCAATCTTTTTCGATGGGGTTTCGATAAATAATAGGATCAGTCAATATAATTGTCTATATCGATGGCAAAAAGCGAAACAGATTTTTTTTATTGCATACTCGGAATCAGCGAATTTTTCTGCGTCGAATGGTCCGGGTCCCATGGCTCTACGACGCTTAGAAAAAACTGGACTACGTCGCAAAACGAATGTATTTTCTTGACGATGCCTACTTGTTGTTACTTGATGTTACTTGTTGTAAACACCAAAAATGAATTTTTTTTTTGAAAAAGTATACTTACGCCAATTTCAGTTTTAAATAATTCAAAGAATTCGGTGATTAATGCATTTGAGAAATTCAGTTCCGTGGCGGTTACAGCATTTATGCATATTGCAACAAAAATGCCCCAGACACTTACTGCATATATGCTCAAATATTATTATCTATGATCAACGTTTACTACATTTCATTAGAAATTGATATAACAACCATACCACAGTTACGCCATTTTTAAAACGTCGTGAAGTATGTATTTGAAATATGCGCAGGCGGCGATGTTACCGGTGGGTTAATACACACGAGACAGTCGGTCGGCGGTCGCGGGAGCGTCATGCAGGTTGTGCGTAGTGCGGGTTTTGTGTGTCGACTTGTGAAATATTTTGGATTATTAACCTAAGATAATTTTTAGTTTTATTAAGTTATGAGACTGGGAAAGAGATTTTATTTCAGTTTTTAAATCATTTTTTTACGGAAGTATTATAAACCTAAGATAATGTTATGCTTGAAAAAGTTACAAAGCTGAAAGCAATATTTAATTTGAGTTCTGAAAGCATTATTTTCTACTGAAGCATAGACATAGATCTTATATCATTGTTTAGTTTTAGTAAGTTACACGGTTGAAAAAGTCATTATTTGAGTTAAAAATTGTGTTTTTTTAGAATATGAGACTATAATTATTAATGATAATTTTAGTATGTACCAAAGTTATAGTGAGATTAGCCATAACAACGTTTTTATTAGTCTTAACCTGTTATAATATTGTTAGGTTTTTGAGATTTTACTAAGCAATTTTAGAGTGACTGTATTTTTTATTTCTATGGAGAGACATTAAGACTAATAAGTGGTGGAGATTTTAGGGCTCTGATTGCCCTTTTTGAGTTTTTATTGATTAAAAACCTAGATGTAAATTAGGCTAACATTTTTAAAAAGTGACTAAATAAAAGCCGATTTATACTTAAGTCGTTTTAATTTTACGGTCCTTTTTTGGCGATGGACACTTAACACATTTCTGCTAATCCTATTACAGATTTAATGGCACATACGTCAAGATATAAGATTACTTCGAATAAATATGCATCAGGTTACAGCATTTATGCTTTATAGAATTTGTACTGGGCCAACGATTTTAGTACATTTACCTTTTTCCTTTACAGCATTTAAGCGTTATGAAAATATAAGTGCTATTGCTGTAACCGCCACTAAAATGGAAACTACGCACTTTCATTAAATTTTGAGGATGTCAATTGAAAGCAATCTATGAAGTATGTAGTTGATCTAATTTTCAAGTATTTCTGTTTAAAAACGATGATTTTATGTTTTTTTTTAAACGAAAAGTTTTTTGGCTCTGGTGTAAAGTTTGCATTTTGGCAGTTTCGCTTTTTGCCATCGGTATAGAATAAATGTCCAAAAAGGATTTCGTCTTGTCTTTCTGTGTGAAGTGTGATGAGCACGAATATTTGTTCCTGTGTCATGGATGTTTTCTATGTATTTTTATCTATATAAGTATGTTTATCGTCGTCTCGTACCCATATTACAAGCTTTGCTTAGTTTGGGACTAGGTCGATTTGTGTAAGATTGTCCACTAATATTTTATTTATTTTTATATGAAGGTGCGTTTTGCGAAAAAGGGACAGAACATACCCCTTCTTAAAACTTTGGACACTTATAACTTCGTGATTATTTAATCCTTTTTCGAGAAAATACGTCATTATTGATTATTTTATTTAGTGTCTATCCTATCCTATATACCCTATCATGCGTGACACACAAATTTAGTCTGAATAGTATCTTTATAAATGTCGCTTATATCTTTTCCTGTATATATATCATATATATATTAAAATCGTAATTATAAATATATTTTTTGCAGTCATGGTACATGTAGTTTTGTAATCGTAATACCTATTACAAAGATGTTAGTGCAAGATAAATACAAAAAAATGTCTACAACATTACGCGACCACTGAAAGGTACGAGTACACATATCTTACCCTAATTTTGTTTGTTGCAGAGTTTCCTAGCAGCGAATGCGAAATGTTGGTGGGCGGGTGCGCTTGCGGCGGCGACGGCGGAGCTCCGCTACGCGGGCTACGTGTGCCCGGGGGTGCTGCTGGTGGGGGGCGCGCCGCGCGCACTGGAGACCGTGCGGGGGGCCTATTCGCGATCCGTCCTCAAGCCGCCCCCTACGTATCTTATCTGCGGACTCGGTTAGTATCTGATAAGTTTCTAATTTTCAACTTCTTTCGAGGCGCGACCGTAATAGTATCTTCAGAAAAAGTACGTATTTATTTTATCAAATTCTTACTTTTACAATTTCACTAATACTAGTATATGCCGCCCGACAGTTCGAGAGACAGTCTCTTAGGTAACGTCAGTATCAGTACCCTATCGCGATTTTGTAACATAGACAAGCATGCATAGGTACACTTCGAAACAAAATATCTTGAACATTTTGTGCCAGCTCTACTAGAAAAAATCTATTACTTATAATTAGAGCTTGCATCAATTTCCACTTCCCCTTTCTACATCGTTGCCTCAACGGCTACTATTAAATGTCGCATCACTTCCTAAAGCGGCGTAACCAAAGGAACTTCAATCACAGCAGGTGCCATAATTCAAGCGCCCACTTTGCATGCCGATCCCTTTATTCAAGCGTTAATATGTATAATGCAGCGTTCCCACGGAAGAAACGCATACGCATCTCCTACGCACGCCCGCGCGGCCTTGCAAGGACGACTGCTGTAATAATAATAATAAACGGATAACTTCAACTAAAGGTGGTATACATGTGGTTTATGTTACGGGTATAACCTCTTAAGTCGGGATTTTCCTAGCATTTGTAGGCAGGAATTAAAATTTCGAGTCGGTGCCACCATCCTACTAATGTTATAAATGCGAAAGTTTAGATTTTTGGATGTTTGTTACTCAATCACGCTTAAACAGCTGAACCGATTTGAATGAAATTTTGCACGAAGATAGTTTATAGCCTGGATTAAGACATAGAATAGCGGAAGCTAGTTTTCTATAAAATAGGAAATGGGCTAAATAATTCCATTAGTTATCAGTACACCAAACTTCATGCCTTGTATGTATACGTATCCTTCTTACCGAATAAAAGCGACTGAATTGAAATCTAAATTGCCACCAAGCATTGCGTATGTTACATGTATGTAGGTACTCGTAAGAATAATAACCATTACAAGTGAAGTTAAAAATAAATAAATGCGATGTATCATGTAACTAAGTAATAAATCGCAAAAGAAGATACAAAAATACAAACTTACTTTTCGTCTCGTAGGTGACCAGTTCTGTTCGAAAACGTTACCGTTTCACGTTCCAAGAAAGTTGTGTAAAAACTTTCAATAGAGATCCCGGAACTAGCGTTGACTTTTTGCAATGGAAACATCAAATTTAATTTAACAACCATTGTTATTGCGAGGGGCTAGAAAACTTGCTATATAGAAACACAATATTAGTGGTTTAGAAGCTCATTATGCCATAGAAAATGGAATTCTCATAAATTTATTGAAAAATTAGTCTTATTATTATGCTCCACTAAAAGCGGAATGAAAATGATAAGTGATATTTTGATGAAAACGGGTGTACAGCAGTTTATTTATAGAAACGACGTTCACCTGTAGTACCTACTTGTATGGGAACAGTCTAGAAATTTCTCTAAAGGTCACACGACCATTATTAGCATAACATGCTATTACATTTGCTGAACGTGCTGTGCGTAAAATGCTAATGAAATCGTATGTTGTCGCAATTTATATGTAAAATATTAAATTTCAAGGTGTTGGTTGTGTCACCAGTTACGTTGAAAAGAATTATATCTCACGGATAGGTTTTAAATATTTTATATTTTTATGTTTATTTGAAACACAATGTTGGCAAATAAGTGTACGGCCCGCCACCTGCCAAACGGGCAGTTGAACTAATTAAGTATAATAACACTACTACTTGCTCTGTAGTAGTGTTGTGTTCCTGGAGGTGAGCAAGGTCGCCAGAGCTCCCGAGGATGCGTTGAGTTGAGAGCGAGGGAATTTGTTCCTTCAGCTGGCAACACGGCGAATCCTCAAACATTAACTTTGTATTACTATGTAAGACTTATATCATGTTTTTGCAGCTGTTGGTACTCCTTAAGTATAAATAAATAAATATCAAGGGTCGGCAACGCCCATGTTATAGGCCATGTTATGTCTATAAGCTGCGGTGTCCGCTTACCATCAGGCGGGCCGTACGCTTGTTTGCCACCGTCGTTGTATTAAAAAAAAGGTACAACTCCATGTATGCCACATGCGTTGCCCGACCATTTAAAAGAATGTTACTTTTTGCAAAAAAAAACGTGCTGCATCCTAGTTGTTACTTAGAGTAAGCTAATCAACACTAGGAACTATATAGGAACACAATAGTACAGTACAGAGGACCATTCATCTGTACCATCGCCAACACAGTTAACTGGCCATCCGTGCACTGTATGTGTATTGTAATAAAGTTCAATATAAATACAGGATGGTCAATTAAATGTGTTGGCGTTTGTACTAATATTATAAAGAAGAAAAGTCTGTGAGATTGTAGCTTTGTACGTTTAAGTTTCTATGAGTAAAGGGTAATCTCCGGAACTACGCATCCGATTTCACAAATCTTTCACCTGCGTAAGAAAGACTTTCCGAATGGATTTATGCCGCGAGTTTGCCTTTGTTATTTGCAATACGCGAATACATATTCAGCTACGCGTCGGGCAGTATGGACTCAAATCGTGTAGTATTTGGCATCGCAAATGTAGGGCTGGTCATAAACGTATCAAATTATGAAATTTAAATACATAATTTTTGTAATTACTCATTTAATGTGTCCTTACTCATACCCAACTCGAGCACGTCCGGAAAGGTGCATATAATAACCAAAAATTATGGACTTTAAGCACTGTTACATATCCCTTTACATCTCGACGGGCCGGTTAGGTTCGATGGTTTTGCAATAGTTATTTTGATTTTCGATGAAGTCATTTTGTCAATTTGCGATCGCGTGATCATAAGTTGTTTATGGAAAGTTTCTCTTAGGTACTTGTCCTTTAGTATCAGGGTAGGTACTGGGTACCTATGTATATTGGTTAATTTCAAAATAACACCTAACTTTCGATGGATCAACGCCATCGTACGTGAAAAAAAAAATTGTAACATATTTTAATATTGTGCTCTCAATTAAGTTTCATTTTATTTAAGGTTTATGAAATACTGGATGATGAAGTCCCGGTATTCTTAAAAAGAGAAGTTGAAAATGCCGTTTTGACACAAAAAAGTGCAAAATCCCCTAGAGATGACAACATTGATAACGAATTACTAAAAGCAAGCCTTAGCAATATTCTGGATCCGCTCACTGACCTATTCAATGACATTTTGAAAAAGGAGGCTATACCAACGCAATGGACAAAGACCACAATTACCCTTCTACACAAGAAAGGAGACAAAGGTGACATCAATAATTACAGGCTAATAAGCTTGATGAGTAACCTATACAAGATATGCTCCAAGTTAATATTAGGACGTATATCAAAAACCCTAGATGAAAACCAATCAAGAGAACAAGCGGGTTTCCGAAAACAATTCTCTACAATAGACCACATCCTGGTAATTAAACAAATAACAGAGAAATGTCGTGAATATGCACAACAGTATTACGTAGCATTTGTAGATTATAATAAGGCATTTGATTCGCTTAATCATGCTGAAATATGGAAATCACTTAAAGAACAAAATGTTCAAGAAAAATACATAAGAATAATAAAGGAAGTCTACGCAAACAGCACCGCAAAAATTAAATTAGAGAGAATAGGCGAAGAATTTCCAATAAAGAAGGGAGTCCGGCAGGGTGACCCTCTATCACCTAAGTTATTTATTGCCGTCCTAGAAAGTGTGTTTAGACGTATGAACTGGGAGAACTATGGGCTAAATATCAATGGCAGAAAACTCAACCACTTAAGATTTGCAGACGATCTTATACTAATTACAGATAATCCTACAGAACTGCGATATATGTTAGAGGAACTTGACATTCAAAGCAAACTGGTCGGTCTATCCATGAATATGTCAAAAACAAAGCTGATGACAAATAATAGTAATGAAGAGCAGATCTTAAGAAACGGAAGTACCATTGATTATGTTAAGGAATATGTATATCTTGGGCAAACAAACAAAGAAATTGAAAAAAGAACCTCAAACGCATGGAAGAAATTTTGGTCACAGAAAAGAGGTTACGAAGGCAAAGGAAATACCAACTAGCCATAAATTTAGGGTTTTCGACACGTGCATTATGCCGGTGATAACTTACGGATGCCAAACTTGGGCACTTATAAAAAAATACTACCAGAAACTTGCTACATGTCAAAACCACATGGAAAGGAGCGTGCTAAATATAAAACTTAAAGACCGAGTTAAATTATCTACAATAAAAGCCAAATCAAAGAGTAAAAAATTGGGGAGATCGTGAAACAACAAAAGTGGCGCTGGACAGGCCACATGATCAGACAAAATTTAGATAAATGGACAAAAGAAGTAGTTGAGTGGTATCCAAGAGGAACTAAAAGGAAAAGAGGAAGACCAATTCTAAGATGGTCAGATGACCTTAAAAGAAATGGTGGAGGAGTGTGGATGCGGGACGCGACGGATCGCAAGGTGTGGAAAGCTTTGGAAGAGGCCTTTGTCGGAGGACAAGTTGAGGTTGTCGATGGAAAGAAATAAAGGAAACGCAGTAAATAATAAGTTATATTTTTAAGTAGTTAATAATAAGTTATATATAAGTTTTTGCAAATTGTAAACCTCAGCAATAAAGGCTATTTTATTTTATTTCATTTTTATTTTATTTTATTTTATGAAATACTCGTACCTTATGTATTTCAGAAACCTTAAAATGATATGTTAAATTAAGCCTAGAGAAACAAAACTTGGAGTATGCATACAGTTACACGCACAATAGTTTCTTACTTAATAATATGAAGTTCTTCAAGAATAATATTTCACGATTTACTCGGTTTCGGAGTCTCACGCGCCGTCATCACAATCATCACTCGATCGCCCATTTTCCAGTTTTTTGAGAGGTGTAATTTTATTTTATTTGAACTGGTTGTGAACTGACTTTTACTTTTTTAGCCCTTCGAATTTTAAAGCAGTCGTAAACTTAATTGACTTTTACTGATTCGGATTGAGTTGTAATAGCGCAGATGGCATAGGTACACTTATACGTGGGATTTCTAAACTAGATATACGACTGTTCCGGCGCGTGTTTTGATTGCTTGATTGAATTTGTTTGTTCAACTGTTTTTAAGGTGGTGTGTTTTGATTAGAAAAGGATAACCATACCGTTCACATTTTATCCATCAGCAAATTACAGTCTGTGAGAAACTACTCGTAACGCCGCCGCTGGTATAAGTAGGTAGTATGTGAAAGAGATAAAATAATATTCACGAATACGTAGGTCTGTACTAGTTGATGTGGACAGACATTAACGTTCCTGCAGTTGAAACATTTAAAATAAATGCTGCCATTTCGCGACTTGTAAGTAAATAGAAATCCAGTGCATGTCAAATTTTAATTTACGATATTGGATTTGTAAGGCATCAATATGCATAAACGCAGCGGGCGACAGAAGCCTGGAACTGGTACTTTAATGCAGTTTATTTCCTATTGCTGGCACCCCGATCACGCCTAGCACCTAGCACTTCTATAGCATTTGTTATTTATGAATGGAAATATCGAGTTTCACTGCTTGTTATCTGAAATTGAGTGACGCATTGGTTAGCAACTCTGCGCCTATTATTTATAAATCTGCGTTTCAAACTTGTAATAAATTTTAACACCGGAATCATAGAAATATTTATTCTAAAATACATAATACTATTTGTAATCAACAAAGCTCGAAATTTAACAAATCTAATAAATTTATCTTGAGGTACCAAGCATGTTTATGTACAGGGTCTGTAATTTTCATGCCGATGACATCAATTTGACGTCACGCTCCATATAGGGTGATCCCAAATAGTTTTATTGTAAATTATTAATCATTAGTCGTCAATCATTTTAATCATGTACAAATGACTTAGAAAAGTAGTCTATTTACACGTGGAATAAATAATACTTACTTGATACGTGAAACGTAAATAAAACTATTTGATTTGTTTTTATACATACATTTTATTAAATAGTATTGTTAACACATTTCCATAATTACGTAAAAACAGAATTCCTCTATAACGTAGAGCACGCCATCCTTCTTGCATTTATTCCCATGCAAAGAAAAGATAATATGGAAATGTGTTAACAATACTATTTAATAAAATGTATATATAAAAACAAATCAAATAGTTTTATTTACGTTTCACGTATCAAGTACCTAAGTATTATTTATTCCACGTGTAAATAGACTGCTTTTCTAAGTCATTTGTACATGATTAAAATGATTGACGACTAATCAGTAATAATTTATAATTATTACTATTTGGGATCAGACTTTATGAAGCGTGACGTCAAATTGATGTCATCGGCATGAAAATTACGGGCCCCGTTTATGTATAACTTGAAATTTTGGATAGTATCTGGATTTCTAAATTTCTAAAACAACACGTGCAAGTGAATAAAAATAGCAGAGCAGGTTTATTCCGGTGCAACTAGTTGTCAAACAGGGAGATCTCTACCACGGAGAAACAACGTAATTGACAGTGCGCGATACGGTTCCGGTGTATGCAAATGTGAAAACGGCTGGTACGTCAGGATGTCTTAGACAATAAATTAGGAAACAGTGTTGCAGGACATTGAAAAAAAAACACCAGCCAAGTGCGTGCAGGACCATGCGCAGTGTAGGGTTCCGTAGTTGCCTGTCTGTATTTGTTACAACGACACGCACGCGCCAAGTTAATGGTGCGGTTGCGTCGGCCGAATTTGTACGAAAGTTGGCCTTTTCAAGTACATTTTAAGTTGGTCGACTATTATTCGGTAGGGTCACTGAGTTAATCCGCAGATGGACAGACGGACATGGCGAAACTATAAGGGTTTCTTGTGGACTACGGAGTTCACAGTAGCTCATGGCTTTGTGCATTGCAAGTTGAACACAGACGCGTGTGAGTAAAACGTCTGCTAGACGGTCGCCAACAAGCCCTTCCGACCGAGCGACCTTGGTCCGGACCGACCAAATACGTATGAAATTATGCTGCAAATAACAGTCTACACGGTCGGTCCGGACCAAGGTCGCTCGATCGGAGGGGCTTGTTGGCGACCGTCTAGCAGACGTCTAACGAGTGTGCAAAAGATCAGTAGATACTGCTATAAATTACTGATCGACAGATTTATTGGATGCAAAACATTTTTGCGATGGACGCTGGGACAAACAATTTTGTTAATATACCTATTATTCACTAGGAAGATAAATCCTTTCCTTAGTTCAATCTTAGGACAGAATAAACAGCATTAGGCCAGATGAGCCTAGCCCAAAGTAGGACTCCCACAGACGTTCCTAGATACACTTTTTTCAAGGTGATCAATTATTGTGTCAGTTACTTCTATTGTTAATTTCATTACACGACTCATCCGAAACCCCCCTGACCCCTTTCTTATTTGAATAATTTGAACTGCCAGTAAAATAGTACTCATGTTTTTGTAGACTAAAATGGTTATTGGATAGCCGACTGATTATAAAACCAATTACAACGTTATAGGATTCGAGTCAATCGAAAGGTGCTGTATCACTGCATGGGATATCTTTCTGTTTTCTCTATTCTAAATATATACCTGCAGCACATGTTTGATTTATGGATATTCCATACAAATTACTTTGTCATGAAGCCGTCAACGTCGCTATTAAATCAATGCATCGAACAGAGCACCACGTCCGTCCTTCCTCCGGACGCATTAATCAAATCGTATGGAAACGGTTTCTAAAAGGCCAATCGTTGCGTAAATCGCAATGCGGAAACTGCATGTAAATATTTTCCATGTTAAAAAGTGTCATATGTTTTCGAAAACTCAGTTCTCATAAGCCCTTATCGATCCAAACGACATGTTGCTCGTAAAGTGAGAAATTTGACCACAACACCTACCAAAAGTGATTGTCTTGTCGAAGATGCGTTCATTGTCGATTTATTTTGTTAAGTCAATTGTAAAATAACCGCATCGATCACACGAATAGATCGATGATATCGATTCGCGAAGGAAGGCAATGCTTGCCTACAGAAATATCACTTTACACAACTAATATCACAACTAACGACTTTTGGATAACATACACTTCTTTTTAAGTATTCGCTTAGGTACAGGTCTTCTACTCCAACAAATGAATTCTTAGCTGGCTATTCTCACCTCACTAATTTCTACAGGCGTGTAAAATCCCATACCTACTGGTTAGCTCCGCAGGCTGGACATTTTGCATACCGTCACAGTTACTCAATACAGGCCTATGCGCATGGCCTTCACGCCTCACCCAAAATCTCTTCAGTGTCGCACAATGCCCTTAAGAGGCGTTTAAACGTACGCACATGTTTGAAACTAGTCGTAAAATTGTTACAAAATTTAAATATTCATAATTTTTAGTTACCTATTCTTTTAAGTCGCTGATCTTCGTTCGTCAATATTTACTTATTATCTACCTCATCATCATCATCAATATTAAGAGGGCCTGGCCCTCTGTCGTTGCAGCATTCTCCATTCCAGCCTATCTTGGGCTCTCGTCTTTACTTCTTGGAATGTGTGGCTACAGCACCATTCCTTCATCTGTGTCATGTATGGTATTCTAGGCCTTCCTCTCCCTCTTGTTCCCTCTATTATCTCTATCTATTATCTACCTACTACTTTATAATAAAAAAACACCGTGTCCAATAGACAGACATCGTGTTAATTTGAGTGTTTCGTTTGACTAATTTTGGTACGGAAAACTAGACAAATTACAACTCATCTAATGTTTCAGGGTAGAAAAGCGTTGTTTCGTGTAGATAACTACATAATCCGACCAATAACGTTACAGGCATATGGTATCGCGAATACTTCTGCTGTATTTTTTTTTGGGGCAAAGGCAATTTACGAGCGCACAAGATGATCTAACGTATAATACTGTATTTGCTAGTATTATAATATGTATTGTCTTTATTTGTTAACCGAACACCAAAGAAACTGACGGCATAATGGCTAACATCTCCATAACATATCAAACACAGCGTGAGCGACATCACTGGAGAGACAAATGAAGACGGATCGCTGTTTAACTTAAGCGATTAATAACAATAGAAAGTAACACCATATGTTGAATTTGCATGTATTATTATATACGAACATGACGACGTTTATGGCCAGAGAAAGACCACTGTTGACTTTTTTCTGGCATCAGATTTTTAGTGGTCAATTATACGATGCAAATACTTATCAAAGTGTTTACTTGCAATAATTGTAACTATTCACCTTGAGTCAAGTGTCACATACTGATTACTGATGCAATTCAGTAAAGTTTTTTTCACAGTTGGTTTATTACACAGTTGTGTTTACATACCTACTCTTACAAGATTGTAGTAGGTACCAAATGTAATATGATGTAGTGAGGTAGTGGTAGCATGGCAAAATATTTAATGAATAGTGCGATTCGTCTTGCGTCGTCGACAAAGTCTCGGGCCGCAGGCAAGTTCTAGTAATAAATAAAGTTTATTTGTCGTAACTTGCGCCATAAAGGTCATAGGTGGAACGACACAGCGCTGTAAAACAAACTACCTTTCACCCGCCTATAAAAGGAAACGATTTTAGGAAAATCGGAACAGATCAGAGAAAGTCCGCACCGAATAATGGCACATTGATTTATTATAGATTTATCATGGCTTGGGTCAGAGCGTGATCCAACACCGCTTAGTGTGAAAGGTTGACCAAATAAATGGTCAAATGATTGGTCCCTTTGCACAAAAGGTACGTTTCTAAAGTACCGATGAGCTACTTAGAGAAGTGCCGATGAAGAGAACTTTCCGCCTCGGTCATTGAAATTTGGATCAATATGTTACGATTACCATTTGGTAGTTCTAAAATACCTACATCAGGTCATTATATTTTAGCTTTATATGTTTACATTAATTATGCAAAAAACTAAATTAAAATAAACTATTAACAAAGAAAGAAAGTGACCTAAATACTAAAACCCAACTATAAAATTAACAACCAACATCGGTATCATGCTAGTTGCGTATATATTCTGTTTTCAACTACCTACCTAGTTTTCAATTAAATAACTATCTAATAGGTTTATTGCACCTTTTCTATTCCATTCAGAATTGACCATTATGTATTCTCTCCATCTCTCTACGTTGTTTACCTCGTGAAGGAGATTTTATTCAACACATAATTATGACATTAAACGTAGGTATTTAACATTTACATCAATGTAAGTTACGTATAACTATTACGTGAACATTAGCTTGATTAGCTTCACAATATGATCCATCTGTTCCTGGTCTTAAAATAATCCTTATTTATAGGAAATCAGTAACGGTAGAAGCATGTGCGTTACAGAGTATGATATAATAAATAATGATGATGGTGCTGATGATGTGGTTCTGTAAAAACAATCAATCGCACGCGCATGATATTTTTTGTCTAAGCAGCTCATTAATCATATTCAAATCTTTGATAAGATGCACTAAAAAAGAAGAATTAAACCAATAGGAGCCGTATCGATAAATTAACAATAGTAGATTGTACAACAAGTGCATAAAACGCACTCGCAAGCTCCCTCGGATGGATAAACGTCTCGCGTAAAATGAGTTTTATGGACGAATTGTACACTCTACTATTCTTAATGTATCAATACGGCTCCTATTGGTTTATTCTTCTTTTGTAATGCGTCCTATCAAAGATTTGAATGTGATTGATGAGCTGCTTAGACAAAAAATATCATGCGCGTGCGATTGATTGTTTTTACAGAACCACATCATCAGCACCTGCCTTGGTCTTGGAATACTAACGAAACATAAAAAAATAAACATAAAGAGTTTATTCTATGAAGTTAAAGTTGCTCGTGTGGCTGTTGGACCGATTGCCTTGGTCTTCGACGAAGATTTTACTTTATGCACTAGAGCATAAAAAGCGGCTTTATGTCGCCTACGCACAGCATAAAGACGAACTTTTAGAGCATGAGAAATGAAAAGTTTATTTCTAAATTTGAACGCATAATGTCGGTAAAAGGAAACACTTCAAACGATAGCAATCCGCAACGGTAGAAGATCGCGCGTCAATTTTCTTGTACCAAAGATAGCATCGGATCGTGACTTCTGCTCTGAACAACAATTCCTTTGATCCGCGGCCCGATTGACTATTATTTGAATTTATATGACGTGTGTCTAAGTGATTAGTCCGAGCTAAATTAACAATCCAGATCGGTATGGGACTGTTGAACTCGGATTTTTATGAATAGAACAAAGTGAAATGAATCTTATTCCGCTCCATCAAAGGTACAGGTCGACACACGTAAAAAGAGCTCTGGCGGCCACACATTTAATATGGCGCGCAAAGCTCTTTTTACGTGTGTCGACCTATATCCGCTTCTAGTTCCATGTAGATTTCGAAATATTAATTTGTGCACAGGAAATTACAGCTGATCGAGCAGCCACCGTGTGAACTTGTTTACATTGAGCCAATTGCAATCTCGACGCTGATAAAAGAACGGGTATCGCACGTCAGAGAGCGAAAGTAGGTATCTTAATGAGTTGCACCTCAGGCGATTGCCATAAACCATCAAATTGTCTCTAGGAAGGAGCTAAACGTAGCACAACCTGAAATAAAGCTTATCTTAATGAACATCAAGGCCCAATTTCGATTGCTACCAATTTGAAAAACCGTTTCGGAAATCACAAACGAGCCGCGTTCAAATCAGCCTAACGATTTTCAGTTCAAATCAGTACCTTAAATTTGAGTGGTTAAGATTGAAGTTAGTTTGCTTAATACACGTTAGTGCAGCGTAGATCATTGTTGATTATTTTGCACTGACAAGCAAATTAGACGACGCTTTTGTCTAGTCGCGGCGTATTAACGTGATAGATGATTGAAACTGTCCCGATAAGGACCTGATGTGGTGTTCAATTAAGCAGTTCATTTAGTTTAGTATGAATGGAATTACACGATATGACGAGGCTGTTACCCAATCTGAGTTAGGTGAGAGTCTATTTGATAGACTGGGACATTGTGCGAGCACAAAGAGTGTTTACGATTAGTTTCTCGTTCACAAATAAACAAAAGGTCATCGGATTACAGGTACTAGTTAAGGGCCGGGCCTTTCACGTCACCTAAGAGGGGGATTAGGAACGAGAAAATTTAACGTATATCATACAGTCATCTCTATACATAGTAAAGAAAGGGTAAAGTCGCATGATGATAAATAGCCTATCTTAGGCACAGATCTGTGATACGTGATAATCTTTCCCTAAAAATATACCGACAATCTTCGGTTAAAACTTACAGTTATTCTTCTTTTACCGCGTAGCGATAAACCAAGGTGAATCGTAAACATACTTCTACAACCCACTTTTAAATGCACTTTAGCAAATCACAAAGTATAAAATGATCGCAACAGCCTACACGTGGCCTCGTTCCAAACTGGATCCAATCACAGGCGTTTAGCCTGGATTCCATATTACTGTAAACAATAACCAGCCTTAAGGAGACTGTCACACGGGCGGTCCCGTTCCGCTTTATTTGCATTCTTTGATTATAACTGCTTGCAATTAAATCTTATATACAAAGCAGAAGTAACTTTCTATCTTACTTAGCCTAATACCTAACCTAAATTACAGAAAAAAAAATTACTGTTGTAACTACTACCTATATTATGCATGTATGTCCCGCTGCTGATCACATGCCTAGACCGGGTTGAGATTTTCCCGGTAAAAAATTGCTATTATCTAATCAAAAGAGCCCCAAAATCGAAGATACTTCCGATAATTCAGAAAATGACACGAGGATTAGTTAGGATTTGCTTTTTATAGAAGATCTGCAGAGCATAAACATTATCAGGAGCGTTATTTAGACGCAGAAAGTAGCCATCTGCTTTTAAAAACCGCGAGAGTGGAAGCCAGACCTAAGTTTTTCAGTAATGCCATACACATAATATTATTTACGTCACACCTGGCCATAATGCGAGTTTTACTGCACGCTGCGCGTACGGTAAAACTCGCATTGTGGCCAGATGAAGACGTAAAATTGTGTACTAACCACGGGCGGTAATTCGTAAAGCCCCAAACCTGCGATCTGGGACATTCACCGTACGCAATGTTCTATATT
This sequence comes from Epinotia bilunana, assembly GCA_947049275.1. Taxonomy (NCBI): domain Eukaryota; kingdom Metazoa; phylum Arthropoda; class Insecta; order Lepidoptera; family Tortricidae; genus Epinotia; species Epinotia bilunana. Next base: position 11,894,756 of record OX346259.1, on the reverse strand, counting down.
GTTCTACGTTCGTGCATGGATCACAGTAATTAATAGGACTATCAAATTTCAACTAAGAGAGATGGTCTGAGACACAGCCCACGACTGATATAGAACCTTATATAGGTATTTCCACCGGGCTTGGTACATTTTCTTAGAGATTATATCATGATACGTGTGATGCGCCAGATATTGGTCGTTTGCCTTGTGCGACAAACCCTTTAGGGCTAACGCAGATCGTCACGACGCGCACATATGACCTCGGCTATCGAAAGCGAACCAGCGAGAAAGCTGTAATTGTACATTACGCCTGTGATATCGAAGAAGAATCTGATAATTGTGGGAAATTTAAACATCATGAGCTTTGCACATATCTAATAGACCTTAAGATTAATTTACTTAGCAAAGAGAGTCTCGAGACAACGTTATCTATTAAGATATATTAGATTAAGTACCTATGTTCCTTGTTTATAAGAATAATAACGTAGTCACATTTAGAATTGAATTGAATTGAATGCGATTTGATCACAATGATTAAAGCGACAAAAGTAAAATTCAAAACGTCCAACTTGCAATAATACCACGTATTGAAACGTCACCCATAGCTTTCCCTATATCAGTTAGGCTTTTCCTGTCTAACCGCTACGTTAGTATTTAAATGCGCTGGATGCAAATCGAGGAAACATGTTCCCATAGATTTTCACTAGTCAACGATTGTCACGGCGTTGACAGTATTGTGACAAGCTGTGCACGTGTGTACAAACATACACATGCATTTTGTTAAACTGATTCCAATTTAATTTCAACTCTATTAGCAATACAATAAAAACAAAAGAATAACATAATTGAGAATAGATAACGCAGTCCAATATTTGACGAGCGAGCGTCTAAATGATCTTGATAGTATCGCTGGCTAGTGATCGATATTGACGAAAGTGAATGTGAAATTTGAGAAGCTGTTTGAATGAAAGCAAGAGCGGTCTATTCTCTATGCACTATTACGGTCTGTTGACGTGTGTATGCTTCTGTATAGAAAATAATGTTAGGAGATTCGCAAATGGAGATTTATTGGTCAAAAGAAATTTGCGCTGCTTATCATGATGATAGTCTGGCTACAGATGAAAAAAACCTGTGTTTTTACTTATTAGTGATTATTTAATAGTCTCATCAAAGATGATGTGACATCATGAGTTAACCCTAACTCATACAAGATTGCTGTCAAGGTTGTCAATAATTGACAGTCAGACGTGCAGTCTAAGCTCTCTAGCTTTATCTCATGCAAATCGTGAATGTGACATTTTCTTATCTACCCCGGAATGTCAGCTTCTCTGGATATGTGTGTCATAAAGAATTATCTTAATATTATCGGGGTCTCTCATCGACTGTTGTGTGTGTTGAACTCGGACGGGTTTCGCTTGAGCCGTTAGCGGGAATCATTGACCCGAGCTTTGTCTCATACGTGGCTATTAAAAAGAAACAATTGTATCTAATTTTCTATCTAGCACGGCGGATTATCTCTGGGAAGTTATTCCATTGCAATAGACTAATTGCAGGATGACTTTCGTAAGCTCTGATCATACTTTATTATCTCCCTGCAAACTAGACTTTACATACAATTCATTGACAAAAATGTTGCGAGTCTTCAGCCAGTGATCGAACTGACTGCTGGCTGCGTGTATAATTGTCGTAAGTCGCAAGTTTGAAAGTAAAAATAGATTGACAGTGCATAAATCTGCTAGTTAAGTGCTTAAAAATCAGATTTCTTTTTAGAATAGTTTTTTTTTATTTCGTGTCACGTTACACGAAATATAAAACACTGCTCGCTTCGCTTCTCACTTTTACCTGTATGTTGATTAGAAACACTTTTAAGTATTCAGACCGCAGGTACGTACCTACGTTAGGTAGATCTAAATGTCAATATTTATATGGAAAAATGACAGTTGGATCTACCTAACGCGCGTTCAAAACGTTACGTTGGTTACCCCCCTCTGTTCCAAGCTAACTCGCTAATTGCATGGTTAGATTTTTCTCGCACTATATCTTGTTCTAAATGTTCTAATAAGAAAGAGACGGATAGTGCGAGAAATATCGAGAGAGCTCGCGTGCCGTCGCATGATAGCCGTGCAGGAAGAGGAAAACATTGAATAACACCAACCTTTACTAGAGCGCGTTTGATTTCCATAGAGAATATGAAGACAAGCAACGCAGCGGTCCAAGACCTGTCATTCCTTTGTTTAGGACAATAGTTATTCAGAGTGTACCGTTTGCGCCACAATGGTGTACTAGCCGATTTTGATTACCTTGGCAATGGATTCAATTGCCCCGATACCCAGTTCCCAGGCTTAATTGGAGGACCGGTGGCTTCCGCAGTGAGTTGGTTAATTAGTACGTCCCTTTTACCTTCCTTGCGGAAGGTTTATTTGGAATTTAGCGACTTCAGTAAGATAATTTATTGCAATTACTTTGAACTTTGTGCCCCACAATATCCTTTTATTGCTCCAGTTTATGGTTATTAGTCACATATTTTTTTGCGCAGCGGCGCAGGCTTGTTTCTATCCCTGCCTCATCTTGTGAACAAGAGCACACTGTCGGTGGGTTTGGTGTAAATTAATAATTTTACCGGACCAATGGTTACATATTTGCTTCAGCGGCCGGGGCCCAGGGGCCTGCTTGCATTCCAGCCACGTACATATCCCTAAACGCCTTCCTCTTGCGCTTAGGTGTATATACCTAATAATCTGCGTATTGGCTAGAAGAAAATACAAATGCATAGTCAGCTGCAGTAGCTATGCTTACGTAGTGGTAAAAATTGAATGTAAATTTTATTACCACAAATAGGATTTTTCCAGATAGGTAATTCTAAACACTTCGGCCTTGTGAGTACTTCTGCTCCTAAGGCTTTGCTGCAAACGATCCACGGCACCCTTTTTCAAAGGCCCGTGTTTGTTCATGTTGGAATCAATGCAGCGTCCAGCCACACTGTCCACTAAAATAATTTAATGTATTGTATACGTATCCAATTCGCCTTCCTTCTAAGAAGGTTCAAGTAAAGTCAATAAAAATAAATTTAAGGCCATCGGATTAACAAAAGACTTTTTATTTTGAATACCGTATTTTTTGATGATACTGCTCCGTAAAAAGTAAGAGACTGATAAAAAATTGGAAGTTTCTATTAGGCCAAGAGAAATGATAACGCATTGACAATGGTGGATCAGCGCTGCTCCGGTTCTCAGAGAGGTTTCTAATCCTGAACTTTAATGAGTTGCCATATTGACATACTTGGCATTAATGTTTACATTTATGAAACATTGTTCCTGTTTAAGTTCGACTCACATATATACCATAAAAGAAAAAAACCTAGATAAATATGTGTGGAGTAATAGTACACATTTTAATGAAAATGTTTGATTTTAGACTGGATACGAAATAGTGACAACATAACACACACAAACTTAACTTTAGGAATAGGGACATGCTTCGAGTTAGAATTGTCTTTAAAAAAATGACATTCAATAGCAAAAAATACGGGTTCACTGTATGCAGATCCAATGCAAGTTGTACAGTGTAAAAGTACCTTTTGGTCAAAGAAGAAAAATCTGGCATATATTATATACTTTTGTATATACATTCCTTTTGCTTTTGCTAATAATTAAACATCCATTGACTAGTTTGGATTAGTTTGGATTGGAAAATTATAATTAAATTATTTATTCAATAGCATTAGTGCTCATTTCAAATTAGTTGTTGATCTCTTTAAATAAATCATATCTATATTAAGATAGTCCACCCTTTATTAAACGGTAAAAACGATTGCGAAGAAAATAATTAAAAGAAGACATAATGTTAAAATAAAATTAAGATAAATAAATTAACAACTCAAGTAGTAAAGTATAACAAGAGTATACAAATATTTTTCGGGTCATCATAGGATTCTTTTTTGTGTAAACATCAAACTAAACAACCTCTCGTATCGTACCTGCCATGGAGTCATAGAAGAATTACATTTGAATATTACGAAACCTCAGCGCTGTGCGCTTGAGCTCCGCATCATTCATAACTATGATAATATAGTGGCTATAAACTCCAGAAATGGTTCAAATGTGTCGCAAAACGAGAGCCTTTGCCGAGCCGCGGCCAGCCCACTAACCTTAGCTATCAAATAATGTAAATCGTATATTTTTGTATTTGTCATCTCTTCCGCCTGTGCACAGTGTAGGCGGTAGGTATATCCGTGCAGACGAGCACGTAAAATAAAGCGTGTATTTGACTGAATAGAAAGAAACCACTGCTAATCTTCAGAGGCTCTAGTATAAGTTTTACCGAAACAAAACTTTACGATCGCGTTTGCGTTTTACCCTCAATTTGTATGGGATTTTACAGCTAAACGCGAACGCGGTCGTAACGTTTTGTTTCGGTAAAACTTATACTAGAGCCTCGGATAGTTTATTATTCAGTAGGGTTACAATACTTAATGTACAATACGCCAAACAAATCTTTCACTTACAACTTTTCATAACAGTGATTAAATTTTTCAACAATCACATTTCTTATTTTTCCAACCGATTGCACTTTTAGGTGCCTACCATAGCTTTAAAAATAGCAACTACTACTACCACTACTACCAGCAACAGTGTTAGCTGGAACAGATCCCTTAGGGATAAGTTCGCCTTTGTACCGACTAAACCTATAGTCTGAATTTTTTACTGTATCTTGTGTAAAATAGAGTACTTATTTACATATATAAATAAATAAACAATCGACCTAGTCCCACACTAAGCCAAGCTTGTACTATGGGTACTAGAAGACGATAAACATACTTATATAGATAAATAAATACTTAAATACATAGAAAACATCCATGACTCAGGAACAAATATTCGTGCTTATCACACAAATAAAAGCCCTTACCTCTTGCTTCGTAGCGTCACTGCCAACTAAGCTAAAGCGGTCGTAAAAAATATATACCTACATACAGTGAATATTCGCGACACATTGATACCTACTATATCGTTAGTATAACTAAGGAATCCCAGCTACTTTCTATTTCTAAATTACTGCTAAAGAAAGTTAAGTAAACTGATCCCCCATAGTAGAATATTTTCCATTTAAGTACTAAAACTTATTTTCTTTTCACGCATTCCTCTCGAACTGGTGTCTTTTTTCAACAAAGCCCTTTCCCGGGTCACGGCGGCACATCACGAAGCAACACTATTTCAGGGTTAAAAGGACGCAACAGCATCCGAATTTCAATGACAAATACTACATTTTTCACTAACAAGATGTAGCTCGCCGTGTCACGTCGCGATCTCCCGCGCAGATTGTAGATCGCATTCAAATTGCGCCCGTGCAAAGGTCATCGATCAAGGACCCAATTGCGGGTGTCATCTTTGCGTAATGCGTTTCTCTTTTGCAAATGGATATGATATACATTATCGTGTCCGTTTGAATGAATACCAAAGCACAAAAAAGTCACACAATTGGATAGTCCTATTTTTGTTCGTCAATTCCGATTCCAATCGTGCCCGTCAAGCTAAGTATGATTAGGAAAATATTTAATTGCGATTGGGATATGAAAGAAATGGCCCATTTAATAAATGTCCCAAAAACACCTAAGTTTCAATCAAATCTTCTTTATGTTAGGTTTAACATTTTGTATTGGAATCGTAAAATACCCAGTATGTGGTGGAGCTAAGGTTGGTTGCCAACCGTATCTTTATTTTGACTACTACTTTTATATAGTCTTGAAGAAATATAAAATATAGTACGCGAAAATAACAAAAATTGGGGGACGTTACGAAGTGCTTCAATCTGCCGAGGTTTTTACTAAATAGCAAAATTGCCCAGCCAAGTACCATATTTTAATAACCTTTTTTTTAACAGTGTACTATGTTTTTGTCGTTTTTTTCTAGAAAATACTATATCTACCAAAAATTGTTGGCAACCCTAGGTGGAGCCACAGATAACCTTCAATAGATAGAGCCTATAAGCGATTTAGTTCGATGCAAAGGTCACCACAGTTGGCGGTAGGTGCGGGTTGCGGGGAGGTCGGTAACGGCGCTGCGATTGGCTGTTTAGAAAATAGCGCGCTTTGTCACATCATGGCGCCAGAAGCGTAGTGATGGGACGCGTTGGTCGTTAACGGTTTTTAGCGGTGCCGCAATCAATTGTTAGTAGAATATTTTACATGACGTAGGTACCTGTTAACATAGTTAAAAATTTTGAACGGCTGTCACTGATATATTATTATCATGTTTCGTTCATCGACTGTTTTGATCACCACATAACATAAAAAAATAAGTTAATCATAATCACATCGAGTAGTCATATAAAATAATTATTTCTAGCCATTTTACAACATTTACTGCATTATCGTGTTTATATATGTGCCTTCGTCCCGTTCGTATTTTACATACTTACTAGGAAAGGGCGAATGCGATGTTTATTCGACATTAACGCGAATGTTCTAGCTAGGCTTGTGTATGATATTTTAAGATTGGCATAGCTTGGTAAGAAAGACAAATAAAAACGATGTCATAAAAAGTACATATATTTATTCAATGTGATAAAATTATGTGGTTGATGATAATCCTCGTCATCATTCAAGAGAGGGCGTTAACGTGCTCACTAGCGCCACTGGTAAATAATTGTGATTATTTAAATTTAACGATAGATATTTAAAAAAGGAGGCACACACACTCTATTTTGTAATTAAGCTACACAACTAAACACTTCCGATCCCTCACACGTCATCGAAGTCCAGCATGAGGTTCATCTCGTGACACTAGTCCTAATTGCTCTCGAAGACGATTCGAAAAAAACCAAATGCTATGGTTCCATCACTAACCACCTCCGAGAACATACTACCTATGTATTCATTATTAAATTCTATTTCATTCTACTTTATATGAATGAATACTAAAACATAGCAATAGCTAACTTTAACACTACATATTATTCTACAATCCTCTAAATTACCCAAAAAATTAAATAAAACTACATAATATCTACTATTAAATCAACAAAAAACGTCCACTTTCCCCCACTCTCCATTTTTCTAGCACTATCCGTCTCTTTCTTATGAGAACACTTAGACTATATCGCGGCCGTCTCATGATAGACGTGCTGTAGGTACTACAATAATATATTCCGTTAATTAGCTCTGGAAGCTATAAAATAGGGCGAGATAGTAATTTACTACGTCTCTCTCTACCTCATAGCTTGTAAGACGGTTGCAGTCCGCCACGCTGCCTTCTTGGTGCAGTTTAAACCTTATAGTGTTCGTATACATTATCTATGATTTCTTATAAAATAATTTTGACAAGGCAATGACAAGGATATAAGTATTAATAATCTTTCTTTGGTGAATTTTCGTATTAAAATAGTACACGAAAGCACGGATGAGTTAACGTATTTTCCTTAAATGAATCTGAGTCGGTAAAATTCGAAAGCATCACTAGCCCATCACTAGAGTGTCACGTGCTTTCGTGAGAAAGGAACAGTATATTGCCATTTCCATTTGATGAAAAGGGACATGGATACTTCACTACTTCTTATGGACCAGTGTAAAATGAACTCCGCGTGACAGACTGAAATTTACATTTATATGATAAATTTAACTTACCTGTGAAATGTTATTCAGTAGGTTGTGTAATTAGACGGTTATCTTATCAGTGCAAAAACATATATGCGTGGTGACCGCACGTCGCCTTATAGGCTCTATCTATTGGAGGTTATCTGTGGGTGGAGCACATGGGGACAATAGTGTTCACGACAGGCCTGGCACACATGTACTCTTTTGTCGATTTTTTTTTTAGTCATAACTAAATACTGTACTTTATGATTCCACAACAAAATCTAAATAAATTAAATGGAAACCACCCTATACTTACTTTCTTAAAAACACAAGAGCCATTGCAAACAAACGATCAATAGTAAAACACCTTAAAAACAGAATATATACTTACTACTTACAATGGCTATATGATCTGAAGCTTCATTACACCCAAACAAAGTCCTCTTTTGCAAGGTGGGCGGGGCACTTCCACTTGTTGCGGAACTACCTGACATTTCACTCACTTTTATATCGGAAACAATACAGCCCACGTCCCACAATTAACTACTCATCTCACCATCTAATGAGCTTTGTTATTGAATCAATTTCTCCAGTCTTCATGTCGAATTAAACTAGCTTGGAGCCTACTTGCCACTCAAAAATGGCTTTTCGCTCCTTGACTCAAGGTCTGGTTGTTTTCTCATTCGAAAACTCACAATATAGTGCGAGTATACAATATAATTCAGGCAATAAAAAGTCCAATTTGCGATAGCTTTCTAGAAAAGTATTATTTTGTGGGTGGAGGCGTTTAATGAATCACTTGAACTTAACATTGAATGGAAGTTAATCATTGGGACCTTTGACAGGATCCGCTTGTGGTCTGTGGATGGATTAAGCGCTACTGGTTGTTACAATCAAAAACATTTATTACTATTGTATTTATTATGAAAGATTGGGACTGTTGGGCGATTTTAACGGGTGGGTAGGAGTAAAGAGAGAGGGATTTGAAAGAGTATTAATACATCGCGACGCGAGAGTGAATGAGGATGGAAAAAGTTTGCTAGAGATTTCCCTCGAGAGGAATCTTTGTGTGGCTAACATAATGTTCGCCCACAAATGGATTGATTTGTACACTCGGGAGGCAGATGATGTACCCGATTCTACAGTGGCCTCTAAACTTCCTAATTTTATTTAGGTGTCGCTAAAACACTTTGCTATTCTATGAGCAGCTGTCATAATCAAATGACAGCGCTAATTTGAATCTGAAGTTTCTTATTTTAGGCGGTCTATACAACTTACTTCGCTGCCTAAATGCTCTTCTAAATCTGTCATTTTTAATCAACCGCCTAAATTATGTCTAAAAATTAAACAATTTAGTTTTAGGCTAGTTAAGCGATGTGCACGTAGAATCGGGTCCATTGTAAGGAAAAGTATGATAGATAATGTAATAGTGGTTGAAAGATTGATGAAGAATGTTCTTGATGCAAGAGTGTACCGCGGGTCGGGTATCCATACTGACCACTTCCTGGTTTTGAGCCGAATAAGTGGTTTATTTAAAGGATGGCGACGGAGACCCCGTACAGATTCTAGTATTTTGGTGAGAATAAAAGTAGAAAATCTGCAAGACGAAAGAGAGAGTAATGAGTAAATTAAAAACAGAATTGGAAGGACTGGATGATTCGTCTGAGATTGATGTTCTGTTGGGGGATAATTTTAAAAATCAAGTAGTGCATGTGGCAAGTGAAGAAAAGAATGTTTGGTTAGATAAGGAAGTGCAAGAAGCGGTCAGTCAGAAAAATAAGTGGCTGGATTGGTTAGCCGTAATAGCTAACCAAAGGACCAATAAAGCCTCTCTTGACCAAGTAATGAAGCGAAGGCGATTATAGAAGAATAAAAGTTGGGGTGAAACAATTAGTAAAAAGAAAGAAAGATGAATTGGAATAGATAAGAGGCTGTCTCGGGATTTTCACGCAAATATAATAAAGTTTTTCTGGAAATCCGTTCGTTTGGCCAGAGGCAAGAATCAGAGCTCTGATCGAAGTGGAGTCTTCGGAGTGGAGTTCTGGGAGTGAGATACTAAGTTAGTATGGGGTGAGAACTGGAAAGAGAAGAACATTGGAAACAAGTGGTGAAAGTGAAGTGGTCTAGTGCAAAGTAACAGTGAAGTTTTAGCTGTGTTCAGTAATAGAAGGCGCGGACTCAGTCACTTGGGTGAGTTAATTGAGTCGTCAGTGTTAGTACGTGCGGACTCAGTGGACTCTGTAAATCACAGAATAAATCTACTGTCGTGTTAAGTGTCCTATCACCCCACGCTCGTAACAGTATGGAAGTGAACCTAAGTAAATCAAAAGTATTGGTTTTTGAAAGAGATGAAGTTATGAGTGATTGCGAAATTATGATTGGTGACGAAAGGTTGGAACAAGTGAAAGAGTTCGTGTAGCTGGGGACTTTATTCTCAAGAGATGGACAGCATGAGAGAGATATTGAAAGGAGAGTGAATACTGGGAATAGTGTAAACGGGGCACTCAACGCCTTTATGAGCAGCCAGAAAATATCTCAAAAAGCACGTCTGGCTTTGTATTATTAAGCACTTAAGTGAGTGTTGTCCCCAAACTATGGACAAATTCGTATACCTTTTTTTAAGTTTCGATTGCATTACTTAAATAGAGAATTACTTAAAAAGAAATGTTATGGCAAGATTGTATACCTAGTACCTAATAAGTGGTCACGTGAAAATAAAACCAATAATTTAAGAAAAAGCCTTTTAGATCAAAGTCACCTCACCACCCCTTTAATCAAAGTAACGGTTTACGGTAATTTAAAAGTGTTAAATAGAAGACCAGGCTGATCACGATCAGTGATCAGTATGGGATAATCTGGCGAAGACTAGCAGTTGAATAATGAATATCAGCAACGTAACGACTCCTAATTACCACATTAGCTTTGTGATTGTTTATGATTGCAGGATGAGGGTAATTTTGGTGTTTTATTCTTGCCTAATTATGGTTTCTGTTGACATAAACTTAAGGTTGTCTGCACAGAGGTGTAACGAAAAATGTATGTATTGTCTTTGTACCCTTAACTTTACAAAGTCATGTCAATTAATGCTATTATTTTTAGTCCTATGATTTGCCTATTTATGACTAAAACTTCACGAAACCCTTTGAGTTTCATAGAGGTTAGCGATTTTTTGACATAGATCAGCTGCTTAGAAAAACAAATATAAGTTAGAGGCGGGTAGTCAACGAATTGACGATGTTGTAGGTACTCGAATAAGACAGAAAAAGTAAATAGAACTACAAACGACAGATAAACTTATAGAAAATTCAATGAAATTGTGAGAGTTTTAGAAAACGCCGATTGTTTAAATATTTAGATAAGATAAATTATGTAGATAAATAGATATTTTATTGACAAAGTAGAATATAATGTCTCCACCCACGTTAAGTATATTCTATTTCAATAAAATATACAGATGGACCAGCAAGTAGAGTATATGAACTTAGCAGAATCATTTTGTTTCCAATTTTTAAGAAAATCGCAGATCTAAGACTTAATAAAGTGCACCAGTACCCTGGTCTTACAGAGATAAGATGGGTTCTATTTTTTCTCTCCTTTTCCCGAAAGTAGGACATGGGAGCTTTAGATAATTCAATCTCAATTTCCATACAAGCCAAAACATAGTCAGGGGGACGTTTATTATATGCCTACCGATTTACCTACTTTGTACAATCTAAAAGTAGGTTACAGGTACAAGACGGCCTTTTTTTGTTTTTTTTTTCGTATATATGCCCTATTTTTCATTACTTCGTCTTCTGAGAAATATCAAATGTAAATCGTGTGAAACCAATAAATGTATGTTGTCCAAACATAGGTTTACAGTTAATTACAAGTAGTTTTTTTCTTACTTTCTTTGATAATAACAGCAGTAGTCGGAAAAGTCGAAGAGATTGTTTTGTCCTTTGTTATTTTCATGATCAAGTATTTTATTACTTAGATACTACGAAACGTAATATGTAACAGAAAATCTTTACACAACCTTAATTATTACGAGGGAGTAGAAATAACAAATTAGAAAACTAAAATTAATCGTTTGCGGTAAATGGTTCTGATCTTGATTTAATAATAACACCGACCTCTACGAATCAGTGAATAAAAAAATAATTCATATCTAAGAGTGATCCGATATATTTTTCATCAATAATGAGAGCAGAAATCACACTAACCCAAAATAAATTGTTAAATATCACGAGGTATCAAAAAACAAAAATGTTACTTATTTTACGATAAGTAGGTACAACAAATAGGAAAAATTCGGTAAGTGTGTATTTTGTGTCTGATTTTAAAGGTAAACCAAAAGTGACATCCTATTCTCTAGATTATCTATGGCCAGCGGGATGACAAGAAACTTTTTTTTATTAAAACGGCCATGAACGTGACCATAGAACTGTAGAATCAGAATCAGAATCAGAATTTTTATTTGTGAAACATAGGTACTAATAAGCTGGTATATAATAAAATCGTTCTCTATGTTTTACCCACTAGTGTAGGTGTACAAATATAAGTAGCATGCAGATTATTATTGTAGTATGAAGTTTAACATTTAACGAGCGCACTTGGTAATTACGAAACAGTTTTAAACATTATTATTAGGCTAATACAATTATAATCATGAGTTCAAATCGTAACAAAAAATTAACAATTATATTAAAAAATTAACAATTATATTGACTTGTCATTAAGATAATCTTTTATAGAATAATAACATTTATTTAACAACAAATTTATGATTTTTTTCTTGAATAATTTAGAATTTAATTGTAATATGTCATTGGGTAATTTATTATAAATAACAGGGGCCATATTTAATACACTCTTATTTAGAAGAGCTGTTTTCCCTGCTGGACAACGGAGTTTGTACATGTGTTGTGGCCGCGCAGGCCGCAGTCGCCCTCGAGACGCAGGTCCAAATAAGTGCATGTTATGTTTTACAAATAATACTAACTCTAAAATATATAATGCAGGAAAAGTTAATAATTTTAAAGATTTAAATGCAGGGACACAGCTTTCACTAGACTTTAAGTTCAGCATAGCTCGTATACGCTTTTTTTGGGCTTTAAAGATATTACTTGTACATGTAGAATATCCCCAAAATATAACTCAATATCTTAATATTGACCCTACTAAGCCATGATAAGCCGTTATTAAAGCTTTTCGGTTTACAAGTTTGGACAAGTTTCGTAAGGCATAAGCTGTTCTGTTGATTTTTTTACATACTTCTATACCTTGCGTTTTCCACTTTAAGTTGCTATCTATTGTAATGCCTAAAAATTTGCATTCATGGGCTTCATTTATCTTAATTCCTCGATAGTTAATATTTTTACAAGATATTACTTTTTTTTGGTAAAAATGCATTATGTTGGTTTTATTTAAGTTAATGATTAAATTATTATTGCTAAGCCACGTTACAATTTCATGTAGGGTAGTGTTGATTTCCTTTTCGTATTCGGTGCTTATATGACATTTTATTATCGCTGTGCTATCATCAGCGAAGAGTATCATAGGGTGGTGCACAGCTTTTGGCAAGTCATTTATGTAGACCAAAAAGAGTAGTGGTCCTAGTACACTGCCCTGTGGGACACCGCAGGTTATAGTTCTAGGATCTGAAGTGTATTTGAATAGAAATTTTCGTCTTGTGCATATTCGAGTTATCTCTGTATATTGAATTCGATTCGATAAGTAAGACTTTAATAAGTTTAAAATGTTAAGTTTCCATTTCTATCAAACCGTCTAATTTAATTGCAGATACCATTTGGTAAAACAATTTTCGAACGATTTTCACCTCGACCGCTGCCAAAATGATGTCGAGCGCCTTTGCTGTCAATTTGCTGATGCACGGATTATTGACTGATTCTATTTTAAATGCTTTGGATGACATTGACATACAATTAAATTGATCCCAAAAGAGTTCAGAGATGTTTATTTTAACAGTTATCAAGATGCACGTGGTATGAACAAATTTACGTTTTTTTAATGGCTTCTATCGACAACACAGCTAACTGACCATCGGTGCACCTTAAGTGCATTGTAATAAGGTTCTATATAAACACAAGATGGTCAGTTAACAGTGTTGTCGTTTGTACCCTGTTTGTAGTCCAGCACGGCTATCAGGCGACGGCGCGCGAGCTCTCTCGATTTTTCTCGCACTATCCGTCTCTTTCTTATTAGAACACTTAGAACACGAGATATAGTGCGAGAAAAATCGAGAGCATGTCGCGGCCGTCGCGTGACGTGCTGTTGCCACCGAAGCTCCCGTAGATGCACAGTGTTGACGGCGAGGTAGCAGGTGCAATTATTAGCTGCTGTCAACGTGTTATCTGTGGTGTCAACACAGCAAATACTCATTAAGTAGGTATGTTGGGTCGACAAAGCGCATGTAACACTTTTGAAATTGTAAGCAGCCATTTTAAATTTGAACTGTCCTCATAGTACAGGCGCTTGCTGGTTAAAATCGTAATGATCCGAAATAAAAAGAGTTGAAAGTTCATAAGAATATTCCAACGGATATGTAAGGTATGTTTATTGCCTTCCTTACGTTAATGAAATAATGCTAAATTGTTGCTACTTTCTTACCAGTTTACTGCCTACTTTGCTGTTCCGAATGCTAATCGCTTTAATTTTCAAGCCTCGCGTGCAACTTAACTGACTTTAAGCGTTATTTATGAACGTTTTGCAACTGTAAATATAATACTAGGTACCCGTACCAACTAAACTTAGTTGTGTTTTCGTAAAGCTGTGTTTTTAAAATATACCCAAATTCTAAATGCATCGATCACAGCGATATTTTGTTCAGTTCAGATAAGTTTCTAATCTGATGTTTTAATTCTACAAACCAATTTTACTTGAAACAAATGTATATTATAAATAATCCTGCCAGCTATAACATTATCAGTAAAATTCAACTTATGCGCAACCTTAATTTAATTTACCTTGATGATCAGCAGATTACATTCAATATGGCAAGTCATTGAATACGATAAACGCCCAGGCAATGTCAAATTCACACGCTTGTAAACAAATGAGCATCACCCACACTCGCTGACTGCTATTACTTACCTATTCTACCATCCTCCTAATAGTCTCAACAGCGGTTTAGGATCAAATTAGTATTCTTTTTTATTACCGAACATAATCGAATAGGCACCTATTTCCCTGCGCAACGCGTCATTCACATGATAAGTCTGACATTGACGCGTTTCACTGACGTCACACTGCATTCTGCAATGACTCATGTCGTCACGAGTGGAGTCTGCTGGACCCACAGGTACTAATAAGTCAATAACATCTTTGTTGTGTACCATATTAGTGCAGGCCTCTCAATTTCCCACACTAGGTCAAAAACATATGACAAAATTCTACTATAAAAGGCAAAACTACTTGAGTTTAACTGTTGCACATTATATTCTTTAATTGTGCAAGTTACGTCACATTATTGTTTTATTATGCATGTGGGTTAGTGTACAGGAACTGCGTAATGTGTAATTGATGCACTTTTTCGTACATATTTAATACCTCCTTATTTAAGACGAATCTGTTAAATGTGGAAGTAGAGCATAATGTTATTCATGGAATCACGGGCAGTTATACCGTATTATTTGATGAACGAATTTAAAATTCAGTTCTAAGTATCTTGACAGCAACAAAATTAGTGTGTATTTTAGTATGATGTCTTTTTTTGATTTAACTCACTTCCTCTAACTTCACTAATCATAATCAAAGTGGTTGCAAATGCAAAGCCTTTTCACTAGTAATAATCAAACTGTATAAGTAAATATATTTTATATATTTAAATCAAGTAGCATGAAACAAGAAAGAAGTACCGAACTGGAAAACAACCAGGCAATTATATCTAGGATACATAAAATGTACATGATTTCATATTTGTATCAAGGTCAAAATCATCCATCAAATCAGTCTCATAAGGAATCAGTGGCATCAATACTATTCACTCAATGTTAATCACTATCCATTTCTATACAGACACAAATTAAACATTCGTTGAAGACATCGCCATTGCTATCAGAGGCATCGTTGATTGCGATCATTAATGAGACCTTGGCTCGATATTTTGGAAGTTAATGATAGTTACTATTTTTTTTTTATTAACATAATTATCTGTGGTATTACTTTCATTAGGTAGGTAGGTGCTAATGTTAATAAACAAATTGGGAAGTGGGTTATATAAATAAAAAGTTATATTCAAAAAATACCGCTACGGTCTTAGGCAGGTCCGTCCGTAGAAACATTTTTTTAAATAATACATAAGTAGAAATAAAATTAAGTATACAAAATTACTTAATTGATGCGATTGAACAATGTTCGTGACAATAATAATATATGGAACGTACCATCTGTGAATCATGTTTCGATAAATGAATACTTTTATTCTACTAAAATTATTCTATGAAAAGTAAATTCGATGAATCGCTGCGCTACTGAGACTTGAGACAAATTCGAAATAATTAACTATTAAAAGTTGTTCGATTATATAAAAAGCATTGAATTGATGTACTTATATGTGATTAGAAAAAAAGTTATTAACCGTAACGTAAGAGCGTTTTAGTTAATTTAATTAAGCTAATACCAAATACACTGTTAATACCAAATTGATAGATTTTCTAACAATTTACTATTAACTGTGCCTTCGTTATCTTCAAATTTTTACAATAGTTCGTTCACTTTTATGGCTATTTAATGACTGTGGAACTCTCTCCCTCTTGACATAAGACAAGCAAAATCTATCGGCAACTTCAAATCCCTTCTCAAAGAACATTATTTGTCTCTCCCCTAACCCTGATTGTCTTACTATTATTATTTTTTGGCTGACTGTTTATGTATTATATATTTTTATTTGTGATATTTGTATATATGTATAATTGTGTATGTATGTTTATATATAGAGCTATTTATGTACGTGTATTTATATAATTAATTTGATACTTGGCTAATTATAATCTCTGCGCCATCTACTGTATAATCTAGTTCTATATTTTTCTCCGATACCCAACTACTATTAAACGAGCAATATCCTACTAATATTATAAATGTGAATGTTTGGATGTTTAGATGTTTGGATGTTTGTTACTCAATCACGCTAAAACGGCTCAACTGATTTGGATGAAATTTTGTACGTAGATAGCTTATAGCCTGAATTAAAATATAGGATCGTTTTTATTTTGGGTCCACATAGACGAAGTCGCGGGCGAGAGCTAGTTTGTATATATATTTGCAATCATGTTCTCGGAAACGGCTCCAACGATTTCGGTGACATTTGGAATATTTACGGGGGCGGGAAATCGATCTAGCTAGTTCTCATGTCTAGGAAAAATATTTTTCTCCTATTTTCACCAGAGCAGAGCTCGGTCGCCCAGGCACTTTGACTAAAGTTACCTAATACATAGACAATAATAATGTACATAAATAACTTAAAATATATTTATATCGACGTCTTCGAAGACCTGTTGGTAGCCTAGTTGGTAGTGACCCTGCCTAACGAAGCAAGAGGTCCTGGGTTCGAATCCCGGTAAAGGCATTTATTTGTGTGATGGTGAGCACGAATAGTTGTTCCTGAGTCATGGATTTTTTTCTATGTAAGTATTAAAGTATTTATTTATCTATGTATATAAGAAGGGTTATCCTCGTCTAGTACCCATAGTACAAGCTTTGCTTAGCTTGGGACTAGTTAGGTCGATTTGTGTAAGATTGTCCCATAATATTTATTTATTTATACATAATAGGCACCCAGGCTTCACAACGGAAACGCTTCGCCGATCTGATGGGTGTTATCAAGCAATTGGTACTCATACATTCAATGCAGTACCTACCTACTTAAGAGTAAAGTCGGCTTGTTGTATGTGTAACAAGGCGCAATACATATTTATTTAGTATAAATTCGTATTGAGCGTAGCAACTTAGTGACTGTTTGTGACGGTATGAAAACATAGTTTAGAGCTCTAGCGGAACAACTGCCTCAGGTGCTAAACTTAACAGTTTACGATTAAGCTTTACCCTACTGTATACCTAATGTAATGACGAAACGCTGTTGCAAGGATGTTGGTTAAATAAAACTAGATAACACGTGGTGTTGTTGGTATTTAGCTACGAGTTTGTAACACATTGACACAATGCCATTAGCACATTGTGACACATTCTGGCATTTCAGCCGTCCAGCTGTCAAATGATTGCGGGAGCTATTTGCATACTTACGAAGAGATAGCTTTGAATTAATGTAACGTACTAGCACCCCAGATAATAAAAAAAAACTTGCGTAATTTCTTCAAGGGAAAGATTTCAGATCTTAAATTGTACTGAAAACGTGTCAAGGAATCCTTGGATACATACATTATCAGCTAGTCCCTGGGCGACCGAGCTCTGCTCGGGTGAAAATAGGGAAAATACGAAGAAAAGTAATTTTCTTGGCCATGAGACCTAGCTAGATCGATTTCTCGCCCCCGTAAACCCCCATAATCTAAATGTCATCGAAATCGTTAGAGCCGTTTATATACAAATATTACCCGTTGAATAGTATCTAAGAGAGGATTTTGATTGCCTGCATATAGAAAAATAGGTTATTTGTGTAATTAATGGTTCATTCTTAATTACAAAGTACATTAATGCAGAGGTCGGGAAAATACGGATTACGCCGATGTATAAGATGCTTTTTTCAAACATGCAATGAAAAATAAATTAAGTTTTTTAATGGTCGAACGTCCCGATGTTGGGTCACGACTGACACATACTGAAACAAAAGAAGGTAGCTTTGCAGACCTCCAATTCTTCGAAGTTTCTATACGTACAATTATATATATTTGGTGCATATTCTGCAACTTGCACATTGCTACGAACCTAATCGATGCCCACTTTCTTACCGTAATCACAAACACGTTTAATTGAATTTTCAAGTTACGTGGAAGATCGGTGCAAATACGATAATGGCTCGAGAAACATTAGCGAGCAATTTAGGGCTCGTTAGTCGGTCTTCATTTGCACTTGCATTCTTGTCGCCCACGTGTCGCCGTGCAAGGTGGTCGGCACATAAAACACCCACATTTCGCGGTCGTTATCGTTTGTCGAATGTGTTTAACGGATGATGTGGCAATTAACTTCAATAGTTATTATGTTACTCTGTTGTTTTAGCCAGAAATACAGTACCCACAACATACCTACACAGTTACTTTAAATCGTTATTTAGTTACTCTGGTGTTTTCTCCAGAAATACTACTACCTATTCGTACAAGACACAGTCTACAGAGTTCATTACGGTTTATAACACACCATCTCAATCTTTAAATTTACAATTGAAGTAACTTGTTTATCAATTGTTAGCAAATCCATCGCCATAAGGTTATTCGTAGGTTCGAATCTGTTTTGAATTCCTAAATATTTCGATAATTTTCGAATATTTTCTAAATATTTGAATTTCTATATAATCTCTGCACCACCTACTACATAATCTAGTTTTATCTCTTTCTCCCATACCCAAAGGTTGTCTGGAAGAGATCGCTCTTCAGCGATAAGACCGCCTGTTGTCTACCTCTACCTACCTACCTACATTTTATTGTATTGTATCTCTTTCTAACTGCTTTGTTTGTGTGAGGTGTGCAATAAAGAGTATTTGTATTGTATTATATTTCTTACCGAGTTAATGTGTCAGTAGAACGCGCGAAACAACTTAGAATGCGGAATCCATGAACCAGATACAGGCCTATATCGATGTTTATGAATAAGTTCTTAAAAATATATAGGTAACGAACGGTCAACCTAGCGGGTAGTGACGCTGTCTACGAAGCTGATGGTCCTGGGTTCGAATCCCGGTAAGGGCAAATATTTGTGTGATGACGATGAGCATGAATATTTATTTGTTTTTCTTCTATCTTGGATGTTTTCTATGTATTTAAATACTTATATCTATTAAATATATCATCGGCTAGTACCCTTAACACAAGCCTCATTGAGCTTACTATGAGGCTAGTTCGATTTGTGTAACATTATCCTCTAATATTTATTGATTTATATAAATGCTATCTTTTAATGCTTCAGTGCTTTAAACAACGCAGCTAAATGAGAGCTTACATCGAAGTTAAAAGCTCTCTGTGTGTTAGACACGCCCTCCAATCTACAACGTTAGCCAGGTTCCCAGCTCCACTTGACCCTTCGCTTCGGGCTAGACCAGTTTAGGTAGAACAATCGGCTCATTTTATGAAAACGAGCGGTTTTAGTCTATATTTATTATTTAATCGTATGGCGTGTATACCTATACATACAGTCGCTGTCGTTTCATTGCCATTACCTACTTAAACGATATAACACATAATTATTACAGTTGATCTTTGTTGGGAAATAGGTAAGACTATTTTACTGAACGAAAATCACGATTACTTGAACAATTCATACGAAATTCGAATGCAGGTGTCTTGTTTTTCGTCATTAGTTCGTCATTGTTGTTCGTCGATGGAAGAACGCTTTAGCCTAGTTGGTAGGGACCCTGCCTACGAAGCAAGAGGTCCCGGGTTCGAATCCTGGTAGGGGCATTTATTTGTGTGATGAGCACGAATATTTGTTCCTGAGTTACGGATGTTTTCTATGTATTTAAGAATTTATTCATCTATATAAGTATGTTTATCGTCGTCTAGTACCCATAGTACAAGCTTTGCTTAATTTGGGCCTAGGTCGATTTGTGTAAGATTGTCCCCTAATATTTATTTATTTATTTCACACGCTGCCTATTTCAATGCGTTTTGCGAGCATGTTTCTACGCGCACCGAGCTGAAGTGTCAATATGACTGCGTGAAACAAATGAAAAGCTATTGGGGTGTGAATGTACCTAATACACCAAATAGAGGTAATTTAAAACACTAAGTACTCTGTGATTATCCCGTTTACGTCCTTTATTGGTGAGCAAAGCTGTAATAACTTAATATTCTCTTTATTTGTTTTTATCTACTTTTTACCCGTAAATACATCGCCCTTTTGCGGTTTCACGTTGACTTTTGGGACACCCTGTATATCAAAACGATCTGCATATACTAGTACACAAATATATATCAAAATGATCTATACTTATCACAAATAGTCTAAAATATACTCTGTTCTCCCCGGGCGCCGGGCCACGATCCACGCCAACGAAGTTTCAATTTAGGTGAGCACACGTCGAGTGCCTTTTGTTAACGAGATTTAGGCTTGTTTGTTTTTTACGAGCCAACTCAGCGACTTTGGTTTGTAGCACATTGACTTGACGAGTGGCCTGTGCTGGTTTTAGGTCACTAATACCTCTAGAAAGCGATTGGAATACTGGAATAAACATAGCGTGGGAATAATAGTATGCTTTTTCGTATATTTCGTGATAGCATCTTTTTCAGACCAAAGTTATCTTATGTTACAATATAGACCTATATCTTCTTCAATTGCCGCAATAGGTACACCATAATGTCTATAATACACTCAAAACTCAACGTTTTTATTTGTTAGTACAATAGAAAGGATTCAAGTGATTGCATACCTTATAAGTTAAACTCAAATATAAACGACCAATTAAGAATGCCCTTTTCACTACATACCAAAAAGTAAAAGTATATCATTAAATTACTTCATTACGATATCAATTTCGCTGTAACCTAAGGGTTCAGTATTCACTTTTTACCCAGCTACTATAGGATTATTTAAAGTGTCAACTTGCGCAGTGACAGAACAGAAACTAATGATTTGTACCCATATTGGGAACCGGAGAAAGTTCTTGTACCCCGTATGGAGATAAAACCATTACTTTCAATAGTTCGCCGTAGTTGGATAAAATGTTATTAAATAAGGAAATGAGCTGGATTATCTCATAGTAACGGAAGTTGCTTTGTCGCCATGAGAAGTGATTGCATGGCGTTATTATAAAATAACCATGACGGTTACAGGTAAGTGTGACTTTCGCTGGGAGTCGTGAGCTTACGTTCTTTGTTGTAGCAGTAGGTAGGCGTTATGAGAACACGGCGACTTGGGTTTGCTTTGCTTCGAGAAGGCACTTGGATGCAAGAAAATCTTGACTTTCCAAGTATAGTGTTTACAACATTATATTTATTGAATTTCGATCATATTATATACTTCTCTAATTAACCACAGAACTATATAATAGTATTACAACGTATAATATGTTCTGTAAAATGCACAAGTATTGACAATGTACGAATATTAGCAAAGTTTGAAATATTGAATTCATAAGAAAGGAAGGGAACATAAGTTTCATGCACATGCATACGCCTTTTGGGAATGAAGACGTGAATCTACGTTTGTATATACATACATAGGACTGGAAATATCTTCTCAATTTCAACCAGGTAAACTCATTGACTGAGCACACTAGGCAAATTATTTGTTCGCTCAATTTGCGAGACACAAACACTGCATGTCGGCAAACATTGGCGTACGCTAAAAATTTACCAGCGACGTGGACGCGTTTTCATAGTTATGAGTTACCCGTCATTGCCACTAAAAGCGGTTAGGATATAATATGCCTACCTCATTATGGCTTACTGTGTTTTTTTGCAAAGAGGATAGTATCTACCTGATTTCAACCCTGATTGGATAAGGACTTTTTTCGCGCCATGGTGAGATGTCACGATATTAGGTAGATCATTGATATGAATTCAATAATAAATATGTACCTATGTAAAATGTCAACTTAGTTGAACCCAGGGATGTTGGTTATGTATTTGCCTTGCACGTGTGAAGTTAAATAAAATCTTGCAAAAGGGCGGAGCAAGAAACACATTAAGGTGGTTCATTGGAAATGATCGCGTGCTTTGAAACGCCGTTCTGACTAGATTAAGAAACAAGGTCTGATTTTCAGATATTTGATTCTTGACTATATGATTGTTTTTCTGATTTTACCGAAAAATCCAAAGTTGGGTCTGAATTTTCTTTTTTTTAGTCAGCCTACTCAAACGATACATTATTTTAGGACACAATCAAGTTAATACTATAGTATGTTATCTCATCTAAGATCTCACTTTATGAAATTTAAATAAAACTTCTCAGTTAGATATTTATCGAATTTTGACCAAAAAAGCCATTCCCGTGTTCCATCTCTTTTTCTCGTCCGCGGAAGGCATAAGCGTGTCTTTGTCCAGGGGGCGTGTTCGACTCGTATCAAGGTATCCCCTTAATAAGACTGACAAGCGACGAAGGAGCTTTTCATTCTTATGAGCACCTTTAGGCACAACACTTTTATTTTGTTTTACAATTTTTTTTTAATTTTACGAAAATAACTAAGGTTGGCGTTCTCCTATTATATCTGATCACTATTTAATGTATTAAGTGTCAAGACAATTAGGTCATGAATACATGTATTTGTAATTACCTTATTCGCTTACTTGTATTGCGACTGAACCGACGCCGTCTCGTGCGACAATGGAGCCATCCCTCAGACCATTAGCCCGCAGTGTTTCCTCCTCTTCCTCGTTAACAAGCACTAAGCACGGGTCCTAGAATACGATCCACGACCTGTTTCAACTCACCACTCGTCCCCAGTATGAGTTGACCTGGAGATGCGTTATAACTAAGCGTAAACGCAGGTCAGACCAAACTGGTCCACCTGAAACAAGTGGTTGTCGTTGTGAATAGCTCTGGCCATTAACATTCCGCGTATCGCGAGCAAATATTAAGGCTGGAAACAGTGCTCGTCCTGACCGTACGTCCTGAACGTCAGCGCTGAACGTCGGTTGCGAAAATGCATTCAGTGCAACGCTGACGGCGAACTGCGAGGCGTGCGTGCAGTATGTACGGTCGGTCACTCCGTCAGCGAAGCACTGAACGCATCCATACATTTCTCATAGCTCGTCGGTCGACCGACTACGCGCGACCGACGAGCTCGACCGACGGTCGCGGTACGCGCGACGTAGCTGTACGCGCGTAGCAGTTTATCAGCGCTGCACTGTATTTCGTCATACATTTTCATTGGTACTCTGGTGTTTTCTCCAGAAATACTACTACCTATTCGTACAAGACACAGTCTACAGAGTTCATTACGGTTTATAACACACCATCTCAATCTTTAAATTTACAATTGAAGTAACTTGTTTATCAATTGTTAGCAAATCCATCGCCATAAGGTTATTCGTAGGTTCGAATCTGTTTTGAATTCCTAAATATTTCGATAATTTTCGAATATTTTCTAAATATTTGAATTTCTATATAATCTCTGCACCACCTACTACATAATCTAGTTTTATCTCTTTCTCCCATACCCAAAGGTTGTCTGGAAGAGATCGCTCTTCAGCGATAAGACCGCCTGTTGTCTACCTCTACCTACCTACCTACATTTTATTGTATTGTATCTCTTTCTAACTGCTTTGTTTGTGTGAGGTGTGCAATAAAGAGTATTTGTATTGTATTATATTTCTTACCGAGTTAATGTGTCAGTAGAACGCGCGAAACAACTTAGAATGCGGAATCCATGAACCAGATACAGGCCTATATCGATGTTTATGAATAAGTTCTTAAAAATATATAGGTAACGAACGGTCAACCTAGCGGGTAGTGACGCTGTCTACGAAGCTGATGGTCCTGGGTTCGAATCCCGGTAAGGGCAAATATTTGTGTGATGACGATGAGCATGAATATTTATTTGTTTATCTTCTATCTTGGATGTTTTCTATGTATTTAAATACTTATATCTATTAAATATATCATCGGCTAGTACCCTTAACACAAGCCTCATTGAGCTTACTATGAGGCTAGTTCGATTTGTGTAACATTATCCTCTAATATTTATTGATTTATATAAATGCTATCTTTTAATGCTTCAGTGCTTTAAACAACGCAGCTAAATGAGAGCTTACATCGAAGTTAAAAGCTCTCTGTGTGTTAGACACGCCCTCCAATCTACAACGTTAGCCAGGTTCCCAGCTCCACTTGACCCTTCGCTTCGGGCTAGACCAGTTTAGGTAGAACAATCGGCTCATTTTATGAAAACGAGCGGTTTTAGTCTATATTTATTATTTAATCGTATGGCGTGTATACCTATACATACAGTCGCTGTCGTTTCATTGCCATTACCTACTTAAACGATATAACACATAATTATTACAGTTGATCTTTGTTGGGAAATAGGTAAGACTATTTTACTGAACGAAAATCACGATTACTTGAACAATTCATACGAAATTCGAATGCAGGTGTCTTGTTTTTCGTCATTAGTTCGTCATTGTTGTTCGTCGATGGAAGAACGCTTTAGCCTAGTTGGTAGGGACCCTGCCTACGAAGCAAGAGGTCCCGGGTTCGAATCCTGGTAGGGGCATTTATTTGTGTGATGAGCACGAATATTTGTTCCTGAGTTACGGATGTTTTCTATGTATTTAAGAATTTATTCATCTATATAAGTATGTTTATCGTCGTCTAGTACCCATAGTACAAGCTTTGCTTAATTTGGGCCTAGGTCGATTTGTGTAAGATTGTCCCCTAATATTTATTTATTTATTTCACACGCTGCCTATTTCAATGCGTTTTGCGAGCATGTTTCTACGCGCACCGAGCTGAAGTGTCAATATGACTGCGTGAAACAAATGAAAAGCTATTGGGGTGTGAATGTACCTAATACACCAAATAGAGGTAATTTAAAACACTAAGTACTCTGTGATTATCCCGTTTACGTCCTTTATTGGTGAGCAAAGCTGTAATAACTTAATATTCTCTTTATTTGTTTTTATCTACTTTTTACCCGTAAATACATCGCCCTTTTGCGGTTTCACGTTGACTTTTGGGACACCCTGTATATCAAAACGATCTGCATATACTAGTACACAAATATATATCAAAATGATCTATACTTATCACAAATAGTCTAAAATATACTCTGTTCTCCCCGGGCGCCGGGCCACGATCCACGCCAACGAAGTTTCAATTTAGGTGAGCACACGTCGAGTGCCTTTTGTTAACGAGATTTAGGCTTGTTTGTTTTTTACGAGCCAACTCAGCGACTTTGGTTTGTAGCACATTGACTTGACGAGTGGCCTGTGCTGGTTTTAGGTCACTAATACCTCTAGAAAGCGATTGGAATACTGGAATAAACATAGCGTGGGAATAATAGTATGCTTTTTCGTATATTTCGTGATAGCATCTTTTTCAGACCAAAGTTATCTTATGTTACAATATAGACCTATATCTTCTTCAATTGCCGCAATAGGTACACCATAATGTCTATAATACACTCAAAACTCAACGTTTTTATTTGTTAGTACAATAGAAAGGATTCAAGTGATTGCATACCTTATAAGTTAAACTCAAATATAAACGACCAATTAAGAATGCCCTTTTCACTACATACCAAAAAGTAAAAGTATATCATTAAATTACTTCATTACGATATCAATTTCGCTGTAACCTAAGGGTTCAGTATTCACTTTTTACCCAGCTACTATAGGATTATTTAAAGTGTCAACTTGCGCAGTGACAGAACAGAAACTAATGATTTGTACCCATATTGGGAACCGGAGAAAGTTCTTGTACCCCGTATGGAGATAAAACCATTACTTTCAATAGTTCGCCGTAGTTGGATAAAATGTTATTAAATAAGGAAATGAGCTGGATTATCTCATAGTAACGGAAGTTGCTTTGTCGCCATGAGAAGTGATTGCATGGCGTTATTATAAAATAACCATGACGGTTACAGGTAAGTGTGACTTTCGCTGGGAGTCGTGAGCTTACGTTCTTTGTTGTAGCAGTAGGTAGGCGTTATGAGAAC
The DNA here is from genome assembly GCA_947049275.1 of Epinotia bilunana. Classification (NCBI taxonomy): domain Eukaryota; kingdom Metazoa; phylum Arthropoda; class Insecta; order Lepidoptera; family Tortricidae; genus Epinotia; species Epinotia bilunana. The sequence goes on along the minus strand of OX346259.1, from coordinate 11,868,441 downwards.
ACGGCGACTTGGGTTTGCTTTGCTTCGAGAAGGCACTTGGATGCAAGAAAATCTTGACTTTCCAAGTATAGTGTTTACAACATTATATTTATTGAATTTCGATCATATTATATACTTCTCTAATTAACCACAGAACTATATAATAGTATTACAACGTATAATATGTTCTGTAAAATGCACAAGTATTGACAATGTACGAATATTAGCAAAGTTTGAAATATTGAATTCATAAGAAAGGAAGGGAACATAAGTTTCATGCACATGCATACGCCTTTTGGGAATGAAGACGTGAATCTACGTTTGTATATACATACATAGGACTGGAAATATCTTCTCAATTTCAACCAGGTAAACTCATTGACTGAGCACACTAGGCAAATTATTTGTTCGCTCAATTTGCGAGACACAAACACTGCATGTCGGCAAACATTGGCGTACGCTAAAAATTTACCAGCGACGTGGACGCGTTTTCATAGTTATGAGTTACCCGTCATTGCCACTAAAAGCGGTTAGGATATAATATGCCTACCTCATTATGGCTTACTGTGTTTTTTTGCAAAGAGGATAGTATCTACCTGATTTCAACCCTGATTGGATAAGGACTTTTTTCGCGCCATGGTGAGATGTCACGATATTAGGTAGATCATTGATATGAATTCAATAATAAATATGTACCTATGTAAAATGTCAACTTAGTTGAACCCAGGGATGTTGGTTATGTATTTGCCTTGCACGTGTGAAGTTAAATAAAATCTTGCAAAAGGGCGGAGCAAGAAACACATTAAGGTGGTTCATTGGAAATGATCGCGTGCTTTGAAACGCCGTTCTGACTAGATTAAGAAACAAGGTCTGATTTTCAGATATTTGATTCTTGACTATATGATTGTTTTTCTGATTTTACCGAAAAATCCAAAGTTGGGTCTGAATTTTCTTTTTTTTAGTCAGCCTACTCAAACGATACATTATTTTAGGACACAATCAAGTTAATACTATAGTATGTTATCTCATCTAAGATCTCACTTTATGAAATTTAAATAAAACTTCTCAGTTAGATATTTATCGAATTTTGACCAAAAAAGCCATTCCCGTGTTCCATCTCTTTTTCTCGTCCGCGGAAGGCATAAGCGTGTCTTTGTCCAGGGGGCGTGTTCGACTCGTATCAAGGTATCCCCTTAATAAGACTGACAAGCGACGAAGGAGCTTTTCATTCTTATGAGCACCTTTAGGCACAACACTTTTATTTTGTTTTACAATTTTTTTTTAATTTTACGAAAATAACTAAGGTTGGCGTTCTCCTATTATATCTGATCACTATTTAATGTATTAAGTGTCAAGACAATTAGGTCATGAATACATGTATTTGTAATTACCTTATTCGCTTACTTGTATTGCGACTGAACCGACGCCGTCTCGTGCGACAATGGAGCCATCCCTCAGACCATTAGCCCGCAGTGTTTCCTCCTCTTCCTCGTTAACAAGCACTAAGCACGGGTCCTAGAATACGATCCACGACCTGTTTCAACTCACCACTCGTCCCCAGTATGAGTTGACCTGGAGATGCGTTATAACTAAGCGTAAACGCAGGTCAGACCAAACTGGTCCACCTGAAACAAGTGGTTGTCGTTGTGAATAGCTCTGGCCATTAACATTCCGCGTATCGCGAGCAAATATTAAGGCTGGAAACAGTGCTCGTCCTGACCGTACGTCCTGAACGTCAGCGCTGAACGTCGGTTGCGAAAATGCATTCAGTGCAACGCTGACGGCGAACTGCGAGGCGTGCGTGCAGTATGTACGGTCGGTCACTCCGTCAGCGAAGCACTGAACGCATCCATACATTTCTCATAGCTCGTCGGTCGACCGACTACGCGCGACCGACGAGCTCGACCGACGGTCGCGGTACGCGCGACGTAGCTGTACGCGCGTAGCAGTTTATCAGCGCTGCACTGTATTTCGTCATACATTTTCATTGATATAGCTACGTCCAACTGATGTCAGCGCTCATCGTCGGTCGAGCACTGTTTCCAACCTAAAGGATAACAGTCGGGGATTCAGGAAATGTTGTAAAATATAGTATTTAACCATACATATTTATAAGCTTCAAATTGCGGAAAACTGTAGAGGGATATTTGCTTTACAAACGCAATCACGTTTGGATTGCCAGTCGGGATCATTTAGCTTCAGGATTCGAATGATCGTGGTACCTTCCTTATGTCGAACTTGCTGTTCCTATATACAATATGTAATAATCTCGAAAAGTGGTAGACCATTTTCGCGCCCTATCGTACCTTCATTGGTTTAGTTGGTAAACTCGCAATTTACCGGCTTGGACCTCACATGTCAAACACCAACTCAGTTAAATAACCTGTAAATAAAGCAAAGCCGTAGTCGCTTACGATGGGCCTCGTAAGAAGGCTCAAAGTCACCCAAAGGGCAATGGAGATGGAGAGGGTTATGTTGGGAGTTTCTCTGTGTGATCGCATCAGAAATGAGGCTTTCCGCAGCAGAACCAGGGTAACCGATATAGCCCTCCGAATCGCTAAACTTAAGTGGCAGTGGGCGGGGCCCATATATTGCACGTAGAACCGATGGCCGTTGGGGCGGAAAGGTTCTCGAGTAGCGACCACGTACCGGAAGCCGCAGCGTGGGTAGGTCCCCACAAGGTGGACTGATGCCCTGGTAAAGGTCGCGGGAGTACGCTGGATGCAGGTGGCGCAGGATCTTTGGGGGAGGGACCTTTGGCACTCTTTGGGGGAGGCCAATGTCCAGCAGTGGACTTCTTTCGGCTGATATGATGATGATGAAAGCAAAGTCTGCAAAAAAGGACCGTTTTCGTTTTATTAATATTACTGTACAGGTACCATTTTGTACTGAATTCCTATAGTGATATTCTGTGAACTGGGTTGGAATGTAATTAACAATTATGATAGGTAGGTATTGTTTCAACGCAGGCCACAGAGTGCCATGTTTGTGGTTTAGATTAACTCTTTGCTGTCTGGCGGTCTATTTCACACGCACTTATGACGGCTTGAAATTAATTGAATAACATATTGAGTCACTCGCGTTCCTTTGAATCGAAATATGTTAGAGCGCGACACAGTGATGACCAGATTTAAAATTAGTAGGCGTTAATACCGAAATGTTTGCGATTTTAATGCATACTTTCAAGCGGAGTCAATTGAGTTGCGTCTTTTAAAAATCACAAAAATCAGATCAAAAGAATTGTAACATTGTCGTCTTTTATTCAAGCCTGGATTAAGACTTGTAATAAGATAACAAACTGATTCAGCGCTCTCTAAAGGGCATATACTTCAAAGAATCCACAAAATCCTATTTCTTTTTAACCGACTTCAAAAAAGGAGGAGGTTTCTCAATTCGACCGTTTTTTTTTATGTATGTCCGCGGATAACTTCGTCGTTTATGAACCGATTTTGATTATTCTTTTTTTGTTGGAAAGGGAGTTTCCCCAGGGTGGTCCCATGGTAAGGAAACCAGGGTCTGATGGTGGAATCCTGAAGAAATTGAGGGAAACTCTCGAAAAAATTGTCTTTCCGTCTAGTGTGTTCCTTAATATTATTCAATATAAAGAATTTTAAAGCCCTATTATTTTCCCTACTAATCAACGCATTTGCTCTCGGAAATCAGTTCATGTGGTAAATTGGAAAATAAATGTGGAAATGTTCTCGTGGCTTGGCGGAGTACTAAATTGAAGTCGGTTAAAACTTTGTTTTTAAAGTAAATTATTAAACTAGTGGCTCTGTGAGCTGTAGAACTCGCGAGCCCTTAAATATATTTTTTTTAATTTCGAATAAAATTCGACAAAAAAGTCTATATAATTATTAAACCTGCTCACAAATTTTCAAGAGGATCGGTCGAGAAATGCGACTTCTAGAGGAGAACAGCCGGACATCTGGACATACGAAAGAATTTTGGCCAAAGCTGAAACGGAGAACTTCGTTTGCTTCGCTCGCTCGTTCAACAAAAGTCAACTCACAGGGTATTAGTTACCTATTAAAATGTAGGGGAATGACAGATGCCGACGAAACACTTTTCGTTAACATCTGTCATTCCCATACATTTTATTAGTTTTCTATTGGCGTTAGTACTTGTCGATTGTAACCTTGTCTAGGCCCTCAGAAACATCTCATATTGAGTGTAATAAGCTGAACATATTACACTCAATATGAATGTAGCCAAAACACTATAATTGTTCTTCATTTTATTAATTAAACATATCCATAGCTATGATACGTGATTATACTTAAGCCGCTGGGCTACAATATCTCGTCCTTAGATCTTCTTCGGTCGGCTGCTAGAAGGCAAGTGAGCGCTCCCGCCGTGTTCCTTCCTCTTTAAGGTGTGAAGTTTGACAGCTCCGAAAGCACGTTAGCCGTGGTGTTGCCAGGATGATTGGCCAACACCCCGTGGCGACAACACGTGCCTTAATTAGACCACTCAGCAAGCTTCGTGGCCTAAACGCGGTACTCGACTGAAAAAGCATACATTATATAACGATTGCATAAAATACTATTTTAGACAAGTATAAACGTTATTTGGCATCAATTATACCTACGAATTATAAAACGATTTCAGGTGTCATTCAAATTATATTTTCTTATTATTTCTTCCGTTGCAGGTGACATCGAAGACTGCATCGTGACGCCGGCATACCAGGGTCAGTTCACACCGCTCCCCGAAGCACTGTGCGACTGTATTATGGACCTTACGTCACAGGTAAGAAGGCTTGTAATGCTTTAAAACAGCTGGTGCAATGCAGTGACATTGCAGATAGTTTCAAATTTAGAAGTTCGAGGCTCCCGCTCGTCTAACCAATTTGACTATGCAGACAATTTAAACTCGTACGTTAGCACAGAATAAGTAATAGACGTTAGTGTCTTTAGGACAGTATGCTTTTTTTTATTAGCCAATTTCCTTCCAAATACTTGCGTTAATAAAAGTTTATACAACTGGCTTCCTCCCAATTTAGTTAGTGCAGAGAATAGAAAGCTACTTAACAGTGACTTAGCATAATTACCCACTTTGATACAATTTTAATACAAATTGACCTCAATTTGAGTCTTGGTCGTTTTTAAATTGTCTCGAAGTATCTGGAAAACAAAGATGTGAATCGGGGCAAATAGAATTGATTGTTAATATATTTATTTGTATTTGAACTTTCTCCGCAATCAGAGGTTGTTTGAAAACTATAATGGCACTACGGGTAGACTATTGCAAACAATCTCTAATTCGTACTACGAATTACGCATGACCTCTATATTAAGTATTGTATTCATCGGTGGCGGCTCATATTATTTACTTTTCGTGGTTTTAAGTACCATTGTATATGGCTTCCACATCCCTCCGCGTACTCTATTTAAATCATCTGTCAAGATGAATGCGGCGATATGTTATGGAACTCTACAAGCCTTATCCAAAGTACCTACTCTAGATATGCCAAATATTGTATTGAAACGTGCAAGAAAATACTTTTTATAAACAGACATGGTATAACTATGTTAAAACAATTTAGTTGAAGTATGGTGGTATTAATGTAGTGTTAACATTAGTGCAGTGTAGAAAATTTCAATGGATATATGTTGTTATAAAATCGTTTGTACCTATTACATTAACAACACTATGTTTTAACAAAAATTCTGCAAAATTAACGATGTCCGTAAGGTTATACCTTGTGATGAATACTGATTACCATCAAGATTGTTAAACTATAGAATCGTTCACTTTCGGTTTTCTCTGATAAAATTAAAGATAAACTTGCTAAAAATGCAATTAACCGAATATTTCAATGTTCCCCATTTCACCTTAAACCTTTTCACCTACATTCTCGCGGCTCGTTATTTGAAATAACTTACAAATCACCTTCAAATATTTGAAAGTTTGGAATAGACGAGTTAAATTGTTCGGTCGTGTTCGCTCAGTTAAGCTATATGATTTTGGCAAATATCTGAACAATTTTGCAGCACGATTGGGCTGGTATTCTTTTAAAATGCCTTTTAGAAAAGTTGTACTTTGGTGTGTATTAATAGGATAGGCAGCAGCTACAGGTAAAGTCGGTAAACGACATCCTGAGGATATTTTAATAGTTGCTTGACAAAAGTCAAACCTTCTAGGTCCTAAAATGCCTTGGATAGAGTATATAGATTGTCTTCGCCAGATAAAGAATAGTCGAATAAGAATAACTTAGTGCTCCCTAAGATTATTTATTTTTTACCTGTGGTTTAAAACGTTGGGAGCAGTGTTAAAAACCAGTGTAATCTTTTACTACCATCTATTCTAAACTTACTTACTTACCAACCTTAGTTGAACTATGAAAAAGCCATAAATAGTTATACCTAACTATAATCATCTATCGTATATAGTTATGTACAAACTTGCACGTATTGCAACTACTTGTGTTTACACTTCAACTGCATAAACCTGCTAACTTCTAGTCGATGAACTTCCATAAGCAGAACTTCAAACATAGTAGGTTAAACACTTCGTTTTAGTTTGGATATCGACCAAATAACTTTGCTGTATAGCCGTCGCACAACCGGATTCGTTTTCTTTATAAATAATATTTCGAAAGTATAGGTATATTAGATCAATAAATGGATATGTGGCCATTTGTGTAAGCTTGTTTCTGAGTTTCGTGAGTTATTTACAAATATTACTAACGGATAATGTTTTACTGTAAGTTTCTTAATCTATTGTTTATTGCACAAAAGAAAACTGCCCTAGAGGCGAACGTAGTGACATTATTAGAGAAATAAGGTCATGTACTCGTCACTATGTGCTAGTAGTAAGTATTTCATAAACGCAGATGACATGCGTATAAAGAGGTGATATGTCTATAAAGGCAGACATTTTCTCAGTGTATTGTCTGCATACAAATTCTGTTCGACGCTGCTAACGAAATCGATAGTTTAGCAGGTGCTCTCGTCACTTTTCATCTGAAACTCATACAAGATATATGAATGAATTAATGAATAGCATTATTAACGGCAACGTCACAAAACGACAGGTTTACCGAGAGAAGACTTCTGTGTCACTTTGCACCTTACATTAGTTAAGGCATCAGTTCGTATTGTAGGTATAAGAGGCGATTGTAACACTACTCCTAGAATGAAGATAGCCCAACAACTTTTTACCACGTCGTCATTTTACCCGTAATGTTATGCAGTGTCACAGAACAAATAAATTAATACAGCTATTAAAACCTCGCTTTCTGCAACATCAGAAATATGTGCAATTTTTTGAGAATTATTTCCCGTCTACAATCGTCGAATTATTTTTCGTGTACAGGCATCCTTCTGGGCTGCAAAAAATTGTCAATGTGTCTTTATGCTCATTAAAGCTCGTGTCAAGAACACGTCATTGTCATTACGTAAAACGTTAGCCTAAGCAGACGCTAAACTTGACCGTGAACATAAATTTACGGCCGACTGAACCTGTTCTGGCGAGATTTTAAAATGTTTGGGCCAAGTCAAACGATACGGAATTACTTGTTCCGGTGTGCAAGAAATAATAAATAAAGTAGTCAATCAATACTAAATATAATGTCATTTTAAAGTCTGAACTAGGAATGCCCATCTATATCTGGTTCATGAAGACAAGAAATGGTAAACCACCTAGAAACTATCATAATTATGTGTCTTGTTAGAAGAATTAAGAAAAATGCTTCCAGTAACCGCTGGTCCAGTCGGTCAGTTATAATTTTACAGTAATCACCTTCAAAACGCGCCATAAAACAAATTGAACATCTAAATATCATCAATCGATCTACTTAATTAGCTAAAGGGGCAAGGCGATAAATTCCGTGAACGTAAAGTGATACTTGATTAGTTACTTTATAACGACTATATACTCGTGCACAAACAAAAAGATTTTGAAGCTAATACTAAACAATAGACTTTCCACCAATCCACTTTCTTGCCGCTGCATCCGCTAAAGCTTTCTCCTTGCACCAAAATTTATTTTACTTTATCGTTTTGCTAAAGCATCCCTCCATAGCGATCCCATGAAGTCATCGCATCGCCGTCATCATCTAAATCAGTATCAGTTCTTTTTTAAACACCATTAATTCACCGGCGTGATATCATTTCTCAAACAGAATACTGCGGCAGTATCTCAAGAAGTTCTTAAAGTTCAACTTATTTGAGAAGATTGCCTCGATCAATATTTATTAAACTTAATATTTATCACGCTTCTTAAACAATTTCCTGGTGTTGATAAGTTAAATTTGCATTTACAGAACACACATTCGTCAACACTCAATAAATCCAAAAATATGGAAAGTGATTCAATCAGTGTCCGCTTAATAGTTAGTGATAATTATGGCGACCTCGTGCTTAACAATAATTTCTTGGGGTAGGCCGTAATTATTAAATTCTTGATCGCTTTATTCACAAGTCCTGCTTGTGGCTATTTGTATTACGCAAATGTTATACGAATCTTATTTATATGGAAGTAATGAAGTAAGAGGGAACTAGGACTTGAGGATCTAAATCGTATAACATTTGCGTAACAAATCTGTTATACCAGGAAAGTCATTAAATACACTATAAACCACCTACCTGTTACGCTTGCATCGTGCGACAATATACATCGCAGTGTTACATTTGTCAAAGTTGCGCAAAGATATCTACAATATAACTAGTCTTTGTACTACACTGGTAGTGACCGATGTGGGCTGAACATTTGAACTGGTTTACTTAATTAATGATTGCAAATGAGACATTAACTTACCATGCTAGACGACGAACAGAATAGCCCAGAAATTATGGAGAAAACTTAATTTTCTTTGTTTTTCTATAAAAACCTGAAAACAACTTGAAGCTAGCGTACGAATGTAGGCATTTAATAACAACTTCGCAGTTTAAGAGTCGTATTGTTAGGTTCTTGTTAAGCGGCAATTACACTGCGTCGTTCACCTAATGCATGCGGTCGCCGAATTCATTTTAAACTACTTAGGCCAACAAACGTCGTCTTTACATTAGTCTGTCCGCCTACTACTAAGCGTTGGCAGCTGTCGATCGCCGAATGCGGCCGACTAACATGTTCTTTACACTTTTGCTGCAGTCACCGCATGCAGCATGCGGCGAACGACGAAGTGTAATTGCCGCTTTATTCCTCATGACGATGACATATTAACTTGAAGAGTTATCGTCCTACTGTTTTTTAGGGTTCCGTACCCAAAGTGTAAAACGGGACCCTATTACTAAGACACCGCTGTCCGCCCGTCTGTCTGTCTGTCTGTCTGTCTGTCTGTCTGTCTGTTTGTCCGTCTGTCCGTCTGTTATCAGGCTGTACCTCATGAACCGTGATAGTTAGACAGTTGAAATTTTCACAATGATGTATTTGCCGATATAGCAACAAATACTAAGAAACAGAATAAAATAAATATTGAAAGGGGGTCCCATACAACAAACATAATTTTTTTGCCGTTTTTATATATAATAACGAACCCTTCTTGCGTGAGTCCGACTCGAATTTGGCCGGTTTTCTTATACTTTTCATGCTTTCATTGCTTTTGTGCGATTGATATTTAATGACAACGCAATTGATCATGTGAAGACATTGCTTCACCGACCACTAATCCCGATAACCAATAAATAATAACACACATAGCCTTCCAGCCGTAGGACGGCATACGAAACATGTATCTGCAATAACCGTCTTAAATTAACAACAGGCATTTATCGTGGTAAAAGCAATTGCGATATCGATGCATATTCATCGGGTCGATCAACCGCCTAAGCTTGCAGGCTTCGAGAGTAAATAACGACCGGTCGGACAGGTGCTTGACAACTCACACTTATTACTTAGCCTATGTCGATGGTGACAGTTTGACAGAGTTTGATCGTGCCTCTAATATGCCTCTGTAATAATATTGCCTCCCTAAGAGTCAATTCGACCAAGCCGGAAACGAATTTATTCCGGGACGACCCCATACAATTTGGCATGATGCCTCATGTTCAAATTGATAACGTAATGATGCTATATGGATAGTAAACCATCAAATTATCGTAATAAAGTATAAATTATAAAATATAATTAAAATCATAAAAAGATTATGAGCTTGAAAGTTTAGAAAAAATATGCTTTTTTTTTATTGTCCAAGAGTAAATTTAAAGCTGCCAGTAGAATCCTTAAGCTTTTATAGAAACAAAATTTTACTACAACTATGTACCTACTTGAACGCAGTATTTCGCGACCGAAAAAACAATTAACCTGATTTTCCATGCAACGATTAGTACAAATGTGACGTCATACTTGTGTGTCTATCAGTATGAAGCGTTTTGCCGCCAGCGAGGTCAATCTTTGTCTAAATTTTTTGGGTATTTATGTTCTTTAATTGTAGTAGCTCGAATACAAAAATTTGTACCTCTCCAAAAACTGGTTCGAATGACATCATAAAAAAATCTTATTCATCATCCCTATTTTGACGATTAGGGTAATAAACTCGCATTCTTTGTGAGTGATACGCCTAATTCGGTGATAGGTACATGTTTTGAAGCACGCTACCGAATAAAGCTAGTGAATTAAGGAATTGTGAAAAGCGAATTGCAACCTTACTATCCGTAGTAAGGTCGCATTTCATCATCATCATCATCATGTCAGCCGAAAGACGTCCACTGATGGACATAGGCCTCCCCCAAAGAGTGCCAAAGTGACCGGTCCTGCGCCACCCGCATCCAGCGGACTCCAGCAACCTTTACCAGAGGTCGCATTTAAAATGTGTTAATTCACTAGCTTTATTCCGTAGCGTGCTTCAAAACATGTACCTATCAACGAATTAGGCGTATCACCAAATAATGCGAGTTTACCCTAACCTCAGGTCAAGTTCTTATTCCCGTTTGGTTGAATTATGTCTAAGAAGAAGAAGGCAGTAGTTTGCATGGGTGTTTTTTACCATTGGCGCCTCTATACAGTTTAAATGTTAGACCATGATTCAAGAATACTTCTGTGCATATTGCCGTAGTGTTGCTGTCTTAAATCTAATAACATAAAATAATTGTGTCTACGCACCTGCTCCCTATTTATGACCATTGCCAAGCCTTTAGTATTATTAGGTTTGCCTACGTACGACCACGCATCCACTAGAACCAATAAAATCTGCTTAAGGGGATGCCTTGATTCGAGTCGACCACGCCCCCTTGAAAGACACGCTTATGCCTTCCGCGCACGAGAAAAAGGAGATGCAACACTCTTCGGGAATGGCTTTTTTTGGTCTAATTTTGATAAATACGTAACTTAGTGAAGTTTTAGATGAGATGAAATACTATAATATTAACTTGATTGTGTCGTAAAATAATGTAGGTATTGTTTGAGTAGGCTGAGTAAAAAAAGGAAAATAAAGACCCAACTTTGGATTTTTTTATAGAGAAAACTTTAGGCAATCATGTATCGATTAAATCAGATAAACAGTCATATAGTCAAGAATCATATATCTGAAAATCAGACCTTATTGTTTCTTAATCTAGTCAGAACGGCGTTTCAAATCACGCGATAATTTCCAATTCGCCTCCTTAATAAACCTTATATCTGAGTTACATCAATGACAATGCCATAGTAGTAAATATACACGTAATCTAAGCCGAAATGCCTGAACAATGCGAAATGCGCATAAATACGCACTTGCGCAATGGTCGCAATGTGAACCGGATTCCTGGTCCTGAAGGTCGGCTGTTGCTAAACTAGCTCAAGAAAAGAACACCCTTGCTTAATACAACAATGTCCTATGTGATTTTGACAACAACCGACAATCAAACGGATTGTCTGTTGGAAGACCAATGAACGTGACATGTCACACTACTATTTCATTCTAACGGGTGGAACTCGTAATACCTTTTCAATGGCATCACTTGTCGTGTCAAATGATCTGGTGATACGTAATGTCGCGAAACATAATTTGAATACTCGTTTATCTTAGCTACTTCTTTTAAAGACTGCTGTTGCAACGCTATATAAGTATACATTATTAATACAATACATTACAATTACAACACACTAACTGCGCACTTCCAGTGCAAAACTGCGCAACAGTGTTAAAAATATGTACTAATGTAGAGAAGAAGATCAATAAACATGTAATGCTGCAGCCTGTGTCCTACCTGTTGGATCTATTGCCACAAACATCTACAAACTTTTACCCCCTTACCTATTCATAAAACTTAAAATACCTCTGATAAATAAAACGAGTTTTGTCCTTTTCTTACTAATTTAAATATCAGTGACAGATAAAGACAAACGAATTTTAACGGCATTTTAGCTAAAATATGGGTTTGTTCAACGTTTTACTTGATAGGTTTAATTTGAACTGCATGTGTCCTATGTCCAAGAGAAGAAATGCGTTAACTCCCACCATATTACCATGCAATAGTTATTTATGCTACAAGTGTGGAAAGTAGGTGATTTCCGACGAGTCATTTTTATACATGAGCGAGTGCAGCGAGCGAATGTATAATTCGACACGAGTCGGAAATCATCTTTACGCGCGTGTATCTTTTTCTTTACTATGCCTTGTGTGAGGAAATATTAAATGTTGAAATGTCAGTTTAAAATAGAAAGTTAAAATTGAAGAATCTAGGTGGATAAGGCATCCGTCACTCTCGCACTCGCATACTTGTCAGAGCGTGATGGGCGTCTTTACCACAACGATAAGTGATAAAATGGCAACCATGCTACGCCCACTGGAACTGCATTTAACAACTTCTCCACATCTTTTGCAGCTTATTCACTTAAAACCATTGTTTTACACTTGCATTGTTGGTTTTGGAACTCAATTAATTTCGAGTAACGCAATATATTCCACAACAAAAAGACGCTGTACCGTCGTAGTTCTAAGAAACATACTGACACTATTGAAACGCAATAAATCATTATTATTATTGATTAGTCACTTTCACTCGACATTTTTAACATATTTACATAAAATAACTCCGAAGTAAACAACAATCACAACAATGGCGGGCTTTTTAGTTTTAAATAAATGCGCGGTCAACATGTGAAAGAACAACAGTAATTGAAATATTTGTAAAACTTTTCTCAAGTAATAAAAACTCTTTGCGTCGGGCCGACGACGGACTTAAAAATTAAAAAAAAAATGAAAAGTAAAAAGCACTAGTGCGAAAAAGTGGCACTTTCCGCACGATTTGGGTGACTGGAAAACGCTCTTTTCGAGCACATGCATTGTAAACGAAGTTGCAGGTACAGCTAGTTATTAATAACATTGATCGAAACGCATTGAAATTTATTCCATTTAGCGATTTCCTGTTTAACAATTACTACAAATTAACCTGGTTTTTACTGCAAACCACAAATAAAACCAGTTAGCCTGTATTTAAGATTTTATTTCATTCTTTATTTCGAGACATCCTGTTAGATACTCATGTAAAGGTCAACATATTTATAAACAAACAGCGACACACTAGCACAGATTTTATAGTGTAACTGTAAAATGAAATATACTTTTTACACAGTTGACATGCATTTGTCCCTATACATATATGTACGGAAATTAAGTCAACCACCTCAAGCTCAACTGATATAATACGCACTATTCTGTAATTTTGTTTGTAAAAAGTTCCTAAAAATAAGGCCTAATATGACGCAACTTTAGTAAAGGAGAGACTAGAGAAAAACCACGACAACATAAGACACAAGAATGGTGGACAGGGTAGGAACTTAGGAATATTTTTAGGTTATACGATTTAAGGCTGGCGTCCACTACAGGCGAATCGCGTCGAGTCGAGCCGCGTTAAATCGACGCACTTTCGTAAATTCGCCTGACGAGCGATGCGGCCGGACGATTCGATTCGGCACGCCTTGAATCTGCGTCGATCGACGCACTTTCATAGTTAATGTATGAAGGCGAATTAATTCGATTCGATTCGACTCGCCTCGGCGAGCCTAGTGGACGCCAGCCTTTAGTGCACTACTTTTGTCAATCAATCAATATCAATTTGCTCCTGAAAAACAATAAAGAAGGTTAGGCGCCCCATTCAGCGATTGTCTCGTTACTAAAATAAGATATCTTAAAACACAGAGTTACAAGTTTCAAAGGTTCAATACTCATAAATAAGATCTTATCGTCAAATTCAAATTTTTCATTGCCATTATGTCACATTGTATCAATTGAAGGTCGCTTCGGTATGGCACATCCTGCTTAATGTCAGGCTATCTTGATGGATGATAAATTATTGATCATTCATGTATATTTTATGAACTTGAAAGCGTAGACGCGTGAGAAATATACGTTTAAGGTGCTCTTATATATTGGTTGTTTGTCTGATAAAAAGATTGTCTATCTAGTTGGTCGATGGTTACAAAATTTTAAACTGCTGGTAACGAAATACTTACTATTATTATCTAAATTATCAGGAATAATTTCTAGTTACCTAGGTTTTATTGATAAGCGCCCTGTAGCCCGGGCATTAGAATTCGGTTACGGTATCCCCTGGCTGTCATACAAGGCGACTGAACGGGGTCCGTGGGGTGGTACACGGTTCAGGTTGGGGGCTGTAATAGTAAAAAAAAAGGTAGGACCCACAGAGGCATGACTATAGGGTGGCACTGGTGCGTTCCGTAGGAAATGCGTCGAGGAGGACCGTGACGCGGAGGTATCCACTATCCATAAAGGATTTTCCACCCATGAAAAAAAAAAGGTTTTATTGATAAAACTGCTAGCTGTTGCTAGCAGTTTTATCAATTTTAATTTATTTATATTTTTTTATTTTATTTATATTTTTAACCTTAACTTAGTTAAAACTTAGGTTTGTTCTGAACTTATAAGGTTTACCAGGGTTAATGCGTCTTTTGAAGATATCTTCGAAACGCAACATTTTACAATTATTACAGCCCTCGATGTTCAAAGTATGGTTATCAATCTTTTAATTTAGACTGTTGTAATAGTTCGATTGTGTGTACACGTCCAGTTTCGCAGATATCATCAAGAGACGCATTTACCCCATCGACGCATTTGCCTCGGTTGAATGTTTATAGTAGAATAAGGTACCGTTGACGTAGATGTATGATGTTTATTTATTTGAGTCAGGCAACAAGGCCCATATTTATAAATACCTTACTGACTACCATACATAACAATATACAAAACTTATAACATTACACAAAAAACACGTTAAGGCGGCGACGCGCGGCGCAGGTTCTGGGTGTCAAATAGCCGGCCTCGAAATCGCCGGAAAACTACACCCTTCGGCCAGATCTCCTCCTTCATGAAGGTCGACAGCTAATTATGAAAATGTCACCAAAATGTCTTATACCAATAACTCAATCAACATGTAACAAAAGCAAGTCAAACGGAATAACTAGATACAGCATAACTCATGCAAATATGTATAAGCCTAGGTCCACCTGATTTAAAAGATAGCCTCTGATAAAACATGAACCAACAAAATAACGAATCAAGCAAACGTACTCAATGAATATCATCCAGTACATCTCCGGTTGTACCCCAAAAAAGCCCGGCGCCTTATTCCAAGCAAAAGTAATACCTCTTCATCATCTTCTTCTGCTTATTTAAGAGCTAAGCTCTTGTCGGTGTAGCTCGAAGTAGGCCCTTCATCTACTCCGATCGCAGGCAACATCTTTGGCATCTCGATACGACCTAACATCAACTTTTTTTTAAACTGCTCTATGTATGTAGTTTATTCTAGGTATTCCTCTTCCTTGCTTCCCCTCTATCTTCCCTTCAGTTATATTGAGTATAAACGTGTCATGTCGTATGCGGTGCCCTATCATCTTCCCTCTTCTATTTTCTACGTTTCTCATTAACCGCCTGGTTTGCCTCACTCTATTCAGCACTTCTTCATTGGTTACCCTCTCTCTACAGCTAATTTTCTCTTTTCGCCTCCAACACCACATCTCGAATGCTTCTACTCGTAATATCTCCACTATTTATTTTATAGTAAGAACATACTCTGTTGGACTTAAGTGACATCATATTGGCGTAAATGGCATGGTGTGACATCAAGTTACATTTCACCGTAACAATGTCATGAGTTTATAAAAAAAAAACTCAAAATATTAGTGCTTCTTACGCCGCCCCTTATCTTGTCCGTTTTATAGTTTTAACACTATCTTGACTCAAGTTACGTGACGTTAAAAAGTGGGCAGCCCTGTCTTACCCCATTCTTAATTCTTGCTGATCCTTTCTCCTCTCCAACTGTTCTTATAGTTACCTGGTCCTTATACAATTCGAATATGATCCTTCTATCCCTATAATCTGATCCTATTTCTTTAAGCCTTTTTTTATACCTATACAATTAAAATCAATTTTCTCCGCAGGGGCAGTCAGCGACGCTGGAGAGCATACGAACGTCTCTTTCTTCGAAGTTCCCGGTGATGCAGACCCCGTCGCAGGAGGTCGTGTACGACACTCTCGCACAGCTGATGCAGGATCGGAAGATCTACCAAACATCGAGGGGTTTCTTCATCGTCACCCCTGAGTAAGTAGCTTTTACCAAGAATCTATTAAACTCTCTCTACTCTATCTATGGATAACTTAATTTCATTTTAAAAGAAAGAAGGCGAAGAAGTGTTTACGATGTTTAGAGGTATTACGATTCTTATCTTCATAAACCTAAACGTATCAAAATCGTGCTCAGGCAAAATATGTGTTTCCAGTTTTCAATATTATACAAATACTTTAATACCGGCCAAAACCACGGCGCAAGCGTTATCCTATATCCTATACGATTAAACGAGCAATGTTTGTAAACGATATAATATTTGAATTCACGTTCTCGAAAACGGCTCTAATGATTTAGATGAAATTTGGAATTTAGAAGTTTACGGGGGCAAAAATCGATCTAGCTGGGGCCTGGGTCACATGTCTGGGAAGATTTGTTTTCTCCATATTTTCTCAATGTTCACCTGAGCAGAGCTCGGTCTACCAGGCACTTATGATGAAAGACACTTGGAGGCTACGACATGATGTCGACCTATATATAATTGTTCGCTGTATCAGACACACAAAAGGCAAAATCTATCCTGGAAATAATAAATCGATGATCCACTTTCCATTATATTTCGCAAATAGTGATGAAAACCACGTCTCTCATCAATCATTCTTAACCGTTTTAATGTAATGCGGACCATTAACACAAACGAGACAGGAGCCTACTCCAAAAACTCCGAACCTTTAAAAGCGGTACCATCAATATTAATTTAATTGTCCTCTTGAAATTTCATGCATTAAAATTTCACAGTTATCAACACGCATGTACCCTTATACAAGTCGAATCGTTAAAATATTTATTAAATCTGTCGACGCATGAGTCACTTCGCCATCTAGACGTTCAATTGCGCAAAGTGGAACGCACCCTGCGTCTCGATGAGTAAACGCGCCAATTTTGGCGCCAAACAAACTTGACATTGCACGCCATTTGTGAAATAGCCAGCTTAGCTCTAGAGTGGAACACAAAGATGCACTGATGCATACGAATGAATGACTAACCGCTCCGATTTTGTCTTGACGCTTGAAACATTTTTCAGACATTCATCGCATCGTCCGGAATTCTGACGTTATTGATCGTTCAATCCACTATGAATGTCCCATCTTTTGATGTCTTAGTTTGTGTTTGCACAATTAAACAGATTACTCGGGAGTATCAGTAGTATTCCAAAAGGCAAGACAGTACCTACTTTGCAAACTATTTTAATAAGCGCTTAGATAAAACGCATTATTATGGAGTTTGTAGGTAGGCGGCATGTTGCGTGTACGCAGAAGTCTGACATGATTTACGTTTGTCCTTCCAATATTTCGAAAAGTTATTTTTCTTCCATTCACTACTGTAGGAGTGAATGATTTCGAAACGACCGAATGGATTAATAATTGTTGTATCTTTTATCTGCGGATTCATTTATCATTTGCATTGAGACTGGATTAGCAGCCAAGGGCGTTATAATTTGCAATAACTTTGTTGCAAATGAAATGATGCAATGTTTTGTATTATAGCATTTGTGTCATTATTTGTCGGACATTATAAGAAATAGGCGATTGTCGTTTGTTAGATGAATACCTAACTGTACATTTACGTAATGTAAACACTGAACGTCTGAATAAATTATCAGAAAAGTCTTTTTAATACTCTTCATAATCTTATAATACTAGTCTACCGTGTGATTTTCTACACTGAAGTGTAATACTGTTTAGGCCTGTCTTATATAGTGGAATATTATAGAGACAAAATGGGAAACAATTTCCTAGTACTCATGAAGTCAGTTTAGCCTTAGTAATAGTAAATCAATGATAGCCTTGGTCATTTTAGTCACCTCTATTGGACCTAATTATAATGGACTTACTACAAAAAAAATGAAGCGGATACATTCATAGAGAAATGACGTGTAACTTCATAGTAAATAGTTAACTTCCACGATATCAATAACTATCGTGTTCCTGGTAATGAGAAGACGAACACCATTGATTGGTCGCTGACAAGCGGAACGAACATAAAACGACCACGGAACTGTTTATCCATGGTAAAAACCTATGGCTGTAATTTAACACTTTGTTGAAATACGATTATAATGATGGTGCTCAAATATCATGGACACTTCCTTATTCTTGTCAAACTGACGCTAGTTGTAGTGACGATTATGGATAAAAAATGTGATGATGTTAACTGTTGTAATAACCGACCACATACGAGTACCTACCTACAGTCACAACAAAATTCAAATTAAGTATGCAAGTGTCAAAACATTTTTTTAGTACCTATGAGTTATACCCCATAAACCCCATTCCATATCAGAGTTGAAAAATCGTCTCGGCTAAAAAGATAAATGGATTTGAAAAATGGTGCGTTAATCGTAATGCGATTTCATGGAACCATATGGTATTGTTATGATTTAAAATCCCCTAATTATTGAAATAAGTCTGGACCCATACAGGTATGTATAAAGCGCCTTCGCGACTTATGACTTCTCCGATCGAAATCGATAAACTGTCACATAACATTGTATGGTCCAATGGAAAGATGCCTAGTTTCTGTTTCTGATTTTGACCCAAACATATCGTAAAAAAGGACAGAAATTTCTTATTCAACCTGCCTGGACCACCAACGTTGGGACAGAATTATGATACAGACTTTAACAAACAAGGTTGTTGGTGAAAAATGAAGGTAAAATATGATATGAACTACCTTTTAAAAGCGTCAAATGAACAATCTTAAAAAGCGTCTTCTGAACGTGACTCGTCAGTTTATTACTTGATAAACGTCGAATTCAAGCCTTAAGTACTTCACGATAGGATTTAATTTTGAAAAACCGAGCCGAGGTCATGGCTTCATTGAATTTTGACGTGAACTTGGATTAAGATGTATGAAAGTAATTAGTGTGGACGTAAATCGATTAATCAAACTCGTTTTAAGATTACGGCATACACACTACACAGGCATGATTAAATTTAGGCTTGGTGAAATTTTTTACAATATCGTAATTCAATGCAAAAGTTTGCATGCAATATGGAGCCAAGCAATGGGGTGCTTAAGAAAATTTGTCACTAAGGAAGTTAGTAATATTACAAAGAGGAAAAGTTTGGACATAGGCTATACTTTATACCAAGGGCTTGCCTGCTTACTTTTGCAATACGCGGTCGGAGCCACGCAGGAATATTTAGTTCATTATAAAAGCCTCAAAATAATAAAGACAGGACGAACTCGACGCTCGGCGCGCGGAGTCCCGAATACCTGCGTTCATTATCTATGCCATAACTTTATTAGATTATTATATTTAAAGTATTCCTTCAGTCGTCGAGTTTGGTCAGGACGATGACAGATGATGATATTAAACAGATAGAATTTCCTATTCCAGACGCCGGCGTTCCCGATCCCGGTCGTCCTCCCGCCACCACGACGACGAGTGTCCTTCCCCGCGGACGCTACTAATGTCCGACCAGGAGGCACTCCATCAGCTCTACGGAGAGATCACCACCGTGCGCGATGGCGCGATCACGCACCAGTGCGTGCAGACCAACCTTGCCGACGTCATCTGTGGTGGTGAGTAACGAAGGAAAAGGAGGGCAAACCTGGATTCCGTACGAGAGCGCAGATGGAGATCGCTCCTTTCACCACGACAAGTCTCCGTCCCCGCGGACGCTCTTACTATCTTACCAGGAGGCACTGCATCAGCTCTACGGAGAGATCACCACCGTACGCGATGGCGCGATCACGAACCAGTGCGTGCAGACCAACCTTGCTGACGTCATCTGTGGTGGTAAGTAGCGAAGGAACTTAGGAGGGCGATCCTGTGGTCCGTTTCACGAAGCTACAAGGTAGAATTTTTCAAAATGGACAGCCATTATTGGACTGAGGACTGAGGTTGCCTATTCCTGTGAAACTGGGTCATTGAGATTATCCGCATTAGAGCGCAGATGGTGATCGCCGTGGATTTTTGACTGGGGAGAATAACCATAAAACTCAGTTTTCTTCTAAAGGCTACCTGCTACCTGGGTCTGTAGTTTTCTAAGAAAACAAAAAATCACAACTGTAGGTCCGAATCAGACAGAACCAGCGTAAGTCAGGGTCCAGTTATATCACAAACAAGCACTACAGACAAGGACAAGCTTTACAGTGACCGCGACTGTACGAGTTGATTAGTCATGAATAAGTAATACCTTCCTTGGACTTAAGATCGTCTCTTTAGACGATTACGTCTAATTAATAAAATTCACGTTCAGATTACGTCTAAATTAATTCTGCCGCATGATACAAAACGATGCCACAGTTTCTAATATCAAAGTGAGTTATCACTGTATACTTACAGAATTTCCTTTGTGAACTGGTGCGAGATAAGGGTCATTCTCAGAGGGCACGTTTTTTGGGCGTCGGGTAGAATAACTTTGTATTCTTGCATATATATGGCATACAAAAAATGTTGGAGGGTAGTTTTAGTTTTATTCTACCTGTAGCAGTTGTAATTTTGAAGATACTCTGTTGAGAACCAGTAATAAAAAAAATGAAAAGCCTACTTTTATCATGCTCCATCAAGCGTACAGACTCCAAAATTTGGGACAAACCCCTTTGCAACTCGGTGACCACTACTATTACCTAACACCGGGCACTTTTTTATTATAGTCAGTTAAACAAATTTACATTTTGTTATGTTGATTATTATTACAAATGCTTGTATAAAGAAATATGATTTTTTCTCCGCGCGTACAAATTTATGACTAAACTCCGTCATTGGAAGCAAAACAAAAGTTGACCTCACTATTTGCAAGTTTACGCACATCACTATTACATCGAGCGAGCCAGTTCAGTCTTGTCTGTGACACGGTGAGCGACGGAGGTGCGTTTCGCGACGCTGGGCGATTTTACAAACGTAAGTATCTAATCTCCGTATTTTGTCACTTGCATTTTCTAAACTCCGTTTAGTCATTTATTTTCCTATTGGTGTGATTGATTGTTCTACTATTTAAGTATAATGAATTAAACTATATTACCTGTTAAATGTGTGTAATATCGTTTTACTATATAAGGTAATTTATGAAATAAAAAAATAAAATAGCTTTCTCCCTAGGCTCCGTCAAATAAACTCCGTCAAATATTTAGACGGAGTTGAGAAAAAACGTGTATTTAGTATCTAAGTGAGCAGTCACATGCAAAAAACATGTTTTACATCACATTTGCTGCTAAAGCGAAGGCCGAAGAAATTAAGTATACTCTCTAGTTCCTTCATTACTGCGAATTTTACATGGACATGTACTATTTACAAACATTGATGTACAGTACTTAGAAAAATAAGCCATGTGAAATTTGACGCATTTTCTTCGTTCTGAACACTAACGACAGCAATTATTTACCCACAATACCGTTTAAATCATTTTTGGAGCTAGGGCTTTTCGTTTAACTTATTTCCTGTTTAAGTACAACACTGGTGATATTCTAATGTAAGCATTTGTTAGTTTAGAGATGAGTATTAAAAAGCGATTATTCTAAATGCAAAAGATGAAGAAGATCTTAAAAGATCTAAAAGAAATATTATTAAGTGTAACATGTTACTCACTAAGTTAAGTGAATGTTATTTTTTTTTGTTGATTTTGTTATGTTTTCTACCATGCCTTTTAAAATTAGTATACAAATTAATAAAAAAATTAAAAGTAATCAATGCTGTTATTTTTCTTTTCAAACTGTGTTTAATATTTTATATTAAAATATATAAAATATCATTCTGGTTTTAAAGCACTGTATCCATCAACTCCATATCATATTTCTAAACTCCGTATTAAATATATCAACTCCGTCGCAACATTCTCAACTCCGTCTTGGTGAAAAAAAACAATGGCTTTTAAAATGTTAGCTAATATATGTATATGAGGGACAAAAGTATATAAATGATGTAAATAGCTAAATGATTCGTATTTTATACATAATATAGCAGTAAATATACTGTACAAAATCAAGACGGAGTTGAGGCTGAGAACGCCGTATTCTGAGAATGACCCATAAAGGCTAAAACGACAGGTGTGGGTTTTACCTTATAACATTTTCTAGGATTTAGAATAATATGGTTAGTTGAAAGAGTTAAAACATTAAAACGTAAAGCCCGATTGCAGCAATTTACTGACATTAAAAAGCATAAGTACCTACCTAATCATATTAAAAAAAATAGGTAACCGCCACAATTATACAACGTCGCAGACGGAAAGCGTGGCATGCAGATAATAGCAATCCCGTTGACGCTTGAAACAAACGGAATGTAGGGCGCCTGCAGTGCCCTGATTGTAGGCCACGGAGTTCAGTGGATCCAGCGCGATTTGCGAGTTAACTTACTTTTCGGAAACAATCGACAGGCGCTCGCAAATGTAAATGGGAGGCTACTCGTGTTTTAACTTAGTTGGTTAGAACTAGGAACGTCCTCAAAGAGCGGGTAACACGAAACTATCAAACTGTAATATGAAATGAATAGGTAGGTACAAAAAAAACTTGTATCCGCCATTGAACTTTCAATGGCCGATACAAGTTTTTCGTAAGACGTCGGTTTATAAACTATACAAATTC
The DNA here is from genome assembly GCA_947049275.1 of Epinotia bilunana. Classification (NCBI taxonomy): domain Eukaryota; kingdom Metazoa; phylum Arthropoda; class Insecta; order Lepidoptera; family Tortricidae; genus Epinotia; species Epinotia bilunana. The sequence goes on along the minus strand of OX346259.1, from coordinate 11,845,423 downwards.
TGGGAAAATGCATCATGACTTATGTCTAATGACTTAATTCATTAGTTGTAACGAACGGTATGAATTACTTAATTAATTTACGTGTCAGTTCTTTATACCGCTTAATGTAAGTGCGCGGGAGTGATATAGCCCACCCAAAGCCTGCAATGTGCACGTTCAAAACATCATTAATTAAAGATTTTCAACTTCTTGTTCTCTTTGCCAAAACATGTGCCAACTCCCAACACAAAGAATTAGGAGCCGCCGGGAGTGCAATTTTATACTCAAAAGCAAGCATGTTTGTACGAGAGTAAACAGTCAATTTATTTGTAAAATTAATAATTAATTAATTTGTTTGTTTATTTGGATAACTCGGTCAGCGGTACACTATAGTCCGCTTTTTCATTTCCTTCTTTGGATTCAGAATAAATTGTCAGAAACATGGCTATCAATCGGAGATAATAATCTATACATAGACTGTCTTAATACCTACGCAAGAAGGTCCAAAATATTTATTTTATTTTATTATGAATTATGAACCATAAAAAGTGACCTGGAAAAGGTCACGAGCGTCGCAAGGGACGTGACATTGCCAATTTGTTGAGGGTACAGTTGCAACGGTCCGGATTAAGAAATGTTCTGACAACGGCATTTTAATCAATAAACTTCTATATTTGACCGATTACGCATGGGGTCAACGATCGCGCGTAAACTTGTGAACTTGATTCTTATTCAAATCATGTAATTTTAAGTTCAATGGTTCGGTAACAGTTATTTACCTATAGTTAAAAAGGCAGAATCGAACGCAGCGCTCGTTTCGGTCACGATTTATTCCCACACCTAAGGCACTCTGGTGCGCTGAGCTTGAATTGAAACAATTATATATAATTTACTTTAAAAAAAGTTTTAACCGACTTCAATTTAGTACTCCGCCAAGCCACGAGAACATTTCCACATTTCTTTTCCAATTTACCACATGAACTGATTTCCGAGAGCAAATGCGTTGATTATTAGAGAAAAAACCCAATAGCTGTATGTGGGCCGATAATATTTGAGGACTTCCGTCGATTCCACAAGGATCACCTTTGGCACTTCATTAGTTGCTATTTCAACGGAATCTTATCAGAATCTGTGATATAAGTACTTTTGTACTTTTATGTACATAATTGAGGAATTCCATAAGTCATCTGTGGTCTTCATCATCAATTCCACTCCACCAAATTTATGATTTCCGGGTGTAAATACACGAGTTATAATAGAATATACCAAAATCACTACACGCGTGCCTAATATAATTGAGGAGTTCCCTCAATTCCTCATGGATACCATCATCCAATTGAATTTTTGAAAAAAATGGGACCCACCTGGAAGCCTATACTTACAAATAAAAATAAAAATTACGAATCGGCTCATCAATGACGGAGTTCTGAGGTAACAAACATTGAAAAAAAAATATATATATTCAACCGAATCGAGAACCTCCTCCTTTTTTTTGATGTCGGTTAACAAATGGTAACTAGGTAGAAAACTAGCAGTCCAATCAATATATGTACAGTCAAGGCACAGAATGTGAAGTCTGTGAGTCAAGGGCACCAATATGTATACACCACAAAGTCTCAAAAATATGTAGGCAGGCCTATAGTTTGCAACAATAAAGTTGTAGTATACATTACAGTATATTTATGAAACTTTGAGTGAATACATATTGGTGACCTTGACTGTACACCTACTCAAAAAATCCATGAAAAAAATAAAGTAATTCAACTTGAACAATATGAAGAGCCGAATAATCATAATGCGTATTTCTATAATTAATGACATAGATACCTGTACACCCATGCAGCTGCAGATTAAAGTAACCCACTGTGTAGAAACTCGTATGTCATCGTACTAACTGCAACCAGTCTACCTACTTAAGAGAGTATTTATGATCTTATTAAAATGTATTTTATCAGAACTGAAAAACTGCCCGCGACTACATACTTGAATATCGGACCGTCTGATCTGAAACCAATAGACATAATTCAACTCTACCATTTCTCTCGTTCTGGATCACGCAGGAAATCTGCGCTATTATCGACCTTATGCCTTCGGTTTACGGGTTTTCTGAAGTTAAAAGGGCCCAGTGAAAAGACCGGATACGCGGATCGATCTTCAACTGACGCGCTAAGTGCAATGCTTACTTGTAATGGAGAAATGCACTAGAATGTATGGGACTTTGAACATAGTTACAGCCTTCTTTCTTTGAACAGCTGAATAGAGGCTGTAAAAACAGTGCAAAAGACACTAGGCTCGCCTAATAGGGTGACGTGCTGATTTATTTATTTAATACAGCCACCAGTTAACTTATGGGCATCTGCAATGATAAACATGATTAAAGTAAATTCTTAAAGACCTACTTATGTAGGTACGTTTTGAATAACGAGTCCAAAAATACTGAAAGTTGTTTTTCATTTTAATTTTCACTTTTGATTAAAGTATCTAACCTTAATGAATATGAAACATCGATTTGCATAAGTGATATACTTACCTACTAAACGAAAATGAGTGCTCACAATCGGGCTTTGTCTGAGATGTACTGGATACTATGTACTGGTACTTCGTGTCAACATCTAATACTAATCAATGTCAATATTTTGTCCTAGGCAGTTTTTGAAAGGACGTACCTATCAGATAAACATAACAGAGTTTTCAACTTTGATCGCCAACTCATAGTTATTCATAAGTTTTATAACTTACAGCGTGTTACTCGTACATTTAGATAAAATATGAGTGTAAATAAGCACTTAATACGAGCTACTGGTCATTTGTATAATAATAATCACTTATTACAACGGAAAACCAAACAGTAAGCCTATAATCAGTTCCCATTCACGTGAGAACAGCTAACGAGATTCACAACCTGTCAAACTCTCCTCAATTTCCAGTATGTCTTGATCCCGAGATCCGTAGAAATTCTGCCTAATCAGAGGTCACACATATATTTGCACACATGAGGAGATTTGTGGTTGGGTGTTGTGAATACCAGGCCAGCTGACCGCATGCTAATGGTCGGTCATTACTGTTAAATTAAACTTGTCAGCGCAAGAAAGTGCCATCCGAGTTCTTTCCTGTCAACAATATACTTTCCTTTAAGAGAAAATACACTATCTCCTACACGTACAGGAATGGTTAATGTATTTTAAAGCTTCTGTACCTACCTGTTAGCATATGTTTATGACGTAATATAATATACTTTTTTATCAACATGTTTCGCTACCACGATTTTATACGTCTTAATTGGAATAGTGTAGCTACTACTTTACGAACTAAGGTCGATAACAATGAAAACATTTTACTCGTGGTATCAAGACAAAAGTAAAGATGTCACTCACGTCTGTAAAGTTTTGCATTACATTACAGCTTACAGTTTCTGCAAAATTCTTTTTAGCACTGCAACAAAAGAATTATTGGAATTAAGGTGTCAAACATTACCTTACCTTATATAGATACGTTCATTATTAAACGTTCAGTTCAATATATTATTGTACGTCCGTAAAGTCCTTAAACGAATTACAATTCAATGCGTTATGTCGAATAGACCCCCTGACCTCATATTCGTACACAGTAAACACCTGTCTCTTTGAAACTTTCGTCGCACAAAAGCCAACATTTATTAAGCTAACCTACCTTTTAACCACCGCGATCTCCCCTTGCGGTTTTTCTAGCAGGCTCGGCTATTAGACGTTTCATAGTCCACAAAACGTCTTTATTGAATGAGGTAAACCGTATTCTTCCTAGCTGTGTCACGTCACATAAAACTTTAAGCTACAGAAATCTACATTGTACATTCAAATTTGATGTTCGAGCTCGTACAACGAATTATACAATCGATTGTTTCATCTCATTGTCACAGACTTCGAACGGACATACGACTGTAGCGATACGACGACGTGAAGATAACATAAAACATATTGAGAGCGACTAGGCAAAGGTAAAACTAAAAGTGTTATGGACAATGCAATGCACTGAAATCTCAAATGATAATGACAGGATTGACTTCTTACCTGCCGGGAAGCCGGGAACCATAGTTTACAGGCAAACTTCTGCGCTTTGATATCTACGTCATGTTTACAGTGAGTCAAGACGAGACGGCGACACAGGATTAAATACTATCAGAATTATGCCGTTTTAAATGATCTTGTCAAGTTTTATAAGCTTGTATTAAAACCACTTTGAGATGATGTTGCAGTAAAATATTTTACTTGCGTTCCAACCTGTTAATACTTCCATATAACGACTACGTGGAAACGTAGTCTCGGTCTTCAACTTATTTTCTAGGATTGCAGTACTTGCAGTATATAGTAACAACATTTTACTTAATCTGACTTTGCCTACCTCAAAAAGAAAGGAGTCCGGGACCAAATAAATTATGTTTGTATCTGTTTTTAACTTTTGTTTTAATGAAACTAATGTGCATTCCTAATCTCCTTACCGGGACCTTTGTTATTCAACATCTTTGTTAACGACATTAGTACCTAAATGTCTTGTGTAAAATGTGACGATGATTCCATATTATTGCAATCTGACCTCGCACATCTTGATGAGTAGGTACTGTGAAGTAAACAAGTTAGATCTGAACCCCACTAAATGTTTAATTACGACTTTTTCACGACAACGTAAATTAATATCTTCTGATTATGCATTAAAGAGCCAGCTGCTTCAGAAGGTACCATCTATAAGAGATTTAGGTGTTATCCATGATTCCAAATTAATTTATGATGATCACATTAACAGCATTATAAGTTGCGCACTTAAGTCACTAGGTTTCATAATGCGTACCTCCACTAACTTCATTCAAGCTAAAACCCTTAAAGTGCTCTATTGCTCCTTCGTTAGAATTAAGCTAGAATATGCTTCGCGGGTTTGGAACCCTTGCTATAGTACATACATTGACAGAATAGAACGTGTTCAGCAAACATTCATCAGGTATCTTTGTTTTAAGTTAAGGGTCCGCAGTAAGCTCGATTCTCCATACAAACGTTGTTACGCTCTCATTTTAAAACTACGTGTTGGATTGTAACGAAGCTTTGCGTATACTATGACATGAGGTATATCTATGTCTGTAATTAGTTTATATAGCTTCAGATACCATAGTAAAAAAAATACAGTGAATTTAAGTTTTTCATACAAAAACAGTTTTTGCTGCATTTTGTTTGTTTTATAAACTGAAACCATATAAACTAATTACAGACATAGATATACCTCATGTCAATTTATATGCAAAGTTTCGTCACAATCCAACACGTAGTTTTAAAATGAGAGCGTAACTACGTTTGTATGGGAAGGTGAAATTCGGCCGAGCTTACTGCGGACTCTTAAAACCTCCATACAGTTCTTCCAACTACATTGAATAAGCATCATCTTGTCCCATTGTATGAACGCCGTGAAATAGCTGACATTACTTGCTAAACATCACTAGTGGCGTAACGGATTGTCCTGAGTTGCTCAGCAAACTATATTTCAATACTCCAAAGAGATACCATCCCCCTATAGCAATCAAAAATGCATCTTCCAACTACAGGCAAAATTGTTTTTTGAGACGCGCCAGTAGTGACATAAACAAGATCAAATGAACTGGATAGATTCAACTGTAAAATTCCTAGCATGAGGCGTAATCTGGTCGAGCGATATTTTAAACTAGCTTCCGCCCGCGACTTCGTCCGCGTAGACCCGGGATAAAAACTATCCTATATTTTAATCCAGGCTATAAACTATCTTCGATTCAGCCGTTTAAGCGTGATAAAGTAACAAACATCCAAACATCTAAACTTTCGCATTTATAATATTAGTAGGATAAGTGAGTGTGCTGCCATTTTCTGTTTCATTCGTTGTTACTTTTCTTTGATCTTTGTTCTTATTTTATATCAGCTTCTTTGTTCTTTTTTATTGTGTCTAATAGTATGTTTGTTTATTTCTCGTTCTCGTGCGGTTAAATTTCAACTTTGTTTATTTCTCATGCTCGTGCGGTTGCGCTGTGTGTAGCATATATTATAGAACCTAAAGTTAAAATACAATGTCACTACCTGTGAGTTCCTATAATTGGCTCTTTGTATCCACTGTCAATGTTTATTGTATATTATAGCTGTTCTCCTAATGAATAAATAAATAATCAGTGTCTGTAGAAGGTAATTAATGCAAAATACTTACGTGCTACATTCTTATGCCACTACGAATCTTAGATGATTCTTTGACGTGAACTTTATTATCAAACTATTATCACAGAATCTTTTAGGCATTAAGTTTAAATCATGGCAAAGAAAGTGTCGGCCGGCAGTATATTTTCCGATATTATTATGTACCTTTCAATGTTTACATTTATTGACAATCAATTGACGTTGACTATCTGACACTTCGACCATAATCAATTTTACTAACAATATATATATTTATAATTCAAACCAACCTAAAGGTTCGATCAAAATAAAACTGACAAAAGAGCGAACTCTTTAGTATGTCCAAGGAGTTCACTCACTGGCACTTATCATTCTAACCACAAACTAATAAGAGATACTAACGTACTCTAACGCAAACTTTGAACTCTTTGGGTTCTCGTTATCGGACATAATTTGTCATCATTCGTTACATGTCAAATACCCAGTAAGTATTTACTAAAAAGTAAGTATTTTCTTGAACTTTTTACGGCCTTTTTCCCGAAATTCGTTCTGCTACTCGTCTCTTTGAAATTTATAAAATTGACGTGAAGCTGGCATAAATGTCTATTGACAATTGCCATAAAAAAAAATTGCCGCGACCGTCGAATTTTACTGCTCAGGATCTTGCTTGCATTATATTATTTTTTGGAGAAGCTCAATAAAGCGGTAGAAGAGGTTTACTAATGTGCAGAAATTTCCGAACCGGCGAACCCCGCGAAACGAACGAGTGATCATCAATGCTCTACAGCGTATTCGCTATGGCCAGACCCTAACTGGAACAGCAGAAAACAGTTCCTGTCTGTGTGTTTTTAGCTTGTCAAACACTACATTGAAGTAGGTATATATTTGATATAAGTAGATATGTTTATCTATATAAGTATGTTTATCGTCGTCTAGCCTACCCATAGTATAAGCTTTGCCTAGTTTGGGACTAGGTAAATTTGTGTAATATTGTCCGCAAATATATATATATTCATACTTATCAACGATTACATTCATTTACATTGGACTGGATCCATTATATTGCCCTAGTTCATCTAGTTCATCAATTTAATACGTCATAAAAAGCAGCTGCTTCGTCGGTCAGCCAGCTTTAATCACCCTATGCAAATTGTTATTCGTACAATACTAAACCACTTGGAAACTAGGTCTACCCGGAAACTTTCAGTCTAGGGTTGTGACGGGCCAGCGCCGAAACCTGAATACTATTAGCCCAGTTCTAAGTACTTAATCGATGTTAGAGGGGTGATTACGTAACTTTCCGCACGTACGTTAGGACAACTCAACTGTTATAACAACGTTACGTACCTACACACAATATAGAAAGAAAGAAAAAAGAAATATATTTGTTTGGTGTGAAAAATAAATTATACGTGTGTTTAAATAACTAGGTACTATAGAAATGCACCAAAATAGCATATGCCATATTGTATAGTAAGTACTACTAATACTATACTGTAAGGTTAATATCAGTGCTCTTTCGTTCCTAGCGCGATCGGGTTCATCGAGACCTCGGGTCGGGGTTGTGCGAGAGCCGAGTTTTGCCGAAGCGGCACGAAAACGGAAGTTCTCTATATGTTGCTCGAATAAGCAAGTGCGATAAAGAGGGAGATACGTGAACGAACTTCCTTTTCGTTTAGCGGTAGCAGCACTGCTTAGGTGCTCGCTCCCACGGAGACAAGCTATTCGCGCTCCGCCGTAGTACCTACCTACTAAAGGGAATAAATTGAGAACTTAATTCAAAATGGCTGACGGCTTACCGTAATCAACCTTAATACCTTACCTTACCTACCTTTGACGACCTCTGTAGCCTAGTTGGTAGTGGCCCTGCCTATGAAGCTAGATGTCCTGGGTTCAAATCCCTGTAAGGGCATTTATTTGTGTGATGAGCACGAATATTTGTTCCTGAGTCATGGATGTTTTCTATCTATGTATTCAAGTATTTATTTATCTATATGAGTATGTATATTGTCGTCTAATACCCATATAGTACAAGCTTTGCTTAGTTTGGGACTAGGTTGATTTGTGTAAGATTGTCCGAAAATATTATTATTTATAATACTTAATTTGGGCTGGTTTGTTTACTTAGTTTGCGGCAAACAAAAACTATAACAAAGGCAAGAAATAAAATCATCCACTAAAAGGAATAATCCGCCTCACGTTATTCATTTTCTGCTTACTATTCAATCATTACATCATTTATGACTCTTGAAAGGTGCACAGCTAAGAAGTACACATTTCTGATGACCTCTAACTTGTTAAGATAATCGCTTTCAAATGTTTCCACGTTCGAAATCGTCCCAAAGTTGACAGTCATTTAGTGGCTAACCGAGCGCCTGTTTGCCGCGTTAGGCGCGTTCGACTGTGAAATTACCCTTACAGCATCTTTGTTTTGTCTCAACCTTGATGCCGATTGTGTCATGATAATGTACCTAGTATCTATTTGGTTCTTTATAATAAGCTGCCAATTGAGTTTAAATCGTTGACGAACAGTAAAGTTTTTAATGCGAGGCTTAAGTAAGTAATTTCTTCTGAAAAAGTCGTATTACTCTGTATCAGAGTTTATAGCTGATGAATGATATGTTAATTTGTATTGTTATATCTGTGGGCGTAGCATGGTTGCCATTTTATCACTTATCGTTGTGGTAAAGACGCCCATCACGCTCTGACAAGTACGCGAGTGCGAGAGTGACGGATGCCTTATCCACAACGATAAGTGATAAAATGGCAACCGTGCTACGCCCGCTGAATGGTTCATTGGATTATATAAGATTACTTAATAGGGAAACATTGTATTGACATTTGAATTTACTGTATCGACATTTGAATTTATTGTATTGTCATTTGAATTTATTGTACTGACATTAACATTAGGATTTTTATTGTATTATTATTATGTTTACTGTAATATTCTACACAATTTCTTTGTTATGAATAAATAAAATGAATGAATGAATGAATGGTACTATTAGTATCAACATCGGGGCATTTTATTGCACTAATTATATATTAGAATACGAAACCGATGCAGCAATGCGACATGTTGCTTATTGAACAAGCGAGCGAAGTTCTCCGGTTTGCTTGGGCGAAAATGCGTATTATATGTCCGGCTGTCAGTTCTCCTCTACGGGTCGCATTTCTCAACCTACTCTCGTGATGTTTTGTAAGCAGGTTCGATCATTATTTAGAATATATCGATTTTATTGCTCATTCAGTTTTTGTACATTTGAACAGAGCCACTAGTGATAACATGATAGATTACATAAGCAGAAGCTAACATCTCATTAATTGTCTGAGACCTTGTTTATGGACAGCGCTGCGCCGGCGCAAGAAGTGAGCTGTCAGGCGAATATGGAAGCGTGAGTTCGTACATGAACTCTACAACGCAACAATAATTTGTGTATGGGCGATTACAGACGCGGGCGCCGGCGTTCGGCGCACCTCACCGATTAATGAGTTTCATGTCATGATATTGTAGCTTCAGATATTGTTCAACAGGACTAGCTTAATTTATCCCCTGTTAATTTCAACCAACATCCGTTTCACACCTGAATTAAGGATCATCAAATTAATATGTAAAATAAATTATTCCATTACCACCACCTCAATAACCAATCACTGCAATATCTCATTTTTCTCCATACTTACCCTTGCGGCGTAGACGCAACTACGGTTAATTTTCATACCTGTTGTGACCGTTAAACCTACACCAATTGCTGTAAGTGGTCAGTGCTCTGCGTACCCCTGTTGAGAATACAGGCATGAGTTTATGTTGCGGATCCAGCCGCCACCAGCCCTCATACAAACCATCCTTGGAAGAGATTGAGCAATCGCAACTTTGTAAGCATTGCTCTTGCTTCTTTCACCAGCTTCTTTAGTTTTTTCCACCTTAAGAAATCCCATCAAATTCATTTATCAACGTTACAACATTACTTACGGCACAGTCAATTGAATCTTCAATGCAATCAATCCACAAGCTGTTTTAAATTAAATAAGAACAAAATACACTACAAGTCTTTGTATTAAACACGTACCTACAACATAACATAAAGAAACTGAAAGTGCCTTCCCTTGTACAGTCGCCATCAGATATATCGGAGCGGCCAAAATGCGCACAAACACGTCTGTAATGCCTTGATAATAGAGATGTGTTCGGATATTTGTGAGCACTTTGGCCGCTCCGATATATCTGATGACGACTGTAGGTACTCTTCATTATTAATATTATTATTGTCTTGTGTGGTCCATTAAAGACCCAATGAATCTCGACAATCTTTAATGGTTTGGATTATAGACTTTATTGTTATAGATATTGGAGTTATAATTCCCCATGTAGTTCGCAACAGACCTCGGCCAGCCATTCATAAAAACACAAAGTCATCGGCGTAAATTGTAGAATAGCTACCATCCTATCCACTTTCCTCTTTCAGAGCGAGTTTGTGTCTAATTCACGAACATTCGTGCAAATCAATTTGATTATTCTTCTTTTTTTATTTTTAACTACTCTAGTTTCCTTATTCAGGCCGTGGGTATGTGGTGGGTATAGTCTTCTATACTAGGCAATATCATAAAGAGACTGAGCGGTTGTAGGTTTATATTGTAGAGAACGGAAGAACATAAAACATTTTTTTGTAGGTAGATTATTATTCTGGCTTCCATTTAGGATAGTTTTTATCCGACTGCGACAGTTAATATTTTTTTAGAAACATTTAACCTCATTGAATTTTTAATTTATTTTTCTCCAGGGAAATCGCCGTCGTGGCGGTCAGCTGTCAGCGATGTCAAAATGGCGGAATTGCTTTGTCCTTACCTTTTAATAATTTCGATCCGGTCTACGATAGATATCAATTGTGAGATTAAGAACTCATATGCGCAAATCTCGTATTGGAGTAGTTTCAATAAATGTATCAACAAATTCGAACAATGAAACACGAATTTGTATTTTTAGGGTTCCGTAGCCAAATGGCAAAAAACGGAACCCTTATGGATTCGCCATGTCTGTCTGTATGTCCGTCCGTATGTCACAGCCACTTTTTTCCGAAACTATAACAACTATACTGTTGAAACTTGGTAAGTAAGATGTATTCTGTGAACCGCATTAAGATTTTCACACAAAAAAAGCAAAAAAACAATACATTTTGGGGGTTTCCGATACTTAGCACTGAACTCATTTTTTTTTCATCTAACCCATACGTGTACCTATCTATGGTTGAAAAATGATATTGAGATTTCTAATATCATTTCTTTCTAAACTGAATAGTTTGCGCGAGAAACACTTCCAAAGTGGTAAAATGTGTCGTCGTCGTCGTCCCCGTAACTTCTAAAATAAGAGAATGATAGAACTAAAAAAAATATATGATGTACATTACCATGCAAACTTCCACCGAAAATTGATTTGAACGAGATTTAGTAAGTAGTTTTTTTAGTACGTCATAATTCGTAAACCGGAATTTACCTTTCATTCAACGGATAATATTGTACGGAAGCCTTTACGCGCGAGTCCGACTCGCACTTGGGCGGTTTTTTTTAAAGGCCTCGTGCTTGCGCTGGCGGTCAATAGTAAATTTGACAGCTACAGACAAAGTTATTGACCGTCGCGGCCAGGCCCAGCAAAGAGTAAAATAATATATGTTAGGAACATGTGACGTTCCACGCGTAAAGGTACATTATGGTGGTAGTTTTGAAGGTGAATAAACACGGTTTTTTTATCGCTATTTTAAAAACTATGTAAATGTAACATTTGTTGACGTAGCTTTATTTTTCGATTTTTTGTAAGTAGAAATGTAAAGTACAAGTACCTAGGTACTGTAATAAGAATATGCAAAATATATGAAAAACGCCTAGATGCATCTATTATGGTGAGGTGAGTCACAGAAACCAAGTTTGCGGCGGAGTCTATTTTTGTATACAAACGCGTTCGGAGTAAGCTAATCTTTAAGATCATGTAACTCAGCCATAAGGACCCTTTTCGTTTTATAAATTAGACAGAGACAGTCAAGACAGAGTTACTCTCGAATTTATAATTATAATATTAATTCGAAGATCATAAGAATAGTTATAGGAATGCAGTTTAGGCAACATAGAAATAAATAAATGAAATGAAAATGAGAGATTTTAACCTGAGTTACTTAAATATGTTAATTTTCATAAACACTTGTATTAGGTAGCTAATACAAGTGTTTCAGTTTTAGGTTTTAGATTAAAAATATAACTTGCAATACCCTTACAGGGTCTCATGTGTACTGTAAATATTGTATAATATTCGTATGGATACTAATATTATGAATTCGAGAGTAAAGACTGTCTTTTCATGCTTAAACCGCTTCACCAATTGAGATGAAATTTGGTATAGAGATACTGTGAATTCCGGGGAAGGACAAAAGATAGTTTTTTATCTCAAAATTCTACTAATGGGGGCAAAAAGGGGGGAGAAAGTTTGCATGGAGTTACGATATAAACGAGTTCCGCGCGGACGAAGTCGCGAGCACTAGCTAACGTGATTTCTGAAAACCTAACCACCGCAAATACTAATGTCAATAAGTCATAATGCGTACCTACCTAATATAAACGACGTAAGCAGGTATACAATTATATTAATAATTTACTTCAAAAACAAAGTTTTAACCGACTTCAATTTAGTACTCCGCCAAGCCACGAGAACATTTTCACATTTATTTTCCAATTTACCGCATGAACTGATTTCCGAGAGCAAATGCGTTGATTATTAGAGAAAAAAACCCAATCGCTGTATGTGACCCGACAATCCGTCGATTCCACAAGGATCACCTTTGGCACTTCATTAGCTGCTATTTCAACGGAATCTTATCAGAATCTGCGACATACTTTTGTACTTTTAAGTACATAATTGAGGAATTCCATAAGTCATCTGTGGTCTTCATCATCCATTCCACTCCACCAAATTTATGATTTCCGGGTATAAATACACGAGTTATAATAGAAAATACCAAAATCACCACGCTTTCCTAATATAATTGAGGAGTTCCCTCAATTCCTCATGGATCCCATCATCCAATTGAATTATTGGAAAAATGGGACACACCTGGAAGCACATACTTACAAACAAAAAAAAAATTACGAATCGGCTCATCAATGACGGAGTTCTGAGGTAACAAACATTGAAATAAAAAGGATAAAAAAAAACAACCGAATTGAGAATCTCCTCCTTTTTTTTAAAGTCGGTTAAAAAGAACAGAAAACTGCAGTATCCTGCATATTACCCACTTATTTGAAATATAAATCACACCAGCACGTCTATCATGGGACGGCCGCGAGATACTCTCGATTTTTCTCGCACTATAGCTTGTTCTACCTAAGTGTTCTTATAGGAGAGAGAGGAATAGTGCGAGAAAAATCGAGAGAGCTAGCGCGCCGTCGCGTGATAGCCGTGCTGCTTTCCTGGGGCAATTGCAGTGTTATCGTACGGTCTACACACCTACCTAAACATTCTAATATTTTATTGTGTATTCATTGGTATAGGTTAAGTCTTAAAAAAAGGTTTAATTTCAATCATTTAAAATCTTCGCTAACGACAGCAACTGACGCCACCCTTTCCCAATAGTCCTTCGAGATGAAGCGCTTAACGCTTTCGTAACCTTTGCACTGTTCTGTGAATCTTTCCTCACCATGTTGTCGCTATTGTTGGCCCTTAGTGGCAGTTACTGGTAGCGAAAATACCTACTCTTCTGGGTCATAAACAAAATTAAGTTATTCAGTGTCTGACTTGAAAGTTGATTTTGTTATTGCGCTTAATATGTATTCTCCAAAATAACAGAAAGCCCGAACTATGACTCACTTACCTGATGGTAAAGACTGAAAAATACTTAACTTAAAATATATGCGTGTTTCTGCCCAAAAGAAGCAACGAATAGCTCTTGATTTTAACGACCTAAGCCTCCAAATCGGTCAACTACGACCATAAGTAGTAGGTAACATAATTATGCCAAAACCTAATTATAATAGCAAACGTTACACGACATTGTTTTAACCACAACTGACTTCATTATCATTATTGTTCCACCATTTTACTCGTGATGATAGTTTTTCTGGTGACCGCAGGCCGGCCAATTTAGGAAGTGTCGAGGGTCGCTGAAAAACTAACGGATAATTTGACAAATATAAGTTTATAGCCAAGGTCGAGGCACCCGGAAAGAATATGGAATATGCTCATCGGAAAAACGTCGTTTTTTTTACATGATGTATGTTTCATTATTTTAAAGACTTCGCTATTAGGTACCCCTACTACTATTTATTACTACTACAACTTAATTCCAATAATTGACATCCTACTTTTCACCTCAATTGCCAAACTACATAGTAATATCGACCACTGATGACGTTTAGTTCCACCCAAAAAGCCAATTTTTTGTGTCTTTAGCATATGACTAAACTTAAGTCATTAAACTTCATAGAAACTCATAATTAGTGTCACTTTTGACAATTTAGTTTAAAAATTGACGCAAACTAACTTATTTATCTTAGCCGCATTTTATGGTTTAGTTGCAAGTCGAGCGAGATCAAAGAACAGGAAGA